>LR990616.1:4323888-5573888 GCA_905147815.2 Phalera bucephala
TATAATTATGGTCTAAATTTTCTACACGCCCATACTATGGCTAATAATTATTTTTCTCTGGTACTATAACGTGTTTCTGCATCGTTTAATGTCCTACTAAGGTAAGCTACAGGTTTATCCCTACCTATCGGTCCTTGTGATAGTATAGCGCCAAGGGCATAATTCGATGCATCTGTTGTTAGCAAATTTGACTTTAGTTTTTGCATTATAATGATTATGAAAGTTTATTTCTTCAGCAACGATTCCTAAGGCTGATTCCAAATTAGCGCATTTTTTTAATCTTACAATCCCTAATAGGTCTTCGGGTAAGTTAAACAAAAAGCTATTTAATGCGGAATTACTATAAATAATCATTTTGGCGGCTTTAACAGATTTACTTTGGCTATAATTGAACTTCTAACGTTTTGGATTCTAGAAGCTAGTTCTATGTATGATTCTCCTGATTTAATTTTAATATTTTCTAATTCTACTGCTATGCAGTCTTCTGTTCTAGGAACTCCAAAATGTTCTATGAGGAGTTCCTTTAGGCTATCCCAAGAATTGATATTAGTTCTTTCACTCATAGTTTCGCTGCTTTTTAGGTTAATTTACTCGTCAGACTATGGTAAATATACATTTGCTGCGTGGCATTATTTTCGCGACTAAAACTTCTAATTACGTATTCGCACTTTTGGATGAAAAAGTTAGGTAACAGTACGTTACCGTCGTAACGTGGAATTATATTGAGAATTTCTTTTGGGATGATCTGAATCTGATTCATTTTAAATACTTTGATTTTAACAAACTGCCAAACACAATATAAAAAAATACAATAAATATTACACACAAACAAAACAATAAAAAAAATACACAATAAAAATTACACAATTAAAAAAAACAATTAAAATTTCTATACACAATAAAAGAAAAAGTTCATAAATTCGGCGATTTGTGTCCGAAAAAATAAATTTTATCAATTATTATAATATTATTTAAATTAACTTAGGCTTTATAGGTAGAACAACGTTTATAATTTCTTTCTTTCAATATAATTTTACTTTCTCATGTGACCCTTGTGATCGACTTACTGGAAGTAATTTTCTTTTCACAAAAAAAAATAAGACAATGTTTGTTGTCGTATTTGATGCACTTAAGCTTCTGTTTTAATAACTACTACCTTGGACTTTGCAAGATCTCGGACAAGGAATTGTAAATCCTTTTGCGGTTAGTTGCTCCGTAATAAAGATACCTATCTTCATACTTAGTAAAGTCTGTATATATATATATATATATATATGTCTTCAAAATCAAATGGATTGCTAAACTGTAAGCCCTGTTTGATTGCGACACATTTGATCATTTTTTTATTAAGGCGTTTAATTTGTTATACTCGTATACACTGAAAATACACTATTATATACATATATACAACACACACTGTTCTACAAATAAACATAAACAAAACCTTGTCATATTTTATACTCAGTATTCTCAATTAGCGTATTTACTTACAAAATATGTTGATTTTTATGAACATTAAAACATAAGTCTGTTATTACTAAACTTTAAATTTTTTTGCCAAAAAGCTCGTGACATATACTTGTAGTTTATAAACATTAATTATGGATAGTTCCCTTAGAACCATGAATGAAGTGGATAATGTAGAAGTTGCTCATTAAAGTGAATGCGAAGTTCCTTATTTTAAGAAGTACATCACCTTAAATAATACAAATATTACAATTATCTCCCAAAATATCAGAAGCATTACATCACCACTACTTGTACCAACATAAGTTTGTAAACTAAAGCTTAACAAAATAATTAAAATAGTAGTAATAGAACATGAATAATAAATTGTTTTAGTAAAGGTATTTATCCCGGTATTCTTCGAGAGAACCCTAATAATTACAGACCAATTTCAGTTCTTCCAGCCATATCTAAAATAATTGAAAGATTGATTAATATTATTTGGCTAGTGAATTATCTCAACAAATTTAATATTCTGTCACAATCACAGTTTAGGTTCAGACAAGGATTAAGTACAGAGGACTCAGTCACGGCATTAGTCGCACTGATCGTGGAAGAAGTCGATAAAGGCAATAGATGCATAACTGTATTTCTGGACTGAAAAAAAACCTTTGTCTCTGTTTGTGTTCCCATTCTAGTTCCCGTTCCCGCTTGAGAAAATTGGTAGAGGAGAAATGCCTTTAGCATTATTTAAGGATTATCTGTGTGGTCGCGAACAGCAAGTCAAAAAAGGGGCCAATATTGCAGTCAAGAAGCTATTATAACATACGGTGTCCTACAAGGGAGTGTATTAGGGCCGACACTTTTTCTGATTTACATAAATAGTCTTTGCAATCTGCCCTTAGACAGGGCCGCATTTTCTCTTATGCGCATGATACTGCAATAGTATTTAATGGTACTGGGGCGCTCGTAGCGCTGCGCGACCACGGTGTTCTAACCAATCACCAAGGTTAAACAGCGTTCGACATGGTCGGTCTAAGATGGGTGACCGATTGTGGCATTTTCATATTCGAGCGTCTCCGTGCTTCGAAAGGCACGTTAAGCCCAATGGCTTAACGTGCCTTTCCCACATTAAGTGGTAACCAGGACCAATGTCCTGGTTACCACTTAATGTGGTAGTCGTTAAGCCGAGTTGGAAGCCTCATAGGCGGCTTGATAATTTCCAACAGCAGATGGCCACAAACCTGCCTCCACCAATCCGCACTGGATTCGCGTATGACCTAATCTCTCTCACCTTGATTTGTGATAGAAGGCCTTTCCCCAGTAGTGGGCAGTATAGGCTGATATTATTATTTACTAGTAAAACTTGGGTGGAAGTGCGACTCAAAAAAGGACTGTCTATCGTTGTTAGTTGGCTTAATACACATTTGCTTGCGCTTAACACCTCAAAATCAAACTATATATGTTTTACAAAATTTAACCGGTCGCAACCAACTTTTAGTGTTAAAATTCATACATGTAATAACCCTCACAATGTCTGTTCATGTGTCCAAATCCATAAAGTGACCAGTGTAAAATACCTTGAAGTTATTATCGACCAACGATTGTCCTGGCATATGCACATTGAACTCATTATGACTAGGCTAAGCAAATTTACGTGGCTTTTAAAACTTTGAGGCATGCACCTACGTGTAAAATAATTAATCAAATTTACATATCATTGGTTCAATCAATCCTGACATATTGCATACCTATATGGGGAGGTGCAACTAAAATGAATTGCTTGGTTATGAAGCGAGCCCAAAGATGTTTATTAAGATTCATGTATCTAAAACCTTTGAGGTACCCAAAAGAGGATTTATATCGGTTATGTGACCTCCTTACAATTCGTAAACTATATATCCTCCTAACTATATACCGTCTTAAAACTTAATAAGACCCTGACATACGACCCAACATTACTCGAGAAGAGAAGGATACATAATGTAGTCCCGAGTAAAAGAATAAAATCAATATTTGCTAGGCGACAGCAAGCTAAACAATATTCCCTGTTATATAACTCAATTAATAAAGAACTAAAAATTTATCCTACAAAGTATTATGAATGTTAAAAAAAAATTAAATGGCCTAGCACTTTGACCTACGTGGAGACTGAGAAGTTAACACTTTATGTATCATAACTAACGTAAAGCTTTTTACAACAATAACACACACACACACACACACACACATCCTCTCTCACATACACGCACACTAACACACATACACACACACGTTAAGTTCTGTAAATATATATTTGATTTTTTTTTCTTACCAAGTAATAAATAATGTAGAAGAGCGGGGTCTCCTACTACAGGTATGTGATACTTAAAAGGAGACCGACAGAATAAATCATTTGTTTCTTTTTTTTTTGTTTTTATTGCTAAATTAAAAATTTAAAAAAAAACGAAGGTCCGACTCTGATCACCATCTATCCATCTATTTATAACTTATTTAGACCATTCCAATGAGCCTAAACTTGATACCGGTTCCAGATGATGCTGCAACATCAAGTCAAGGTAACAATGTTATTGTAATATCATTGAAGACACAGGATACTAAATTTCAAATCAATCTGATTAGTAGAAGTTGCTCACATTCCCTCAACTACTAGGAAAGAGCTGATAATCTTTGGACGGCTGAACAGATTGTCTTGAATCATAGATAAGAATACTCTCGATAATGATAACTCGACACTTTAAAAAAAAACTAATTAGTTTATCTGTGTAGGCGCTACGACGCCACTGAGAGACATACAAACACACATATCGAGTACAAGGATCTTTGGCCGGCGGCCAAAATCGGAACTTACGCTGTCATCTTTGCGTAAACAGAAACATACTTCCCACTTGTCATTAATTCACGAACAAGATCTGGTGCCCGACCAAAAGAAATAAATACAACTTAATTATTATTATTATTTATTTATTTTCAGATGTCAAGATCCATTACATAATATTGATACAATGCATTAGTCAGTAAATGAACCATGTAGCAGTGGTTAAAGTACTGACAGTCAAACCTCTCCGCCAATGCGTTAAGGATACTGTTGCGGCTGGCCCGCACCCTGCGCAGCAAGGACGCGCACCGCTTGCGCATGGTTGCAAAAAAGCAGTCCACGTGCGCCTCGGCGAACATTCCCGAAGCGCTACAAAAGCGAGGCAGCCCCAAAAGCACCCGGAACGCATTGTTATATTGGACACGTAAGGCGCCGTACTGTCCCCGCGAATAAGCGACCCACAGACTGCTCGCGTAGAAAGAAGTGCAAAATGCCCTGAATAAGGTTATTTTGACTCCTCTCGAACAGCGAGCGAATCTGCGGGCTATCATATTCGCACGAACAGACAACGCCCTACGTTCCTTTTCTATGTCAACATCGTCTTTCAAGTCCGAGGTTAACACATGACCTAGGTATTTAAATTTGTCGACTCTATTTAGGGGACACCCTTTTAATTTGATGGTCGGTATATTACCCAGACATCTGCCTTGGGCCTGAAAGACCATACACTCGCTTTTTCTCACGTTGTACAACAAGCCGTGATCGTCAGCGTACTTTTCGCAAATGCCAAGCAGCTTCGATAATCCACTCACTGAGGCGCTCAGCAGCACCATGTCATCAGCATAACTGATATTATTAAGGCATGCTCCTCCAATATGACAACCGACATGCGTACTGCTCAGCCTCTCAATCAGCGCATTTACATAGAGGTTGAAAAGTTTAGGTGAGGTTAGCCCCCCTTGCCTCACTCCGCACTCCAACCTATATGAGGTCGAATAGGCCCCCGCCCACCGAACAACGTTGACCTGATTCATGTACCAATATTTAAAAAGACGTATTAAATCCGCTGGCATTGATGTTTGTTGTAGTTTTTGCCACAAGATGTCATAACAAACCAGGTCAAACGCCTTCGATAAGTCGAGGAAGCAAGCAAAAATAGGCGTACTCCTATCGGTATAGTATTTGACAGTTTGCTTTAAACACAATATCGCCATTTCTGTGGAGAAACCTGACTTAAAACCAAATTGGTTGTCGTGTATATGTATGTGTTTTTCAAGCTGAGTGTTAAGCGAACCGTCAAGTACTTTCGAGATAATAGTGGCCAGGGATAATGATAGGTACCATTGTATTTCGTATGTGTATTCGTATGTTCGGCACTGAAGTTTCGAATTAAAATTTTAATGGTAGACCTACTGTTACATTGTTATATACGTAATTATTGTCGCACTACTTGCAAACAATGACTCGCCATTTGAAAATTCCAATGAATTCTAAGTTATTCAAGAGTCAAAGTTTACATAAGAAATTCAGCAGAGTATATCGATTTCGCATAAATAAATTCTATTTTTGTATTTTGTACAAAAAAGTAAAACAATTATACAAGTGCGAGTAAAACTCACGTTTTAAGGCGCTACTAGATTTTACTTTTTTAATTTTTGAACTGATTTTAAGGAATAAATTTTAGTTTAAAAAACTTAGAAAAACACACTTTAATTGCAAGCCGAACTAAAAGGAAGAAAATATTTTTTTACAATGAAGAGTTTGTTAAATTCATTTTATTGTGAAAAAGCGTGGAGTGCTGACATTAAATGCTATGAACAGTTCATTGGTAGCTATTTATAAAAGCAGAGTTATTATACCACTAGGGAGACCCATTGGTCGAAATTCGACCATAATTAATTTTAATTATAAGTTTGAACATTAATAAGGTTCTATTGTGAAAGACTTCTTCTATAATTACAGATTTCGCCAAGGCTACACTGTTAATTTGCCTATTTTTTTAAAACAAATTATATGAAATTTAAATAAAAAAAAAATCATTAAAAAAAAGAATTCATTTAAAAAAAAAACAAAATTATTGATACAAAAAAAAAACGAAAATGCTGTCCATTGAACTTGATATACATATTTCGATAATTTAAATAATGACACAAAACTTCTCTAAAAACGATGTTTTTTGTAAAACCTCTTTCATCGTTTGCTGGTTATGTTTGACATTCAGTAAGACTATAGACAAATAATATCAAAGACAAACAATATTAATCTATTTTCAGTTTGAGTGTATTGTGTAAAATAAATGGTAGTGTGTCTAATGTTGTTCGGGTCAAGATCACCCGAAGGGCGATCGTGAGAGTTATGCTCGGAATTACCCTGAAGGATCGAATCAGAAACGAGAAGATTCACAGGAGAACCAAAGAACCTGATGTAGCACTCAATAATGCTAAACTCAAGTGGCAGCAGGTGGGGCGCATCGCTCGTGGAACTGACTGCCGTTGGGGCAAGAGTGTTCTCGAGTGGCGGCTACGTACTGGAAAACGAGAAGTAGGCAGACCCTCTACAAGAATGATGATCTCGTGAAAGTCATGGGCAGAAGGTGGACGCGTACAGCACAAAGCTGGTCGCTGTGGCGGTCTTTGGGAGGCCTTAGTCCTGCAGTGGTGTCTTTCGGCTGAACATGTTTCAATTTTTAGCATTCCGAAATTCGTATAAAAAAGATATTCATTTAAATATTGTTGTCGGGGTTTGAGAATGCATTGTTGGTGGATACCATAGGAGAGGATTCTCCTATCCGCTGCTACCGCCGCCCGCGGCATATTCTCACCGACCCTGCCGATGCCCTTACTTCCCTTTTTTCGAGGATCAGTCACCGACCTCGCCGGCGAGGTCAAAGAATCACTAGCCCGCTGACCGGTGCCGAGCACCACGGCGAGACACTTAGTGTATGCCTTCTCTCATAACGACTGCCCAAGCCGAGGCCGTTCCTCTTTGAGGTGCCCTTGAGCTAGTTACTCTCTTGCCCTTCTGGTTCGAGCGTGGTGGTTACCCGCTCGCCCTTATGTCCAGTGATGCTAAAAAGGCCCTGCGGCCATCGGCGTCTATCACTCTCACACACACACACACACAAGTATTGTTGGTCTAGTGGTATATAGTTTGGCCGCCGATTACGAAGTCTTGCGTTTGAATCATAGGTCTAAAATAATTTGTTAGCCTATCGAAAAATTTTCAATACCTATCCGGGGTCTGGAATTTTCTACGGAGTGATGGCCTCGCCCCTATTACTGCGATCAAATATCGTTGGCGATGTGAGAGTACCCAGTACATGTCGGCCACCCCCGTTTTAGGAAAATATAGGTAGGTTTTCAGTTTTTGAATATATACAATGCCCGAGATATGGCGATCACCATTTATCGTATTCGTGGAAATTAAAAGTCTTGCGATATCATTTACAACGCATTAAGCTAAAATGACACATTAAAAACTTAGTGATAGTTTAGTCTTATAACCCTGTCACGCCTATTATCCCCAAGAGGGGGTGGCATAGGTGTACTGTGTTCAGCCTCTCTGGCCACTCTTTGCCGACGATGGTAGGGACCATGAAATAGGGGGCGAGTCTATTGCCATATATATACCGAGCACAATTCGAGACTCCGGACTCATACTGGGAATTTTTCGTTAGAAAAACTACATTTTTCGTACTAGGATTTGAACCCATTTGATTAAATTTATTAAAAAAAAACGTAGCCCCACACTACGATTTATTCCTGTGACGTGGGTGCGTTCACAAACACAAAAATTTACATACACCAATACCCAGCTTTGGGAATATATAGGTGGATTTTTATTTTTTTGGTAATATGCAATGCCCGAGAAATGACGATCACTATTTACCATATTTGTCGAAATAAAAACGTCTGCAACATAAATTGCAACGCATTAAGCCGAAATGTCACATTGAAAAATAAGTGATCATTCAGTCAGCCAGCCAGACTGTAAGGCAAAGATTTTCTCTCACAAATTGTGGTGGGAGAGAATACATTGTAGTCCACGACGCGGATCCAGTGCGGATTGGCAAGGACAGATTTCAAGAGCAGGTGCCCTTGCAAACTATCAAGCTGTCCAAGTAACTTACAATTTGACTTAACGACTATTGCATCAAGTGGTAACGGGACTAACGTGCCTTCCTAGGCACGGGGGTGCTTTAAAATGGTAGTGACCTACAGTCAGCCTTTCAGGACTAACTGCGTTTTGGGGACTAAGGTATCAAATAGCGCAATGATTTATATTATTTGTTCTTTATACAATGTGTAACTTAGTTAACGCAAGACATGAAAGCGGTTTGTTCTGAATCGGTAACTGAATTTATTCCAACTTATTTATGTAACTTATTTATGTATCTTTTTGCAAAAGATGCTGTTACTCCTTTAAAGCAATATTGAGATTTCGCTGTTAAATTGGGGTATAAAAGTGCTTAAAAAGAGTGTACAAAACTTTAAATTATGAAATTCGGTTTTCGTTTTAAATTTTTTGTGGTGTCTGAGGTCTCGCGTTATTTACGATACACCTTGTATATAAAATTCCAGTGTGCGTGTGTTCGTTTTTCTCTCCTAAAGGGCTTGACCGACTTTAATGATTTATTTTTGTACTTATGGGGTCATCTGTATAGTTCTTAACTATAGTCGTGGACCGGGGGCCAAGCCTCTATTATTATTATTACATTATTTAGCTATTGTTATACAGACAGACAGCAGTGATAGCCTAGCGGTTAGACCGTTGGACTGCAAAGTCAGAGGTCTCGTGTTCCAGGCACGCACCTCTGTTTTTTCGAAAGCATGGGCGTATTATAGATTAATTATCACTTGCTTTAACAGTGAATGAAAAAATCGTGTGAAAAACTGCATGCCTGAGATTTTTTCGAAGGTGTGTGAAGTTTGCCAACCCGCACTGGGCCAGCGTGGTGGCCTAAACCCTCACAATTTGAAAGGAGGCCCGTGCTCAACATTGGAACAGGATCCTAACAGGGCTATTAATATTATTATTAGCTATTATAAAAAATAATATCGAAACGAATGGTGAAACGAATTTGAACACCAGGATGAAGAATGGGAAGGCACAAACAGAACATTTTGCAAAACAAATGAGTTAACTAGCCAAATTTAAATAACTGTATAATGAAGGTTAAAGTTGAAATTCTATTTCTATTCCAGCTGTTTCAATGTTTAACAAAACTTTAATTTTCTTGTTACAGTTAAGTTAAGAATTAATGAGAACTTAATCTTAGAGCGCGGTCGAATTGAGAGCTGTCAACTAGTAGTAATAGTTTAGGAAGTGTTAAAGTACACCTTCACGCCTACATTCTCCAAGCCGGGGTGGTAGAAATATACTGAGTATACCCACTTTTCGTTGACGATGACAGGTGCCACGTAATAGGGGACGAGCCTATTGCCATATAACAATGTCAATAGAAAATAAATACCAATGCATAATTCCTGACTCCGGACTCATACTGGGAAGTTTTTTTTAGAAAAACTATATGTTTTATTAGTGCGAAATGGCTTAATAGCTAACTAGATTCTTCGTCGTGCTCGCTCGCGGTGCGGTCGAATATACGACTTACTTGCAAAACGGTACAAAGTACACTCCTTTTCTGTGTAGTATACGCAACATTAACAGATAAAATGCAGCGTTCTCCAACGGGAAACACGTATCTGTCTCGAACAGATCTATCAAACCCTGATAGTGATGACAGTATGTATTCAGTGACAAGGAGAAAGAGGAAAAATATTGATAACGACTTTCCAGATTTACATGAAGAAATTAAGAAAATGTTACAAACATGGAAAAAAGACCAAGACGATAAATTTCGCGAACTAAACAGAGCAATAGAAGACATGAAGAAACAAAACACAGAAATATTATCAGCAAATACCCAGTTACAAAATACGCTAGAAAGTTATTTTCGGGAACATAAAGAACTTAAAAAGCAAATGGAATGTATAACTAAGGAACACGTTGAGGCACTTGCTAAAATCAATAATCTTGAAGATCAATTAGACATGATACAAAGAAAGGAAAGAAGAAACATGATTGAAATTAATAATATTCCAACTGATGCCAAAAGTGATATTCCAACAATTGTAGCAAATTTTCATAAAATCCTGGACCTAGAGGAAAAAGAACCATTAATCAAACAAGCTTACAAATTGAAGAAAGGAAACACAAATACGATTATCGTCGAATATAAGGAGCTAGAGCAAAAGGTGAAGGTACTAAAATCAGTAAAAAAATACAACACAACTAGGGAAGAGAAGCTAAATATGGCACTCTTAGATATGGAAAGCAATAAGAGTCCGGTTTATGTTTCTGACTACCTAACTCAAAAAACCAAAAACATATTTTACGCTGCCAGAAATTTGAAAAAATCGGGTAAGTTCAAGCACTGTTGGATAGCAAACGGCAAAGTCCTACTTCGCAAAGAAGACAATGGGCCCTCCATTCACGTGAAATCTGTTGGTGAAGTTCTGTCTTTCCTTGAAAGAACAGAATGACTATGGCGTATGAAAAATATCATAACTTTTACCTTTTTTTCATTTTCATTTTCGAGATTTATGCATGATGACTTTATAATAACCACACTCTTTCTTATTATAATATCTTATACACGGTTAATACCAGATAATTATATCGTTGTATTTTTGTCTATTATTTTTAACTTTTAATTTATGGTTTACCAATGTTTTACTTCTAACTATGTCCCTTGTTGTGTTGTTTTGTTCTATTATATATCTTAATTATGTTATATACAAGAAAAAAAATGCCTGTACTCTAATTAGTCTTCTCCTAGCTTTTACGCAGAACAAATACTCACATCTACATAATTCACAATACTCACACCTACACAATTCACAATACTCAGTAACACTTACATTTGATATATATTACCAATGGCCATGTTGTTCCATTTTCATTGTTCGGGATGGTCGGGGTTTAATTATTGCCGCACAAGTTTTATATAAGTACCAGTATAAACAATATGGATGATGTATTAGATATATCTTCTGACATTGATAAAAGTATCAATGTAGGCAATACTTTTGACTTAGACTTACCGGAACAATGCAAAGATGTACTTGGTGAGGAGAATAGTTATAAAATACTAACACAGAATATTAGGAGCCTGAATCATAATTTTGATGAACTCCTAGTACTTATTAATAGATTAGATATAAAATTTGACTTTATTATTTTGACTGAATGTTGGTTAACCGATACAACAATAGTAGCTAATATTGCGACGTATCAAGCTTTTAAAACTAATAATTACTTAAATCAAAACGATGGTATCGTTATTTATATAAATGAGAACCTTAAAGCTACAGTAACCGAACCGACATGTGAAGATGATGACGTAAATTGTTTGATCACCACAATTAAAAACGATCTAGCTATAGTATCAATATACAGACCACCCGCTTTTAAAAATATTGACAACTTTCTCTCAACAATAGACCGAATACTTCACACGTACAAAAAATATAAGAATATAATCCTGGTGGGAGATATTAACATAAACATTGCAGACAAAACTAACAACAAATCAAGCAAATATATGGACCTTCTCGCCTCACATGGGCTACTTGCTACACATACTCTTCCAACACGTGAAAATAACTGCCTCGACCACTGCTTTATAAAAACAAAATCTCTAAATAATACTATAGTCTGCCATTCAACAATCACGGATCATTATTCACTAATACTTTCATTAGCTAAAAAAACAATGATTAAAGTAAATAAAAACAAATATTATAAAAAAGTTGACTATGCAGCTGTTATCAATATTCTAAATCAAATGAACTGGCAAACAACTTTCTCATCTAATAATCCTAATGAAATGACAAATGAATTTATTTCCATTATTAATGAATGTATAAATAAGTGCACCTTAATTCGAAAACTCTCCCACAGGAAGCAAAATATTAAGCCATGGATAACACCAGGACTTTGTCGTTGCATGTATAAAAGGGATCGTTTGCATAAAAAAACAAGACAAGATCCAAATAACATAACACTCAGGATAACTTACAGGCGTTATCGGAATACATGTAACAATATTTTAAAACAGCTCAAAAATAACTATTTTAAATCTCAATTAAACCTATACAAACACAATCCTAAAAAACAATGGTCTCTAATAAAAGATATATGTAACATTAACATCAATACGAAAACTAACGATAAATTACTACTAAATAAACAAACTCCGCAAGATTCTGTTAACATTATAAATAAATACTTTGCAAATATAGGTTGCGATTTGGCTAACAGCATACTAAACAGGTCTCATATATCTGAATCTGACCGAGTTAGGACTGCAGGTTCATTAAATACAACCGTCAACTCATTCGTCCTACTACCAACGGACGAAGACGAAGTCAAACGAACTATTACAGGTTTGAAACCATCTAACTCCATTGGAATTGACGGAATAACTACTAAATTATTGAAACTAGGCATCGATATTCTTTCATTACCCATAGCCTGTATCTGTAACGCATGCTTCAGTCAAGGCATATTCCCTACATCTCTCAAATCCTCTTTGATCATTCCAATACACAAATCAGGTGACAAAGAATCTATCACAAACTATAGACCAATTTCTTTGCTACCATCTCTTTCTAAAGTAATTGAACGACTTATCAACTCTAGATTAAAAAACTACTTGGAATCTAAACATCTTCTCTCCGCCAATCAATATGGTTTCAGAGAAAGCAAATCTACTGCTCATGCAGTAGAACAACTGGTTTCCGCTATTGCTGATGGTTTGGATCGAGGCGATAAAGTAATTGGGATATTCCTCGATCTCGCTAAGGCGTTTGACACAGTTTCGGTTCCCTTACTCCTAAAAAAAATTGAGAATATAGGTGTTAGAGGTCTCCCTTTGGCACTACTTACAGATTATTTGACAAACAGACAACAGTGTGTCAGAATAAATGACTACAAGAGCCAATCAGAGCCTGTTCAATTCGGAGTGCCACAGGGAAGTGTCCTGGGACCTACGTTATTTTTAATTTACATTAATGACTTATGTGACCTAAAGTTGACCCAAGGACAAATTATAACATTTGCGGATGATACGGTACTCCTGTTTAATGGTCGCTCATGGGACGAAACCAACAGATCAGTCAACCAGGGTGTTGCTCTTGTAACGACGTGGTTAGATCAAAATCTTCTTACTCTAAATGTTCAAAAAACAAAGTACATCACCTTCAGTATTCGTAATAATAAGCAGCCACCAATAAACTCTGTGAATATCAAAATTCATACATGTAATAGCCCTACAAACTGCTCCTGTTACTGCCTTACTAAAGTATCATCAGTTAAATACCTCGGTATAATAATAGACCAAAATCTTAATTGGAAAGAACATATAGGCACCTTGTCCTGTCGTATCAGGAAAATGATTTATATTTTTAAAAACATACGAAATGTCTGCCATCCTCAACTACTACGTACTGTTTACTATGCTCTGTGCCAATCTGTCTTGACATATTGTATTTCAGTCTGGGGTGGAGTACATAAAACCACCTTACTAACACTTGAAAGAGCTCAGCGTGTCATTCTCAAGGTAATGAATTTAAAAAAGCATACACATCCTACTCATCTGTTATATGAAGAGACGTCTGTCCTTACTGTAAGGCAACTATTTATCATGAAGACCATTTTACTACAGCATAAAAACCCTCCTGAATATACAACTAAACGCAGAAAGGATATTGTTTACTCAGTTCCTAAATGTAAAACATCGTTTTTACGCAATTTCCCTAAATATCTCGGACCATACCTTTACAACCATATATCTAAAGCTATCAAGTTACGTGACCTAACTATATGCTCCTGCAAAAGTGCAATTGACAAGTATCTCTCTCGTCTAAACTACGACAACACAGAAGAACTTTTAATTAATCGAGCATAATACTTGTCACATTAACATGATTGGTGATATTTACACACACACATACACACAAACACTTCATTCATGCACAAACACACACACACACACACACACACACGGACGCACACACTGCACTATTGTTAGTTTTTTATTATTATTATTTATAATATTTATTTCTATCTATTCAACTATATCACCACGTCTGACCCATCGAGGGGTAGACAATTTCTTTTTCTCTATTATTTTTAGGTATACTGTACGCAATTTATAAATCTACCTCCATTTTACTTATATTATCGCACCAAAAAATATAATGACCTGCAAATCTCATGTAGTTATTACGCAGTTGTAATTTTTTAAATAAATAGATTGTGTGCTTGGTTTTTGTGGACGAGGATGCCTGGCTTACCGTGAGACAGTTTTATACTAGTACGGAAGCCAGTACGATTCGTGATCAAACAACCACGTAAGTAGTTATACTGCTACACTTTATTGTATTAATTAGATAGGTTAAGGTTGTAAATTTATTTTTTTTTGCCAATAAAGTTTATTATTTATTATTTATTTATTATTCTATATAGAATAACCATTATATATTATAAGCAAATGAACACAAATAAGCAATAACCTGTTAACCAAATGCAAAGTGACATTTAAGTTAATACTCTAACAGTTAGAGTATTAACTTAAATGTCACTTTGCATTAGTGCGTGCAGTTAGAGTCTAACTGAATAAATACAAAATTCAATTTTCAAAACCATATTGTTATGGTATGACACATAATTGCTTATTTGTGTCCAAATGTGATATGAACTTACCATCGAGCGAAAGACGGTCCACTGCAGGACAGAGCCCTCTCCCAAAGATGGGCGGACGGTATGGCGCAGTGGTTAATCGCTAAAGTCGCTCCGCCCACTGAGTCGAATGGACGCGGATTCGGTTTCCGCACGGGACAAATCTTTGTGTGACCCCCAATTCTTCGTTTCGCTCTGGGTATTTGTGTATGTGAAATTTCATGTGTTACAAATCCATGTTAAATTATATAACCAATTATAATTATATTTCCAATTACTAATGTAAATCTAAACGTATGGTAGCGACATCTGTTGTTGAAATGTTTTTATCAAGCGTAGAACGACATCTATTGGTACGATTTATTCGTTTATGTAATTAGTTCGTGATTGATAGGAATTGAGATTATTTCAATTGAGATTACCCTTGATTAATAATTGAGTGTTTTTAATGATACTTAAAATTCATGCCTGATGCATTTTTCACACAATGTATTTAAATATTATAGTTATATTGACCTTAGTCACGTAGGATAAATTAAGTTTGTTATGTTTACACTCTTATTCCTTTTGTCCAAATTTACAAAGCAGTAACAGTTCTATCTACTCATAGTACTTATTTTCTACATCCATCCATTTCTGAGGTTAATACAGATTTGTAAACGCTCCCATGAATATATCTTAGTGTAGGCGTACGCTTTTTTTAAACCACTACGCTCGTCTTATCCATCTTTTACCTGCGACTTTCACAAGGTCATCGGTCAATCTTGTAGGGGGTTTGCCCACACTACGTCTTACGGTACGAGGTCTTCACTCGAGAACCTTTCTGCCCTAACGGTTGACTTGCATTTAAGTAAAACTATACCAAACAGCTAACTAATTGTTGGTTTATATTATTATATTCTATATTTCACTTTTTCCTCGGCTTTGTTAGTGTGATCCTGGTGTATGAGAAACATATATCGTTGAAATCTTCCGGGAGCTATATGAATCAGCCACAATGCAGGTACACACACATGAACTTGTATTTGGTCTAGATGCTCCACAGAAACGAATTTGCTCACTTTCACTACGGACTTGTCGAGAGTGTTGGACCGAGGTCGTGAAGTGGACATTATCTACACTGATATTTCCAGCGCCTTTAATAAAGTCAGCCACAAAATCCTACTCAAGAAGCATGAGCACTTCGGTATCCAAGGGTCCCTACTGCACTGGTTTGAATCATACTAGGCAAAAAAACTCCAATCTGTAGTATTAAGCGGTTATGAATCTCAACCTTACATTGCCATATCTGGAGTACCACAGGGCTCTCATCTTGGACCAATCCTTTTCTGTATATTTATTAATGATATTACCACTCAGATCTTTGACTGCAAATCACTACTCTTCGCAGACGACATGAAGATCTATAATTGACGAAGCGTGAAGATAGCAGGTGGATCAAGGCCGTGACAGAGTGGTGGCCCAGAATGGGACGTTGATCCATAGGCAGACCATCAGCCAGATAGAGCGATGACATCGTGGGAGTGGCTGGCAAATGGTGGAAGAGATTAGAACAGGACTGGAACGAATGGCATGATAAAGGAGAGGCTTACACTCAGCTGATGGATGGTGATAACGATGAAAGAACATTTTAAACTATTTGTCAGAAATATAAATCGAAATGGCTACAACTGTGACCGTACCCTAATAATAAAATTATAATTGTAAAGTGTTTTGTGACGTTTCGAACTAAATTAGTAAATTTATCACTTAGTCGTCAGCTATTGTTATAAGTCATCGTAAGGGTAGGGATCTCGGTCCTGTCTGTGATTAATATTATTATTGAAGTCCAAAATATGGATATAAATATTGAAGTTGATGGTAAAAATGATACGGCCGGTGAAAAGGTGTCGGAATATGGAAATGAATGTAAGTATTTTTTTACAAGCTTATATTTAACTCGCAATGTTCATATGTCAGTCTGTCTGGCTTTCGGATTCAAATCTGATTATGATCCATTTTTCAAACACTTGCGGGTATCCGATTAAGCTGAAATTTGGCATACGTAGTAAGTCTAATGCCAGTGCAATAATATGGTACCATGGAGCTGGTCTGAAAATGGAGTCGGAAGGTGACCATAGGAACGTGTGAACTATATAATGTAACTCCTTCGTGTTCAGGCTCATTTAATTGGTATTAAGAGGTACTATGTAAACAGAGAGTGTTCAGGGTCTGATGATGAAGCTGAAAGGTGATCAATGGCACCATACAGGTATGGATTTGTCTTGACGAGTATTTTACACTCGGATAGTCTCTAGGGTCTCATGATGGAGCGCGAGGGTGGCCAACGGAACTACCCAAGTAGTCAATATAACAGCGCCGGGTTTGGACTTATCGGATTTGGCTTGATGAGTTTTGTAGACCCGCATGGTGTCCAAGGTCTCATGATGGAGCCGGAAGGTGACCAACGGAAATACAAAACTACTTAATATAACCCCGACGTTTTCGAACTCATTTCCTTTGTCTTGACTATTTCTGAAGACCCGGATTATATCCAGATGCTCATAATAGAGCCGGAGGATGGCCAATGCAACTACCCAAGCACTCAACATAAGCCCGCCGTGTTTGGGTTCCTTAGATTTACATTGACGAGTTCTGAAGACCCGGATGATGTTCAAGGTCTGATGATGGAGCCGGAGGGTGGCTAATGAACTACACAAGTACTCAACATAAGCCCGCCGTATTTAAGCTTATTAGATTGGTCTTGACGAGTTCTGTGAACTCGGATTATGTCCAGGTTATGATGATGGAGCCGGCGGGTGGCCAACAAAACTACCCCACATAACCCCGACGTGTTGGGACTCGTTACATCTGTCTTGACAAG
The DNA here is from genome assembly GCA_905147815.2 of Phalera bucephala. Classification (NCBI taxonomy): domain Eukaryota; kingdom Metazoa; phylum Arthropoda; class Insecta; order Lepidoptera; family Notodontidae; genus Phalera; species Phalera bucephala. Next base: position 4,341,762 of record LR990616.1, read on the forward strand.
TACCATAGTAATTGTCACTTTCCGCTATGTTTTTTTTCTATAAAAGCCTGTTTTAAAAAGATCTTTTTAAATAAATATTATCATACTGTGGCTAGACATGTAGGAGGAAGAAGGTATTGCCCGTACTTTTACTTTACCTTTTTACGTGGGGGCATCCATTACGAGGCATGCCTTTTATGTTATGTTGTTTGAAGAAAAACACAACTAGAACCTAATAGTACGTTTTATTGTTTTCCAAAGTATTCACCACGTAGCTTGATACACTTTTCCATTCGCTCAAACCAGTTATTATAACATTTATTCCACTCTAAAGGGGGTGTTCAAAATGGCTGACTTGAAACTGTCGACTGTTTCTCCACCGGACTGGAACCTTTGACCACGAAGACTTTTCTTAATTTTAGGAAATGTAAAGAAATCGTTAGAGCTTAGGTCAGGACTGTATCGAGGATGGTCAAGAATTTCTACTTTTTCCTGCTTCAAATACTGAGCTTGCGTTGTCGTGGTGCAGGATGATGCGTCGCTTTGAGTTAGATTTTCGAAGTTCGGCGATGACTTGTGGTAAACAAACTGTGGTATACCACTCTGCGTTAACCGTTCTACGATCTTCAAGTGCAATAGTCGCAACATGGCCGGTTTTTCCAACGAATGTGGCCACCATCTTCTTTGTAGTGCTTCGAGAACGAACAAGTTAGTCGGCTTTGGCTCGTCTTGAAAGGCCCAGATTGTAGATTGTTGTTTGGAATCAGGATCGTAGGCATAGATCCAAGATTCGTCACCACTGATGATGTCGTAGACGTGATTTGACTCTCCTCGGTTGAACCTTTGCAGAGTTTTCTTACACCATCTGACGCGGGCCGCCTTGTGATCGTCGGAAAGCAGATGCGGTATCCAACGGCAAACTAGCTTTCTCACACCAAGCGCTTTATGCAAGATCTTCTGAATGGTTGTCCCTGAGATGCCTAATAGAGCCTCTATCTCTCGATACGTCACATGACGATCTTCGAGAATCAGTTGTCTCACAGCAATGATGTTATCTTCAGTGAAGGCGGATTTTGGGCGTCCTTCGCGAGATTTGTCACTAACGTCCACGCTGGAATTCTAAATACCAGCGTTTGACAGTCCGCAGATATGAGGCTTCATCACTGAACACAGATGTTAGTTCTTCAAAACACTGAAGCCGTGTCAGGCCTCTTCTAAAGTTGTAGAAAATTATTGCTCGAACATTTGCCTTAGAAAGATTCATTTTCGTACGTAACCTGACAGATTCCAATCGAAGCTGTGACTAAACAATAGCATTAATCCTAATACTTTCAACTGTTTTGAGATTCAAAATTTAAACACATTCGAATATAGAACAGTTCTAAATTCAAAATTGCCGGGGAATATGGAAACGACAGAACTTAAAAGGCATGCCTCTAATAAGTTCCGTACAAGTTTATTTATTTATTAATAAAAACAAGTGCTACTAGATGTCGTTATTTTAGTTTCTTATGGAATTTGGGCATTTTCTTACTTTTTATAAATACAAATTCACGATATTTGGATTTTTTGCTTTCCTTATACTGTGAAACCCTGCTTTTTGCCAAATATTATGATACTAGGTCAACAACAAGTATCTAGGCTTTAAGCAGTGAGTATAAATGTACGTGACTTTGAATAACGTAAAATTATAAGTTTTAATTTTTCAAGCCAAGGGACCATTAACAAGTGTTTGAAAACCTTTACCGATACCTTTGGCTGTTTCTCAGAAAAATTATCTTAAATGTTAGACAGATAACCAGACAGACAACACATACCAGTGTCTGTAAAAGGTAACGTTTATTTTCCGATTGAGGTGCGGAACCCTAAAAAAACCGTATTCAAATGTCGTCGTCATGCGAAACCTAATACAAGTAGTTAATGTATGTATGTATTTACTATTTTGAATAAATATGCGGGCGTGCGACCGTCAAATAGAATCATTAGAATTTTAGTTTCAAACCCAATGATTTAGGTAATCAAAAATAGGCAGGTACTGGATTGGGTATTATATATATGAGATATATAATACCCAATCCAGTATAAAAGTAAGAAATATCTAATGCTTTGATTCTATATTACAGTATTAAAAGATATTATATAGATAGATAACGTATAATTAAGACTGGTCAGTAAGGAAAGACGCTGTACACTTACAGAGTTCCAACATAATCCTCTGCGGGGTAGGCAGCTCTCTATCTGCTCCGTAAAAGATAATAATAATAATATACTCAGTTGCACATATCGAACATAATTGTTATGGTTTTTGTGTGTGTGAATGATCTACGCTGTTGGCCGCGGGGCCTTTACAGCTTCACCGGACAAGAGGGCGAGCGTGCAACCGCTACGCTCGAGCCAGAAGGGCAAGGGGGCAACTACTCGTAGCTCAAGGGCGCCTCAAGGAGGAACGATCTCGGCTTAGGCAGTCGCTATGGGGGAGGGCGTATACTAGGTGTCTCGCCGTGGTGTTCTGCACCGGCCGGCGGGCTAGGGATTCTTCGACCTCGCCGGCGAGGTCAGTGTCTGATCCTGTATGCGGTATCTGTATCCGAAAGAAGGGATGTAAGGTCATCGGGAGAATCGTCATAACATGCCGCGGACGGCGGTAGCGGTTGATAGGAGGGTAGTAATTATTATGGTACTATACGCCTTATCTACTAAAGATCTGTGATGGTATAGATAAATGATTCCTTAAGATGGATGACCTAGTGAACATCATAGGGAATAGGATACATATACGAGTGTAGCATAGAGCCAGTCATTGTGGCCATTGTACAGTCAGCGTCATTTTAAATTGAACTTTTTCCCATTTAGAATAGAGCAAATTATTCTGGCACGTACCATATTTTTACATTCTTGGACTGCTTGTAAACCACTGGTTTGTGTTCGTTACCATATTAATTACGATTTGAATGAACTCATATATTTGAAATTGTTCGTGTTCCGATCTATTTGCGCAAGAACGATGTTCTATACAATTTGGCGACTGATTGCGTCAATATTAATGATCATATAAAATTACTTATAAAGTATCTTATTTTACAGTTTTAAGTGATGATTGAATTCATTATTGATATTTATATACCTATATAATATTATTCTGCTTGTGTGCCAGTAACCGACTGCACTAACTTAACTAAAAAAATACGAAATGAGTTGTTATGAAATAAAACTATTTTACGGATTTTATCGCGGTTTATTTTTGATTGTTAGTTCCCTACGTTTCAAGTGCTTTGCAGCACCCATGGTCACGGGAGGGACTGAGGTGTTAGACGTCCAAAAGGCATAGTTGTTCCGGGGTACCCTCAAACTTCTTAATTATTTTTGTTGTTGTTGGTCCGATCTACGCAGAATGAGCTCACGGTGTCATGAGGTGTTGCAGTGTTATGTTTGGTTTTGGATTTGATTATATTAATAACCGGATCCCAAGACGATGGAAGCACCCAGCCATCTTCTCTATTGAAATTAGGATGTTTTTTAATTTCAATAGCCTCGCGAACCATCCTTGGTAGGAATCGGTGTTCTTTCACAAGGATTTGTGGTCTATCAAATCTGATGTTATGGCGGGTGCGGTCAAGGATATGTTCACAGACTGCAGACTTCTTTGAGCGACGGTGACTTTGACCGTCGCTCAAACCACCAAGGATGGTTCGCGACCAAATGTTGTTATAATAATCTGCCTTATAACTTATTAATAAATAAGATAACGCAGACAAAAATAGATAGTACAACTTCAGTTGTTTTGTTATTTGGAAACAGCCTAGGTATACAGAAAAAGGACTTTGTTGATGGTATCAACACCCTACTGCAATTATACTTAGGGAATTTAATTTTATGTGCTTTCCTTATTCCGACAACTTGTCAGAAAAACAAAATAAATTTATTCATTATTTGAATAATTATATGTACATGTTGGCAAGTCATAATGACAATGTTTTATTTTTAGATATTGACAACTTTATTAGTGGATTTAATTGACATTGAATTGAAAAATGTAAATTAAAAATTGCTTATTAGCCTATAATATTAACTCCGTTATAAGTAATATAACGAAATCTAGCATAAGAGACAAGCCAGTGTTACATAGTTTTTCTAGCAATACTGTGATAAACTGTTTAAACGACAGAGGTTGATAACAGAGGTATATTATAGTACCTCTAGCAAATTACATTTTTTAACTAAAAAGGAAGAGAGGCCTGATATTTTGAAACTTTTCCATCAGAATATACAAGGATTCTCTTCAAAATCATTACAGATTGAGTTATTTTTGGTAAACACGAAATATGATGTTGTTTGGGCTTTCAGTTGAACAGTGTGTCGAAATTTCTTGTTTTGAGCTGTATAAGCATATTATTGTGTATGTGTACAGACCCCCAAATAGTTAGAAATTTACAAAATTTGAATCTGTAATGGAATGTAACTTTCACGAGTAACAAGTCTGTTGTAGTTTGCGGTGACTTCAACATAAATATTTAAGAACAAACATGGTACAGTGACAGACTCTTAAGTTTATTTAATTCTTTTAAATTGACTAACGTTTCTCTCGAACCGACTCGAATAACTTTAACTTCTGCTACATGCATTGACAATATTTTTTTGTAACAGTAGTTAACTATCACCCATCGGATCACACAGGATAATCAGATACCTTTAATTATATTACACCAGAAAAAAGTATTACCATTACATGTAGACATATAACAACTATGAGTTTGCAAAAATTTAATAGTGTTTTAAAGAATATATTAGGTTTTCCCGTATGTAATTCAAACGCCCTTGGTAGATACTATCTAATTTTGGGTATCAGAGAGTTTTCACGCCGCACTCCGTGACCAACCCTGTCAGGTGGAACCTATGGCGAACCATAGGAAGCCCGACAAAGCGATCAGCAGGAGGCGGCCACTTCTCGAGGCCCCTCTTCTTACTTCGCTCGGTAGTGCGATACAGCACCGCTAGGGAGACCTAGCGGGCGATCAAACACCACCGGGCCGTGTCTGGATCTTGCTGAGAGAGTTGTGAGAGTCGTGTCCGGTGATGGTGAAGACAGTAAGGGTGATGAGCGTGGCACTTTTCACACCGCCGTGCGGTCAAGCTCTGCCGGGTGAGATCCGGCAGGCGACCAGCTACGGCGGTGACTTCGTCCAGTCCCTCTTCTGTCTTCCTGGTGTCTGGTCCTGTGTCATCGCCGCGCACGCGTTTGAGCCCCGACGGCAAGCCGTCCGAACCGGGCCGGGCGAACTGCAGTGGGCGGCGGGGAGGTCAGTCCGGTGCGGGCCTCATGGAGTCCGGGTCCGGGATTGACAGTAGCGGCTTGGGGAGAAGGACCTTTGATCTCTTTTTCATTAGTTGAATCTTTGGTTGTATCTAGTCATGGCTCGTGGCATTTCACGTGGTTTGCAGGATGGGGGCCGCCGCAGTTTATGTAGGTGGCCGGTTTCACTCTGGGGCGCTCGCAGTCCTTGGCGGGGTATTCACCACCGCAGCGCACACATGCCAGCCTTCTGTGGCAATGGTGGCTTTTTTGGCATCTATGGCATTGGCATTGGGCGGGGCCTTGCTTGCCCCGCTAGGCCTCAATCTTGACGCCAGGCATGCAGAGCAGCTCCTCAACCTCATAAATGTTCGGCGTGAGGTCCGGTGTGCGCTTTAAGATTGCGAGGAAGATGCACCCTGGTCCTCCTCGCCTAGCCTGGATCTGGCGCACGTATTCGAGCTCAAATCCTATATCGGTGAGATCCGCCAGAATATCTTTGGGGTCGGTGTTCTCCGGTAGACCCCGGATTACCACCTTCAAGCTCTTCTCTGCTGGGAGAGAGTACGAGAACCAGGCGATATTCTCATTCTTCTCCAGGATATAGAGATAGGATTGGATCACCCGGTATTCCTTATTGGACAAGGGTGAGAAACACACGCCTTGCGCCGTGCGTTGGGTTGGTCATAGACGGAGTTGCAGTCGCGGTTGGGGCCCAGATGAAATATCTTGGCCTCGTCCTCGACTCGCGATGTAACTTTGAGCCCCATTTTAAGGCGCTGGCCCCAAAACTGCTCAAGGCGACAGGAGCTCTCTATAGGCTTCGGCCTATATAAGGCTGTCAGGTTAATTGAAAGTCCAGTAGATTTTTGTCCAATAGTTATTAATGAAGGTAGAAGAAAGTACAGTGAAGATAGAATAAAATACAGAACAGAATGAGTTTAACACAACGCAAGCACTGAAGTAAAAGAAAGCAAAGATGGATACACTAGTGAGAATAAAATATTAGAAATTATTTAACGAAAATATATGAATGTCTTTCACTTAAGATTTGCGCATGCATTCGCCGTGGTATACCGTTCCCGAGTGGCGCTTGTGACCGAGCGATGGCGGATCGCGGCTCGCGGGCGCACAGCCGGCTGGAGGGGCGGCGCGCGCGTGCGCGTGCGCTTCGGGATAGGCAGCGGCATTCATATGATGCCACAGTACTCCCCTGCTGAGACCGCTACTGCGGGCGATAATAATCAGGGAAGTGCACCCGTCTTCCGTATCTTGACCTCCTTTCGGTGGGAATTTCTCGTGCAGGTGGAGTTACAGTAGGAAGATCTGTTTCTTGTGTTATGAAAGCAGGTTTTAGGCGATCAATGCTCACCGTTACTTCTTTTCCTCGTATATCGAGTTTGTAATATTTGGGCAGTCGTTCTATAACTCTGTATGGTCCTGCGTATGGTGGTTGCAGCGGTCTCCGAACAAAGTCTTGCCGCAGAAACACATGAGAACAATCTTCGAGACTGTGAGGTATGTAGAACGGGCCTTTACTGTGCCACGATGCGGGTTTAGGAGTAAGCTTAGCCATGTGACTTCGTAAGCGCGTTGCCATATCGGTGACATCAGCTGCCGTGTAGTCTTCAGCAGGAGCTAGAAATTGAATCGGTAGACGAAGTGGCTCTCCATAAACGAAATCTGCTGATGAAGCCTGGATGTCCGTCTTCCATGCACTCCTTATGCCGAGTAGTACCAAGGGAAGAACTTCTGTCCAGTGTGATGTGGAGTGGCACATGATCGCTGCCTTCAGCTGTCGATGTAGTCGCTCGACCATGCCGTTCGCAGCAGGGTGGTAAGCAGTCGTGCGATAGTGTACCGCACTAACTATGCATGTGATAGCCCTGAAGAGGTGAGTCTCGAACTGACGACCACGATCAGTTGTTATCTTGAGTGGACACCCGAATCTGGCCATCCAGCCGGAGATGAGCGCAGCAGCGCACGTCTCCGCCGTGATGTCCTTGATGGGGTACGCCTCAGGCCATCGTGTGAACTTATCGATGACGGTAAGGCAGTACCTGATAATCAGAAGAACTTGGTAATGGTCCGATTAAATCGAGGTGGATATGGGAAAACCTCGATGTAGGGACAGGAAATGGGGAAAATGAAGCTGAGGTGTGTCGGGTTACTTTACTGCCTTGACAATTTAGGCATTTACGTGACCACTCTCTACAGTCTTTGCGTATCCCTGGCCATACGTATCTCTCTGAGACCAGTCGCGCTGTAGCTGTGTTTCCTGGGTAACTGAGATTATGTAGTGTGTTAAAAACTTGACGTCGGAACTCAGGTGTAATGTAAGGGCGTAAACACTGTGTTGATACATCACAATATACCTCAATGTCTGTCTCCGGTATTTTCATTTTCTGCAGCTTTAATGAAGATCCTCCTTGTAGTAGATCTTGCAGCTCAGGATCAGTTTTCTGAGATCTTGCAAGGGTCTGATAGTCAATACTGCGGTCGACTTCCTCTATCCGCGACAATGTATCTGCGACTACGTTCTGTTTTCCTGGAATATACCGTATGTCGGTCGTAAATTGCGCTATAAATTCCAATTGCCTATATTGTCGCGGCGAATATTTTTCTTTTATAGTTCTGAAGGCATGTGTGAGAGGCTTATGATCTGTAATGATGCTGAAATTACGAGCTTCGATCATGAATCGGAAATATTTAATTGCTTCATACATCGCTAGCAACTCTCTATCATACGGGCTGTACTTTCGATGTGGGTAACTTAATTTCTTGGAGAAAAACGCTAGAGGTGCCCATTGACCGTTTTTCTTTTGTTGCAATACAGCGCCGATGGCTATATCTGAGGCATCTGTAGCAATACTTATCTCAGCTTCTGGATTAGGATGGCCAAGCAATGCAGACTTCGCTAGTGCTTGTTTACTGTCTTCGAATGCCTGTAACAACTCTGGCGTAAAATATACAGAATATGAACCTTTTACATTTGACCCAGACAGAAGAGCATTCAGGGGTGCCTGTGTGTTAGCAGCATTAGGCACAAAACGACGGTAGAAATTGAGCATACCGAGGAATCTTCTGAGCTCTTTTACTGTCTTCGGCACTGGGTAGTCCATGATTGTCTGTACTTTAGACTCTAAAGGCTTGGTACCGGTTGCTGAAACTTTGTAACCAAGGAAAATCACTTCCGGTTTACCTAGAACACACTTTGTTGTGTTGATAAGTACACCATATTTCTTGAGTCGGGTAAATACTTGACGTAGATGTTCCTTGTGACTCTTTTCTGATTCAGAGAAGACCAAAATATCATCACAGTATCCATATGCAAAATTTTCTAGACCGTGTAACACTTCATCAATAAATCGTTGGAAGGTTTGTGCAGCATTCCTTAATCCAAACGTCATGAATCCAAATTCAAATAATCCAAAAGGTGTGGTGATCGCTGTCTTCTTAATATCTTCTTGATTCAGGGGTATTTGGTTATATGCTTTGACCAAATCAATAGTGGAAAACACAGAACATCCTGATAACTGGTGTGCAAAGTCTTGTATGTGACGTACTGGATACCTGTCTGGTACTGTCCGAGAATTGAGGGCTCTGTAGTCACCACAGGGTCTCCAGCCATCATTCTTCTTCTTCACCAGGTGTAAGGGTGATAACCAAGGGCTTTCCGAACGTCTAGCGGTTCCGTTAGCTAACATTTCATCAAACTCTTTCTTTGCAGCTTTCAGACGCAGCGGGTCCAAACGTCTGGAGGCAACTGGGGGTCCTGGCGTCGTTCTGATGTGATGCACCGTATTGTGTTGTACTGTCTTTACTATCTCTGCTGGACGTGTTACCTCTGGAAACTCACGAAAAAGTTTATGATACTCAGAATTCCCAGAAACAGTCTTAATAGACGCTATGTCTTCCGATGTCATTTGTTTTGGCACCGCGATAGTAAGCATGGTCGTACCATCGACAAGGCGTTGCTTCCTGCAATCCACAAGCAGTCCATAATAACTCAGGGTCACCAGTTATATAGGCTTCGGCCTATATAAGGTTGTCAGGTTAATTGAAAGTCCAGTAGATTTTTGTCCAATAGTTATTAATGAAGGTAGAAGAAAGTACAGTGAAGATAGAATAAAATACAGAACAGAATTAGTTTAACACAACACAAGCACTGAAGTAAAAGAAAGCAAAGATAGATCACTAGTGAGAATAAAATATTAGAAATTATTTAACGAAAATATATGAATGTCTTTCACTTAAGATTTGCGCGTGCATTCGCCGTTCCCGACTAGCGCTTGTGCCCGAGCGATGGCGGATCGCGGCTCGCGGGCGCACAGCCGGCTTTGCGAGGGGCGGCGCGCGCGTGCGCGTGCGCTTCGGGATAGGCAGCGGCATTCATATGATGTCCACCGACACGGACCAATATGGCAGGAACGTTGTGGCAGGATTTGTCAAAGGGAAGATCTTCCAGCCAGACAGGTGGTGTGTCTGGCGGGGCCTGCCACTCTCCCCCAAGAGTTGTTGTCGGGGGCTTGCATATGTGTTACACGTCGTGCACACTCTAATATCGCGTTCTAGACATGTATGGCGAATCGTCAGCACCATCTATTGGTAGTTAGTCGCAACTATGTAGCGATGTATAGGGGTCGCTACATGGCTCCCCTCCGAGACCGGAGGTCGTGATTCTTTTTTTTGAATTCGCTGCGTCGTGCTCGTAGTAATGAGCTTGCAAGTGCCGAGTTGCGCGTAGTCTGCGGTGAGTCGAGACTGTGTGCGCAGATGCTCGAAGTCTTCAATGAGTCGAGACTGAGCTTGGAGTGTCGACTGTTGGTGTCGAAGTCCATGTGATGACTGTAGTCCACTGAGTCGGTTGAGTGTCAAGAGTCGCCGAACCATGTCGCCTGTTAGTAAGCTGCCAATGGTCCGTTCAGAATGACGAATGGCTTGCTGTGTGACTGCTGCTGTTGAATCTGAATGACCTGTTGTGGAGAGATGTACGATGACGATGACTCTGCAGAAGGCTTGATCGATGTCCGTGTCGGCTCCTACCAAATCAGCGCGGCCCGAGCGCAAGCTGTCGCCGCCTCTATACTGGGGTGGTGTGGTCGATGGCCCTGTACGGCGCGCCGGTGTGGGTGGACTCCCTGACCGCCCAGAACAAGGCCCTGCTGCGACGTCCGTAGCGGGTCATGGCGGTCAGGGTGATACGCGGATACCACACAATTTCGTGCGAGGCGGCGTGCGTACTTGCGGGAACCCCACCCTTGGACTTGGAAGCAGAGGTGTTAGCCACCGTCTATCGTCGTAGAGCGGAGCTCCGACAGAACGGCGGCAGGCCCATGCCAGACGAGCAGGCAGCATGGCGGCGACAGGCGCAGGAAGGCGCCTTAAGAAAGTGGCGGGAACGACTGGTCGAGCCAACGGCAGGCCACTTGACCATACGGGCGGTTCGCCCAATCCTCGCGGAATGGGTGAACCAAAAACATGGGGCGCTGACATTCCGATTAGTGCAGATCCTGTCGGGGCATGGATGCTTCGGCAGGTACCTTTGGAAGGTTGCCGGGAGAGAGGCTGATGCCTCATGCCACGAGTGCGTTGCCGCCGAGGACACTGCCCAGCACACGCTGGAAGAATGCCCAGTCTGGGCGTCCCAGCGCAGTGTCCTCGTGGGCGTCATAGGGCGAGACCTTGCACTGCCGACAGTAGTTCGCGCCATGGTCGGCAGCGAGAGATCGTGGCAGGCAGTGGAAGCCTTCTGTGAGGCAACCATTGCACTGAAGGAGGTGGCGGAACGGAGCAGGGAGAGCGATCCCCTTGCTGCTCCGAATCGACGCCGAAGGACTGGGCGGAGAAGACGGGCGGCCGCCGATCTTATGCCGCCGTGAGGGGGGCCTGCGGGCACCAGCAGCGGGGGTTGTTGTTGCCTGCGCAGACCATCTGGCCCCCGAGGTTGGAGGACGCGCCAAGTGTTCCGGCACGTCTTCGCCAAGGAGAGGAACAGGGCGGGGTTACCCTGCATAAGGAGAGTCCGGAAAATGGACAGCCGCTGGCGGGTCGTGGAAGGAGTCTCCGTACCCGTAACTCGTCGTTAAGCGGGCGAAGGAACACGGTGGGGTTTTAGTCGGTAGGACTTGCTCCAGCGACGGTCGGTGTAAACGGCCGTCGCTAGAGCAAAGAGTACAACATAACCCGTTCGCGTCCCCGCTGCGAACGGGTATCCATGAAGATTTCCCCACCAAAAAAAAAAAGGCATGCGTTGGGTGCGTCTTCGAGCGAGTTCTTCAGCGTCCTGAAATGCTTCGGCCAGTTCGGTAGCCGCTCAATAATGAGGGGCGGGTACCTCGCCTGGTTCTTTGGCGTCTTATCAGCCTCTGCTTCTCGGGAGGCGGGGCGAGGCGAGCGGGGGTTTCGGGCTACATCGGCGTAACAACGGAGTGGGGCTGGGCGGGGCTGTGCAAAGACGCTTGGTCTCTTCCGAAACCCCCTCCTCCAGCTCGTCATACGAGAAATCGCGCGGTCTTCGGATGGGGCCCGGCGATGAGCGCACGAATTCGCTAACATCCATGTTGTTTGACGCAAGGAATGCGGAGGACAAGGCGGTCGCGCGCGGCGGGCGTGAGGAGTGCGAACGGCGCGGCGCGACGCGGTGCGACGCGGGTGCAGAGGTGCGCGGTTCGGGAGAGGGCGTGTGCAGTAGCGGCATCGATACACGACAGCGGACACGCTCGACCCTACCGACGACGTTAGGGGATCCCGGCGAACGGCGAATCGTGGCGCAGCATGGGCTGCGGGCGTGGCGGTGGCACGAGAGGTAGACGGGCGCGCAGTGGCACGAGAGGTGGAGGAGCGTACATCGGCGGCGGCGGTCCAAGAGGTCCGACAGCAAGCGGAAGCCCTGAGGTGGCCTTATGGTTACACGAGGCCGAACCGCAGGAGGAGTTGGCCCTGAGAAGGGCCTTTGGGAGCCGTGAAAACGGCTAGACGTCGGCTGGGAACGCGCCCTACCGCGACCGTCGACAGACGAGTCTGTCGGCGTTCAACAGCGATTAGCTATCCCCGCCAGTGTCCGTCCGTCGTATGGGGCATGTCTGTAAAAGTGTGTAAATCTATTATTCATACAATCGCGCCTCACTTACCTTTAATTTTTAATATGTCTGTAGATCAGGGAATATTCCCGGATTTAATGAAGTTTAGTAAAGTAATACCACTATAGGACAGTGTCTGTCTTGCCAGTGCTCAGCAGGGTGTTTGAAAAGGTAATGCTTATTCATTTGTTAGATAATTTTAACACTAATAACATTCTCCACGATCAGCAATATGGCTTTACCAAAGGACGTTGTACCACTGAAGTCAGTGTTAACCTAATAAAGCATATCTTTGATGCGTGGGAGAACTCACAGGACGCCATTGGCATCTTTTGTGACCTGACGAAGGCATTTGATTGCGTTGAACATAAAACACTATTGTTTAAACTAGAGGACTATGGAACCCGTGGTAAAGCGCTCAATCTTTTAAAATCTTACCTAAGAGACAGACAGCAGTGTATTCCAATAAACGAAATAAAATCTTTAGGAGCTCTAGTTAAAATGGACGTTCCTCAGGGATCGATACTGGGTCCGTTTTTATTTTTGGTATATATTAACGAACTACCTCAAGTAATTGAAAAACAAGCGAAGATATTTGCTGATGATACCTCTTTAATTTTTAAAGTAGATAGACATGTAAATAACGTTAACGAGGTAAATGATGCTATATATAACATAATTGGTTCACAACCAATAACTTAGTGCTCAATAAGAAAAAAAAATGTATAAGGTTTTCTTTACCAAATGTGAAAAGAACTGCATGTGATATTATATTGAACAACGAGAAAATTGAGTTTACTAATAATATATCTTTCTTAGGGATAACGCTTGATTCTAAGTTACAATGAGGCCCTCATATTAAGACTTTAGGTAAACGGCTCGGTGTCGCTGCCTATGCCGTAAGAAAGATCGACAACTTACTGATGAGGACACAGCGCGGATGGTCTATTTCAGTTACTTTCATAGTGTCATGTCTTACGGTATATTATTGCGAGGAAGGGCAGCTGACATTGAGTCTTTTTATCTTACAAAAAAGGGCTATAAGAGCCATCAAAAACTTAGGTAGTCGCGAGTCTCTCAGAGAATTGTTTAAAATAGCGACATAGAAATAAATTAGATTAACCGTAATTTCGTCTGTCAAAAATGCACACTTCTTTCATGGGGTACCCCATGTGTGTTAGATTTTATATCAAAATTCCTCTTGACGTCACTAAACTCAGTGACAATAAATTCAAAGCTTGTCTTAAGCGTACGCTTAGTTAGCGAACTTATTATACACTAGATGATTATTTAAAAGACAAAAATACTTGGATAGGGGCTATTCCAGCTCCACTTGATTGAATATGGAAAACTTGTTTAGCTATTATTATTTAATATTCCCTCTCTTCCTTCTCCTAATTTAGTGAAATGTATCTTTTTTTCTCATTTCTTTCTCTGTAAATGAGGGAACCATGTAGCCATTCACATGAATAGTATAATTTGTATAATTTAACTTAGACCCACCTGATAGACCAGCCTACATCGTTCTCCCATATTCCACAACAAAATACAGATGGAAAAAGAAAATGTAAAAATACTATTTTAAAAGAATAACCGTGGAGTCTCTTTGCCCTTCTTCTCCACAGGAATGACATTCGGAAGTGGTGGTAGAGTCTTTGTTACTTTTCTGACGATTTATAAATACTGTAATGGTTTACATGAATAAAAAATATTCTGATTCTGATTCTAATCGGCACCGACTTCATATATTTATTTTTTGCTTTTCGAAGTCGGTTTCCCTTTTCTTATTAGTTATTTTCTCAATAATATTCAATGGTTGTTTTTTTTCAGTCGCATTCGTCAACGACTGGTTTCTGATGGGGTCCCCGTTACCTATTATTTTAATAATAGTATCATATCTCTTGTTCGTTCTCAAGATTGGACCAGATTTTATGAAAGATCGGAAGCCGTTCCTATTACGGAACACTCTTGTTGTGTACAATATTTTGCAAGTTGGAATATCGTATGCTTTGGCACATATGGTGGGTATTTTTCAATTTGTATAAAGTAACTAGATCACTTGATATCAAATAAAACTGCTTTTTAGATAAATGCTTTTGTAAATGTAATGTAGCGACCCTATATTCCTCGCCACAAAGTTGCGAGTGCGGGAAGGATCTTTTGGCCTACGGATATGACATTTAGTGTGAAATTTGGGTTGACATTCAGGAAAAAATTCCTTCGAAGGAGAGATATCATCAGTTGTATCCACACAGTTCCTAATTTAAAAAAGAACTTGGGTAAATATCAAGGTAAATGGCAACTGTTTGCCTGTCATGCGGTGACATTCCTCTTGATGACAGTGCTAGTTCAGATTTTGGCCGCGGGCCAAAAGATCCTTATAACCGTAAGAATGTACATACTAAAAATTAAATAACGCATGATTTCGTCTGAACATTGAAAATTGTCGCCGCTTTGTCATACATGCACAATTTGAAAAAATAGACACAATTTCAGACACGCATTATAAATAAAAAAAGTAATAATATTAGCCCTGTTAAAAAACGGCCCTACTGTTGGGCACCGGCCTCCTCTCAAACTGAGAGGGTTTAGACCAGAGATTCCCATACTTTTTTTCTCATAGACCACTTTCAAAATTTTGCTGGTTCCGGTGGACCCACTGCCGCTCCATTTCTACCATATTCCCAAAATTCAACACAAATAGAAAGATTAGATCTTACTATGGATATTGCGTTGCGGCTGAGCTCCAACCACAAATTAATAGTTTTAGAAAAAAAAAAGTGATTAGTTAATTAATTAATTGATTGTACTGTGTCCACACACGCTACAAGTTGTAATTCGTCCCTTTGCACGTCTGAACAAGTGTTGCAGATGGCGGCGGCGGCAGCGGCGGCGCTTTGCAAGTCTCGACACGTTGTATTGAATATAAAATATGCAAGTTTTTACAAGTAACAGTCGCTGAGCTTCTTAAAATATTATCTGCCTACATTGATAGGTGAAATCAAGCCAACATTTTAGTTCTTCACTATCGAAAGCAAATAAATTTTCGTGGACCCCGCTTTCGAATTGTGAACCCCCATTTTTTTTGTCACGCCAACGTAGACCCCCGTCGAGTCTCCCGTGGACCCCTGGGGGTCCACCTGGACCGTTTTGGGAACTAAGGGTTTAGACCATAGTCCACCACGCTGGCCCAGTGCGAGTTGGCTAATTTACACACCTTCGAGAAACTCGTAGGCATGCAGGTTTCCTCATGATGTTTTCCATTACCGTTAAATCAAGTGATAGTTAATTTTTAATACGCACGTGCTTTCGAAAAGGCAGAGATGCGTGCCTGGGTTTGAACCATAGACCTCTGACTTTGCAGTCCAACAGTCTAACCACTAGGCTAAGCAGTGATGCTTACACTCTCATTATTGCTGTTGAAATGTCAGGGCGATTGATAGCGGAAAGTGTATGGCCACGTCCTGCTGTTGGAATATATCAAGCCGCCTGTAAGGCTTCCCACTTAGTTTTACAATATTATGTGGTAACCGGTACCAACGGCTTTACTTGGCGGTAGCTCTATTTGGCGCAGTGGTTAAGAGCTTAAGCCGCTCCGCCCACTGGGTCAAATAGTCGCGGGTTCTATTCCCGCACGGGACATATCTTTGTGAGACTTACAATAATTTGTTTCGGTCTAGGTACTTGTGCATGTGTATTTTTAAGTTTTTAAATGCACCCACGACACAGGGATTGATCGTAGTGTGGGGGCGTTTTTAAAAACAAAAGTTTGCTTTCAAGAGCGCGTTGGCGCTCGAATATGAAAATGCAACAAACGGTCACCCATCTCAGGTCGACCGAGCCGAACACTGCTTAACTGTGACGATCGTTAAGAATAGCTCGGTTGCATAGCGCTACAAGCTTTCTCGTGTAGATGTAAGTTGATAGAAATAAATATATTTTTTTATTTTTTTTTCAGTGTATTTTTCATATTATACCAAATTATGGGTTAATACCAAAAACTTGTCTGCTGGAAACCCACGAGAGGAGATTGATGGTATGATAATAAATTTAACTTTAATTATAAAATATAAGTTGTTTTTTTTGTATTATCGCGGACTTTACTATGGAGTACTTAATAAACGACGATTTAGCGCAGTAGTTAAGAGCTTAAGCCTTCAGTACATTGCAACTCCGCGCCACCGTCGCGCTCTCATCGCGCTGCGTCAGCTATATGGTGAAAACTTTAGAGTGCGAAAAGGATTTTTTAGCCCGTGGATAACATTGACAAAGCGTTGGAGTGAAATCAGGATTATTATATAGTAAAATTTTTCTACTCCCTCGGAAATATTTCAACAGGTGGGTCCACACGGTTAATAATTAAGAAAAACACTTGTTCAAATCTTATAGCAAACGGCAACTCTGCGTCTGTCATGGAGTAACATTGTACTCGATGACCGCGCTAGTTCCGATTTCGGCCGCGTGCAAAAATGTCCTTGTACGTTAATACCCATAGCCCCATCATCATCATCATCATCTCAGCCCATACTTGTCCACTGTTGAACATAGGCCTCCCCAATCGCTTTCCAGCGTAACCGGTCCGATGCCACCTGCATCCAACGACTTCCTGCGATTTTCACAAGATCGTCGGTCCATCTGGCAGGCGGTCGTCCCACGCTGCGCTTGCCAATACGTGGTCTCCACTCTAGAATCTTTCTGCCCCAACGCCCGTCCGATCTACGCGCTATGTGGCCCGCCCATTGCCACTTCAGCTTGCTAATCTTAACGGCTATGTCGGTGACCTTGGTTCTTCTACGAATCTCCTCATTCCTGATTCGATCGCGTAGAGAAACGCCGAGCATAGCTCTCTCCATAGCTCGCTGAGCAACTCTGAGCTTTTTTATGAGACCTATTGTAAGAGACCACGTCTCTGATCCATATATCATCACTGGTAACACACATTGACTGAAAACTTTAGTCTTAAGGCACTGAGGTATTTTGGATGAGAAGATATTGCGCAGTTTCCCGAACGCTGCCCAGCCGAGTTGGATTCGTCGATTGACCTCTCTCTCAAAGTTGGACCTACCTAACCGGACTACCTGTCCCAGGTAAATGTATTCGTCGACAACTTCAAGAGAAGAGTTCCCAACGGTGAGTGCGGTGGGTACGACATGGACGTTAGACATTATTTTGGTTTTGTCCATGTTCATTTTAAGACCCACTTGTTGAGATACTCTGTTGAGGTCACCGAGCATTCGTCCTAGATCTTCCAGCGACTCCGCGACGACCACAATGTCGTCGGCAAATCGAAGGTGAGTGATGTATTCGCCATTGATGTTGATGCCAAGTCCTTGCCATTCCAAGAGTTTGAAGGCGTCCTCTAAGGTGGCCGTAAACAGTTTCGGAGAAATGACGTCTCCCTGTCTTACTCCTCTTTTTATGGGGATTGCCTTCGTGCACTGCCCCTGTACTCGGACTGACATGGTGGCGTTATTATACAAGCACTTCAACACTTCGATGTACCGATAGTCAATGCGGCATCGCTGGAGAGATCTAAGAACCGCCCAAGTCTCGATCGAATCGAAGGCTTTCTCATAGTCCACAAACGCCAAGCATAGTGGCCGATTATACTCCTCGGTCTTCTGTATAATCTGCCGCAGCGTATGTATGTGGTCTATGGTACTAAAGCCTTTCCGGAAACCGGCTTGTTCGGGAGGCTGGAAGTCATCAAACCTGCGTTTGATAGCCCCATTGTTTGATGATTCTGCTAACGTCAAGGAGTTTTACAATTTATTATAAATAACAATAATAATAATCATTTCTTGCCAGAAAAGTTTGTACATATTGTAATTGTTTCTTACTTAATGAATTTGCAGACATGTACATCATTTTATTACTTGCGATATCTGCACTAAGCTGGCAGGCTTGTATCGCGAAGATCTATTAGGAGATACATAGGTAGTCGTTTTGCAAAACTTGTACGAACTAACTCCAGTGACTGGTACTCTATATACCCTTTTTTAAGAATTTTCTTATAGTCAGGAGAATTTAGAGATTTTTTGTGCTTAAATAAGGCATTTTTCCAGACATAAAGTTGGCGCACAGTCAGAGCTTTTCTAATATTATAAAAGTCTCCTGTAGGAAAACGGAATGGTTTACAAAACATTACTTTAAGTACTACGTTGGACTCTTTCGAGCTCAATCATGCTGGTCTTGATTGCTCCTCCCCAGACCGTAATGCAATAAGATAGTATAGACTGGCAGAGGGCTGTGTATACCTGCAGAAAAAGTTGTCTTTTGGCAAGGTGGCGGAAAGAGTTTTCATTACGTAGATGATTTTTCGGGTGCGGCTAGCGAGGCAGGAGATGTGTTTTTGAAAACTTCAATTCTCATCTATAATAATTCCAAGATACCTAATGTCTTTTACTCGAGTGATCGGAGAGTGTTATTGAGAGTAGAGCAGTAAGAAGCGTGTATTTTTATACTTTGAACATTTTGTGGGTCAGTTGCTTTTGTTTTGTGGAATGTTATAAATTTTGTTTTGCTTGTGTTTAACGACACTAAGTTATTGTTAAGCCAATCTTTTAAGTGCGAAATGCCTGTTTCTGCCACAATTACTACCCTATTCCAGCTGGTGTCTTTAAAAAGAACGACAGTAGCATCCGCGTTACAAATAGTGTGTGAGTTAACCGTTTGAGGATTAAGTATGTCATTGATATATATATATATATAGAAAACAATGTTGGCCCGAGAATGCTACCCTGAGGTACCCCAAAACAAATTGTGAACACTTTACTCTGAGTAGTGCCAACTTTTGTAATGTGCAGGATGAAATAATAACAAAATGGGAAAAAATTGGGTATAATGATATGCATTTAGATCAGTCGTTTAATTTATTACCTTGACTTAAAGCAGAAAACGGCCATCTTATTTGCCTTTGTCTTATATGTTCCACAGTAAGACAAAAATTTATCCTGGGTAGGGATTGAACCCACAATTAATCGGTACTTGTAAGCGTAGTGATACCCAAACTACTAAACTAAGCCAATGTCACATGGCAAAACAAGAGAAAAAAATATTACACATGAAATAAAACTATTTTACGGATTCTATCGCGGTTTATTTTTGATTTTTAGTTCCTGACGTTTCGAGTGCTTTGCAGCACCCATGGTCACGGGAGGGACTGAGGTGTTAGACGTCCAAAAGGCAGAGTTGTTCCGGGGTACCCTCAAACTTCTTAATTATTTTTGTTGTTGTTGGTCCCATCTACGCAGAATGAGCTCACGGTGCCTTGAGGTCTTGCAGTGTTATGCTTGGTTTTGGATTTGATTATATTAATTACCGGATCCCAAGTCGATGGAAGCACCCAGCCATCTTCTCAATTGAAATTAGGATGTTTTTTAATTTCAATAGCCTCGCGAACCATCCTTGGTAGGAATAGGTTTTCTTTCACGAGAATTTGTGGTCTATCAAATCTGATGTTATGGCGGGTGCGGTCAAGGGCATGTTCACAGACTGCAGACTTCAGACCGTCGCTCAAAGAAGCTCACTTTAATTATTTTAGAAGTAACAGTTACATTCTTTGGGCCTAAGAGATCACATAATAATAGTTATGTCGTGCGCCCTACATATAGTTCTTTGGCATTTCATGCATAAGTTTGATGTAATTTTTTTTGACATAGACAAATATAAGGCACATATATTGCGAGGATTTTATTCTTACATAATTGCCGCTGTAGGAATAGATTTAACACCTAAGATACTGTTTATAAGTCCTTTGATATCTCGGATATGTCGGAGTTTTTATTTTTTCCTGGAGGTGGCTTTAGGTTCCATAACAGCATCAGTCAGCTGATGCTGTTATGGCACCTAAAGAATTACCTAAAGAAGATTAGTTGTCTTCTGACTCACTCAGTATCTCTTGCCGTTTTGTGCTCTCATCGTCATCATCATCAAAGCAGCCTACAACAACTGACTAATTTCATCATCTCTAATAACTAAACACACCTAAAACAATATTATATATTAAGTAAAATAAGAATAATATTAAAAACATAAAAAAAAAACCTTTGTAAATAGTGATAAAAACAAGTACACCTACCTTTGCTCAACTCACGCAAATACTAAGCTTTTGTCAATGTTACGACACTCTCTCACTTCTCTCTTCTATAATTCAATACACAAATGATACCACAACACGTGGCATATAAAAATAACTAATTAGGAAGGTACAGTGAAGCGGAAAACGTGAACATACCGTGAACTTAGTTTTTTTCAAGGAATCGTAATTTCCCCCTTCGTATTTTTACAATACCTTAGTAATATAGAGTTAATTGTCTCACTACTTGGCTAAGGGCTCACAAATCAAGATAACAGGATTCGTTTTCGAGCCTTTCCGAACTTTAGAAGGCACATCACGTCATTGGTCCCGGTTACTACTGTATGTGATAATTGTTAACTGGAAGCCTCATCGGCAGCTTGATTAACTGGTGGCAAACAAACATTCCTCCACGAATCCGTACTGATTCCGCATGGTGAGGTATGACTTAATCTCTCTTATATCGATTCGTGTGAGAAGGCCTTTGGCGAGCAATGGAACAGAACAACGGATTAATTATGTATTGTTATATGTATTTCAGATCGCATCAGCAATATACTATTATTTAGGAGCAAAAATTACGGAACTTTTGGATACAGTATTCTTTGTGTTACGTAAAAAGAATAAGCAAATCAGCTTTCTCCACGTCTATCACCACGTTATAACGGCTACGATGACTTGGTTAGCGGTGAAATTGCAGCCATCCTACATTCTCATATTTCTGGGAACAATCAACTCTTTGGTACACATCATTATGTATGGGTACTATGGTTTATCAACGTACCAAAGTCTTCACAAGTATTTGTGGTGGAAAAAATATATCACTAAGATGCAACTGGTAAGTTAGTATACAATATACTTTTTAGGGACAAAAATAGTCAAAGAGATTTGTTTTACAGTCGTACAAGGATTTTTTTTGGAGACGCTCGTAGCGCTATGCAGCCGGGATGTTCACCCGGGGTATACCGATCACCTTGGTTAAGCATAGTTCGACTCGGTCGCCCTGAGATGGGTGAACGTTTGTAGAATTTTCATAATCGAGCGATTCCGTGCTTTCGAAGGCACTTTAAGCCGTTGGTCCCGGTTACCACTTAATGTGGTAGTTGTTTAGCCGAATTGGAAGGCTTAAAGGCGGCTTGATAAGTCACAAACCTGCCCCCACCAATCCGCACTGGGTCCGCATGCTCGAGTATGACCAAATCTCTCTTACCTCGATTTTTGAGAGAAGGCCTTTGCCCAGCTGTGGGCAGTATAGGCTGATATTATAAGGATCTTTTGTCCAAAATTGGAAGTAGCGCTGTCATCAAGTGAAATGTCACGTCGTGACCGTCGCGGTTTGCTATAAAATTATCTAAAGTTCGTTTTAACTGTACAGACCTGTTGAAATATCTTCTTGGAAGTAGGAAAATTTTACTAAATGTTAACCCTGATTTTATACAAACGATCCTTATCAGACTATATATTTATATGTATAATAATATTAGCCCTGTTAAGAAACTGTCCCACTGTTAGGCTGGGGCCTTCTTTCAAACTGAGAGGGTTTAATCCACAGCCCACCACGCTGGCCCAGTGCGAAGGTATGGCAAACTTCACACACCTTCGAAAAAGTCTTAGGCATACAGGTTTCCTCACAATGTTTTTCTTCACCTTTAAAACAAGTAATAATTAATTTTTAATATGCACATGCTTTCTAAAAGACAGAGGTGCGTGCTATGGTTTGAACCCGAGACCTTTGACATTGCAGTCCAACGGTCTAACCACTAGGCTATCAGTGTTCTTGTATAGGTAAGTAGGTTCAATTATCATAAGATATGCTAGTAATTGTTTAGCTGTAATCACACATCATTTAGCGATTATGTGAAACGTCAATACGATAATGTTATTATAATGAAATCGTAAACTTACAGCACCTGGTTCTGCTATTTTACTTAACAGTTTTAACAAATCATTAAGTAAACAATATAAGTGAAGTTTTACACCATCAGCTAATCAAATGGCATTTTATAGGCTTTTTTAACTTGCAATGTTCGTATGCCTGTTTTTCCTTGTCAAATCCGGTTCAGTTAAGTGACAATGATACAATATAGCTGGATAATGGAGCTGGTCCGATGATGGAATCGGAAGGTGGCCATGGGAACATGTGAACTATACAACGTTACCCCCTTGTGTTTAGATTTGTTAGATTGGTATTGACGAATATACAACCAGATAGTATGTTGGGTCTGATGATGAAGCCGAAAAGTAATCAATATAACCTCGTCGTGTTTGGACTCGTTGAATTTCTCTTGACGAGTACTTTAGACTCGTATGGTGTCTTAGGTCTGACGATGGGGCCGGAAGGATTCCATAGGAACTTCTTAACTAACCAAGATATTGCGTTGTGTTTGCTACTCAAGCATAATTTTAAAACAGGTCTTTTATTGTTAACATTAATTGACTTTACGCTGTTCCGTACTCATCCCAAAGTACTATGAACTTTTGTTATAATGTTGCCCAATTTGATTACTGGTTACTACACGAATCTAGCTAGTTCTAAGAAACCACAAAGTAACTAACCAAAGCAAGTAACCTTTTTTTACTTTCAGATTCAATTTGTTTCAATTATAATCCACTACGCAATGACGTACGCGATATCAGACTGCACCCCACCAAAATGGATGACTATTATTGTGATATCTAACCTTTTCCTAATGATTTATTTGTTTTCTAAATTCTACTTTAACACATATAACATGAAGAAAAACAAAGTCAGAAAAGATGCTAAGTCAAATGAAATAAAAAGTAAGGATATTGACGATAAGAATGAAAAGGTTAATGGGAATGGACTAAAGCGCTTCAAAGAGCACACAGTTGAATCGGCATATGTTAGTGCCTACGATGAAAAGAATATTAGAAACACAACTGTAAATAGAAAAACGAATTCTATTATTAATCAATAGGATATGAAATGTGACTAAATAAATACACTTACAGGGATTTGAAAGTAAATTTGATTATTTGCAATTTACCTACATTTTTTATTTTTTAGATACTGTCACTGACATTGACTATGTTAGGTCCTAAAAGACCGAGTCGATTGGCACTATATCGTGCACAATTTCAGACTTATTACTGAAAATTTTAAATAAAAAGCTCCAATAACTCCTACAAGAAAGATGTAGGTACCGGGAAAGACCGAGACTGTCTTACCATGACCTAATAGACCTCACGAGTCTTATCTGAAGAGCACGTTAAAAGACTCGGAAACCAGCGAGAGAGTATGAGACGAACTATAAGAGTGGAGGAAGTCAGAGAGTTCTGTAAGGAAAGAACCTGTTGGAACTCTGTAGTCTCTGCCTAACTTGCAAGGGATCTGGCGTGATGATATAGATAGATAGAACTCCTATTTCGACCTAGAATTTGAATCTATGACTACATGATGTAAGCCGCATGAGATAAATGTAGCAGTCTTATTTTTACAATCTATTAATGAAGATAAGGCTTTATCCCCCGTGGCACAACTGTTTGGTGCAACTAGTAGTGCCATTAGAGATTTGCTTTTAATGGGGCTTAGCGTTTTGTATCCCACGCCTAATGAGGGACAAAGTTCAGAGTCATAATTTCAAATCTTTGCGAATGATTGTTTTAAATTATACATCAAGAGTACTATACAAAGTTTTTCATTCGCGCGTTGCGACGATTATGTGGGCCGAAGACGCTGCGCATACGTTGCAGTTTTAACTAACTGTCAACTTTTTAAAAGCCAAGCCTTTGTCTAGCAGGGGACTACTATAGACTGATGATGATGAGGATTTCCTGTTGCAACTTCAGGTTTTTCAAAATCCAAGCCCATATCGTGACGTCGAATATAATCAGCATATACTCTCCTACTGCTCAGTTAAGGCCGAAAGGGCATTTAAATATCACACATCAAGATAGTAAAGGGTAGGTCATACTTGACCAGGGGTATCCAGTGCAGATTAGTGGAGGTGGGTTTGCGGCTACCTACAGCTGCAATTTTCAACCTGCTCATTGATATGCCCCTCCATGAGGTTTTCAACTTTGCTTAAGTCCTACGCGAAGTGGCAACTGAAATTAAATGCTGGACGTGCCTTCCAAAATATGGAGATGCTCGAATACAGAAATGCTACAAATGGCCTCCCATCTCAGACTGAGTGATCCAGTACTCCGGAATAACAATGACTTTTGTACGTCAAATGCCGCAGTTTTTCCAAATACCATGGGTGCTGTTGAGCACTCGAAATGTCGGAAAATTAAAAAATAAAAACAAGCGTCGACAAAATTCGAAATACCCATTTTAATTGCAACAATCACGTAAAAACGACTGACCGGATTCGGATGATTAAGCCAAATTGGTTGATTTGATTAGTTCCGACAGTACGTGGCTACAAAGCCTCCACCATTACACACTGGGTTGGCGTGAAGTGTGGCCTAATCACTCTTACCTCAATTTGTGAGAGAAGGTCTTAGCCCAACGGTGGGACAGTAAAGGCTGATATTATTAAGAAATTTATATTTTCGGCCGTTTCTAAGAATGTATCGTGTTGTGTAGTAAAATTAAATGCGTGAGTGTGAGATGTCTGACATGAGTAAACTGAAGTTTAATTGGTTTTATCTAAATCTGGCCTTGTCTCACAAGGTCTCTTCTCAAAAGGAGGATTCCGCAGGAGGATAGTTTAGGCTGGTTGATTAATTGAAGGCTATAGATACCAGTATCAGCCGCGGCGAAGATCATTTAAAAATAATAATCTATCTATCTATATATATATTATCAAGCCAGCTCCCTCGCGGGGTAGGCAGAGAGTACAGAGTTCCAACAGGTTATTTCCTTACATACCTCTCTGGCTTCCTCCACTCTCATAGTTCGTTAAGAAAAAAAGTTCGTTAGAGATAATAATATTCGGCCTAAACTTCCAACGAACAGAACAAATTATCACCAAACCATGCAGGGTAAGCTACAGATACACGCATACACACGCACGCGTGCACACACACACACACACACACACACGACCATACTATTTTTAATTGCCTACTGTTCTACTGTTCACTTTAGTCTTTTTTATATACCTCCTAAAAATCTTCGGGATTAAAGTGAGCTTGGTGTGTATGAGCTTAGTGCAGAGATCGCTGATAATAAAATGATGTACATGTTTACAAATTAACTTAGTAAGAAACAATTGATGATGTGATTCAGACCGATTTCGGCCATGGCGACTGCATGAGCTCCGTTATTGTTAACGATCATGCGCTCGCATGTGGCTTATGTAACCAATCTTCTTGGTAAAGATCCTTTCACATTGCGGGCATGTGAGCACACCGTTAGTATATGAATAATTGATCACTACGGGTGGTCGGGCTTTCAATTGATCACGCTTTGCGTCAAGGTCAGCGCGTCGCTGAGCTTCAAAGCTCCAAACTTTGGATTTAACCAGGGTCCTCCACTTCGATTGGTTAGCGGCTTGTTTTTTCCACTGAGAGGGCTCTATGCCGCACCTCTTCATGTGGCGCTTTAGCACATCTTTGTACCTAAGGAGTTGTCCACCATGCTTGCGCTTGCCTTCCTCAAGTTCAGCATAGAAAATGCGCTTCGCTACACGCTGCTCTGCCATCCGTGCCACGTGCCCGCTCCAACGAGGTTGTCGCCGCATGAGGTAAGATTCAATGCCACCGACATTAGCTCTTCGCACTTCAGTATTCCGCACGTGGTTTGACCATCTGACTTTCAAAATCTTACGTAGGCATCTGAGGTGGAATTGGTCCAGCATGCGAATGTGCCGGTGGTACACGGTCCAGGTTTCAGCGGAATAAAGAATGTTGGGCAGCACAACTGCCATGTACACTGATCTTTGTGGCTAGTTTTAAATCATGCGAGCAGAAGACCTTGGCATCCAATGTACCGAATGCTGCAGCAGCAGCACCGATTCTGCTGTTGATTTCCGAATCTAGGTCGCACTTGGATGTTAATGTGCTCCCCAGATAACGAAATTTGTCGACCTGCTTCAGGTCATCCTCGCAGAGTTTAGTGGTCAGTGCCTCGTGACCGTTGACGTCAAGTGACATTACTTCCGTCTTCTTAACACTGATCTTCAGGCCAAATTTTCGACAGAACTCATCTAAGTCAGACATTAGTTGTTGCAGGCCGTCTGAGGATTCTGACGCAAAACACAGGTCGTCCGCATACATGATCTCAGTAATCATAGCATGTGAGACCTTAGTGCGGGCCTTGAGCCTCGCCAGATTAAAGAGATTGCCATCGGTGCGGTAACGGATGCGGATACCTTCTGAAGTAGTCTGCAAGACCTCTCGGACTACAATCGCAAAGTACAACGCGAACAATGTAGGCGCAAGGACGCACCCTTGCTTTACCCCACAGGTGACGGGGAAAAAGTCTGATTGTTCGTCGTCGACGGCGACACAGCACTTCATGTCGTCATGCAGGAGCCTCAGTAGTCCTACAAACTTCTCCGTGCACCCTATCTTTCCATGCACCATCCAAAGGGCTTCTCGAGGTACGCTGTCAAAGGCCTTCTCCAGGTCAACAAAGCACAGGTACAAATGCTTAGCCTGTTCCCTGCTCTTCTCTTGTAGTTGACGTACTGAGAAAATGGCCTCACATGTTCCTCTATTTGGTCGGAAGCCAAACTGGGTTTCCGGCAACAGCTTTTCTGACACTTCCAAGAGGCGGTTTAGTAGTAGTCTGGCAAAGACTTTTCCAGGGACTGATAATAGTGAAATGCCACGGTAGGAACTACAATCGGAACGGTCGCCCTTGCACTTATATAGAGCCCGGATGCGTGTTACTTTAAAAGTTAATGGGACTTGTTGTTTCCTCCACATAAGATCAAAGAGTTCCCATATAACCAAATGTAATTCCTCACCGCCGTACCTCAGAATCTCTCCCGGTATAAAGTCAACACCAACCGCCCGCTTATTTTGCTGTTGTTTAATGGCAAGAACAACTTCCCCACGTGACAGCGGCTCATCCAGCTTCGATGCAGTTGGTAGTTGAGGAATCGATTGAACGTGCTCTAAGTCAGCAGACCGGTCCACATTCAGCAGAGTGTTGAAGTTATCTGCCCATCGCATTAGCACTTCCTCCTTGCTTCTGAGAAGACCTTCCCCTCTAGCAGGCTTGAGAGGCACTTTTACAAGAGAGGACGTTCCTATCAACTTTCGAACCTCACCGTAAAATTCGCCAAGCTGATTTGTGTCAGCGAGCCATTGCATATGATGAGCTTTCTCTTGCCACCACTTATCTTTTGTCTCTCGAGATAGTTTTCGTAGCTCCAAATCACTTTGTCTAATCTCCGCATTGTCTCTACGTTGATTTTTTCTACTACACTGCCGAAGGAGTTGTCAATGTCTATTCATAGCTTCTATTAAAACACTATTATTCTCATCAAACCAGTCCTCGTTCTTACGGACTTTTAGACCCAAGGTACTTGTGGCTATATCTAAAATATGAGAAGATAGAGTCGCCCAGCTAGCCTCAATGTCATCGATCTCCTTGTCTCTAGACAGAAACACAGTAGTTAGAGCTTTGGTGTATTTTTTCTTGTTCCAGGATCCTGGAGCCTGTCCACGTTTAAACACGTAGGCTTTTTTCTGCCGGCTCTACTGGGACGTTGGAGGCGGAGACGTAGTTTAGTGACCACGAGTCTATGATCAGTCCAGCAATGTGCACCACGCATGACGCGCGTGATTTGGACTTGGGAAAAGTCCTTTTGCCGTACGATAGCGTAATCAATAAGATGCCAGTGCTTGGATCTTGGGTGGATCCAGGTATTCTTATGCTTGGCGGAAAGTCTAAACATTGTGTTCGTAATCGCAAGATTAAATTGAGCACAGAAGCTGAGTAGCAGTTGTCCGTTATTGTTCATGCTTCCAACTCCATGTCTGCCCAAGATTTTAGGCCAAGCATCGTAATCTTGTCCTACTCTGACATTAAAGTCCCCCAGCAAGAGGATATGCTCACTGGGACGTACGCTTTCGACGCATTGTGTCAGCTCCTCGTAAAATCGATCCTTAATGTCATCAGCCTTGTCCAGCGTGGGAGCATAGACACTGATGACATTCAGGCGGTTGCTATTATCTAGGGGCAGGCGCAGTGTGGTAACGCGATCCGAGATGTGCACCGGATACTCTTGTAAGTGCTTTATAAACTTGTTTTTGATCGCAAATCCTACACCTGACCGTCGTGGTTCAGAGGAAGCGAGTCCTTTAGCTTTAGCTTTGGCGATGGGCTGAAGAAGCAATTACTATATGTACAAACTATTCTGGCATTAAATGAGTTATTTTTTTGCTGCACCCGTAATCATTGCATTGATATGACTAATGTTCGGTACTCAGTACAACTGGCATTGCTTATTGGCATTTAATTTTAATGCAGTGACGTCCGCAGAATAATTTGTTCTTTAAACCGTGCATTTTTTTTAATACTGCCTACCAAGACGTTGTTATCTGAATGTCACCTTTTATATATGTAGGAAAAGTCCCGCACAGGACATTCGTGAGCATTGGAGAACGCTTGAAGGAGAAGAGGGTTTTCGAGTCCTACCGACTAAATCCCCATAGCGACAGACATCGAGACATCAGAGGGACTCCGGGAGCCTAAAAAGTGCGCCGGTTGCTAAGTAGAGAAGTGACTTTAAATAATAATACAGTTTTTTCGTAAGTTCCTATGGCCACCACAACGGCGCTATCTCGCTGTTGAAGAGTTCCTATAGCCACCTCCTGGCTCTACTATTGCTACGACCTTATTATTGCATATTAGCGGCCCGTCCCGGCTTCGCAGGGGTGGATATTGCGTCCGCTGCGTAGGAACGCGCTGCTACCTATTTCATAGATGTGCACGCCCTTTTCCCGCACTTCAGTCGCCCCCCCCTGCCGCCTCGCCCGCTTCGCTGCGTGGGGCCACACCGGCCACGGTGCGGCGGCACGGCGGCGTTTATTTTCCTAGATTAACATTTTTAAATTTGTCATATCTTTTGTAAGGAATGTCTGATTTCAATAATTCAAAAATTAATCTACAGGTATTAAAACAGTCTGGATACGAAATGATTTATTTCGATAAGGATTAATACAAAGTATGAATAACATGGTCTGATTTTGGTCGGCATTTCTATCAACTTTTAAAATGTAAAAAAGTTGTTATAGTGACGTAACTACAATATTTGGACATATGGTAGCGCGGTATAGCCAATGTTACTTGGGGCTAATGTAGCATACTAATGGTGAAAAAAATTTCAAAATCAGTCCAGTACTTTCTTAATTTATTATTCATTACATACATACAAAAATACATATCTTTCCACTTTATAATATTAGTGTAGAAGACAGAAAGGCAAATAGAGATACAAAAGAAGCAAATTAAATAAAACCTTGTAATCAGTAACAATTAAGTGACTCATGGGTTTAGAAGATAACGTGAATTGTACTTTTATTAACATCGTCACGCTATATTTCCTAAGCCAGGGTCACAGAGGTGAGTACATCCACTTTTCACCGACGATGTCAGGTCCCATGTCTTAGGGGGCGAGCCTATTGTCATATACCGGACACAAATGTCAGACTCCGTATTGATACTCGGATTTTTTCGATACAAAACCTACATTAGTCCGACCTATGATTTGAACCCAGGACCTCGTGATCGCAAAGCAAATTATTCTCGATTAGACCAACGAAGCAGTCTGTAACCAATCGGTTCTAAGAATGCCCTCAGGATAACTAACCAGTTATCCTGAGGGCATTCTTAGAAATACACAGTTCCGCCATAACTGATTTTAAAAGTTTAATCAAACATCGAGTTATTGGGTACCACCTCTGCAAAACGTTAATCTAAATATCCTCTCCCATCCACGTATAAAATGACTTGCCGTAAAACCCCTAATATCTTTATTCTCTCCATAATGAAGGTCAAATACACAATCCAATCTTGGCTAACCAACTTTGACTACATTCAGACGGACGCAATTAAGCTCCAGTTTACTCATTTCACACATCTCACACGCATTTAATTTCACTATACAATGTTAGAACCTGCCGAAAATATAGATCCTAATGTAAGTTTCTTAATAATATCAGCCTTTACTGTCCAACCGCTGGGCGAAGGCCTTCTCTCACAAATCAAGGTAAGGGAGAGTCGGTTATACTCCACCTCCCAGACTCAGTGCAAATTGGCGGAGGTAGGTTTGTGAACTGGCTTGGAACTCTCAAGCCGCCTATAAGGCTTCCAACTCGGCTTAACACCTATCACATTAAGTGGTAACCGGAAGAAATGGCTTAACGTGCCTTCGAAAGCACGGAGAAGCTCGAACATGAAAATGCCACAAACGGTCACCCATCTCAGGCCGACCGAGTCGAACGCTGCTTAACCTTGGTGATCAAAATCAAATAATTTATTTTGAACTAGCTGTTACCCGTGGCTACGCACGCATTTATTTTGTAATTTGACATAAGAAAATCCCTAAGCTCGCTTTTATACAGTTCTTTAATTCTATAGCATAATCATTTTCAGCGCTAACGTCGTCTTATAAAAAAACATACAATACCTGGGTACTTTTTTTGAAAGGGATTAGCAGTTTATCTATTTATTATATTTTTTGTTTGGGTAAAATGGCCTACCAAATATCGTAATTTTGCCAGTTTTGTCAAAGTTTTGTCAGTACAATTCGTGTCAGACTTCTCGCAAGAATATAAAGTTCATTTTCATGATATATATATATATATATATATATTCATATATATATAAATATAATAAAACTGTAAGAAAATCGTGTCTTTACTGGTTCACCAGCATCACGCAAAAACTACTAAGTGGATTATGATGAAACTTTGCATGCGGATACCTTAAAGTATTGGCTAACGTATTGTATAGTACTCATCCCGGAAAATTAAAAGGCTTTTCTAGACAAGACGAAAATAAACAAAACATTCGACCAACGATCATAACCAGATGGAATTAAATGTAAATAAATGCTTCCACGTGAGATATTCCAGGAAAAAAAATAGTCTAGACACTACATACAACATAGACGGAAACCCACAGCAGAAAGTCAGCGAAATAAAGGATCTAGGCGTAACGATGGACAGCGACCTACGATTTAAGACTCACATCGAAAATATTGTAACCAGGGCTGCACAGATGCTGGGGTTCTTGAAGCGTAATACAAAAGCATTTAAACACGCTCGTACTAAAATATGGCCGCGTGGTTCCCGGCTTAGAATAGGACCAACCCATCTCATCCCATCGGGTGTCGTACAAGGCGACTAAGGGAAATCTAGGGAATGGGCAGCAGCGTTCCCTTAACACTTCTACGACCAAAAACTGCGCTCGCCAACCCGCCTGCCAAGCGTGGCGAGTATGGCAAACACCCCCAACCAATATTATAGAAGAAAGCAAGAAAACCAGGCCCCTAGTCCCCGGCGCTCCTGTTCGTCCTGGCCACGGTAGCAGCCATGGTAACGACAGGACAAGGGGTGCTAAGAATCTCCGGCAGAGATTCGGCTACCACCAAAACCGAAAATTGGCCCTGGTGACATACAACGCACGCACATTGAGGACAGATGAGAAGCTTCTTGAGCTGGAAGAAGAGTTAAACAAGTTGCGGTGGAGTATTGTTGGTTTATCGGAGGTCCGAAGAGAGGGCGAAGACACGATAACCTTAAAATCCGGCAACTTGTTTTACTACCGGGGGGGCGAACAGCAGTCCCAAGGTGGTGTCTGATTTATCGTCCGCAAGTCACTCATAAACAACGTTGTGTCCATCACTAGTGTGTCGAGCAGGGTAGCGTACCTGATACTCAGAATATCCAAAAGATATTCGCTGAAGGTCATACAGGTCTACGCACTGACCTCGGCATACCCAGAGGATGAGGTCGAAGTTATGTATGAGGACATTAGTAGAGCCATACATACTTCCAAAGCACACTTTGCAGTAGTTATGGGTGACTTCAATACGCGACTGGGCAAACGGGGCGATGATGAGTTGAGAGTGGGGCAATTTGGATATGGGCAGCGCAACCCCAGGGGTCAGAGGCTGGCCGAATTTCTGGAGAAGGAGGGACTCTTTATGATGAACTCTTTCTTCCAGAAGCCGTCTCATAGGAAATGGACCTGGATGAGCCCTGATGGTTTTACAAAAAATGAGATAGACTTCATCATGAGCACCAAGCGACAAATATTTAATGATGTCTCCGTGATTCACAGGGTAAAAACCGGCAGTGATCACCGAATGGTCAGAGGCACATTAAATATTAATGTCAAAATGGAAAGATCGCGTCTGATGATGTGTACGCTCCGACCTTCTAATGCACATATCCAAAACCCCGAGAACTTTCAACTCGAATTGTCAAACCGCTTCGAATTGCTAGACAGCAGCGCATCAGTGGACGAAATCAACAATAGGTTGGTAGAGACTGTCCATACGGTCGGGTCTAAGCATTTTAAGCCCCATCGTAATAATAGGCCTCAAAAGCTATCTGACTACACCCGAAACCTTATGGCTGAGCGACGTACCATGAGACTCCAAACCTCCGATGATGCTAAGTCCTATAGGCAGCTCAATGGACAGATATTGAAGTCCTTGCGACACGATGTACGGTCCTTCAATACAAGATGTATTGAGGAGACCATACAGCAGAACAAGGGCTCCAAAACGTTCGCAAGAGACGCGTCTATTGGGCAAAGCCAGTTGACGAAGCTGAAGACGGAGGACGGAAACGTAACGTCGAATAGGTCAGAGGTGCTCAAGGAGATAGAGAGGTTCTACGGGCAGTTGTATATCTCAGTAGCTGAACCTGTTGTTGACTTGGTAAAAAACCCAAGAGCCAAACTAACCCGACACTACACTGAAGATATCCCGGACATCAGCCTGTACGAGATTAGGATGGCTCTCAAACAACTTAAAAACAACAAAGCGCCGGGTGAAGACGGAATTACCGCAGAGCTTCTGAAAGCGGGTGGATCGCCGGTACTTAAAGTCCTTCAGAGGCTGTTCAATTCCGTCTTGCTCGAAGGAAAAACGCCGGAAGCATGGAACAGGGGTGTGGTGGTACTCTTTTTCAAGAAAGGTGATAACACTTTATTAAAGAACTATAGGCCCATCACACTGCTGAGCCATGTTTACAAGTGGTTTTCCAGAGTCATCACGAATCGTCTCGAACGCAGGCTTGATGACTTCCAGCCTCCCGAACAAGCCGGTTTCCGGAAAGGCTTTAGTACCATAGACCACATACATACGCTGCGGCAGATTATACAGAAGACCGAGGAGTATAATCGGCCACTATGCTTGGCGTTTGTGGACTGTGAGAAAGCCTTCGATTCGATCGAGACTTGGGCGGTTCTTAGATCTCTCCAGCGATGCCGCATTGACTATCGGTACATCGAAGTGTTGAAGTGCTTGTATAATAACGCCACCATGTCAGTTTGAGTACAAGGGCAGTGCACGAAGGCGATCTCCATAAAAAGAAGAGTAAGACAGGGAGACGTCATTTCTCCGAAACTGTTTACGACCACCATAGAGGACGCCTTCTAGCTCTTGGAAGGCGAGGACTTGGCATCAACATCAATGGCGAATACATCACTCACCTTCGATTTGCCGACGACATTGTGGTCATGGCGGAGTTGCTGGAAGATCTAGGACGAATGCTCGGCGACCTCAACAGAGTATCTCAACAAGTGGGTCTTAAAATGAACATGGACAAAACGAAAATAATGTGTAACGTCCATGTCGTACCCACCGCACTCACCGTTGGGAACTCTACTCTTGAAGTTGTCGACGAATACATTTACCTGGGACAGGTAGTCCGGTTAGGTAGGTCCAACATTGAGAGAGAGGTCAATCGACGAATTCAACTCGGCTGGGCAGCGTTCGGGAAACTGCGCAACATCTTCTCATCCAAAATACCTCAGTGCCTAAAGACTAAAGTTTTTAGTCAATGTGTCTTACCAGTGATGATATATGGATCAGAGACGTGGTCGCTTACTATAGGTCTCATAAAAAAGCTCAGAGTTGCTCAGCGAGCTATGGAGAGAGCTATGCTCGGCGTTTCTCTACGTGATCGAATCAGGAATGAGGAGATTCGTAGAAGAACCAAGGTCACCGACATAGCCCTTAAGATTAGCAAGCTGAAGTGGCAATGGGCGGGCCACATAGCGCGAAGATCGGACGGGCGTTGGGGCAGAAAGATTCTAGAGTGGAGACCACGTATTGGCAAGCGCAGCGTGGGACGACCACCTGCCAGATGGACCGACGATCTTGTGAAAATCGCAGGAAGTCGTTGGATGCAGGTGGAATCGGACCGGTTACGCTGGAAAGCGATTGGGGAGGCCTATGTTCAGCAGTGGACAAGTATAGGCTGAGATGATGATGATACTAAAATAATCGTGTTCAACTCCCTTTTTAGAAGTCATCTTGAATACGGTTGTGTAACGTGGAACCCTATCTATTGCATACATTCGCAGCGGATTGAAAATATACAACGCGCGTTTACACGACACTTAGCTTTTGTTTCAAGTGGAGTTACGCATCGGTGTAGCTATGATCAACGATTGGCTTTCTTTAAAATGATTTCTTTACGGGATCGTCGTAAAATGCACGAGATGATATTCCTGTACAAGATGGTAAATAATACTCTTAGTTGTAATACAAATCTTGATAATGTGTTAATTAACGTTCCATACTGTATCCCGCGAAAACCTCTAACTAGCACTTTTCATGTTCAGCCTACAAGAACTAACATTGGACTCAGTTCGCCGCAAAATGTGTAACACATACAATAACTTCAATAATAAATATGATAATAATATTGACATATTTCATGACTCTCTTCCAATTTATAAAAAGATTATACTGGAATCATTTTGCAATAAATAGATTATTATCCTTAGATCCTTTGACATATTTGGACATATTTTTGCTATCTTTTTAGTTTTTATGTTATAATTATAGTATTATTATATTCTACTTATTCAATATTATCAAAATTTAATTTAATGTAAATCGCATATCATTTGTATTCTCTTCTCGATTTAGATCTTAAGCTTTGTAAAATGGTAAATGATGTACACACCTGTTATTGGTGTACATATCGGAATGTGTTTCTGTTTGAATACTAGTTTTTTTCAATGTATTAATATGTACTCTGTTGGTGTGATTTATTAAATAAATAAATAAATAAGTAAAAAAACATTTAATTTCTAAAAAGACACTTTATTCCTAACCCGTTTGATGGATTTTAATGATATTTTGTGTAATTGTAACCTTTACAAAAAGTCACAAACCTGTATACTTATATTTTCGAAAAATTTAACAGTTTTTGAGGAAAGAGAAAAAAGTCGATTTTGATTTATCATTTATTGTTCCAAAACTACTCTTCAAACGTCAGTGAAACTTAGCATGGATATATTTCACATGACAGACAACATAGGGAACGACGACGACAGACAACGTAGGGAAAGTAAAGCATCTTTATCTCTACATACTACATATAAAATAAACTGTAAGGAAGTCATGTTTGTGTATATTTTTTGGAAATAACCTATCATATCCTATACCGGATATCATTCTATTGATGTAGAGCCAATTCTAAAATTTTTGGCTTTCGTGTCTGTTTGACTGTCGTTCTATCTGTCCAAGGGTATGAACCATCATAACGCAAAAAAATTCCGGCGGATTTTGATGAAACTTTGCACGCGGATATCTTAAAATGTTAAATAACATAATGAATAGTATTTATACCGGAAACTCAAAAGTTTTTTTCAGAAAATACAAATATAAGCGAAACATTGAATTTCTAAAAAGACACTTTACTCCAAACCTGTTTACATCAGTCCATATTACATATAAATGAATTGTTATCAACTCTTAAAGACATAGAGAAAATATATAAATTAATGTATCCAGTAAATACCGATAATTTGATAAAAATTCAACATTGTGTAGACATAAGAGCATATATCAAAGACAAACGAATTACGTTTATTATGTCAATACTAATTGTCCAATTAGATTTCTATAACTACTACAACCTTCATCCTTTTCCTATGTATAATCCTCATTTAAACCTAACATTCCTATTAACTCCTCAATATCCCCAAATCCTTGTCAAAGGGTCAGATATACTTCCACTGTCACAACCATGCAAAGAAATAGACGAAGGAGAATTCGTGTGCTATGAGGATAATTTATCTTTCATTAATGAAGACATTGAAGGCATAACAAATTTGATGAAATTTTCTTCACGAATTACATCATGTTCTCCACTTACACTAAAATCTTCAAAGGTCAAGGTCAAATCTATTCGGCCTGACACATGCTTATTATATTCAGGAATCCATTTCTTACAGAACACTGTGAAAATGATTTTAACCAGTATAACATTTTTGGCACTTATATATTAACCTTAAATAATGAATGTGAAACTAAATTAGAAAACATATCATACAGTTGACCAATCAAGTTCCAATAATAAATTTACCAAGCATCACAGAAACCAGAAAAGTCTACAAGCAGCCAATCAGCCTACATGAAGTAAACTTAGAAAGTCTTCAGTTCCAGTCACATGTGTTAAACAGTAAAAGTGAAAAACTCAGTGAAAGCCACGTATATTCAGTAAATGTGCATAGCATAAGTTTAGGCACTATAATCATTTATGTTACCTTAATAATTGTACTCTTTATTGTTATATATATTAATAAGTCTAAAATATTGTCCTTATGTAAACATAAGCAAAATCAACATTCTCAAAAACCGAACGCTGATTTTGAACTTATGGAGGGAGGAGTTATGTATACCAGACCAGTACACAGCTTAGTGCAAGTACTTTAAAAAATGATGCAATAATAACAAACTATTGCTCATGCAAATTAATTCCAAGTACTGTTTTGCTGGTTCGCCTTAACTTGCCTCAGCTGCGTATTTATCACGAAACAGATATCAGGTTACATGTTTAGTCTCAGTTCAGTTCCAATAATTGTTTTGATTAATAAGCAGTTATGAATTAATACGGCGCACTCTGCGTAGGCGCCTTCTAGAAAGATGTGTTTACTTGGCGATGCCTATAAATAGCCATCACCAAGCAAAGAACCTCAATGTCGACTTAGCTTTCTTACCGTTCGCACGAACTTTAAGCAATACTATTGACTGTATAGTATTTTGTATATCTATTATAAATTCATATTGTAAAATAAATATAATTTTATAAAGTCACGCCGGCCTTTATATTTGACTAGGTAGAGGCAAGTGTACCTTGAGGGACACCAAAACTTGTGTTTCTTTGGTAATCGCTTGTAACATTATCTATTTTAACACATTGGTACCGTTCGTCAAGGTAGTCTGCAAACAGTTTTAACTGCCCGCCCCTAATGCCTAGAGCCTTTAGTTTATTCAAGAGCAAAGGAATAGAAACGGTGTCAAATGCTTTGGCTAGGTCGAGAAAGATTCCTAAAGTCTGGTTTCCTTTGCCAAGTTCTTATGAGACAAATTCTGTTAGGATATGTGTTTTTTTTTTAAAAAAAAACGTAGCCCCACACTAGGATTTATTCCTGTGTCGTGGGTGCGTTTACAAACATGAAAATTCACATACACAAATACCCAGACCGGAACAAATAATTGTGGATCACACAAAGATTTGTCCCGTGCGGGAATCGAACCCGCGATTATTGACGTAGTGGGCGGAGCGGCTTAAGCTCCTAACCACTGCGCTAAATCGTTGCGTCAGCCGTGGATAGTTTAGCTCTAAAAACGAATTGCATTGGTGAAAGCAGATTATTTGTTTCGAGATAGTTGACTAATCTGTTGGTAATGATTTTTTCTAGTATTTTGGATATTGAGGGAAGCAATGATATAGGTATATAATTAGTAACTAGATCCTTGCCTCCCGACTTAAAGATAGGGATGACTACTGACTTTTTTAAACGTTTAGGAAATATCCCTTGGGATAAAAAGAATATATGAGTTAGTGGTGCTACTAAAATATTCTGAAAGCGTTTAAGTATTTTTTTGTCTATTTTATCCCAGCCAGTTGCACAATCTTCCTTTAGTCCTCAGATAATTCCTTTCCTGTTCATCAGTGTCTAGCAGTGCGAACGATTTTGCACTAAAGCTATTATTAGTTTGGTAGACGGGTGCAGTTTTATTAGTATATGTCTGTTTTTGTATATACTCAGCAAGGTTTTTACCAACGTTCACAAAATAGTTGTTCACATTATTAGCCGACAAGAGAGGGATAGTATCTAAAAGCAAATTCGAATTTGATTCGTGCTGTATAGAGGTAAAGGTGATATTTTTAATATGTTTCCAAATTTCATTGCTATTATCTCCTGCTCGCTGTAACTTATTTCTATCGTGTTCAATTTTTAGCTTTTTTAAAAGATTATTACAGAAATTTCTGTACCTCTTGTAAGACGTTTGAAGAGTTTGATTGTCGGGGTATCGCTTAGATCTCTGATGGAGTTTATCTCTATGTCTTATACATCGAATTAATGCAGGGGTAATCCATGGCTTAATATTATTATTTTTCTTATTTACTGTTATAAGAGACGTATTCCGTATAATAAGTGATCAAACGAACTTAACTGAAGTGAAGTTCGATCATTATTATACGAAGTCCTTCGTTCGAAGATATAAACATGCAGCTCTCTACTCGCTTGGCAAGCCGCTAAGTTTTTTAGAAACGTCAACGCCTCCTCTATGGTATCTGTGGACATAACCTCTGCGACCATTCCTTTTAGAAGTAGTACATTTCAACTTTACCAACGGGCAGGGCGGGTTGGGTACTTATAACTTCACTTCAGGTAAGTTCGTTTGATCACTTATTATACTGTGTCCTTCGTTCTCGATATAAACATGCAGCTGTTTAGAGCTATAAGGGTAAAGTTGAAGTATACCGCATGAATGTCATTTTTAAGCGTGAGCTCTAAAACATAATATGTCATGAGTACATTTGTATAACACATTCCTGTTGTTTGCATTGCTACACAACATATATTGTTTCTTACAACCAGTCTGTCTAACTTATTCAAAATAAATTTATTTAATCAAATTCTATAACATGTTATGGTATATAGCGTAGATCCATCCCAACAAAATTCTTTAAAGCACCTGTTATAGCAAACCTGTTGTCCATAACTCATTACTACCGGGTAATAATAATCAATCATTACTTATCAGATATCATATCAGTGCATTCTCCATCTGTTATGTCTTCTATATATATATATATATATATATATTTTTTTTTTTTTTTTATAGTAGTCTCTTTATATAACGAGAGTTGAGGAATTACCGATCCAGAACTTTGTTTATATGAAATTAATCCCTTTATAATAATTCTTGTATCATAGAAAACCCTTCCGAAACGAACTATGAGAGTGGAGGAAGCCAGTAAGTAAAGAATCTGTTGGAACCCCGCACCCCCCTGCCTACCCCGCAAGGGGTCTGGCGTGACGATATAGATAGAGATAGATAGAAAACCCTTACTGTGTACTAGATCTGGAAACAAAGTATGTTAGTACCCAATCTATAACAATATAAGACAAATAAGACAGGGAAACCTGTTTCCCCACTAAAGTGTCTTCCAAGTGGGGCTTTTTTTTTTTTTTTTTTTTTATCAAATGATCTCGTTTTTGAGTACAGTACCAGACAAAGGCTACAAATTATATTGGTGATTATAAGGATGCTGTGCTATAATTACTTATTTAATTTATGATAAAGTATTTTCCTTTATGTCAAAGTTCGATTATATTTAATGTTAGTTATATTTATAATCTTTAAAGATGTACATATACCAAAATTTAACATTTTTGTACTAGAGGCCTTTGTACTAATGTCCTTATCTAGAGCTATTCCTCACATAAGGCTATGTACATTAACTATATGATCTCGCCCCCCCCCCTCCCCCATTTTTGGGTTTGGAACGAAGGGCAGTGCTGATGTGTGGTAACCTAATTTAACCTGCCCCACTGTTAAACTATACTACTACTATTATTATATATTTCGAAACTATCCCGGAATCATTTCCATGTCCTGAGTGGCCACCTAAATATTTATGTATCACTTAACAATTCGTTCTTGCGCAATAACGCCCGCGAACATTCATTTTTGGCAATACGATCGGGCCACCCCTGACCCGTTATATTACTGATAAAATTATACTCAAATTTACTAATTTAGTAATGACTTAAGTAGCGAATAAGTCACAGGCAACTAGACCAAACCACGGACTATAACTTTATGATATTGGGAATCCTATTCATAACTTAACTTTTTCATACCCTTAAATGCCACACTTCCTCTGCTTCTTTGTATGTGGCTGTTTTTTATAAGTAGCAACTGTAATGAGTAACTTTCTAGTAAGTTCTAGATTTCCAACTGTGAGAATTGAGTGTCACTTAACTTATACATGTAGTACCTACGTATCATTCATATTTCATTTAATATCATAATATTTTTTGCGCCTCGCCTACCCACTTGGGATCTGGCGTGGTCTTATAATTAATAATAAATAAATAATATCAAGTTCCCTAAGACTAAGGTTATTGCAGATACTACCTAATATTTATCATACCTGTGATAAAATTATACTTTTGATTATTCTTGTTTAAGATAATCTATACTTTTAAATATTCTAACTCAATATTTCATCAACTATATCATGTCAACCTAATATCGTTAAATTTTTAAATAGGTATTATTATTAAGTCATTTGCATGACTTTATTTTCTTTTTATATATAGATACATTAATAAGATACATGTAA
This sequence comes from Phalera bucephala, assembly GCA_905147815.2. Classification (NCBI taxonomy): domain Eukaryota; kingdom Metazoa; phylum Arthropoda; class Insecta; order Lepidoptera; family Notodontidae; genus Phalera; species Phalera bucephala. The sequence continues at coordinate 4,382,953 of LR990616.1, forward strand.
CATGTGGATGTAATAATTTAAATGTAACAATATGAAAAATGCACATTTTTTGTATGACATCTCCAATTCAATATTTTTACACTGAAACCACCTTCAAATAAATTACAGCATGTATAGTGCTCTAAAACCACCTGTTTCCATAATAGTAGCAGGTTGTGTTTGTGTCATATCTCCGATATCCTAACTGTACCAGAACCATCACTGGTGCTCAATATAAATGTGCACATTCAAAACTAAACACAAACCTATTTTTTATAGTTGTTAATTACTTAAATAATTTTATTTGATGATATATTATTTATTGATTATCATATTATCAAACAAAAGTACAATAAAAACATCTAATTCTTCAATTCATGAATTGATGTATAATCTTTCCTCTGTGTGTCTCCAATTTCTAATGTATTAATTACACTATAAATGATGCAGGGCGTAACCAAAAACCAAAACCATTGGACTCATTACCCAATAGAAAGCTGAATAGCTCCTAATAAATTTTTATTAGTATATTTAATATGACTCTAATGTCTATTATTAGCATTGAGTTTCTTTGTGGGATAAGGATTATAGCACCGTTGTGATCATCTATCTTTAATTAAATTCTAATGATAATGGCTATAAATTGTATATCAATTATTAAAAATTATGTTTCTAATAATAATGTTTCTATACATAATGTTAAATATATGTAGGACCAGATTTTTTAACCTTCACTTGTCTGGATTACTTGCAGTATTTGCACAAAACCCATAAAGTTATGTTTGCCGTTGAAGGCAGACAGACACACATTTTTATTAGTGTCATAGATACATTGTTACATACCAAAGTCAGTGAATACCTTTAGCCTCCAATATTATGGTTTATTTGTAACAGCCATGTTGTATTCCTGAATGTTTAACTGATTTTTTCAGTAACATAAAAAAAAACAAAACAAGCCTTTATGTAAAAAGCCTAGCAAGCTTTTCTTACCTCACATTCTCTGGTAGGAGACTTCCAGTGTCCATTGTGATTTGTTTTTGGTGGGCTGATAGGTACACTGTAGGTACATTTATACATACATTTGTGGATAGGTGTACATCTTTACACACCGGATGAGGATTGTTGTTTTATATTGGTTACAACACTGGTGGTTTCTTGAAATTTAAACTACTGCTTATGAATAGATAGTTATAATTCCATCTTGGTACTCCACTATATTAACCTTATTTAATACAAAATATATACTGCTGACCACAAAGGTTCTTATCCCAATCAATGTTTCATGACTTTATTGTTAGGACTCATCTTCCCTGGCTACCCTGCAAGGGGTCTGGGCTGATAATATTGATAATTATTAGTTTTATGTTAACTGGATAGACCAGGTATTTTATATTATATTTTAAGGATGTATGTGTGTAACACAAATTATTGTACAACTTGCCTGTCTCAGCATCGGTAGGCTGTGATATTATATTTGGAATATTTCCACAATTCTGTTGCTTGTCAGTTATAACAGGCATTGTTATAAGTAAATACTACTTTGGCTCATCTGTTTATAAACCCTGTTCAGGGATAAATATTGCAAGGTTTACCTTTTTAATACAAGTGCTCATAATATTGCACAATTCTTTGTGTAATAAGCTCCACTTTGGGCTATTTTAGGATTATTATACAAGTATGTCTAATAATGAAATCAATGCAAAACATTATGTTTCTGCAAAGGGGTGGCTTATGTTATTAATAATGTATTGTTATTCATAAATTCATAAACAATGTCCCTTTAGTTACCCTTTCAGAAAGTCTCCTTTAGGAGATATAATATCACAAATTGCTTATAGTTTATAGCAATAGTCTTTGTATTTACTGTTTAAGGTATGTATGTTGGGTAACATTTTAGTTTCTTACCATTGTAGAAATGTGAACTGCACAGGAGCATCTCATGGGTGAAACCTATGAGTAGTATGACCTTCAGCACATATCTCGTATGGGCCCCAAGTCTTGCGGATCACGCCGATGCATCTCGTACACCGCTCGTGTCCTTGAATTACCGTTAAGTCTTGCGGACCACGTCAATGCATCTCGTACATCGCCCGTGTCCTTAAATTGGCATCGATCCTTAACAATCATTATTGATTAATGTCCCCGCTAATTTCTCTCATTAGAGGTATTACCTTGCCAATTTATAGACGGTTAATAATTGTTTGCAGGTATATTGCGTGTTAAACTGTTTTTACACGAAGAGGGACATGAGACTTCGTAAGTTTACTTTTCGAGTGAAGACTTTACAAGTCTTAATATAATAAAACTCACGTCTCCAAATATTCGATATTATATACATAAACAAGTTAAGCTGATAACGCCACAAATAAACAACTATCAGTTGATCTTTTTTGAATGTACTCTTTTGTCAAGACGTAAAATATTTCTGAATTTGCCTATACGATGTTTTAAATTTATTTCACAACATCACTTGAGTATATAAAAACCTTTTGTTATATAATTTCACTGCTACGATTATTTGATTAAATTAAATGTCGACCAAAACTTTATTACAAGGCATCGGCTGCCACGCTAAAAGAAAGAATGGTCGCAGAGGTTATGTCCACAGATACCATAGAGGAGGCGTTGACGTTTCTAAAAAACTTAGCGGCTTGCCAAGCGAGTAGAGAGCTGCATGTTTATATCGAGAACGAAGGACACAGTATAATATCCTCAATTATGTACGATAGAGATAAGTCAGGGTCAGCAGTATTGTAAATGTTGTTGAAATCAATATTGCGTAAATCATGTTCGAGTTTGTTTATGTTTAATTTGGTATTAGTCTTACAGCGATTTAGCTTAGGCAGCATTAAATTTACTGTTAGTAAGACAGCGTGGTGATCGGTATTAAGAAAATTAGTAATAAGCGTAATGTACTGTAGGCTGGATTTGATCATAATGTGATCGAGGCAGGAACCGCTCTGATGTGTAGTCTTTGTGTGAGAGGTAAGGAGCCCATGGTATGAGCACAAATTTAGGTAATCTTGAGTTCCTGCGTCGTAATTCCAGATCCAATATTAATATTTATCTCCCCAGTGAGTATAATATTTTCAAACGGCGCTAACACTAATAGCGTTTGATTCAACCAGTTCAAAAATGGCTCTAAGTTCCTGAATGAAGGAGATCTATACTTGGCAATAACTGCTGTGTTTGTGCCTACTTTAACAACCAAACAGTTACAGTCTTGTACAACTGGTTAATCGACAGTGACCTTTAGCGATTCTTTAGCATAAATTAACACACCATCATTTTGATTGTAGGTGGTTTTGCTATAGGATAAATTATATCCGGGAATCTGTGGGAGGTTATTGTGACGGTTCGATAGCCAACACTCGGTTAGGGCTATAAAATCACAATAAAAATTAGCCTATGCAGAAATAGATTAAAGCTGTCTATATTCTTATAAATACTACGAATATTTTGGGTAAGTTTGGTTAGTGAATTTTCGTTGACGGTGAGATATTGTCTGCAGAGTTCAACATCACATGACTTTGACTCAGACTCGAAAGCGTTATCTATTTCACTAATTAAATTAACATCCATGCTAATACAAACTTATTATAAAATTTGAGTTCTAAAAACACAGATGACTGTGTGGCGCTCTTACGCGCCTTCATAGTCAACAGAGTTAATATACCTATTTTTAGCAGCCTTCCTAACAGGGCAGTCGACGTCTCCTGTCTTGTCGCATTCGGTTTTTTAAATTGCTGACATGTTGCACATTTAGGTGAGCCGGCTTTCTTTGCGCCGTCTTGGATTGAGTGGCCTTCTTCCCTGCAATGTTCACACGTTGAGGTTGCAGTTATGCAGAATTTTGCTGAGTAACCGTATTGCTGGCATTGGTAGCATCTGGTCACTAGTGTGAAGTCTCGTACCGGGCACGATGTCCAGTTTATGAATACTCTGTCTTGTGTGATAAGGGCTTTACGAGTGAGTGCTGATACTTCTAATATATAGTTACAAGTATCGGAAGTTTTTTTGCCAGATTTGTGGCTTAATTTTGTAGTGCTCATAAACGTATCCAGAGACATAGCTGGCACTTTATCGGTTACATTTTGCTCAAATATGCATTTAAAAACTTCCTTTTCGGTCATTGTTGCGGGCACTCCTAAAACAATGATCTGTGGTTTACGCTTGTGTGGTTCGTCAACTGTAAGACCTGACGTAGCCAACTGGTCAGTCTGTTTAAGCTTTTCGGTGTCACTCTTTGTCTCGGTGCTAATTATGACTCCACCGTTTCAAATCTTGCGAACAGTACGAACTTTTAGTTTCATTTGTTCGGGGCATATCACTTGTTGGACTATATGTTTTGTTTCCTCACTGGTCTTCGATTTATCGCAAGGATAAATTGCCACGGAACTGAGAGTGCTCGGACGAATAAAATTGTTTTGGTTTTCCTTCACCATGTCCGCAAAAGATGTGCTTGCTAATACTGGTTGTGAGCAGGTCTCTAGTGTTTGTTTAAGCTCTGCTAGACACTCGACTAGGGTTAGTTTTTCATTCAGGACTTGAAATGAACCGTGAGTTTGGAGTGCTTTTTGTTTTAATGACTGGTATTGTACAGCCATTTGTCCCACTCCGTTTCCAATTTTCCGGCAAAGATCAGTGATTTTTAATTTCTGCTCCGTGTTCAACTTTTCATCGAAAGCAATGTTGCAGACCTCGTTCAAACATTGTTCAATGGAAGTCATCCAGTTTTGGATGTCAGAGGTTGAGACCACTTCCATTCTTTCATCTTGTTGCTGTCTTTGGGTTTGAGGGGTGGACGTAGATGGAGGGGTGCGGCGCGTAAATCCGCTGCGATTAAAGGGGCTGTCCATAGCCATCAAATTTCACTTTTGTCCATTTCAATTTGTCACTAAAAGTTTCGCTTATCACGCTAAAATACTAAACTAGGTCACTAATAATAAATGTTGAAACTATTGTAATTGTATTTATGCACGTCTGCATTCGGCGAGAGTGCGGTATGATAATCGGATGATAATATTGCTATCAAAGAATCTATAAAAGCGTTTCTATATAGTTTTTTCGAATATTTTTAATAGTACTGATACCAACGCTATGGGTCTGTAGTTTGACATTGTTGCTTTATCGCCTTTCTTATGCAATGGTTTTATGAGGCAGACAGTTTTAATCTATTTGGGAAATGACCATCTATGATGCATAAATTAATAATAATACTTAACACTGGTGCTATAATATGACTGATTTATTTAATGGATTTTGTAGTAATCCCATGGTACCCCGTACTATTTGTATTTTTTAAATCAGTAATAACATTTAGAACTTCCATAGAGTCGGTTGGTATCATGAACAGTGACTTTGAATATATGTCCATGTGTGAGAAACAATTTGACTTAGCATTTGTTCTGATTTTATCGGGTTGAATTGCGTCGATAAAATAATCATTAAAAGCTTTAGCAATTTCTTTAGGATTACAGATTTCTTCATTCTGATCTTGTATTTTTGGAAATTGAGACTTGTTTTTATTTATAACGTTCCAAGTTGCTTTAGTTTTATTTTCAGCATTATGAATATAATGATTAATTTTGCTTTTTGTGTAAGGTATATTACTTTTCTTAGTCGTTTGGTATATATTTTTAATGATTGTTTATTGTCATAAGTAGGTTGTAATCGGTATTGTCAAAGGATTTCTCTCTTGCGCTTACTGCACTTTTTTATGTATGCCTTTTGTAATCCATCTAGGAGATTTATAACATACAACAACACAACACAACAGGAGGAAAACATAAGTCATAAAAAAGTTTCAATGTGTTATGAAATAGGTTCAAAGCTATTTCCGGATCAATACTACTATCACTTCATGCGCGTCGGGATATCGCTGATTTATTATTTCTTGCACGTATTGTTGGGTCCGCTATAGACTGTCCAGAGCTACTCAGTAAAATTGACTTCTATGTGTCTAAGCATACTTTACGTCGTAGTCCATTTTTTGCTCTTCCATTCGCAGCCACTAATTATCGCCAAAACAGTTTTCTGTACCGTGCTTGTGCGGCGTATAACAGAATTTCTAACATAAGTGATCTTGATATTACTGGTACCAGCCTATCAATATTCAGGAGTAAGCTTGTATCGGTATTTTTTGACGAGAAGATTAACACCAAACTGAAATAGTTTGACTAGTTGAGCAGTTAATATTCATTGAATGATTTTCTTTTTCTTTATATTTTGTTTTTGTAACTATATATAGGTATATTTTTTTTTTGTTACACTGGTATTTTTGTCGGATCGATTAATTATACTCTATTTCTATTAGTGGAGACTTGTAAATGGCTGTCTATCTCTATTTTATATCATATTCATACCATAATAGCTGATAGTCTTCCAAAAATTGTAAAAATAAAAATAAAATAAATACTATAGATCTTACTAAAGCTAAGACTACGAAGAAATTTAGCAAATAATAATTATTGTAATCACGATTAAGTTTATACCAATGGTCAATGGAACAGGATTTTTTTACAGGACTTTTAAAAAGTTGGGTTGAATGATCGGATACTGAAGATATCCCGGACATCAGCCTGTACGAGATTAGAATGGCTCTCAAACAACTTAAAAACAACAAAGCGCCGGACGAAGACGGAATTACCGCAGAGCTTCTGAAAGCGGGTGGATCGCCGGTACTTAAAGTCCTTCAGAGGCTGTTTAATTCCGTCTTGCTCGAAGGAAAAACGCCGGAAGCATGGAACAGGGGTGTGGTGGTACTCTTTTTCAAGAAAGGTGATAACACTTTATTAAAGAACTATAGGACCATCACACTGCTGAGCCATGTTTACAAGTTGTTTTCGAGAGTCATCACGAATCGTCTCGGAGCCGGTTTCCGGAAAGGCTTTAGTACCATAGACCACATACATACGTTGCGGCAGATTATACAGAAGACCGAGGAGTATAATCGGCCACTATGCTTGGCGTTTGTGGACCATAGTCCAAACCAAGTTCTCATAAGAAAGCCTTCGATTCGATCGAGACTTGGGCGGTTCTTAGTTCTCTCCAGCGATGCCGCATTGACTATCGGTACATCGAAGTGTTGAAGTGCTTGTATAATAACGCCACTATGTCAGTCCGAGTACAAGGGCAGTGCACGAAGGCGATCTCCATAAAAAGAGGAGTAAGACAGGGAGACGTCATTTCTCCGAAACTGTTTACGACCACCATAGAGGACGCCTTCAAGCTCTTGGAATGGCGAGGACTTGGAATCAACATCAATGGCGAATACATCACTCACCTTCGATTTGCCGACAACATTGTGGTCATGGCGGAGTCGCTGGAAGATCTAGGACGAATGCTCGGCGACCTCAACAGAGTATCTCAACAAGTGGGTCTTAAAATGAACATGGACAAAACGAAAATAATGTGTAACGTCCATGTCGTACCCACCGCACTCACCGTTGGGAACTCTACTGTTGAAGTTGTCGACGAATACATTTACCTGGGACAGGTAGTCCGGTTAGGTAGGGCCAACTTTGAGAGAGAGGTCAATACTATTTTCTATGTAATATTGTGTGTAAAGGAAAGAATAAATGATCATTATTATATTCATTATTATATATTATTATTATATTCTTTAGTAAATATCTACACAAATTATTAGCAAAATACTTTATATGAGGTATATTCCGTTCAAGTTATACTATTCGTGAGAATGGCTGCATGGTCCTCTCATTTACAGAGAGAGAAATGAAAAAGAAAAATGATCAATTTTATTGAATTTTTAGAAGTAAGAGGGGGCCGGGGAAGACCTAGACTATCTTACCACGACCAAATAAACCGAGTCTTATCTGATGGAAAAGTCAAGAGTCTCCGTAACCGGCGAGCGTGTATGAGACGAACTATGAGAGTCGAGCAAGCCAGAGAGGTATGTAAGGAAAGAACCTGTTGGAACTCTGTACTCTCTGCCTACCCCGCAAGGGATCTGGCGTGAGGTTAGAGATAGATAGATAGAAGAGGGGGAATATTTAATAATAATGGCTGAAAAAGTTATCCATATTCAGGAGCTTGAACAGCACGTAGCCAAGCGACGGTGGCGCGGCTTGGGGAGTTGTAATGTACTGAAATGTACTGGAAACGCCATACAGCGCAGCCCCGCTCGGTGCGACGGCAAACGTCACATCCGAACGTAACCGAGAGCTTGCATTGCGCTTCCGTCGCGCTCCGTCAGCTATTTGACCAAATCTTAAATGTTTCCTTGTATACATTATGTTTTCATAAATATACTGACACGGCACCGTCATGATACCGTCATGCACCGTAATTTCAGCTGCCCTACCTCACAATAATAAACTGTAAGGCATGACACTATGAAAGTAGCTGAAGTAGACCATCTGCAGAGGTTTGTAGCCACCTGCTCTTGGAAGCCTACATACCAGCTTCTAAGTCGTAAGCACGTATCAAACACATTATTGGATGCTGAATATTATAAATGTTTAAATAAAGTCAAAGAACAACTATCTAATGTCGATTCTGCTTATCTCTCAATAGACTGCTGGACCTCTAGAGCTCAAGAAGGCTATGTAGCAGTAACAGCACATTATACTGATAACAATTTTAATTTAGAAACTGTCATTCTACATTGGAGACTGCCTCGTTGGTCTGGCGGCAAAGCGCATCGCTTTGTGATCACGAGGTCCTGGGTTCAAATCCTAGGTCGGACAAATGTAGTTTTTCTAACGAAAAATTCCCAGTATGAGTCCGGAGTCTGGAATTGTGCCCGATATATGGCAATAGGCTCGCCCCCTATTACATGGGACCTAACAGCGTCGGCAAAACATGGGTGTACTCAGTACACCTCTGCCACCCCCTCTGGGAAATATAGACATGACGGTGTTTTTTTTTTCATTCTACATTGTCGCATTTTATCCGGCCCGCATACAGCCGCTAATTTAAGTACTGAGTTAAATGAGGTAATAAACCACTGGAACCTAACTAAGAAAATAAGATTAGTTGTCTCCGATAATGCTCCGAATGTCCAAAACTGTATTAAAGAATTCAATTTAAAAAACTTGGATGATTTGCACTTATAATAAACTTAATAGCTAAAAGTAGCCTCACGACAGAGCAGGTTTATATTTTTTTAAACAAATTAAGAACAATTGCAACTCATTTTAGGTGAAGCGATACTGCCGTTGAAAAAATTTTGCAATACAAGTTCAATAGCAATGTTGCCCATCAAAAAAAAATGATAATAGATGACGCGACCAAATAGAATTCTACTCGCTATATGCTGGAAAGGACTTTATTATTGAAGGAAGCAATGACAAGTGCAATGGCAATATTGCACTCCACTGGCAGTACTTATCTTAAAAATCATAGTGCCGACGAATTGAAACTATGTGATGAGCCATGCACAGTTTTGAAGACGTTGGAACAAGTTATTGTTCAGATGAGTGCTGAAAAATAGCTCACTGTATTTAGAAAAGAAAGAAAAGATATTTTATTAGTCAGCTAAAAAGTACACCACAAAAATTAAATTAAAGCGACATTACGAAAATGAAATGTGCTTATAAAATTAGCCGTACTAATGGGGCACAGCTCAGCGTAAAGCTGTGTTGCAACGTACAACAACACAGCGCTGATTTTCAGTGGTACCCCAAGTGACGTGCGTGCATGAAGCCTTGCTTCTCTGACGAGCCAGTCGCGCGGCAATTAGCGGGGGGAAAAATAGTATAAATAAAAAAAAAAAAAACAAAATAAAAAGACGCTTTTGCTGCACGACGTGGTCGAAAACATAGCTCACACAAACTTAAAATTTAAATAAAACTATTAGTATTTCCTATTACTCAACAAAAAGGACATTATTGTGGCACGCTCATCCATTCGGTTCGCGCGTCCTCACCGCAAATATGATGCAATCGATAACACGTTGATTGCATCAGTCTCCACGGGCATTGGCGAGGGTGTGTGTGTGAGAGATGTACGCTGTTGGCCGCGAGGCCTTTACAGCTTCACCGGACTTAAGGGCGAGCGTGCAACCACTACGCTCGAGCCAGAAGGGCACGGGGCGACATACTCAAAGGCGCGTCGAAGAGGCGCCCCCGGTTGGGACAGTCACTGTGGGGGGACGGGTTGCACTACTAAGTGCACCGGTCAACCGCCGACTATGGGAGGGGATCTACGACTACGTCGTCGTCGCCCGTATTCTGAGCGGAAAGAATGGATGACAAAGCATCGGGGGGAACATTGGCGAGGGCCCGACGGGCCCGTGAGCGCGTTGTGAACGAATGCGCACGACTGATAAACGGCGTATTACAAGTGAACGAGAAAAATTGAGAAAAGAAAATAAATAATAATAATTGTTAATTTCGCTACTATAACTACCTACGAATACATGTATAAGAAGCCGGGAAATTCGGGTAAATTGATTACATAAATAAATTCTATGGATGACTTTCCATAGTCGTGTCTTTATATTGCTAATATTTTAATCCTTACTATTTTTAGGTGCATACACATAAACAAGTTTTATAGTATGAAGCAAACGAATTTGAAAATTTTCGCAAACAATTAACTACTACATTGAATGGTTTTGTGGAAAAACAAACAGCAATCATGGTTAAAATATCAGAAGATGTATCAGGAATAAGAGACGAAATAACAAAGCTGCAGATGACGACGAATAGTCTTCTCTCCGAACAAATAAAAATAAAATCAAATATTGCCGACCTGAAACTTGCCAACACTACAATAAACACAAGGATCGATATTTTAGAAACCTATATGCAAAATCTTAAGACAACTACTGCAGATAAGAAAGCACCCCCAAGTCAAACCTACGAAGATATCGTTTCTGAGCTCCATGAAAGAGAAGAAAGAAGCAAAAACATTGTTATAGTTGGTATATCAGAGCCCACTGGAGATAACAAGGAAGGACGAACTGCATCCGACAAGACAGAAGTAAACAAAGTTATCAAAGCACTTCTTCCCGAATGCCCAGAACCTGTTAAGATCCATCGCATAGGGCAGTACAAACCAGGTAAAAATCGCCCAATTAAGGTCTACCTAACATCGCAAGAAACAGCGATAAAAATTCTTCGTAATAAAACAACTACTAAAGGAACTGTGAAGGTATACCATGATCAAACTCCGTACCAACAACAATATATGAAAAAACTAGTAGAAGAGTTACGGCAACGCATTCAAAATGGTGAGAAAGATCTTATAATTAAATACATTAACAACACTCCTAAAATCCTAAAACAGCGACCAAAAAACTAAACACAATCGCCCAACGTAACGAAAATACAGATACAGAGCATGATAAAATAACATATGAAATTACAAACAACTACGATAACTTGGGCAAAAGTCAGACATCACTAAGATTTTTATATGCTAATATTCGAAGCCTAATGAAACCGGGGAAAATAGATGAACTGAAATGTATATTGAAAACTGTGAAGAATATCCATGTAGTTGTACTAGTCGAAACTTGGATTAAATCTGAAACCGAAGCAAAATCCCTACAATTACCAAACTATGACCACTACTATAACTATAGAATGCATAGCAGAGGAGGTGGAGCATCAATATTCGTTCATAAAAACTTAAAACATGAATTTATAAGCAGTAAGTGTGAGAACGACAACCACTTTCTATGGGTACACTTAAAAAAGTTTTCATTGGATATAGGTGCTATCTATAAGCCAGAAAGGACAAACACAACTAAATTTCTTGAGACTTTTTCAGAAGAACTCCAAGAACGAAAAAGAACAATCCTATTTGGTGATTTTAACTACAATATGCTGGGCAAAGACACGAATACAACTGCGTACAAACAAACAGTGTTAGAAAATGGACATCATATACTAAATAAAATAAATACCAAATACTGTACACGAGAGACATCTACAACAAAAACAATACTGGATCATGTTTTGACTAGCCTAAAAGAAAATAGTTTTCACCTTGCCGTAATTGAGTCTGCCATGTCTGACCATAAACAAATCTTTTTGGAAGTGAAACAATACAAACCTAACCCTGTTAGAAAGATTCAATATGAAGCAATAAATTATATTACCCTTTATAAAACTTTAGAAGACCTGGACTTGACGTATATTGAAGAAGATTACACTAAATTACATGAAAGAATACAGTTGGCTATTAATAAGAATAAAATAAAGATATCCAAAATTTTAAATCCCCCCAAGGCAGACTGGATTAGAAAGGATATTATTGACAAAATTAATAGAAGAAATGAATTATGGAAAGAGTACACACAAAACCCTAATGATACAGAGGCAGAAGAGAAATTTAAGAAAGAGAGAAAATATGTTTTTGAGTTGATACAAGGTACCAAAAGAAACTATTATTACAAATCCTTTAAAGAATGTGAAGGTAAGCCTTTGAAAATGTGGAAATTAATAAATAATCTATCTAATAATAACGTTAAACAAACTTATGCTCCTTCAAAATTGGATACTCCTACGGGGGTTATTTCAAATACGAAAGAAATATGTGAGACTTTTAATGATTACTTTTCCAATATTGGCATAATACTGGCAAGCCAAATACCCGCTATATATCATCACAGTTATACCAATACCCAACATACTTACAATCGTACCCACACACACAGACTCACGCACATAACACCTACTACGGTAGCCGAAGTAGTAAAAATAATAGATGGCCTTAGGACAAACACAACTACAGGGATAGACGGCATCAGTGCAAAGGTTATGAAGTCATGCAAGCACCAAATTGTACCTACTTTAACAAGATGCATCAATAAATGCCTCAATGAAGGTATTTTCCCGGACATGCTTAAGATCGCAAAAGTAACCCCAATTTACAAATCTGGATCCAAGGCAGATCCGGGTAATTATAGGCCTATTTCGGTTCTCCCCGTAACTTCAAAGATATTTGAAAAGATCCTTCATAATAGACTGTCACAGTACCTCAATTCCTTTGACTTCTTATTTGACCGTCAATATGGTTTTAGGCAAAAGTCCAATACTCTGTCAGCTGCAATAGACCTAATAACAAAAATTAAAACCAATATAGACCAAAAACAAATAGGTCTCGGCGTGTTCATTGACTTAAAAAAGGCTTTTGATACTGTTAGCCACAATCTGCTTCTCTATAAACTAGCATCAACTGGTATCACTGCAAATGCATATAAAATTTACGAATCTTATCTGAATAACCGATATCAGGTGGTCAAGATAGGGGATTACGTTAGCGCACCTAAATTAATAAAATGCGGCGTCCCCCAAGGATCCATCATGGGACCATTATTGTTTCTGGTCTACATAAATAGCATACACGAAATAGGACTTAAAGGGCATATTTCCTTATATGCAGACGATACCTGCCTTTTTTATTTTGGTCACACTGTAGAAACTATAATACAGGATGCTCAGGATGATCTTAACGTTCTAGAAAAATGGTTTTTGAAAAACCTACTAACTGTGAATGCATCAAAAACGAACTACATAATTTTCTCCGCTAAAAATAAAAAAATACATGATCACAACCCCTTAACTATTCACGGAACTGTACTAACCAAAGTAAACAAAGAAAAATACCTTGGGCTCACGCTAGATAGCCAACTACAATGGAAACCACACATTGAAAACATACGATCCAAAATAAGCAGTCTTACGGGTGCCCTTCGAAATATAATAAGATGTCTTCCACTGAAGGTACGCTATACTATCTACAACTCTTTAATAAAACCTCACATTGACTACCTGATAGAGGTATGGGGATCCGCTGCAAAAACACACCTCGACACCTTGCAAAGAACTCAAAATAATTTAATAAAAGTCCTCTTCTATTACAACTACTTAACACCAACTTACAAAATTTATAATGAGACAAAATTATTTAATATAACACAAACCTATCAATATAATATATCCATTTTAATAAGAAAAATCTTAAATAAAAATATACACACACAAATAAAATTAACAAAAAATGTACACACACGCAACCCAAGACGGGCACATAACATTCAACTATATAAACCCAGAACCAATTATGGAAAAAAGTGTATCTTGTACCAAGGAGCACAGATTTACAACTCATTACCTAAACACATAAAAGATGCCAAATCAATAGCAATCTACAAAAAACTATTAAAACAACACATTCTCAAAAGCACTACATAATAAATAACTTAATAATATCATAAAATGAACCTAGCGTGATGTAAACCATCCCTTGTATCCGCTCGACAAAATTACTACATAATCCGTAATTACCGAAGACAAGATAAAGTTATTATGAACTACCTGCATTGCTGGGAATATTTTCAAGAATACCGTCTACTACACGCATCTATAAACTTATATTTTAGTGTTATAATTTATTTCTCTTCGTAAGTGATTTGTAATCTTTGAGAAATAAAGAAATTTAAACCGTAAGCACAGCTCGGCCTATAATACCTCGAGACAAACGCCACACGCCGCCAACCGATCGAGACTCGATATACCTACTTACCGCGCGTGGCTCAGAATCGAGATGTAAGTATACCTACGGAAATCGCATGCCCAGACGTTATGCACAACATATACAAAAGACAAGGTGCAAGTTTCATCCCGGGCTCGCAAATCTTTACCCACAGATAGACTACAACACTATAAAAATATTAATAACAATAAATCACACTGTATATTTTTGCTCTTGAAAAAGGTGTTTCTTGAGTTAAAATTTAAAAGTGTCACTTGTTTTTAGGAATTTCATGGGAGGCGGTATATCGTTCCAGCTGCAGGTGGCGGCATATTTAAAGCATCCTCGGAAGGCTTTGGTCCTGTATCGAGGCACAGAGAGTGAATTCGACGTAGAACTAGTTGAATAGCCATAGTAATCAAGTCGCCAACTGAGCTTGTTAAATAGGTAGTTCGGCTTATTTTTAATAATGACACCAAATAACAAACTAGCCAAATGTAGCTTTCGTCGTGCTTCCTTTTTAAGAATATCATTTTGATTTAAGTACGGCGTGACGTGACTTTTCCGGGGAATTCTGTAGCAGAATCGGGCACACGCATTTTGCACGCGTTGTATCAATTTTTTCGTGCGACAAAAAAGACACGTGCCAGGACAATAATTTAACTTTGATAAAACTAAACTTTCTACCAATCTTTTCCTTGTTGTTACGCTAAGGGATTCCCTAACCCTATATAATAATTTTAATCTATAGAAGCAATTTTTACTACATTATTAATGTGATCCTCAAAACGTAGCTCCGGATCGATGGTAAGACCAAGATTACATGCAACATCAACTTGCCGTATACTTTCCGCCATGATTTTAATATCTGGAGCCGCGAGCAGTATTGAGTTGATTTGTTTTTTGCTACCCATAACCATGAATTTAGATTTTTGCGGGTTCAATACCAGTGAGTTGTTTTTCGACCATGTTGCAACCCTATCCAGTTTAGTATTAATCACTTGTACAGCGGATGCAGTATTACTGGCATTACAAGACAGATATAATTGCGTGTCATCCGCGTACATGTGGTACAAACAGGGACGAAAGCAGTTAGTTAAGTCAGCAGTGTACAGTATAAATAGGAGCGGACCCAGCAACTGTTGAAATCCCCTCGTTACCAGGCGTGGGGAAGACAATACCCTGGACCGATCACATTTCCATATCTCAACTTATTGATACCTGTTGACTAGATAGCTACCAAACCATCGTATAGTTATCGGTTGAAACCCGTAGTATGAGAGCTTTGATAGCAATAAAGGAATATTTAATGAGTCAAAGGTGCATAAAAAATCAAGTAATGTCAAAATAGAACCCTCTCCACGATCTCTGGCTTCCAGGATATTTCCTACTACATCTGCTAAGGCTGTCGCAGTGCCACGCCCCCTTCTAAAACCCGATTGTGAATCTGGAAGAATGCCATTTAATTCCAAAAAATCTACGACCTGTACATATACGACCCTCTCCAACACCTTAGATAAACAGGGCAATATACTGATGGCGCGAAGATCCTTAAAATGGTGCGGATTATTATTTTTCGGAATAGGACGCACTATCGCTTTCCGCCACAAGCTAGGGAATTTACTGGAATTGATAGATTGGTTTATGATACTGGTTATTGCTGACAAGGATTGTGGCAGTGTAAGCCTATTCATATCCTTAGATATTCTTAATTCTTTATTGTACAAATAGTAACAAATTATAAAATTAAAATTAAAGATATAATATTCCATCGATTCCTTGAGCATTTGTCGACATATTATTATTAATGTTAAATATGGTTGTCTCATCCACTGGCTTTAGTGAAAAACTCGCTGGCCCGTAGCATCTAAATTCAAAGTAAGTCAGCTGTGAAATGTTTACGCTTGGGTCTCCGGGGGTATCAAGGAAGGTATTGTTTATTCCATCTGGATCAGCTAACTGTCCCAGGAATATATTATCCTTGTTAGCGGAAAGTACATATTTCTTAAAATTGGACCATATTAATTTAGGATCGTTGACATTTTCATTTATGTTGTTAGTAAAAATGCTTTTTTTTCATTAAATAAAGCAGTCGTTCCCTGATGCTTTTAGACTAAATTATATTTTTTATGTGCCTCAGCTTAGTTTCATGGTAGCGACAGCGAGCCTGATCCCTTAGTGTAAACATTAACTTTATATTGTCCGTTACCCACGCGTAGGCAGATTTCGGAACACCGTGGTCTTAATTGGTGCATGGGCATCAAAAAGCTGAATTATGTAAGAATTCAATAAATGTATCATGTCATTAACATTATCCAGGTAGAATATCATACTCCATGGAACAGATTGCAAGTCCTTTAGCAAAATAGTCCAGTAGTATATCTCTAATCGGACGATATGAGATTGTTCTTTTGACAGGCTTTTCATTTTGTCAAGCATCTTGCATGTTAAAAACAAGTGATTTCCGAGCTCACCTATAGAATTCACATCCACATCTCGACACGGGGCATCCGTATAGATCACATCAATAAGCGTTGCACTAGCACCTACATAATGCGTGCGCACAATCACTAACTGGTCCATATTGTGGTTATTTAAAAAATCCTTAAGACGTCTCGCCTTGGAGTCATTACTATCGAGTAAGTTGACGTTAAAATCACCTAAAAGTATAAGATTATGTAGTATAAGATTAATGCGCAAATACTGTCAGTTATTGCATCCAAAAAAATATTTAAATCTAACCAGGGGAAGCGGGGGCGGTAAGCTGTTTCAATCATAATTTTCTTGGTTTTAGTGTTTAAGCTCACCCACATCTGTTCAACCGTAGGGTGATGAGGATGAATCCTTACATGAGCACTTATACCTAATTTAATATAGAAAGCTACACCCCCACCCGTCCTTCTCGAACAGCTATGGCGCGTGGAATGTGACGTAGCAGGTAACCTGGTACCGCTGGCGCCCGGCCTTTCTCACCCTTGCGTAACCATGTCTCGTTAATGGCCATAATATCAACAGAATGATGAATCATGGCCATAATAAATTCGTCATGATTCGTTGATAAGGAACCAGCATTCGAAAAACCAAATTTTAATTGTTTATCACCCAGCATTTACGCATTTATAAAATTTAACCATACTCACTGACCGGCATCGAAGTTGTTGGATATTAAAATATGACCCGGTGGAATAATAAGCTAGGCATTTGTCTATCTATCTATCTGTAACCTCACGCCAGATCCCTTGCGGGGTAGGCAGAGAGTACAGAGTTCCAACAGGTTCTTTCCTTACATACCTCTAGGCATTTGTGCACTATACAAAATATGAAACCATTTATATTATTATTATAATTAAGTAAATAATAGAGGATCACAGCTGCTTCATTCAAAGTGGCGTTACTATATACCATATCATCCAAAAAGCCCATAGTCCATCCCAATATATATATAAATGTGCCAAAATAATTATTAAAACTATTAATAAGTTACCTAATATTATAAATATAAAAGTAAAAGACAAATTAATCGCATAGGGCGAGCTATAATTAATCCTGGGTGTTTTTGTTGAAATCAGGACCAAAAACACGCAGTAGATCGCCGTCAGTACGGATGAGGTTGGCCAGATCACCAGCTTTGCACCGAGCTAGTATACGGCCATGTCTCGTCCACACGAATTGCCATCCAAGCCGCTGCCCAACATCCCGTGTTCGCCGAAACAGCTGCCGATTTGTTTTTGTGTGACGTTCGTTGATATAAAACCGTTTCGGCGGACCCGGTACGCCTAGGTCCGCAGTGTTCGCTCCTCGTCGCACGCGCGCGCTTCGTATGAACTAATTGCGCAAATCGCGTCGCGGTAGACGCACAAAAACTAGTCGCGGCCGCGTCTACTGGGCCCGCAGGGCTTGCAGCGTTCATATGCCTACCACCGATGCGATCAGCGCTTACGATATCTCGGTCGTCAATATTGACGCCTAATTTGGTTGCTATCAGTTTCACCGTGTGATTTAGATTTTCGCCACTTACTTCGGGTATATTTACAATTTCGGTCTCATTTTCCAGTAGCTGCTGGTCTCGGTCATTCAATTCTTGCCTGAGTTGAACTAGGCGGTCCTCTATTCCTGTCTGCCCCTTATTTTTTTGTTCTAAAGCACCCATTCTTGCATCCAGGACTTAGTTGGTCTCTGTCAATCTGTAGCTGGGCCATATCATCGCGCAACTTTTGGATTTCGCACTCGCAATACTTCCCTTAGAATAACCTGAAGTTCATTCCGCAAATACTTTTTAAATGCACTTAGCACGGCGGCTTTGGCCAAGGTCGATGTCTCAGTGGCATAGCTTAGTGCGCTTGCACTTATTGTTTCCTCTGTCTGGTCACTAATTGGCGTATGGACTTTACCTTTCTTTGCCAGCTTTTCCTTTCAGTCAACGCAGCTCCATCCAGGGGACAATAAGACAGTAGATGGCAAAGATGCGCACAGCCGGTAAATTTAGCATTACATATAACGCATTTAGCGCCTTCTAGCGGCGACAAAAATTTTGCGCATGTAAAGTGTGGCACTTTACTGACGGCATAATAACTTGTTGTCGATTTTGCTTAGCGCGTCCCGGAAAGCTCGATAGGTGGCGTTGGAATGTCGTTATGGCAAATTTAGCTATAAATAAACAATACGTAACACCATATAGGTCACAACACACCCGTAGCTTTCTTAGTATGCATAACGGGTGCCATACACTATTGTTTACGAGTCAAATCGAGTGTTTGTGTATAATACAGTTTTTTTTTTTATATATGTTTAGGGTAGATTAAGTAGCGTGTAGTTTGTAAATTATTTAATGTGTATATTTTGTCCTTAATCCTCCACTAATACACTACATAACTCTCCCACCTGTCCACACATTTAATTGTTAAACTTGTATCAATAAATAATAGAATATTAACTCTTCTTTTACATTATAAAAGATAACCAAAGGCACTCAATTGATACTAGCTTCACGCAGCGTAATAAATTATTAAATAATATATACTCTGAAAATCTTTCAGGCGATAAAACTTTGCACTCTAGTGCTAAATCAGTATAGAATAGTATTGAAAAATCATACCTGCAACATTCATGGCACTCCACTTAATAATTGTACTTTATTTATTTATTTATATTTCCATTGCTCGCTGCACTTACAGACTTGCCAAAACGCACAGAGAGCTATTTTATTACATAAACAGAAATTCCTAATGGTACATACAGTAGAAAATATTTTTCGCTTAGATTAAAAAACTTATACAATAATTAACAAATTGTTTTGACGTTGAATTGAATATATCTAAATTTGGATTCTGAGCAATTAAGGCATTTAGTAATGAGATCGCTGCAGATGTTGGTGCATATTGCGCTGTGTATGTGCGGAACGGCGGAGCCGCCAGCAAACGGCGCGCGCGCAGCCGCGCGTACTGCGCAGGAGCGGACAGTGAGCAGCGCGATCGTGCTGCTGAGTTCTCTATCTTACCGTTAAGGAGTAAATAATAATGAAACATTACAGTGCACTTTCGCCTGAGTTCTAATGTGTTTAAGCCTACCATACCTGCAACAAACAGGGATGGATACAAGTACGGATAATATCCGTAAAGTTTTTTGTAAAGAGTACGTGCGATCTTCCGTTGAACCCTTTCTAACATTATTTTATATTTTGTCTCATGAGGTTCCCAAATAATTAAATTATACTCCAGAATGCTCCGGACCAAAGTTAAGTACAATAACGTCATAGCTTTTTTATCTTGAAATGGACCTATTTGTCTCATGACAAAGCCAAGAGTTTTATAAGCTCTACTGCATAAACCAGTGATATGCGAATTAAATGTCAAACCTGTATCAAGAATTACACCTAGATCACGTATTTTCGCAACCCGCTCCATCTGTGTTGCAGACACCTTGTAGGTGAACACTTTAGGCGAGCGAGACCTAGTAAACGTTATCACTTTACATTTAGAAGGATTGAATTCTAAATTGTTGTATTCACTCCACTTGACAACATTGTCAATGACGCGTTGTAGTGTACTACAATCCTCTAAATTTCCAACACCCAAGAAAAGCTTGAGGTCATCAGCAAACATAAGACACTTAGGTGACTCCACGACCGCAGGCAGGTCATTGATCATAATCAGGAACAGCGTTGGTCCTAGCGTACTTCCCTGGCTTACGCCAGAACAGGTGTCATATGACTCCGACCGAAAGCCAGAAAACTGAACATATTGATACCGATTGGCCAAGTAGTCAGAGAATAGTTTAAGTAACTTTGGTGTTAATCCTATAGCCGAACATTTTTTCAGTAGGATATCGTTATTGACCCGGTCGAAGGCCTTCCTAAAGTCAAAGTAGGTCGCATCTACCTGCCTGTTTTTGTCCATTTCTGTAACAGCATAGTCAACAAAGTTAATAAGATTAGTTGTGGTGGATTTACAGTATCTAAATCCAAGCTGACACTCACTTAATAGCGGCTGAATCTGCCAGATTATATGTCGGTTCAGGATGGACTCGAATACCTTGGCAAATGCCGACAGAACGGCTATAGGTCTGTAGTTCTGGACTCGTAACCTGGAGCCATCCTTGGGTATAGGCGTCAAACGCGATATTTTCCACAACTCTGGATAGGTTGTAGTTTGCAAAGCTAAATTAAAAATGAACAATAGAGGATTGTCTAGAACTGACACACAGTCTTTCACTATAAAAGCCGGTATACCATCCGGCCCGATTGATGAGTGAGCCTTCATGCGTTTTACTGCAAATTTTAAGTCAGCTAAACTTATATGATCAAGCGCAATACGAGAGGAGCATAAATGGCTTGCGGCATCTTTTTCCGCGACCTTATAGTCTAGCGTAGGTACATCGTTTAAAAATACCGATTTAAAATAATAAGCAAAGGCATTGGCAGCATTTATACCAGCTACTTTATTACCCTGATATTTGAACTCATTACAAGAATGCCTGGTAGATCTTTGATCCTTTACAAAAGACCAAAAGTTTTGTGGATCCCTGCTTATATTCATTTCTGTGCGTCTAATGAAGTTTTTTACTTGTCCCATTATAGAACGCACTAGCTGCATTAGGTACTTAGGTATAACAATAGACGAGATCTTGTGCTACAAAAATCATATAAAGCTGCTTTCTGACCGAGCGAGGAAATTTATTTATGTAGCAAAAAAGATACGCAATTGCACCCCTCTTAAAACCCACAGTACAGTATTTTACGCTCTATGTCAGTCCATATTATAATACGGAATTTATGTTTAGGGAGGGGCCAGTAAAAGTACATTTATCGGCATTGAAAGAGCTCAAAGAGCAGTTATTAAAGCAGTTATTAGCAAAGTAATGCTGCATAAACCTTTCCGTCACCCTACAAATTTGCTTTACAAAGAATTCCCAGTACTTCACATTCGATAGCTATTTATATCCAAAGCTGTCCTCAATATTCATAAAAATCTTAAAAATAGATCTGATAATAATATTCTTATTCCAATCCTCTTTCACACGCAAATTCTCTCATAGCCCGTCGCAGTTCATCCTACTTACACCCTCATATTTATAATATTACCAGTAAACACTGTAACATTATAAGTCTTTCAAATTTTGCGTGTAAAAAAGTGATAAAAAATGGCTATTTTCTCTTTCCTATGATCAAACAGAAGATATTGTATCTCAGTGTGTCTTAATTTTTTATTTAAACACACACGCCCACACACACGCACACACACACACACACACATGCGCGATTGCGCTTGATTTTAGTAGTAACAGCACATGCCTTTTCTCAATGTTTATTATGATTTTGCTTTTCACGGCGGCAACGGTTAGTTCTATCTCTTTTTACCAACTACTTACTAACATAGCAACACTTAAAATAGCATAATTACGAAAATTTGTTCAGAACTTGCCAACACAACTCTGTCTCCCAAGATACAAGCGCTTGCTTAGTTTGGGGCCACTGTAATTTTCATTACATGGTTTGCTATAACAAATATTGTACTATTTTTAAGCCACAAGTAAAAAAAATGTTACAATAATCTAATCTGAAAATAAAATAAAATAAAAAAATTTCTTAACAATTAAATACAAGACTGGGTAATATTGAGATGAGTGATACTTTTAGCGTAGCAACATTTATTGACCCACGCTTTAAAATGGCTCTTTTTATGACCAAAAAGACAGCTGAAGCAGCAAAAAAAAAGAAATCGAGCTCTCGATCACGGAAGTAAATAAAGAAAGTGCTAAGCAGGCATCACTGCCCACGATACCGTCAACTGCGGCAAGCAAGACATCTGAAATAATAGAAGATCTCAACAAGCCATATTATATTCATATTTGGGCAGATGATGGCATTCAGGAAATATCTACTCTGGAATCCCCAACAGCAATAGCTACCGGTGAGGTTCAAAAGTACTTGAATGGCAAAATTATACCAAGAAACGCGAGTCCCAATAATTAGTGGCAAAAACAGTATTTCTTGTACCCTAATCTGAGCACGTTATTTAAAAAGCACTGTATTTTCAAAATCTGATGATTTGATTTCTGACCGTCGCACTCGTATCTAGGGAGAAAAAAAAATGATGATCCTAATAAAAAATAAATATAAACGCTAATCTATATATATATAAATGAATTGACGTTTGTTAGTCTCAAAAAAACTCGAGAACGACTAGACTGATTTGGCTAATTTTAGTTCTGAACTATATATATAAAAATGAATTGACGTTTTTTAGTCTCAAAAAAACTCGAGAACGACTAGACTGATTTGGCTACTTTTAGTTCTGAAATTTTTGTAGAAGTCCAAGGATGGTTTAAAAGGTTAGAAAATATAAAGAAATTGCAAGGAAAGTAGTAAAAACAACTATTTTATTTTCCTATACAAACTGTTCGTATCTGTCAAACAGGATGCGCCCAGAAAATTTTTATTGGCGTCCAAAGTCTCCAGGAACTCCCTGCTGAAGTAGACAGATCCAGACGACGTGCCAGCTTTTGTAGCGAAGCAGCTGCACAGGATGTTCCCAATCACGTTCGACCACGTCAATATCACCAGGCTGATAAAGGATATAAACAGCCTGAAGTCAAGCCTGGCCGAGGAATAGTTTAAATTAGAGGCTTCTGAAACTACCATCCGCGAGCTATGTGAAAAAGTAGCGTCATTGCGTGGCGCTAGTTCAAAAAGAAGGTCGCGCGAGGCGTCTAACGTCAATGTTCTTCGCGGGGCGCAAAACGCATCCGTCGACAGTTTTAAGTCGACCGATGCGTCGCCGGCTGTTCCTGCGGCCCCGCAAGAGGCACCGCGCCCCGCCGCCCGCAGCACACCGTGCCCTGCCACCCGCAGCACACCGGCCCCCGCTGCCAGCTCCGCTCCCCACTGGTGACGTCAAACGTAAATACGACTACTTCTCGTCTCGTCGCGCACCAGAGAGGACAACTATTAAGGCCCGTACGAAGGGTCGAGTTCATGAGGAAGGTTTCATCAAGATGGAATGGAAAAAGAAGCCTCCCCGTCGAAACTGGTGTGGGACTGCACCGGTAGAAGATGGCATACTTCTTCGTTCAGCAGTACCATCAACAATGCTGTACGTGTCTCGGCTACACTACACCACTAAAGCCAAGAACATTCCAGAGAACGCCCGTAAGAAGACTTTGTACACTCTGATGGTTAAAAAGCTGAAATCGCAAAACAATGCGGCATTCAATTCCTTTGTTGTGCGAGTTCCCACCAACAAGCTAGAGACCTTCATGAGCGAAGAGTTATGGCCAAAGGGTACTCAGAAGAGTTTGTGGGAGACAGAGATACCTCAGCTGAGCGCAAAAGGTCGCTGGCAATACATTTTACTTAGATTATAAGTTATTTTATATGTATGTATATATTCTATGGGCCTGTAATTTGAACAAAATTATTTTTGTGGAATTTCAGTTGTTGAAAACAAATGAGTAATTATTTAATGTAAATTGACTAGTTGTAAGTGCCCCAACAGAGTTTATTCGAAGTAAATTAGGTAAGTTTGAGTTTGACGATTAAAGAAATTTTATATTTTGCAAAACAAATGAGTTAACTAGCCAAATTTAAATAAATGCTTAGTAATATCGGTCAAAGTGCAAATTCTATTTCTGTCGGCGACTAAACCCCCAGCCCGCGCCAGGCCCCGCAGCGATGTACATATGTAATTAGTTATTTCATGTATTATGTACTTAGATTAGGATTTATTTGTTAGTTTAGTAATTGTTCTATATAATTGTATGTGATTTCTCGTATAGAGTTCCAACCGATTCTTTTCTTACATACCTCTCTGGCTTCCTCCACTCTTGAGACTCTTGGCTTGTCCCTTAGATAAGACTGAGTCTATTAGATTTTTCTATAGAAAAATTTAATTTTTGACCGCCTTAGAACTTTAACTTTACCCAGGATCTCGTGAACGCATTATTCGCCACAAGACCAACTAGGCAGTCTTAGTCTAGGTACTTCTTCTTAGGTCTTAGTCTAGACTAGGTACTAAAACTCGATGCATCGTTACACGTATGGTCCTAATATTCAAATTTTTGGTGACGACCTGAAACTGTTACCGGAAATGTATGAAATCTAGGAATTGAATACATAGGAAATCTTGAAGTAATTTGTAGAATGTTTTTTTATTCATACATTACATTACCTAGGAAATGATATATTTGCTAGGCGTTTTATACAATTCCTAGGAAATGTATAAATGATCAACAAAAACGACAGAAGTTACGTAAGTAGTTTGTGAAAAAGACAACATTAAAAAAAAGTTAGTTAAGACATGTGATAATCATCAGAATAAAATAAGACGCGAGGTAACTATAATTTGTCACTGTTGTGAGGTATCGAAACACACGGGCGGATCTTGGTCGAACAAATTGGGCCGGACTTTTTCCTGCTGACAGAATCGATTATGCTAATAGAGAAATCAGCGCTAGGAAGGATATTCTTTTCTGCGACACTGTGATGTCTATAAAGAAGGTGTATAAGCGTATTTCGAATGAGCTGATCCTGCCCTGTGGAGTTGATGGCGCCGGGGCAGAGGCACAGCCCGCCCAAAAAGCCAAGCTCAATTAGGCTAAGGGCCCAACGCCACTATTGCGTCTCATAACTACTTGCAAAATACCCCCTACACCAGTACAGCAGGAGGACCTTAAAGGTTGCGCGGAAGAAGGGGCAATCCTCACCATTCACCACTCCGAGGAGGACAGCGGTGTAAGGTGGACCACGCCAGTGGAAATACGGGGTCGATCAAAGCCTAGCTTACGCCCGTAAACACATAAGATATAAAAAGTTTGTAATAGAAGCTACTAGGTTAGGAACCCCTAACCTAACCCACACTAGGATTTATTCCTGTGTCATGGGTGCGTTTACAAACATGAAAATTAACATACTCAAATACCCAGACCGGAACAAATAGTTGTAGATCACACAAATATTTGTCCCGTGCGGGAATCAAATCCGCAACTATTAGGCACTATGGGCGGAGCGGCTTAAGCTCTAATTCGTACATCAACCTCTGTCACTAAGGAGTGAAGAAGGTAAAGGACCTTCTTATATTTACAGCCATTCTGAATATTTTTTGAATTACATTTCCGGCTGGTTAACTTGAATGAGCTTGAATTACAATAACGGAATACATACATTTCCGTCAACATATAAATAAATATTAATCGGACCTCTAGATCAATAAACAATCCTGCGGATGATACGATATGGAAATAAATTGAAGAATCACAAACTTTAATTATTTTAAAAGTAACAGTTACATTCTTTGGGCCTAAGAGATCACATAATAATGAAAATATTATATATTTTTTACTATACATAGTTCGAACACTTATTCATGTTGTGCGCCCTGCCCTATATATTGTTCTTTGGCATTTCATGCATAAGTTTGATGTCAGTTTTTTTTACTTAAGCAGGTATGAGGCATATATTTTTCGAGAATTTGATTCTTAGATGATTGCCGCTTGAGGAATAGATTCAATACCTAAGATACTGTTTATAAGCCCTTCAATATCTCGAACATGTCGGAGTTTTAATTCTTTCTTGAAGGTGGCTTTAGGTGCCATAAGAGCATCAGTCAGCTGATGCTCTTACATTTCTTAGTCGTCTTCTGACTCACTCAGTATCTCTTGCCGTTTTGCGCTCTCATCGTCATCGTCATCAAAAACAGCCGGCTACAATAACTGACTAATTACATCATCTCTAATAACTGGAAACATCTAAAACAACATTATATAGTTAGTATCCCTTCCAAATCTCTTTGTTTCACCTGCTGAGAGTCTCCCTCCTGGATATAAATTACCATGGCCAGTCTAGAAATCTTTAAATAGACTTCGGACCCAGGTCGGGTGCACCAAGGAAAACATCTTCAAATGGGCATTCACAGACGGTACCAATTTAGGATGTTTGTGCGGCGTAACCCAAACGATGTCCCACCTTATATCGTGCTCCGCATCCCCTAATGCGTAAATCCTTATGCGTACACGTTTGTACGCATCAGGATTTGATGGCTGCCTCCGATAATGCAGTCAATATGGCCGCATTCTGGGCTGCTTCCATATAACTATAGCATGTTTGCCGTCGAAATGCAAAGAAGAAGAAGTAAGTAAAATAAAAGAATGGAATTTTGTGAAAAAAGATTAATATATAAAACATAAAAAGCCGTAATCAACATAAAATCTTTGTAAATATTGATAAAAACTAGTACACTTACCTTTGCTCAAAACTCAAGCAAATGCTAAGTTTTTGTAAATACCACAACACGTGACATATAAAAATAACTAATTAGGAAGGTACAGTGAAGCGGAAAACGTGAACATGCCGCAAACTTAGTTTTTTCAAGTAAACGTAATTTCACGGTCGTATTTTTACGATAGCTTAATAATCTAGAATCAATTGTCTCAGTACTTGGCAAAGGCGTTGTCTCACAAATCAAAATAAGATGATTCCTTTTTGAGCCTTTCCGAACTTAAGAGCCACCTCACGCCATTGGTCTCGGTAAGTTACAATACAATATACATTTTAGGGACAAAAATAAAATGTCGTAAGATTTGTTTCACAGTCGAACAAGGATCTTTTGGCCAAAATCGGAAGAAGCGCTGTCTGGAAGACTTCCGTGTGTGTCGGGGGTATCGAATTCTTACCGATTCGATGTTACATAGACAATTTCTTATAAAAAATATTACCGTCACGCCTATATTCCCTATAAGGTGGCAGAAGTGTACTGAGTACACCTACGATTCACCGACGATGTTAGGTCCCATGTAATCCCTATTATCAGCCTATTGCCATATACCGTGCACAATTCCAGACTCCGGACTCATACTGGGAAGTTTTCATTAGAAAAACTACACTTGTCCGACCTAGGATTTGAACCCAGGACCTCGAGCTCACAAAGCGATGCGCTTTGTCACTAGACCAACGAATCAGTCATAATAATGTTAACATATTTCATTTGGAAAAAATATTTATTTATACAATGGTTTAAGTACATCCTTTATGGCACAATTAATCTTAAAACCAAAATAGCAAATTTTCCTTTTATAGCGTAAATTGTCAAAGTTTTTATGCATCTTCTGCAGTTTCACTCTTTTTATTAACCAATTATGACAATAGCTATGATTTTTAATAAGACACAAATAAATTTTGCATAATAATCGACCTTACCGTCTCTGGGTTAAATTAGCCAGTTACAAAGAGTCAAGGAAAGAGGATAATATAACCACACAAACAGTATAGTAGAGATTACATGTCAATGATTTTCGATATCTGTAGAAGTTTTGACGCGTTATTGTAATCGCGTCAGGTATAAATGGTACAAATTCTAATGTTTCCTGCAGACCATGACGACGGCTGGAAGTCACCATCTTTGCCAGCGATATGTAAGTGAAATAGGTGTCCTGGCCGCCAGGTAACACATTTTGATGTAGCAGCTAAAGTAGCGCTTCAAAAAGCAGCTGTAGCAGCAATAGAAATGCGGAACGACTGCGGACATTACATAATAAAAAAAATTCGCCAGAAGTTCATCGCCGACATTTACAAGATGCAAATTATTTATCGCGAGTCAAGCATATGTTATGAGCATGAAAATAAATATAAAAACACCATTCCTAAAGGGGAGATGGCAGACGTCACCTAAAGGTTTCGCCACATAGCCGACGAAGCGCGACGGGAGGGCGACGGTGGTGCGGCTTGGCGAGTTGTAATGTTCTGAAATGTACGGGAGACGCTCGGCGCGACAGCAAACGCCATGACCGAACGTAGCCGAGCGCTTCCGTCACCCTCCCGTCGCGCTCCGTCGGGTAATTGACTAAACCTTAAATGTCTCCATCAATGTTAGGTTCTAGTGTAGTAAGAAACGAGCCTGTTGCCATTATGCCGGGCAGAATATCAGACCACGAAAGGCCATTTGAGAATTTCTCAATAGAAAAACCACACCTTGTTTGAGGTAGGATAATGAATACAGGACGTTTTATCGCCACACGCACTATTCGCCACTAGATGCTGTTGTTTCTAAGCACTGACGATAAAAATATACGGTGATGTTCATTAGATCGTAATACCGGAATGTTCATTACACGTAAATACACGTGACTGAAACAAAACTTCAAAGGAAATATTTATCCTTATCTTATCTTGTCATTGGCTTATCGGACTGAGGAAACATCAAGCGCACTTCTACCCGACGGGATTTTTTGTGCTGTCCTTGCCCTGATGCTCTTAAGTACCTGTAGAACCAAATACTCCGTGTACCAGGCTGTAGATTCCAGCAGGGGGGCAGAGCCGAAATTTCTCTGGGTTTGGGTAGGCCACTCCCAGTAGCTTCATTTGCCGCGCCGCCAGAGCGTCACAGTGGCAGAGGCTGTGCTTCATGGTTTCGGTCTCCGGACGACAGTTGCTGCATACCAGGTGGCTGCAGAGGTTCATCTTGTGTAGATGTTCTATTGTGCCATAGTGGCCAGTATATGCTCTGATTAGTTGCCAGTTGAATTGCAGTCTACTGTGTTTTAGTAGTCTCTTGCTGTCGCTGTCACACCATGTGGAAAGAAATTCCTTGGAGCGTTTCAGCCCTGTATTAGTTTCCCATTCTTTCCCGTGTTGTTCTTGGGTATATTTTTAGAGTGCGCCTCTATAGGCACCATCTGGTTTGCCTATGAACGGTTCTGGACCAACAAGTTTCTCCATTGCTCCCTTTCTGGCTAAGTCATCCGCTCATTGCCATCAACCCCCGTGTGCCCAGGGACCCAGACTAATCTGATCGTGTTGCGCGCTTCACATCTTTCAAGACAGTATGCACACTCCACAGTCAGTGCCGAGTTTAGCTCAAAATAGCTAATGTCTATAAGGGCAGGTTGACTGTCACTACAAATGTAGATTCTCTTACCTGTAATTCGCCTGTCCAATATCTCTTTTGCACAAACATTTATCGCATAGGTCTTTGCTTGGAATATTGACGCAAATCTGCCTATGCTTTGACTTAGATTGTTTCCTTCTGCATATACACCGGCTCCTGTTCCAGACTTGGTTTTGGATCCATCCGTATACCATATCATTTGTTCCTTACCTTGCTTGTTTAGACCACTTTTCCATTGTTCCCTGGGATGTAGGTGCTAAATCTTTTATTGAGCATATGCGTGGTCAAGATCTTGTCACATCTTATGTTCCTAATGTCATCTAGTTCATTGTGTGGCGCTAGCTTGGTGTGTTCAAGGCTTGGCGCTGTAATGCTTTATAGTCCAGTTTTCTCCAGCCTATAGAGTGCCTTCCTTTCCTCAGTCTCAATGACAATGTGTAATGGAGTGAGCCTAAGTAACCGCTCCATAGCTGCCGTCAGTGTTGTTTTGAATGCACCTGTGAAGGCCAGACAGGCTGTCCTTTGTAGTTTCATTAGAGCGTCCCTGCAGGTTTGTGTTTCAGTACTAGGCCACCACACGATGCATCCATACGTTAATATCGGTTTTACCATAATTTTGTATACCCAATGCATTATTTTGGGCTGTAGGCCCCATTGTCTTTCCATATGCTGACCTACACATATTCAGTTCTCTCAATGCTTTAGCAATAGTATGGTCAACATTTGCATGCCACCGTAGTTGCTTGTCTAGTATTTCTCCCAGATATTTAACTTCAGTGGCCCATTTAATTTTGTTATCATACATATGTATATCTTGTAGACCTGTTAGTACCTTTTTCCGTGTGAATAGGATCACGTTCGTCTTCTCTGGCTCAACCGAGAGACTATTCGTCGTGCACCAATTCGTTACTTTGTCTAGAGCTTCCTGCATCAGTTTCGATACTGTGTTTGGAAACTTCCCATTGATTGCTATCACTATATCGTCCGCATATCCAACTCCGTAGAACGGACCTTTGTTGATTATCTTCAAAAGAGAATCCACTACCAGGCTCCACAGAGTCGGCGATAAGACGCCTCCTTGCGGGCATACTTTAGTCGTTTTGATGCAGAGACTTTCTCCTAATATAGTAGACTGGATTATCCTGTTCTTTAGCATGTATTTGATCCATCTAATTAGAGTTGGTTATACCCCGTGCCCTGTAGCAGCTATTTCATTGGATGAGAATATTGTGTCATTGAAGGCACCTTCAATATCCAGAAAAGCAGCAGCACAGATTTATTTTTGCTGCAAATCATTTCTTAGTGAGTCACCACACAGTGTAATGCAGTCTCTGTAGACCTACCGGGTAGGTAAGCGCATTGCATCTTACATAAAGGATGATCCTATAATGGACCATCCTTTATATGCCTATCCATCATTTTCTCAAGATATTAAAAAGAATGAGGATAGGCTGATTGGTCTATAGGATTTGGTATCCTCATAATTCGGTTTTCCCGGGCGGCGGGTGATCGTCACTGTTATCTACCGCCAGATCCTAGGAGTATGCCCAAAGGCCACACACGCACTGAATAGTCTACACAGGTGTTGGTCGAGTTCCCCCTCTTGTAGAACAATGGGATAAACACCATCCGGTCCAGGGGCCTTAAATGGTTGAAAGCTTTTTAAGGCCCATTTGAGTTTATTGTGTCAGTACAGTGTCTTTTCCAAGCTTTTTGTTGCTTTCCGCACTTCTATATCGAACCTCATGAGTATCATAGAGTATGCATCGAAGTTCTTAGTTGCCTTCGCCAAATTGAATGTCCGGAGGAACTGCTCTCAGCCTTGCTAGTTCTGGCGTCCACCACGGTACGCGCTTCCAGGCGCTATTTACCGCCCTAACTAGATTATCTACTTCAAACTCTATATCTAATATGGAGTTGAGTCTAAGTCTGACCTTTCCAAGCTCTATCTTTAGGTCTCTTTTGTACGCAGTCCAATCGGTGTTCCTAGGGTTGCGCCTTTTTACGTTTATGTAATTCGTTTCCGCTTCGTACCGGAAACATATGTAATTGTGATCTGAGGATGAGATCTCATTGGAGACATGCCAATTGCCTAATTTCTTGCTCGCTTTGTTGTTGCTAACTGTAATGTCAATAACTTCCGCCCTACGCTTATTCACAAACGTGGGCTTATTACCATTATTAAGAATTTGTAGAGGAGAACTTACCAGATATTCTAGGAGTTTTTACCCTCTCTGATCGTCCGAGCTGCCCCAGACGATTTGATGCGCATTGGTATCACAGCCAATGAGAAGCTCAAAGTTGTTTGTGCCGGAGTAGTCGACCAAGTCACGTAGTCGTATTGTAACTGGGTCTACATATTCGTAGGGCAGATAGGCAGCCGAGATGATAACTTCCCGGCTGCCCCTTTTACCTTCCAATTTTAATTTCACCATGGTGAGGTCCCTGTAACAGAAAGTGGACAGAGTCATAGCACTAATGCCATTTCTGACAAAAATGCAGGTTCTCATGTCATTGGTTAAGCAGTTTATTTGCACACGCCTTAGACCAAGCTCCGTTGCCGTTGAGTTTGTGCACTGATCTGGAAGTCCATATTAAGGAACTCCCCTACTTACAGCTCTTCAGGTCGCTGCACTCTAGGGCAATTTCATCCGTCCCAGCAGGAGACGAAGCAATGCCCAGGTTCTCAAAGCCCGGGAGCCCATCCGATCTCATCGACATAGCTGGCGACAGAGCCGGACGGTCCGCAAGCAGCGCTTCCTCCATCAGCTCTTCCGTGGTCCCTTCACTCCACTGGTGATCCGGTTGCGGTTCAACCAGAGCGGTAGGAGGTTTTTCCGTTGGTTCAGCGGGTCTCTCCACAGCCCCCTCTTTGTCCCCGGGAGTCACGAGGACTTTGAAAAAGCTGCGTTCAAGACCCGTATGCAGCATATATCCCGCTTTCTTAATAAAATCAGCAGAGATTTGGTCCATGAGTATGATATTCCTAGCCAGTAGTCCACCCGTCGTCATATTCACGACTCTCCAGCGGTCTGTGTTGATGGTTTTGTGGAGCTGCTGGAGCATCTGAAGTTCTTCAGATAGAAGAACTTGCTTGAACAGATATGTTTTTCATTAATACAAACAATACATACATCTCACACGTACACTTCATATATCAAATAATCACAACATTCTTACACACAAATACAACGACACAAATCTCTTATGCATATAAAATTTCATATTTAAATAATTATAATAACACACACACACAGAACTCAAATCACAAACGCCCTTAACTTGGACCACACATAGTCCCACAATTAGTTTTGAACAAATGCATGGATCTACTCTCTTATTAGGAAAATCATTATACGATACTAAATTATTTATTCAGGTAATTGTTTTGGTTAAAAGTAATGTAATCAAAAATGGTCAATACGAACACAACTCAAAGTGAAGTGTACGATTTTAATATAGTTGAATCAAATATGTGTAGTGTCGAAGATTTCAATCTTTTTGCACCGGAAGCGGATGAGTGTTTTAAAGTATATCAGAAAAAAATGTAAGAAGTTTAAAGCGTAATATAATTGGTTTGTTGACAATGTTAGTTAGTTAGAGCTAGAGTCGATTGGAATTTTATTGCATTGACTGCATGTTGGCTTCTCTCAACGTCCAATATACCTGACATTCCGGGCTATAATTTCTTTGCCTCAAATAACAATCGAACTCAGAATGAAGGTGTAGTCGTATATTATAAAGAGGAATTATTGTTGTCCATTGAAGAGCCAGACATGTCGGATTGTAATGCTCTGATTGTTAACCCGGCCGGCTATCAAAATGTGAGTAATTTTATCTCTTCGCTCGATTATCTACTTAGAAGATATTTTTCGGTCCAAAACGTCATTATTATAGGGGATATCAATATAGATATTGCTAATTCAAAGACCACTTTCTATACGTATCTTTATCTCAAAATGCTAGCATTCCATGGCATTCTACCGGCTTATAATATACCTACGCATAATAAAACATGCTTGGATCATGTCTTGCCATAGACAAAGCAACAAGCACGATGCTTGGTGTTGCAGACTTGCTTAACCGATCATGACAACGTGTTTCTATATTATGTTACTACAAACACAAGAATTAAAGTTCCAAAAATCGCAAAACCACTAACATTTGATCAATTTAATATAGATTTTACACCAATTTTCAACATGACTGACGCTAATCAAGCAACAGATTTTTTCATATCAAAAATTCAAAATACGATTTTATATTATACTAAATTAGTTAAAGTGAGCAAGAGAAAAATAGTAAAACCTTGGATTACACCAGGAATTTTAAAATGCTTAAGGAACAGGAATAGCATCTACAAAAAAATTAAAAGAGAACCACTTAATGAAACACTAAAAACAAATTTTAAGAGATACCGAAATTTCTGCACAGCTATCGTAAGAAAACTCAAAGACGATTACTGTCAATCACAGCTCCAAAATAGTAGTTAAAACAATAAAAAACAATTAAAGAGATATCATTCACAGCCAAACCAAAAAATATAGCTTTTGAATAGATAGGTTCTAAAAATCCGGCAGGAGTAGTTAATGAAGTAAACAATGACTTTGCAAACACTGGACGGTCTTTAGCAAATAACATAGTAAATGGACCGAACAACACGCTTTCCTAGACTAAAGGAGCTATTTCGCTATTTTACCTACCGTCTACACCGAAGTACGAACTCTTATAAAAGTCCTAAAAAGTGATTGCTCTGTTGGACTTGTTGGATAGATATGATATGTTGAAAATGACATGACGAAAACTCACATTGATATTCTTACTCCATTAATAACATTTATCTGTAACTTGGCTATTTCATCTGGAATATTCCCAATGCCATTAAATAATAAAAAATAATAATAAAAATCATTTATTATCAGACACAAAAGCCCATAGTATGTTAGTAACAAAAATAACTTATTAACTATGTTAGTAAATATAAAATAAAATAAAATAAACCTACAAAATCGATTTATCAGCCCACATGTCTCACATGTAAACTAATGAATCGACTGAGTACCACTGAGTCCAACCTTACCGATATCATCTTCAGGATGCCGTTCCCGTTTCCCCGCACTGCACGCATAGTAGATGTGGACTTCTTACGCATGATTACGTAAGAGTCCTCCACCTTTGCGTCTGCAAACATGCCTGATGCACTGCAGTAACGGGGAAGCCGAAGCAGAATCCTGAAAATGTCATTATATTGAACTCCGAGGGCATTGTAGGCCTTTTGCGTAAACGTGAATCACAGACCGCTAGTGTAAAAACTCTGACAAACGCTCTCAATAGAGTTATTTTAACATCAACAGTACACCTAGCGAGTCTATGTGCTAACATGTTCCCGCGAACCGACAATGCCCTCCGTTCTCTCTCTATATCTTGGTCATCCCTTAAGTTCTCGGTTAGAATATGACCAAGATATTTAACCTGAGCAACACGACTTAACTGTACTCCGTTTAGGAACACAGGTGGCACACTGTCAGGTCTCTTATGGTCGTCCACAAAAATCATAAATACACTTTTCTTCTCATTATACTTTAAGCCGTGTTGCTCAACATAAGTCACACACTTATTTACGAGCCTTCGTAAACCTCCAATTGACGGGCTCAGCAACACCATGTCGTCAGCGTAGCTGAAGTTGTTGATACTAACACCATCTAAGCGGCAGCCGACATAAGGAACATGTTCCTTAGCCCCTAAATTAGTTCATTAACATAGAGGTTGAATAACCTTGGGGATATTAACCCCCCTTGTCTCACACCCGACTTCAGTGTGTACTCCTCAGAATACACATTTGCCCATTTTACAAGGTTTTGCTGGTTACTGTACCAATATGCAAAAATATCTACTACTTCTGGCGCGATGCCTTCTTTCCTTAACTTAGTCCAGAGTAAATCATAAGATACTAGATCGAAGGCCTTAGATAAATCAAGGAAACATGCATTAATTGGCGTTTTTCTTTTGATGTAGTAGTTAACAGTGTGCTTAAGTGACAGAATGGCACTTTCTGTTGACAGACCTGCTTGAAAACCAAACTGAGCATCCTCCAACTATATATATTTACCAAGGCGTTCATCCAGCACCCTATCCAGCACCTTGGCGATAACTGTTGCCAACGAGATCGGTCTATAATATGTCTTATCGCCTATATCCCCCGTTCTGTTTTTGACAAGTGGTATAACGACTGTTTTAATTAAATCAGGTGGCAAGTAAGAGTGTCTTATACACAAAGTAAATAGCATTGAAAGTAATCTATTTATGTGTGTGCCAGCAAACCTAAGATGTTCTACACTGAGCCCATCGTGTCCTGGTGATTTTCCCCTTTTCATATTACCAATTGCCTCCCTAACCTCTATACTTGTAATTCCAATCGGTTGCCTGATATTACAATTAAGTCTAATGGGCAATTCACAAGGTTTCATTGATGGATCTACAATAAATTGCTGTCTAAAAATATTGGCAATGCTCTTAGAGTCACTCGTACCATTGACAAATGCAGGCAGGTCTATATTATTTTTTAATTTTTTAGTGTTTGACCAGAACTTATTAAACTGCTTAGAAGAATGTTGTGAAGGAAATATATCCATTCGAATCTGTTCCTGATGTTGTTGACAGAACTTAAGCCTTGATTTAATTTTTTTTTGACTAAGGCACATGTTGTCATACAACGGGCCTCTTTCAGGCTTGCCACACAACACATACATCTGAAAGTCAAGCCTGGCCTGCCTGTGTGATTCTGCTACATGCTTGTTCCATCCCAATATACATTTATTTTTCATACATTTCCTTACAGGCCTAGAACAGCTCTCTTTCGAGGCCTGTGCTAATGCCTAGATTATCTATGTAATTTCTATGACTTAATCTATAACACATTTTGTCGGCACATTTATTAAATTTCGCTGGAAAATTTAAAAGTTTCAATGTATTATTACAACCATCATTATATTTATTTATTTCGTCATCATTTCTAGTTCCCCAAATTATATAATTGTTTATTTTATATTTATTACAGTTTTATTCCTTATTAATCCTAAGTTACATTGAACCTGCAATGGATAGTGATCAGACCAGTATGTGTTATAAAGAACTTTAACACTAGATATGGTAAGCCAAGCAGATTTACTCATCATGCAGTGATCCAACCACCGTTTGCACCCATGAGCCTCACTGAGAAAGGTATGGGTATCGGAGTTTACACCAAGTGATAATAGCGCCACTCCGCCATACGGTCTACCGCGCAATATGCCGGCCGATAAATCGATTGCTGATTTCCCCATATAATTAAACTCCTGGTCTATATTTCCAAGGATAGTCAAATCATGTGGTAACAGCCAGGTCTCCTGCAGAGCCACAACATCTGCTGATCTGCATAACGACCTTATACATTCTACACTACGTTTGACGTTCTTGCAGTTATAACTATATAAATACTATGTTCGGTTTGGTCCATCAATTGCTAGTATTTTGTAGGACATTATTCTCGTGTTCTGGCGGCATTTTTTGAGGTCACCTTCCGAAATGTACAAAGCGCCTAAACTTGATTCCATCTGGCCACAGCTCATCATTCAGATATGCATCTAATTTGTGTCTAGAAACAAAAAATTTAAACGCATTGTAAGGCCGATTGTTCTTCATGTTTATTTTTTCCATAGTCACGATTTCTTTGGTCTTTTCTAGTATATAAGTGCATATATCAACCTCAGATGTCACCTTACTGACATTAGAAACGAACAAAGGAATTTTAACTTCAGCTGCCTTAAATTTTATTTCAGGTTGCGTCCTAGCTTTACCAGTTTTACCAATAAAGCGATTCCGAAGTTTTTTCCGCTGTACCAATTTCCGCTCCTCGCCTTTTAAAATGTTTTGTTTCCATTCGCCATGCATGCGTACGATATCTGCCATACTTGTCTGGCCTGCTTCTTGCATAGGTGTTAGAGGGATAGCATGCGCCTCCAGCTGGTCGTCCCCGCCACTTAATTTTACAGAGAACAACTTACGCGCTATCTCGCTTTTACCGCTATCGCCGGTGGACTTCGAAACAGCTGATTCAGATCTACCGCCCATGTCGATAAAATTTATAGAAGGTGACAAACCGATCGGCCCACTGTCGAAAACATACCCACTGCGTGTACACCTACATTTTTCTGAAAATATAAATATACTATTCCTGTTCCTGTTAGAACTCTGTACTCTCTGCCTACCCCGCAAGAGATCTGGCGTAATAATATAGATAGATATATAGATAGAAAAAAAAAAATATTTCAAAAGAGTAATCGTGGAGTTTCTTGCCCGTCTTCTCCACAGGAATGACATTCCGAAGTGGTGGTAGAGTCTTTGTTTCTTTTCTGACGATTCATAAAATACTAAAATGTTTTACATGAAAGAAAATATGTTCTGATTCTGATTCTGAAAGTGTAGGGTCCCAGTGTTAAACAGTCTGAGATTATATCGGGCACAATTATAGACCCTGAACTGTAATCTAGAATGTTTTTATACAAAACTTGAATAGACGGACGATTTGGTGCAGTGGCTAAGACCTTAAGCCGTTATGCGGGTTCGATTCCCGCACGGGATAAATTTGTGTGTGACCCAAAAATATTTGTTACGGTCTGGGTGTTTGTGTTTGGGTATGTGAATTTTTATGTTTGTAAACACACCCACACGACTGAGGATTAAATCCTAGTGTGGGGCTACGTTTAAAAAAAACACGCCTCGGCCCCCAGTACAACAGGACTTAACGTTGTCAGCGAACATGTAGATGTACGCGGTACACCTCTGCCGCCTCCGGGAATATAGGCGTGATGGTGTGTTTTTAATAGTCATCGTGGCATCTAAGTTAAATCGAAATATAATCACTATTCTTATGCCGCACTAGCACTAGCCGCACTAGGGGAAACGAACGTAACCTAGAAATTTATTCATTGGTGTTGAAACGAAAATCTGTCAAACACCATACTACACATAAACTATTACATACACTCGTTGGTCTAGTAGCTTATAATGTGCGTTGCGATCACGGGATCCTGTGTCCGAATCGCAGGTCGGGCAAATATAGTATTTCAATCGAAAAAATTCCAGTATCAGTCCGGAGTCTGGATAAGTGCCTGGTATATGGCAATAGGCCCCTATAACATGAGACCTAATCACCATAAGGTCCTGTATTCAAATCTTAGGTCGGATAAATGTAGTTTTTCTATCGAAAGATTCCAGTATAAGTGTGGAATCGTGCTCGGTATATGGCAATAGGCTCGCTTCCTTTTACTTCGTCGGCTAAAAGTGGGTGTTTACAGAACACCTCTGCCAGCCCCGCTTGAGAAATATAGGCGTTACGGTCCTTTATTTATTACTTTACACCATCGATGACGTATAAATAGCCCAGTGGTAGTAGGTATGCTCGCCTTGTATTCATGAGTTCCAAGGTTCAAGTTTGAGATCCGGCTTGCAACTCTGGGTTTTTCAAAACCCACGTGCGTTTTTCACTTATAAACGATTAATACAAATATTGTAAAAAAAACTCATGTCCGGGAAACGTAAATATAATTTAAAAGACGTACGATTTTTATCGTACTCCTCTTGTTTCCTTTTATTTCTAATTAAATTGTTGCGGGTCCCAAGACAATCAAAGCAATCCCCGGGACACCCCAAGGTTCAAACCTTGGTGTTATCTAAGGAGACCATTGTGGATCCTGGCTTACAGGAGTTACAATGGTGGGAATAAGTGGCGACCTTAGTCTTTCTAAAAAAAGACTTGCGAAATTATCGGGACAGTTTTTTGGAAAAAAAAAACTACAGGAAAAACTACATTTGTCCGATCTAGAACCGCTATTATCGCTTCAACACCGCTTGATTTTATTTTGTTGAGGAACAGCAAACGATCATACACAAACTTTCACAACATTCAGTAATACTAAATTAATATAATATACTCATTAAGTGTATAACCCACTACACTATCCACATATTACCAATTAGTATAGTAGCTAGCTTATTCCCTAAAATGAAGAGATCAGAAAACAGTAAGAAGTCATCTTAATAATGGGTATTTATGTTACAACTATATTATTATAATAATATTGTATAAATGCGGTCTAGATGTTACCACATGAGGGATTTGAGATCGTACTAATACCTATTATAAATCCTACTCATAGTATATACTAGCTGTGCTACCTGCGGCTACGCACGCGTTTATTTTGTAATTTGACATAGGCAAACCGTCCTTTCCGAATATGCAAAGTTTCGTGTCAAAGTCATACTTCGTTAAAAAGTTCACTCCCGAAGAGAATTTTGAATGCATCATCGGTTTATGCAAGAAATCATTTCTGAGTATCCAAATCAAATGTGTATAAACAATTTGGGGCACGTTCTATTAACTGTTGAAGAGTTTCGTCATGAGGAGATGAACTCGAGTCCATTAACAGTCATGGATGAATTCATGTGTCGACAAAATTGTTAGTCAAAACAGTTTGCTACTAACAACAATAATAAAGAAAACAATAAAAAAGAAAAAATATAAAAACCGTCCTTTGCATATATATTTACGAAGTAGCAACATTTGTAAAGTAATATTACTCTTTTAAAAGTTATGAACAAACACACAAGCGTGAAACAACTCTTAGCTATTATAGCGTTTGCAAATGCCGGTCCCTCGTCTCGAGATGCACAGACGTAGTTGTGCATACATGGCACCGCTCATCTTTCAATCACTGCCCAAATGGATATGTGATTTGCCTTATAGTCGTTTCAGTTCTACACTACGTAAATCGCTTACAGAACAACGCTTATATTCGACGAACTCATTAAATATTCTCGTCTCATTCCTATCACCTTAGAAATGCATTGTCATGTGTAAAATACTGTATTCAAAGAACCATTATTATTATTCCACATTTACCTTACATCAATTACTGCCTTTTTTAATGTATAAATTTAAACCTCAATTTATAATTTGCATGCTGTTATGAATGGCGAGTGTGCTTATGGTCTAACAATTTATTTTCACCAACTTTCTGTACTACATTAACGCAAATAAAGATATCATATAATTATAAAGTTTGGAGACTTTGGGACATTTTGCCAGAGTATGGTATAGATGGCACTCTGTTGCGAGCCGTCCAGTCCACTTATGTGGACTGCAAGGCATGCGTACGGGTGGGTGGTAACAGGTCACCCTGGTTTGACGTTAAAATCGGCGTCAAGCAGGGTTGCGTGTTGTCCGCTAGACTGTTTATAATATATCTGGACAAAAGTCTTCAAAGACTGAAAGCGATGAATGAAGGTGTACAAATGGGTGACTTAGTGGTAAACCATCTACTTTATGCAGATGACGCGGTTTTAATAGCGCCAACAGCCACTGATCTGCAAACACTAGTCACAGTTATGAAAGACGACTGCATGATCAATGGCTTACACTTGAATGTGAAGAAAACCAAGATTATGGTTGTTTTGAATGGGAAGAAACCAGAAGAAATGCAAGGATTGTGGTTGGTAACGATGTGCTGGAGCAAGTGAATGAGTTTTTATATCTTGGATGCACCTTCAGTAAGGATGGGAAATACACCGCTAACATAGAGAGAAGAGTGAGTGCAGGGAACAGAGTGAATGGTGCTAAGGGAAAGCTACTTGGGAGCCGGCACTTAAGCAAAAAGGCGAAGCTGGCCATACATAGCGGAGTCCCTCTCCCAACGCTATTATATGGCAGCGACAGCTGGGTATGTAAGGAGGAGAATGAAAGTAGGATGAATG
The DNA here is from genome assembly GCA_905147815.2 of Phalera bucephala. NCBI lineage: Eukaryota > Metazoa > Arthropoda > Insecta > Lepidoptera > Notodontidae > Phalera > Phalera bucephala. The sequence continues at coordinate 4,424,547 of LR990616.1, forward strand.
CGGTGGAAATGCGAGCTCTGCGGAAGATGTGCGGAGTGAAGCTGACCGACCGTATTCGCAACAGTGTAGTAAGAGAGCGAGTAGGGATGAAAGATAGTATCGGTGTAAAAATGAGAAAAGGTATGCTTCGTTGGTTCGGGCATATAGAAAGAATGTCTAAAGAAGGAATGACAAAACAGATATACAATGCGAAAGTGGAAGGATGTAGGCACCAGGGAAGACCTAGACTATCTTACCATGACCAAATAGACAGAGTCTTATCTGAAGGACAAATCAAGAATCTCCGTAACTGGCGAGCGTGTATGAGACGAACTATGAGAGTGGAGGAAGCCAGAGATGTATGTAAGAAAAGAACCTATTGGAACTCTGTACTCTCTGCCTACCCCGCAAGCGATCTGACGTGATGATATAGATTGCTTCAGTTTTCCGGGATAAAAAGTATTTAATATTATAAGTTAAGGTAGGGTATAAGTAAGGTGGGCTGATGACCTGGATAAGGTAACAGCTAAATGCATATGACACAGTGCCGATTGCCTTACAATCTCGGCGGTCGGCCTGCCTGCAGTGGATTATCTGTCAGCTGACAATGGATATCACTAAAACCTTTTTTGATTAGCGTGTGTATTTATCAGTAGGTTTATATTCTTTGTGGGTATTTACAGTACACCTCTGCCACCCCCGCTTGAGAATAACACCGTCACGCCTATATGCGTGACGGTTTGATTAAAGGTTGAAAAGTTGCAAGATGAGAGCGTGAGGAGAATGTGTGAAGGCAGAGTCCGGGACAAGCGTGCCGGTGTTATATTTACATTCCTTGAAGGGTAGTCAAAGATATTTGAAATGCGATAGGTAAAAAAACATGATAGGTAGTGTACTTATTTCTTTGATCAACGAATGGCGTGTGGCTGTTTGTGTGTGAATGATCTACGCTGTTAGCCGCGGGGCTTTTAATTTTACCGGACAAGACGAGCGTGCAACCACTACGCTCGAGCCAGAAGGGCAAAGGGGCAACTAGCTCAAGGGCACCACAAGGAGGAACAGCCTCGGCTTGGGTAGTCGCTATGGGGGAGGGCGTTTACTAGGTGACTCGCCGTGGTGCTCTGCACCAGCCGACGGGCTCAACAAATTGCTTGACTTATGTTAAAAAAATGTTTACATCATTCAAAGTTTATTTATTTTTCTCAAGAAATTTACGTATTTTATTAACACAAGAATCGCAATCATATTTAGCAATCATTCAAGTTATTGTAGATACCGACTGCATATTGAAAAGTCAATTGACTAATAACAATTAATTAACTAGTATTATGAGTCGTATTTACGTTATCGCGCTGCATTTAGTTACTTAAATTTTATAACATTCCAGCAATTTTGTTAATAGTAATATTAACATTACAATGTAACATAATGAAAGTATGCTATTTTATTATGACATGCAAATTTATTATAGTACTTAGAATTAAGAATTTTAAAGAACAGTGTTGCTACATTTAATTGTTAAAACGTTAAAAATTTCTTTGTTTACTTAATGAAAAACACCAAATAATAGGATATCATTCTACTAATATTATAGATGTGCAAGTGTGTATGTTTGTTAGTCAATCACGCAAAAACGGCTAAATGGATTTGTATGAAATTTGGAATTAGATTGCTCTCGACCAACCATAGACAAACATGAAAGGTGTCAAGCGCGAGTCGCATGACTTATCGAATAAATTATATCGATTATGAAATCGACTACACAAACTGACATTGAATTATCTATTTGATTATAATCTATTATGACAAGGATGACACAATTAACGTTGAAATACCTATTTGATTACACCAGGTTATTAAAATAATACTTGTAAGCTTGTACCATCGTCATCTATCTATCTATGGGGTAGGCAGGGAGTACAGACTTCCAACAGGTTCTTTCCAAAATATTCTTTTCAAAAGTTGTTCAGGATTTTAGGTACAAACATTATCTCGTGTCCTTACATATATTGTACCTGTATTTACATATATTTTCTTAATTTATTTATTCATTAAATCAGTGTTTAATTATGCATGCTTTTATATACGCTTGAGCGGGGTTGACAACAGTCGACTGATTCTCACGGAACATAAAAAAATATACAATGACCGATAACACACGATGATAAGATAAGTAAACATAGTCATTTCAATAGCCATTGATATTGAAAAAATATAGTACTTTTAAAAAAAATCCCTAGCCCCACGTTAAGAATTATTCCTATGTCGTGGGTGCACTTATAAAATAGAAATTTCTATGCACAAATACCCAAAACAAAACAAATAATTGTGGGTCCCGTGCGGGAATCGAGCCCGCCACTTCTCGATCCAGTGGGCGGGGCGATTTAATTTCTTAACCACTGAACCAAACCGTCCGTCAACTTGTGATGAAATGTATATACTAGTGAACCCGGTTAACAGCGTCACCTACCGGGTTCACGGCTAAGAACCATCCGGGTGACCCCTTAGTAGAAATACAGCGAATTTTTGTGTAGAGAGAAAAATAAGAACTAAGCGTGCGAGTGCGTAGCAGCCACCGACTGACTCGCCTCCTATTAGCCACTATCGCCGCCCGCGGCATATTTTCACCGATCCTCCCTATATACTTCCCTGCTTTCGGATACAGATACCGCACACAGGATCTAACACCACCCTGGAAGAATTTTTGAAGAATTCCTTGCCCGCCGGCCGGCGCAGAGCACTACAGCGAGACGCCTAGTATACGCCTTCCCCCATAGCGACTGCCCAAGCCGAGGCCGTTCTTCCTTGAGGCGCTCTTGAGCCAGTTGCCCCTCAGCCCTTTTGGCGTAGTGGATGCACGTTTGCTCTCTTGTCCGGTGAAGCTGTAAAGGCCTCGCGGCTAACAGCGTAGTTCACTCACACGCACAAAAAAGGGAGATTGCTCAGAATGCCGCCGCAGGCTATGTCATGAACGAACAAGGAAAATGTGTTCTAAGTGCAATATAGGTTTATGCCCTGAGGCCAACGGCGTAGATTACTTACACACACAAAATATCCCTGAGACGTAGATTAAACATTTTCAAGCTTTAATTAGTATCTTGAGCAGTAAACCCAAAAAAAAATTGTAATTATTGAGCAAACGCCCTACAATGCGTTTTCTTATAGGTCGTTTAAAAAATATCAGAAAAAAATAAATACTAACAATGGATACGGATTTAAATATTTATTTCCGGAAAAAAAACGGTTTTCAACAATAATATGATTCCTTAGTCGTGGTGCGTTTACGAACACGAGATTTACATGCATAAATGCCCAGAAATCTTTGTGCATGTCTGGGTATTTATGCGTTTAAATTTCATTTTTACAAATGCATCGTTTTATTTAAAAAGAAAGTACTATATTTTTTCAATATCAATGGCTATTGAAATTACTATTTTTACTTAGGCTTTTCTTAGGCTCATATCGCTTTTTGCACGATGTTTTAATCCCAACACGCGTGTTAAATGTTTTCTCTGTCTGACTGTTTTTTTTTTGTAATAAAACATAATACACATTATTCCTCTGTAATATCTAAAATAACCGATCTAATGTGAAATATATTAAAATATTTTTTGTCAGCCTCAGTGGTCCAGTGGCGCATAGTTAAGTAGGTGATCTCGAGAGAGCGAATGAGCTGAAGAATGAGCTGAGATCGAATCCTAGGTCGGAGTGTTGGTTTTTATATGGAAAAATTCTCAGTAATATTACGTCTGAAATTGAGCCCAATATAAATACAAGAGACTCACACCGTATTACATTAAAATACAGCATCGTCAGGAAAGATGTGGGCATACACAAAACACCTCCACCACCTGCGCTTGGAGAATACACGGTGTAATTTTAATCGTCCTGGAGCGAAGGCCTAGGTTATGTATCCAATGCCTACTGTTAACGGGTACTAAAAAACTTGAAAAAATAACACTTTAATAAGTAACATCACCATAAAAATACTAATTCAGTGCATTAAAAACACATACACTAAGCAAATAGGTAGATGGTACTTATTGAAGTGTTATTTTCTTTCTATTTATTTTTTTCATTACTTGTTGATTGGATACATTAGCTGGACTTTCACTCCAACACTACTAAATTAGGTTCCATGTAATAGGCTCGCCCCCTATTACATGGGACCTAACATCGTCGGCGAAACGTGGGTGTACTCAATACACCTCTGCCACCCCCTCTGGGGAATATAGGCGTGACGGTGACTACTAAATTTACATCGTGTATAATCATGACGGTATCTATTCTATCTATATCATCACACCAGATCCCTTGCGGGGTAGGCAGAGAGTTCAGACTTCCAACAGGTTCCTTCCTTACATACCTCTCTAGCTTCCTCCATTCTCATAGTTCGTCTCATACACGTTCGCCGATTACGGAGACTGTTGACTTGCCCTTCAGATAAGACATGGTCTATTTGGTCATGGTAAGATAGTCTAGGTCTTCCCCGGTACCTACATCCTACCACTTTCGCACTGTATATCTGTTTTGTCATTCTTTCTTCTGAAATTCTTGCTATAATTCTTGTGTTCGTAATTCTCCGATTTCAATAGTGTTTTTTTGTACTTATGGTATCCTCTTGATGGTTCTTAGCAATAGTTGATCAGGTTACGGTGTTTAATAAGATGCTTTTATCATCCGGACTTGTAAATATGTATCTATGTAACGGAATCTTTCAACGTAATTTTTAACCAACTTCATAGCGTCCGATTAACTTTAACATTTTACAACTTTGACCTAAAGCCCTGACCAAGATCACCAGGATAAAAAAATTACCGGTGATGTATATACCATCTATGTTGTTTTGTACTAACCACTTTTTATGTCGTTTTGAGACTTAAAAAAATAAGAAAATAAAATATAGTTGTAATTAAAAAAAAACACGGCCTAATAGCAAGCCAAATTAAAAGGAGAAAAAAAAATCTAAGTATGAAGAGTTTGTTATAGTATTTTTCATGTAGGGTGGCTACTGTGACAGTTGTAAGTGTCAAAGAAAATTATGCTTTATTCCATGGCAATAAGAGGCATGATCCGTTTATATACTTAATGTTTTATGCCTTGACACCATTGAATTAAATATTCGCCATTAGAACTGTCACTACCCATCCTATGTGAAAAATGCTATAAATTATATTTATTGTGAAAAAGCGTGAGGTTGACATCGATATTATCCGACGTGAAGAAATATTTAAACACTTTTGTTCGCAACTGTACAGTTTCAAACAGTAACATGGTATTGAAAAGCCACAATATTTTCGTCATAATGCAATGCGACTTTGGTAAAGACGGACACTCGCAACCAGTGTGAAAATAGTGAAACAAAATTGTCGAGTCCCAATAATATTGCCGTGTGCGTTTCGCGTGAGTATTCTATTTTTGAAATTAATTAATTAACGTTTCCCACGGGGTGGCCAGCCCCTAAAATATGAAGTTATTATAACATTAGCAACTGTGAATGGTCGTGTGCGAAATAAATAATTAAATATTTAAAGATACGGTAAGTTTTTATTTCTCATTTATGATTATTGGAAGCAATGATAGCCTAGTGGTTAGACCGTTGGGCTGCACTGGTCTCAGGTTCAAACCCAAGCACGCACCTCTGTCTTTTCGAAAGTTTATGCATATTAAAAATTTAAAAATTTCTATAAGGTGTGTGAAGTTCGCCAACCCGCACTGGGCCAGCGTGGTGGACTATGGCCCAAATCCTCTCAGTTTGCGAGGAGGCCCGTGCCCAACGGTGGGACAGATTCTTAACAGGGCTAATATTATTATTATTAAATTGTGATTAATATTTATTCGAAATTATGATTTTACAAAATTATGGATTCTTTTGTTTTGAGAATAGGTTTCATATCTTAATTTTTTACTTGAAATAAAGTACCTATTAGGTAAAATATAAAATAAGAAGAAAAATAAAAATGAATCATAGATGAAATAAAACTATTTTACGGATTTTATCGCGTTTTATTTTTAATTTTTACTTCCCGACGTTTCGAGTGCTTCGCAGCACCCATGGTCACGGGAGGGACTGAGGTGTTAGACGTCCAAAAGGCATAGTCGTTCCGGGTTACCCTCAAACTTCTTAATTATTTTTGTCGGTCCGATTTACGTAGAATGAGCTCACGGTGTCTTGAGGTCTTGCAGTGTTATGCTTGGTTTTGGATTTGATTATATTAATTACCGGATCCCAAGTCGATGGAAGCACCCAGCCATCTTATCTATTGAAATTAGGATGTTTTTTTTAATTTAAATAGCCTCGCGACCCATCCTTGGTAGGAATCGGTGTTCTTTCACGAGGATTTGTGATCTATCAAAACTGATGTTATGGCGGGTGCGGTCAAGGACATGTTCACAAAAATAAACCGCGATAAACTCCGTAAAATAATTTTATTTCATGTGTAGTATTCGCGTAAATCTAAGAACTCAATAAATGAATCATATACCTAAATAACCTATCACTATCACCTAACATCACATGCTTTGATCCCACGAGCGTTAAAGGTGGCAAAAATGGCTCGTGTTAATTTTTATTAATTTAATTCCGTTTTTTGAGCTAATTTTTTATCACTATTTGAAAATGGAATCAACAACTAGAAAAAAAATAAAGATGCAATATAAAGTATAAGGATGAACAATAACTTCTTCGTTAGTTTAGTGCCGGTTCGAATCCATTGACTGCCTCGTTGGTCTAATGGCAAAGCGCATCGCTTTGTGATCACGAGGTCCTGGGTTCAAATCCTAGGTCGGACAAGTGTAGTTTTTCTAACGAAAACTTCCCAGTACGAGTCCGGAGTCTAGTCCCTTTTGCATGGGACTTAAAATCGTCGGCAAAACGTGGGTGTACCCAGTACACCTCTGCCACCCCCGCTTAGGGGATTATAGGCGTGACGGTGTGTTCGAATCTAATATCGGACAATATTAACATTTTAGATAAAAAAAAATATAGTATCAGTCCGAAGTTTAACATTGTGTCTCTTTTATTCGCAATAGGCTCGCCCACTAATGCATGAAAGACATTGTCACCGAAAAGTGGGAGTCTACATTACACCTCTGGCACACCCCCTTGGGCTAATCAGGCGTGACGGTGTTTATTTTATCTTTTATCAAGAGAAACTAAATTTGTATCAACACACAAGTTCTATTTCATACATACGCTTACGCCCATAACCCAGAGAGACAGGCAGAGACATGCCGCCACATGCTACGATTCTGATACATACATTTTCATAAATTTCTAAGATATTACTTATATATGACTGCCTCGTTGATCTGGTAGCAAGGCATATCGCTTTGTGATCAATGGTCCTGGGTTCAAATCCTAGGTCGGGCAAATGTAGTTTTTCTAACGAAAAATTTCCAGTATGGAGTCTGGAATTTTGCCCGGTATACGGCAATAGGCTCGCCCCCTATTACATGGGACCTAACATTGTCAGCGAAACGTGAGTGTACTCAGTACAGCTCTGCCACCCGCGCTTGGGGATTATAGGCGTGACGGTGTTTTCTTTTTTACTTGTATTCGACTGCCTCTTTGGTTTAGTGATGGATAGGCAGTGATCCCAAATTCCTAGGTTCCATTGCTAGCACTGATGAGTGAATTTTTTCTATTAAAAAGATATCCGCCCTCTAAAACTTTGCCCGGTTTATATAATATAATATCAGTTAATACTGTCCACTGCTAGGCAAAGGCCTTCTCTCACAACCGCGCGGTTGTGGTTTGTAGCCATCTGCTGTTGGAACTCATCAAGCCGCCTATTTGGCTTCCAACTTGGTTTAACGGCAAGTGGTAACCGGGACCAACGGCCTAACATGCCTTTCGAAGCACGGAGACGCTCGAATATGTAATGCCACAAACGGTCACCCATCACAGGCCGACCGAGTCAAACGCTGCTTAACCGTGGTGACCGGTAAGAACACCGCGGTCGCACAGCGCTACGAGTGCCTCTCGTGGCTTATATGATGGCAGTAAACTTGCCCCTGATGGCACCCAGCATGGTCTGCAAAATGTGATACACAAAATACCTCTACCGCCCTCGTTTGTACCTAGCATCAGTGAAATGTGGGCGTACATAATACACCTCCACCAACCCAGCTTGGGGAATATAGGCGTGCTGATGCTTAAAGATTATACAGTCGCAGAGTTACCGTTTGTTAAGAAATTGACACAAGGTTTTTTTAATTAATATCCGTGTGGAGCCACCTGTTGAAATATCTTGTTGGAAGTAGAAATTTTTTTCTATCTACTCATAGTTCTTATTCTCTTTTAAAATTGTTCTTAGGAATATAGTTTCTAAAATAGACTATATCAAGTGAGATGCTCATAAATTTTATTAATTACACTCAATTGTATTGGTGGTATATTAGTCCGCCAATCAGATAGGTTGGCTGTATAAATTCGTTTTGTTGGTACAGGAGGTATATAATAGGGTTTTGAATTGTAACGCAGATATACAAACGTTTGTTTTTGGTGATTTAACTAATTGTCAGTTATACTGTGTGTGTGTGTAAATTAAAATCATATTTAGCCAAAATCCCTGCCGTCTTCTTTCTACATCCATCCGCTTCTGAGGTTAATACATGGGTCAAAAGATCCTAAGCAGTAGCACTATTGTAATATTTTCCACATAGGATGGGTACTGATAGTTCTGAGTGCCAAACGAAATTAATATTTAATTCAATGGTGTTAAGGCATAAAAACATAAGTATAGAAACCGGTCATGCCTCTTATTGCCATTGAATAAAGTATAATTTTCTTTGACACTTTCCCAGTGCCCATCTCACATGAAAAAAATACTATAGTCGTGTTCACTTTATGTTCACATTTCCACGGTCGAATTGACGTTTACAGAGTTGTCGGAATGCGCCCCTATTAAATATTCGTGCCACTTTATCGTCAGGCGTCGCGAGGCGCTCGTAGCGCTGTGCGACCGTGGTGTTCTTACCGATCACCAAGGTTAAACAGCATTCGACTCGGTCGGCCTGAGATAGGTGACCGTTTGTGGCATTTTTATATTCGAGCGTCTCCGTGCTTCGGAAGGCACGTTAAGCCGTTGATTCCGGTTACCACTTAATGTGGTAGTTGTTAAGCCGATTTGGAAGCCTTAAAGGCGGCTTGATAAGTTCCAACAGCAGGTGGCCACAAACCTGTCTACATCAATCCGCACTGGGTCCGCGTGGTGGAGTATGATCTAATCTCTCTCACCTCGATTTGTGAGAGAAGGCCTTTGCCAAGCAGTGGGCAGTATAGGCTATTATATTATTATTATTATCGTCAATTCACTTTATCGTGGATAAAAGAAATAAAATAAGAATTAATCTTAAAACAATTACGAATTATTTTCATTTAAGTTTTAATATTAATGACAGCTGTAAAAAAGATGTCGTTAATATTTTATTCACAATTTTTTTACCTAAGTTAAATCGGTATTTACATACAAAATAAATTAATTTAATGCACACTGAGAAAAAATTCAATCATAATTTTTTAAAAAAATCTGTCGTTAATTTATGTTGATTGATCTACTCTTAGTTATTAGTTCTACACTATTCGTCTTAAGCTGGCAACATTTCTTTTTGTTTTGACATTTGCATTTATCAAGTTATCCGTAGATTTGTGGACACGATTATACGACATACCTAGATTAAAACAAATGTTTGTAATATCTATAAGAACCATCTTGTGTCTCGTACGGGAATCGAACCCCCGAAGCGTAATGCACAAGAAATGATTTTCCCAAAGAATTCCAAATAACTCGTACCATATCATATTGTGACCACAAATTCTACAGCGAAATGTGGGTAAAGGACACCCAACAAAAATACGAGCATCTGAGGTATTATAATAATATTAGCCCTGTTAAGAAACTGTCCCACCGTTAGGTACGGGCCTCCTCTCAAACTGAGAGAGTTTAGGCAATAGTCCACCACGCTGGCTCAGTGCGGGTTGACGAACTTCAAATACCTTCGAGAAACTTTTAGGCATGCAGGTTTCCTAACGAAGTTTTCCTTTACCGTTAAAGCAAGTGATATTTAATTTTTCAAACGCACATGCGTTCGAAAAGACAGTTGTGTGCCTGGGTTTGAAACCGAGACCTCTGACTTTGCAGCCCAACGGTCTTACCACTAGGCTATCACCGCGTTGTCTGAGGTGGTAATGTTTATTTATCGATCTCGTTTACCTTTTTATTGTTCAATAAAAACATAATAGGGGTCAGATTTAAATTATTATTTCATTTCCTGTGCTCTCATTTTCTGAAATATTAACTTAATAATGATAACTTTACTAATTCTTTTCGGTTAAGTACATATTTTATTTATTTCCCTTGTAAGAAACAGCAACCGTAGTTGACTCTTCAAAACTTGTAATTTGAAAAAGAGGATTTAGACACGTAGCGAGTGGAGCGGGGCGGCGGCGCGACGCCTACTCAACGTGGGGATTATTGTGAATTCACCGAATGTGCTGAATTATATAAGATACGCTACATAGCATGGCGTGACGGCAACCATCCCGTTTAGTCGCTGGCAGTGTTGGGAATAATCCTTTCTTTTTTTAATTGTAAAATCAATTAGTTGAAATTTCATATCGTATTAATTTACTTCTAAGGTAATCCGGAATACGTTAAGTTTGGATATAAACGCCTTAGTCTCTCCCGAGACCATGAGCGGTATAGAGCACTTAACACATCCGGAACTTAAAAACGAAAAAATAAACTGCTATAAAATCCGAAATATCTGAATTTCCATTTAACTTTCTCACGAATCATTTTTGCACAACTTTGGTAAGCGCCGTGTGCCGTGCAACCCGGCGCAATTACGAACGAAGCACGATTGAAACGGGACGCAGACAAGGGTGCGAGCGGGATGCGCTAGTGTGTTGTTTGGCAGGTAGTGCGATGCCTATGGTACCGTCGCGCCCGCATTATGATGTACGCGCCATCCTGTCGTCCCACCGACGTCGCACCACCGTCCCGCTCCGTCAGATATGCGGCATATAAATGTTTCAATGCCATTTGATTCTAACAGGTTATTTGGGTTTAAACGTACCACTCATTGAAAATCCCCCTCAGAACCTCGCGAACGCCAGTTGCATCATGCATTAATAAACGAACGAGGCAGTGCCCTAATTCTCTGTGACCGATTAAACACAAAACGTGGCGCGTTATGATTACTTCGTAAAATTACCTTTTAAAACTCCAGTGGCATAAATAATACTATCGAGCGCAAATTTAAAGATTCAAAGTAGTGGTTGCAAGCAAAGAGAATATAATCACGACGTGTTGCACGCTCGCCTTATTGTCCCGTGAAGCTGTAAAGGCCCCGTGGCCAACAGCATAGATCACTGACACACGCACACACACACCCGCACCCGCAACCGCACACGCACACGCACACCCACACCCACACCCGCACACGCACACCCACACCCGCACACGCACACCCACACGGACATGCACACGCACACACACACACACACACACGCACGCGCACACTAATAATACCAGTACACGATCATTACACGTTGATATCGTACTGCATTTGGCCACAGCGAACAACGAATGCAATAATTTGAGTAAAAACTTATATTCTTTCGATCATAAAGTAACGGATACTAAAATGTCATTATGAAAGACGTCAAATGCGTCAACACATTTGTTGTTGTTTGTCGAAATACAAGTCCAAATACGCTATTAAAGCGTGGGCCATTAAATAAAAATAGTATAGAATAGTTACCTAAATCTGTGGATCCACTTATATCGTGCGAAATAATATAAATGAGAGGAAGAATGGCGTTAGTTCAAGAATGACAATGTCTTGTGAAGGAACACACACAAGGTAATGGTGTTATGCGAATATATGGTTTAAAATTTAGAAAAGTAAATTCATTTTTTTACTAGATATATCGTATTTTCTAAGAAAAATTGATTTTTGGATCGAATCGAATACAACGCGCAAGAATCTATCTATCTCGATTAAATCGTAGATGGAAAGATCGATTCTCGAATAATCGATTCGAAGTCGATTATTTTTATGTTGCCGATTATAGATTTTTTTTGGATCCTCCCCTTTTTTATAATTTTTTGATGCTGTCTGTTTAGAGATTTTAAAAAAGACAACCGACTTCAAATCCACTTATGTTTGGTACGTAATATTTTTACCAATAAATGTATTTTGCTATTATTTATGTCCCTGATTTACACAACTTAAATTAGTCATATTTCCCATTACCACTTTTTTATGATCGAATCGTGAATCGATCCGATTCGACGGCTTTCTGAATCGATTCGGTTATTCAAATAGATCTAAAAAATCGATTATTTGACGCAAAACAATCGATTTTAAATCGACATACCTAGACTTTACTGTCCCACTGGTAGAAAATATCTTCCCTTACAAAACAAGGTGAGAGTGATATTTAAAACATTAATAAATCGGCCGATATATTCCCACTTCTGAGCAAATACCTCTTATAAATCGTCGTGTGAGAGAATAGGTCATACACCACCAGGCAGATCCAGTCCGGCTTGGCGCAATCTTTCGTCACCTGCAGTTGGAACTGAGGCCACCTATAATATCAGCCTATACTGCCCACTGCTGGGCAAAGGCCTTCTCTCACAAATCGAGGTGAAAGAGATTAGGTCATACTCCACCACGCAGACCCAGTGCGGATTGATGGAGGCAGGTTTGTGGCCACCTGCTGTTGGAACTTATCAAGCCGCCTTTAAGGCTTCCAACTCGGCTGAACGACTACCACATTAAGCCAAGTAGCCGGGACCAACGGCTTAACGTGCCTTCCGAAGCACGGAGACGCTCGAATATGAAAATGCCACAAACAGTCACCCATCTCGGGCCAACCGAGTCAAACGCTGCTTTACCTTGGTAATCGGTAATAAAACCGCGGTCGCACAGCGCTACGAGCGCCTCTCTATGGCCACCTATATGGTTCCTAAATTGTCATAGCGGCCACCACGTGAAGGTGGTAACTGGATTATTGTGCCCTCCGAAGCACGAAGAATATGGAAATGCCATAAACGGGCTCGGATCTTAGCTATATCTCGATTTGTGAGAGAAAAGCTTTGCTTAGTAGTGGAACTGACTGGTCTATTCGAATTTATTCTAAATAAGGTAGCCTGAACCGTACCTATTTTCATAGAGTTAAGGTTCGAGATCCAAAAACTGCCTAAACATATTTAAACTTTGGTGTGTAACTTTGCGAATTATGAACCGTGCCTACGGGAACAAGAGAAGGGACCCATTTTCACTAAAACAGAAGTGTGATTTGACATGACGTATATATATTAACTAGGATTATGATAGATATGGGCTGACAAAAACCAACCTTATATTCTAAATTTATCGTCCGCGTTGACTTAAGACAGAAACCTAACATTTTCCGGGATAAAAGTATTTATCCAGCTGGATTTTGCTTATATCTTCGAACGAAGGACTTCGTATAATAACAATCGAACTTCACTTCAGGTAATTTCGTTTGGTCACTTATTATTCAGTATTTTTGTTTTATTATAGGATTGATCAATTGAAATTAAATTAATTTATAAGCTCCAAAGGCCCGGGGTGCCTTATTACAATGACCTTTGGACGACGACATAACAGTCAATATTTAATATACTAGTTTCTACCCGCTACTTCGTCCGCGTTGACTTTAGACAGGAGAGTAACATTTTTCGAGAATAAAAAGTATTAATCGTATTAATTCAGGTAATAAACTAGCCGTGTACTAAATTTCATTCAAACTTATTCAGCCGTTTTTGCGTGATTGTGTAACAAACATACAAACTTTTAAATTTTTTTATCGTTACTACGAGATCAATGACCCTTGACTAAAACGAAGGTTATATGCCTCCACGCATTATATGTTATAGGCCTCAGCGCTCATTGCGTTTACCTATTTGCACGGCAATTATTGGAACAATAGAAAAATCCTCCTTGAATGGTTGCATGTTGTGATAATGATTGTAAAGAGTATTTACAGAGAAACGTGCAAATATATAGAGTTCTTTGGGTTGTTGTTTTCCGACAGGAACGATATAGTGAATAATATTATAAATTCGAAAGTAACTCTGTATGTCTGTCTATATGTCTGTCTGTTATGTTTTTACACCCATATCGCTGAACAGATTTTGATCAAATTCGGAAAGGACAGATTTTATCCAGAAGGACATAGGCTACATTTTGTCTCGGAAAAAACTTAAGGGTATGAAAAACAGGCCTGAAAATAACGAACGCACAAACGAAGTTGCCGGAGCAGCTTGTATTCTATAAAATATATAAAAGAACTGGCATTTAGTCATCATCAGCCGGAAGACGTTTACTGCAGGACAAAGGCCTCTCCCAAAGACCGCCACAACGGCCGGCTTTGTGCTGCACGCATCCAACTTCTACCTGCGACCTTCACCAGGTCATCGCTCCACCTTGCGGCGTTTAGTTTTTTGCACGCTACTTGCAAACGCGCCATCTATGGCATCATGTGCGAACCGTGAAGTTGTATTGACTCCACGGGAGGCGCTAGCTCGCCTAGTGACCCGATCGCTGAATCAAGTTCGAGAACGAAACGAAATCAGTCGGAAAAGGGAGTCGCAAAGGGGCTGTCGCAAGATCTACTACCGACCGAGCGCAACGGTTCGGTTACAACGATCACAGCTTTTTAAATTTATCCACGTCTCCTCGTGAGACCTTCTTATTCCGCTTACACGCTTGTGCTGTGAGTGAGTGCTTCGTTCTTCGTGGTGCCTACATAGCCACCGCCGCTTGCATTGCGTAGAGCCGGATACTTGACTGACCGGTAAGTGCATATGTTTTGATTGCCGTTTGTTGGTTTATGTGTGTGTACGACCCTCCTCTCTGGCATCTTCCATTGTAAGAACCTATTATTTCCTTTCGCATACTTTTCAGCCACTTCTAGGCTACTCGCATCCCCGCACTCTGCATCCCATTACAGTTCACCCGCATCGCTCATATTTCCACCCGCAGTCGTCATAGTCTGGTCTCATTCGAGCCGGACTTACCAGCGACTTTCACCCTTCCACATCAAGTTTTGGTCCTTCATCCCGCAACACCAGCTGGTATAAATACCTTTTTTACCAGGTACCTCTAAAAGGGTCCGTTTTTAAACTAGTCATATTATAGTAATACATTTACAAAATTCTTGCTTCTTAAAACTATGTAGATCTGGTTGCTCTGCCTGAAATCTTGCTCTATAACATTTGGGCGGATACTATGGCCCTTTTGCAGACTTTCTGATTTTTATCCAAGATAACAATTGTAGTTATTAAATCAAAGTCAAATTCAAAAATCATTTGCTTGAATAGATCAATAAAAAAGCAATAACAAATCTCAAAAAAATTTTTTTTGACAGTATCCCCGTATCACAGGGCGGCCTCCACTGGATTGTCAGGCGAGAAACTCTGCAGGCTAGTCTTCTAACTTAAACTGTATTCGACAAGCCATTCTGATTATATATTTTTTGCAAACTGCAGGGGACAGACTTTGTTACCCCAAAATGTGCTCAATAAAACGAACAACAAGAGAGGGGAACCGGTACATTCTACTTAGTCTCTTAACGTGTTGAAAGGGTCCACCACGGGGTTGTTTAAATGTCACACATCACATTTTTTCTCACAAAAGTCTGAGAAGCTCCTGAAGATATGTATTTTTGTTATTATAAAAATGTAGCCTCACACTACGATTTTTTCTGTATTGTGGGTGCGTTTATAAACATTTGAAATTCCCATACACAAATACCCAGACCGACCAAATATTTGTGGCCACACAAAGATTTGTCAGTACGGGATCAAAAATGCGACGAAACGATACATGAATAGTAGACATCTATCAAAATAGCAATAGCCCTCAAAGGATATTGTCGAAAATTGCCCCAGAACCAACAAACATTTGACCAATGCCATCGGTACTTATCTATTTTATTAAAAATAATAGCAAATATCCGTATCTAACGAACAATTTGAACGAGTATTTCAAAGTATTGTAAGTACTTATATCGAAGTCACCGACGTCTTTACTGAATATCAACACACACAATATAACCTCATACGTATTAATGGCTACTGAATTATAACCTCAAAATCTAATACTTTTTGTGCAATTTTGCGATTCTCCCGCTTGTCCGTTTAATAATAAATACATTAAAAGAATTTATAGGTGATTCGTAATCATACAAGTATTTTTTCATTGCTGTTGGTTCTGGGGCAAATCATGTATGGGCACAGAACGATGTCCTTTGATATCATTCATTCATAATTTTGACATGTAGTATAGGTTACCATTAAATAACTTTAAAACTTCTTTGCAAACATCGAGATCATTTGAAGTTCAGATTAATTCATCTACTCCACTCCACTTATAATGATTAACGACAATTATTGAACGAAAATCAATTAGGCACTACGTTTTGAAATAGTTAACAATTTATCGCTAATATTAGAATATTAGATTTAATTAGCAAGTTCGTGTCAATTTGTTCAAATGTAGCCAAACTGATATTAGGGTTATAATAATATAATATTAGCCCTCTTAAGAAACTGTCCCACTGCTGGCCACGGGCCTCCTCTCCAACTGAGAGGGTTTAGGCCATAGTCCACCACGCTGGCCCAGTGCGGGTTGGCGAACTTCACATACCTTCGAGAAACTCTTAGGCATGCAGGTTTCTTCACGATGTTTTCCTTCACCGTTAAAGCAAGTGATAATTAATTTTAAATACGCACATGCTTTCGAAAAGACAGAGGTGCGTGCCTGAGTTTGAACCCGAGACCTCTGAGTTTGCAGTCCAACGGTCTAACCACTAGGCTATCGCTTCTTCGATATAAGGGTTGCGCCATAATAATTAAAATATGCTTTTTTAAACGTATCTCTAATCTAGGAATTATTCCCGTCTCTTTGGATTAATTGGGAATTTAGTTAATTAATTGAGATTAGATTCATCATCATCATCATCATCATCTCAGCCTATACTTGTCCACTGCTGAACATAGGCCTCCCCAATCGCTTTCCAGCGTAACCGGTCCGATGCCACCTGCATCCAACGACTTCCTGCGATTTTCACAAGATCGTCGGTCCATCTGGCAGGCGGTCGTCCCACGCTGCGCTTGCCAATACGTGGTCTCCACTCTAGAATCTTTCTGCCCCAACGCCCGTCCGATCTACGCGCTATGTGGCCCGCCCATTGCCACTTCAGCTTGCTAATCTTAACGGCTATGTCGGTGACCTTGGTTCTTCTACGAATCTCCTCATTCCTGATTCGATCGCGTAGAGAAACGCCGAGCATAGCTCTCTCCATAGCTCGCTGAGCAACTCTGAGCTTTTTTATGAGACCTATTGTAAGAGACCACGTCTCTGATCCATATATCATCACTGGTAACACACATTGACTAAAAACTTTAGTCTTAAGGCACTGAGGTATTTTGGATGAGAAGATGTTGCGCAGTTTCCCGAACGCTGCCCAGATGAGATTAGATTCATTATATTGAATTTCTAGGGCGAAAAATTGAATTTATAGGGTGAGATTACGTATCTATAGCTTTCATTTGTGTATTTTTGGCGGATGGTCGAGTTAAACTAGTTGCATCAGGACCATTCATTACATTTACTTTTAAACAAGCAGTATAGCACGTTGATGTCAATATTTTATTAAATAAACAAAGTGTAACATTAATAACTCAAGACCTGAAAGTAGCTTGTCCTAAATCGGCAACTGAATCGATTCCAACTATTTTAATGTATCTTACATTATTTTTTTTTGCAAATTGCTGTTACTTGTTCAGTTCGCTATATTAAACAAAATTTCATCATTATTCAAATCAATACGGCTATTTTAAATGCATTTCTAATACATATACCTTATAAATTTGGGTACCAAAGAGCTTCAAAATCTGATGTTCGTATTGAATTCGTGAAAAAATAATCTAATTAGGGCGTCTGAGGTCTTGTGTCATATGTTATAGTTACACTTTGTAAATAAAAACCACCATTCATAAAATAACGTAGGTTATCAACATTTTTATGTTATTTTATACCAGCTATCTCGAAAAGGCCCACTTTCAAGCTAGCTATTGTATTTTTCACATAGTATGGGTAGTGACAATTCTAATTGCCAAACGAAATTATACTTTAATGGCAATAGTATCTGTCTCTATTTATCTCTCTCTCTAATTTGCTAACATTCTGACCAACTGTCTTTTCGGTTCTGGTTTGGTCATGCTCACTAAAAGTTCTTTACTTATTATGGCTGTCTAGCGTGGGTCACTTCCTTCCCTCTAATATGGTCGAGGGGAGTGATAGCTGTTCTAGCAGTCATACTCGTGAACTGGTGCTGGTTGTAGTGTCTGGTCCATGTGGAATCATTGAGTTTCATATCGTGGTCATGAGGCACCATACTGAAGCTATATCGTAAATATACCTATACAATACGATTGAGAAAAAGAAAAAAGAGAATTGAGATTGCATATCTCGCCGGATCTTCTCGGTTCGTAGATTAGGAGTTCCATTATATAAAAAAATGTAAATTAACAATTCGAAAGTGCTCCCGAAGAGTTTATACGATATTATAAAATTGTGCCCTATTATATCTGGCTTATTCCAATGCATTGGTTGTCTGGAAGAAGTTGCTTTCAGCAATAACACCGTCACTTGGACCTAGCTGTTGTTAAATTTTTTTATGTAATTAACTGTATTATCAATGGTGTACATAAAAGAGTACTCTATCTATCTATAAATAAATTATATCAGGTTATGCCAAACATAAAGCCCAATTTAATGTTGCAAAGTCACAATACTAATTTTAATTGCAAACACTTTTCCGCATTCATACCGAATAAGAACATAAATAACATCCACATTTAGGTACATACAATAGAGACCAAATGTAATTAAAATGCGCCATTTTGGTGCAATAGTGTAGCCAGTTTAACAGGAAATATAAGGTACCTATTTATAACTCTCATTAGTTTATGTAATGCGAAAGTGGAAGGATGTAGGTGCCGGGGAAGACCTAGACTATCTTACCATGACCAAATAGACCGTGTCTTAGCTGAAGGGCAAGTCAAGAGTCTCCGTAACCGGCGAGTGTGTATGAGACGAACTATGAGAGTGGAGGAAGCCAGAGAGGCATGTAAGGAAAGAACCTGTTGGAACTCTGTACTCTCTGCCTACCCCGCGAGGGAGCTGGCGTGATGATATAGATAGATAGATAGATAGTTTATGTAACCAAATAATTACTTCAGAATAAACATTTATTATGTTGACGTTTCATAATGTTTTTATTAATATTTCTCTTGCTATGAAAGGCGAGGTGTTTTTAACGATCGCCAAGGTTAAATAGCAAGTGTATAGTGCGACAAGGATCTTTTGGCCCATGAATGACATTGAAAGAGAGGCGTCGGTGTGAAATTATAGTTAACACAGACAGGTGGGTCCCCCACGGTTACTAATTAAAAAGAGTACGTCCGAATGTCTTGAAGAGACATTTTACTTGATGACACGTTTAGTTTTGATTTTTGCTGCGGGCCAAAAATCGCAAAGAGCATTTATTGCATTTATTTCATTATTAGCAAAGAGAGCATGTTACAAAAGTTGTATCACTTCACACTTTACAAAAAATGTCACTAAATAATAATAAATCAGACTAAATTAATTGCTATCGAAATACTAGTACGCGCATGCAGTCACGATCATTGAAACGTGTCGTGCAAGTTAAAGCCCACAGAAAGCATCTGGCAATGTGGGATGTTGATTTTTAACAGTATTCTGACACAAACTTCTCCGAACTCCTTGTCATACTTCCAGCCTTTATGATAGCTCCTTCAATGTACATGCAATGAAACAATGGAACTCCCTTCCACATATCATACGCGTTAGCTGTTCTCTGGAAGTATGCAGGGAAATAGTTAAAGAGCATTTCCTTTGCAATTGAAAAATTTTTATTTTAATTATATATATATATATATATATATATATATGTAATGTTAGTATAATTTATGTATGCAGAAACTTCGATTATTGTTTTCATTTTCATCTTTTTTTTACGGTTTTACGAAGAATTTACAATTACCTTCACTTATACGCTAAATATTCTCTTTGCACTCAAAGGTTAACTGGCAGACAACTCAAATTGAGTTAAGTTCGCCTTTGTACATCATATCTGTAAATGTACTTACTTATTTGTTATTTTGTACAATAAAGAATAAATAAATTTATTATCCTCTTGGGAAAGTTCACGTACAGCAACGAAAAAAACTATTCTTGTTTTATTATTTCCAATGTATGGATGGACCCAAAGCGCACGTCGCTTTCTATTTCTAACATAATCAAACAATAAAAAATCCTCTTCGTCTGAAGAGAAAGTAAGACAATAAATAAATTCACCTAAAACACCTGGTACCTTTGACGCCATGATTTCAACTGAGATCTTACAAAACGGTACGTCTCCTCGACGATTCCTTTGTAGAACACTGAAGGTCTCGTACGTGTTGCGTCGTAACGATACGCTTACGATACGACTACGTTTACGAACCGTGTGCGAAGGGGCTTAATTTCCATGTGTTCAAGCGTTTTCGCCATACTTGTTGCATACCTATATCAAACATTAAGGTCACAAATAGGTTCTGTTAATATTTTATTGTATCCGTGATGTTTACAACTGGGCTAATCCTAGTTTTAGTCTCCTTCTCTATGGCTAATGTGCCAGTTTCTTGTGTCTCCCGCTTTGCAAAACAGGGAAGTGGAATTTCATTTTTCCTACACCTCCTGTCTTCTTTTCTTTCTAATTAAATTTGTTGCGGGTTCCAAGACAATTCACTTCCCAGAACACCCCAAGGCTCAAACCTTGGTGTCTTCTAAGGAAACCATTGTAGATCCTAGCTTACCAGAGTTACAATGGTATATGGTAAAATTTTATGGTAAAATAATCATTCTCAACTTTCTTTAGATAGACTCTACACATACTCATGTTTATAGTCACAGCAAAGCCAAATTATTTTATTTGTATAGGTCAACAAGAGCGCTTGCAAACATCAAAAATTATTACATTTTTTACAACTACCATCGGCTTGGAACGCGGCCTCACACTGAGAAGATACGGCTCAGCGGGCTAGTCTTTTAACTTATTGGACTGGCCTTTTGGTTATTATTTTACAAAAAAGTGTTTAGGAGTTGCTGAATAAGGAGCTGCTCACCTAATCAGTTTTATCGTTGGAATATCGGATTATATTTCCGAAATAATATAATATCCTTTACTACATGGTCGAGTTTTAATAGCCTTTTTGAACTTAGTAATAGGCATATTTCGGATAGTTATGTGTAATTTTGTTATAGAAGCGTTTATATTGCCCCATGAAAAAGTAACTAATTCTATTATGACAACTAGAATGTACAACAAGATCATCTGTGTTCCATGTATTAACGTGATGAACGTCGCTATATTTTTCAAAGTTACTGATATTCTTTGAAACATATGATAGATTTTCATATATAAATTCACGTCTTATACGTCTGGCAGGTCTGGGATAGTACTCTACTCATACAATAGATTTTAGTTCATCATCATCATCATCACATCAGCCTATATTTGTCCACTGCTGAACATAGGCCTCCCCAATCGCTCTCCAGCGCAGCTGGTCCGATGCCACCTGCATCCAACGACTTCCTGCGATCCTCACAATATCGTCGGTCCATCTGGTAGGTGGCCGTCCCACGCTGCGCTTGCCAATACGTGGTCTCCACTCTAGAATCTTTCTGCCCCAACGCCCGTCCGATCTTTGCGCTATGTGGCCCGCCCATTGCCACTTCAGCTTACTAATGTTAACGGCTATGTCGGTGACCTTGGTTCTTCTACGAATCTCCTCATTTCTGATTCGATCACGTAAGGAAACGCCGAGCATAGTTCTTTCCATAGCTCGCTGAGCAACTCTGAGCTTTTTTATGAGACCTATTGTAAGAGGCCACGTCTCTGATCCGTATGTCATCACTGGCACCACACATTGACTAAAAACTTTAGTCTTGAGGCACTGAGGTATCTTGGATGAGAAGACGTTGTGCAGTTTCCCGAACGCTGCCCAGCCGAGTTGAATTCGTCGACTGACCTCTCTCTCAAAGTTGGACCTACCTAA
Organism: Phalera bucephala; assembly: GCA_905147815.2. Taxonomy (NCBI): domain Eukaryota; kingdom Metazoa; phylum Arthropoda; class Insecta; order Lepidoptera; family Notodontidae; genus Phalera; species Phalera bucephala. The sequence continues at coordinate 4,446,701 of LR990616.1, forward strand.
CCGGACTGCTTGTCCTAGGTAAATGTATTCGTCGACAACTTCAGGAGTGGAGTTCCCAACGGTGAGTGCGGTGGGTACGACATGGACATTGAACATTATTTTCGTTTTGTCCATGTTCATTTTTAGACCCACTTGTTGGGATACTCTGTTGAGGTCACCGAGCATTCGTCCTAGATCTTCCAGCGATTCCGCCATGACTACAATGTCGTCAGCAAAACGAATTTTAATTAAGTGGAATAAAATTAAATGTAAGCAAATATTTTGTCTTTTGCCTCGTTGATCTAGTGGCAAATAATGCGCGAAGTGATCGAGAGGTCCTGGGTTCAAATCCTAGGACGGAAAAAATGAAGATTTTTTATCGAAAACATCCCAGTATCACTCTGGAGTCTGTGATCGTGCTCTAACATCGTCGGCAGCACTCCAGCTTGGGGAATTTAGGCATAAAGCTGTTCTTTAAAATTACTATTTAAAAAGTCCTATTAGATATTAATTTCCTTCGTCGTCGCCATCAATACTACCCCTTTAAATTCTACACTGATTTCTCAAAATGCCGAATTTGTAAAATATAAAACTATCATAATCTTGAGTTTTGTGCAAAGTTGAATTATCAAATTGATGAATTAGGAGTGGCATATCTATGTGTGCTTCTATACTAATGTTATAAAGAGGAAAGATTTGTTTGTTTGTTTGTTTATCATCGATAAACTCGGAAACTATTGAACCGATTTAAATATTTTTTTCATTTTTAGACAGCTACATTAATCAGAATTAACATAGACCCGGTAGGTGGCGCTGTTGTCGACCGGGTGTAAAGTCGCGGATAGCTGCCAGTCCTACAAATTAACTCAAGGTTCTCTTTTAAATATATGACGTAGCCCCACACTAGTATTTATTCCTGTTTCGTGCGGGTCACACAAAGATTTTTCCCATGTGGCAATCGAACCCGCGACTATTAGACACAGTGGGTGGAGTGGCTTAAGATTTTAACCACTGCGCTAAATCGTCCGTCAAACCGAAGAACGGGCTCAGTGGTTTGCCTTAGGGGCGCCTAAAGGAATAAATACTAGTGTGCAGGAACAGGAATAAATACTTTAGCCTCCCCTAAGGCAAGCCACTGACCCCGTTGTTCGGTTCTTCTCTTCCAACCGTTGCCAGCCACCTTGAATATAGCGTATGTAGGACTGGCAGCGCGGCTTCACACCTTCCTATGTCAAACAGTGGATTGATACGGGCTGATGATGATGAATGGAGTACCAATAAACGATCATTCCACGAAGTTATAGTAACACTCTGCGTTACGTGTTTAATTCATAGCAAATAAGGGCCAAAAAGAGGAAAAAAAACAGTTTCCTAATAACCGGAGGGCTTGGTCTAGTGGTTAAGAGCTTGAGTTGCTCCGTCCACTGGATCGAGAAGTCGCGGGTTCGATCCTGTACGGAACAACTATTTGCGTGGCCCTCAAATATTCGTTTCGGTCTGGGTATTTGTGCATGTAAATTTCATGTTTGTAAACGCGCCCGCGACACAGAAATAACTCCTAGTGGGGTAATGGCAATGTAAAAACACAATGTCCAGTTCCAATTCCTCCAAAAAACCGTCGGTGCCTCATGGTACATACGGAATGTTGACCTCCGATCTTGCTCTCGAAATTATTCGCGCCTATATTAAAAATGCGATAACTCGCTACTTAGCGATCGCGTCCAACCTTCAGAACCGCCTAATCGTAGCCGCCGCCAACTATGCACCTGACTCGATTATAGGACCCCTCCTATAATCAATTAACGGTGTGAACCTGCCCGAAAAATACCGGATTACGACTGGATCGCTTGGCAGCATGCCTTTGCTGGAAGAATGGTGACCAGGCAAAGTCGTAGCCTAGATGGTAGGCTACGACTTTGGCTGACGACGTGTAGAGAATCAGACAAGCACCTGACCGAAATCAAGAGACATTAGATCAGCAAAGTCATGTCGCTGTGATCCAGTCGTTGTGATCAAGTCGCAGAGGTGATTCATTGGTTCCAGTCTAGTGACTAAGTTATAAGGTGTGTAGAACATCAGATAATTAAACCGGGCGGCCGCCCAACACTAGCGTCCCGTTCACACACGTATTGGCGTCTCGCCCCCCCCCCCCCCCCGAGCTTCGTTTGCGTCGCGCTGCGTCGGCTATATAGCGAAACCTTAAGTGCAATTACTTAGTAATAAAAATAATCGTAACAATATCATTGAGTTTCTATGTACTACGTATTAAAGAATACACCTCAACCAATTGTTTGTGACAAAAGTTAGCACAAAAGGCAAGCGCCTTGCATAAAGTAAGCTAAAGGTTCGCTTTAGCTTACTTTATGTTAGGCGCTTGCCTCAAAGTGAGATGTCTGAGCGCTTAATTTTATTTCAACAATATACCTTAATGTAAACTAAGATACTGTTTAAGCAACTCCAGAAAAATCAGAGGTTTTCTTTTCATTATAGGATTCATCAATTGAAATTTCAATTGCAATTAATTTATGAACGCCAAAGGTTCCCCTGGAATTACAATGACTTTTGGACGACGACTATAACAGTCAATATATACTATATAATTACTAGATTAATATTTCTGTACTGTATGTACACAAGTATTAATCTTTTTAAATATAACTAGCTGTTACCCGTGCCTACGCACGCGTTTATTTTGTAATTTGACATAGATAGGTTGGTCTCTCCGGGATAGCACAGAGACTGTATATTATTCCAACACAGATAGGTGCCTTAGGTATGGAGGTTCATACTAAGTTTCTTAAAAATCCGTTCAGCCGTGTTAGTATGGAGAAATAAAAACTATCCCACGGTATTTGTGCATATAAAACGTTACCTATAGTATAATAAAGATTTTTCAGCGAAAGTCCATTTAAAATCTTTTCTGATGTTCCGTAAATTAACACGAACAAACAGACAAATAAAAAAAAAAACATTTGTTTGTGTTCTATTATGCAAGTAACCATATAAGAAAGATTCTTTGTTTCGAAATCCCAGATCGCCACATGAATTTTGTTAATTAGCTTTCCCGAGCGGAGATCGTGCCCACGAGTATTTGATAAAGTAAGTTGAGCGGTCTACGAGTACGTTGTATCGCATAAACCAAGCCGCCATCCTTTTGCAAAAATATTTAAAAAATCCACTTAAAAATAAGAAAAATTTCATTATGAATAATTTAAAAGCTCCCCAGGCCTCCAGCGGCCTGTGCAAAAAGAGCGATCACAGGACTATTATTTAGCTAAAATAAATAAGATTGGTATCACAAGACCTTGATGCAGGCCAATAAAAATTAAAAGCATATTGATATGATTTTATTTCTTACTTATAGGGGTTGTAGGTATCAACATAATCTAGTGTGTAAACAAAGTATCATCATTATACGAGCTAAAATATTATATAATAATATATAATAATATATAATAATTCTTATGAAATTTCCAATAAAATCCGTTCCGCCGTTTAAGTATGAAGAAATAATAGCTATCCCACAGGAGTCATGCAATTATTCGGGATAAAAGTGTTATGTTTATTATGTCATGTAGTAAGACACCTTTCTTTTTAAGTTTTATTTAAAGCCGTTCAGTTATTTTATTATGAATATAAATAACATAATGAAAAAATAACAGCTGTTCCGCAAGATCCAAGTAACCATAAAGTCTGTAGTGTTTTTATATTGAGTATCTAAATCAAATGTGTAAAAACAAGTTTGGCTGCGCGCTATTAACCACTGAAAAGATTTTTATAGTAAGAAGACGAACCAGAGTGCAATACCAGTTCATGGTGGAATTCATGTGTAGGCAAAATCACACATTTTAACGTTACATTGCAGCTGACGACTAACAATAACAAAAATAATAAAGTTTTATGGTTCATCCCGCGATAGTGCCGGATTGCTTCATTTTTACGGGATAAAACGTTTTTTAAATTTTAAGTTAGGGTATAAGTTATTACCATAACTAATTTCAATGAAATCTGTTCGGTAGTTTGTGCGTAAATGAATCACAAAGAGACAGACAGGCAATAATACCAAAAAAATATTGTTTCGATAAGGAAGTGTCCTTATCGAAACAAGTAAAATTTATCACTTAAATTTGATATCGATAAAAAAGTGTAACCCAATTAAAATTTAAAAAAATATTAAATGCACAGATTTGGTTCGGTTACAGTTTTAGTATCAATCAATCAGCCTATCGTAGTCCACTGCTGGACATAGGCCTCTCCTAACACGCGCCATTGCACACGGTCCTCCGCTTTCCGCATCCAGTCTGTCCCAGCGACCTTTTTGAGGTCGTCGGTCCATCTAGCTGGGGCCGTCTTACCTTACGCTTACCAAGTCGCGGTCTCCACTCTAGGACACGTTTGCTCCATCGGTCGTCGGTCCTTCTGCAGATGTGACCAGCCCATTGCCACCTTAGTTTACTGAGTCTGCGAGCTATGTCGGTAACTTTGGTTCTTTGTCGGATTACCTCGTTACGAATTTTATCCTTCAAAGAGACGCCGAGCATAGCTCGCTCCATAGCCCGCTGTGCGACTTAGAATTTGTGGACTAGTCCCACTGTGAGTGTCCACGTCTCGGCCCCGTAAGTCATAACAGGTAGGACGCATTGGTTAAAGACTTTAGTCTTCAGGCATTGCGGTATAGGCGAAGCGAAAACGTGACGTAGTTTGCCAAATGCTGCCCAACCCAATTGGATCCAGCGGTTGATTTCTTTCTCGAAGTTGTTTCTACCAAATTGGACAACTTGTCCAAGGTAGACACACTCCCGAACAACTTCGAGCATCGAACCATCCATGTAGATCGGTCCCGGCGTGACATGCTCATTAAACATGATCTTGGTTTTATCCAAGTTCATGCCGAGACCGACACCTCAAGAGGCTTCATTTAGGCTATGCAGCATTTCGCTTAACTGTTCCAGTGACTCTGCCACGATGACGATATCATCGGTAAACCGAAGGTGTGAGATGTATTCGCCGTTGATGCCCCGCCCAGTCCATTCCAGCATCTTGAAGACGTCTTCGAGTGCATTGGTGAAGAGCTTGGGGGATATTACATCCCCCTGTCTCGCCCCTCGATGCAGCTCGATTGGGTTGGTATTTTGGTCCTGGAGCTGGACGGTCATTGTGGCGGTATCATACAGACATCTCAACACCTCGATATAGCGCCAATCGATGCCACATCGCTGCAGAGCATCCAAAACCGCCCAGGTTTCGATGGAGTCGAAGGCTTTCTCGTAGTCCAAGAAAGCCATACACAGCGGCTGATTGTACTCTTCGGTCTTCTGTACAATCTGCCGAACAGTATGGATGTGGTCTACGGTGCTGTAGTCTTTTCGAAACCCGGCTTGTTCCGGTGGCTGAAACTCGTCAAGTCTTCTGGCGAGGCGGTTTGTGAGTACTCTCGAGAACAACTTGTAGACGTGGCTCAGGAGTGAGATGGGTCTGTAGTTCTTCAGCAAGGTTTTGTCACCTTTTTTGAAGAACAGAACCACCGCACTCCCGCTCAACGCTTGAGGTGTTAAGCCCTGGTAGATGACGGAATTAAAGAGACTCGCTAGCTTTTTCAGGATTGGCGTCCCACCTGCTTTTAGGAGCTCAGTGGTGATTCCGTCATCGCCTGGCGACTTGTTATTTTTGAGCTGCTCGAGAGCCACTCTGACCTCGTCCTGGTTGACATCAGGGGTGTCTTCTGTGTCGTGGCGTGCGAGTGGGGCTCTGTGGTCGTCAGCGCTGGGTCTCGAGGGTTTAGCCATCCGTGATGCGTACAGGTCTTTGTAGAAACTCTCAATTTCCTCGAGTATCTCGAACTTGGAGGTCACGGTTTTGCCATCTGCTGAATTAAGTTTCGTCAGATGGGATTTACCTAGCTGGCGAGCGAAGACTTTGGTGCCTCTATTCTGTTCAATCGCAGCCGCGATGGTGCGGGTGTTGTCACGTCGCACAACATCGGAGGTCACGTCGCACCAGCTTTCGGATCTTCCGGTTGAGGTTCCTCCCATCTGGCGAAGACGCCTGCGTGGATGACATTTCCCGTCTCTGCCTCATAAGTTCGAGAGTCTCGAGCGAGAGTTTAGACTCTCTGTTACCGCTTTTGCCGGGAAACACCCTTCGAGACACATCCTGTAGCGTTTTGACCACTGTGTCGGTTTTCTCGTCAACATTGCCTTCGGTTTCCAGCAGGTCGAAACGATTTTGAAGCTCCAGTTGGAACTTTTCGGACCCTAAAGCTATTTGAGGCGCAGTAGGTCTGAGAGTAGACCTCATCATGCGACGTCTTTCGGCCTTGAAGTTTATATTTAGAGCGCCTCGGACAAGTCGGTGATTGCTGCCGGTATTAAACCTGTTGATCACGGAGACGTCTCTAAATATAGACTTCCTGTCAGTCATGATGAAGTCTATCTCGTTCCTCGTCGCAGTGTCGGGGCTTCGCCATGTCCACTTTCTATGAGGCTTCTTCTTAAAGAACGAATTCATCAAGAAGAGCCCCTTCGACTCCAGAAAGTTGACCAACATCTGCCCCCTGTGGTTTCGGCGCCCCACGCCGTGGGGTCCGATTATCGTTTCGCCGCGTTCTTGTACTCCCACTTTGGCATTGAAGTCCCCCACAACAACAGTGTAGTGAGCCTTGGTGGTGCCATGTAATGCCTTGGCTATGTCTTCATACATGGCTTCGGCTATGTCGTCGCAGTATGTCGAGGTCGGCGCATATACCTGTACGGTGGTACAGGGTGTACCTGTTGGTGATTTTAATTATGAGGTACGCTACCCGTGTCGACACACTGCTGACTTCCACAACGTTCTTAGTGAGAGCTTTGTTGACCAGGAAACCGACACCACCCTGAGAGGGCCGATCACCTTCCCGAAAGTAGAACAGGTGGCCTGACTCAAGGGTTATCGTGTCCTCGCCCTGCCTTCGGACTTCGGATAACCCCAATATGTGCCAGTTTATGCGACCTAGTTCTACCTCGAGTTCAGTGAGGTGTTGGTCCAGCCGTAGAGAGCGTCCATTGTACGTAGCCAGGGTCAGGTGTTTTTGGTAGCCTTGTGTCGTAGCCCGGAGATTCTTCGCACCCCCTGCCCCGCTGTTACCGCGACCGCTACCGTGGCAGCGGACAGCGGGACTACCGGGAACTGGGGGCCTTTGCGTTTGGTGTCTTAACATGTTAGGAGGTTTTTGGCCTATTATACCACGCTGGCCAGACGGGTTGGTATAGGGTTTGTTTCAAATTTTCCTTTTCTGGTCGTTGATCGGATGACGTTACTACCTTTGGTGGACTCTTCCCACCAGCCTAGCAAAAGTATGGTTACTGGGGCATTCTAAGTTTTTCTTTCGCTCCCAGCCCAGTAAGAAAGTTTAGTATAGGTATAGATTTACATTAAAAAAAATCGTTTTTTTTTTAAATGATTTTTATTTAAGAATTTTAAGTGACAAGTGAATTATTGACTAATATTTATATACCTATATTATATTATTTTGCTGAGTTGTACAGCAAGGTACCTACAGGATTGATATAACAAACATAATAACGGAATCTATACATTCGTGCTGTTCGCCGTTAAGGAGTCCCCTGATGTATCTTCAAAGTCCAAAGTTCAATACCGATTTTATTAAAATGGGACCACCTTGAAACTATACTAAACCCAACACAAAAAAAATAATCAAAATCAGTTCATAAATAAAGACGTAATAAAAAAACACAGACGAATTGTCGACATCCTCCTTTTTTCGTACCTATAGGATTGATTTCATACCCATAATATCTTAATCTACGCATTCGTATTTTTTGTCGTTAAGGAGTTCCCTGGTGTCTTCTTCCAAGTCCAAGGTTAAATACCGATGAAATTAAAATGGGACCATCTTGGAGCTATACTGAACCCAATGCGAAAATAATCATTTAAATCGATTCATAATTAGCGGAATGATTGCGTAACATACATATAAAAAAAATACAGTCGAATTGAGAACCTTCCCCTTTTTAGAAGTCGGTTAAAAAGGGACACAATCAAAAAAATAAATTTTTGAAGTCAGTGCCAGTCGATCGGTGCTGTCGGTTACTTACCGGCAAGCGTGTATGAGACGAACTATGAGAGTGGAGGAAGCCAAATAGGTCTCTAAGGAAAGACCCTGTTGGAACCCTGTACACTCTGGCGTGATGATATAGATAGATAGATAGAGACCGGTGTTCAAGTGTTCGTAATTCTATTTATGTATATCATCACACCAGATCCCTCGCAGTAGGCAGAGAGTACAGAGTTCCAACAGGTTCTTTCCTTACATACCTCTCTGGCTTCCTCCACTCTTATAGTTCGTCTCATACACGTTTACCGGTTACGGAGACTCTTGGCTTATCCTTCAGATAAGACACGGTCTATTTGGTCATGGTAAGATAGTCTAGGTCTTCCCCGGTACCTACATCCTTCCACTTTCGCATTGTATATCTGTTTTGTCATTCTTTCTTCTAAAATTCTTGTGTTCGTAATTGTCCGATGTTAATGATGTTTTTGTACTTATGGTATCTTCTGGATGATTCTTAGTTGGAATAGTTGGACTCGGTAGATGACGCTGTTGGCGACCATGTCCGCTACTCAGATAACAAATAAACGCGTGCGAAACCGCGAGAAGATGCAATTTAGTTTATAAAACCCAATCAAATATAATAAATTTATGCTTCTACATTTAAACTTGGAATATTTATAATCTTAATCTTTCCCAGGGGTATATTTAAAAGTCGAATAAATCATAGATAATAAAATTTTAAGGCAAATAAACAATGCAAAATTTTGCATTTGCATAATAACATATTTAAAAGGCAAACGATACAAATCGTTATCACAGTGTTACCGCAGAGTTGAATCGAATTTTTCCTCGTTAGTGCCGCCATATAATTAAGGTATTTAGTTAAGTGATAGATTCGGTCGCAGTACGACATATTATATTTCGGAATAAGTGTAAATTTATTTTATGTATAAAGAAAATTTTGTTGTGTTTTTTTAAAGGTATGTAAAGGTAAAAATTATACAACGTGTAATTAACGCAATACCTGAAAGTAGCGTCTTCAAAATCTGCAAGTTAATCGATTCCAACTAATACCTCTAATATTATGTTACTGTTTTTTAATAATTTAAATCATCTATCTATCAACACTGTCTCCCAAAACACAAAGTACCTATTTTGAAAGACACAGGTTTCAAAAATGTGTGCTATTAATTACTATTCTATATTTAGCTACTAGGAATATTTGTACATTGTGACCTATTTATTACTGGTACTGATATAAATTTATCATTATTAGATAATAGATAGATATCTTTATCGACATGTCACATAACTTGCGGGGTAGGCAGAGAGAAGAGTGTTCCAACAGGTTACTTCCTTAGAGACTTCTCCAGCATCCTTCATTTTCATAGCTCGTTTCATAATTGAAATAGACGAAAAATACTGAATAAGTACTCTCTGCCCTACCCCGCAAGGGATCTGGCGTCATGATATAAATAGATAGAAGAAAAATAAACATAGTCACCTATTTATTCTCCAAGCGGGGATGGCAGATTTTTACTGTGTACACCAAATCTTTGCATGTCGTATTTGGATCTACCAAATGTATTGCCATTTTATTGGATATATATACCTCATACCGCCTGCGCAGGCACAGAGTACTATGTATTGTACCATTTTAGTCCTTTATATTTTATAGTAAATGTTAATTTTTCCACTCATAATATATGCATACAATTTCCTTTTTCCTTTATTTACAAATTTATAATACATATTCAGGTGTATGTACGAGGAGGGATCAAAAAGTAGTGAGAATAAGATAGAATATAATGACTATTGATAACTTAATAATTTATTTTTCTACATAGTTTCCGAGTCTCTCTACACACCGAGTCCAGCGCTTTTCCAAGGCTTCAATCCCTTTCACAAAAAAAGTTTTGTCTTGATCCTGCAAAAAGCTCTCCACGGCATCCATCACCTCGTTATCGTCTTCGTACCTGTTTTCCCTTAAGTATTATTTCAATTTGGGGAACAGATAAAAATCGCTAGCCGCCAGATCTGGTGAATAAGGGGGGTGGTCAACCAATTCGAAGCCAGCTTGCTGAATGGCAGCCATCGCAACTGCCGACCTGTGCGCGGGTGCGTTGTCGTGATGAAACAGTACGCCCCTTCGAAGTTTCCCTCATCTTTTCTCTTTGATGGCATTCCTCAACTTGGGAATTAAAACTGCATAATATTGGCCTGTAATGGTGGTTCCACGCTCCAGGTAATCAATCAACAATATTCCTTCTGAGTCCCAAAAGATTGAGGCCATAACCTTGCCAGCCGATGCCACGACACGAAACTTCTTCGGGGTCGGTGATGATGTCTGTTTCCATTGCGAAGATTGCTGTATTGTCTCGGGATCAAAATAATGGACCCATGTTTCGTCCATTGTTACGAAACGAGACAAAAAGTTTTCAGAATCTTCTTGAAACTTGTCCAACAATATCTTCGAAATGTCAAGTCGATTTTGTTTCTGACTGTCGGTAAACATTCTCGGCACCCATCTTGCGGAGACTTTTCTCATATTCAAAGATTGTTTCAATATGGATTGAATACTTCCATATGAAATGCCCGTGTCTTGAATTAAGTATCGGATGGTAACTCTTCAATCGCTCAATACAATTTTCTCGACTTTCGCAACATTTCCTTGGGTGACTGACGTCGATGGACAGCCGCAACGATGTTCGTCTTCCGTGCTCGTTCTCCCTACTCGAAATTGAGAAGCCCACCTTGCGACAGTGGAATACGGCGGAGCAGACTCTTCTAATGTTGCCTCCACATCGCAATGAATCTCTTGCGTCGTTAACTTTTTTAAACAGAGGTATTTAATAACGGCTCGCACTTCGTTTTTCTCCATTTTCGAGAACACGTTCCAACACGAAGCAAACAAATGACTACATTCAGAAAAAAACAAAAGAGAATTGAAGTTTTTTTTTTTATTAATATTACAAATATGTATCTAAGCTATGCCTGCCAGTTTTTTTTTTACCAAGGAGTATGTCGTTATCACTACTTTTTGATCCCTCCTAGTATGTGTTATACCTGTAATATACAACGTACGCGATTGCATCACCATTGAGTGTAAAAAATTTATGTGCAATAAATAGTAAATGAGGAGGCTTTAGCTGAAAACCAGCGCTGGGGGAGACTGTTCCCCTCCAGCACATGCTGAGCCAATCGCCTTTCGGCACAGCTCACACCAAAGCTAATGCTGCAGTAGCGGCCTATTGTAGCTTAATTTTATTTTGTTTTTTCTTTCTCTGTATTTTTTTTTTATTTTTTATCGCAACCTGTCCTACATGATGTGATTTTCAAATGTGCGCGGTATTGAATAAATATTTTTCATTTCATTTCACAATTCTATACTCCGGACTGAGTCCGGAGTATAGAAAAAAAATCACTTGTCCGAAAAATAAGATTAAGAAGGCTAATAAAACAAGAGCGTAATAAAGGGTATTACAAAACTTTGGATTTAATCGTCGATAAATTGACTGGATTTGAGCAGCTCTTCAATTAGCAGTTAAAAAACACACGCTGTAAAAAATACGTTTTTAGAAAAAGTAACCAGAAATGCCATTAAAATGTAACCTATTCAGTACAATAATTAGCCCGTGGAGTCGCCGGATCTTCTTAGTAAAAGCCGTATTTTGATCCGGTGATAGATGTTAAAAATGTAATGATTTAACGTTTTGAAGTGTTTTTCTGTTAGCCTATCTAAATAAATTATTATTGGCTTAGACTTTCGAATCCGTGAAATCAAATCTAACCTGATGTAGTGTGCACTAACCAAGGACAGATTTTGTTGACCCTGATTTTTGTACCGAAAGTAAACCAAGAATAAAACTGTTATCAATTCACTGCTAACATAGATAACATTATCACAATATACGGCAGACATGCTGAAGATAGGAAGATGTATGTTATTTCTTCACTTTCTTGAGTTTTCTGTTAAATACTACTGTTCTTATAATCTGCGTGTAAGCTACTTTGGAGTTCCAACTCAACTAGTAATACTCCCAAGTAATATGAATATCATCGCACTATAAAATTTTTCGACGTGTTTAACATTTTGTTCGTAATTATACATCGATACTAAAAATATATAATATGTACATAGAAAAAAATGAAATATACCTAAAATTGAGGCCAGGAGTCCAAATGCAAATAAAACCGTAAAAAATCCGTCCGTCGTCCAAAGCCGCCCAAAAAGCCGTTCAAATGCATAATCGAATTAAGTGTGAAATTTTAATTTTCAGGTGCACAACTAGTGGGATAGCGACAGAGATAATCAAGATGAATTCTGTTATTGGCCTAAACCCAAAAAATCCCAGCTGGGATTTGAATAAAAGTAAATGTAAGTATAAGTTCTTTATTTTATTCTTAAGACTATTAGATTATGTCTTACCAGTAAAAATAATAATAAACAGTTGAAATACACGATGTAAGAAGTATGATATAAAAAAGGAATTTGGACCAGTAACCAGTGAAATTTACTATAACCATAATGTATGTAGACTAGACCAGTGTTTTTTTTTTGTTTTCTTTTATTTACGATCACAACATAACGCACAATATAAAAATCATCGCCCCACAAAACTGTATAACCAGTTTGACTGTGGGGTTAAGGTTAGACCGTTGGACAGCAAAGTCAGAGGTTTTGGGTTCAAACTCAAGCTCAACTCTGTCTTTTCGAAAACATCTGCGTATAAAAAAAATAACTACCACTTGATTTAACGGTGTATGAAACATCGTTAGGAAGCCTGCATGCTTAAAAGTTTCTTGAAGGTGTGTGAAGTTCGCCTACCCGCACTAGGCCAGCTTGGTGGACTATAGCCTAAACCCTCTCAGTTTGAGAGGAGGCCCGTGCCCAACGGTGGGAGAGTTTCTTAACAGGGCTAATATTATTATTATTAAAGTAAGAAGATATGTAATTACTATTGTGTATTTGATCTCTACTTGATTTGACAACGGCTTGGTCTATTAGTTAGAGCGTAAGGTGTTTCGCTCACTGGATCATAGTCATGGGTTTGATTCCCACTGAGGACATCTGTGTGTAACACACCAAAATACGTCCAGACCAAAACACATAAATGTTTGTGTATGTTTTTAAAGGCATCAGGAATACAGGAAACCCCGCGAATCACTTGGAGCGAGATCAGTTGACTAAAGAGTCAATATTTTATAGAGAAGGGATAATTTTAAAACTAAAGTAATTCTAGGACTCTAATTTAGTAAAACATATTTTATTTCTATATAGTGCCTTACAAAATATTTGAGTCATTTAAACACATTAGGAAATACGATTACATATTTTTTTTATTTATTACTTGCTGTTACCCGCCAATTCGCCTGCATTATTTTTTTTTGAAACGAAATGTAGTCCATCCCTTCGCAGAATGCAATATCAAATCCTATAAGAATCTGTTCAACGGATTAGGTCAAAAAAGGTAACAGACAGAGCTATTTTTTTATTTATAACTAGCTGTTACCCGCGTTATTTTTTTACAGAAATGGTAGCCTTTCTTTCGCAGCATGCAATGGCCAAATTACATAAAAATCTGTTCAGCGTTTAAGGCATCAAAAGGCGATAGACAGACTGAGAGACAGAGTTACTTTCGATCATCATCATCATCTCAGCCCATACTTGTCCACTGTTCAACATAGGCCTCCCCAATCGCTTTCCAGCGTAACCGGTCCGATGCCACCTGCATCCAACGACTTCCTGCGATTTTCACAAGATCGTCGGTCCATCTGGCAGGCGGTCGTCCCACGCTGCGCTTGCCAATACGTGGTCGCCACTCTAGAATCTTTCTGCCCCAACGCCCGTCCGATCTACGCGCTATGTGGCCCGCCCATTGCCACTTCAGCTTGCTAATCTTAAGGGCTATGTCGGTAACCTTGGTTCTTCTACGAATCTCCTCATTCCTGATTCGATCACGTAGAGAAACGCCGAGCATAGCTCTCTCCATAGCTCGCTGAGCAACTCTGAGCTTTTTTATGAGACCTATTGTAAGAGACCACGTCTCTGATCCATATATCATCACTGGTAACACACATTGACTGAAAACTTTAGTCTTAAGGCACTGAGGTATTTTGGATGTGAAGATATTATAATATTATTGAATATGGATGTTTTCAGATGAAGAAATAGACGAGCTTCCGTTCATGGCTTCGATAGGTCCTGTACTGACAATATCAGCTGTATATTTAGTCTTCGTGTTGAAGATAGGACCAGTTTTCATGAGGAAAAGAGAACCGTATAAACTTACCAATACTTTACTTGTATATAATGCTATACAAGTAGCTATATCGGTGTATTTAGTATATAGGGTAAGTATTTTATCAGTATTTTGTAGTATGTGCTTTTGGTTTTTAGTTTCCAGGGAGCAAGAAAAGATTGATGTTAGCGCGACGCTAGCGAATTGATACGCCAGTCTTGTCATACTACAATTTTATTATATACTAGCTGTAACCCGCGGCTTCGCACGCGTGTCTTTTGTAATTTGACATAGGTAGGTAGGACTTTTTTGGATAGCATTATTCCGAAACATAAGAGACACCTTCGAGCCGTGTTAATATGGGAAAATAAAATCAACTATCCCCAGAAATCTTGCATTTCCCGAGCTAAAATGTAGTCTTAAATAATAGCAGTAGTCTGAACATTCCTCCATTTTCCAGTGATAGTCTATTTAAAATCGGTTCCACCGTTCTGGATATTAACAAGGACAAACAGACATTGTTTTATTGTGCCCGTATGAAAAATATCTTCTTTATTTCAAAAAAATCACAAATCCTAAATCAATATTCTTGAGTGCTGTGCGGGGATCGTACCTGCAAATATTTGACAGCGTGACATTTTACAGACAATGTTCATTTAGTTCGCAGAGTTATGAATTAACGCCTATTATAAGGTTATTTATAGTTAACATCCTACTAATATAAATGCGAAAGTTTGTATGTTTGTACTCAATAACTTAAAAATGGCTGAGTGGAATTGGATGAAATTTGGCACACAGATTGTATATTAGCATTCAATATAGTATAACATTAGTAATCAATATTTACGAACTATTAACTTTTTCAAAATACAGGTCTACAAGGGATATACCTGTTAGAACTCTGTAACTTCTAGCGATAATCTATTTCACAAGAGATTAAGTTTTAATTAGATTGATAAAGTATTACACACTAGTTTCTGCCCGCAACTTCACCCGCGCTGACTTTAGACAGGAACCTAACATTTTTCTGGAATAAAGCCTATTCTTGTTAATCCAGGCAATAAACTGTGTGCCAAATTTCATCCAAATCCGTTGCGTTACAAACATTTAAAATTAGTAGTAAGTAGGATATTCTACACAGTTTTTTTATATAGTGAAACATATTAAGTATCAATCAAAATGACAGTTCGAAAATGAAATTAAGATAAAAATATTTTAACGATAATTGTTCACTTGTTAAAATTTCATTGCAAAGGTTGCGGCATCGGAAAACCCGCTGTTAATGATTTTGTAGCATCATTTACCCTAATGATTTAGGTGTGACTAATAATATAATGATCTACGTGTCCAATACAATAAAATCTTTAGGGTGCTGTTGCGGCTGCCTCGCTTTTGCAGCGCATCTAAGATGTTTACTAAGGCGCACACAGACGGATTTTATGCGATTATTCGCAACAAAGTTGTATCCCTACGACAGCGAGTGAGAAGCAGTCGCAACGGCATCTTGCAGATGATTGCTGCTCGTCTGGACTGTCCTATCCAAAACAAGTGGATATATGTCGAAATGGGACAGGTAATATAAATAATAATATATATATTTTTCTTTCTATGACTGTATTTTTATCATCAAAATTTTAATAATATTGTAATTAAAATTATAATATGGATTTATATCTGAAATAAAATATATATAAAACATAATAATAATAATTAGTCCCGCATAAATCATTGGGGTAAACGATCGGTCGGTCTATTGACCGCAGTGTCCTTAACGATCACTATGGTTCGGCTCGGTCGGTTTAAGATGGGTGACCGTTTCTAGCATTTTTATATTCAAACATCTTCGTGCCCGGAAGGCACTCTTACATTTCCAATTGGCACGGCTATATTGCTGAATTGTAGTTCCCACATCCACTCTAATTCCGTAAATGCCAATCACCAATACGTACATGCCGTTATAAAGCCCGGGTTTTCAACAAACAGCAGTCATTTGGTAATTAGTCTAATTATTGCCTAACTACGAACCTCTCCCGTTTGGCCTAGCTGTGAATACTAAGCTACCCATGAGGTCTAAATTCGGCAAAGACCTTAAGGAGGGCTCCCGCGTGAGCGACAAAGTAACGCGCTACCAGTGTAGCTTAAATTGTGAGGAATTCAATAGTGTCTAGCAAAATTGTTGTATTTTGTTACCACTTAATATGTTATTTGTAAAATACTCACAGCTCGTTTGGTCACAGCGAATAAGGGTCTAGATAGATACAGATTCCACGACCCGTCTCAATGATAGTCTAAGAAAGACGTCGCTATAATATAACTGTCCATATCTTCCTGGTACTTTTTATACGCACAAAAATATTTACCAAGAGTATTTTCCAAACAGTTTTTAAACTAATAGGACTGTATGACCTATATCGCAAATCACTGTACGCCATATTCTCATATGTATCCATTGGTATCATGATTTTTCTTCATTGCTATATGCGTTGTGGTCGTACACATGATAGCCACGACACGAATATCGCACAAGCAGCATTTTCGGTCGTTGAGCGTAACGACCGAAAATGCTAAAGACAATAAAGAGGTTAACATCTGCTTTTTTCAAATTTTGAATAATGTACGTAAGCAACGTTAAAGAATTTTTGAAGATTCATCCCCTAAGAGGATTAAATAGGGGTTAAAATTACTGATTCCTGTCCCATTAGGTGCACGGCTAGCCAATGAAAGTATAAATACTTATTAATAGTAAATAAATAATGTCTCAGTAATTGTAAATAACAATTATTATCTCTATCGTTTTTTTTTACAGTTTTTCTTAGATTTAACAGAAATGGGTGTTGTACCCAAAAAGTGCTACATGCATGAGGACTCTTCCCGCAGTAGAGTAAGTATCTGCTACAAAAAAAATAGACAAATCTTATATACAGTGCTATAAAGTTGTCAATTTAATAAATAAATAAGATTGATTTTGTAAACTGACACTTCTATCAAAATTTGTTCTGTAAAAATAAAAAAAAATATCGAATCTAGTCACAAAGTCTAAAAAGTCTACATCGAAACTAGTTACAAAAACAGTTTAGCAGAAAGCGGAGAAGAACTTCAGCATTAAAACTGATTAATTTTTCATTTCAGATATTAATTGGAACATATTTATATCTAACAGCAAAAATGACTGAGCTCCTGGATACAGTATTCTTCGTTCTAAGAAAGAAGAACAACCAGATAACCTTCCTTCATCTCTACCACCACACCGTGATGGTGGTTGCTACTTGGGCTTTGCTAAAATATTGGCCATCACACACTCTGATATTCATTGGTTTCCTCAACTCGTTGGTCCACGTTTTCATGTACACGTATTACGGGTTGGCGGCATTGGGTCCAAATGTGGCCAAATATTTGACGTGGAAGAAGTACATGACGAAGTTTCAACTGGTACGTATGTGATTTTCCGTGTTGTCGTTATCATCGTAATCATAAACATAATAATGATATCAGCCTTTACTGTCCGACTGCTGGGCAAAGGCCTTCTCTCACAAATCAAGTTGATGGACGATTTGGCGCAGTGGTTAAGAGCTTAAGCCGCTCCGCTCACTGGGTCAAATAGTCGCGGATTTGATTCCCGCACGGGACAAATCTTTGTGTGACCCACAATTATTTGTTCCGGTCTGGGTATTGTGGGGCTACGTTTAAAAAAAAATAGGTAAGAGAGATTAGGTCCTACTCCACCACGCGGATTGGCGGAGGCAGGTTTGTGGCCACCTGCTGTTGGAACTTATCAAGCCTATAAGGCTTCCCACTCGGCCTAACGACTACCACATTAAGTGGTAACCGGGACCGGCTTAACGTGCCTTCGAAAGTACTCGAATATGATAATGCCACAAACGGTCATCCATCTCAGGCCGAGCGAGTCGAACGCTGTTTAACCTTGAATTTTTACATTTAAATTGTAACAAATGTACATTATGTGACTCATTACTGTGTGGATAATTGATGTGATACATGTTTATTATGTGACTCAGTAATGCGTGGTTCGTTAATGTGATACATTTATCACATTAATGATCCACGCAGTTCTGAGTCATATAATGTAAATTTGTGATAATTTCTTTATAAGGTCACGCGGCTATATGACCTCTATCTATCTATATCATCACGCTAAATCCCTTGCGGGGCAAGCAGATTATGCAGAGTTCCAACAGGTTCTTTCCTCACTGACCTCTTTGGCTTCCTCCACTGTCGCAGTTCGTCTCATACACGCTCGCCGGTTACGGAGAATCTTGACTCGCCCTTTAGATAAAACACGATCTATTGACGTCTTCTAGTACATTTTGATACGATTTCTGTAGTCTTGACTTGTAGCGGCAACATAAGATACCTCGTTTGACAGGTTACATTAGTCAACTTCATTAGGCACGCTAATTCGTCGAAATTGCCACCCATATTGTACATTATTTATTGCATTCTTGGCGTCACTCAATGCCATAATAGATAACGAAAAGAGTAAATCACGTAAGGCGTCCATTTACGGGCGATTTTTTTTATTAAACCAAACTGTGGTGTGCTTGGATATATCCACATATCTGTAATACAGGTTAACCCCTATAATAGACACTAGCTCCTCAGAAACACCTGAGTAAATTGTTCACTTAAATTAGTTAAGTTTATGTTATAAGTTTTGTTGTGAGTAGAAATAAATAAAATTTATTATTATTAAAAAAAACATATTTGATCGATCGAGCGGTTATAACCTAGTGGTTAAACCATTTGACTGCAAAGTAAAAGATCTTAGTTTCGAACCCGGGCATGCCCCTCTTGTCTTTTCGAAAGCATGTATAAAACATTAATTATCACTTGCTTTAACGGTGAAGGAAAACATCGTGATGAAACCTGCTTGCCTAAGAGTTTCTCGAAGGTGTGTGCAGTTCGCCAACCTGCACTGGGCCAGCGTGGTGGACTATGGCCTAAACCCTCAGTATGGGAGGAGGCCTGTGCCCAACAGTGGGACAGTTTCTTAACAGAGCTAATATTATAATATCAACAGACTAACGGCCGGTTTCAATATTTAACTGTAGGATAGATTTGCCTACTACGGATAGAATTTTGACATTTTTTTATATAATTATTTAATACGTAGACCCACACTAGGATTAATTCCTGTGTCGTGGGTGCGTTTACAAACATGAAAATTAACACATCCAAATACCCCGACTGGAACAAATAATTGTGGATCACACAAAGATTTCCGCACGGGACACAGTGGCCGGAGCGGCTTAAGCTCTTAACCACTGCGCTAAATCGTCCGTCAAATTTTGTATGAAAACTCTGTCAAAATTTCACTGACAGTTAGCAAATCTATCGTTCAGTTAAATATTGGAAGTGGCCATAACTGTTTTTAGGTATTATCATTTTTGTTCACAAAATATATGAATATCAACGGTGTTCCGAGCACTAGGAATACTCCTGTATCGTGGGTGTGTTTACATACATTAAAGTCACATACGTAAACACCCAGACCGAAACAAATATTTGTGGGTCACGCAAAGATTTGTAAGGAAAGAACCTGTTGGAACTCTGTACTCTCTGCCTACACCGCAAGGGACCTGGCGTGATGATATAGATAGATAAATAGATAAAGATTTGGCCCGTGTGGCGATCAAACTTCTTATTTAAGTTAGTTATATGAAAATTCCTATTTTAGGCTGTTAGTGAGAAATAAAGAACTACATACCTATTGCAGAGGTTTTGAAAGATTATTCCTCAAGGAGATAAAATAGGAGATTAAAGTTCGAACCTTTTCCGGCCTTTATTTAAAAGGCGACTACCCGATATTTCGCGAACGGGTCCAATCATAGGAATCTGCTAATCGTAGCCGCCGCCGTCTACGAACCTAACTCCCCTCGTATCAGCCGCAACCGGCGTCCGCGGCATGTTCTCACCGACCCTCCCAATACCCTTACATCCCTTCGCACGCAGGATCAGACATCCGAGGCAAGGCATTCTCCGACCTCGCCGAAGAATGCCTTGCCCGCCGGCTGGTGCAGCGCACCACGGCGAGACAACTAGTATATGCCTTCCCCCATAGCGACTGCCCAAGCCGAGGCCGTTCCTCCTTGAGTCGCCCTTGAGCTAGTTGCCCCCGTGCCCTTCTCTTGCCCTATTGTCTGATAAAACTGTTAAGACCCCGCGGCCAACAGCGTAAATTTATACACACACACACACACACACACACACACACGCACACACACAAAAGAGATGAAAGTTTGTGTAAGAAACCCAACAATTTTAAAGTTAGGGATATTGAAATAAATAATTCTCGGTAAAACTGATACATAGACGAATATACAATCTATATCAAAGGCTAAAAGAATGAGAGTGACGTCGACTACAAAATGCACGCCTGAAAATCACATGAATGAAGTCAAGGCTACAGCTTCTGTATTATAACTTTTACTTTTCCAGATACAGTTCGTGTCAATTATCATACAATACGTCGCTACAGTCAGAGTATCAGAATGTCCGCCTGCTAAAGGAGTGGCCATCTTTGTTGCCTGCAATACTGGTGTCATACTCCTTCTCTTCCTGAACTTCTACCGCCAGAGCTACAATAAGAGAAAATCGTCAAACGATCAAATTGAGAAGACAACAATTAGTTCGATGCCGTTGTGTTCCCAAAAAGAAGATTAGATTTTAGCTAACGTGTGTATAACTGAGAATTAGTATGCAACAGATAACCTCAAAATCCAAATCGAAAAATATCAATTTGGGGAAGGTCAAGAATATATTTTAAATATTATTATACATGTTTGGTGTCATGGCAATACTATGGTAGTAGTAATCAATCAATCAATCAGCCTATCGCAGTCCACTGCTGGACATAGGCCTCTCCTAACACGCGCCATTGCACACGGTCCTCAGCCTTCCGCATCCAGTCTGTCCCATTGACCTTTTTAAGGTCGTCGGTCCATCTAGCTGGGGGCCGTCCTACCTTACGCTTACCAAGTCGTGGGCTCCACTCTAGGACTCGCTTGCTCCATCGGCCGTCGGTCTTTCCGCAGATGTGATCAGCCCATTGCCACTTTAGCTTACTGAGTCTGCGAGCTATGTCGGTAAATTTGGTTCTTTGTCGGATTACCTCGTTACGAATTTTATCCTTCAAAGTAAGTAGAAGTAGTAATAGTAACATTTTAAATTTATATTTTTGTGCAAATAAATTTATCAATTTTTTATTAATTCCAGTTTCCCTTGATATCGAAGAATTGATACTTAACAAACTGTTTAATGACATATTAATATTAAAATTATTAAAATAATCGTTAACTGGAGTCAGATCGTAATTATTAAAAAATATGAATAGTTTGTACTTAAGAACCATTGTATAGCTTAAGATGTCAAGATTCTAAAACGGTATGTTAAAAAAAATTAATGTAATTTTAATTTAAGTGTATGATGCAAATCATACATTTGATTGTTATTAAGTTTAGGCTGTGTAAAACCAAACTTATTTATCACATAAATCTTTTTAGTTTTGTTAATTTAGCCGGAGGAGGTATCGTAGTAGTCGTTTATCTTAACTCTAGCTTTAAATATGAACATATGTATTTTGCGGATAAATATAGGAGGGGATTATTTTAGGCGCCTGCGCGAATCAATGGCATCGTGTAGACGACCACGTAAGTGGGTACTATCACCACATGTTGAGTAAAATTCGTCTAGTATTAGAATTTGGATTCTTACGATTTAATTCAAGTCAATAAATAATATACAAGGTGTAACATAATAAACGCAAGACCTGAAAGAAGTTTGTTCTAAATCGGTAACTGAATTGGTTCCAACAATTTTTTAATGTATCTTAAATTTTATTTTAACATTTGCAAATAATGCTTTTACTCCTTCAGTGCACTATAAAAAACTAAATTTACTCTTGATTCATAGCAATAAGGAGATTCGAATGCATTTCGAAAACGTATTTCTCAAAACGCACACATAAACGTACAAGTTTCATTGTTAATTGGTGTATAAAAGTGCTTAAACTTAAATTTTAAAATTTGGTTTTCTTTTTGACTTTATGAAGTAATTCTCTAATCAGGGTGTCTGAGGTCTTTCCTTGTATAAACAAAAGAATATACAACGTGAAACATAATTACCGCAAGATATGAAAGTTTGTTTTAAATCGGCAACTGAATCGATTCCAAATATTTATGTTACATATTGTTTTGAAATTATCGAAAGTTGTTGTTATTCGTTCAGTACGCTGTATTAGACAAAATTAAAACATTATTGAAAGCAGTACGGCTATTTTAAATGTATTTCTATTACGCACACATCAATATGCACACAAAAGTTAATTATTTATTAAATTTCGTGGTTAATTTGGGTACCAGAGCTTAAAAATGGTAGAAACCTCCTAAAAATTGAAAGTTTGATTTTCGTATTGAATTCGTAAAGCAATAATCTAATCGGGATGTCTGAGGTCTTGCGTTATTTACGATACACCTTGTATATTTATTTTGTTAATTTCGTCTGATAATTATTGACTGGTAATTAAAAAAAAATATTTTAAAATGTAATGCGAAAGACTTTCTCTGTTAACGTCTGTCTTCATATTTTTTAATCTGACAATCGCTGTGATTGTCTGCTGCTGCTGACTGCTTGATATAATATCAGGTGTACTTTTTCCAAAAAAGAAATTGAAGTTAATCGAATGGATACACTATAGTTAGTGTTATTGAAACTATTGACATAGTACTAGTATAATTATACGTAGCGTATCATGTGCCTAATGACTTATCATAAGTGTAGTGCGACTAGGATTTTTTGGTACTTGGATGACGTTGTTAAGGGGGCGTAGGTATGAAATAAGGGTTACCGTTTATAATATTTTTCACTTAAGATGGGTAGTGACAGTTCTAAGTGCCAAACGAAATTAATGTTCAATTCAATGGTATTAAGGCATAAAACCATAAGTATTGAAACAGGTCATGCCTCTTATTGCCATTGGATAAAGTATAATTTTCTATGACACTTACAACTGTCACAGTACCCTTCCTTCATGAAAAATACTATAGTAAGATTTTCTTAATTCAAGGCCAATCATTTCTATAGGTAAGCCCGCAACGGTGTAACTAACTTGAGAAAGGTGAAACACTTGCTCACTTGCATAATCAAATTGCACAATGTAGACGCAGGAAACCAAATTGAATTATAGAACAAAAAAATGTCTTAGCATTCCTATAATATAATATTAGCCCTGTTAAGAAACTGTCCCACCGTTCGGCACGGGCCTCCTCACAAACTGAGAGGGTTTAGGACATAGTCACACACCTTCGAGGAAACTTAGGCATGCACAATGTTTTCCTCAACCGTTAAAGCAAGTGATAGGTAATTTTCAATTCACACATGCTTTCGAAAAGACAGAGGTGCGTGCCTGGGTTTAAATCCGAGACCTCTGACTTTGCAGTCCAACAGTATAACCACTAGGCTATCACTGCCTCCTAACATTCCTGCTAATTTAAAAAGAACTTAGGTAAATGTCATAGTAAACGGCCACTACACTGACATATCACAAAATGACAGCGTTAGTACCGATTTTGGCTACGTACCAAAAGATTCTTGTCGCAATATTATATTTCGACACTCCTGGTTACTTCTTGGATCTGCTACTGCATGGTAATTTCTTGGACTGCTTCTGTCAGTATGACATATTCATATAGAAAAATTGAGGAGAGAAAAATTCGATAGTGCGACAAGGATCTTTTGGCACTTGGATAAAATTGTCAAGGAGACGTAAGTGTAAAATTAGGAATACCATTTAGTAAAATTGTATTACTTACAAATAAATTATTTGTACAGGTAAGCCCGCTTCAAGCCGAATCAAGCTGTATCATGTGGAAGCAGTAAACTTAATTGAATTATACAAGGTGTAACATAATAAACGCAAGATCTCAGACAACCCGATTAGAGAATTGCTTCATAAATTCAAAACGAAAACCAAATTTCCAAATTTAAAGGTTTTTACCCCATTTTTAAGCCCTTTATACCCCAATTAACAATGAAACTTGTATGTGTGCATTTTGAGAAATACGGGTTAGGAATGCATTTGCAGTCTCCTTATTGTTATGAATCAAGAATAAATTTATTTTTTATAGCGCATTGAAGAAGGAAAATTATTTTTTGCAAATTAAAAAAAAATAAGATACATTAAAAATAGTTATCAATTCAGTTATCGATTTAGAACAAACCACTTTCAGGTCTTGCGTTTATTATGTTACACCTTGTATAACAAAAAAGAAATTCTTAACATTGGATAAATTTCATAGCAAACTGCAAATCCACTGACATTTCACTTAATGACAGCGCCAGTTTTGATTATGCCACGTACCAAAACATTCTTGTCGCACTATTATATTCTAATATCTTGGACCGCTTCTATCAGTATGACAAATTCATACAGAAAAATTGAGAGAAAAATGCGACTAGGATCTTTTGGTCTCCGGATGACATTGACAAGGGTTGGTGTTAGGACTATCATTTAGGAAAATTTGACGGACGATTTAGCGCAGTGGTGAGCTTGAGCCGCTCGCCCACTGTGTCTAATAGTCGTGGGTTCGATTCCCGCACGGGACAAATCTTTGTGCGACCCACAATTATTTGTATTGGTCTGGGTATTTATGTATGTGAATTTTTATTTTTGTAAACGCACCCACGATGTAGGTATAAATCTTAGTGTGGGGCTACGTTTTAAAAAAATAAATCAACAAAAATATTTTTTTTTCTACTTCCAGGGAAATATTTCAAGAGGTGAGTCCGGACGGTTACTTCTTAAAAAAAAACTTGGGTAAATTTCATAGCAAACGACAACTCGGCGAAAGTCATGAAGTGACATTTCACTTGATGACAGTGTTAGTTAAGATTTTGGCCGCAAGCCAAACGATCCGTGTATGACTGTAAAGAAAATATTTTAAACCTCAAAATCAAACGCTGATAATTTTAATATTGTTAGGGTGTTTGAGTACTTTTCTATGTAATGACATTTTTTTTTAGTTTATTTTTACTCTTGTACCAACAAAAAAGTAACTTTTGTAGGAATTGTTTTAATTTATTTTTATTTTGTATATAGTAAAATTAAAAGTATGATACTATTGTACCGATTACACTACATTACTTAATTTGAAAAGGAATTTTGTTTTTTTAATGAATTGGGTCATCTATATATCATTACGCCAGATCCCTTACGGGGTAGGCAGAGAGTACAGAGTTCCAACAGGCTCTTTCCTTACATACCTCTCTGGCTTCCTCCACTCTCATAGTTCGTCTCATACACGCTCGCCGGTTACGGAGACTCCTGAATTGGGTCAATTGGGCCATACACACTATAATGTCTTTGCTTGTGGTGGCTGTCTGGAACGGATCACTCCCTTCTCTCAAATATGACCGTGGAGTGATGGCTGTTCCAGTAATCATACTTGTGAACGGGTGCTGCTTATGGGGACTGGTTTATCTGGAATCCTTTAGATCTTTACTTCTTAGAAATATCATCATCAGTCTCATCTCGGTCGGAAGGCATCACACTGAAGATAGGTCATAAACTTCTTAATTGTAACCTAAACATTTTACCCATTTAACTTTATTGAGCAAAAATATAAAGGGACAACGTGAAAGTGAATTAAATAAAAAAGGCAAGTCCCCTGAGTTTCTTCGCCGTATCTTCTTAGTGAAGGCCGCGTTCCGGTCCGGTGATAGTTTAGTAGTTAGATTAGATAAAAAAAACTAGCGAGCCTTACAGTAGTTGCATATGATGTTTAACATCTGACATGTTATCCTACTATCATGGATATATTACAATGGATTGAGTACTTTCAAAATATTGCTAAAGAAAATTAAACTCTTACTCACAGACACAACATTGAATTTTCTATGATTTAAACAACTCGAGAAACCATGATGAGTGAGCAATAACCTGGAGCCCGGTGTTATGCTCGCACTCATTAAGTTGCAGTACGGTGACCATAAGGTAGAACTAATACGGACTATACCAATTAATGATATGGCTTAAATACGCTGTAAACCATTTCTTACCGAGTTCAAAACAAACAAGGTTCTCAATCCGTTTTTATATACAGGATGGATTAGGATGGGACAATAAGGGCACCTACCTCAACCGTTGTAGATACAGAAAAACGGCCTTAGGAGACTATCCTTAATTTTTGCGATATTTGGAGCTGCATTTACAGATTTTGAAAAAAATGTAAATGCAGCAAGAAAGTGAGCAATTTAATCAAAAGCTTTGACTATTACTCATTTAAGATGTGGCATATGCGTAGAAAAAAGAATTACGGCAATAAACAGTGACCGAGAATTATACGTTAATTATATGTCAACAAGTCCATAATCGTACTAAGTTTGGTCACCCTACTTAGAAAAAGAACTAGGGCTCTAAGTGCGTATCTTTGTCATCACGTTTTTTTCACAGAGTGCTCAATCCATTGTAATATTTCCATGCCTACTATGAAATTGAGATGACTCATTGGTCAAATCAAATAGCGCGCGCTTCCCCGGTTCCACCGCGCGTGCACATTGGTCAAATCAAATAGCCTGCGCTCATTAGTTAAATCAAATAGCGCGCGCTTCCCCGTGTTCCTGTAACACATTTCTGTCCCTTTTCCAAAATCACTCCCACAAAAAATATCCAGCAACCGAGAGGAAAGATGTTACACATCAATAATTGGACTATTTGCAAGTACCCCCAGGGCAGGGCTTTTACAAAATAAATTACTTGTTGATTTGAGTTCACTTCACACGAGTCTTTACCGTTAATATGACAAAGCTAACATTTAGTTGTATTTTTTTTCATAAACTGACAGCTTCGTTGGTCCAGTGGCAAAGCGCTTCGCTTTATAATCATGAGGCCCTGGGTTCAAATCCTAGGTCGGACAAATGTAGTTTTTCTAACGAAAAATTCCCTAATAAGTCTGAGTCTATAATTGTGCCCGGTATATGGCAATAGGCTTGCCTCCAATTACATGGGACCTAACATCGTCAGCGAAAATTGGTTATACTCAGTACACCACTGCTATCCCCGCTTGGGGAATATAGGCGTGACGGTATTTTTATTTTTTTAAGAAATAATATATGTATACATAGTAAGGCCCTCATACAAGCGATTGAAACGCCTGTTTGGAAACCTTGTTCTAGTCTGTCCTGCGAAAGCAGAGAGTCGAAAAATGTGGGAAATTTAAATAAATTGAGTCGTGCAGCCTCGGATGAACTGGGAATAAATAAATTTGATACTTGAATACTTTAGTAAAACGGCCGTCTCATCTCATGCCGCAGAAGTGCCAGACCGGTTGCACGCCATGCCAGCCTCAACGCCGTCATACGCCGTGCCCTTGTCACCGTCAACATGGCGGCCATCCTTGAACTGGCTGGTCTTCATCGAGATGATAGCAAGAGGCCCGATAGTACAACGCTGGTACCCTGGAAGATGGGAAGGTCGTTCGTGTGGGATGCTACATGCGTCGACACTCACGATCCGTCTCATCTACCGGTGTCGTCGGTCGGTGCAGGCAGCGCTGCATTGAGCGCAGAATCCATTGAACGCCGCAAATTAAAAGGCTCGGAACACATATTGCGATAGGCGAATGCTCGTTATGCAATCATATTTTTAAGTTAATTATACACTATTTTTAAACGTCCAAATAGCAGAGAAATTGGAGAACCATATTAATAACTGCTGAGAAAAGCCTTGTTCCACGAAAATAGGTTAAAGGGAATTGATTATATGGACCCAGGCAGATTGAATTTTGGATATAAAGTTTGGATATAAGCATTCAGCATCGGATAGCGGCAGCCTGGCTTAAGTAGCGGGAAGTAACTGGCGTAACCTGTGACAGACGCATGCCCGATAAGTTTAAGGGCTTAGTGTACAAAAGCGTGATCAGGCCAGTATTAACATATGGTAGCGAAACGTGGGCCGTAACGCAGGGCCATGTCCATTCGTTTCAAGTCGCTGAAATGAAGATGCTTCGGTGGATGTGCGGGGTGACGAGACTCGATAAAATTCGCAACGAATACATTCGCGGGAGTCTCGTGTTCGCGACATCGCTGATAAGCTACAAGAAAGTAGACTCCGTTGTATGGCCACATAAAGAGAAGACCTCCCGATTATATTGGTAATATTACGGCCAATCTAAATATATCACGCCCAGACCCAGAGCCCTATTAAGAGACTGTCCCACTGCTGGGCACAGGCCTCCTCTCAAACTGAGAGGGTTTAGGCCATAGTCCACCACGCTGGCCCAGTGCGGGTTGGCGACACACACCTTCGAGAAACTCTTAGGCATGCAGATTTCCTCACGATGTTTTCCTTCACTATTAAAGCAAGTGATAATTAATTTTAAATACGCACATGCTTTCGAAATGACAGTGGTGCGTGCCTGGGTTTGAACCCGAGACCTCAGACTTTGCAGTCCAACGGTCTCACCACTAGGCTATCACTGCTAGAGGGCGGCCAAAATGAAGATGGGCAGATGTGGTCAAAAAGGACCTGTGTATCTGCAATGCCTCCGAACACGACATGTCCGAAGAAAACGAAGTGGAAGAAAAAAATTAGGAAGGCAGACCCTTCCATCAGATGGGAATAATAATTGCCAAGAGAGAGAGAGAAAGAGAGGACCCAGGGAGATTGGTGGAGATGATTTAAGATGGTGGGAATTATCATCGGAGATTCGTACAGGGCATAAATAAATAACTGAACACGGAAGTACCAACCCATTTTATTGGTATAATTTTGTAAAATTATGCTATATGTGCAACAATTTTAAAGAAACTAGTATGTGTCAGAAACAATGGAAGACAATCCGAAAATCTATCACGATTACGATTTATACTACAGTTTAATTGACATTACTTGTATGATTATTAGACCATTACTGTCGGTTCACATACACCTGCTTGAAGAGCATCAAAGAACGTTTGGTTTACAGTCGGTTCCTCGAGCACGAAAGAGCTCGCGAGCAGGTGACTGGTTTGTCAGCCACTTTAAATGTTTCAAATTTAATGCATTAAAATCGGTTTTCAAGCATCCTCTTATCACAAAAGGTGTGAAATGGAAAAATAAATCTTATTTAAATGTGCCAAAATTTGAAGACGATGAATGCTATATTCTTGAAGCCGGTTTATGTGAACTGACTTTTATTCCTGACTCATTCACATAGCAACCTAAAATATTAAATTCTTTCAATTTTGTTTTCTTTTACTATGGGATAAGTGACATATAAAAAATTTAAAAACGTTAAAGTTGAAATTCTAACACTAGATTAGGTATAAAGTAGGCCCCTCTTTCCTAATGATAAGTCATAAATAATATATACAAAATTGACGAATTTTGAAGTTTTCAACATTATGAGTGGTCTAATAATATAGTCATTAATATAGTAATACCCTAAAACATTGTAAACGACACCGTTGTGCTATGCACGACTACGGATGACAAGTTTAACGTTTGCACGCTCATCCAGCTTACGTATATTTATAGTTGTGGTCAATCAATCAATCAATCAATCGAGCAGCCTATCGCAGTCCACTGCTGGACATAGGCCTCTCCTAACACGCGCCATTGCACACGGTCCTCCGCCTTCCGCATCCAGTCTGTCCCAGCGACCTTTTTGAGGTCGTCGGTCCATCTAGCTGGGACCGTCCTACCTTACGCTTACCAAGTCGCGGTCTCCACTCTAGGACACGTTTGCTCCATCGGTCGTCGGTCCTTCTGCAGATGTGACCAGCCCATTGCCACTTTAGCTTACTGAGTTTGCGAGCTATATCGGTAACTTTGGTTCTTTGTCGGATTACCTCGTTACGAATTTTATCCTTCAAAGAGACGCCGAGCATAGCTCGCTCCATAGCCTGCTGTGCGACTTTAAATTGTTATAGTAGTGGTGCCGCTCATTTATTCCAAAATATCAACAAATCGTCATCATCCATCAATCACAATCTTAAAGAAAAAGGCGAGTTACGCAACGTACGCATCACATTATGACTTCTGTATTAACCCAACGAGTTGACATGTCATGACAGAAGATTTTTTTGGCTGCTCAGTCGGCGGCTGCACATCTGTGCAAGTCGAACAGCTTTGTAGGTGGACGAAATGAGCAATTCTTAACGGTTAATGACTGACATGTTGAATGTCGCTGGTTAACTGAAGCCGTCGACATATCGCCGGGTAGTCCTCGCAGATGCAAACCGTCAACATAATTCTATGTAATCCCACTACTGCCAAATCACCAGGTTGTGTCGACGGTAGGCTTTTATAGAGCTTCTTAGCTGCAACGTATAAAAAAGGCGGAGGTAATCTCGCTAAAAAAAAATTGAAACCCAATTGCAAGTCAGTTTACGTGACGACAGATGAGCTGAAAAACTGTGTACGTTTCGGCTCATATATATGGCGGTCACTATCGACCGCCATTGTCTATATTATGGTGTGAGAGTATGGGTTCCACTCGCGCCATAGTATAGATCACTCGCACGTACACGCGAATTGACAATTGGGCACAATTTTTTGCTTAGCGAGATTCCATCCACCTTTTTATACGTCTATGCTTAGCTGTATTTTTTATTGATATTTGGAACGATTTATTATCGCTTATCCCATAACAATAGAAAAAGTTTTCAATATACCACTGTGGCCATTTCCTTAATTAAAAAATAATATTTAAACGCTGAGAGTACCATGCCCCACTTTGGAAGAATGCTATAATAATATCTAATACTACATTTTTGATGACACTCATAGAACTGGCTGTCACAATTAATCTATATATGCATTTTAGGGTTGATTTTTAAATTATCAAATAAAAGTTATCCATGAAATAAATTATAACCTGACTAAAGATAGAGGTAACATTTGAACTGTTTTATTCATTCAACTGTTTCAATTTGTTTATGTTATATTTTAGCCTGCGAACAAGATTTACCTGGTAATTGAAGAATCAGCCTTAGTACCTTGTCACACTTACGCCATATTTTAAATACCTGTATTATTAAATAAAAATGTTACTATGACAAAGTATTAAGGTGCTTTTATATTAATGCTCGTGGCTGTACATTCATGGTTCCTTATACATTGCTGTTAAGTTAAATAGTGATACACCTCCAAAGCAAGAATAAGGGAAAGCAAGCTTTTTCATTTTGAATTTAGAGTTCATACTCAACTAACCAGTGAATTGTCAGATTGGTCAACCAATATACATTATTATCTACTTCATTGAGTATCTTTAATTATTGTTTTTCAGAATGTCATGACAAAATATTGAGCGCATCGATCTATAACAGGTACCTTAGATATTACCATCTAAAAGATATAACAGTATAACTATTATTTATATACACTGTAACTTACAAAATTATTACAAGAGATATATAAACCTTATATGAAACGTGACCTTTTAAAATGAATATCTATTAGTAAACTTGTCATTAGGTGCTGGTACTACAAAATTATGGCGTAAATATGATGTTGATTATTTGTAAAACCATTTTATTATAAGTCTATCAAAAGTTTTTAATTTCTGAAGTTCCTATAGCTACACATAAAGCAATATAACTATATAGTATGTGCCTCATAGTCAGTATAATATGCCATTGTTACAAGTTTTTATTTGACTTGCTATGTTTATAAATAAAAAAACATTAATCCACTTTTCAAGCCCTTGCTGGTATTCCATTGGGATGAAATTTAGCATACCCATGTAACTTTGGTGATAATGTAGTAATTAGGTATTATGATGGTCTTATAATGAAACAGAAGTTGGTTCTAACAACTACTAATCTAAATATTTTAGGCTATAAAGGCTTATTCAATATTTTTTACGTTTATAGTTACTAACGGCGAATAGATACATCTGCAATTAGAATCTATAAATATCATGCAGTTTTATGACAAAAAGATCAGCACAGGCAATCGACAAACTTCTCTGTGCGTTGTCTCTCGCGTCTTGAAGAAGTAGAGGATATAAATACCAATCATTTAGAAAAGAATATAGTTCCGCTTCCTAATTTACTAAATATCTCGTTCTTTCTAATATACGAAATCTGAGCCATAAGCAGAAGACATGCTATTTTGATTGCAGAGAAAGTTATTGCTTAGTACATTGTTACTAATTCAGATATTCATTTGAAAACATCTTCAATATACAAAATTAGCTACAACTAAAATTGGTATTGGAGCTTAATAAACAATATTTACATTAGTCACGATTACTTATTATATCAATTAATTATCCTTTTTACCTCTAACAGCACCATTCGAGACTCCATTTGTTTTACCGTTTTTGGTAATTGCATGTCCGTTACCAGTATTCTTGAAATAATCTTTTTTGGCTTTCTTATCACCAGGTTTCCCGTAGGCCTTGTAATAAAAGTCGTAGAAGAGGTAGTAGAAAAAGATGGAGTTGGGAAGAGTGAAGACGACGGACCAGCGAGGATAGCCGCAGTCGTAAAACAGGAGCTGAGCAGAGTGGAGGAACGCGATGCAGAACTGGAGCTGAAAAAATTGAAGAAGATAATTAAAGTTCGCCACACCTATACCTACTTCCCAAACAGGTGTGGTGTATTGTGTGCACCAATTTAACAATGATACCAAGGAGCGAGTATTGCTATTATAACTGGTATAATCCAGACTCTGGGTTGCTACTTCGATTTATACTTAATACTAAATCAACCTATACTGTCCCACTGCTGGACAAAGGTCTTTGCTCACTTATCAATATTAGAGAGATTAGGTCATACTAAACCTAGTGGTTTATTCTCTTTGGGTCATAATCCACCGCACGAAGCCAGTGCGGATTGCAGGTTCGTGGCCACATGCAGTAAGAACTTCTGTCTATATCATCACGCCAGATCCCCAAGAACTTAATAATAATTTATTTAACATATAATCTGAACCCTAACTTTATTGAAGACATCTTCTCTAATTACTTTGACTATTTCCGCTATACTCTTACACAATATAGAACATAAATTTTATTACAATTATTTTTAAAGCTTAACAAAACTCATCATCATGTTGTAATAGCAGGTGATTTTAATATTAACCTAATGAAATGTAATAGAATTTGAATGTTAACTATTAAACTATAACCCACAAACAAACGACCCACTAGGCTAAGTAGTCAAACTTGTATTGACAATTTTACACATAACTATAAAAACCATTGCAAGACAGACGTGATTGAATTCGGTTTATCGGATCATACAGCACAAATATTAAACTGTCCTATCAGCCTCAATGAACATAAATACTAGCGTAAAATGCAACGCGGTTATTATCCAGTAAACATTAAAAAATTTGAATCATGTTTAAGGAATTTATATTCATAGAAACATATAAAACCCTAACGAAGCTTATAACTATTTCATTGAACATTTTAGACTATTTTATGAACTATGCTTTCCCCATAAAATTATTTTGGTGAGAGCAATTAAAAAGAATAAATGAATATTTTGGACGATTTAGCGCAGTGGTTAAGGGCTTAGTCCGCCCCGCCCACTGTGTCTAATAGTCGCGGGTTCGATTCCCGCACGGGACAAATCTTTGTGTGATCCACAATTATTTGTTCCGGTCTGGGTATTTGTGTATGTGAATTTTCATGTTTGTAAACGCACCCACGATACAGGAATTAATCCTAGCGTGGGGCAACGTTTTTTTAACAAAAAAAAAAAAAAAATATCAAAGGGGATAAAAAATGTAGTAGGAAAAAATGGCAATTATTATGGAAGTACAGGGCCAACCCGACACATACAAATATGTGTCGGGTTGGCCCTGTACTTCAATGCAGCAGCAACAAATAAATGCTTATATTATTCTAAATTATTTAAGTATGTTATAAATTCGACGCGACGTGCACAAAACAAGTATAGTATTCAAGTATCCGATAATAAAGCAAGAGCTACGTGGTAAGTAATAAATTAATTAAAACAGAACAAACTAACAATAATATGATTTCTAGTCCAAAAGAAATAGCAAATAAATTTAATGACTTCTTTCTCGATAAAGCTACTCCTATACCAATTACAGGCAAAAAAGTAAGCGCACAAATTTATGGCTCCCAGTTCACACAATGACATATTAAAAATAATACATTCTCTAAAAGCAAAAACCAGTGTAGGTCATGATGAAATTTCTACAAAAATAATAAAAGCTGCAGGTGTTTTAATTTCCACTCATTTGAGTCTCACTCATGTGATCACCCTGGTCCTGGGTTCAAATCCTAGGTCGGACAAGTGTCGTTTTTCTAACGAAAACGACCCAGTACGAGACCGAAGACTGGAATTGTGCCTGGTATATGGCAATAGGCTCGCCCCCTATTACATGGGACTATCATCGGCGAAACGTGGGTGTACTCAGTACACCTCTGCCACCCCCGCTTGGGGAATATAGGCGTGACGATGTGTAAGTATAGCTAAACCATTATTTAATAAAGGCGACAGAGATCTTATCCAAAATTATAGACCCATTGCGCTTATACCTATAATTGCAAAAAAAAATGAAAAATGTATCTATAGGGAGGATTATAATTATTTTAAAACGAAAAATAAATTTATGCGATGAACAAAATTGTTTCTGAAGAGAAATAACAATAAATATGGCCTGAATGATTTATTAAAGACGATTATGATTAATGTAGATAATAGAGTACCGGTCTGTGCTCACATGACGCAAGCCTTTAATTATGTTAATCACAGTACCTTGCTTGATAAACTAGAAGCTTACGGGATAAGAGGCAACATCTTAAATTTATTTCGGTCATACTTATCCAACAGAAAACAAATTACCGCAATTACAGAAACAGATAAAAACAGCAAAAAAAACGGCTAATACAGTATAGAGTACCGCAGGGGAGTATTCTAGGACGTTTACTTTTTATTATATACAATAATGGCATGTCAAAATCTGTAGAACATCCTTTGACTTTATTCGCCGATGATAGCGTAGTAACAATTTCTTGCAAAAATTCTGACAATTATAAAAGTGGCATAAACATTACATTGAAATCTTCAATTAAGTGGTCAGATAATAATAATTTCAAAATCAATCTAAATAAAACACAAATAATGCATTTCATTCAAAGAATAATTAATCATAATATCGAAATATAAAATCGAAGAATATAATAAAGTAACGAACGTGGATATTACCAAATTTCTTGAAATAATTATTGATAACAAACTTAATTGGAAACCACACATTGAAGAACTCAGTAAAATAATAAGCAGTTCGGCATATGTACTGTACAAACTAGCCCCCCTAGTCAATAAAGATATCTTATGAACGGCCTATCATAGTTTCGCTGCATCGAGATTACGGTACGGGATCATATTTTGGGGAAATGCCATCAACAAGGAAATAGCTTTCAAAGTTAACAAGCGCTGCATCAGAGCTGTTTGGTCTCATTCCTATTGGCAATTGTAAATCTTACTTTATTCACAACATAATTCTAACACTTCTATGCCTTTATATCTTAGAAATAGCGTCATTTGTAAAAGGTAATCCTCATTTATTTAGTCGCTTATCAGATATTGTACAACGCAGCCGCCGCGAGCAAGGCAAACTTTCTTTGCAAATGGCTCGGACTGCACTTATGAATAAATATGTATTTTGCATGGCACCGAAAATATATAGTAAGATACCAAATAAATACAACGACTGTAATTATAAGTTATTTAGAAAACATTTAAAAGACATTTTTATATCAAAGTGTTACTATAATTTAAATGACTTTTTTAATGACCACTAATACATAAATTTTTCAACTTCATCTGTGTAGTTGAATTAAGAATTAATAAATGTATTTTTCTTTCTTGCTAATAAATTAAGTAATAATTATTGATTTAACTGACGCACTTTTGGCTGAACAACAATTATAATGAATAATCTATCTATCTATCTATATGATCACGCCAGCTCCCTCGCGGGGTAGGCAGAGAGTACAGAGTTCCAACAGGTTCTTTCCTTACATACCTCTCTGGCTTCCTCCACTCTCATAGTTCGTCTCATACACACTCGCCGGTTACGGAGACTCTTGACTTGCCCTTCAGCTAAGACACGGTCTATTTGGTCATGGTAAGATAGTCTAGGTCTTCCCCGGCACCTACATCTTTCCACTTTCGCATTGTATATCTGTTTTGTCATTCTTTCTTCTGGCATCCTTTCTATATGCCCGAACCAACGGAGCATACCCTTTCTCATGTTTACACCGATACTATCTTTCATACCTACTTGCTTTCTTACTACGCTGTTGCGAATACGGTCGGTCAGCGTCACTCCGCACATCTTCCGCAGAGATCGCATTTCGACCGCATTTATCCTGCTTCCGTTCTCCTTCTTACATACCCAACTCTCACTGCCATATAACAGCGTTGGGACAAGCACTCCGTTATGCATGGCCAGCTGCGCCTTTTGGCTTAAGTGCCGGCTCCCAAGTAGCCTTCCTATCGCACCATTCACTCTATTACCTGCATTCACTCTTCTCTCTATATCAGCGGTGTATTTCCCATCCTTACTGAAGGCGCATCCAAGATATAAAAACTCATTCACTTGCTCCAGCACATCGTTGCCAACCACAATCCTTGCATTCGTTCTGGTTTCTTCCCGTTCAAAAACCATAATTTTGGTTTTCTTCACATTCAAATGTAAGCCATTGTTTTTTTTTTTTTTTTCATTTTTTTTTTTTAAAACGTAGCCCCACACTAGGATTTATTCCTGTGTCGTGGGTGCGTTTACAAACATGAAAATTCACAAACAAATACCCAGACCGGAACAAATAATTGTGGATCACACAAAGATTTGTCCCGTGCGGGAATCGAACCCGCGACTATTCGACACAGTGGGCGGAGCAGCTCAAGCTCTTAACCACTGCGCTAAATCGTCCTTGTTCATGCAGTCGTCTCTCATAACTGTGACTAGTGTTTGCAGATCAGTGGCTGTTGGCGCTATCAAAACCGCGTCATCTGCATACAATAGGTGGTTTATCACTAGATCACCCATTTTTACCCCCTCAAGCCATCGCATACAGTCTTTGAAGACTTATAAATAATAATTAATATTTTATATTTTGTACCAACAAAATATAAAATATTAATTATTATCTCATTGATATTTATTTTATTTTACGAGTACTTGATTAATTGACTTTAATTGGTACTGTTAAAAAATATTTTTTATTTTATATTTGTATGTCTGGGCAAAAACATGTTGATTCTATTATGGATGTTTACTTTCTATGTACCTACACATGTTTTGACAAATAAATATACTTTGACTTAACCCAAGGCCTCCTAATCACCCAACACACCAAGCACTAGGAAACTAAAACGACTGCCTTAATTCAGAAATATTATGCAATCTACTTAACATACCATTTGCAGAGTTGTGATATGCCGTTTCCAGAACAGATATTTCTGGTACTGGGGTCCCAATGCAGAGAACATGTAGTAAGTGTACATTATGATGTGAACGAAGGAGTTGATCACACCAATCAGCGTTCCATGCCCGCCTGGGTAGTACTTGGTAGCTCCCCACGATATCATTGGCATAACAGTGTGATGGTACATATGGAGGAATGTTATCTGGCGATCCTTCTTTCGAATGACGAAGAAAATAGTGTCGAGGAGCTCAGACATTTTGGCTAAGAAGTATATGTAGACGCCTCTTGCCACCTGTGGAAAGAAAGAAAATGCTTTAATTAGAAGTGTGAATAATAATAAATTATAAACTATTGTCCAACTGCCGGACAAAATATTGTTGAAAAAAAGAGAGATTAGGTCATGCTCCATCACGCGGACCTAGTGCAGATTGGTTGGACGCGTTCTCGTAACCCACCCCACCCAAAGCGGCAAGTTGAAGCATAGCGGGGGTTTAGCCGGTAGGAGAACGGAAAAATATTCAGGTTAATGCACCCAAGTGACTTGACCTAGGTGATTTAAATAAACGACAGGGGAATGATATATTACAAGGCAAAGTTCGGTGGTCAAGACAAGGTACTATAGATTGCGGAAAAAGAATATGCAAAGGACTTGCAATTTTGCTAAAGTCGGCTGGTAAGATTTTAATATGTAGGTAGATAAATGTCTGTCGGTCTGCCTGTCTCTCCAGTTCAATCCATTTTTTCTGGTAGCTGAAATTTGGTATACGCATGTTAGTTCAGTGACAATGCAATAATATGGTAGCATAGAACTGGTCTGTTTATGGAGTCGAAAGATGGCCACATGAACATATGAAATATACTACATACTCTAAGCTAAATATTGTGCAACACTGTTCGAAGGTACAGGCCTTACATATTCATAACAAACTCCTTATTGAACTTAAGGGCGTTTATAGTGTTAGCACTTTTAAAGATAAATTAAAGACGATCTTTTTGAGGAAAAGCTATTATAGTATAGAGTAGTTTGTAAACGACATGAAATAAAGCGCTCACTTCAACTTATTCATTATAATATTTTTGATTATATTATACATTGGATTTTTTTATATACATTTTATATTATTTTTTTATTCTTTGACATTATTATTAATATTATCTTTGACTTAAAAAAAAAAACAATAATTTATAATGTATGATGATTAATAATTGATTCTAAGTTAGTTTTGTCTTTAAATTTCAACACAAAAATGTATTTTTAAAAATGAAAATAAATGACTTATGTTGATAAGTACTATACAACCAGATAGCTTTCAGGGTCTGATGATGAAGCCGAAAGGTGGCTAATAGAACCACCCGACTATTCAATGTAACTTCGCCGTATTTGGGCTTGTTGGATTTGTCTTGACGATTACTTCGGATCCGGATGGTATCCAGGGTCCGATGATGGCTGGAAAGAAGCCATAGGAACTCCTAAACTAAATAAGATATCTTCGTCGTATTGTTGCTATAGAAGTTTGTTTTTAAAAACGTTTATTTAAATTAAAATTATATAAGAAATAAACACCGCTATGCCTTATTTTCCTACCGAAGTGGGGGTAACAGAGGTGAACTGTGTACATCCAGTTTTCGACGACGATATCAGATCTCAAGGTAGGATTGGAGTATATTGCAGTTATACCAGTGTACATTCTGCACTCTAAGTTCCTATGTTCCCTTTTCTACAAACCTCTCTCGCCTCCTCTATTCTTATTATTTAATACAATTACATTATTATTCACACATCATCACTTAGGGTCCGGCCCAACCAACGCGTTCAGCCGCGGCTGCGGTGGCATCGCAGGCGGCGATCACGTTAACGATCAGTATATCCCTATGATAGCGCGTGCAGACGCCGCCCAGATACCGCGTGCAGGTCGCAGGTCGCGTTGGTATGAACGATTTAGCGCAGTGGTTAAGAGCTTAAGCCGCTCCGCCCACTGTGTCTAATAGTCGCGGGTTGGTTCCCGCACGGGACAAATCTTTGTGTGACTCACAATTTGTTTCGGTCTGAATGTTTATGTATATGAATTTTCATATTTGTAAACGCACCTACGACACAGGAATAGATCCTAAATTGCCATGGTGTACGCCACCGCAGCCGCGGCTGAACGCGTTGCTTTGGTCGTACCTCTATTCTCTCTAGCCTGTTTGATTGGCTCACTCCTGAGCAAAGGCCTCCGCTTTATACTTCCACAGTTGTCAAGCTAT
The DNA here is from genome assembly GCA_905147815.2 of Phalera bucephala. Classification (NCBI taxonomy): domain Eukaryota; kingdom Metazoa; phylum Arthropoda; class Insecta; order Lepidoptera; family Notodontidae; genus Phalera; species Phalera bucephala. The sequence continues at coordinate 4,486,633 of LR990616.1, forward strand.
TTCTACTTCAGATTTATTATAATGTTTATTACTTTAAAAAATAACGTAGCCCCACAGTTTGTCCCGTGCGGGAATAGAACCCGCGACTATTCGACCCAGTGGGCGGAGCAGCTTAAACTCTTAATCACTGTGCCAAATGGTCCGTCAAATTATATTTATATATTATATAATTCCGATGTGCGTGTGTTCGTAAATCATTTCCTCCCTAACAGATTGACCTATTTTAATGATTTTTTTCGTACTTATGGGGTCACATGGATAGTTCTTAGCTATTGTTCGACCCGGTAGCGCTATGGTTGACTGAGGTCGAAACCTGTCGCTACTTCGATCCCGGTAACTGATAGTTATTTAATAAAATAAATATATACTAGAGTAAGGTCGCCCATATCTTTCTATCTATTCCTTTTTCTTTTCTTGGTAAAAACAGTGTAGCCCAACACTAGGAATTATTCCAGAGTTCTGGGTGTGTATGCGTGACAATAGTCCTTTACCCAACAGTGTAACAAAATAGGCTTTAGTAAGTGACTATGAGTAAATACCGGAAAATTTCAGTCTGATGAAGGTTAAAAGAGAACTCGAGGTTATTGACATTTACTCGGGAATACCTGTAAAACTTGTTATTGTTTATTTTGCTCACAGCTAGAAGAATAATTGGTTTTGTGTTTATAAATAGCTCATAACAAGTTCGTGTATACCCATAGGGTTCTTTTGTAGAAATAAAACCTGAGCATTTTATTATTTGCAATATCAAGAGACAAAAAACGACTTATTTTCCGAGATTGGATTAGAAACCAGGGGATTTTGTAAAGATCCAAAGTCATAATATAGCTCTCAACATTTCTAAACTTAAGTGGAAGAAGGCGGGACACATCGCTCGCTGAACTAACGGCCATTTAGACAGAATGGTTCTCGAGTAGCGACCAGCGACGGGAATAAAGTAGGCAGGCCCCCCATAAGATGGACACATGACCAGGTGAAAATCGCAATTAAAGCAGCTCGTTATGGCGATCTTTGGGAAGGCTTATGTCCTGAAGTGGACGTCTTTCGGCTGATGGTGACGTACATCAATCGGCTGGATAAATCCTATATCTTTGCTAGGAGTTGCAAAACTCAGTTTTACTATTGATCTATAAACTTTTGATATAAAGGAAAAAAACTTCACGTCCATATTAGAGCTCCTGAAGACACGCACTTTCCGCCAACGATATCAGTTCCCAATTAAATAATGGTCAAACTTTTCGCATGTCTGGTCTGAAATATTATTAAAGTTTGGTCAAATAGCCGATGGAACGCAACGGAGGCGTTCGGCCTGCGCTCGGCCGGCGGTCAGGAGCGCGGTGCACACGTCACACTGGGGGCGCGATGATTTGCCGGCCGAGGCCGCTCAACACTAATGTTCCGCTCGCACACGTATTGGCGTCTCGCTCTTGGCTCTTGGCTCTCGCTCCCGCCTTGCTTTGTGCGTCGGGCGCGACGTCTGCGGGTCGTGACGTTTTCGTCGCGCCGAGTGCGGCGGAGCTATGTGTCATCGTCTCCCGTACATTTGGGTACATTACAACTTTGCGCCACCATCGCGCCCCCGTCTGCGCTGGCTATGAGGCGAAACCTTTATTCCAGACCCGGGATTGTTACTTACCGCACTCGAATAATACTTTGTCCAACGTATGATTAAAACCATTAACAGCCGTACCATTTGCTACTAAACCAACGAGGTAGGTGAAGGCGTGAGGTATATAGGATGAATTTTTGAGACGCGGTTGTAATGTTATCTACCTCAACCGTTGTAGCTACACGAAAATGGTCTTAGAGATTATCATTACCTTTTTGCGACATTTTTAGCTGCATTTACAAAATGGCAAAAAATGCAAAAAATGGGCAATTTACATAAAACCATTTTTTGATGCTAATCGATCCTGTTTCCTATAAAGTTCAAAAACCTATTTGACCAACTAAGGTTGGATTACTAGAAAAGTCAGAAATCACAAAAATTATTTTCCCATACATTTTTTAGGAACTCATCGTGGTTTCGATAACCTTTTCCTGTGGCTGCAACGGTTAAGGTAGCTACTCTTATTGCCCAGTCTCAAAAATCCATCCTGTATATGGATAACGGTGTAGAAATTACAAGGCATTCCTGCTCATGCAACAGACTCCTATCGCCTACCAGGGTCAGTGTCTTTTGCTATTACCAAACGCGGCGCGTTACGATAATTTCGTGAAATTATCGTGTAAAGGTATTTTGTATGCCAGTGGAGTACCGTTATAGTATTTTCACATAGGATGGGTAGTGACAGTTCTATTGCCACACGAAGTTATACTTTATTCAATGGCAATAAGAGGCTTGACCCGTTTCTATACTTATGGTTTCATGCCTTAACACCATTGAATTTAGTATAACTTTCGTTTGGCAATTAGAACTGTCACTATCCATCCTATGTGAAAAATAATATAATCGATCATTTCACGAAATTATTGTCCCGCGTTACGTGTTCAATTCAATTAACTGGTTAAGAGCCTAGGATAAGTAAATAAGGACGAAGGCACAGTAATATTATATTTCTTCTTCTTCTTTGCCCGTTCCACATTTCGAATGCATCTATTCTCGATCGGATACGGGCGTTGTAAGCCCAGGTCTCAGAAGCGTACGTAAATATGGAGAAGATAAATATTTTATTTACACTGTGGTAGCATTAAGATTTATCCTAGTTAGTAATGTCTAATGAATTTTCAGATTATCTCAGTGCAGGCCGCGTTCCAATCCGATAGTAGATGAGATTTTTGATTGGCCCATGTAGATAAATGATTTTTGATTTTTACTTAGAAGGTGTTCTACTCACTCTCTTTGCTTCCGGCGACTCTGAAAAATCGACAGGTTGACATTTCCAACTGTAAGTCCTCAACCAGCCCGCGTCGAGGCCCTGAAAAGTAACAAATTGTAGATAATAACAAACTGCTAATCCGTATAAAACAATGACTACCTCGTTTTTATTACAGTATATTTTAGTTGCCGACTACTTCTCTGTAGCTGTTCTGTCAATTTTGTGTTCTGTCTCCCTTTATGCAAAGGAGGAAAGTGGAACTCAATTTTTTTCCGCTCCTTTATATGTCGCCGAATTCGTTGAGGCACTTATTGCGGTACCTCGAAGTTCAAGCTTTGATGACATGTATGAAGCTTATTGTGAATCCTGGCTTTCAGGAGTTACAGTGGTGCCAATATGTAAAAGTATTTGTACCATAAAGAAGTCTAACATTTTATTAAAGTACCAACCTCATGGAACAACCAGCAGCTAACGATCACTTGTATGAAGTTGTAAACGACCAAAGTCTTCTGCAGTTGAAACGGCTTCTTGTCGGCCATGTACCGAGGTCCCCATTTCAGCGAGAAGTATAAGTACAGGCCAAGAATCGTCATGCCTGGTACTGGACTTGTTATCAAGAACCAGTCATTTGTCCTGGGATCTGAAAAATTATATATTTTTGTTATAAATTGTTTCCTAAGAGCATTACCTCAAGACGCAACGCAATAACCAAATAACTTTCTCTCAAGATCCTACAAAATTTTCGTCGAAAATGTATGCATGCCAATACTTTGTGTGTGTGTGTGTGTAAATGATCTAGTTTATTGGGCGCGGGGCCTTTACAGCTTCACCGGACAAGAGGGCGAACGTGCAACAACTACAGTCCAGCCAGAAGGGCAAAGGGGCAACTAGCTCAAGGGCGCCTCAAGGAGGAATGACCTCGGCTTGGGCAGTCGCTACGGAGGAGAGCGTATACTAGGTGTCTCGCCGTGGTGCTCTGCACCGGCCGGCGGGCAAGGGATTTTTCGACCTCGCATGCAACTAATCGCAGATAAAAGCTGGATACGTACTGCAAAAAGCCGGTCGTCGTGGCGATCTTTGGAGGAGGCGTTTGTCCTGCAGACCTCTTTCGGTTGATGATGATGATGATGAAGTAACTAATACATACACTGCAGTCAACAATAAGCTCTAACATTCCGAGGGCTTAACAGGAATCGATTGATGTTAAAATAACGGTGGCAAGAAAACTTGCTGGCTGTGACCGTCATCTTTATGTAGTAAATTTGTATTGTGAAAAGGATGACATATAAACTCAGTAGCGTTACGCTAACACCAATCTGTTCGTCTTAGGCCCTCTAAACAAAAATGTCGAATAAAACTAAAGCTGTTAATGCACTTTGTCTATTTATGAAATTACTTTGACAGGACTTTTATTATGCATTTAAGGATTGGATTGCAAGAAATTGGCTTGCCGATTAAGACGTTCTATTCAAAACTGGTAGATATTTTAACGCTGTGGCAGGATTTGGAAAAGGGAAGATCTTCCAACCAGACGAGTGTTATGTCTTGCGGCGTCTACCAATCCCTGAGAGTTGTTATCGGGAGCTTGTATATATGTTCCGCGTTGTGCGAGCTCTCATTACGCGTTCTATACACATGTCGATAGAAGGCGCTGAACTTTACATATACATATTTCTAAAGTTCAGCGCCTTCTGTCGGTAGGTAGAGGCAACATTGTAGCGATGTAAGCTTACCAGCTAATTCCACAAATAAACGGTGGTAGGTCCTCGAGAAGGAGTTATTGAATAACCCCATCTCTTGAATGTTATGGGTACTGGAACTAAATCAACTACTACGCTGTCCTGTCATGAAAGGCTCTGCTGCATTTTATGAATTAGCTAATCCGCTTGTGTCTGAAACAATAAAAAATATAATGTAAATCTAATGAACACCTTGAGAGTCTTCAATTTCGACGAGTGTACGAGATAAGCTGTCAGATTCAAGTGGAGGAAAAAGTGCACTAGGAAGCATTAATTGAACCATTCAATGAATCCAAGTGGACGAAGTGGAGATTTAGAGGAGAAGAGAGAACTGTTGAAAATCCGTGCGCTTCCTTCTTTCTCTCCTGAAGAAATCCAGCAAACCTAGAAGTTTAGTGCGGCTTAGGGATAGTCCGCGAGGCAAATCGGTTCCTATGGGCTAAAAATTGCATGGAGGGCTTAGGGATCCATATTTTTTATCTCAGCTGATGAATTGCAATATATTAAATTTCAAAGGGATTAGATCCATGCCCCTGTGCAAGTCTCCCAAAAGCCCGGGAAAATGAAAAACTCTTTTAAAGAGGTACATCGATATGTATTATAATTATGACAGCGTACTTATTGATTAAATCAATCACATGCAAATTTAAAGAGCTTAAGACTTAAACTAGCTATTTAAAATTGTAATACGTAAAAAATACCAGAAAAAAATCATATGATGTTGATTAATAATTTTGCATGCGCAAATGCGAATGACCCTTGACTTTTTCTTGTTACACCAGGTGCATCTGATCCAACACAATTCAAAAACACTATTTCTTGTCATTTTATAGGTATGTCATTGTACATAAAGCAGTATTTAGCATAAAGACAACGCACCTTAAATTATGAAATTTTGCACAGAAGTTCCTTTTATAACCTAAATACGAAGAAAGACTTTTGAAGATTTATCTCTTAAGAGTTTAAAATTATCCACGATATATCCTATTGGGTACACGGCTAACAGATAATTTTTAATTCTCTGATCCGATCTAAAACTTTACGACGACCATGCAACATTGATTTCTTCTAACATCTGTTTCCATTTATTCACATAATTATGCTTTAGATATATGTGTTTATAGTTAACACTATCCTGATGTACCTATTAGCATAGCCAACTATATGCAAGTAATGCGGTATTTCCTCCGCACATTCCCACCTAAAATTATAGTAAAGAAATATATCTAAAATCAATCCAAGCTTTCAAGAGCGTTATTGTGTCTTAGATCAGCAAAATACAAACATTTATCATACTACAATGGACGAAAGATGAAAGTAGTTCATGGGAAACCTCTCTAACGACCGAATATGTAAGTATAATTTTCTCTGCGACTTTCTGATGTGAATCACTTGATTCCGTCCACACGCAATGTTAAGAACTGCTTTGATCTTCTGCACGAACGCACACTTTGCATGTTCCTAAATCTCTATAACCTCCAGATATATTTCTGATCACTGATTCAATTGGAACCCCTTGTCAAAGATATCAGACGGTGATTTTACAGCAGTATAGTTGCAGTATATCTACTAATTTCCCGTTAACTTCATTCATCATTGGCTTCACTGGAAAGACGTTTAATACAAAATTATGAGTTCAGACACAGTTATCATTAAGAAGAACAAAAATGTGCTTTTATAATCATATTCCAGATCTGAATTACCTTTTCATTTATAGCATTGTACTGTATTAAATTCATATTATTTCAACATCACTATAACTACATTTTACCGTATAAACATAGTAATTATCGCGACAAATATTTCAGACAAGCCGCTCCTAATTTTCGTCACAGAATCTGCCGATGCACAGTACATTGACCTTTAGGAAATACATACTGCGTGAAGGTGTACAATCCTCTCCAACGAACCATTTTGGAAGACATAGTAGAACACACTATTTTGAACTTATATCACGATTTTTTTTCATATTTTATATTGCTTTTTGTGGATAGCGCGGCAATACGTACGCCCCCTCTAGAAACGGAAGTACGACTGAAGTGTAATTCCACTCTAACCGCGTGCCCTAGTATAGGAAGAGGGTGAAATTTTAAGGGTGGGTGTGGGCGAAACACAGGGTGTTCTGTCATTTACTTTGGGGTGGTTTGAATGAACCTGATTCTTGTTTAAATGCCTAATGCTCCTACTATACATGTATTGACATTAATGTCAATGTCTGCGTCAAGATGCGCCAAATAAGGCATTAAAAACAACGCGTTGACAATTAACACTGTAAAATAAAGGCTACTTCTGCGTGTTATCCTCGTTAACGCCGTTATATTAACCCGTAACGACTCCGGACTTGTCTCCGTAACCGGCGAGCGTGTATGAGACGAACTATGAGAGTTGAGGAAGCCAGAGAGGTATGTAAGGAAAGAACCTGTTGGAACTCTGTACTCTCTGCCTACCCCGCAAGGGATCTGGCGTGAGGTTATAGATAGATAGATAGATAGATAGAACGACTCCGTTGGAACAAAAGCATGATGAACAAGAAAAAAATTAAATAATAGTTCATTTATACATACACTATTTTCATTTGGGGCTGGGATGAATATATAGTTCCCTCAGCGAAATGATAATTATATGCTTTCACGATCATTATTAACATGTATAAGGTACGCCGATTATTATACTTGGATGCGTCATACAAATCTACAACAAATTCGCGAATTTGATATTCTCCCTATATCATCACGCCAGAGTCCTCGCAGGATAAATAACTACGAGTATCATATTCGTTGTTAATAATACGCAATTATTTATTACGCGAACAAAGCTACGAGTATTAAAAGTAGGTAGGTAATTTAAAAAATAGTCTTTGATGTACAAAGCACTTGGCAAGTAAGCCTCCTCCTATATACGAAAGGGTAAAATATCTGATCTCCAAAAAAATTTGCTAGTATTTATATCTAAATATAATATAATAATACTAATAAAGTTCATTAATATTCACATACTAATAACATTCAGACCTACGGTGAATACCTACATTCTATTTCCTGTCTCGTTGTTCTAATTGCGTATAATGCGGTTGGTGGTTCCGGGTTCTAATCCCAGTTCGTACGTGTGTTATTTTTTCGGAAAATTCCTCGTGTTCTATCTATCTATCTATATCATCACGCCAGATCCCTTGCGAGGTAGTTCCGTATAGTTATTGTGGAATAGTATCTCCTACTTTTTTCAAGAACGCTGGATATCGTAAAGATATCGTAGAACGTGGGTCCTAAGCTCCGCAGTAGGTTCAAGAGAAAAAATATTTATACATTCCTTTCGAAGTAACAAAGACTCTCCCACCATTTCGGAATGTCATTCCTGGGAAGAAAAAGGGCAAGAAACTCCACTGTTACTCTTGTACAATAGGATTTTTAAAATGAGAAAAAATAGATCAATTTTACCAAATTAATAGAAGGAAGATTAAATAATAATAGCTGAACAAGATACATATTCAAGTGGAGCTGGAATTTCACCTATCCAAGTACTTTTGTCTTTTAAATAATTATATAAACCGTTTCGTGAACCCTATCAAGGACTCACAACCTTCCAATAACAGACACAGTTTGGCAACACTTTACGATCATTACTCGCACGCAGGTAATGGCGGATTCGCAACTTATAAGTGTGTATATCCTCTATAAATAACGCGAACTATTGTGAAAAATTAAGTGCAATTAAATGCAAATTTGCTATTGAAAGAATACTTACATACTCGTGCTACATTATCTTTAATTTTAAATTGAAAATCACTAACGACATGCAATGCAATAAGAGGTTATTAGAAGTATCAACTTGTGATACACGTCTTATTTCGCCGTCCCCACCCAATAAAATAACAATCGTAAATTTCTTATTTTACAGGAAAAATTAAAACAAAAGTTTTTTGCTTGTATCTCAGCACAGGTGAATCGTAAGATAACCATTTATATGTCAAAATAAACCAAATCTTTTTTCTGTATGATTACTATCACATTTTTTTTTTGTAATAGTTTTACAAAATAAAATTATTGACGAAAATAATTTCACGGTAAATACAACTCAAAATATGATATGCAATGCATCATTGCCATACTATTCGCGTTTAAACGTAGTCAGTATTAATGCATTACAGTATTATTAGTCAAAATATGGTGCCAATAAACTCAACAGCAATATGTCATTACGACTTTATTCGGGTGAAATCTAAGCGAGATGTTTGCTACCGCAAACAATAATATCAGCCTATACTGCCCACTGCTGGGCAAAGGCCGTCTCTCACAAATCGAGGTGAGAGAGATTAGGTAATACTCCACTGGGTACAGTGCGAATTGGTGGAGGCAGGTTTGTGGTCACCTACAGTTGTAACTTATCAAGTCGCCTATAAGGCTTCGAACTCGTCTTAATGACTACCACATTAAGTGGTAACCGGGACCAACGTCTTAACATGCCTTCTGAAGCTCGGAGACGCTCGAATATGAAAATGCCGCAACGGTCACCTCAGGCTGACCGAGTCGAACGCTGCTTAACCTTGGTAATCGGTAAAAACACCGCGGTCGCACAGCGCTACCCACCTCAAGTAATAACACATTGCTGTAATATTTGTATCATAAAATAACAGTAATATAATGTTGCAGAGTACAAAAGTACTTGGAAGAGCGGATAATTTAGCCTGTAGATACGCATTCGCTAAGTGCGCTCGACTTTTTTTCCATAGACATTACAAACGCGTTTTATATCAAGAATGGAGCCACTGGTAGCATGATCTCAATGATTTGTGACCCACAAATAAATCGATAAAAACTTGTAATTAAAAAAAAAAACATTTTTATAAACAAGCTTTTATAGCCAAGAAACAACGGAGATAGTTATCTTACGGAGTTCCTATGGCCTCCAACCGGCTCTATCACCACACCCTGGACACCATCTGGGTCTACAGATACTCGTCAAGGCAAATCCAATAATTCCAAACACGGTGGAGTTATATTGAAGATTTGGGTGGTTCTATGGGCCATTATTCGGGTTTATATTCAGACCCTGAACACCATCTGGTTGTATAGTACATTTCAGCACCAATCTAACAAGCTTAAACAAGAGACTCCCTCCAGCCGGGTCTCAAGATTTGAACCGGACATGCAGACGAATATTGCAAGTTAAATAAATGCTCGTATAAACAAATACCGTCACGTTTACACACAAATTAGAGGTGGCAACGGTGTACTGTATACACTTATTCGAGTTGATGTAGATCCCACTGTGATAGGAAGCGACAATATTGCCTTTACTATAGAGATTTTTTTGTTATGAAACACTTCAATAAGTCGCCTGTGAAGGACGCTCAGGGCCCCTGCCCTTAAAGTCCGCGACCCCGTAAGCCCAGATGTCGGTGAACTCCAATAACCAGTCCTACCACTCCGAAGAGCTAAACCGATCAACTAAAATTGATCCACTAAATACTGTTCGACCCAGAAATCGAACCTACGACCACGTGATCGCCATTCACGCGAGACAACCTAAATTGATTATTTAAATATTTTCGACTACAAATGCATAGAAAACCAGTCTGTTCAGAATAACAGTAGATAAACCTGAGGCAAAGCCAGTCTGTTTAAACTTTCGCCTTATTAACATGAGGTCCCATATTTTAATACCGGCTCGCATCTTTAAGTTTACCAAAACCAAATCTATATATATAATCTATTTAAATAAATAAAATTGAAGTGTCTGTTTCGAATGTAAAAATAACAGCTTTTTACTATATGCATATGAAAGTACGAGTATATACGGCATTTATAACAAAAAAAAATAATAACATTTTTAACTGTCTGTTGGTTTTGGCTAATCTGCGGAACGGGTGGATGGATTTTGAAGGAACTTTCACTGGAAGAGAGCTGATATTAAAAGGAGTAATTTAGACTATAGGGAACAGAGTAAATGGTGCGATGGGATAACTACTTGAGAGCCGGCACTTAAACCAAAAGTCGCAGCTGGAAATACATAACGGAGTTCTTGTCCCAACGCTGTTATATGGTAGCGAGAGCGCCAGATCCCTTGCGGGGTAACTTGTACAAAATAGTTGTATAAAATGAACATTATATGTTCAAGAGAAGCTAACAAAGGGAATTGAAAATTCATTTAGTCGTCATTACAAACAAAATTGAGGAATAATGTTAAAAGTGCAAGTGAAATCGCTGTATTGCTTTTAAACATGGCTACACGTATTTAATACAGCAAATTGACGCCCGTTTGGAATATTTTTTGGAAAGCTTTGCTAATTTAAGTACTAAAAAAAAGTATATAATATACGTTAGAAATAGTAATAATCGATTTAGTTCCCGATTTATAACAAATTACTTTCTGGTCTTGCATTATTCATTATTCACGTTGTATTAGAGAGATATAAAAACGCGTAGCTTTATGACAAAAAACTAACGAGTATCGAAGTGCCCTTTCTCTGTATCGTGAGTTTCACTATCGGGTCATGTCGTTAGTTTACCCGGATATGTCTTATAAATAGTACCTTCTCTCCTTACCTAACTGCCCCAGAAGAAGGGCAATGATTTTCGAGTGTATGTGTGTATTTATGCTTCTTTCTTTAGTACGCCCTGTAGACTAAACGGCTTGATGGTTTTTAACATAATTTTTTAATACATCGTGGGAGTAACAGTTATTTAAAGGTAGCTATCTTTTTCAATCAAAAGATAAATTGTCTATTAAATAATTTATTAACTGACTATAAAAGTGAAATTGTCCCAACGCTGTTATATGGCAGCGAGAGCTGAGTATGTAAGAAGGAAAATGAAAGTAGAATAAATGCGGTAGAAATGCGAGCTCTGCGAAAGATGTGCGGAGTAAAGCTGACCGACCGTATTCGCAACAGCGTAGTAAGGAAGGGAGTAGGTATGAAAGATAGTATCGGTGTAAAGGTGAGAAAGGGCATGCTCCGTTGGTTCGGGCATATAGAGAGAATGTCAGAGGAAAGAATAACAAAACTGATATACAATGCGAAAGTGAAAGGATGTAGGTACCGGGGAAGACCTAGACTATCTTACCATGACCAAATAGACCAAGTCTTATCTGAAGGACAAGTCAAGAGTCTCCGTAACGGCGAGTGTGTATGAGACAAACTATGAGAGTGGAAGAAGCCAGAGAGGTATGTAAGGAAAGAACCTGTTGGAACTCTGTACTCCCTACCTACCCCGCAAGGGCGCATCTGGCGTGATGATATAGATAGAAAAGTGAAATAATTGAACTATTTGATTGATACATCTGTGTCATTTCTATTTTATTCCTGATGATGGAAAATCAGGTCTGTGGCGTCTGTAAATCAAAAAAGACAGTGGGAAAAATATAGTATTTTATAACAATATGGATAAGTAAACAGACAATTTCAAAGACATAATACAATGCATTAAAAAAATCTCTCTTTAGTTCGAGCGATCAGTCAGAATTTTTTGTTTTTTGTTTTGAACAAATTGTTCTTGTTTGTACATTTTCAAGAAACCCATGTAAGTTTTTGTACCTTTTTAATTTAAAGCTGGTTTTTGTGAGGCGGATAACGGCGGTTTTATTGTTTGCTTTAGGATAACTGTATTTACTTTTGAAAGCAAATTCTCTGCATGGACAGCTTTACCGGCAAAGATGGCAAAGTATATCCTCTATCTAGTGTCTTGTAGGGATTGGGGAGCGTAACAAGCTTGAGGGCTGCTTGAGAGTATGAAGGGCCCTTTTGTGTATATGTGTGTAAATGATCAACGCTGTTGCCGAGGGGCCTTTACAGCGTGTACTACGATCCGGCCGTAAGGGATAAAAGGCAACTGGCTCCAGGGCGGCTCAAGGAGGGACGGACTCGGCTTCGGCTATCGCTATGAGGGAGGACATATGCTAGGATTTTCGACCTCAACGGCTGTTTGATTTTGTATGCGGTATCGGTATCCAAAAGGAGGGAAGGAAGGGAATCCGGACAATCAGGGAAAATATGCTGCGGATGACGATAACGGCTGATTGGAGGAGAGATAGGTTTAGTTAGCGTAGTCGGCGGTGGCTACGATTAGGGGGTTTTTATGATTGGACGCGTTTACGAAAAATGAAGTTAGGGGTCTCGGTTAATATATAAACTCAAACTCAAATAATTTATTTTATATGCGCCCTGCGGGAGCGCTTACAAATAGTCAATCTCAGAAGAAACTCGGCGGGCTTGTTTTTTTTTATTTAATTTTCTTTCTTTTTTCTTTTCCTTTTTTTCAGTCAAATTGTGTGGATACAATGTTTAGGATACAATTAAATAGGTTACGATCTAGCTCCACTGTGATGTATTACGATCGAGAAAAATGAAAGGATTCGAGCCCCGACTAGCAGCACCAGTTCACAAGTATGACTACTGCAACAGCCATCACTCCCCTCAACCATATTGGAGGGAAGGGTGTGTGTGACCCGCGCCAGACATTATAGGAAAACCTGCTGTTATGACCAGAATTTCGACTATTGGGTTTTAGCGTTAACGGCCTATGTGTTACTTTTAGTTGTTTTTTTATTTTTTTGATATATTTGTTATTGGTGCATAATGACGTGTGCACTACGACGGCTTGGCCCAGTGGCTTGGAGCGCAGCTTCGCTCATTACATCGAATAGTCACGGGTCCTATCCCCGCACGGGTTTAATATATATCGCACAAATGTTTATTTCAGTCTGGGTGTTTGTATACGTGAATTTTATATTCGTAAACGTATCGACGACTTAGAATAATACGAGTACCTAGTGTCGGGCTACGTTTTTATTATAAAAAGAACAAAAAGCCAATAATATTATCTATGCGTCTTAGTGTGGATATTCAAAGGCTTAAAAATATTAACACAAACGTCGAAATTTCACCAAAATGACCTCGGATACGTATACCAAAGATAAACCGCGATGAAATCATAATAATTAAGTTTTTTTCCAAATGAGTGTTCATAACGGAGTTCCCATTAATTAATACCAATTCGATTCAGTCAATGAGTATCTGTACCACTATCATCCAAAATAATAAGACATTAATTTTACAGCTTTTTTGTTTTAATAGCCTTCAAATATTAGTTGTGTTGTGTTAATTACGTGTTGTGAACATATTAATTCATATTCTTATATACGTTGTTCTATTTTCTTAAGGAAATGAATAATACGTAATAGACGAAGAAATTATTCTGCGCTACTCCAAGCAAACATAGCAAAAGTTTGTTTTAGCTTATGTTTATACATATACTCATTTGATTTTTTGTTGTGTGTGTGTGAGTCATCCACGCTGTTGGTCGCGGGGCCTTTACAGCTTCACCGGACAAGATGACAAGCGTGCAACCATTATGCACGATCCAGCAGGGCAAGGGGGCAACTAGCTTAAGGGCACCTCAAGGAGGAACGGCCTCGGCTTGGGCAGTCGTTATGGGGGAGGGCGTATACTAGGTGTCTCGCCGTGGTGCTCTGCACCGGCCGGCGGGCAAGGGATTCTTCGACTACGCCGGCGAGGTCGGTGTCTGATCCTGTGTGCGGTATCTCTTACTCTCTTCGCGGTTATCTTTGAAAGAAAGGAATTAAGGGCATCGGAAGAGTCGGTGAGAATATGCCGTGGGCGGTGATAGCACCTGATAGAAGGAGAGCTACTCATTTGACAGTAAATAATAAACACCCTTAGCTGAAGGGAAGAATACCTTACCCCACGATAGGTATGTAGTGATAGCTTCATGGTATGTAGATAATATTCTTCGGCCAGACCACACGGCCATACTACCACACGCGTAGGGCAATAAGATACATTTTCCTTCTTAATTTATGAACAAATAGCTGTACAACTTCGTGCACTAAATTTGTTTTGAGACAAATGGTAGCGTATCTTTTCCCTGGATAAATCGATGTCCTCGCCGAATTTTATTAAAATCTATTCAGAGGTTTAGGTTTGAAAAGGTAACAAGCGAACAGACACGGTAACTTTCGAATGTATAATATTAATATGTATTATTTATTTATAAATAACTAATATTAGTTTCTTGATTTTTATTGTTCAGTATCACCAATAAAGCTACTCCTTTAAATTTCCCGAGGATATAAAACTACGGTATATGTACAATCTGTTTTGTTAGTGGGGCATAATGCTGTGGGGCTGGCGATCCCGAGAACCTGGGTTAGGTTCCTAGGTCGGACAAAAGGTTTTATTAGGTTACTAGTTTCTGCCTGCGATTTCGTCCGCGTTGATTTAGACAGGAATCTTTCATTTTTCCGGGATAAAAAGTATCCTATGTGATTATCCAGGTAATTAACTATCTGTGTGCCAAATTTTGCTTTTTGCGTGATTGAGTAACAAACATCCAAACATATAAACATCTAAACATCACAATAAGCAAACATTCATATTTAAAATTATAGTGGAATTCTTCCAAAAAACAACCACACCGATCTAGGTCTTGACCACTCCGATCTAGGTCTCGAACCTATTCGCGCCTATATTAAAAAGGCGACAACACGACACTTCGCGAACGCACCCACGCGAATCCGTTAATCGTAGCCGCCGCCGACTACGATTGCGCCTCTTCAAGGCGCCCTCGAGTATGTCGCCCCTTGCCCTTCTGGCTCGAGCGTAGTGGTTGCACGCTTACTCTTAAGTCCGGTGAAGCTGTAAAGGCCTCGCGGCCTACAGCGTACATCACTCACACACACACACACTCCAAAAAAAATTCAGTAGCACTCCAGTGTTTGTAATTTATAACCGGTATATTGTCAATAGGCTTGCTTCCTTTTACATAAAGATCTCATCGTCAGCAAAATGGGCGTACGAAATCCACCTCTTCCTCTCTCCTATGATAGTATAGACGAGACGGTGGCTTTTTAATAGTACATGACAAAGTACCATTAAAAATTTCGCCAACAGCATAATAATATGCGAAACGGTCGCTTATGCAAATACTTGCTTTGGTTTTATGTTGTTTAGACATCGATGTTAATCGTTCGAATGTTCCGTAATTGAATGGTAGAAATGTTGATATGTATGTGTCATATCAGCTAGATATAGTGTTAAATAAAATTTATTTCTTTCTTTCTTTATATATTTTATGTATAATAGATTAAAGGCTGTGGCGGGGAGGCGCTCGCAGCACTATGCAACCGCGGTGTTCTTACCTATCATCAAGGTTAAGCAGCGTTCGACTCAGTCAGCCTGAGATGGGTGACCGTTTGTGCCATTTTCATAATCGGGCGTCTGCGTGCGTCGGAAGGCACTTTAAGCCGTTGGTTCCGGCTACCACTCGATGTGGCAGTCGTTAACCCGAGTTATTAATTATATCTCCACCAATCCGCACTGGGTCCGCGTGGTGGAGAATGACCTAATCTCTCTCACCTCGATTTGTGAGAGAAGGCCCTTGTCCAGCAGTGGGCAGTATAGGCTGATATTATATTATATATTAATTATATTACCGCCTTATGGCAGCTTGAAAGTTAAGCTAAGTTCCAAGAGCAGGTGGCCACAAACCTGCCTCTACCAAACCGCACTGGGCCCGCGTGGTGGAGTATGACCTAATCTTTCTCACGTTTATTTGTGAGAGAAGGCCTTTGCCCAGCAGTGGGCAGTATAGGCTGATATTTTTATTATTATACTAGTTAGTTGACCCGGCGAACTACGTACCGCCATAAAATAAAATAGTTGATTTTACTACTCTCCTAGCAATTTCTTTCTGTATATCTGTAGAAGTCCAAGAAAGGTTGTAGAAAGGAAAGATGAGAAAATATCATCTATTAAACCTTTCTTGGACTTCTACAAATATTTCAAAACCAAAATTAGCCAAATCAGTCCAGACTTCCTCGAATTTTTGTGAGATATATATATATATATATATATATATATATATATATATATATATATAGATAAAGGGCGTCATCATCGCCACTGTCGTGGCGGTCTTTAAGGGATGCCTTTGTCCCGCAATGGACGTCTTTTGGTTAAAGATGATGATCAACTGTTGCCAATTTGCAACAATACATAGATCACATATACTACGTTTACAATCGCGTATACTCATACACACGCCATCACGTCTATTTTCCCCAAGCGGGAGTGGCAGTACTCATATTACTTTATGAGTACAATCACAAGTTTTGAAGGACTTTCATACCAACACATAAATTGTGCCACTATGCCACTGTATGTACTGTATGCCATTATGCCACTGTATCACATAAATAGGTCCACGCAATCCTGTAGCTTTTTATTATTAGACTATGTCTAACTAAAGTTGAGAGTGGGAAATGTCAGCAAATTTCAATAAATTGCGTCATTCAACTCCGGATGAACTGGCAATAACTGGATTTGATACTTAAATACTTTAGTAAAATAAAAATGTAAATAAGATTTTTGATTTTTAAGAACTTAATAAATACACACAGGAGAGTAGAGGAAGGAGGTAGGAATAAGAATAGTGAGGGAGTTAAATATAAATTTAGCATTCCAACGTATTGCACTCTTTCGTGTCAATGGTTTATAATTGCTTAGTTATCTGCTATGAGAACCTAAAACTTATTGCATTTTGGATATTAAATCAGTTTCTAGTAAGCGTTATTTTTTTTTAGTACGAATTGTCTGAAGTTTCAAAGTATTATCTATTCAATATATCAATGCAATGCCACGGAATATAACAAAATTTCATGTTAGGAGGTTTCCTACTAATATTATAAATGTATATGTTTAGATGTTTGAACTAATATGGCAATGGGCGGGACATGCCAGTCGAAGGACGGATCACAGATGAAGACGAAAGGTTCTGGACTGGGGAGCGAGAACAAGACGCAGAAACGTGGGCCGCCTGCCTGCCAGATAGTCCGATGATATTGTAAGAGTGATGGGAAAGCACTGGATAAGGAAAGCTACCAACACACAAGAATGGCGTACTAATGAGGAGACCTATACTCAACAGTGGGTGACTACAGGTTGACAATCATGTCAACCTGTAGTCTTTCACATTTATAATCATCATCATCAGATGATGATTATAAATGTGAAAGTTTGTGTTTTAGATGTTTGAATGTTTGTTACTCAATCACGCAAAAACAGCTGTACGAATTTAGATGAAATTTGCCACACAAATAGTTTATTACCATAGGATACTTTTAATTCCAGAAAAAATGTAACGTTTCTGTCTAAAGTAAACGCGGACAAAGTTCGAGCAGTAATTAGTTTAATATAAATTATGAAGAGTTGTATGGAATGATAACATTATATTAAATAAATCTATCGTGTATCAAAACTAGTTCCTCTTTGTCTGTGGTTCACTAGAACAATGGGTGACACTAATCTCGGTGGTGCCAGCTTATGAAAACGCTAAAAAATCACTGTCAGCTTCCCTTAAACAGACTTTATTTATTTTTATTTTTTGTCTACAACTTTTATGGTTCAATCCATCAAAACCAACGTGAGGAAAAATGAAAATGAAAATGAAAAATATTTATTCAACACAGCGCACATTTGAAAATCACAAAATGTAAAAATGTTGCGTAAAAAAAATAAAAAATAAAGAAATACAGAAAAAGAAAAAAAAACAAAATAAAATTATGGACGCGTTAAAATTGCTAAAACTATCATAATAAAAACATCTGACATTAATAATTTAAAACGAATTGCTACAGTTGCTAGTTACTAGTAGGTAGGTATAGATGAGTGTACATCCAAACGGGGCCCTTTTTTGCTATTATTTTATTTATATGAACTTTTTCAACATTTAATTCGGGAACTCATAACGATCTCGAATAATTAATAAACATATTTGTTCTTGACGATCATGAAGGCCAACATAGATAGAGATCAGGGTTGTAATAAAATAAACATTTTGTTTTAATCATCACGTTTAGAACTTGTTTTAAACAAATTAAATCAATAATTTTTAATGGTTGTTTTTAATCACGTTTTAAACATGTTTTGAATAAGTACCAGATTGGAAAATTAAACATGCTTATGCACGATATAGACAATATTTTTCAAGGTTTTTAATTTTTTAATTAATTATTTTGTTATTGCTTGATATAAAAAATGGTGGTGGTGAAAAATCCTTTATTTAACATGTTTTGTTCCTATCTGTCTGACAATGAAATAATATTGTAACATAGAGCTGGTCTAATGATGAAGCCAAAATGTGAACACAGGGACATGTAAACTGCGAAATATAATCCCTTTGTTAGATTGGTCTTGACAGGTACTACAACATCGAGATGTCGTTGGGTCCGATGATAAACCAGGAATGTCAGATATATATGGACGAGTATTATAGGTCTGTATGTTGCCCAAAGCCAACTATTCAACATAGCTTCGTCCTGTTTGATCTGGTTGGTTTCTACAAGTACTATAAACCTCGATAGTGCCAGGATCTGATTTTGGAGTCTGAAGGTGGCCATAGAAACTCCTAAATACTCGTCATGACTCGGTTGTATGTAGACTCATTGGATGAATGAAACCTGAAAAACTTAAGCACTTAACCACTGGTTCAAGTGCAAAGAAAACCATAGAACATTTGATTTTTGAATGCCCTAAATATGGTCTAGCCAGGCATGAAGTCTGCCACAAACTCAAAACTGAACCCAACATCAATCAGCAGTATGATAATCAATGAGGACACCAGATCATGCCTGATAGACTATATAACAAAAATAACAGAAGACGCAATGCAACGAAACAAAACCAGATAAACTAAAATGTCACTTGTATAAAGTAGGAAATAGTAATAAATATACAAAAGGAAATAAATACACTCATTAAAAGCCAAACAAAATAAAAACAAGTCAATGACTCCGAAGAACATCGGAGGGCCTTATCCGGAAAAAACCAAAAAAAAACACTGGGTCAAGCAGTTGTGAAGCAGTCATTTTGTGTTGTTGTTTGTGTGTTTGTGTTGTTTATAATTTAAAAAAGGTATGTTTTAAAATAAGCTCTTATGGTAAAAACATAACAGGGAAATGTTGATGTCTGTCTTATGGCGATAGATATGGGTGTATTATCGCCTCCTTCTGGCTCCATCATATGGACCTGCTTACTATATAGAGTTATAACACAATATCTTGCTTAGTAATTCAGTTCCTATGGCCTCCTTTCGGTTCCATGATCAGATTCTACTCATGATTTAGGTCTATGCTACTTGTCATGAGGTAAGTTGCATAGATGGAAATTAAAGAATGTCTTTCCGGTTTCATAATCAGTCTCCGGATACCATCTTTGTCTGCAGTCAAAATAAATCCAACGAGCCCAAACATAACATATATTGAGTAGTTGGGTAGTTCCGTTGGTCACCTTCCAGCTCCGTTATCGGATCTGATCACCATTTGCTTATATAGTACTTGTCAATACCAACCCAATAGGCCTAAATACGAGGGAGTTATGTTGTGTGGTTAGCACGTTCCTAGGGCTACCTTCGACCCAGCTCCATGATACATTATTACTGTATTGTCATAGAAATTAAATACGTAGAAACGGATCACAAGATTTGAACCGTAAAGACAAACAGACATACAAACAATGCAAGTTACTAATAAAAATATTTTGCAATACTTATTAAACGAACAGAGTGTTTTAAATATCAATAAAACATAGTAAGAGAACATTGAATTAAACATAAATCATAGATTAAAACAAAAAAAAATTATCTTAATTTCCATGTTTTTACCAACCCTGATAGAGATAGATAACACTTTATTTTTTTCACCAAAGATACACATTATGGAAATATATACTGGTGCGACGTGTGAATTCGTGGAAGGAGTCACTTGAGAACAGTGGTCTTAATATAAATGTGGCGAAGAGTGAGTACATGGCCTGTAATACTACAGATCCCCTACCCGTTCGCATAGGCGAAGACCAAGTCGAACAAACGGACCAGTTTAAATACTTGGGATCTGTACTCCACGCGACTGGGGACATCAATTACGACGTCAAGGCTCGCATTACAGCAGCTTGGGCAAAGTGGCGTGAGGTGGCTGGTGTTATTTGTGACCCTAAAATGCCGGTTAAGCTAAAAGGACAGGTCTATAAAGCCATCATTAGGCCTGTCCTTCTATAGAAGGACACTGACACTAACACGTTCAAGCACTGGCCACGTTTCGCTGCCATATATGGCAGCGAAACGTGGCCAGTGCTTGAACGGCACAAGCACGAGCTGCGTGTCACGAAAATGAAGATGCTGCGCTGGATGTGTGGAGTGTCGCAGAAAGACTGCATCAGGAACTCCCGCATCCGCGGCAGCCTTCATGTCCGTGATATAGCAGATAAAATGCAGGAGAGGCGCTTTCGATGGTACGGCCACGTCTTAAGGAAACCGGCAAATTACGTGGGCAATAAGTGCCTGACCATGCCGCCTCCGCCGGGACCCGGAAGAAGAGGCAGACCCAAGAAATGCTGGCTTGATGTCGTCAGGGATGACATGCGTGCCATTGGCCTCGCCACAAAGGATGCCGAAGAGCGCGCGAAGTGGAAAAGGAGAAGCAAGAAAGCAGACCCCGGGCTCCGAAGCAGCAGCTGAGGATGCTACCGGGAACACGCTCAGACGAAGAAGAAGACATTATGGAAATATAATTTCATAAATGAGAGGCATTGATTTGCCCTTCAGAAAAAACACGGTCTATTTGGTCATGGTATTACTAGTTTGATTTATAAAATATTATAGATTACCTGAAGATACTAAAAATTACCTACCTACTAGTTCAACGAGGCAGTCATAGTAGTAGCGACTCAAATATGATTATTAGAATTTGAACTCTTATTTTAAAACTATTGAGTACATTTTCTTCTCCTCATACTGTTTGAGTTGTTTCGTACGTATTTTATTCAACCAGCCATATTTGCTCATTTTTTGACATCGCTAACTCTAACGGTATTTAAAAAGTAGCACAGTAAAAATATTTTTTTCAATTTCTTTTTTATGTAATGCGATTTTGATTGCCCACTACATTTCAATGCCTATTTTTCTCAAAATTACTCATAATTTGCTGCAGAATAAAAAACGTTTCTTACAACAATGCTCCACTTGTCACTTTAAATTTGATTTTGAATACAAAAAACATTGCGAAAATTAAATAAGGTATCGAAGAGAGTACTCCAAGCGGTCTTTTACACCCACTTTTTGCCAACAATGTTAAGTCCCATGTAATAGGGGGCAAGCCTATTGCTATTTTATCGGGCAAAATGCCAGACTCCGAAGTGATTCTGGGTAGTTTTCTATTGAAAATTTACTTTTCGATTTAAGATTTGAACCCAAGACCGCGGGATCCCTACGCATATTATTTGCCAATAGACCAACCGTGTGTGACCAGACCTAAGTGGTAGTCGTTAAGCCAAGTTGGAAACCTTGTAGATGGCTTATACAAGGTGTAACATAATGAACGCAAGACCTGAAAGTAGTTTGTTCTAAATCGGTAACTGAATTGATTTCAACAATTTTTAAAGTGTCTTACATTTTTTTTTAAATTTGCAAAAATGCTTTTACTCTTTCAGTGCGCTATATAAACTAAATTTATTCTTGATTCATAGCAATAAGGAGATTTCAAATGCATTCCTAAAACGTATTTCACAACACGAACACATATACGTACAAGTTTCATTGTTAATTAGGGTATAAAAGTGCTTAAAAGGGTAAAAACCTTTAAATTTGGAAATTTGGTTTTCGTTTTGGATTTATGAAGCAATTTTCTAAAAGGGGTGTCTGAGGTCTTGCGTTTATTATGTTAAACCTTGTATACATAAGATTTATTTCTTTCTTTATATATTTTATTTATAATAAATAAAAAAGTTCGTAGCTGGGTGGCGCTCGTAGCGCTGTGCGACCGTGGTGTTCTTACCTATCACTAAAGCTAAGCAGCGTTCGACTCGGTAGGCCTGAAATGGGTGACCGTTTGTGGCATTTTTATATTCAAGCGTCTGCGTGCTTCGGAAGGTACGTTAAGCCGTTGGCCCCCGTGACCACTTGATATGGTAGTCGTTAAGCCGAGCTATTATATTACCGCCTTATAGGCGGCTTGATACGTTCCAACGATAGGTGGCCACAAACCTGTCTCCACCAATCCGCACTGGGTCCGCGTGGTGGATTATGACCTAATCTCTCTCACCTCAATTTTTATGAGGTCAGCAGTGGCTCAGTATAGGCTGATATCATAATTCTTATTAAATATAAACCAATATAGACGTGATCGTGTTTATTTTTTAAGGCTGGTTAACGTCCAACTGCCCTTCCAATACCTCACAAGGTAACTGGCAGCCATTTCTGACGCCTATTACAGTTAGTGCATCGTCGTAGTATGTTATTGCGTCACCCCAAAAATTCGACTAAACAGGTCAATACCGCGCCGGGTGTGTGAATTACAAGTTATAATAAGGCTTAAAGGTTAAACCACTAAACGGTTGAACCTGCACGTCGACCACAAATCCTCTTAACCGCAATGCTATACCTAGAATAGAGCTTAAACTCAACCACAGATAGTCGTGACCGAGATGTGAAAGACAATGTTTGAGTTTTCATGTAAATTTACATACTTTTAGGCAATGATACAAAATATACATTCCTGCTCTAAGGCGGAGATTGGGAGAAAATGCCTCAGGCATTATCCCGTATCTATAGACATTTACAGCCGCAGTGATAACTTAGTGGCTAGACCGTTGGACTGCAAAGTCAGAGGTCTCGCGCTCAAACCCAGGCACGCTCCTCTGCCTTTTCGAAAGTATGTACGTATTAAAAATTAATTATCACTAACACAAGGAAAACATCATGAGGAAACCTGCATGCCTAAGAGTTTCTCGAAGGTGTGTGAAGTTCGCCAACCCGCACTGGGCCAGTGTGGTGGACTATGGCCTAAGCCTTCTCAGTGAGAGCAGGCCCGTGCCCTACGGTTCAACAGTTTCTTAATAGGGCTAATATTATTTAGGAAAAATTGTTATTTTATTTCTAATATCGACAAAAATAAGTTGTACTACATGACTATTTAAAAAGGGCCAGATCCAGACCACTCTGTAAACGTCAATAAGTCCGAGGATATGTGAACACGACTATAACTCTATATAACTTCAATCCAATTATTTAAAGTAAATCACTAGAAAACACCGTACACATTAACTTTAACTTTCCCGAACTATGGCGCTGTTCATTTATCGTAAGTGATTCACTTTCTCACAATTACTCTATGTTTTCACTACACCGCGTCAAATCTACGGTGACCCTTAAGACGTAAGTTCCGCTACTCGGCTAACGTGGAGGCCATTAGATGCGATGTTCCCAACGAATTCGCTTTACGCGTTGAGAGGTAAAAAAACAAATGTACAAAGCCGAACTCCAATGAATTCGAATGAGTGTTGCAGCCATTTTTATGGGTGGTAGGAATACTTGTATGAGAAACATAAAATGGGCAGTGACTGATATTTTTTTAATAAGAAACATATGTTATATATGTACGTCAATATGTAAATCAGGAATGTCCCACAGCTGGGCAAAAGCCTTCTCTCACAAGAAGAGTTAATACGCCATACTCACAAAGTACGGAATAGAAGGCCATACTCCACCACACCGATTAGTGAATACGCACATAACCCAGTTTGAAAATAGTAAAAATATTATTTTATTAGGTAACCGATCTTTCAAATATGTTACTGTTTTGTGATAGTTAATTGGGAGATATATTATATGATCCTCGCAAGGCATCTGGCGTGTCGTGTAGTACGATGCATTTTATGTATTTTACCCCACAATTATTCATGAAACAGTTGTCTGATCTTTAAATTTATATTATCTTTGAGATTTTTCTGTTTACTTGTATGCTGTGAGCGAATGTCAACACTTGGTTTCTCACACGCTTTGGTTCGACGCTCTAACCACTTTAACGCTGGTGTCGATTTAACGCTCCAACTGTGGCATCTGTTTTGTGGCCAAGCCCATTGGATCATATTCTTTTATTAGACTCGCCTTTTGCGTGCAGTGATTAGATAGTTGTTACATAAATTGTGAGAATAGGTGTTCTTTTATGATTTTGGTTTTTCCAAAGGACTTTGTACACTGATATTTTAGATATAAGGCGATAAAAAATATTGTTTCATCTCATACTATAGAATGTTACGAGCAATATTTTTTACTGGCCTTACACCATTATATAATATAGAATATGTTAAAGCAATGTTTTTTACATCAACGGCATTGTTACTTTTTTTGTTGAGGACAGACTATGACGGATGATTTAGCGCAGTGGTTAAGAGCTTAAGCCGCTCCGCCAACTGTGTCTAGTAGTCGCGGGTTCGATTCCCGCACAGAACAATACTTTGTGTGATCCATAATTATTGTTTCGGTCTGGGTATTTGTGTATGTGAAATTTCATGCTTGTAAACGCACCCTTGACACAGGAATAAATCCTAGTGTTGGGCTACGTTTACTTTAAACAAATAAAAAAAAAATTATAGACTTAACTAGTGACGTAGTTCCTTAAATACTCGCTTTGTATAGCGCAATCAGGGCTTAGCTTGAAGTTCAAACTTGATTTTTTTTATGTAAGAACATTATGGTCATCATGATGGTCTTCCAACCTTTGACTTACAGTGGACGGTTGACTGAAGAAGAAGAAAAAAATAATACAGAGATTTCTATGTTCAAATGAAATTTATATTCCTTAAAATTTGGTATCTCAGTGAAAAAACAACGTGTATTTTGTAACCTCATTATAGTATTTTACTTTTTACCTTTTATACTTATCTGTATCCATTTCTCTTATTGGTAAATTGTGATATTACTTGTAATACAAATAAAACGGTTACCAAATACGCAAAGCCTAAACAGGTTTACGTTGAGATCTGAATGAAGAAAGCGCGTAGTGTACAGGCAAATAGTAGGTCAACTAAAGCATGCGGCCGAAATTATTAGGATTACATAACGACGAAAAATGGCGTTTAGCTCACCATTTGTCATATTGGGACTGATTGTTCTTTTTTTAACGTGAGTGTACATTGTAGAACTAGCGAATATTAGGCGTAGGAGTACCAGATTAAATAGTTCAAATCGCATCACCATTTCATTGAATGAATGTGCTATAAATTAATGAAACAAAGGACGCTTGAATGACTGACCAATATAACGAATAAAATAAATAATAAATAAAATTAGTGGATTCTTACCATCTATATCAACACGCCAGATCTCTTGCGGAGTAGGCAACTAAATATATAGTTTTTTTAAACATAACCCCATATAATAATAATAATAATATTAGCCCTGTTAAGAAACTGTCCCACTGTTGGGCACGGGCCTCCTCTCAAACTGAGAGGGTTTAGGCCATAGTCCACCACGCTGGCCCAGTGCGGGTTGGCGAACTTCACACACCTTTGAGAAACTCTTAGGCATGCAGGTTTCCTCACGATGTTTTCCTTCACCGTTAAAGCAAGTGATAATTAATTTTTAATACACACATGCTTTCGAAAGACAGAGGTGCGTGCCTGGGTTTGAACCCGATACCTTTGACTTTGCAGTCCAACGGTCTAACCATTAGGCTATCACTGCTATACTAAAATTTATTCCTGTGTCGAGGTAGCGTTTACAAACATTAAAATTCACGTACACAAATACGCAGACCGGAACAAGTAATTGTGGATCACACAAAGGTTTGTCCCGTGCGGGAATCGAACCCGCCACTATTGGACACAGTGGGCGGAGCGGCTTAAGCTCTTAACCACTGCACTAAATCGTCCGTCAATAGGGAATTAATACTTTTTACTGAGGTACTTATTGTTATATAGATAATCAGCTAAACACTTTGTTAACTGAATATACCACAGGTCTGTGGCCACCTATACTTGATACTTATCAAGCTGCCTATAAAACATCCAAAATTTGCTTAACGACTACCACATTACGCGGTTCCACGTGAATTCCGAAGCACGGGGATGCTCGACAATAGAATTGCAACCAACGGTCACCCATCACAGACCGACTGAGCCGAACGTTCATTAACCTTGGTGATCGTTAAGAACGCGGTAATTCCGTAGTGCTACGATCATTTCAGAGGTGTGACTGGCCTTTTAAATTAATACGAAGTACCATGACAATCTTCTTGGCTTTATGATGATGCTACAAAAATGTTGATTCGATTAATAAACAGGTTTGTGATCCAGCCCCTACAATATGTAGAAGCAGGTTATTATTAAGAAGGTGTCCGTCACACGGATTTGATACTATACCTACATAATTACCAATCGATATATCTACGATATACGAGATATTTTGATAGCAAAATCACAATAGCACAGGAGTAATAAGAATAACCGAAATATAAGACAATTTGTTATGAGAAGTAATAGCAAACAAAAAAACCGTAACTATATATAATAATATAATAATTATTATATGTAGATACGGTTCACTATATACGAGGAATTATTTCCGTGTCGTGAATGCATTTATAAAAATGAAAGTCCCACAAACACAGAGCTTATGCCGCTCCGCCCACTGTCTCTGATAGTCACAGGTTCGATTCCTGCACAGGACAAATCTTTGTGTGACCCACAATTATTTGTTTCGGTCTAGGTATTTGTGTATGTTTATTTTCATGTTTGGAAAAACACCCACGGCACAGGAATAAATCCTAGTGGGGGGCTACGTTTACAAAAAGAAAAAAAAGAGAAATATTTGACACAAATTTTGTTTCGTACCAGGGGACTACTCGAACACGTGATTACTCAATCCAGAAGAGGAGCAGTCTATTCTCCAACCATCAAACAATCCTCAAAAAACTGCAACAAATAACCGCCTAAATCAAAATTATAATACTAACCTACTGTATAATTTTCACTACACCTGTCTAGAACCACAAAATAGGCCAACATATCAAGCCTTTAAACTAACGCAGTAAGGTTTAGATTATCATTGGAATTTCCGAAGAACGGTCGAGTGGATTGCGCAGTCAGCAAATACCATTTTGTGTCAGCAATCGCGCAGGTAGGCATTTGTGGACAACCTATTGACCTACTTGCGAAGCAAGTGGACGCAGTGTACAAAGTCTAAGTCTAGGTTTCATATCGTATTTTCACGACCATTCTTTCAAAGGGATATTCAGAACAGTATACTTTTTAGAGTAGGACTAAGTGGTTTTGATCCAGCATGCGATTGATCTAGTGCTATCCTCGGTTTTATTTGGTCTAGGTGAATTGTTTAGTTATAATACAACCATTATACAGAAATAATAAACGGCGCGGGGCAATGTTCTTAAAACAAATAAGATGTTTGCGAATTATTTGTTCGAAGTGTATACTTGAACGAATTTCATGACATTGGAAATCCATACATGACATAACTACGTACTGGTCGAAACCAGAGGTGGCCGGCAAACCGGCTAAACCACCCTATACAAGTTGTGAATATTTTATGCAAATTGGCAAACTATAATTATATTCGTCGATTAAGTCGGAAAATATCGTACCACCTTAGAGTTTTAATGGCGTGAATCAATAAATGATATTCAGCCGTTAATATATAGTGGTATTATTCCTATCGAATAGTTCTTAGCATAAATTGTACACTTAATGCTATCCGTAAAAATAGGTTTGTTCCATTCCTTTTTTATAAACTGTATCTTAGTATTAAATAAGCATACTTTGCTACAAGCTTTTGGATACAATAACCGCTCCGTCTATATTCCTCAAATGGGGATGGTGGAGGTGTACTCCGAGCTCCCATGTAGTAAGGAGCGAGCCTCCGGAACGGATATTGGATTTTTTTCTATAGACAATTTACATTTTGCCATACACAGAATTCGACGTTACGAACTCAAAACCGTGATCGTTACGCGCATTATTTGCTTCTAGACAAACGACGCAGTTAATAAGCTTAAATAAATTAAATTTTTAAAAACATGGATGTGCATTAAATATTTGGTCAAATAGCCGACGGAGCGCGACGGAAGCGTAACGGACGCGCTCAGCTACGTTTGGTCGTGACATTTGCCGTCGCGCCGAATGGAGCTGCGCTGTGTAGCATCTCCCGTACATTTCAGTACATTACAACTCCCCAAGCCGCGCCACCGTCGCGCTCCCGTCGTGCTGTGTGGGCGTGTGGCGAAACCTTAAAGATGACCTCCTTCGGAGATATCACGTATGTGTATTTAAACATTTTCGTCACCTCAACTTACATAATAAACTTGAATTACACATAAAAATGTGCCTATATGAACTAGGCGCGTTAAAATTGTATTAGTTATGTGACTACCAATTTTATAATAAGTCAAGTACCTATGTTAAGTAATAACTCGAAATGTTTATACGCCCGAGTTTTTGTGTTAGTGGAACAGTAGCGCTCCTTTTATGGTTGTAAAGCGACTTATACTTTGCAGCGATCGGCATTAGGCACATACCCTATCACGGGTTATTTTGTTTTTCGCGTCTTCGCAGACGGTCAATAACAACGCTACCTACAGCGTCCAACTATAAGTAAGTACGGGGTAAGGGACCCCATAAGTAGAAAATAAACCATGAAAATCGTTCAAGCGAGAAGAATTACGTCAAGAATGAATTACATACATAAAGTTAAAGGCGTAAATAAATTAAAGATGCTCTGATTCTAATACAAGATTTTAATAACGAGGATAACCTTGCATTTTTTTAACCACCAAATTAGGAAGTAATAACAACAAGCAATAATAATAAGCAAGTATTTTAAGCACCAAAATGATATACCTATGTAATAGGTTAGATAGAGAATAAAAATAAGTCCGCAGTAATATTTTGTGACCTTCGAATGGATCTTCACACTTAACGTGCAAATACTGACAGCAAAAAAAAACGCTTATAAAAATTTGAAAAAAAAATGTCATTAGACCGTAATTGACGCACTATTCCGCCTATATTCCGCAAGCGGGTCGGCAGAGGTGTACTACGTACACCCAAAATTTACCGACGTTGTTAGGTCCCATGTAATAGAAGGCGAGCCACCATGATTAAAAGACTATTCCAATCAAACTTTAAAACTTTTTAAATAAACCATCACCATTTTTAGATGTTTTAATTGTAATTGCTATCTATAACAAGTATAATATGAAAGCGACAGTATTTCCGAAGACATCGAAATGAAAATGCCGTTAGCAATAAATCGACGTTTTTATGTTGAGTTGAAAAAGTTTAAAAGTTTGGTTATGCTAAAATAATCAAAAAGAAAATAAAGTATAACCACATAGGTAATAGTGTGGATTATTATATTTCCCAGTGCTGGGTAAAATTTTTCCATAACATAATATTTTTCACATAGGATGGGTAGTGCGGTGAAGGAAAACATCGTGAGGAAACCTGCATGCCTAAGAGTTTCTCGAAGGTGTGTGAAGTTCGCCAACCCGCACTGGGCCAGCGTGGTGGACTATGGCCTAAACCCTCTCAGTTTGAGAGGAGGCCCGTGCCCAACAGTGGGACAGTTTCTTAACAGGGCTAATATTATTTATTATTATGGGTAGTGCGCCATGTTTTCTAACACCAACACATTTTGCACTGCAAAACACCAATCCTCATAGTTCTCGCGCCCTTTTAACTTTGGAATGTTAGCAATATAGTTCGTTGTCATTTTTTTCACAAAACCAAACAGTACTACGCGTTATAATCTATCAAAAAAATATTTAATAACGTATGCCCATAACCTGATAATAATACACACAGCGGCGTTTCAATAGACTAACGATTTCCTGTCAAAGTTTTACACATAAGTTATGACAGATGGCGCTAGTAGTTACATTTATGTTTTGTTATAGTATTAACAGACAGTTCTAAGTGCCAAACGAAATTAATATTGAATTCAATAGTGTTAAGGCATAAAACCATAAGTATAGAAACCGGTCATGTCTCTTATTGCCATGGAATAAAGTATAATTTTCTTCGACACAACTGTCGCAGTACCTACCTTACCTGAAAAATACTATAAATAACTATAATTATAAATATGAAAGTGTAGGTTTTGACGTTTGGATGTTTGTTACTTAATCGCGCAAAAACGGCTGAACGGATTTGGATGAAAATTAGCACACAGATAGTTTATTACCTGGATTTACACATAGGATCCTGTTTATCCCGGAAAAATGTAAGGTGCCCGTCTAAAGTCAACGTGGACAAAGACGCGGGCAGAAGCTTACACATAATATTAAGCATTTTCTTTGCAAATTTTTAACACAAATTCATCAAAAAACGACATAAACTTTCGCCTTTTACCTCACTTTCGATGTTAACCAAAAGAAACCGTTGTTCATAACGTGGTCCGAGAGAAAGTAATTTGTTTAGATATAAACCAAAATGCTGATTTTTGACAAAAAAAATATCTATTTTCTATATCTATGACTGACGATTTAGCGCAGTGGTTAAGAGCATAAGCAGCTCCGCCCACTACGTCTAATAGTCGCGGGTTCAGTTCTCGCACGGGACAAATCTTTGTGTGACCCATAATTTTTTGTTTCGGTCTGTGTATTTGTGTATGAGAATTTTCATGTTTGTAAACGCAACCACGTCACAGAAATAAATCTAAAAGTGGAGCTACTTTTAAAAAAAAAACAGAACAATATCAGTAGTACATAAAATAATACAATCACCATTTATAATCTACGATCAAATATGAAATAAAACTATGATTTTCCGATTTTATCGCGGTTTATTTTTTGATTTTTAAGTTCCCGACGTTCCGAGTGCTTTGCAGCACCCATGGTCACGGGAGGGACTGAGGTGTTAGACGTCCAAAAGGAATAGTTGTTCCGGGGTACCCTCAAACTTCTTAATTATTTTTGTTGGTCCGATCTACGCAGAATGAGCTCACGGTGTCTTGAGGTCTTGCTGTGTTATGCTTGGTTTTGGATTTGATTATATTAATTACCGGATCCCAAGTCGATGGAAGCACCCAGCAATCTTCTCTATTGAAATTAGGATGTTTTTTTTTAATTTCAATTGCCTCGCGAACCATTCTTGGCAGGAATCGGTGTCCTTTCACGAGGATCTGTGATCTATCATATCTGATGTTGTGGCGGGTGCGGTCAAGGAGATGTTCTATTTTAAAAATATAATACTTTTATTCATGTGTAATAATCGCGTAAATCTAAGAACTCAGTATACGATCAAATATATTTTTTTAAATTAATTTTAGCAAACAACGATGACCATTAATTTTATGGATGGTTGTTAAAAACTTATTTATGAATGTGTTAAAGGTAAGATTAGAAACCAGTATTTTTATTTATAGTCTGAATTTAATGTCCGGTTTCAATATTCAACTTTGATTCAAGATTTGCTTACTGTCAGTAGAATTAAAGGATGATTTAGCGCAGTGGTAAAGAGCTTAAGCTGCTCCGCCCACTGTGTCTAATAGTCGCGGGTTCGATTCCCGCACGGGACAAATCTTTGTGTGATCCACAATTATTTGTTCCGGTCTGGGTGTTTGTGAATTTTCATGTTTGTAAACGCACCCACGACACAGGAATAACTACTAGTGTGGGGGTACATTTAAAAAAAAAATTACATCTTTTCCATACAAAATATGTCAAAATTCTATCCTTAGTAGGCAAATTTATCCTTGGGTTAAATATTGAAAACCGGCCTTAAGTGACGCTTAGGTAACTTGAAATTCTAATTTATCAGAAATTGGTTGTCAATTATATCTGTGTATATCGTCACGCCAGACCTAACAGGCTTCCTTCCCTAGTTCATCTCATACACACTCTTGACGTTACGGCTACAGTACGTACGGTGGTTACGGCCTTACTTGCCCTTCAGATAGAGTGGTTGTAATGAAGTAAAATAACAGAAACAAATACGCTTTTCATGAACTATATTAGCTGTTCAAATTAATTTTGTTATAAGTTAAAGGAACTTTAAACTTTATCTAGTTCTAAATATCTGAGAATGTTATTGCAGATAATTATAGTAAAAAAGCGTTATGTAACTTTGTTGCTAACCGTATTAATAACAAAATTCAATTTTTTTTTTTTGGATTCACTAACACTATTTACAAATTTTGCAAAAAATATAGTTGCTTTAGTCAAATTATAACGCACAATAATTTATCCAAACCGTCACGCCTATATTCCCCAAGCGGGGGTAGCAGAGGTGTACTAAGTACACTCACGTTTCGCCGACGATGTTAGGTCCCATGTAACAGGGGGCGAGCCTATTGCCATATACCGGGCACAATTCCAGACCCCGGACTCGTACTGGGAAGTTTTTCGTTAGAAAAACTACACTTGTCCGACCTAGGATTTGAACCCAGGACCTCGTGATCACAAAGCGATGCGCTTTTTGCCACTAGACCAACGAGGCAGTCAATTATTTATACTTTTAATTATTTTTTTCTTTCATGTGTATCAATTAAAAATTAATTCATGTGTGTGTGTGTGTGAATGATGTACGCTGTTGGCCGCGAGGCCTTTACAGCTTCACCGGACTTAAAGGCGAGCGTGCAACCACTACGCTCTAGCCAGCCAGAAGGGCAAGAGGCGACATACTCGAGGGCGCCTCGAAGAGGCGCCCTCGGTTGGGACAGTCGCTGTAGGGGGACGGGTGCACTACTAAGTGCACCGGTTAACCGCCGGCTATGGGAGGGGATCTACTACTACGTCGTCGTCGTCGCCCGTATTCTGAGCGGAAAGAAGGGATGACCAAGCATCGGGGGGGTCGTTGAGAACATGTCGCGGCCGGCGGTGGCGGCAGGGGTCGGGGGGGAGATCGTAGTCTCATAATATCTAACCTTTTGTCTAGTTTATTAGATTATCTGTTTTTTTTTCTATAATAATAGAGAAAGTAACGTAGTTCACACTAATTTAATTTTACTTTTAAAATGCACCCTATTCTATGTCCCGCAAGGTTCCATATCAAATTTGGTATCGTTCACGTAATGATCTATGGCCGATTTCAATATTTAATGAATAGGTAGATTTGCTTACTGTCAGTATTATTTGGAATGTATTTACATATATAACATATCAAAATTGTACAAATAGTAGGGAAATCTATTCGGAGTTCATTGAAAGCGGACATAAATAATTTTTGTATGTAATGTATCAAATTTTGATTACAAAAATAATTTACATAAAAAGCCCATAAAATACACTTCGTAGTTTCAACTGTAGGTCAATTTAAATAAGGTATATATTCAAGTGAATAAAACGGTTTATAACTGTTAAAATATGTCATCTACTTTCACTATTTTTTGATGCACAGACATTGTCTAAAATGGCCCAGTTTACTTCAGTATTCGTGTAGATTGACGCTCTACAGACTTTTACACGATTTATTGATAGATTAGAGACCGTGTTTAGTTGGTAGAACGCTTGCCTTGTTAATAAGAGGTGCGGAGTTCAGATCCCGATTCGCACCTCTGGATTTTCCGAAACCTATGTTTGTTCACTTGATTTAGAAATAAATTCTCAAGGAATATTAAAATTATTTCTTTATTATTTATTTAAGTACAATGGTATTAATGTGAGTTTAACTCAAAATCAAGCTCTAGTAGTAAACCTTTCAGGGATAGAGGAAAAAAATCATTAATTTATCGTAATTAACCAAATAAAATTTTATAAAAATAAACAGTCTAAACCTTGATTTGGCAATATGTACTGCAACGAGCTGTGCCAGGTAATGTCCAGTATATTGGCCAGACTTTCTCTCAGAATCTAGACTTTCAATTTTTTTTTTAATTTTTTCTAGGTCCAGGTAACTCTTGTAAATGTAAATATATGAGAAAATATATTTATTTACTATTTTACTTGACAAATCTAGGGTTAAAATGTGGAAAGGTTTGACGAGGACAGGGATTGTGTCAGGCTACCTCTTTAACACTAAAACCGAAAAAAATACGGGCTTGATATCCTCAGTTTTTCAATACCCTTCATCTTTAAATCTTTACTACTAGTATATCATCACGCCAAATTCCTTGCGGGGTAGGCAGAGAGTACAGAGTTCCAACAGGTTCTTTTCTTACATACCTCTCTGGCTTCCGCCACTCTCATAGTTCGCCTCATACACGCTAGCCGGTTACGGAGACTGGACTTGTTTTTTAGATCTTCTCTGATCTTGATCTTTAAAACGTTGGTGAAAATTGTCATAACCAAATTATTAGCATATTCACACATATTCATATATTTAGATTAACAAAAATAATTGATTTAATGCCAAACAAAAATGTGCAAGCGATTTGAAAAGCTGAGAATGTTAAGATACTTATGTTGCTGACCGTACAATGCACCTTTTCGCCTGTCTCTTGTAAAGAAACAAGATTTGGTAAAAAATATGCGTTTACTGAAAGTAGTCAAATATAAAACTGATTCTTTTTACCCCGCCATAAACCATATATGATGGACGATTTAGCGCAGAGGTAATGAGCCCAAGACGCTCCGCCAACTATGTCTAATAGTCGCGGGTTCGATTCTCGCCCGGGTAAATCTTTGTGTGACCCACAATTTTTGTTTCGGTCTGGGTATTTGTGAATGTGAATTTTCATGTTTGTACTCGCACCCACGACACAGGAATAAATCCAAGGGTGGAACTACGTTTTTAAAAAAAAAACATACAGCTTGGATAGAACTTAAAGTAGCTCACCCTCTTTAACATTAAGACTGAACATATCTTAACGAAATATTGGTTCACTACGCACACCTTCGCCTGTCTCTTCAAAGGTTTAGCTAAAAACGTGATCCGTCTACGGAAAAATGTACCATTTTCCTTTTTGCCCCGCAATAAACCACAAATAAAACTTATACAAGCAGAATCGACGTCTTTCATATTAAGACTGAATATATCTTGACGAAATATTGGTTTACTGCGCACTCGTTTGCCTGTCTCTTCAAAGATTTTGGTAAAAAACTGATCCGTCTACAGAAAAATACACCTGTCCCTTTTTGCCCCGCTAAAAACCATATCTTAAACTTGAAGTGCCTCACACTCTTTAACATTAATACCGAATATATTTCGGTGAAATATTGGTTTACTACGCATTCCTTTATCTGTCTCTTTTTGCCCCGCTATAAACCGTATATATGTTACACTTAAAAGTGGAATGACAATATCACTCTCTACATGCCGCGTCATGTCTTCATAGTCACGAGCGTATTACGTTATGTAACTACTATCATTAAAATAAGGTACATACAGCAATACCGTTCCATTCATAAAGCCTTTTCTATTTTGTATTGTATATGACATAATTGTAGGTGTAATTTGCGTAATAATTTGCTGTTTATTTGACTTTCTTTTTGGCTGAAACAGTTGGAGTTGTTACAACTTAAATATAATGAGATTATCACGCTTTAGCAGTTGGCCTTGTTTCCATTAACTTGGGATCCGGTAATTTATATAATTAAATCCATAACCAAGCATAACACTGCAAGACCCCAAGATACAAAATATATGTGTGGATCAAAATTAATAATTAAGAAAAATAATTGAATAGTAGTGATAGCCTAGTGGTTAGACCGTTGGACTGCAAAGTCAGAGGTCTCGGATTCAAACCCAGACACGAACCTCTGTCTTATCAAAATCGGTGAAGGAAAACATCGTGAGGAAACCAGCATGCCTAAGAGTTTCTCGAAGGTTTGTGCAGTCCGCCATACCGCACTGGGCCAGCGTAGTGGACTATGGCCTAAACACTCTCAGTTTGAGTGTGCGGTGGGACGGTTTCTTAACAGGGCTAATATAAAAAAAATAATGACCGTTGAACGTCAAACACTTCACTCATGGTTAGGGGAGGGACCTTCCGTGACCATTGGTGCTGCAAAGCTATCGAAACGTTGGGAATCTGGTCGGGCCTCTGCGTTATTTTTTTGGAAACAAAAAGTATCCTATCATGTCCTTCCTTCAAATGATATTTATCTCCTTTTCAAATGTTATGTATCTTTACTTTTTCTTTCTAATCTTTTCAGTAGTTTAGGCAGGTAACACACAAACAACACAACACAATGTACAAAAAGAGTTACATTCGAATTTATTTAATTCTTTATGCACTTTTGCACAATGTCGGACTTAATGCATGACGCATTTTCTGCCAGTCTACTTTGAATAGGTTGGTGTGGTAGGTGCGAAAAAAAACGATTATTAAAAAACAAGGAACAGAATATTAAGAAAACAAATATAAATTACAGACGAACTAAAAAATTTAAAACATAAAACTAAATACATACCTATAATAAAACATACCATATTATAGATAAAATATTACAAACATACATAATTGTACTATATATAAATCAGAACTTTTGACATAATGACATAAAACTGCTAACATTTAAAAGAATCAGCCAACATTTTGTGCCACAGAGAGTAGGCACTTATTTTTAAAGGAGAGACTTTTTGTAGTCCTGAGTTCCTGGGGCAATGAATTCTATAAAAAGATAGATTGGACGTTTATAACGTTTAGTATTCAAATATGAATTTCGTGGCTGTCTATTACTGGCAAATAACAAAAAATTTACCTTGCCAAGAAAGCGTGCTGGTACGTTCATCTTTATATAGAAAATTTAGTTTAGTATGAAAAGGCCAGCACGTTAACGCGATACCGTTATCTAACGTCAACCTGATCATGCTAAGCCCTTATCAGGGCTAGGATCCGTAATTCTTGCCTGCGCTAGTCAAAATAGTCTTGTCTACGTCCATATAATATAAATCTTGAAACGAGTGTTTTTGTGTCTAAATTTTTTCACTTTGTGTGTGTGTGAATGATCTAAGCTGTTGGCCGCTTTGGTTTTACAGCTTCATTGGACAACAGGACAAATTTTGTCACGGTGCGTCATGCTAGCATACAAGATAAAACTATTATCTCACGCCTAGATCAAATTCGTGACACATGTCTGGTTGCGCCTGTGCTAGTCTTGTTGTAGTGGATGACTTTTGACTAATAATCTATCTATCTATAGCATCACGCCAGATCCCCTGCAACCCTGCAGTCAAAGAGAACCGAGTTCCAACAGGTTCTTTCTAGACTATCTGGCTTCTTCCACTCTCATAGTTCGTCTCATACACGCTTGCCGGCTGACTGATGACGATGACTATAAAAAATTAAAAGGTAGTCATTTATGCCGAGAAAAATACCCAATAGCCTTAAAATAAACGTATGTACATTTCCGTACAAATAATATATAAAATGTTTTACGTTATTTATCATCATCATCATCATCTCAGCCTATACTTGTCCACTGCTGAACATAGGCCTCCCCAATCGCTTTCCAGCGTAACCGGTCCGATGCCACCTGCATCCAACGACTTCCTGCGATTTTCACAAGATCGTTGATCCATCTGGCAGGCGGTCGTCCACGCTGCGCTTGCCACGTGGTCTCCACTCTAGAATCTTTCTGCCCCAACGCTCGTCCGATCTACGCGCTATGTGGCCCGCCCATTGCCACTTCAGCTTGCTAATCTTAAGGGCTATGTCGGTGACCTTAGTTCTTCTACGAATGTCCTCATTCCTGATCCTATCGCGTAGAGAAACGCTGAGCATAGCTCTCTCCATAGCTCGCTGAGGAACTCTGAGCTTTTTTATGAGACCTATTGTAAGAGACCACGTCTCTGATCCATATATCATCACTGGTAACACACATTGACTAAAAACTTTAGTCCTAAGGCATTAACGCTTACGTTATTCATTAGCAAAAATTAACAAATATAATTGTAAGTATTATTAATGTACTCATGCTTACAGGTCGCATTCCCAAATTATATATACTGATGTAAATAATTGTTACATAATGTGATAATTTCGCTTCCATTCATAGAAGGAAGTGATGCGAAATGTGTCGTTAGTCGTCTCATACACGCTTGCCGGTTACGGAGACTCTTGACTTTTCCATCAGATAAGACTCGGTTTATTTGGTCGTGGTAAGATAGTCTAGGTCTTCGCCGGTACCTGCGTCGTTCCACTTTCACATTGTATATCTGTTTTGTCATTCTTTCCTCTGGCATTCTTTCTATATGCCCGAACCAACGGAGCATGCCCTTTCTCATCTTTACACCGATATTATCTTTCATACCTATTCGCTGTCTTACTATGCTGTTGCTAATGCGGTCGGTCAGCTTCACTCCGCACATCTTCCGCAGAACTCGCATTTCTACTGCATTTATCCTACTTTCATTCTCCTTCTTTCATACCCAGCTCTCGCTACCATATAACAGCGTTGGGACAAGAACTCCGTTATGTATGGCCAGCTGCGCCTTATGGCTTAAGTGCCGGCTCCCGAGTAGCTTTCCCATCGCACCATTCACTCTGTTCCCTGCACTCACTCTTCTCTCTATGTCAGCGGTGTATTTCCCATCCTTACTGAAGGCGCATCCAAGATATACAAACTCATTCACTTGCTCCAGCACATCGTTACCAACCACAATCCTTACATCCGTTCTGGTTTCTTCTTTTGTGTGTAAGATTTATTTATATATTTGCATAGTATTATATGTGTATATATACAAGGTGTAACATAATAAACGCGAGATCTGAAAGTAGTTTGTTCTAAATCGATAACTGAATTGATTCCAACTATTTTTAATGTATCCTACTTTTTTTAATTTGCAAACAATGCTTTTATTCCTTCAGTGCGCTATAAAAACTAAATTTATTCTTGATTCATAGCAATAAGGATATTGCAAATGCATTCCTAACCCGTATTTCTCAAAATGCACACATACACATATAAGTCTCACTGTTAATTGGGGTATAAAAGTGCTTAAAAAAGGGGTAAGAACTTTCAATTTGTAAATTTGGGTTTCGTTTTTAATTTATGAAGCAATTCTCTAATCGGGGTGTCTGGGGTCTTGCGTTTATTATGTTACACCTTGTATAATGTTGTATTATAACTATGATATGTATGTAGGTAATATGATGACAGTATGTTTTATTTAGGTTTATAGTGTACGCCACCATAACTGCCCTATGCCTTATGTTGCTTCTTCTAATACATTGGTTGTCTGGAAGAAATGCTGCTGCTGCTTTTAGCGATAAGACCGCCAATTGTACCTAGCTGTTGTTAATTTTTTTGTATGTAATTAATTGTAAATATCACTGGTGTACAATAAAGAGTAATCTATCTATCTATCTAGTCAAAGCCAAAGTGTTAAGGAAAGAACCTGTTGGAACCCATTACTTTCTGACTACCCCGCATGGGATCTGACGTGATAGTATACATTAAAGCGACTTCTTATCTTTACACTGAAAATATCTTTCATGCCTACTCGCTTTCTTACTACGCTGTTGCGTATACGGTGGGTCAGGTTCACTCCGCACATCTTCCATAGAGCTGAGATTTCTGCTAACCCGGAAAATAATTTGGGGTGATGGTAAAAATATATATATATATATATAAATATATATAAATATATACACACACACACACACACACACACACACACACACACACACACACACACACACACACACACACAAATATACACACACGCATGCACATCTATGCTATTCAATTCTAATCCTTTGTCTGAGGATTTTATGTCTACCTTTGTAATTTATTGCTAATTTGCAAGCTTCGTCATTGGCGTTTCTTTTTATGTATATGATTGTACCTTATTAATTGTAAGCTGTGAAGTTTCTTAAATAAATACAAAATAAATATGTGCATCGATCATGAATAATTAATAAGGTGCATTAAAAATTAAATCATAGAGTACTTCCGAGACGCAAATCTATCTAGGGTGGTTCAACCGGTTTGCCGTCCGTCTCTTTGACGGACGATTTGACGCAGTTAAGAGCTTAAGCCGCTCCGCTCACTGGGTCGAATAGCTGCGGGCTCGATTCCTGCTCAGGACAAATCTTTGTGTGACCCATAATTACTTGTATCGATCAGGGTATTTGTGTATGTGAATTCTCATGTATGTAAACGCACCCACGACACAGAAATAAATCCTTGTGTGTAGTGGGGCACGTTGTTTTTTTTAATAAAAGATATTTTTAATGTCATTTCATTATTTATCGTAGTTTTTTTGCTACCAGCACTGTAGCGTGCGATTTCAACTGCAATAACTTTTACTATCATACTCGACGATTACGATTCTTATATGTGTTGTAATAAGGTTTTATAAAAGTGCATCAGACGTGGAAATTTCGATGAATGGAACTGCATTGTAATAATTTATAATGTTAATAATGTTCGTAGCAATGAACTGTTTGGTTTGTTTGTAGGTCATTGTTTTAGGGATGCGCCTTGTTATTTTTATTTTTCTTTATTTTATTTTATTTTAAAAACGTAGCACCACACTAGGATTAATTCCTGTGTCGTGGGGGCGTTTACAAACATGAAAATTCACATACACAAATACCCAGACCGGAACAAATAATTGTGGATCACACAAAGATTTGTTCCGTGCGGGAATCGAACCCGCGACTATTAGCGTCTAGGGTTCATGTTTCTTGAAAAAACTTTGTTCTATCTATCTATATATCTATTATATCTATCGTCACGCTTATATTCCCCAAGCGGGGGTGACAGAGGTGTACTGAGTACACCCACGTTTCGCCGACGATGTTAGGTCCCATGTAATACGGAGCGAGCCTATTGCCATATACCGGGCACAATTCCAGACTCCAGACTCGTACTGGGAAGTTTTCGTTATAAAAACTACACTTGTCCGACCTAGGATTTGAACCCAGGACCTCGAGATCACAAAGCGATGCGCTTTGCCACTAGACTAACGAGACAGTCTACTAAAAAAACTAAAAAAAAAATATATTGCTAAATTAAATAAACATTGAATATTTCCGTGTCGTTGCATTTATTTACTGTTTTAGTATTCTAGCTTTTAAGACAGCTGTTCCAAATTACATTTATTTTTTCATGCACAAACACACAAATATAATAAAAATCTACGAGTCAAACAAAAAATTATCCCGCATATACAACGTGTAATAGAATTACCGCATGACCTGAAAGTAGTATTTTTTTTAAATCGGCACTTGATTCGATTTTAATTATTTTTAAAGAATGCTTCATTTGTTTTAAATTATAAAACATTGCACCGCGGAGACCGCGTGTCGGCAAACGTAGTGTAGGGCGCCCTGTAGCTAGGTGGGGCAACGATATTCGTAAGGCAGCGGGCAGGGATTGGAGAAGGAGAGCTGAAGATCGAGCTCAGTGGCGTGCCATGGGAGAGACCTACGTCCAGCAGTGGACTGACACGGGCTGATGATGATGATGATGATAAAACATTGCTGTAACTCGTTCAGTCCGCTGTATTAAACAAAATGTAATCATTATTAAAAACACACACAAGTACAGGTTTCGTGGTTAAT
Organism: Phalera bucephala; assembly: GCA_905147815.2. NCBI lineage: Eukaryota > Metazoa > Arthropoda > Insecta > Lepidoptera > Notodontidae > Phalera > Phalera bucephala. The sequence continues at coordinate 4,528,444 of LR990616.1, forward strand.
TTAGGTTACGAAGTGCTTCAAAAAATGGTAAAAAACTCCTTAAATATGAAAAATTAATTTTCGAATTAGATTCATAAACCAATAATCTAATTGGGGTGTCTGAGATCTTGTGCTGCTAATATTATAAATGTAAAGGTTTGTATGTTTAGATGTTTGTTACTTAATCACGCAAAAACAGCTGAACGGATTTGAATGAAATTTAGCTCACATATAGTTTATTACCTAAATTACCACGTAGGATACTTTTTGTTCCGGAAAAATGTAAGGTTCCTGTCTAAAGTCAACGCGGACGAAGTTGCGGGCAGAAACTAGTGTTATATATGTTACACCTTGTATAAATCACGATCCCATTGCAGGCAAAGGCCACTAATCGATTTGAGAAAGATCACACGCCATTACGCGGACCCAGTGCTGCGTTAAGCAAAGTTGGAAGCCTTATTGGCGGTTGATAAGTTCGAACAGCAGATGTCCACAAATCTACGTTCATTAATCCGCACTGGGTCTGCATTATCATCATCAGCCCAGATTAGTCCACTGCTGGACATGCGCCTGCGCCACAGAGCTCGATCCTTGACTTTATGCATCCAGTTCCTGCTGGCTATCCGACGTATATCGTCACTCCATCTCGCGGGGGGGCGTCCTTCACTGTGTTTGCCAGTTCGTGGTCTCCACTCCAAAATCCATCTGCTCCAACAGTTGTCCGTTCTGCGGCAAATGTGACCAGCCCATTGCCACTTTAGCTTGCTGATTTTCAGAGCTATGTCGGTGACAAAGCTCTGAAAATTCTATCTAGCGTATAAACTCCAAGCATAGCGCTCTCCATAGCTCGCTGAGCGACTCTTAGCTTACGGACCAGTCCCATCGGGCATGGGTCTGTATAGTATGACCTAACCTCTCACCTCGAGTTATAAGAAAAAATCGCTTTCCAGCAGTGGGTCAGTACAGGCTAATTTGTTAAGTCGATTAAAACAGCCCAAGGGCAACAAGTGTTACAGTTTTCACAACGTTAGTTCACGAAGAGTGTTACCAAACATCCTTGTTTACACACTTCCTGTGAGCCATTGGAAAATTGTTATTCTGTTTCATTAATTCAATGATATGTGTAATATTGCTGAAAATTTGTTGGTATTTCATTATTGTCTGATTGCCCTAAAAGTTTTTTTATCGATTTAGCATTGGACCGAAAAACAAATAATGAATACGTTGCTATTCCGAATGTAGAAATACCGAAATGCCTTTTTTCATGTTTACTACCAATGACCGTTCTTAATAACCTATCTGTCGCTTACTGTAAGTTAAAATATTTATCTCTACTAACTTTCTGCTCATTAAACTGCTCCAATAAACAAAGATAAATAGTCATTCCTATTCATAACAAAGATAAATAGTAATTCCTAACATTTTTCTATCTGTTGGAGGATCGACTTGTAACCGTGGATAGATATCTTCATACAAAAAATGAGCGAAGCGTTTCAATTTGGTTACTTTGACAACTATCTGCAAATAGAATAAATGTCAGTTGCCTTATCCTTCAAAATTCGCGGATAATAAGGTGCTCCTGCTAAGATTTTATATAAAACATTACATATTCCATATTCACTGCTGAAAGTGATATTAAAGTATTTGATTAACTGACTCGAAACTAGGGGAAGCCAAGGTCCCAAAGCTTATATAAAAATAAACTGTTTTATGCCGCTTCTACACGTATCATTCTACACCCGATCCACCAAACTGGACCAAACTTTAGCGATCATCAAGCCGGTCCACTACACGATCTTCTAGCACCCGAAGCCTAAAGTCTTCGCTAAACCTGGGCGAACTCGTTTGACATTTATCACATATGATTTTTTATTCATTGCGGACACGAAATCGCTACCAGGAACATCGCTGTTGCATTATATTTGTCCAATTACACTGGCGCATTCTAAAATATTGGAGTCTACAATGATGATAGTCGTTTAAATTTAATAATTATTAATTATATTCATCATTAATTAAGTGCATGATCAAAATGGCGTGCCATATCGCCAAAACGGCGTATAGAGAAACATTTCAGCTACGCGCATACCATAGTGTGGAGAGCTTGTTTGTACGATTTCGCGAACCTATCCAAACACTATTGATTCAGTGTCGATTTACCAATCCAAGAGCGATCTCGGGTGAATTCAACCAAACCTGCACCAACACATCCTAGGGTATATCTCTATGAATACCCTCGACTCACTTCCCATACACATCCATGGTTATACGATCATTCGGGTGTTGGTCGACATGTATGGAAGCGACGTTAGAATTAATCACATGCCGAGTAACTATGGCTACATGCTGACACTTCAAAAGATTATCATGTTTTATTTCTTGCGAGTCCAGGAGATATTGGTATACATATTTGTAAAAATATATATATTTTTTAATCAATAATGTCGCATTCTAAATTTAACGAGAACAACATATCAACCATATATCAACATATAACCTATCAATTATACAGTAATTATGTAAATTACATATATTATCCTATCTCAAAATTTAATTATTTTTAGATGCAACGCAAAAATAAAAGCGGTTCGGAGGGCCACTTTAACCAAGAAGAGGATGCGTTATCTATCCTTAGACTGAAGTAACCATAAAGTTATGTCGATATGGAGACGGCAGTAGGATATATATCACACCGTATCTTTTATCATCAATATCTAACTGCGGCTAATGATAGATATGGTATTGAGAACGGCCGTAAGACAACGATAGTAGGTTTTTAGTCAACAGTAAAAAGATTCTTAAAAATATTTCTGTAAATCGAAAAATTAATAAATTACCGCCACGCTTATATTCGCACAGCGGATATGACAGGGTACTGTTAGTAACAACAGTTCGTTGATGATGTTAATTCTTAATGTAATATACTCGACACAGGTAATGCCATTATACTGAACACAGTTCCGGAAAATTCCAGATCTCTGGATTGCTACTGAAAACATACTAACTGAACTATAAACTAACCACTTTTTCTGACCTTTACTCTCTTTTGCAGGGGAAAAACCTTTATAAAATTCTCAGTATTCTGTTAGAAAAACTGAGGTATTTAGGACTTTCACCACACTAAAAAACCACTCGGTGGCCTTCAGCGACACGGTAGGGGGCCCTGCGCTCTAAACGGAATGCACCGGTACCTCGCTCTTGGTTCTCGTGCGATTGAGCACATCTTGGGGAATCAGAATCACTTCCCACACCCTCACGGTGCTCACGGCGACGTGGAGCCACCCCTGCTACTGTCACTTTCAGGATCATTAAGTCAATTAGACCTAGGGAGACCCACCCCAAAATACCTGCGATCTCTAGAGCGGCCCGTTCTTTTAAGCCTTGGGCAGCAGGCCTATTATTCGCTAAGGTGCAGCCAAATGGTGCAGCCGGCCATACATAATGAGGTGCTTGTCCCAAGCTTTGGCAGTGAGAATTGGGTATGTAAGAAAGAGAGTGAATATAAGAGTACCTAATAATACGAAGAGCGTTTAGGTGTCTACTGTTTAAACTATTCATCGCTAACAATGTGCACTATGGGGTGGTCACTAATTATTAAATCCATCATACCTAACAATTTTACGATACGAGTCACCTTGCCATCGTAAACGCCCCTATTTATGTTCAAGTTACGATAATAACACGTATGTTTCAGTTAGTAGCTACCCAGATAAACGATGACACAATAAGATTATTAAATTAGCACATTGCAAAGCGCATTGTAAGTTTGGAGATGATAATGTGAAATGCCATTTTTAGATTGTTGAAGACATCTTATTTTTCAAGATAGATGATATTTTTGTAACTAGGTACCTCGTTGTTCTTGTTGCGTATTATGTGGCTATGTAGTATCATCAGACCTCCACGTCAGATCCCTTGTGGGGCAGGCAGAGAGTAAAGACTTCCAGCAGTTTCTTTCCTTACAGACTTCCTCCACTCTGAGTAGGAAGTCTGTAAGGAACACAATGAGGAGATTCGTAGAAAAAACAAGGACACCAACATAGCCCATAGGATTAGTAAGCTGAAGTGAAAGTGGACGGACCACATTGCGCGAAAATTAGACGGGCGTTGGGGCAGAAAGATTCCAGAGTGGAGACCACGTATTGGTAAGCGCCGTATGGGACGGCCGCCTACCAAATATACCGACGATCTTGTGAGGATCGCAGGAAGGTTGGGTGCAGCTGGCATCGCACTGGTTGCGCTGAAAAGCGATTGGGGAGGTCTATGTTCAGCAGAGGACAAGTATAGGCTGAGATGATGACACAAATCACCTAACCGCTGTGGAGACAAGTTCTATATATGTACCTGGGCTTTTCTATTGATATACTTGAGGGGTTCTGGTCCGTTCTGGAACTATCATACATTTAAAAAAGGAATACTCAGCGCAGCGATGGACACAGTCTTTCTTCGGTAGTGACAGCGTACGAATCAACTATGAGCGATCTAAGTGGAATACACCAGCGACCTTAGCAAAGGGATACGGATATTACAAGTCACACAGCGTCTTGGAAGCAGTAACTGAGTACTAGCGAGTGTGGGACTAGTGTGTGTTTAGTACTTACTACTACTACTTACTGTCTATGTGTCTTTGACGTACTGTTTTGTGCGCCTAATAAAGTATTTTTAGGTATCCGTGTGTAAAGTATTATTAGGCGCTGTACGCACAAAACAGTACGTCGAAGACACACAGACAGTACACGTAAGTATTAAACACACACTAGTCCTACACTCGCTAGTACTCAATTACCGCTTCCAAGACTCTGCGCAGTATTCTGCGCACGTTATTCGGCTTTAAAGTACCCCGCAACGTAACAGTATAAATAAAAAGTTATATGGAAAAAGTATAGTAGTTTTGCCACAGGTCACCAGGTGCCAATTGCGTCACGATAAACTTATTTCACATTATTAAGCTTACTTTTTAAATCAGATTACAATTGTTATAGTTTCACAGTAACCGGCAATTTTAAAATCGAATAAAAGTCAGCCATAAAAAAAAACCAAAACCAATATCCAGAGTTCAAAGTCAAACTCCAAAATTATTTATTTTTATATCTCAATACAACAGCTCTTGTAAACGTCAAAATTATTACATTTTTTTTACATCTATCATCGGATCGGAACGCGGCCTCCACTGATGATCCCGCGAGAAATTCAGCGGGCTAGTCTTTGAACTTAATTTGTTTGGCCTTTCTGATTACCATTTTTTTCTTTTTCATAATATTATTATACTGCATTGTTTGCAGCTGCTCATAACGTCAATTCACTGCTTACGACGATCCAGTGAGTCGAGCGGACTAAGTTCTTACCACCAGAACAATTCCCAAAATATTCCTTCAGTGTAATTTGGTATAGAAGATAAAACAAATTATCAGGTACATTTCCTTTGAATTCACGTCACCCGTATTGTTCAGTATAATATCACATGCAGTACTTTTCACCTTTGGTAAAAACACCTTATATAATTTTAAAGTTTTCTTGTTATAAAGCACTAAATTATTGGTTGTGAACTAATTACGTACTTTAAGAATAGCGTCATATACCTCGTTACAGTTTGACTTTTAAGATCCCTTTCCTTCTTCGACCTTCGCCTGCCCCTAAATTACTCGAAGCATGTCGTTTATGTACACTAAACCAGGATCGGACCCATTATCATTCCTTGAGGAACACCCATTTTAAATAAAGCTCCTAGAGATTTAATTTCGTTTATTTGAATACACTGTTGTCTGTCTTTTAATTAAGATTTTGGTAGATTAAGCGCTTTACCTCGGATTCCATAGTGTTCTGATTAAAGCAACAGTCTTTTATGTTCAACACAATCAAATGCCTTTGACAGGTCACAAAAGATGCCAATGGAATCCTATGATTTCGCCCAGGTATCAAAAATATGCTTTATTAAGGTTACACCGGCGTCAGCGGTGCGACGTTCTTTGGTGAAGCCATATGAGATCGTGTAGGATGCTGTTAGCGTTGAAATGATCTAACATTTTAATCATCATTATCTTATATGGTTGCTTGGATCATTACTATCGCCGGTGTTGGACAGCCGCATAACTTTACTAAACTTCATTAAATCCGGGAATACTACTGATCTATAGACATATTAAAAATAAAAGCTAAATAAAGCGCGATTATTTGATTAGCATACTTAGACAATCATGCCTCATAGGTCTTTCGTGAATTGTATTTGTAAATCATTAAAGATTTTAATAATGTATAGTAGTAGTATGTTTGAATATTCAACTCAAGGATAAATTTGTCTACTACGGATAGAATTTTGCCAAGACGGAAACTCTTCATCTTTAATTTTTTCGAAATATCTCAATACATTTCAAGTTTCCATTGAAACCGATAACCGACTTCGATTAGGGGTCTCAATATTGATCATATTTTCAAACACACAAAGATTATTTTCCGGAGAACGTTGATATTTGCAAGACATTGCAAAATAATCGCGTGCGAGCAACAACTGGTATCGATATAAATATAACACCTTATTATAGTTAATAATAAATGCCCCAGTTACCATTAGTAGACGCATCACTTTCTCTATGTACTTTGTCCTCATTTTCAGAACCGGGTTACGTAAATTGATAGGAAATGTACCTGATAATTTGTTTTATTTTCTTAGAAGTCTTCTATACCAAATTACACTGAAGGAATAGTTTGGTAATTGTTCTGGTGGCAAGAACTCAGTCCGCTCTACTCACTGGATCGTCGTAAGCAGGATGTGACGCCATGAGCATCTCCTCTTTCTCCTCCAGCTATCCAGCACATCATGGAGGACTGCCCCACTAGGAAATTCAGCGGAGGATTCGAGGGACTGCACCAGCTGACACCAGAGGCTTAACAATGGATCATTCACTCTGACATAAAATTTTGATCGCATGTCGCATTATTGAAAGTGCTTAAGTATTAAGTATAGTTGTTTTCTACTCGCCGTGAAAGAAAATGTCACGTGGAAATCATTATCTACGAAATTTAACGAGAATTTTAATCTCTGAAATTTTTGAATTGCGTTGTTTTTTCTGTTTCCACCACTTTTATAATATATTAACTTTATTTTCCAAGACTTTCAAGAAATATACTGTACAGACAACAAACAGGGAGAGAAGGTGCGTTATCGATAACTTGATTGAAATTATTGGGTATATTAGGATTGAGTAGCCATTTTTATACTTTTCGAATTTATTTCTTTAAGATAATCGACAGTATAATTCCTATTGGCATTGTATATTGACTTTTGAGAATTACTTGATTCTATCTTTATATGATATATATTCCCTGTAAAATTATTAACTAAATAATATGATGCCTATATTTATAATAACAATTCATACCCAAATTTTGTACCCCAACTACTGGCAAAATATATATAGCGGTCTACATTAAGATATCAACATCTGTCTGTACACTTAAACTATATTTACAAAATAAATGATTGATTGATTAACAAAGCCCGTGATTTTTCACGTGAAAATATATTCGTAAAATGTTTATTCTTTTTTGGCTTTGTGCTTGTTTTAATAAATGCATATAAAATTAGTTAATAATAAATTAAAAAAAAATATTCCTCCTAGAAGATCGCTAATATATAATATATAAAATATTTTTTCTAACTGACCATACGTTACAACTTATTCATGGATGTTCAGGGAAAGTAAATATATTGTCGTGGAAGCCGCGGTAACTAATGTATGTAAGATTTTATTTTTTGAGAAATGTGGGTTTTGGAAGTCTGGGAACAACCCAATCTTTGGTAAATACGTGAGTGTTCTCTGTACATCTGCTTTTGATGATATGCGTGAAAGATATCTACGTATTAAAACACTCGTTTATGTATCTATAATTTTTATATTAATTCAAGCTTCAATCGATCAAAGTTTAAAATTGTTTAGGGTATCGAAAAACCTGTTTATACGAAATGTCCAGGGTAGAAAAATGTCTTGAGTATCAAAATTACTGGAGTGTCAAAATCACTAAAGTATAAAGTTATCATATAGTTAGTCATTTTTGTACCCGCGATATTTAAATAATTCGAATTAGCGCGAGGGGTTAAGAGCTTAAGCCGCTTCACCCACTGCGTCTTGAAGTCGCGGGTTCGATTCCCGCACGGGACAAATCTTTGTGTGATCCACAATTATTTGTTCCGGTCTGGGTATTTGAAATAAATCCTAGTGTCGGGCTAGTTTTTTTTAAAAGAAGAAAATAAAAATACTTTGGACGGAATGGACCTAAAGTGATCCAAAAACCTGAACTACTCATGGTAGGTATAGTGCACATAATCTTGAGGAAAACAACTTTATAATGATTATGAATTATGAATGGCAATGAACAAAGATGCAATTAAGTTCATTGACAGAGACTCATTCCATATGCAAAGTGGTATTACGTTAAGAAAATCTTAGCATCAAAATTTTGAATTGGTCTCTATGAATCTTATTAGATACCAATAACTATCTGTACCGTATAATAAACCGTATAAAAATGATATTACACACCAAAATACCACAACAAATCAATAAAATGCTAACGTATGCGTAAAAATATTACGAAACTGAGTTATTAATCTTCATATGTAGGTTCACTTTCTAAAACAAAATAATAAACAAAAATAACACTGACCTTCTTTTTGAAGTGTAGAGTTGCACAAATGATTTACCAAAAAATTATTTATTATTTAAAAACCGTATTTTTTATTTATTTGAAATATATAACACTCGCGGAGCGTCGCGGCGATTTAAACGCGACCGGTCGCCGCGGTGTTTAGAAGACGACTGAGGCCGTTTTGCTGTTCCGATAGTTAGTCCGCGCAAACGCATGTACGAAGCCTCCGGATGAATGAAGCCTAGATTACATTAGTGAAATAAAGTGAAGAGCACAATACTCTATGTAAATTGCACTTTTGAACGACCTTGTGAATTTGCTAATATTACAGTAAGTCTTCGGTTGATATTTTTGTTTCTATTATATTTTTAACACATTCATTGTGATTTTTCTTTTAACTTTTTATTCAAATGTAGGCCTACTTTTCCTGAATTAATTATTATTTGTTGTTATGTTATCCATTTATTATTTCGCATAACGGAAGACAGTAAACGATCAAATTGATTATAATACAAGAGAAGGCACGATTCGTCAGAACAATAAAATCGGCTGCTAAAACAGTCAAAATAGTTGCTTCATCATTATTTTTAGTAAGAAGATAGTGGCAGATGATATTCTTACACATCATTGGTTCATTCAGTTCAATAAATATTGATTAATCTCGTGTCATTAGTCAATCGTAATTTGCTTGAGTTGACGACTTTACATGAAAATAGGATATAGCGCGACATGTCGATCATACGACGTGATTGATTGGTCTATGGCAGATTTCTTAAGAAAAGATTTGCTTATCACAGCAGGTAGGCAAATATATATTTAAATTAAATATTGAAACCTGCCAATAGTCGATTTGCAAACAAAACAAACTAACACCGTCACACCTATATTCCCCAAGTGGGGGTGGCAGAGGTGTACTGAGAACACCCACTTTTCGATGACGATATTAGGTCTCATGTAATAGAGGGCGAGCCTATTGCCATATACCGGGCACAATTCCAGACTCGGGACTCATACTAGGAAGTTTCCGTTAGTATAACTTTATTTGTCCGATCTAGGATTTGAACCTAGAACCTCGTGATCACCAAGGGATGCGCTTTGCCACTAGACCAACGAGGCAATATTTTGTTTGTGAATATATCTGCATGCGATCAGGACTTGCGACGGATATTGTAAATTAGCTGCTTTCTCGGTAAAATATGTAACGAGCCGAAGGTCTACACAAGTCGTAAATTTGTTTCCTTTCTGTTTCCGCAATCAATACCTGTCAACAACGAGACTACGTCGTCCAATGTCATTCCCGTATATGTCTATCTATATAATCACGCCAGATACCTTGCGGGATAGGCAAAAAGAGTTCATCTCATTCAAGCTCGCCGCCGCTCCAGTTCCGGTGTCTTGACTTGTATTTAAGTTATGAGTTTGGTTATGGTTATACCCGAAATCAAAACAAATATTTTTGAGTCACACAAAGAACTGTCCCATGCGGGAATCGAACTCGCGACTACTCGATCCAGTGGGCGGAGCAGCTTAGGCTCTTAACCACTGGACCAATCCGTCCTTCAATTAACTATAACATAAATAAACGCAAAACGGGGTAGTGGAATTTTATTTTTCCTACTCCTCCTTATAAATTAATTTGCTGCGGGTTCCAAGACAATTAAAGCGTTTACCGAGACACCCCAAGGTTCAAACCTTGGCGTCATCTAAGGAGACCATGGTGGATCCTGGCTTACAGGAGTTACACTGGTGGGAATATGTGGCGGGCTTAGTCCCAAAAAAAAACATAAATAAACAAAAAAAAAATATATGATATGAAAAAGGTGTTTTTAGTACGGTACGGCGGTGTGTTAATGGTGATCACACAGGTTAAACAACTTTCAGCTTGGACAGTCTAATACAAAACAGTTACAACGACTTGTTCCAGTGAAGCTGCTCCATTCATCGAATGGAGTAGGTTGTCGTGTCGCGAGTATGATTACAGCACAGGACAAATAGAAGAAAAGAACAAATAATACAGATTAAAGATTGAATGATTCACCAGCAGAACGTTCTATAGCTAATTGCTTAATCTACACTAATATAATAAAGAGAAAAGCTTTGTATATTTGTATGTTTGTAACGAACAAACTCAAAAACCCCTGGACCGATTTTAATGATTCTTTCACCATTAGAAAGTTACATTATCCAGAAGTAACATAGGCTATAAAACATACACTCGGTAGGTGGCGCTGTTGTCGACCGGGTACGAAGTCGCGGGAAATTGCTAAAAAATATATATACAACAAACAAATACACATGAGTTTGTGTCTCACGGCTGAGCCAAATAGGTATCCAGATCAGCTTAATGCCAGGCAAAAGTGCTAGGCGCTTATATTCATCTGGATGATGTAAATCAGTTGTTCGAATCTAAAACCCGTATCTATAAAACATATCTAACTAGTTACTTTTACTCAAGATTTTACTCAGTACATCATTTTTATTCTATAGTTGAGAAACTGTGAAAATTAAGAAATATCATAAGTTAGTCAGTTAGTAAAGTTTAAAATTGTTTACCCATGTATAGAATTTTACACACATGACATTACCTAAAACACTGTCGCTCAAAGAAGTCTGCAGTCTGTGAATCCTACCTAGGATGGTTCGCGAGGCGCGAGGATTGAAATTAAAAAACATCCTAATTTCAATAGAGAAGATGGCTGGGTGCTTCCATCGTCTTGGGATCCGGTAATTAATATAATCAAATCCAAAACCAAGCATAACACTGCAAGACCTCAAGACACCGTGAGCTCATTCTGCGTAGATCGGACCAACAACAACAAAAATAATTAAGAAGTTTGAGGGTACCCCGGAACAACTATGCCTTTTGGACGTCTAACACCTCAGTCCCTCCCGTGACCATGGGTGCTGCAAAGCACTCGAAACGTCGGGAACTAAAAATAAAAAAAATAAACCGCGATTAAATCCGTAAAATGGTTTTATTTCACATGACATTACTCGGCTAAGTAAATTCTTAAGACTAAGTAATAAACCGTCTATAGATACAGGTGTGGATATTTGTATGGAACAAGCAGTGATAGCCTAGGGGTTAGACCGTGGGACTGCAAAGTCAGAGGTCTCGGGTTCGAACCCAGGCATGCACCTATGTATTTTCGAAAGCGTGTGCATTTAAAAAAATAACTATGACCTGCTTTAACGGTGAAGAAAAACAAAGTGTGATAACCTGCATGCCTAAGAGTTTTTCGAAGGTGTGTGAAGTACGGCAACCCGCACTGCGCCAGCGTAGTGGACTATGGCCTAAACCCTCTCAGTTTGAGGTGCGGCTCGTGCTTCGGAAGGCAGGTTAAGCCTTTGGTCCCGGCTACCACGTAATGTAGTGTACTCGTAGTCGTTAAACCAAGTTGGAAGCCTAATAGGCGGCTTGATAAGTTTAAACAGCAGGTGGCCACAAATTTGCCTCCACCAATCCGCACTGGGTCCGCGTGATGGAGTATAACCTAATTCTCTCTCACCTCGATTTATAAGAAAAGGCCTATGCCCAGCAGTGGGACAATATAGGCTGATATATAATTAATAGGCTGATATAATTATATTTATGTCGTGAGATGGCCAAACTAACTAGCACAAGAGCTCAATCTTTAGACTCAGACATGGGCGGCGAACAGCCAAACACAATAATTGTTAATCACATATTTAACCATTGAATTATCAACAGGGCAAGACGACCATCATGACACGTCGCCGTCGCATCGTTCTCCATGTTCTGTCCGTCTTCCTAATTCAAAATCCCGTTAATAGCCACGCCGACATATAGATACTGGTGTCAGTGTGATCTACAAATGTTTGTTTCGGGCTGGGTGTTTTTTTATGCGAATGTTATTTGTGTAAATGCACCCACTATAAAGGGCTAATTCCTGCATTTCCTAGTGTGGCTATGTACTTAAACAAGTGCAAGTAGGACTCGCGCTCTGAGGGTTTCATGCCGGGTTCAGTTTCGGCCAGTTTCAGCGCCAAATTGTTGTTTCGTCGGGTCTAGAAAACTTGCTAAGACAAATCCAATGAGCCCAAACACGGCGGGGTTATGTTGAGTAGTTGAGTAATTCCTTTGGCCACTCTCCGGTTCCATCATCAGATCCTGAATATAATCAGAGTCTATAGAACGCGTCAAGGCAAATCCAACGAGCCCAAACACGGCGGGGCTATGTTAAGTAGTTGGGTAGTTCCGTTGGCCACCTCCCGGCTCCATTATCAGACCCTGGACAGCATCTGGATTTATAAAACTCGTCAAGACAAATCCAACGAGCCCAAACACGGCGGGATTATGTTCAGTAGTTGGGTAGTTCCGTTGGCCACTCTTTGGTTCCATCATCAGATCCCGGATACCATCAGGGTCTACAGAACTCGTGAAGACAAATCCAATGAGCTCAAACCCGGCGGGGGTATTTTTAGTATTTGGGTAGTTCCGTTGGTCACCTTGCCACTTCATCATCAGACCCTAAACATCATCTGGTTGTATAGTACTTGTCAATACCAATCTAACAAGCCTAAACACGAGGTGGTTATGTTGTGTAGTTGACATGTTCCCATGGCCACCTTTCGACCCCATCAAAAGACTGTTCTGGAGCTGGGTCCATGGTATGTACTATATTATTGCATTGTCACCAAACTTGCATACGTATGCTTAATTTCAGCTCAGTCGAAGACATGCTTTCTATTGTCAAACGCTATTGGATATCTTAATAAAATAAAATAAAACTAATAAATAAAATACCCTAAATGCTTGTAATGAATTACAAGATTTAAACCAGAAACACAGATAGACATACGAACATAAAAGCTTCTAATAAGTTACCTATACCTCGTTAGTCTATTAGCGAATAATGCGCGTAGCGATCACGAGGTCCTGTGTTCGAATCCCAGGTCAGAGCAAATGTAATTTTTCGATAGAAATATTTCCTGTGTCAACTGGCATTGTACCCGATATAATGGCATTAGACTTGCCCCCTATTGCATAAGACCTAACATCCGACCTTGGGGAATACAGGTGTGACGATGTTTATTTTTATATATTTTACAATTTAAATGAACAACATTGATATTCAATTATTTCCATATAAAAAATTCACACACACCGGGACGCCTACATTCCCCAAGCGGGAGTGGCTAAGAGGTGTACTCTGTGCGCACACCAACTTATTGCTGAGAATGTAAGGTGCGGTTCGGACTCCGGACTGATACTGGAAAATGTTTCTATAGAAAAACTACATTTTGATCGCCCTACAATTTGTACGAGATCCTCCGCGATCTCTAAACGCATTATACGGTACCTACTTGTTCAAAGAGGCAGTCCATAAAAATACCTTTTAAAAAAGAGCTCTTTCTTTATAAAATTTTGCCGTAATTAAATTAATACCATTTAATTTTCATTTAAACCATATAAAAATAAATCGACAATCTGATCCAATTTACGTCCTATACCGTACACAGATGGCGCCACAGATCTCTCAGATCTCTGTGTGTGTATGAATAACTATTTATTCACCACAAATCAAAATAGTTCCACAAAATGTCACTGATAGCACATAGACAAAGAAGTATTGTTGTAGGGTGTGAAGTAGTCACTAGACAGCGCTATTTTAATTTTTCATCAGATTTGAGGGAAAATAATGTTTTTTTTTATATGTTAGTTATAAATTGACAAATATCGGATTTCTTCCTTTACTTGTACTTTAAAACCTTGCTTCTTGCCAAATTCTACAATTCTAGGTCAACGGGAAGTGCTATATAATTATATAGCACTTCCCATTGACCTAGAACCATCGGACAGACGGACAACGAAGTGATCCTATAAGGGTTTCGTTTTAAGTACGAAACCCTAAAAAAGGAAAAAGCATCAGAAAATTTCTAATGTTTACTATACAGCATACTTTCTTTAAAACTATCTCGATTTATGATTGTATAACGATTATATAAGTTAGGAGGCCTTATAGAAAACTGTACATCATATATTCAGGGTAAGTGTTACATAGAAAATATTTTACCATAAATTTCCTCATTATTTAAATATATTTAATTATTATAAGAAGACTAGCACTCAATTAGCGAAAGACATAATAGGGAAGAAAGCTACACTAAGTGTTGGGCAGTAGATCTGTGTCGATCTTTGCTAAAACGATTCAGTGAAATGAAACACGAATGAGAATCTATCTATCTATCTATCTATAACCTTACGCCAGATCCCTTGCGGGGTAGGCAGAGAGTACAGAGTTCCAACAGGTTCTTTCCTTACATACCTCTCTGGCTTCCTCGACTCAGATTTTGCCATGCCGGGCCGAGCCTCTTGCCATGCCGGGTACAATGCCAATCTCCAGACGGAAACTTAGAAATTTTTCAATAGAAGCATTACAGTCGGATCTAGGATTCAAATCCAGGACGTCGTGATCGCTACGCGCAGTTTTCGCCACTAGACCAACAACGCAGTCAAGCAAATTAAAGAGCAATTTATTAATAATTAATTAAATCAATTAGCGTGAGCAAATATCGTCAAGGTTTTAAGGGTCAATATCGTTTGTCATTTTGACTTTGTTGTTTATACTATTTAAACATTTATTTTTATTAGTTAAATGTGTTTCTTTATTAGTCTTGCAGTGTCATATTGTTTTGATAATGTTTTTTTTACATCCTAAAAATATAGTTTGCATTTACATCCTAAAGATATATTTAGATTGTAAATGCACTAATCTAGAGGTGCGGCTATAAGAATACGAACTTAATTACCTAATTATTTCTTTGCATAAAGTTAGGTATTCCTTTAGTATAACCTTTTTTATGTTTGCCTCACACTAAGAATTCTTACTGTAGCGAGAGTCAGCATGAAATTTGGAACACAGATAATTTATTGCCTGGATAAACACGTAGGATACTTTTTATCCCGAAAAAAAGGAAGGTTAATTTAAAGTCATCGTGTTTGAAGTCGCGGGCAGTAACTAGTTTATAATATTAGTAGGATTAGCAGGACGCTGTTATATCAAAGCGAGAGCTGGGTATGTAAGAAAGAGAATGAAAGTAAGATAAATGCGGTGGTAATGCGAGCTCTGCGGAAGATGTGCGGAGTGAAGCTGACCATATTCGCAACAGCGTACTGAGAAAACGAGTAGGTATGAAGTATCGGTGTAAAGATGAGAAAGGGTATGCTCCGTTGGTTCAGGCAAATAGAAAGAATCTCAGAAGAAAGAATGACAAAACAGATATACAATACGAAAGTGGAAGGATGTAGGTACCGGGGAAGATCTAGACTTGCCACGACTAAATAGACCGAGTCTTATCTGAAGGTCAAGTCAAGAGTCCCCGTAACCGGCGAGCGTGTATATGACGAACTATGAGAGTGAAGGAAGCCAAAGAGGTATGTAAGGAAAGAACCTGTTGGAACTCTGTACTCTCTGCCTACCCCGCAAGGGATCTGGCGTGATGATATAGATAGATAGAGAATTAAATATTATCGACGTCTTTTTGACATTATTCACACAAACAAGTATATTGTGGTACATTACTATTTAAAAAATGACAAATTCTGTCAACAACATAAACGTCAACTTGTCCGTGGAAATGTGAATACGACTAATGGATAGCAACCAATAGCAACTGATGAAGAGAAAACCATGTAACAATTATCAGTGGCCTCATCCGCCATTAGAGTAGTTGAATGAGATATGAATAATACAAAAACACGCCATTAGTAAACAAAGGGTGGTAGGCCAATATACAATATTATATTTCTCTTCCCATCATAATAAATAAATTTATAATATTAGCCCTGTTAAGAAACTGTCCCACCCTAGAGCACGGGCCTCCTCTCAAACTGAAAAGGATTTGGCCATAGTCCACCACGCTGGCCAAGTGCTTGTTGGCAAACTGCACACACCTTCGAGAAACTCTTAGGCATGCTGGTTTCCTCACGATGTTTTCCTTCACCGTTAAAGCAAGTTATAATAAATTTTTAATACGCACATGCTTTCGGAAAGACAGAGGTGCGTGCTTGGGTTTGGAACCGAGACCTCTGACTTTGCAGTCTAACGGTCTAAACGTTAAAATGAGATGATAATCTAATTACGAGACCCAGTGCTTTAGAAGCTTTTTTGACGATATCAGTAATGTGAAGATCAAATACAAGTTTAGAGTCAAATGTTACCCCTAGATCTTTTATTGAATTTACTCTTGTTACAGCAGTACCGTTAAGTGTGTATGTGAATATTATGGGTTTTGGTTTTCGAGTAAAAGTGCAAATATAGCACTTAGACACATTTAAGTCAATTTTGTTAACGGTACAATACTCAGTAAAGCTGTTAATATCGTTTTGTAGGGCCAAGGTGTCAGCCTCAGTCGTGATGCAGCTTAATATTTTCATATCATCTGCATAAATGATTATTTTTGAGTTTATGAATCATTTAGAGATGTCATTAGAGAATATTGCGAACAGCAACGGGGCTAGTAAGGATCTTTGAGGAACACCGGATGGTACAAATGCCGCTCTAGACGAGAATCCGTTGAGAACAACAGTTTGGCATCTATAGTCGATGTAAGAGGAGAACCATCTATACAGGTTTCCTCTGATACCAACAGCTAGTAATTTACGAAGCAGTAGAACGTGATCTATTCTATCAAATGCCTTGGAATAACCAGTATATATTATGTCGACCTGATGACGTAGAGACATATTGAAGGTTTGAGGTAGTGGAACGGCCGCTAAGAAAACTATGTTAATTTTCGGTGAATGTGTGTTTAAGCGAGACATATAGTTGCCTGTAAACAATTTTTTCCAGAATTTTTGCAAATATGCAGAGTTTGGAGATTGGTCTATAATTTTCGACTATATCTTTGGGCCCTTTTTTATGAATCGGTGTAACAAACGCTGCTTTCCAAATTTTAGGAACTAATCCTTGACTCAAAGACCGGGAGAACAAGAGAGTCAGGGGTGTGGTTAGACTTTTCGCACAATTTACAATAAAAACTGGGGCTACATTATCGGGGCCAGATGATTTGTTTAAGTCTGTTTCTTTTAATAATTTGTATACCTCATCATCTTGAATGGTAATCGATCCTATGTCCGCTAAAGAGTGTGGAAAATTTGTGGGAGTAGAAGCAGAGTTTTGTACGCTCGAAGAATTATCATGTGCTGTAGAAACCGGAGTTCTTGGAAATTAGAATTGAAATAATCAGAAAACATGTTGCCATCATTGGTGGAAACTTGCCCGTATTTGAAGGTAGAAGGATAAGAGTTACATCGTCTAGTGCTATTAACAAACATCCAAAATGCTTTAGGATTTTTCATTATGTTATTTTCAATATTGGAGATATATTCATTACAGCATTTGGCGCTCCAGGATTTTTGCTCTTTCTCTAACAAAAGATGTATGGTCAAACATATTACCGTATTTTTTATATTTAAAATAATACTTTGATTTTTCTTTGAGAGTCTTAATCAGTGGTTTTTTAAACCAAACGGGATATTTGGATTGTGGGCAAACTAACTTGGCACTCTGCCCGTAATTGCCACGCGCGCCCTCGATGCGTGAAATGCATCGGGGACCACGCGATGTCCCAATGCACCCGCTCGAGGGAGACGGCGGTCGAGCCCTCCAGCTGCGTCCTGTGCGGCGCCAAGGTGCACACCGCGAATTATCGCGGTTGCCCCAAGGCCCCGAAGGGGAAGCGCCGCACTAAGCGCGGCCACCGCCGCCCTCGCGCGGATGCCCGCCCCCCTGCGCCCTCAACGCAACACCCCCCCACGCTCTCAGCGCACCCCCATCCGGCGCCTTCAGCGCCCCTCTCCTCAGGGACCTTAGCTCCCCGCGCTCCCGCGACCCAGATGCTGAAGTCGTCGTCCCCTTCCAACGCGGCCTCCCACCCGCCAGGTCTCCACCTGGGTCCTGGAGCGCCAAATGCTGTAATGAATATATCTCCAATATTGAAAATAACATAATGAAAAATCCTAAAGCATTTTGGACGTTTGTTAATAGCACTAGACGATGTAACTCTTATCCTTCTACCTTCAAATACGGGCAAACTTCCACCAATGATGGCGAACAAATATGCAACATGTTTTCTGATTATTTTAATTCGAATTTCCTACAGCACATGATAATTCTTCGAGCGTACAAAACTCTGCTTCTACTCCCACAAATTTTCCACACTCTTTTGCGGGCATAGGATCGATTACCATTCAAGATGATGAGGTACACAAATTATTAAAAGAAACAGACTTAAACAAATCATCTGGCCCCGATAATGTAGCCCCAGTTTTTATTGTAAATTGTGCGAAAAGTCTAACCACACCCCTGACTCTCTTGTTCTCCCGGTCTTTGAGTCAAGGATTAGTTCCTAAAATTTGGAAAGCAGCGTTTGTTACACCGATTCATAAAAAAGGGCCCAAAGATATAGTCAAAAATTATAGACCAATCTCCAAACTCTGCATATTTGCAATAATTCTGGAAAAAATTGTTCACAGGCAACTGTATGTCTCGCTTAAGCACACATTCGCCTAAAATTAACATAGTTTTCTTAGCGGCCGTTCCACTACCTCAAACCTCCTCGTCTGCAGTGACTTCCTATCCTTCAATATGTCTCTACGTCATCAGGTCGACATAATATATACTGGTTATTCCAAGGCATTTGATAGAATAGATCACGTTCTACTGCTTCGTAAATTACTAGCTGTTGGTATCAGAGGAAACCTGTATAGTTGGTTCTCCTCTTACATCGACTATAGATGCCAAACTGTTGTTCTCAACGAATTCGCGTCTAGAGCGGCATTTGTACCATCCGGTGTTCCCCAAGGATCCTTACTAGCCCCTTGGCTGTTCGCAATATTCTTTAATGACATCTCTAAATGATTCATAAACTCAAAAATAATCATTTATGCAGATGATATGAAAATATTAAGCTGCATCACGACTGAGGCTGACACCTTGGCCCTACAAAACGATCTTAACAGCTTTACTGAGTATTGTACCGTTAACAAAATTGACTTAAATGTGTCTAAGTGCTATATTTTCACTTTTACTCGAAAACCAAAACCCATAGAATCAGAATCAGAATCAGAATATTTTTTATTCATGTAAACCATTACAGTATTTATGAATCGTCAAAATAGTAACAACGACTCTACCACCACTTCGGAATGTCATTCCTGTGGAGAAGAAGGGCAAGAAACTCCACGGTTACTCTTTTAAAATAATATTTTTACAATGTTTCCATCTACATTTTGTTGTGGGGTATGGGAGAACAATGTAGTATCAGGTGAGTCTAAATGAAATTAACCAAGTTAAACTATTCATGTGAATGGCTACATGGTTCTTTCATTTACACATAAAGAAATGAGAAAAAAAAGGATAAATTTTATTTAACTACTAGAAGGAAGAGAGGGAATAATAAATAATAATAGCTGAACATGTTATCCACATTCTGGTGGAGCTGGAACATTACCTATCCAAGCATTTTTAACTTTTAAATAATCATCAAGAGTATAGTAAGCTCGCTTGCAGAGCATACATTTGATACAGGATTTGAATTTATTTTCATTAAGTTGAGTGACGTTAAGTGGAATTTTATTATAAAATCTAACACAGTATCCCATGAAAGACGTGTGAATTTTAGACAGACGAAATTGCGGTTGATCCAATTTATTTCTATGTCGCGTGTTATAGCAATGCCTATCAGCTAGCTGATTAAATAGATCTAAATTTTTCCGTGTGTACATTATGTTTTCATAAATATACTGACATGGGACCGTCATAATATTGGCTTCTTTAAACAATTCTCTCAAAGAGTCGCGACTACCTAAGTTATAGATGGCCCTAAAAGCCCTTTTTTGTAAGATACAAATAGAGTCAATGTCAGCTGCCCTACCCCACAATAATATACCGTAAGACATGATACTATGAAAGTAACTGAAGTAGGCCAACCGCGCGGTTTCCACATCAGTAAGTTGTCTGATTTTTCTTACGGTATAGGCAGCGGAACTAAATCGTTTATCTAAAGTCTTAATATGAGGGCCCTATTGCAACTTAGAGTCAAGCGTAATCCCTAAAAAAGCTGTATCATTTATAAACTCAAGATTCTCGTTATTAAGTATAATATCACATGCAGTACTTTTCACATTCGGTAAAGAAAACCGTATACATTTAGTTTTCTTGTTATTAAGCACTAAATTGTTGCATGTGAACCAATTATGTACTTGAAGAATAGCGTCATTTACCTCGTCTAAGTTATTTACATGTCTACCTACTATAAAGATCAAAGAGGTATCATCAGCAAACAACACTACCTTCGCCCGCCCCTCAACTGCATTCACATACACACTTAACGGGACTGCTGTAACAAGAGTAAACTCAATAAAAGATCTAGGGGTAACATTTGAGTCTAAACTTGTATTTGATCTTCACATTACTGATATCGTCAAAAAAGCTTCTAAAGCACTGGGACTCGTAATTAGATTATCATCTCATTTTAACAATGTTAAAACAATTAAAATACTATATTGCGCCCTCGTCCGTAGTCATCTCGAATATTCATCTCAGTTATAGAATCCAAACTATAATATCCACACAGACAGAATTGAAAGCATTCAAAAAAAGTTTGTAAGGTATATTCAATATCGATCTAAAACATTTTTATCAAATTATATTACTCGATGTAAGAAATTTCATCTATTACCATTACAAGAGCGAAGGCATATTGCTGACTTAGCGTACTTATTTAATATAGTGAACGGTTCCGTAGATTGTCCAGAGCTGCTGAGCAAAATAGGGCTTAGGACTCACTCAAACTTTTTTAGTAAACCCTGCCTTTTAAATGTTCCTAATGTGAAATCTACCTATCATCAAAATTCCTTTTTTATTCGAGCCTGCAGACATTTTAATACAGTGGTGCATGATACTGATATACTTTTCTGTACAAGTGTACCAAAACTTAAAAAAATCATAAATTGTTTGTTTTTCTGTGAGTAGTATTATGTGTGATATCTTTTATTCTACGTTTTTTATTTTAGTCTTAGCTGTGCGTACTGGTATACTATTCATGTGCTAATCTTTTTTTGTGTTTTTGTTAAACTATTTGTGAAAACTTGTAATTGGCCTTTTGTTATTTATTACTATATACTATCTCTGTTCTAGCTGTAAATTTTCGAAATCAGAAAATAAAATAAAATAAACCTGGCAGTTGTGGCACTGCCCGGGCGTGCCACATTTTCGAGGGGCCTCTACGGAGAGGCCAGAGATATGGCAAACGGCCGTAAGGTTAAAAACCTTACGGCCGGACTCGGTGCGGTCGAGGACGACCAGCACCATATCGAAGGCCTCCTTTGAGCGCCCATTGACCATCCTGTGCACCTGGCGCACAGGAAGGTCCTGGTACAGGAGGTCTTCCTTAATGACGGCGGGTTCCAGCTCCCTAGGGACACCGCGGATGACTACCCTGAGCTCCCTTTCCTCCTCCAGGGTGTAGGTGTGATAAGCGATCTTATTAGATCGCAGGAACGCGGATAGCCGTCGATGGTCGTCCAAGGACGCCACCTTGACTGCTATACCTTGCGCGGTGGAACGCGCATGCGTATAGTTAATCTGGCGATTGTAAATCGCCTTTGAAATTGATTCCCAGGCGCTCTTGTCCTGAATGATGAGCGGCGGGGGAGTTATGGTCGGACGTGCGGGGCGCGCGAGGGGGGAGGCTCTCGCGGCCGGGGTCCGGAGGGGCCGGGAGGAACGCCGTCGTCCCCGGCCTTTTGTACCTTCGGAGGTGGCAAGTCACGCGGCTTGCGCGCTCGCTTCCCATTGGCAATGGGAATAAAATCGTCCTCCGACGAGGACGACGATGACGATGGGGCCGAGGGGGGGAGAGGGCAGCGCGTCGCGTGGACGCGTGCTCGACCTCCATATCGGAGTCCGAGTGACACTCGGACCCGAATGGCGAGTCGGGGCGGTTAGCGAGGGTCGGGGGCGGCGCAACGATCTCCGTTCTCGGTGCGGCGAAAGGGGTCGCGGGGCGCGCAGAAGGCGCGGGGTGCGCGGGAGAGGGGGGCGACGCGTGCGCGGGCAACGCGTCGGGCGAGGCGGGCGAGTACGTCGCGGAGACCTGCCGGACGATGTCCGGGCAGTTCGCCGCGACGAACCTCAGAAACTTCCTGACGAACTCAGGCGAGAACTCGTCCGCCATTTCCTGAGGGTAAATGGCAGGGCGGGTGGACTTAGCGGGTCCTATAACCCGGGCGATAGTACCCAGATCCCCCCACCGGGTGGCGGGGGGAGGTGTACCACCGGAGAGACAGCGAAGAGAACCCCCGCACGGAGAATAGGATGGCGGGATGGGTGTAAGTAAGGTTCTGGTGAAATCAGAACCTTACCAGAACAGGCCAGAGCTCAAGCCCTTCCGAGTTAGCCACCCTCTGAACGAGGGAGGCGAGCGCTCGGGTCCCGCTCAAGACTCGGCGCGGGAAAGGTCGACCGCGCCGTTAGAACGGCGCGGTCGACCTTTCCCGCGTTTTTATAATGGTTTTCGTTTGCGTGGTATAGTGTTTGTGTTCTAAAACCACGACTTTTGTCCGTTCGTGGTAAGACTGGTGGACGCCTAATGGTGTCACTAAGCGAGTCTTGAGCGGGACCCGAGCGCTCGCCTCCTTCGTTCAGAGGGTGGCTAACTCGGAAGGGCTTGAGCTCTGGCCTGTTCTGGTAAGGTTCTGATTTCACCAGAACCTTACCTACACCCATCCCGCCATCCTATTCTCCGTGCGGCGGTTCTCTTCGCTGTCTCCCCGGTGGTACCCCTCCCCCCGCTACCCGGTGGGGGGATCTATCGAGCTGCGTAATTAGTTATGCGCGAGCGAAACGCAAAGACGTAATCACACAAAGACGTAGTTGCATACGCGCGAGCGAATGAAAATACGTAATTACGCAAGTACGTAAGCACGGGCGAGACGAACTACGTAGGTAGGCGCGTCTACCTATCGACTCACGTAATTAATTACGTGCGAGCCAAATGCAAAGACGTATGCGCGAGCAAACGAAAAAAACGTAATTACGTAAGCGCGGGCGAGACCAACTACACAAATACGATCGAAACTAAATACGCGCGAGAGATAGAGAGCGACACGACCGAACGCGGAGCCGGCACAGCCAGAACTGAAGAGAAAGGATGGAAGAAGAAACCTTTACTATTTACTGTACACAATGAATTAAACCCTATTCCTACCTATACTAGTGATAAATTAAGACTTTCTCCCTCGATACTTGGGCTAACAATGTGGATCTTTCCGACAAAATAAAGACAGCTATTGGCATTTTACTGGATTTAAACCGATCTTATACACCCTATAAATTAAAGCAATATTGAGGACAACTTTTAATTTTTAAATTTTAAAAGTCTTACAATTTTTTTACAGATGGGTCAAAAGACGTTATTAGCACAGGAGCAGCACTCTTCGATCCGCAAAATAATGCTCCTATCAAATTAAAAATTGATCCTAGTATCTCAATTATGTATATATTATTATATTGAAAAACATGTTATGACGAAAGATCTGCTAGTAAAGGTATCTAGTATAGGACGATTTGGTATGATTTTTAATGCCCTAAACTGAGTCCCCATTTTGCACAGAATGTGTTGTAGTGGAAGACGTATATCATATATTGATGGAGTGTCTCCGGAATGAAGTTTAACGTAACATATTTATAATGTTCAATCGAAATACTAACGTTTTCATGTTGGTTATTGTAATAGTGTTTTGGCTTATCCCGATTCGAGAGAAGCCAGAACACTAATTGAAATTGTTCGTAACGGTGTTAGGCGTAGAACTTAGTTCCTATTTAAGGTAACTGTCTGTAACGAATAGGGTGGCATGATCACTTAGTGATCAAACCCTTTAAAATGCCTTAACCGCCATGATAGATTAGAGGCTCTTGGAGTTGCAATCTCGAATTTCTAAATTCGGATCCTAGGTTGGACAAAATTTACTTTATTTAGGTTATGCTATCGATTTTTTGTTAGCGGCAATCCGGAGTCTTGCTTTGTGCTTGTCACGCCCTTTTGTGTGTGTGTGTTTGTGTGGTCGCAGATTCTCGGCTTTTACAGATTCACTGGGCAAGGGGGCGAGCGTGAAACCACTATGCTCGAGCCAGAAGAGCAAAAGGGGCAACTAGCTCAAGGGCGCCTCAGATCCCAATGTAATAGGGGGCAAGTGTATTACCATTATATGGAGCACAATTCCAAGCTCCGGATTGATACTGCAAATTTTTCGATAGAAAAACTACATTTTGATCAACCTAGAATTTGCACCCAGGGCCTTGTGATCGCTACACGCATATATAATGCGTGTAGCTATCACAAGGCAGTATTTTAATGACATAATTGCTTGTTAAATTACTTATTAGCTTAAATGCTTTAACGGTGAAGGAAAACATTGTGAGGAAACCTGCATGTCTAAGAGTTTCTCGAAGGTGTCTGAAGTTCGCCACCCGCACTGGGCCAGCGTGGTGAACTATGGCTTAAACGCTCTCAGTTTGAAAGGAGGCCCGTGCCCAACATTGGGGCAGTTTCTTAACAGGGCTAATGTTATTAATAATATATTGCACACAAAATATTTATTTACAAAAGTCGCAGACGCAACGAAACATTTTTTCCCGGTACGCTTCCTTTACATAAAATTGTCACTAGTCGGTACGAAAAAAAATGTTATGAAATCACTTCTGCAAGTTAATAAAGCATGTAAATTGTTATGCTAAAGTTTTGTAATGTAACCAAAACATAATTCTACAGAAAATAAGTGATACACTTCCGTATTTTTTCAAATTTCTGTACAAATACTAACAGATATACAATGCGAAAGTGGAAAGATATATGTACTGAGTAGACCTAGACTGACTTACCATGGCCAAATAGACCGTGTCTTATCTGAAGGCCAAGTCAAGAGTCTCCGTATGAGACGAGCGTGTATGAGACGAACTAGGAGAGTGGATGAAGTCAGAGCGGTCTGTAAAGAAAGAACCTGTTGGAACTCTGCACTCTGTTCCTACCCTGCAAGGGATCTGGCGTGATGATATAGATAAATACAATCAAAGATATTTTATCTCCCTCGATGTCACTTGCATTCCAACGCTGCACTATACCTAACAGAAATATGATGAGATAAAGTCCTGTTTAGTCCCACACAACTTATGCTGTTATTATTTTTTGCACCCCACCCCAATTCCTGTTTCATGTCTTTATTTTTTTCTTTCTTTTTATCATAAAAGGTGAGACGCGAGCAAAATCTGGATACGATCAATACAGAGATTTTTTTTTTTTTTTAAACGTTGCCCCACACTTCGATGTATTTCGTTGTCGTGGGTGCGTTTACAAACATGAAAATTCACATACACAAATACCCAGACCGGAACCAGTAATTGTGGATTACGTAAAGATTTGTGTCGTGCGGGTATCGAACCGCGATTATTAGACACAGTGGGCGGAGCGGCATAAGCTCCTAACCATTGCGCTAAATCGACCGTCATTCTACGTGAAGATTTTTGGGGCAAGCCTATGTCTTGAAGTGAACGTCTTTTGGCTAATAATGATCTTTATGCTCCTACTGTACCTGCGCGTAATGCGTTGACACGCTAACAAATCTACAACAACAAGTCTATTTGATTCAGACTTGAAAACTTCTTTGAACTTTTTTCACTCAACATAAAAACGTCGGTTTCATGCTAACAGCATTTTCATTTCAATGTCTTCGGAAATACTACCCCTGCTCTCCGCGCTTCGCCTATTGCGCAGCGGCCTCGCGCATTTGTAAGTCGTAAATCGTAATAGATCTTTTAATTTTGTGGTTGCTAGAAAACTTCGGCTTCCGCCAAAACTTCGCTTCATTTTGGCCGAAGGTGGTATTTTTTGCCGAAGCCGAAAGTTCAATTCGTCACTAAAAATTATCTTAAAATAGCGATGGTTTGTTTTTACAAAGTTTGATTGGAATAGACCAGCGGTCATCAAATGGCGGACCGCGGGCCTGATTCAGGCCGCCGACCTATTTTAATAGAAACTTAATCTTCTTTGATTAAGTTTTTATTATAAAATTAGCGTGTATTACTCACCTTCGATTTGCCGACGACATTGTGGTCATGGCGGAGTCGCTGGAAGATCTAGGACGAATGCTCGGTGACCTCAATAGAGTATCCCAACAAGTGGGTCTTAAAATGAATATGGACAAAACAAAAATAATGTCTAACGTCCATGTCGTACCCACCGCACTCACCGTTGGGAACTCTACTCTTGAAGTTGTCGACGAATACATTTACCTGGGACAGGCAGTCCGGTTAGGTAGGTCCAACTTTGAGAGAGAGGTCAATCGACGAATCCAACTCGGCTGGGCAGCGTTCGGGAAACTGCGCAACATCTTCTCATCCAAAATACCTCAGTGCCTAAAGACTAAAGTGTTTAGTCAATGTGTGTTACCAGTGATGACATATGGATCAGAGACGTGGTCTCTTACAATAGGTCTCATAAAAAAGCTCAAGGTTGCTCAGCGAGCTATGGAAAGAGCTATGCTCTTCGTTTCTCTACGTGATCGAATCAGGAATGAGGAGATTCGTAGAAGAACCAAGGTCACCGACATAGCCCTCAGGATTAGCATGCTGAAGTGGCAATGGGCCGGCCACATAGCGCGAAGATCGGACGGGCGTTGGGGCAGAAAGATTCTAGAGTGGAGACCACGTATTGGCAAGCGCAGCGTAGGACGACCGCCTGCCAGATGGACCGACGATCTTGTGAAAATCGCAGGAAATCGTTGGATGCAGGTGGCATCGGACCGGTTACGCTGGAAAGCGATTGGGGAGGCCTATGTTCAGCAGTGGACAAGTATAGGCTGAAATGATGACTTGGGTACGTAATTTAATCATTTATCCCGCGGTTAGTTTTTGCTGCCATCGATCGGACGAGCGACGCAATTAATCACAGTTCGCGGAGTGCAAGATCAACTAAAATAACAATTATCACATTAATATTTCAAAAAGGCCTTGGTACTTTTGTTCTTTACATAAAGTTATTATGTACTAAAATAATATGCAGGCTTTTCTTTCCTTTGATTTCTTTATTGATATTTTAGTATGTAATATTTAAGTACTGTACTGTACTCTCTGCCTACCCCGCAAGGGATCTGGGGTGATGATGTGCTGTTGTTGTTGTTGTAATATTTAAGTGTTTTATTCGAATTTTTACACGTGACGATTTAAAGTTGTAAAGGCTGGGGAGCGGTGGGTTCTTCGAACCTCATCAAAAAGTAAAAACGGACCGCGACGGTCATATCACTTAAAAACGGACCCAAATGAAACTAATTGATTATCTCTGGAATAGACTATACGCATATGTAGAAGAGGTTATACGCATATATACTTGTTATTGTTAGGCGCCTTGTTTTTAACGTTAACGCAGCGGCGCAGGTGGATTAAATTATTTAATTATAGGTAATATTACAAACATGTTAAGAAATTAAATTACAGAATCAACGCGCTTTAATTAATCTCTCATCGACAAATACAGAGTTCATATTTTTAGTCCTCTTAGGTCTGTTCCTGTAGCTTTTGATGTAGAAATTCATGAAGAGACCGAAGAAGGAAAAGATTAGTGACATGCAGAAGTAATGGAAAATTCCTGGAATGGGGCATGGAGACCACTTTTGTTGGTAATGTAGATGTGACACCACCAGTACGAATTGGATCTGGAAAAAGATTAGAAGACATAAATCATCGGAACGTTGTCATAGAGAGAGAGAGAGAGAGAGAGATAACATATACCACGGAAATCGTTCGCAGAGACAAGTTCGGTGCCATAGTACACGTTTGAAACCATGGAACGAGTTAGATATCTGGGATCTCTTAGCCTTTAAGACATCGTTTTCTTCAATCTTTGCAAGAATACATTTATCAAAAGTAGTGCAACGTTAGACTTCCATACACATATTCAATGGAAACAAAGTCTATCTTAAATTGTTCTATTGTACCTAGACCATCCCGCTTAGTAACTATTTTCAGAATAATTTCCATTTAAGTTGAACAAAACTTACCAACTGAACTTTAGTCAAATGCTTCTTCCACCAAATGTACTTCGAATACTGAGGTCCTAAAGATGAAATCGCGTAGTACGCATACATCAGTACGTGGACAAAACTATTCAGCATTCCCACTACCACAAAATTGTCTGTGGGATGGAACATCAGGTGGAACCAAGTCCAGGTCACCATAGTAATGTGGTGGTACAGATGAAGGAAGGTAACCTGGTTGTCCTTCTTTCGGAGCACGAAGAATACAGTGTCTAGAAGGTCGAGATGTTTTGCTGCGAAGTATGGGTATATTTCGTTTATCACCTGAAAATATTAAGGGTTTAGTTAATACAGTTCTTTCTATTTAGGATCATCACGCCTGATATTTCTCGGCAAATACATTTCAACGATATTTACCCCTTGTAAATCGTCTCCTTTTGGACATCTTGTTGTAATTATATTATGTCTGATGATATATCTCACGTACTGTAAAAGCAAAAATATAACTACATATAAAAATATCACTTTCAAATACGAGTAGTACCAAAACGAGAGTCAAGTAAAGAAGATTACTAATGAAAATAAAAGAAAAAGGGAGAGAAAAGATGATAAGATAATTATTCATAATATCTTGGAAAAGGATACGCCTACCCCGCAAGGCGTGAGGCGTGAGGTTATAGATAGATAGATAGATAGATCTTGGAAAAGATAGTAGAAAGAAAGGTAGGAAGAGACAGACTGACATTAAGTAACACAAGTCAATTAAAGGAGGTAATTTCTGTTATATCGACGGACGATTTGGCGCAGTGGTTAAGAGCGTAAGCCACTTCGACCACTGGGTCGAATAGTTGCGGGTTCGATTTCCTCATGGAACAAATCTTTGTGTGACCCACAAATATTTGTTCCGGTCTGGCTATTTGTGAATGTGAATATTCATGTTTGTAAACGCACCCACGACAGGAAAAAACCCTAGTGTGGGGCTACGTTTAAAAAAAAAGAGTAATTCAAAAATCATGATGAAGAAATGCCTACATCAGCTGTATAGATAACAGTATAAACAACAAGACAGTATATTTTTAAAGAGTAGATTTCACTACAGCAACTATTAACAGAAGGTGTTCCTTCTGTTACTTGTCACAATGCCTTTGGCAGTATTGTAGTAATATGTCTTTGCCGTGAGGAAAAGATGTCAATATACGCCTGGTCACATTATCACAATAAAGGTAAATTACCATAATACTAAAAAGCTAGTGAGGTATCGAAATTCACCTGGTTTTAAAACACTAGATGCCTATATCCGACTGGGGTAGACAGAAAATACACTTCGCTATAGCTACAATTCTGACACACCATTTTCGTTTCATCTACATTTATACAGCACCAAATAAATAAATATTCCAACTGTTGTCTCGCAATTTATATATGAAAATCTAAATCACATTATTTCTGACCTTGACTTTGACTTCACCTTGATCATTTCTATCGATTTAAAGTGCGCACTCGACCCTTTACAAAGTTATTGCTCTCCCCATGCTTTCACTTACATTTGCTTTACATAAATATTCCTTTCATTAGTTGTCTGTCACTCATCTTCTCCACATGCCTTACCAGACACTAGTTACATTCAGAAAATCACTTACTGTGATCTCATAGCAACAATTCTTATACTTACAATGAACACTAAATATAAAGAAAAGGCGACTTGGAATATATTGTACACTAATAATGTGTTCTTGAGTTTATACGGCTGTCTGTTCCTCATGAACGCCGGCAAAATCTTCACGACTAACATAAGGTAAGTAGCCAGAACTAGTGCCAAACCAGTACCAGTTTCTGGTAGAGACCATGTTGTTATCGGTTCTGTAATTTAAAACAAAAATATTTTTTTAATGTTGTCCTTGGATATAAATGACTGTCTGTAGGTGGCTTGCAGAGATGATGTATGTAAATTAATTATTATTAAATATAATATTAAATTAGCTATTGTCTTAATTTAATATATTCCTATTGAACTAACCAAATAGTTGTACCGTTGAGAAAGAAAATCAGTTCATCTGTTACAGTTGATCCGTGGGTCGGAGCGGAGACATAGATAATGCTAGTCAAATGCCTTCTCTCTTAAATCTAATTGAGAGAAAATAGGTCGTAATCTACCATGCTGCATGTCTGCTTGCATGACTGCTGTTGGATTTATCAAAACTATCGATTTATCAAGGATTTAGAAAGGATCTTTCTTATTAAGGTTTCAGGCTTCTTCGGCCATATAAGTTCCCTAACGCTACTTACCTTTAGCAAGTTACAAAAACCCATTTAGGTTTATAAAAAGCTAGAGGTACCAGTTAGGATATGAATCTTAATGAAATTGTATCATTATAGTGCACACTTCATTGCGTTTATAGGGTTCCGTACCTCAATCGGTAAAACCAGAACCCTTATAGGATAACTTTGTTGTCCATCTGTCTATCTCAAGGTTTTGCTCAGGTACGAGTAAATATATCAAATTGAAATTTAAGTCAAACATTAAATTCTTAGATTTACGCGAATATTACACATGAAATAAAACTATTTTACGGATTTTATCGCGGTAACGTCGGGAACTAAAAATAAAAAAATAAACCGCGATAAAATCCGTAAAATAGTTTTATTTCATCAAACATTAAAGTTCATGGGGGCTTGCTGTTGTAAAAGATTAAAGCTTTTAAGTCAATATGGGGCTATTTAAACTTACAAAAGCTTATAATATAAGGTACGTACTTCCCGTTGACCTAGAATCATGAAATTTGGCAAGAAGCAAGTTTAACACAGCCCAGTACAGTATATGTAAAGAAAAAAAATGTGAATTGTTAAAAACAAAAGCTGGTAGTTCATGCCAAATTAAAATAGCTCTATGTAGTGCCATATGCTCGGAACCCTCAGACCTCGAGTTATATTCACACCTGTCCGGTTATTTTTTATATACATATTTTTTGACCACTCTTTATTAATAAAAGATCACTTACTTCTGTCCTGAGTTACTCCAAAACCTTCAAAAATATTTTCGTAGTTCGCAACCATATTATAATCCTACTATTTACTCTTTAGTCCATAGCACGTATTGCTCTCACCGATACCTGATTGGGAATGTTGATGGAACAAGGAAACAGTTTAAAAAGAAATTTAATGCAAGTAGGTGAATTAGTTCTATTATGCATTTGTTACTATTATATTCAAATGGAGTGCGTCCTATTTACTTAACGATATAAATACTAATGAGAACGTGAATTCCCTCGATCTATCAACTGTGATATTTTTCCTTAATGTGTCCCACTGTTGGACAAAGACTCTCCTCTTTCCTCCGAGGATCTCTATTTTCTTTCAACTGTGACTTAAGGAGCTGAAAACTTTACTTTATGTATAAACACTAAAACTTAAACTATATATAATACTGAACATATTTAACTTATCTATACAAGCTGTAAAATAATGAAGGCAAGACCTGAAAATAGTTTGTTCTAAATCAGTAACTGAATTGATTCTAACAATTTTTAATGTATCTTACATTTTTTATAGTTTGCAAAAAATACTGACACTCCTTCAGTGCGCTATAACAAACTACTTTTATTCTTGATTCAAAGCAATACCAAGATTTCAAATGCATTGCTAAAATGTATTTCTCAGTACGCACACAATCACATACCAGGTTCATTTTTAATTGTACTTAAAAAAGGGTAAATTACTTCATTTTTTAAATTTTGGTTTTCGTATTGAATTTGGGAAGCAATTATTTAATCGGGGTGTCTTAGGTCTTGCGTTATTTAAGATACACCTTGTATAAGGTTTTTTTTGCCTCAGTGGTGTATTGTCTATAGTAGGAGTGGCGATGACACACAAGGTTTTGAGTTCAAATACTGCTTTATATTGAAAAATCAGTCGCTGGAGTTAGAAATCCTGACCTCGCCTAGCTCGCTAGCACCTGAGTTGCACATTATAACTGAAAATTATCATCAATTTAAATGTAAAAAGTCTCTGCCACTCCTGTTAAGAGAATATATGCGTGACGGTGTGTACACCAAGACAAAAATTGCATAATACGAACATCTGACGAAATAAGGTTTGAAACTCAATTAAACCCACGAACCTAAAGTAAGTTTATATCACAATCTTTGAAATGCCACACGTTTCTCACGGATTATAAGTAACTCTTCTGGAAACCCCAAAAACGTTTATTTGGTAGGGATCTCAATCCAGTTAACATAAAACTGTATTAAAACAATCAAATATTTTTTTTCTGCCTTATTCTCTTATCGATTGCTTCCGTACGTTTACTTATCACTCATTGGGTCTGATCTGAGTTATCAAATCTCCTAAATCTCTTTCCTTTTTTGCCATCCATTACATTTAAAGAAAATTAAAATACTCTGTTGCAAAAAATAAATTTCAGGATCCGTCCCATTATATATACGACTATATGACTCTCAAAATAAAAAAAATATGTTTTTTTTTATTTAATTTTTTTTTTAATTCATGTAGACCAAAAAGCACGTATGAATAGTCAAAAAGAGAAAATCCAAGATCTTAAGACTCTACCACCCGTTCGGAAAGTCATTCCTGTGAAGAAAAAGGCCAAGTAACTCCACGGTTACTCCTTTTAAAAATGAGAGTTTTACAATTCTTTTGAAATTCAATCAAATGCAATGTATACAACATTGCATTCATGGGGTATGGCAGAACAGTGCAGAACGAACTAAATAGATGTGCTTAAGTATAGATTAAAAATAAGTGCACTTAGATTCATGGTATCAGTCAGTGTCTACATAGTCCTCTCATTTAAAAAATAGTGTCTTTCATCATCATTATCAATCAGCCTGTATCTACCCACTGCTGAGTGTAGGCCTCTCCTCTATCATGCTATTCCGATCCTGTGCTAATCTATTCCACCATTTGCCAGCCACTCTTACGATGTCATCGCTCCATCTAGCCGATGGTCTGCCTATGGGTCGGCGTCCTGTTCTGGGCCACCACTCTGTTACGACCTTGGTCCACCTGCCATCTTCACGCCTCATCAAGTGTCCTGCCCATCTCCACTTTAACCTTGTGATCCGTTTACCAACATCTTCAACTTTAGTCCGCCTTCGGATTTCTATGTTTGGTATTCGGTCGACAAGGGAGATGCCCAAAATGGCTCGCTCTGTGCCATTTTTGTGGCAATAAAGGCTTCCTTTTGTAAGCGACCAGGTCTCGGCACCGTAAGTAAGGATGGGCAAGACACATTGATTGAATGCCTTGGTTTTCAGGCGCTGTGGGATTTCTGCGTCAAACATACTAGCAAGTTTTCCATATGCAGCCCAACCTAATTGGATACGTCTAGCGATCTCTTTGCGAATAGACTCCGAGCCAAAGGATAAACAGTGCCCAAGATAAATGTAATCGTCTACTACCTCTATTCGGGAGATACCTATAATGATGTTACCTTGACTGGTGTCGCGATTTGACATTATTTTTTGTCTTGGACAAGTTTATTCTGAGGCCAACCCTTAGAAATGCTTCTTGCAATTCAGAAAGCAGGGTCTTAAGATATGCATCGTTATCTGCTAGGAGGACCAAGTCGTCGGCAAAACGCAAAATAGTGTAGTTACAATCTATTTAATAGAGTCTTAAATGAAGACTTATAATATATGATATGTATAAGGAAACTCAAGGAAGTGATTTTATTATAATTAACAGAATAGCTAGGTACTTAATTAGCAAATGTTAAACATTGTTTACATCGTCCCACCTATATTCCCCAAGCTGAAGTAGCAGAAGGGTACTGTATTAGGGCCTGTTATGGAAAATAATGTTTTTACATTTAGGTCACCATCATTAAAAACGAGGTTTAATTTTTTAAATGTAGCCCCACACTACGTAGCCGTAGCCACGTGGATGACTATACGTTCCCATCTTGTCCATGTTGCGTCCCAATGTAATAGGGGGTGAGACTATTACCATTATACCGGGCACTAACCTAGACCCGAACAGTGTAGCGATTATTAAAATTAAAAAGCTACCGTATCAAGCGGACCGAGGATCGTGATCCCTATTAAGCATTTACAATATGCGCCATATACTAGACGAACTAGGAAGTAATTCTTTACATTCTACTATGACCTACATATCATAAATACTCTAACCTTTTAACGTTCTATTTGGATGTACTAGTTTTTTCTTTTATTAAGAACAGGCAGCACAATTATTTATGTGTCGTGGGTGCGTTAACAAAAATAAATATCACATGCACAAACACCTAGACCGGAACAAATATTTGTGGGTCACAAAAAGATTTGTCCCGTGACGGAATCGAACCCACGACTACTCAATCTAGTGGGTAGAACGACTCAAACTCTTAACCACTGGACCAAGCCGTCCGTCAGACACATTTATTTGGTTCATCTTTAAAAAAACGCAGCACCGCACTATAAATCATTCCTGGGTCATGGGTAGGATTAAAATATAAAATTCATACGGATAATACAGACCGAAATAAATATTTATGGGTCACCCTTAGAATAAATAAAATCCAGGAGCCGCGTCCAGTCGTAATTGCACGCAGCGCGGTGAAGTCAAAAATTCAACAAACGTTTCGCACTCACCGCACTTCCCACCCGCGTAATATTGGTAGCCCGTTACCACTTTTTGGGGTAAATATTGAAGACATTAGAGTAGATGATAATAAAATCATTGTTGCGGTAACGTGTATTTTATAATATCAGCCTATACTGCCCACTGCTGGCAGAGGCAGAGGCCTTCTCTCACAAATCGAGTTGAGGTCATACTCCACCACGCGGACCTAGTGCGGATTGGTGGAGGCAGGTTTGTGGCCACCCGCTGTTGGACTTATCAAGCCGCCTTTAAGGCTTCCAACTCGGCTTAACGACTACCACATTAAGTGGTAACCGGGACCAACGGCTTAACGTGCCTTCAGAAGCACGGAAACGCTCGAAAATGAAAATGGCACAAACGGTCACCCATCTCAGGCCGACCGAGTCGAACGCTGCTTGACCTTGGTGATCGGTAAGAACACCGCGGTCGCGCAGCGCTACGAGCGCCTCATTTTCGCGTGTATTTTAGTGCATAAATATACATTGGACTATTAAGGTTTGTAGTAATTTAATGTAGGGAAAATACAATTTCATCATCTTAACTAAATATTAAAACCATGAAGTAGTAGTTAACTAAATTAATATTAAATGGTACTAGAATTAAAAAGACCCCATCAAATAAATGTAGGGAAATATCAAATTGTTATACTAGGAACACTAACAAAATGGACGCGTCTTTTACTATGAGAATTACAGACAGAAGAATCAATTCGATATTCAATTTATACACCTCACGTCACCTAAATACGCTAGTTATGTATGAATTGTGATCCCATCATGTTGTTTTGAGCATAATAGTATTTTCAGAGGCAGGATCGACACAAGACGGCATAATTTAATTTAATTTGACACACGCGTTATTTTGCACGACGGTCACAGAACTCGCGTGAAAATGTGACTACTAGCATCGCAAGTAGTAATTGTTGCTTTAATTTGATGCGCGCCCTCGGCTTCTGGATTATTTTTATTCTAAGGGGGTCAACATCACACAAAGATATATGCCGTGCGGGAATTGAACCCGCGACTACTCAATCCGGTAGGCGGAGCAACTCAAGCTCTTAACCACTGAACCAAGCCGTCCGTCAATTTGTACAGAATTTTGAAATTAGGTAGGTATGTTTTACAATTTAGTCGTGTCACTTCAAATTTGTAAGCTCTTCCCCGTAACAGTTGTATTTTGGAAATTAAAATGCACTTTTGAGTAACTTATAATAAATAATTTGATTGATTTAAGAATTGATTCGCATATAGGTGGAAGAAATGTCTACTAAGATCTAACCATAGAGCTAACTTACGGGAAGATGGCTGAGGAAGAGGACTAAGGGTAGCTATGTATGAAAACGCCTGACAAAGCTAAGGTATGAAAACGCCTGACAAAGCTAAGGTATGAAAACGCCTGACAAAACTTCCATACTTATGTACCAATGATCACTGTGCTGCAAAGTGATTTAACAAGAGTTACCAATTATATTTTTTAACAGTAGAACTATAAAAATTAACCTTCATTTTATTATTTTCATTATTTCCCTTTATATTAACGCCTCAATCAATCAGCCAATTTTGAGAAGGCGAAAGCATATGTGGCGACTTCATAAAGGACTATCCTGATGTGCTCTCCAGTGATTCGCGTACCCAATTTTAGATATAAAAGTCTGTTAACTTCTGCAGAAATTATTATAGCAAAAATAAGATATTCCAATAATGTGAAAGTTGTTATTTATTTTTGTCAGGCATATTAAGTTGTTGACACGTCGCAAGATGGGATAATGGGAGGTGAAGTCGGTCTCAACCGAATGGTGGATATAGAAGGAATATCGCAAGCGTAGAAGGTAAGTATAAAGATGGGTTGATGATGTGGTTAAATACGTAGGTGGCTGAGATTGGCTCAGAATAGGAATATGTTGTGGGGACGTATCCTCTTACAGCGAGACGGTGATGTCCGAGAAGGATGAGGCCGAGCGCGATCGAGCGGGTTGTCAAGTCTCCCCCCGATGGCGGGCTCTTAAGAGCGCGGCGAAAGGAGCACCAGTGCGTTCCATGCGAAGATCCCGGAGCTCCTCTAATGTGCCGATGTCGGCCACCCTAGGGTTTTTAGTCGGTCGGAACCCAACACGCCCCGCGAGCTTCCCCCGAGGCTCCCGGAAGTCCTATGCAGGATTTTCCAGGAAAAAGAAAAAAAAAGATAGAAATATGTGGCGTAAGAGGGAGGAGGTTTATAATGGGTGGAATAAGCTGAAATTGTTGGATAAGTTTATATATATATGCACTAAAGAAATTAAAAATTCATGTAGGAAAACAGGCCGCTCTTATTGCATATCATGGCTATATAAATAAATAATATAAATTCCGCCTATAGCACTCCATTGAAAAGGGTGTATAAGGCCATATATCTGGGTCATCTGCTGACTCCCGGACTAAAAAACGATGACGACACTGAACGAGAATGGAGGGCGCTGTCAATAAGAGCTAATATGCTGGCACGCAGGTTCGCACGTTGCTCACTCAAGGTTAAAATTACACTCTTCCGAGCGTACTGTACAAGCTTCTACACTTGCAGCCTGTGGGCTAGATTTACTCGACAATCATACAGCGCCCTCAGAGTTCAGTACAATAATGCGTTCAGAGTACTAGTTGGACTGCCCCGATTCTGTAGCGCGTCAGGAATGTTCGCAGACGCCAATGTAGATTGCTTCTACACCACAATGCGGAAGAGGTGTGCATCTCTGGTGCGCAGGGCGTGGAGCAGCTCAAACAGCCTACTGAATATGATTTCCAGCAGGCTGGACTGTCTTTATGTGAATCACTGCTGCGCCATCTCGCACGGGATGGCGCAGTATTGAATCGAATATTTTGTACGACGGAATACTAACATAGGTTAAGTTTTACTAACATGATGAGTCCTGGTCACTCGAATAAAGAAATTATATTATTATTATTATTATATCTCCTCACTACTTACATATGATTTGCTTCTTTGGGGGAACTCCACTTATAGTAACAAAGCTTTATTGTACAAAAAACATTCATTAGAGCAATCGCTAAGGCAGGTCCCCTTGACACATACGGGTTTTATTTAAAAAGATAAATATTAACAACAACTTCGCTATACATATTAGAAATAGCTATGTTTGTAAAGAAATATCCTTTTATGTTCGAAAAAGCTTGCGTAAATAAAAAAAATATTTGTCCAGATCCAACGAAACTGGCCACCCAAAGATCGTTTACTGCTTTGCAGCAATAGAACAGCCACACGATAATTATCAAAATTTATAATCTACCGAAAACGCTACGTGAACTGACAGGTGAAATGTTTAAAAAAAACTGAATGAATGGCTCGTGGACAAGTGGTATTATAATATAATATTAGCCCTGTTAAGAGTTCGCCCACCGTTGGGCACGAGCCTCCTCTTAAACGGAGAGGGCTGAGGCCATAGTCCACCACGCTGGCCCAGTGCGGATTGGCGAACTTCACACACCCTCGAGAAACTCTTAGGTATGCAGTTTGCGTCACGATGTTTTCCTTTACCGTTGAAGCAATTGATAGTTAATTTTTAATACGCACTTGCTTTCGAAAAGACAGAGGTGCCTGCCTGGATTTGAAACCGAGACCTCTGACTTTGCATTGCAACGGTCTAACCACTATCACTGCTTTGTATGATATATTAGAGAATTTTTAAGATAATAATTTTTGATAATTTTCAGTTTAGCTTTAATCAATAGTTAATTTAACTACTGCCGAACAAGAAAAAAATGCAGGGCTATAATATATTTTGTAAAATTAACATCTTGTATCCATATTTCTAGCAAATAAATAATTTGAATTGATGATAATGATGACGATGACTACGCAGGAGTAGCAAAGGTGTACTATGTGCACCCAAATTTTGGCCAATTGGGTCCTAATGTAACAGGGAGCAAGACTATTGTCATTATCCTATGTAAAAATCTTCGCACTTTTGCAAATCTCTATCAATTTTATGGTAAGGCCAAACCAACGCGTTCAGCCGCGGCCGCGGTAGCGTGCACGGTGGCGATCAGCTCCTGCAGTAATATTTGTATGGAAATGTTCACACCAAAAATGAAAATGATACCAAATGTGAAAATGTCTGCACGCGCAATCATAGGGATCATCATAGATACTGATCGCCACCGTAAACGCCGCCAGGGACGCCACCGCGGCCGCCGTAGAACGCGTTGGTATGGCCGTAACGTTATTTCGCTTTTTTTTCATTGTACAGTTATTAATACACATTTTTTTTTTAAACGTAGGATTTATTCCTGTATCGTGGGTGCGTTTACAAACATGAAAATTCACAGACACAAATACCCATACCGGAACAAATAATTGTGGATCACACAAAGATTTGTTCCGTGCGGGAATCGAACCCGCAACTATTAGACACAGTGGGCGGAGCGGCTAAAGCTCTTAACCACTGCGCTAAATCGTCCGTCATTCCATTTAAGATACCCTACCTAAACTTAATCTACACTCATAATTGAATACTGTGTTTATCTGTTAATAGGTATACCATTAGATATAATTATAAGCACCTGTGTTTATCATGTAAGGTTGTAACATCTGTTGATAAACCAAATAAATATATAAAAAGCAATTCCAAACACCAGATTGGTACTAAAAATTTCGCCTACTAACCTAAATTAGTAACAAAATAATAATAAATTTTAGTAAAACAAGACAATGGTAACGTAACCTTTAAGCATTGAGCATAAGAAGCGGTATGGCTATAATTACAAAAGTTTTATTTTGTTTGTGAGCGCCTACCGGGCCAGAACGAAAACATTTCTAAACCATCGCTTGCGCATCAGCGAAAAAAATAATGGTAGGTTTAGATGAAAAAAAAGGTAAACTTTTTGCATACATATAAGAAAATACCGCATCAGACCTTGTAGCAAAAAATGTATTTTTCTTTCTTACACTACCTAAATTTGCGTCCTTTGTTTATTAAGATTATTTGTATTATATGATACAAACTATAAGTTTTATTTTGCATTTTTACATACTTTCAATGTCAAAAAGTTCATTTCATGTCATTGACGTTCATTCATTCCAGTAACAAGAAAGGATCAAACCTTGCGATCATAAAACGTATAGTAACTGAGGATTATTTATTTTTAAATAAGATTTAATTTTACCATCAACCTAATAGGTATTACAGCAGAACAAACGAAACATCGGCCCTTTGCATGGGCTAGAAAAAATTGATTTCACGAAAAAAGTCAAAAGAGTTTGCTATTTTTTACGGCTTAATTAGTAGATGCCTATTATGTGTCGCATAATTTAATAGAGTATCCACATTGAAAACAAACTTTATTTCTTAGGAACAGAATTTAGATTACAATATAGTAATGTTGTTGATTCATACATTAATACTACAATTATAATAATTTCATAAAGAGGAAAGATTTGTATATTTGTGTTTGTAACGAATAAACTCAAAAACTACTGCACAGAATACAAAAATTCTTTCACCATTAGAAAGCTACCTTATCCAGAAGTAACATAGACTATATAAGACCCGGTTGGTAGCGCTGTTGTCGACCGGCTACAAAGTCGCGGCAAACTGCTAGTATTATTAATTTATTTATTTAATATTTATTTATTTATTTAAAATATTTATTTATTTAAATTAACAAAATTATAGCACAAAGTGTTGAAGTCTGAAATCACCAGATCTTATACCACGGCAAATGCAGCGGCATTTTGGCGTTGGATGCTGTAATATGGTTAATTAATGGTTACGCCGGTTTTTTGCGTTACTTGCATTACTTGCTTTCAGTTATCGGTTCTATAAGGCGTTACTAAATGAGTGCCTTACTGTCAGATCATTGCAGACATTTTAGACAGTAGGTAGTAATCGGATACAAAATAGCTACAAATATTTTCCAATCCGCGTGGTGGAGTATGACCTAACCTGTCTTATCTCGATTTGTCAGACGCCTTTGCTCATCTATGAGATTATATACACATTGATTGTTCACTATAATGTATTTGCTTGCGGTGACTGTCTAACGCGAGATACTACCTTCCCTCCAATATAGTCGAGAGGAGTTATGGCCATTCCATTAGTCAACAGGTGCTGCTTGTGGGGACTGGTCCAGCCGGAATCCTTTTGACACTCTTTATAAATAACATCATTAGTCTCATATCTCGGTTGTAAGGCATCACACTGGAGCTAGATCATAAACTATTTAATCGACAAGCCCCCTGAGTTTCTTCGCCGTTAGTAGTTACGTAAGATTTGAAATAATGTGAATTGACTATCATATATTATACTTATTATATATATACATATATATATATATATATACATATATATATATATATATATATATATATATATATATATATATATATACATATTTAGTAACAAAATAAATTATTTGAGTATACTAATATTATATGAGAAATAATAATAATAATTTATGATATAATATTAAAGTGTATACTGCATTGGTTCGGGCATATAGAAAGATTGCCAAAAGAAAGAATGACAAAGCAGATATACAATGCGAAAGTGGAAGCATGTATCGGGGAAGACCTGGACAATCTTACCATGACCAAATAGACAAGGACAAGTCAGGAGTCTCCGTAACCGACGAGCGTGAATGAGACGAACTATGAGAGTGGAGGAATCCAGAGAGGTATGTAAGGGAAGAACCTGTTGGAACTTTGTACTCTCTGCCTACCCCGCAAGGGATCTGGCGTGATGATATAGATAGATAGATAGACTAATATTATAACGAAAGGTTATGATTGGAGCTGACACCAAAACACCGTTATTTCAAGCAGTGTCCAAAGACGATTTAACCACAACTATTTTAAAAGCTGAAGAAATCAGAAAGATCAAGACTGTTTAAACTATAGAAAATTATTTATTTTTTTAACTTATTTAACAATGACATTGCACTATGAAAATATCAATAATAAAAGCAAGCACCTATATATGTTAACGCGCAGGTATGAGTATATGTGTATTGCTATTAAATTGTACTAGGTGCTGCGCATGTCTGCGTTTCTCCCAACAAAAGCACCTACATATTTCACTGAAATTAGGTATAAAGAAGATAATGGTCCAAAAAGGACCAATTCTATTAACAAAATTCCACTAACATTAAACATCGCTGATTAATGTCGTTTAACTGATTCCGTATTTTAGCGGAATACGAAAATATTGACCGAAGATAGTTAAGTTTCAGTTTTTGTGCTCGTTTGCACGTTGAAAGCAAAACTCGTTAGCAGAATTGGTCTCTAGTGCATATGCCTCACCGCTCATTGAATCGTGTAGTCGCAGAATCTTAGTGTGTCCCACAAAAATTGGTGGCGAAATTCGGGTGGCAACAGTACACCTCAGGAATATAAGCGGACCGGCGTTTATTTTTATTTTTACTCTAGTTAGTTCCCCTTTTAACTTAACAACTTGTACTACCAGTTGCAAAAATTGCATTTTAAATTGCAACTCAGATACATATGTCTTGAATTATATTATTCACATTACGTCAATGTTGCATTATAGTTCAGTTTTGAAGTGAACGTCCGAAGAGTGGCGAAATTCGTCTGCGCCTATATTCGCTATGACCAAACGCGGTGCGCTACGATCCTTAGCCGTAACACGTCCACGGCTGGACAAAGGTGAAGAGAGGCCACTACGCCCACTAGATCAAGTAGTCGCGGGTTCGATTCCCGCACGGGATAAATCTTTGTGTAACGCACAATTATTTGTTTCGGTCTGGGTATTTGTTTATGGGAATTTTCATGTTTGTAAATGCACACACGACACAGGAATAAATCCTAGCGCGGGGGCTACGTTTTTTTTAAAAAGGCCTCTCCAAACTTTGCCGCGATGCACGGCTATGTGCATGCACCTCTTACTAGCAACCGTCACGAGAAGCTCAATTCTCGTATTTATTTGACACTGCAACTGAATATTGACTGAATTGATATTTAATTATGAATTGACTTACAGATATACAATGCGAAAGTGGAATGATGTAGGTTCCGGGGAAGACCTAGACTACCCTACCATGACCAAATAGACCGTGTCTTATCTAAATGCCAAGTCAAGAGTCTCCGTAACCGGCGAGCGTGTATGATAGCATTATGAGAGTGAAGGAAGCCATAGAGGTCTGTAACAAAAGAACCTGTTTTCTCTGCCTACCCCGCAAGGGATTTGGCGTGATGATATAGATACATAGATAGACTTACTTACATTTGGTATTTTGCTATACTAAAATATCGATCCGGTTTCAGTATAATTTCAGTCTAATTTCGATATATTGTCAAGTTATTTAATTTAATATATTTTGTTTGATCACATATTAATCTCAGCCGCCACAGTCTAAATAAAAAATATGTAACTGAAATCTTCAATTTCACATTTTTTTTTTGTATTTGGTGTAATTCAACATTTTATCTGAATACCGTTAACATTTTGTTCAACTTTCGGTCCGATCTCGATTCGGTCGGTGTCAATATTTTAGAATTTAGATTTTAGAATACCATTTATGAAATTTGACATTGAGATTAGATCGAAACTGTATTTAGAACACCTTTGATTACGAGAATTGGCCTTCAGGTCATCGATCCATCTTGTAGAGCAGCGTTTTCCAAACTTTATTATGTCCTGGCCCAGTTATTTTAATGATTCTCCATCGCGACCCGCTACAAGTTTTTAAACCTCATAGTGCACATAGGAAAAATAAAAAAACACATTTCCTGTCCTGTCCATACGCGGGATGTGGGGCGCAGGACGCAGGGCTACGCAGGACGCGTGACGATCACCACTCACTCCTCAGTACGTAGTGCTTATATACTCTTTGCCTCAGTGCAACAGCGGAGCAAGCGGTCGCGTTGACACAAAAGCAACACGTCTCTTGATCATGAACGAGTATGATTGATTGTAAACAATGAAAGCC
Source organism: Phalera bucephala (assembly GCA_905147815.2). Taxonomy (NCBI): domain Eukaryota; kingdom Metazoa; phylum Arthropoda; class Insecta; order Lepidoptera; family Notodontidae; genus Phalera; species Phalera bucephala. Next base: position 4,572,673 of record LR990616.1, read on the forward strand.
AGGTATCCTAGCCACGCTCGTAGCGCTCGTATCGCTGTGCGGCGGCGGTGTTCTTACCGATCACTAAGGTTAAGCAGCGTTCGACTCGGTCGGCCTGAGATGGGTGACCGTTTGTGGAATTTTCATATTCGAGCGTCTCCGTGCTTCGGAAGGCACGTTAAGCCGTAGGTCCCGGTTACCACTTAATGTGGGAGTCGTTAAGCCGAGTTGGAAGCCTTAAAGGCGACTTGATAAGTTCCAACAGCAGGTGGCCACAAACCTGCCTCCACCAGTCCGCACTGGGTCCGCGTGGTGGAGTATGACCTGATCTCTCTCACATCGATTTGTGAGAGAAGGCTTTTGCCCAGCAGTGGGCAGCATAGGCGGTTATTATTTGCTAGCCACTAGACCATTTCGGATGTTAAATTAAGCTGTAAAGGCCCCGCGGCCAGCGTAGATCATTCACACACACTAAAATGTACAGAATGAGACAATGCTTCGACCCGGGTTTTATTTACGTGGCCAGGTGCCGGGTGTCGATCTATCATATGGGAAATGGGAATCGCTGTTATCAAGTGCAATGTCACTATAAATATACCAAAGTTCTTTTTTTAATTAGTAACCGTGTGGATCTACCTGTTGAAATATCTCCTTGGAAGGAGAAAAAAAATGTTAAAAATGGTTCCCTCATTTATTTAAGAGCAGTGATAGCCTAACGGTTAAACAGTTAGACTGGAAAGTCAGAGGTCTCAGATTCAAACCCACCGCACCTCTGTCTTTTCGAAAGCATGCCTGTTTCAAAAATTAACTATCACTTGCTTTAACGGTAAAGGAAAGCATCGTGAGGAAACCTGCATGCCTAAGAGTTTCTCGAAGGTGTGTGAAGTTCGACAACCCGCACTAGGCCAGCGTGGTGGACTAAACCTAAACCCTCTCAATCTGAGAGGAGGCACGTGCCCAACTGTGGGACTGTTTCTTAACAGGGCTAATATTATTATTATTAACCCTCATTTCACACGAACGCCGCCCTGTCCACTGTACATTACAACTCCCCGTATCGCGTCGGCGTCGGTCGCGCCGCCGTCCCACCCCGTCCGCTTTATGCCCAGGCCATAATACCGCCGACTCACTCTACTCACATTACACTTGACCGCGTCAGAGTTTCCTAATAACTCGGCATTAATCGAACCTTGACCCATAATCCGCAGATCGCGTCATTGCGACAGCGATGTGTCGCAGCTTGTCATTGTCGTGTTGGTAATGTGTAAAGCTAAATATTAGGAGGCATGTAATGAACCTTGGAAATGGTGGTAGTATGTACCGTGTATATAATATTATCAGCCTATACTGCTTACTGCTGGACAAAGCTCTCACAAATCGGGGTGAGAGAGATTAGGTCATACTCCACCACGCGGACCCAGTGCGGATTGGTGGAGGCAGGTTTGTGGCCACCTGCTGTTGGAACTTATCAAGCCGCTTTTAAGGCTTCCAACTCGGCTTAACGACTACCACATTAAGTGGTAGCCGGGACCAACGGCTTAACGTGCCTTCCGAAGCACGGAGACACTCGAATATGAAAATTCCACAAACGGTCACCCATCTCAGGCCGACCGAGTCGAACGCAGCTTAACCTTGCTAATCGGTAAGAACACCGCGGTCGCACAGTGCTAAGAGCGCCTTGTACCATGTTTGTACCTAATCAATTTTCTAACTGACATTTAAAAACAGTTGCTCGACACTGTTGAGATATTATGTTAATTTCAATAGGGTCTCGATACCGTGCAGTGAAACTGTGAAAAATTTGGGCTAGACCATGCATCGTTGTATGAGTTGAGCTAGGAAACTGCAAGTCACCAGTAGTAAACTATACGCCGCAGCAGGTTCACTTAAAAGACTGCGAAACCTCCTGCCGATTACCACTAAAATTGCTCTAGCACAGTCCCTGTTACTTCCTATTCTCGACTACTCTGACATCTGCTAACCTCACAGAAGATCAGCTAAATCAACTTGAGCGTCTCCAAAACTTCTGTATAAGATGTATATTTTGTTTACGCAAATATGATCATGTATCTCAGTTTCGTACTAAGTTCAAATGGCGCGCGCGGTCTTCGTCGGAATACTCATATCCTCTGCCTTCTATACAATAAATTGTTCAATCCGTCTTCTCCACATTATCTTAAGGAACGGTGCGATTTCCTTCCCGATTCCAACTCATTCATTAAGGTCGTCCGAAAACTTAGCTCTTCTAATGCCCCAACACTCGAAGACCTTTTATGATAATTCTTTTACCGTTAAAGCCGTCCGTTTATGGAACTCATTACCTGCCTCTATAAGACGTGATCCGTCCATTCATGTTTTTATACTCTACTGAAGTAGTAATCGGTGCTCGTAGTAAATTTGTTTATTTAGTACACCCCCTTGCCTGGAAGAGATCGCTGTTTATGGCCAATCACTATTTGTTACATTATAGATGCACAATAAAGAGTTTATCTATCTAAGTTAAACAAAATATTGAGCTCTCCTTGATAACCGCGGGGTTAGCGGGTATGTATGTATTTTTATAGACGATATTTTTTTTCTTTCTGGATTCGTTTAAATAGTGCATGAAGGCATATTTGTGAGATACTTTTTAGCACGCGAAGGTGTCACGCCGCAGGAAGCACCAGGAACAAAGAGATTTTTGCTACAAAAAATATACTTGGGGTGTTTCCTTCAGTCCCCACCGTAGGTGCGTTTACAAACATGAAAAACCCTCGCACAAATAAATGTTTGTGGGTTATTAAACGTAACTCTATTTACTTGTAATGAATCCTATGCTTTAAATGCCTTTACAAATACTAGATGTAGGAACATTAAAAGAAAAATCTGTAGGTCGAATTTACGTCAACATTTGTCCGGATTCGAATTTGTGATTAATTGCTTCAAAGCACCTACGCAGGCTCCTAAAGTAAGCCCTCGTTAATAATTGGTAAACAATGAACGTGAAAAATACTAATAGTACACTATTATAAAGCCAGATCTTTTGAAGGGTAGGTTAAAAAATACCTATATAAGTTAGTTAAGTAGGGATATAAGGTAATTGACTACTATTTAGTATAACGCTAAAATAAAGTTTAATTATATTACTTATACTATTACTACTTATTATATACACTCTCAGAATCAGAATCAGAATATTTTTCATTCATGTAAACTATTATAGTATTTAGGAATCTCAGAAAAGTAACAACGACTCCACCCTCACTTCGGAATGTCATTCCTGTGAAGAAGAAGGGCAAGACATTCCACGGTCACTCATAAAATAAAAATTTTACAAACTTTTTCATCCACTTTTTGTTGGGTATAGGAGAACAATGTACGTTGGTCATCAGGTGGTCACTTACTTTTATTACTTATACGAGGAAAATAGGTAATATTGACAATGGTGCATTAGATACTTCAGAACTACAAATAGGTTATCCAACTTGAACAATTTTCGTAGCGACCACCCGTATAGCTACGGTGTGGGCGCATCATAAACATAACTCATCGTCAAAAGTTTTGTAAAGACAAAAGAGATGGCGCTAATAGCACGTTTAATACTGTTGTTGTTACTGTAATAAATTGCGATTAATTTATTCACTCTTTCGTACTAAGTACAATAATTTCTTATCTCTGATGACTCCATTCATGAATTTGGAATTGAACTCATTTATTTCATAGGATGATCAAATTTCATTTCAGGACACTGATTTGCCCCGGCCTGGTGGAGGTTGCAAATAAAAGAGTAATTGCGTCAGTACGCAGAAGATCTTCAAAGCGATCTATTGGAAGGTTTTTATCCTGCAGTGAGCGTTTTTCGGCTGAAGAAGAAGAGTTTTAAACAAATCCTCCTCCTTGCGTCGTTCTCCTCAGTGCTGAGGGTCGTGATCTTTATAAAGAACTTTACCTTTGATAATGTATCTCATTTGGTCCTATCCTCTACGACATGAATTGCGTCGCTGACACTGAAATCGAGCGTCTACCGAATCTGGTCGGACCAACGCATGGAACTCTCTCTTCTACTTTGCCAGTGACCAAAAGTTTTTCTAAGTTGTAGCTTGTTTTCCTGGCAATATGGCCGAAAAATTGCAGGATTTTGCACAGGCATATTGTGGAGAGCCTGGTTGTTATTCCGAATTCCTTTAAGATTGATGCGTTGGTCCGATGTGCTGTCCATGCGGACATGTCCGGATTCGAAGCATTTTCCTCCAGCACCACATCTCGAAGGCATCGATGCGATTGCGGTCCGCCTTTTTAAGCGTCCATGTTTCTGAGCTGTAGAGGAAGATTGAGAAAACAAGACTTGTTAAAACAAAAAGTTACCTGAAATTACGTTACGCTACAAACATCGGTTACCTATTCCTTACAGTTAAGCTTAGTTTCTGAATCAGTCTACATTAAGCGTTAATCTTTGCGAGGTCTATGTCCTATAGAGGACGTCTTCCGACCGAAGGTAATGATGATGAGTATATAATATCCACATCATTATTGCAGTTAAATAATAACGTAACCACGACTGCTACTTCGATATGTTCAAATGGGGCTCCACTTCATCATTATTAAAAGATGTATAACGATGTCCAAAAGTATACACAAGATGTATCGTAAATAACGCAAGACCTCTGACACCTCAATTAAATAATTGCTTCGCAAATTTAATGGAAAAACCAAATTTCCAAATTTAAAATTATTTACTTTATTGTAAATACTTTTATACCCCAATTATCAATGAAACTTGTACGTGTATGTGCGCGTATTAAGAAATATGTTTTAGAAATGTATTTGGAACATAAGTATGAATGAACTCTGAATCAAAAATAAATTTAGTTTGTTATAGCGCACTGAAGGAGTAACTGCATTTTTTGCAAATTAAAAAATAAATAAAGAAGACCTAGTCTTATCTAAAGGACAAGTCAAGAGTCTCCGTAACCGGCGAGCGTGTATGAGACGAAATATGAGAGTGGAGGAAGCCAGAGAGGTATGTAAGGAAAGAAACTGTTGGAACTCTGTACTCTCTGCCTACCCCGCAAGGGATCTGGCGTGATAATGTGTTGTTGTTGTTAAAAAATAAATCTAAGTCACATTAAAAATTGCATTCAGTTCGGTTACCGACTTAGAACAAACTACTTTCAGGTCTTGCGTTAATTATGTCTTTTGCCCCTCAGATGACATTGACAGGGGACGTTGATGTAAAATTAGGGTTACCATTTAGTATAATTTTCCTACTTCCAAAGAAATATGTTAACACGCGGGTCCGCACGGTCACTAATTAAAAAGAGAACTTGGTTAAATTCATGGCAAATGGCAACTTTGCAACTGCATGAAGTGACGTTACACTCGATGACAACGTCAGTTCCAATTTTGGCTACAGGCCAAAACATCCTTTTAGGATTGTTAACAGTCGTCTTAATACGTTTTGACATCTCACTAATGGATCTACATAAATCTACACCTCAAATATAATATACAGATAGGAGATAAATAGATTCGTTTGATGATAACATTATATAAAGTTACTCACTGATGATGACGGAACATAAAATGTTAGAGCAATATGTACAGAAATGGAAGCAATGCAGTTTTAACAAAAAGATTATGTAACAATCAAACAATAACCAAAGTGCTAATTTGTCATTAATGATATACCATTGATCTGGGTCTTGACCGAGATGATACAACGTGGTAAGCAAGATTGGAGATTAAATGTGTTAAAAATTGTTGTATCAACAAAATTTCCGGAAGTCTGATGAGTTCTTAGCATGACCACAGATTAGTTAAAATTAATAGACTATTAATATCCATATAACAAGTCGTGATCCGCTAAATCTGTATTATGACCAATGATGGCGCTGGTTCGTATCCTGAAAATATTCGTAACAGCCATTGAAAACAAGATATTTGAATTACTTCTACACCAAATATTTTTTTTTTTTAGAAAATCAAATATATTGTAAAAATATAAAATTAGGGGTATAAAAGCCAGAGAGGTATGTAAGGAAAGAACCTGTTGGAACTCTGTACTCTCTGCCTACCTCGCAAGGGATCTGGCGTGATTCATGAATCATCAGAAAAGTAACAAACATGTGATTATATAGATAAATAGATAGGTGTATGGATTTTATGTTTTACGTTGATAATTTAACACCTTCATGTGTATGTACAGAATAGGCAGGTCCTCCACAAGATGGACCGATGACCTGGTGCAGGTCGCGGGTGTCAACTGTATGTTTACAGCACAAAACAGATCGTCGTATCTTTGATCTGTGCTTTATTTTGTTTAAAAACAAACGCCACGTAGTTGTTATTAATTTTAAGGTTAGGTTAGGTTAAAAAATACCATATACCGTACCCGTTTTTTTACGACTTGGGTACTAGACCTTTAGAACCTTTTTTGTGTTGTTCTGTTATTATTGGTCGATTATTTTAGTTTTATTTTTTCCTTTTTTTTGTTGTTTGGTTTTAATTTATATTTTTATATTGCTTCGCAAAACTGAGTTTATGTGTTCTTCCTTCTTTTTATTTTGTTGTTTTTTGTAATTCTTCTTTTTGTTATATTGGAACATTTAGTTACTTGCTTTTTCCCTTTATATTGTTAAACTTTATTTTATTTTTTATATTTTTTTTGTGTGTTACGTCACCTAACGTCCCGACGGAAGACCAGCGGTGGTTGCTCATGATGGCTTATGAAGGCCGGAACGGTCCTGTACTCAGGTAAGTGTCCAGCACTTACCTGATTACGGGACCGTTTTTGTAACCAAATGAGAAGTTAAGTACATATATGTTATTGTCTCTTCATGTTATGTATGTACTGACGCTTTGCAAATAAACTTTTTCCTTTCTTTCTTTTTTCTTTGTGGGAAGCCGTTGCCCTGCAGTCTCTTTTTTTAAGCCGTGGCTTTAAAAAACGGACTAGGATTTATTTATGTGTCGTGGGTGCGTTTACAAACATGTAAGTTTACATACACAAATACCCAGGCCGAAACAAAAATATATGGGTCACACAAAGAATTGTCCCCTGCGGGAATCGAACCAGCAACTATTCGACCCAGTGGGCGGAGCGGCTTAAGCTCTAAACAACTGCGCCAAATCGTCCGTCATGAGTCTTTGGACTGATGATCATGATATTTTTATCATGAGATGGCCTAGTAAAAATAAGTTACGATATTTTGTTGTGTATTGTAAGTCTATTTACTTATACTACCCCTGGTATGACGCAGATAGTGTTTAGATGATGGATGTATATAATTCTTCTTACAAATGCAGCCACAATATTTTTGATGCAAAAAATCTTGAAAAACCGAAGGTGGTATCAATTATAAAATTAATTGCTGGCTTCTTTTTTGCTGTATGAAAACGTTATCCCACACTAGTAATTATTCCTTCCGTGGCTGCGTTTACAGAAAAGAATTTTACAGTACATAACATTTACTTCTTGCAAAAAGCCCTTACAAATTGGGCCCATGTCCTGTGCAGCCTTTTAAGGGTCCGTGTAAAAAACAGGAATCTTAGTGAGGAGAGACCCACGACTTCGCCTGGAAAATTTTGACAGGAACCTAAAATTTTTCCAGGATAAAAAGTATTCTATGTGTTTATCTAGGTAACAAACTATCATGTGTGCCAAAGCCATTCAAAATTTTTAGCGTGATGGAGGATCTTTATATGTTTGGATGTGTGTTACTTGATCACGCAAAAACGTCGAAACGGATTTGAATAAAATATAGCATACAGATAGTTTTTTAGCTGGATTAACACATAGGATACTTTTTATCCCAGAAAAATGTTAGGTTTCTATATAAAGTCACCACAGACGAAGTCGCAGGCAGAAGCCAGTTTATAATAATGAATAAAAACATAAATGCCATCACACCTATGTTTCCCAAGCGAGGGTGATCTCCGTACTGCGTACTCCCAGTTTTCACCGACAATGTAATAGAGGGTCATTGACCATCACACAGAAGACCTTTACACCAGGATGAATGCCAGATTCCGGCCTGATATTGGGAATATTTCTATCAAAACATTACGTTTTATCAGATTTATACACGACTTCGTAATCTGTACGCGCATTATTCGCCATTAGACTACCAAACGAGGTAGTCTATAGTAACCAAAACAAAATATCTTACATCCTACTAATATTTTTGAGAATGCTTTCCCGCAAAAACTTTACAAGTTTACAACACTTTACAAGTAATGTAGCTTATAAATCAGAACTACTCATAGGTTATAATTTATATAGAGACATATGCAGACGATAGATAGAGCAGTGATAGCCTAGTGGCTAGACCGTTGGACTGCAAAGTCAGAGGTCTCGGGTTCAAACCCAGGCACGCATCTCTGTCTTTTCGAAAGCATGTGCGTATTATCACTTGCTTTAACGGTGAAGTAAAACATCGTGAGGAAACATGCATGCCTAAGAGTTTCTCGGAGGTGTTTGAAGTTCGCCAACCCGCACTGGGCCAGCGTGGTGGACTACGGCCTAAACCCTCTCAGTTTGAGAAGGAGGCCCGTGCCCAACGGTGGGAAAGTTTCTTATCAGGGCTAATATTTATTTTATTATATGCAGACGAAATCACGGGTGGCGGCAATATACGTTAATCATACTATAATAATAGTCCTTAGGTTCGTTACGCTCTAAAAATTGCAAACGAATTCGGGGACCATTAAGAAATTCTCATAGCATGTATCATTTTATTATGAGACACACACTAGCAAGGTCATAATTTTGCTGTAACATACATATGTTACGTTAGGTTCGACTATTACCCCTCGTTCGCACTATTAAAGTATGTGTAATCATAAAGTGGTTGTATGTTTAATCTTTACTTAAGCACGTCTATCTAGCTCGTTCTGCACTGTTTGCCCATATCCCATGGATGCAATGTATACAAAAATAATAGTAAATTTCATATTTAAAAACAGCAACCATGGATTTCCTTGCCCTTCTTCTCTACAGGAATTACTTTCCGAACGGGTAGTAGAGTCTGAAGTTATCAAATAATTTTCTCTTTTTAGCTATTAATAAATGCTTTTTGGTCTACACGAATAAAAAACTTTTGAATATGATTTTGAAAGCAAAAACTTATTTATTTCAAATTTCACCGGGTCCAGTTGAGGAAAGAATTTGTTTAATAATATGAAGTTCAACTGACCCTCGTGGGTCGAGATTTGTAAAGTGTGATAGTGACCAATCCGTTCGCACAGACGCTTTCACATTACGCGGGGCTGAAGCGCTGTACAACGCTTTAAAAAAATGTACTTTTAGCCATTTCTTTCATTTCAGCGCTTTACTAACGCGTTGAAAAAGTGCTCGTGCGAACGTAGAGTTTTATATGTAGACTAATCTAGCCAAGAAGTTACATTCTTGAAAGTCTCAGTCCTTTTAGATTTTTTTTTATTTATTTGCTAGAAGTTGGACAGGGCGGGCCTCTTGTAAGATCGACCGATGACCTGTAGAATCTGGTCGCGGGTAAAGTGATTCGTAGAGCACGAAAACAGGTCGTCATCTTGTGGGGAGACGTTTGTCCTGCCGTGGATGGCTTCGGGTGAACATTGATGGATATACTAGCAATTTCCCGTGGCGTTCTCCCGGTCGGCAACAGCGCCACTTAGTTGGACAACTATAGCTATATCATCCAGGTGTCCGTTTAAATAAAAATAAAAAAATCAATGTCGGTCAAGACATTTAGGAGAAGAATTATGAACACACGCTGGAATTTTATGAATAAAGTTTTTTTTTATTACTGATTCCATTTATTTGCGTTAATGCGTTACAATGGTTCTTAATATAAAGTTCTTTCCTTAAATTAGTCACATTTCGTAACATATAATTGAAAAATAAACAATTTATAAAAACATAGTCTTACACTAGGAATTATTCCTGTGCCGTAGGTGCGTTTTCAAACATGAAATTCACATTCAAACACCTTATCCGACATAAAAATTTGTAAGTCGTACAAAGCTTTGTACCATACGGGGATCGAACCTGTGGCTACTCGATCGTGGACGGAATGGCTTAATCTCTTAACCACTGAGCTTAGTCGTCAATTTCGTTGATCATTTATAATTTGATGTGTATCTATCTATCTATATCAACACGCCAGGTCCCTTGCGGGGTAGGCAGAGAGTACAGAGTTCCAACAGGTTCTTTTCTTACATACCTCTCTGGCTTCTTCCACTCTCATAGTTCGTCTCATACACGCTCGCCGGTTACGGAGACTCTTGACTTGTCCTTCAGATAAGACATGGTCTATTTGGTCATGGTAAGATAATCTAGGTAAGGATAGTCTAGGTGATATAATAGATAGTTTGATGTGTATTTAACATTTTAACGGCATTACAGTCATAAACGTGTGCATGTGAGCGTTTAGGTTGCTATTATCAAAGAATCATATTGATGCAACCTATGTGACTATTGCAGGATGATAAGTTGGAAAGCAAGTGTAACAAATTGTAAACGACAATTGTGCAACATGTCACAAATGCAATGGACACTTTCGTCATGTGTGACATTATCTTGCGATATTGTTTTATGTTCATCTTGCAACATACATCCCCCCCCCCATTCTATTTCAAATCAAGTTTATACTTAAAATAGCAAATTAATCTGAACGGCTAGTTAAGACACTCCGTATGAGACGAACAATGAGTGTGGAGGAAGCCAGAGAGCTGTGTAAGGGAAAAACCTGTTGGAACTCTCTGTCTTCCCCTTAAGCGATCTGACGTGATAATATATACCTTCCGGGGTAGGCAGAGAGTACAGAGTTCCAACAGGTTCTTTCCTTGCATACTTCTCTGGCTTCCTCCACTCTCATAGTTCGTCTCATACACGCTTGCCGGTTACGGAGACTCTTGACTTTTCCATCAGATAAGACTCGGTTCATTTAGTCGTGGTAAGATAGTCTAGGTCTTCCCCGGTACCTGCATCCTTCCACTTTCACATTGTATATCTGTTTTATCATTCTTTCATCTGGCATTTTTTCTATATGCCCGAACCAACGGAGCATGCTCTTTCTCATCTTTGCACCGATACTATCTTTCATACCTACTCGCTTTCTTACTGCGCTGTTGCTAATGCGGTCGGTCAGCTTCACTCCGCACTTTATCTATATCCTACTTTCATTCTCATGATAATATCATCATCATCATCATCATCATCTCAGCCTATACTTGTCCACTGCTGAACATAAGCCTCCCCAATCGCTTTCCAGCGTAACCGGTCCGATGCCACCTGCATCCAACGACTTCCTGCGATTTTCACAAGATCGTCGGTCCATCTGGCACGCGGTCGTCCCACGCTGCGCTTGCCAATACGTGGTCTCCACTCTAGAATCTTTCTGCCCCAATGCCCGTCCGATCTTCGCGCTATGTGGCCCGCCCATTGCCACTTCAGCTTGCTAATCTTAAGGGCTATGTCGGTGACCTTGGTTCTTCTACGAATCTCCTCATTCCTGATTCGATCACGTAGAGAAACGCCGAGCATAGCTCTCTCCATAGCTCGCTGTGCAACTCTGAGCTTTTTTATGAGACCTATAGTAAGAGACCACGTCTCTGATCCATATATCATCACTGGTAACACATGATAATATAGATAATAAAAAATAAACATCCACATTTGTATTTTCCACGCGGGCGAAGTAGAGTACTGTATACCTATTGTCAATCATATCAGGCACAATTCTAAACTACGGACAGCGGCTGAGATTTTTCGATCGAAAAAGTGCATTTGACCATTTTAGAATTAGAACTCAGGACCTAGTAATCGCTAACCACAGTATTCCTCGCTAGACCCACAAGGCAGTCCAATATATAACTTAAATAACATACGACCTCCTTCAGACACCCCAATAGATGAGTGTCTTATAAATTCTTTAGGAAAACAAAACTACCAGTTTTAAATATTGAATTATTACTGTTATATGGCAGCAAGAGCTGGGTATGTAAGAAGGAGAATGAAAGTAGGATAAATGCGGAAGATGTGCGGAGTCAAGCTGACCGACTGTATTCGCAACAGCGGAGTAAGAAAGCGAGTAGGTATGATAGATAGTATCGGTGTAAAGATGAGAAAGGGCATGCTCCGTTAGTTCGGGCATATAGAAAGAATTTCAGAAAAAAGAATGGCAAAACAGATATACAATGCGAAAGAGGAAGGATGTAGGTACCGGAGAATACTTAGACTGTCTTACCAGGACCAAATAGACCGAGCCTTATCTGAAGGATAAGTCAAGAGTCTCCGTAACCGGCGAGCGTGTATGAGATGAATTATGAGAGTGGAGGAAGCCAGAGAGATATGTAATTAAAGAACCTGTTTGAACTCTGTACTCTCTGCCTACCCCGCAAGGGATCTGGCGTGATGATATAGATAGAGATAGAGAGAGAGAATTATTACCATTTTTTGAAAATTCAAATAGACAACAATTATTGACGAATTGAGAAATATTATTTATAGAAGCTAACACATTGGAAATAGGAGGTAAGGTTAAATAATTGATAGCTAACTTTATTCTCTTCTCTTCTTCTCGGTCGTTTGCCATCTCACAGGTGTTTAGAAGTCTCCTCAATGGAGATGACTATTTAACACCTGGTGGGATCCAAGACTGCTCTACGACATGCCCAAAATAGAAAAGAATGCTTCTCTATTTTGGGCATGTAGAGCGGTGTTGAAAGACATTCCTGTCAGGTCCCGTATTTGGCCGGACCACCGTGTCGGTGAACGGCCTCGAGGCATTTTTCTGTCTACTTTACCCACTATCACGAGCTTTTTGAGGCTTTCTTCATCTCGCCTAGCTATGTGGCCAAAGTAGATTAGTATCCGCTTTAGGCATACGATAGAAAGCCTCGTTTTTATCCTGAGCTCCCTAAGGATAGACGCATTGGTACGCTTTGCTATTTAGGAAATACGAAGCTTACGACGCCAGCACCACATTCCGATTTCATCAATACTATTCCTGTTTACCTTCTATATGGTCCAGGTCTTTACGCCATAATGAAAGAAAGAGAATACAAGAGTTCTTACAGGTCTGGTTATGGATACTTTGTGATGTCCTTGTCGCGGCAGATATTTATAAGACTGGTCATGGCGTTTTTCGACATTTGTATTCTCTTTCGTATCGCTATCTCACATCCCCCTTGATCAGTTAGTGTTAATCCTAAATACGTAAATTGGCTGACCCTTTCAAAATTTTTCAGAACATTCGTTTGAGTGAGTTTCTTGCCTCAGTCTACTATCATGAGCTTAGTTTTTAAGCGGTTTATGCTCAGACCCAGGTTTCGGCTTTCATTCTCAACTCTATAATTTAAGTAAGTATAATAAACGATGTTTCCTTCACCGTTAAAGCAAGTGATCAAAGTGATTCGAAAAGACAGAGGTGCGTGCCTAGGTTTGAACCCGAGACCTCTGACTTTGCAGTCCAACGGTCTAACCACCAGGCTATCACTGTTTACTGCTAAGTAAGTATCCAAAAAATATAACCGATGTACATAAGATGTATAGTGCACTTAAGTAAGTAACAAACAAGATTATTTAAGATACAAATTGTTCTGAGAATTTCATCAAAGACAACTACTCCGTATATTCTCTACTAGTATAAAATACTATCCGTTACCCGCGGCTACGCACGCGTTTATTTTTGTAATTCTACTAATATTATAAATGTGACAGTTTGTATGTTTGGATGTTAGTAACTCAATCACGCAAAAACGGCGGAACGGATTTGACGGAAAGTTGACACAGAGATAGTTTATTACATAAGATACTTTTTATCTCGGAAAAATGTTAATTTATCTTACTAAAGTCAACGCGGACGAACGCGCGGGAAAAAACTAGTATCCTTATAAACAATAGCCTATTCGTTATTCTAATGCGTATCCTATATTACTGTTAAGTTTCATTGAAATCCGTTCAGTAGTTTTTGGGTGAGAGTTACAAACACCATACATCCTTCCTCACAAACTTTCGCGTTCCTAGGATTAGTAGGATTATTGCATGCGCCCCACATTTGTAGCTTTAAATTAAAAAATGATGAAAGGGTTAAAAAATACCTGTATAAAACTTGTTGCTGCTTATAAATCATTTTTGGGAAAGTCCTCCGCGTTCGCTCCAAGCCTTGCCAATTACTTGACATTGATACATATTGTGGGCCAAGGTGCTAAAATGTATACTTGTAATTACGGAGACCACTTTTGATACCGTTTATAATAAACTCCGTCTGATGACGACCGATGTAACCATTCTCTTAAATATTAGGTATAATAATAATAATATTAGGCACGGGCCTCTTCTCATACTGAGAGGGTTTTGGCCATAATCCACCACGCTGGCCCTTCCTTCACCGTTTAAGCAAGTGATAATAAATTTTTAAATATTAGATATAATTTGAAAAATTTAACTTATTCCTACGCCTGACAGACCAGCTTATATTGTTCTCCCATACCCCATAACAAATTTAGACAAAAATAATCTCTCCTTCTCCACAGGACTAATATTCCGAAGTGCTGGTAGAGTATTTTTTTACTTTTCTTACGATTCATCAATACTGTTATGGTTTACGCGAATTATAAATATTCTGATTCTGATCCGTTCCACAATTATCTTACGTTTACATGAGCGCTTTTTCAACGTGCGTTAGTAAAGCGCTGGAATAAAATAAATGGCTAACAATGGTGTTTTTGAAAGCGTTGGGCAGCGCTTCAGCGTTGATAAGCGTCCGTGCGAACAAAGTATTACAGCAGTTGTTACAATATTTTTTGTGTTTAATCGTAGGCCCACACTAGGATGTATTCCTGTGTTGTGGGTGCGCTTACAAACATGAAAATTCAATTACACATATACCCAGACCGAAACAAATAATTGTGGATCACACAAACATTACTTCCGTGCGGAAATCGAACCCGCAACTATAAGACCCAGAGGGTGAGGCGGCTTAAACTCATAACTACTCAAATCGTCCGTCATAATGTGTAAGTGTGATGAATATACATGGCGATCTTTTCCCTACCGTGGACATCTTTCAACTGATAATACTGATAGATAAATCAAAAGCCAACGTTACCGACGTGTGTCTATGAGGCGAACTATAAGAATAAAGAAAGTGAGAGAGTGTGTATCGAACCTGTTGGAACTCCAAAGCCCACTTGCACGATATAGGGTTAGCGTTGCCTATTGACTAACTCGAGGTTATAACGTTAAGTTGAAGGCAATTTAACGTTATAACCTTGAGTTAGTCAATAGATAACGCTAACTCTGGTTCGTCCAAGTGGGCCTAAGTCTTTGCCTAGGCTATAAGGGATGTGACTGTGACATTAAAGACAATAAAACTTACCTGAGCTAACTTTCCAGATTGAGGCTTCAGCACAATGGCGCTTAGTTTGCAGGATCCAAACTAGCCAGTTTAGATGGTAGTCATTTTTTTTTAACTTTTTTTCTTCTGTCAGCCTCGGAGTATGTTCGCGGGGCGTCTCGGATTCCTACCGACTAAAAACCCCAGGGTGTGGCCGACATCAGCACTCTGGAGGGGCTCCGGGATCTCCGTATGGAACGCACTGGTGCCCCTCTTGTGCCGCGCTCCGAAGAGCCCACCATCGGAAGGAGACTTGATGACACGCTCCCCCCCGCACCGACGCGGTGCTCACAGCGACGTGGGCATCACCATGCCATCGTCCTCCTCAGAGTCGCAAGTGAAGGACGTTCAGGGCGGACGTGCTGATGTTGGTGCAGGGGGGGTCCCCTGCCACATATTATGGCGGGGGACGCGAGTAGCCCGTATTCTTAAGCCCCGGGCTACTGAGCTGGGGGGCCTAGGCGGTCTGTGCCTCCGCGCCGCGCGCCGTCACCTTCGTCGAACATGATCGGCCCTCTCCCGATCCCGCTCGGCCTCCTCCGTCTGGGACATCACAGTCTCTCAGAAGGACGATGGTAGTCACCTAGTCTAATGGGTACTTACTTACTAACTTAAGCTGTTCCGGCCCCTGCATCAAATGGTTGCGTGTTCGAGCCAAGCACGGGACAAATGTTTCTGTGACCCACAAATATGTTTTGGTCTGGGTTTTGTGTATGTGTCTTTTTGTATGACACAGGAATAATTCCTCTCAAAAAGCATTTTCATACGCTACTAATTTCAGGAACAATCTTGTAGTTATTTGCACAATCGAATTAAGAGTCGACTATATACGATAGTGCCTCGTTGGTCTAGTCGCAAAGCGCACCGCTTTGTGATCACGAGGTCTTGAGTACAAATCCTAGGTAGGACAAATGTAGTTTTTCTAATGAAAGCTTACCAGTATGATTCCGGAGTCTGAATTGTGCCCGGTATCTGGAAAAAGGCTCGCCCCCTATCACATAGGACCTAATATTGTCGGCGAAATGTAGGTGTACTCAGTACACCTCTGCCTCGGAGAATATAGACGCATGGTGTGTTTAGTATATTATAGTATTTTTTACATAGGATGAGTAGTGTGTAGTGTGACTGCCTCGTTGGTCCAGTGGCAAAGCGCATCGCTTTGTGATCACGAGGTCCTGGGTTCAAATATTAGGTCGGACAAGTGTAGTTTTCTAACGAAAAACCTCCCCTATACGAGTCTGGAATTGTGCCCGGTATATGTCAATAAGCTCTCCCTCTATTACATGGGACCTAACATCGTCGGCAAAACGTAGGTGTACTCAGTACACCTCTGCCACCCCCGTTTGGGGAATATATGCGTGACGGTGTGTGTGTAGTAGTGACAGTTCTAATTGCCAAACGAAATTATATTATATTCAATGGCAACAAGAGGCATGACCCGTTTCCATACTTATGGTTTTATGCTTTAACACCATTGAATTAAATATTAATTTCGTTTGGCAATAAGAATAATCACTACCCATCCTATGTGATTACACAAGCATACAAACAGATTATTTATTTTGTACACTATATATATATATATATATATTTATTTATTTTATTTTATTTTTTATTTTAATGATTTCGAAAACTTACAGCTAATACATGAAAAATATAAAAAAAAAACATAGATATTGAAGGCCAATTACAAGTTTTCACAAATAGATAGTTACAGAATAGAGAAGAAACAGAAGAACTGAGACACACATATTAAATACATTCCTTTTTTTCTCTTTTAGACAGATGTAGATAGATAGCAGTATTTACAAGGGTTATTAAAGGAAAAATCGGTTACTCAGGTGTTTGCTAATTTTTGACACTCTATTGTTGAACAGGTCGACATCTGTGTCATGAGCTAATGCATTAAACGACCTGCTATATATATATATATATATATATATATATATATATATATATATATATATATATATATATATATATATATATATATATATATATATGTTTATATAAATAATTTTACCATATTCGATATTTCGGTATAAAAAAGAAGCATTCTACTTTTTCATATCGAATCCTCTAGAATAGAAGCACCTTCACGTCTATATTCCGCAACCCAAGATTGTAGAGACTCCTTCTACATCCACTTGTAACCTCGGTTCTAACGTAATAGGGGGCGAGCCAATGGTCATTATACTAAACACTATTCCAGCCTCCAAATTGTTACTGAAAATCTTTCGGTAGGAAATCTAAATTTTGTCAAGCTGGGTTTCACTAGGGTTTTTTTTTAATCTTATATTTTTTAGGGGTTTTTATCCATTATTGGATATGTCAACCCCATTGTGACCATCACTTGTAGCCTCCTAGTGGGAGGAAGAGTCACTGTGCGTACACTGTAGCCAAGCGACATATCATCCTCGCTTCTTTAGAGGTTGGTATTGAAAGCATAGTTTGCATGGTTCCTACATCAAACCTGTTTAGCTTCAGTGTTCCGAACAGTGTTTCTCTCTCTTGTTTATTTTTAACACACTCCATCAGTATATGTTGTACATCTTCTTCTACTCTACATGTATCGCAATAAGGAGAATCCGTTTTCTTCATCATATATGCAAATTTCTTTGATGGAAGTGTCCAGACCTAAATCTTAGGAGTAATTTTACTAAGTTTCTATTCATTTTGTATTTTATAAACCATGGTATACGAAGAAGTCCGAGCCGGACTGTAAAGTTTTGTACCATATTCCTCTTTCTTTACATATTTACACTAGGGTTTATAAGGTCTACTCGATCGCTTTTACTTCTAATATTTTTGAATCTGTGTAAATCTACACTGATGACCGAGGATCCTTTGCATCTTCAAAGAACAAGAAGACGACTGTGCAACAACTCGCTCTAGCCGGATATCTTCGAATAGGTATCTGTAAGTATCTTACAGCTTCACTTAAATTTAACTATCTAGTTTGAACAGGGATCAGGGTCTATCTATAGGGAGGTAATATCCAATTTTTATAAAATCAACTTGTAATCTGGGTCAATCTCAAAAAAACATATAATTCAAACACGATCACGATCCCTTTCCTATATACAATCACCACGAAATGTTAAGACATACACCGGGGTTGTGAAACACCGCCGCAGCCAACCGTCCGGCTCTCAGTAGTGAACGAACCACGGAATCATTTGTGCAACTCCTGCGCACCGACCTTCGAACGGCCTTGGGGTAAGTGGCGCAAATGAACTTGACCTTGTGATGTTTCTAGATTCAAAATTTCGCTTTTACGATCATATTTTTGCGTGGGGAGTAGTGGCGTAATATTGTTTGATGGGGGGGATGTGTTTTGTAATTTTGAGGTAGGAGCGGTTGCGGCCGGTTCTTTAATTTGAAGACTTATTATTGTTGCATAGTGATTCTTTTTTGTTTTAATTCTTTGTGTTTATAATGGCAGTTTACAAAGTGACCGTTATTATATTTCTCACATAAGATGGGTAGTGACAAGTGCCAAACAAAATTAATATTTAATTCAATGGTATCATGTCATAAAACCATAAGTAAAGAAACAGGTCATGCCTCTTATTGCAATTGAATAAAGTATAATTTTCTTTGACACATACACAGTACCGTTCCTTCATGAGAAATACTATAATGACCTTAATGATGTGTTTTAAATTTTAGTTGTACCTCTATGTAGTACGGATGTTATTATTTATTTTTTAAGAACCGCAGCAATTCACAAACATGAAAATTCACATACACAAATACCCAGACAGGAACAAATCATTGTGGATCACAAAACGATTTGTCCCGTACGGGAATCAAACCTAAATCGTAACTAAGCTGCACAATATCAATAAAATACTAGCGATTGGTCCTAGCCTTCGCACGGGTAGCAATAAATATCTTCAGCTGGATGACCTGTTTCTTTGCGATGGGATCTTAAAATATACGAAGGGTTTGTCTAGAACTGTTTGAATGGAGCAATTCTAACATATTTTTTGTTTTCTAATCTTTATATGTATATGAAGCTCCGGTGGACGTGTGTTCGTAATTCTTATCCTCCTAAATGGCTTGACCAATTTTTCTGATTTTTTTTTATACTTATTTGGTTAGACACTGAGGAAATTCTAAAAATCTCGATTTAATGAGTTAACGAATAAATTTAAATAGCTGGGCTAGCAGGTGCACAATAAAAAATGTAATAGGTTCTTAGTCTGCTTATGTAAGTACCAAATTCTGTGAGAGAGCCCTGGTACCCATAACACAAGTTAAATCTTATCATGGGTACCAGAGTTTATCCTTTTCTAAATGATGATTAGACCATGTAACAGATTGTAAGTTTCTTTTTCCCAATGTATCACTTTTGTTTGTTGAAATAAATATTATTATTATTATTATATCACCTGTATAGTTTCTAATTATAGTTGCATTCGGTAGGTGGCGTTGATGTCGACCGGGTGTAAAACCGCGGGAAACTGCTAGTTCTTGAAAAACATGCTATTTTACGTGATTTTCATTTGGAACTGGCAGTATACAAAGTGATCGTTAATTATGTGTATTCCATATAGTCGGTTCTTTTTCTATGTTTTTAGGAAATTATGAAATATATAACCGTAACTAAACCCCACCCCAGCTTCGCACTAGTATGTATTCGCACTCTATGGCCAGATGACCAGATGTTATTGCAAATGTTGTTCTAGAACATTGGAGAGGCACAATTCCACCAAAATTGATTTTATCCCAAATAAGTTATTTGATTTACGCAGCCCACTAGAAACTCTCAGGAGGCAGGATTTTTCCAAACATTGTGGGGAATCATTTCTATTAGTGAATATCGAATCAAAAGTTGTGAAATACTTTCTGAAATTTGGCGCATATTTACAATGTCCTTACATAGCAAAAGTGCGGTAAGTGCCTATTTGTATAACATACTAGCAACACGCCAGATTTAGACATGGTAAAAATGTCTCACTGTTCAGATTCGATCATTTGTATCTGAAACAGAACAAAGATTCGAATCCCAATATGTCTTATTTCGAACATTTTAATCAGCTATATACATAGCATTCAAGCACAGTAGGCCCGGCCCACCCACCGACATCGCGTCGCGTATTCGTTCGTTCTGTGAGACGGCAAGTTTAGTGATTGTAAAATCGAGATTCATTTTCAGATTGGAATGAACTATGAAGCATTTTGTTTGTACTATAAGATTAGCGTCTTTGTATACTGACTGGTGCATGTAAGATCGAGATTCAGATACAAATGAGATATTTTATTCTGTACAACTGTTTGGAATCTTGTAGTCCTCGATCATGTTTCATATTACTATCATATCAGTAAAGATCGACACATGTCTAGCCAGATCCTTTGCGGGGTAGGCAGAGAATATAGAGTTACATCAGGTTCTTTTCTTACCAAAACTCTCTCGCTTCCGCCATTCTCATTTAGGGATACAAAAATACAAAATCCATAAAAAATCCACGTGCCCAATTGTTTTATCACCTTGTATGTATATAATTTAGTATCATTAAATATTATTAACTCCCCATATAACCTCTTTGTTATGATCGTTACGATTATATTAAAATCAAGTTTATATGATAGAATAACTGCATATAATTGTTTACGTATATAATAAAGTTTTCGCCACATAGCCGATGAGCGCGACGGGAGCGCGACAGCGGCGCGGCTTGGAGAGTTGTGATGTACTGAATTGTACGGGAGACGCCACACATACACAGCGCAGCCCCGCTCGGCGCGACGGCAAACGTCAAGACCGAACATAGCCGAGCGCTTTCATCGCACTCCCGTCGCGCTCCGTTGGCTATTATACCAAACCTTAAATAAAAAAACCATAATGACGATGGCTTGGTCTTGTGGTGAAAGGGTAGCCTGATCCATTCACTGAATCGAGTAGTCGTTGACTCGATCCTTGCAAGGAACGAATCTTTATGTTTGAGAAATTCGTGTTCGCACACACAACCCAGGAGTAATTCCTAGTGTGGAGCTCCACATTAAATAAAATATAGTATCACTAAAAAATTTTGTTAAAGTAGCCACGTTTAAAAAAATGGTCTCATGATACTATATCTTTATTAAAAGAGACAATTCGTCAGTACTGAGAAATGGACAAAAGATATATTTTGCTATTCCAAGATAAGCAGTACCTATTTACATAATTCAACAAGACTAATATTGTAGTAAATTGTAAAGCATGATTAACAGTACCCGATCCAAAAGATAAATAAGGAAATAATAGGAATTATTTAGTATTATTTATTTATTTTATTCTTCATGCACATGTGTACATAGGCGGACTTAATGCCTCAGCCATTTTCTTTCGTCTACCTTAGGGTGGTGTACAAACACACATGTGTGGTAGGTGCGAAAGTATACGAAACTAAAAAATGTAGGAAGGATTGTATAGCCCAAAAAATGTATTGGTTTCATAATATTTTGCGTGCGCAAAAAAATAAGAAACAAAAAACCAAAATTACGCGCGGCGGCGCATGCGTTTGTTTTGGAATATATTTATGAATAACCTATTTTACCGTCCGCGTTGGCTTTAGACAGGAAACTTACATTTTTCCGGGATAAAAACTATCCTTTGTTTTGATCCAGGTAATAAACTATCTGTGTGCCAAATTTCATCCAAATCCGTTCGGCCGTTTTGGCGTAATGTAGTAACAAACATACAAACTTGAACATTTATAATATAAGTAGGATATGAATGAGCAATAACAGTGAAAATGCTTAGACTAAAAAAATAAGTCAGGGCCCATTCGCATGACAAATTAAACACGTAACGCAGCACGTTACGATAACTTCGTGACATTATCGTTAATGGTAGTCCAGTGTCATAGAATACCATTACACGATCATTTCACGCAGATATCTTAACGCGCCGAGTTTTGTCATAGCGAATAAGGCCCCTTCAGGTGTCGTAGAGTTGTTGGTTGTCGATTGTTTATAAATAATTTTTACCCAATAAACTTAATTTTACGTTAAATTATTTTTCTATCTATCTATATCATCACGCCAGATCCCTTACGGGGTAGGCAGAGAGTACAGAGTTCCAACAGGCTCTTTCCTTACATACCTCTCTGGCTTCCTCTACTCTCATAGTTCGTCTCATACACGCTCGCCGGTTACGAAGACTCCTGACTTGTCCTTCAGATAAGACCCGGTAAATTATTAAATCAATTATTTTTATTGTAAGTAATTAATACAACACATAAACAAGTTATAATAATATAATAATAATTGCAGCCTATACTGCCCACTGCTGGGCAAAGGCCTTTTCTCACAAATCGAGGTGAGAGAGACCAGGTCATACTCGACCACGGCGGACCCCGGAGTGGTGGAGGCAGGTTTGTGGCCACCTGCTGTTGGAACTTATCAAGCCGCCTTTAAGGCTCCCAACTCGTCTTAACGACTAGCACATTAAGTGCTAACCGGGACCAACGGCTTAACGTGCCTTCCGAAGCAGGGAGACGCTCGAATATGGAAATTCCACAAACGATCACCCATCTCAGCCCGACCGAGTCGAACGCTGCTTAACCTTGCTACGAGCGCCTCCACCTAACCTAACCAAATAAATAAAACAAATTCAACAAAGCATAATACTATTTTTAATTACGCAACACATACTGTACAGACGTGTGTTACTACGCACAGACTAGAAAAAAACAATAGACTCTACGCGTGATTTATATTAAACCACTTTTTTGATAATATAAATAGACTGAACTGGTAGGTAAGGTAGACAACTCTATTAATTGTACAGCATAATTATCTATCTATCTATCTATAACCTCACGCCAGATCCCTTGCGGGGTAGGCATAGAGTACAGAGTTCCAACAGGTTCTTTCCTTACATACCTCTCTGGCTTCCTCGACTCTCATAGTTCGTCTCATACACGCTCACCGGTTACGGAGACTCTTGACTTTTCCATCAGATAAGACTCGGTTTATTTGGTCGTGGTAAGATAGTCTAGGTCTTCCCCGGTACCTGCATCCTTCCACTTTCACATTGTATATCTATTTTGTCATTCTTTCCTCTGGCATTCTTTCTATATGCCCGAACCAACGCATACTTACAGCATAATTACAGTAAAGAAATACCATATAATTTATGACAAAAGGTACAATTGGCGGTCTTATTGCTAACGGCAATCTCTTACAGACAACCATTGCAAGAAGCAACAGATAAAATAATATTGGGCAGTTGGTGGCGCACTCACTGCCTTATTTTAGTATTCTTATATTGTTTTGACAACGTTATGACTAGGAAGTTATTTGAAGGTTAAATGATGCAACAAATAAATAGATATGTATAAATTGTGGGCCAGAGTGGGCAGGGCGCATATAACTAACAACGCGGAATACTAGCTATAAAAATTATATTGTGGTTATCATCGAGCATTATTTGCAATTTTTATAATTGCCCTTTGTGCTTTTCTCCATTACGGTTTAAGGAAAGAGTAGGATATGAAGTCGTTACACTAAAAGGTATGTTTCGTTAATTGTCTTTTATCATCACTTCCACAAATAAAGCTCGTCATTTTATTTTACGACCAATTGTTATTATTATTTACATACATGTATGCATTTTAATTACTTTAATTCTACCTACCCGGCACCATTGCCTTTTTTATATTATAACCGACCATATGTATCGTAAATAGAGAGATAAATATTATTTATCTTTTTAAAGAAAAACGTAGCCCCACACTAGGATGTATTCATGTGTTGTGGGTGCGTTTACAAACATGAAAATTCACATACAAAAATACGAAGACTAAACAAATAATTGTGGGTCACGCAAAGATTTGTCCAGTGCGGGAATCGAACCCGCGACTATTAGACACAGTGGGCGGAGCTCTTAACCAGTGTGCTAAATTCTCCGTCAAAATGTTGTGTTAATATTTCAGTTTTCACATTCATATTTTAAATCAAATAAATACCACCATTCGTGCTCGCATTTTAATCGTTCCGTCTATATTTACTCCAGTCTTATTTATACATGCATGCTAAGGTCACAAAGCAATGTAATGGTATTTGCAGACACAATTATGGCAAAGTTAATGAGTTCGCGTCACACGTACAGTAACAATATAACAGTGTGGTTTAAAGGCAAGTTGAGTCATAGTGAAGCTTTAAAATTTTTGCTGTTATTTGTTTATAGGCGTTTCACAACACAGGAGGTACACGGGAGGCTTTAGAATGTTTTTTATAAGCAGTCAGTACATGCATATAATATTTTAAATCTTTATTATAGATATTTTATTAACATACGGTGCATTCTCCATTTCTCATATTGCACGTCGGCAGCCAGACAATTTTGATGAATTGGTGGTGATTGGCAGGGTGGACGGAAAAAGACCGCCCGGCCGATCACCTGGCCGCTGGCGTGATCAAATCACTGCTCTTACTGGCCTTTGTACAACAAATGCCTTAAAAGAAGCCGAAAACCGGATCAAATAAAAGGTAGTCATACACAAAGTCATGAAGGCCTTTCAAGGACGCGACCTTCAGTAACGAAGAGAACAAATGAAAAAGAATGAGAAGCATTCTCCAATGCAATACCGATAAGTCCAGAGATGGGGTATCGTCATCAGCCGAAAGTCGTCCAATGGAGGACATAGGTCTCTCCTAAGATCGCCACAACGGCCTGCTTTAATGCATCCAGTTTTACCTACGACCTTCACCAGGCTGGAACTATATCCATCTTCAGGGGCCTGCTCACTCCACATGTTTAAGTCAGGGGTCGGAAACTGGTTATTTTCTCAAACTGGTTACGGTCATTGACCTCAAACCGCAATGATTTTCGTTTTTGGTTAAAGATTACCGTTCAAAACCTGAAAAGCTGAAGAAACCGTTTCATTATCGGTTTTAGTGTCATGTTTCGCGATATTTAAACCTAAATTAACCGGTTAATTTGAAATTTCTTTCGCTAGCTGACTTTCTGGAGAGCACTATCGCATATAGATAGGTAATAATTCAGCGACACAGTGAACGTGCAAAAGAGATAGGAACATTTATCTTTTAAAATAGTAGTCGAGAACGTTGTGGCCATGTCTGAGTTTAACCAGTTAATTTCGATATTGAGATCTAAAAAATTATGTGCTTTGTAATAAGCGGTAATAATATTATAATATAAGCCCTGATAAGAAACTGTTCCACTGTTGGGCACGGGCCTCCTCTGAAACGGAGAGGGTTTAGGCCGTAGTCCACCACGCTCGCCCAGTGCGGGTTGGCACACTTCACACACCTTCGCGAAACTCTTAGGCATGCAGGTTTTCTCACAATGTTTTCCTGCATCGTTAAAGCAAGTGACAATTAATTTTTAATACGCACATGTTTTCGAAAAGACAGAGGTGCGTGCCTGGGTTGAACCCGAAACCTCTGACTTTGCAGTCCAACGGTCTAACCGATGATCGATATTAATTTCGTTCAATTTGATAAGGTTTCTTCATTAACCGGGTAATAAAAGATCCTTAATTTTAACCGGATTCGAAACGGTTTTTAAAAACCGGTTCCGACCCCTGCTTTCGGTACATGGTCCCCAATCGAGAACTTTTCTAGTTGTGGTCTTCCGAACTCTGGAAACTTAGTTAATTATACCTTAGTACCATGACTCCTATGCAAGTCACATCCTCTAAAAAGGAAGTAGGTGGCTCCAGGCCTAGAAGATTGCTCATTAAAATAAAATGGCGACCGCCAACAGACCGATACGATCGGCCAAATTTTTGCCAATTTGTAGTTGCTGTGTTGCTTTATATAATTCAAATAATACTATTCATACTTATTACCAGGTTAATTATAGAGAAGGTAAAGAACAAAAACCAGCAAAGCGCAAGTAAGACTCACACTCTGAGGGTTCCGCACCAACTTAATTTATTTACTACAATATGATTACAACGTGTGCGGTATTGCTGCTTTGTAGACCCAATCTGACCACCGTCTTTGGGGTTCTGGTTTGGTCATGCTCACTATAATGTCTTTGCTTGCGGTGGCTGACTGGCGCGGGTCACTCCCTTCCCTCCAATATGGTCGAGGGGAGTGATGGGTGTTCCAGTAGTCATATTCGTGAACGGGTGCTGCTTGTGTGGACTGGTCCATCTGAAATCTGGGTATTTGTGTATGTGAATTTCATGTTTATAAACGCACCGATAACACCGAAATAATTCCTAGGGTGAGGCTATGTTTGTTAAAAAATGGCGACAGACTCATCCCTCGTCACATTTGGATCGACCTCTACGAAATATGGGTGTACTATGTACCCCTCAACCATCAAAAAGAGACGTGAGATATACTCTCTCTTTCTTTGGCATTTATTATTCCCATCTGATGGTGGTGTCTGCCTTCTTAATTTTTTTCTTCCACTTCGCTCTGTCGGACGTGTCGTGTTCGGAGGCATTGCAGATACACAGGTCCTTCTTAACCACATCTGCCCATCTTGTTTTGGGCCGCCCTCTGGGTCTGGGCCCTGATAGGTTTAGATTGGCCGTAATATTACCCACATACTAGATACTAGACATACCTATAATTAAAATTCAAGGTCTTTTTTATAATTCGTATCAAGAGAAATCTAGCCTTATTAATTTCATAAAAAATGCGTAAAATATTATCTCGCAATATCTTTCATAAATTTAAGCGTTAAATAATGCAAAATATAATTAAAATACAATAAATATGGATTTACTCGAAAATATTAATACATTGTAAGAATTAAAAGGCTAGAGATACAATAACAAGTATTACAAAATAACCTTATAATGAGGGAGGCACAATTATAAAATAATATACTAATCAATAAAATATTCTATTTATAAAAAATAATTTTAATAGATAGTCAACAGAGTAGAGTGGAGGAGATGGAGGGGGCCTTTGCCCGGGGACACTGTAGGCTAACTTAAATTAATAATAATAATTTTGATACTAGGTAGGTACTAAATTAGAGATCTTAATTAGGTGTAAAGTTGAATTAGATTGTAATAATTTTACTTATCTATGATTATCATTATGAAAACAAGAAAATTCATGCCCACACGCAAAAAAATGTTTCAATGTGTGTTTACAAACACATTTTTTTCATGTACTAACAAACAGACTGAATCAAATGGAATGATTAGTAATTAAAACCCTGAAATCGCCATATTAACATTTTTATTTTCTCTCTCTGTATCTCCTCCCTCTCGCTATCTTTCATACATCTATATTCATTCACCAGTATCGTAACGCGTTACCACTCTACCAAGGAAAAAAAAGAATGACAAAACAGACATAAAATGTGAAAGTGGATGTATGTAGGTACCGAGGAAGACTTTTCTTACGTGGGGAAATCCTCATAGATTTCCGCCAGCCTCGGGGAAAGCTTGCGGATATGTCGGACCCTGACTGACTCAAACCCCACGGTAGCCGGCATCGACACTTCAGGGAGGAGCTCCGGGATCTCCGCTAGAAACGCACCGGTGCCCCTTTGTATCTTGCTCCAAAGAGCCCGCCTTCGGGGAGAGGGGAGCCTTTGGACTCGTTTCCCCCTACAACGTCGCGGCGTTCACGGCGTCGTGGGCCACACCTCGCAGCCGTGCTCCTCGCGGACCAGGGAAGACCTAGAAATAGACCGTGTCTTATCTGAAGAACAAGTCACAAGTTTCCGTAACCAACGAAAGTATATGAGACGAACTATGAGAGTGGAGGAAA
Source organism: Phalera bucephala (assembly GCA_905147815.2). NCBI lineage: Eukaryota > Metazoa > Arthropoda > Insecta > Lepidoptera > Notodontidae > Phalera > Phalera bucephala. The sequence goes on from LR990616.1 coordinate 4,600,713, forward strand.
GAACCGCTTGGAACTGTGTACTCTCTGCCTACCCTGCAAAGAATCTGGCGTGCCGATATTGATAGGTAGATAGACAAGGGCATTACGCAGATGTAGCAAATATTTAATCTAGATGCGGCAATGTGTTATTTTGATCGCTTAGTTTAAAGCGCATTTAAGGGCAGGTGTTACACTAATATTATAGCTCGTTGGGTAGGAGCATCACCGATACTATTCTATCCTGTAGTTTTATCTCTTTCACTCACATTCCACAACCCACGACGTTCCATTCATCTCGCACCCGTTCGCCTCCTGTTTTTGCCCCTTGTAATTTAAAAGCGATTTTCGCTATTTTGAGTTGATGGCTTTAAACGTTTTTCCAAAAGCGTATTTTGACATAGTTTAAAGGAGGGGTGAACGGGACCATTTTAACTTTAAAAGGGCGAATGGGTCCAGTTAGGCTATCAAGGCTGAAACAAGGGGCAAACGGCGGCGTGACCTCACATAAATACATGCAAATACATACCTGGATCTTTGAAAGAAAATAGTCTTTGTTCTCGCATATATGGATTGACGAATACATACTGCGGGTAATATCTGCCACTGTGCTTACCGTGTGGCGTGTACCTACTTAACGATGGCTTGGTCGCTTAGCGCCCACCCACCAGATCAAGTAGTGGATCGTGGCGTATTAGATCCTCGCACTCGGCAAATTCTAGTGTGACCCACAAATATTTATTCCGGTCTGGTTGTTTGTGCATGTGAATTTACCTACACCTCAGGAATAATGACTATTGTGCCACGTTTAAAAAAGAAAAGAAATGAATTGCTCCATGGTGAGTTTATACCTGCGGCCACTCGACCAAATGAGCCGAGAGACTGAATTCACAGGACATCCTCTAACGTCGTATTTCACATGACTTGCTAATACTATGCTAATAGCATCTCGTTAAGAAATCTCTTATGGGTATTGCAAACCTGTTCCGATAAAATTGCAAATACCAGCTGTTTCCAATGTTTGCTTACAAATTCGATCATTGCGCAAGGGCATATGACGCGGAAGGCGGAATAACGTTACAAAGACTTGTTAGGATTGTAAGATTGGCAATTTACATAAATAATGCACAGGGTTACTTGTAAAACATGAATAATCTCGCAGGACTTTATAACTAATATCATTAACGGCAACTTTATTTAAGATTTTTTTTAAATACGAAAACCGAAAACGGAATCAGCTGTTTCAAAAATGTTTAAATTTTTATTTTCACTAAAGTTAAAAAAATCTCAGAACATAAGTAACATAGTCCTGATGGGTTATTAGTTTTTTTTTTCAAGTAACTCTGTATACAAGGTGTAACATTTACAACGCAAGACCCCGATTAGATAATTGTTTCAGAAATTCCATACATAAACTAATTTTAACCCCTTTTTAACGCACTTTTATACCCCAATTAACAATGAAAATTCAACGTGTATATGTGCAAATTGAGAAATACGTTTTGGAAATGCATTTGAAATCTCCGTATTATCTTGAATCAAGAAGAAATTTAGGTACATACATCAAAAATAGTTGAAATCGATTCAGTTATCGATTTAGAACAAACTACTTTCAGGTGTTGCGTTTATGTTAGACCTTGTATATACTCTATGTACGTGGTGACTGCTAATTTGCCTTTCGGCTGCAAGGGCCACTTATTTAATGGGTACTTATTCTTTAAATTCCCACTAACCCTAAAGTAATTGCCATTTTTATTTATAAAGAACTACTGACGTGAATTTTAAGTACAAAATATAGGTAAAAAAGTGAAATAAACCGCTATCACTTATCTCTGAAAAGGTAAGATTTTGGTACATCATACAGTGAAATTAGCTTGAAATATTTTCCTCTAGCCATTTAGCAGAAGTAATATATCAAATTTCAGTCACCCTGTCAATACTTCCGGTGATTACCGTGACCGTAATAGTAATCCGTATTAATAAGTTTAATCACCTATTTCAGATTTTGCGAACCTGTCTCTTTCACCTCGTATAATATAATAATATATAATATCCCATCACGATCTCTCCCAGAATAAAAACTTCGTAGGTAAACCGACTTCAAAAAGCAAAAAATAAATATTTGAAGTCGGTGCTAAGTAACCGACTGCACCAACCAGCTTTTGTTTTACAATTTTAAGTGACGAGTGAATTATTTAGTAATATTTATATACCGATATAATATTATTTTGCTGAGTTGTACAGTAAGGTACCTACAGGATTAATATAATGACTATAATAACGGAATCTATATATTCGTGCTGTTCGCCGTTAAAGATTTCCCTCTTGTATCTTCAAAGTCAAAGGTCCAATACCAATAACATTAAAATAGGACCACCTCAAAACTATACTGAGCCCAATGCAAAAAGAATCATCAAAATCGGTTCATAAGCAAAGGAGTTATAAAACAGGACGAATTATGAACCTCCTTTCTTTAAGTTGGCTAATATACTGCTTAGTTCTATAGTAGGGTACCTATAGGAGTGACGTAATACCCATAATATCTCAATTTACACATGTCTATTGGTTGTCGTTAAGAAGTCACCTGGTGTATCTTCTAAGTCCAAGGTCCAATGCCAATGAAATTAAAATGGGACCACCTTAAAGCTATACTGAACCCAATGCAAAAAAATCATCAAAATCGGTCCACAATTGACGGAAATATCGCTGAACATACATAAAAAAAAAGAATGCATACATACAACCGAACATAGAACCTCCTCCTTTTTGAAGTCGGTTAAAAAGTGGACAGAGATGTTTGGGACGACACTGCCATTTACCCAAGAACTACAAAACATGAATTGTATTACACAAAAATGTTACAGCAACATAAAACGTATTCAATAACGTTACAAAATAGTTACAGATCTTGTGATAGTCAGTTGTTACATAGTTGCACTATTTGCAAGAAATGGTGGCACAAGATGTTTGATACTTTTATTTTTTATAAAACTGTGTTAAAACCTTTGCACAAGTATCGTATAAGTTTGATAAATTACGTAATTTTACTATAATGACCGCTATTTTACGATAAAGTTACAGCAGATCTTTAACCTCTAACGACGTTTAAGGTTTTTTTTCTACTCACAATTATTTATTATTGTTCATGTGAAAACCCCTTCGATACCTCAGTTGCTGGTCCTGAGTTTTCTATCGGTTAGATTTGGGAGTCCAGGCACCGCAATCCCCAAATACAAGGTGAACCACTCACCTTGACTCGTCTCCCGAAGGTAGCGCCGCCGTGCACGGCTGCCTGGTTGTTTCAATCCTTTTATATTGATGTCTTTAGCATACCACCTTATTGTCCGAAATCTCACAAGTTGTTTTGCACAAATAAACCGACGAATAATGTAGTAATTTAAATATTTCCGGTAATCGATCAACACCCTTGCACCCGAATTCAATGTTGTAGTTTTCCAACTACCCTCATATTCCGAGTCGCAGTTTTTGCGGTCCACCCACATAATTGGTGAATCACAATGCCCGAACATCCCCCCGCCTAACCAAGACCCGTCTTGGTTCCTAATTATCTATGGGTAACCTACACAATTTAGAAATGGGCCTCATCAGGACACCGTTTTGAGTTTTCACTTCTGCAACCCGTACAACCCCGTCTTTACCTGGTAAAAGTTTGACTAACCGTCCGCGTTTCCAATGTAAAGGAGCTAAATTATCTTCTTTAATCAAAACCAAGTCATTGAGTTTAGGAGGTTCCGTCTGTGAGGTCCATTTGAACCGCTGTTGAAGAGTGTGTAGGTATTCATTTTTCCACCGAGACCAAAAATGTTGAGACATCTTTTGAATTTGTTGAAACCGAGACAGCCGGTGCACACTGACATCGGTGTAAGGGTATTCAGGGAGAGCCACCAGTGGTTGTCCAATCAAAAGGTGCCCCGGAGTTAATACATCCAGATCCGCCGGATCCGTACTAAGCGGATATAACGGGCGAGAGTTCATGACGGCCTCCACCTTGGTGAAGAACGTGGTGAGCCCTTCGAACGTTAAACGTGCTTCGCCGAGCACACGCTTGACGTGTGTTTTTGCAGATTTAACCGCCGCCTCAAATAAACCGCCGTGGTTTGGACACGAGGGCGCATTAAATAGCCATTTAATGTGATTCTTCGTCAAGTTCCGTTCAATTTCAGATTGGTTGTCCCGCAAGAAAACATACAATTCTTTTAAATATTTATCCGTGCCCGTATAATTTGTGCCACAATCCGACCGCACTAGTGAGGGTAGTCCTCGACGAGAAATAAATCGCGTAAACGCCGCTATAAAGGCTTCAACCGATAGTTGACTGACTACTTCCAAATGAACACATTTAGTACTTAAACATACGAAAATGCACAAAAAACATTTTTCTATCTTCGCGTTCCGTAGCGAGCTAGATTTAATATAAAATGGTCCGGCAAAGTCCGTACCGACTCCGAGAAACGGACGAACACCCTGTACACGATCTGCGGGCAGATCCGCCATGAAGGGTTGGACAGGTCGCGCCCGGGACCGGTAGCACTGTACGCATTTAAAGGTGATATGACGCGTCACGCGTCGAGCCGAAACAATCCAATAGGTCCGAGATAAAATGGCCGTAAGTGTATTTGCACCGACGTGACAAAATATTTTATGATAATGAGTTACCAATAGTTCCGTGAAGCGACCTTTGCCCGGTAGTAAAACAGGATGCCGCGCAGCGTACGGCAGCTCCGACGCACCTATTCTGCCGCCGACACGAAGCAACTGATCGTTATCAATGAATAAATTCAACCGCCGAAGTGAGCCCTTAATTGATTTCTTTGACTGAAGGGCCGAAATTTCTTCGTGAAAATATGTATTTTGTACAATTCGTATTAAATGTATGGTCGCGTTTCTACGTTCCGCAACTGAGAGATTACCGCCGAGTTTACATGTATTTTTACAATTATTAGCGAACCGTAGTGTGTACGCCGTTACATTTATTAATTTATCGTACGAACTGTACCGATCCAATAAATCGAATTCTGAATCGACGGTATTAAGGTTAACAACTTTAGCTTTCATGCCCGGTAACATGTCCGCCGGAAAGTCCGAGCACTCGCCGGGCCACCGGGCCGGGGGGTCCCGCAACCAGCGCGGCCCCCACCACAGCGGGTGCTGCAGCAGCTTGTCGGCTGTCGCGCCGCGCGACGCCACGTCCGCGCAGTTCATCTCGCCGGGGACATGTCCTCATAAAATATCTACTTTAGATGAAATAATTTGAGATACCCGATTTCCTTCAAACACTTGTAATTTATGTGGTGATGTTTTTAGCCACGCCAATACAATGGTACTATCACACCAACACACGACATCATCAATCGCAATGTCACTCTGCAGGGAGGGGACTATGTGGTTGATAAGCGTAGTCAATAGGGTCGCACCACTCAGCTCTAACTTAGGGATGGTCCGCTTTGTGTTTAATGGTGCCACCCGAGACTTAGCCATAAGCAACCGCATAAAGACATTACCGGCCTCATCCACCGACCGCCAATATACGACCGCAGAAAATCCTACCGATGATCCGTCACAAAACCCATGAACCGAATAACTGCTATTTTTATCCGGTTTCAGACATCTAGGTATTGTAATCTTTTGTAGATTAGGCAAATCCGAAACGATATCGCGCCACGCTCGCACTATATCCTGCGGCGCGGGAGCGTCCCAGTCTACCTTCCGTGAATTATCACCAGTGCTAAGCAATCGTTGTAGTAATAATTTAATTTTGAAAACAACCGGACACACCCATCCGAGAGGGTCGTAAAGGCGAGCCGTCAATGATAAAATACTGCGCCGAGTGACAGTAGTGTCCGTTGGTAGATTCAACTTATACGAAAAACTGTCTGACCTTGGGTTCCACTGTATACCTAAAACCTTCATAAATTCCGATCCGTCGGTATCCATGTTAAATGACTGAGCCGTCTCCAAATGATCCGCCGGCAAGTCGTCCAACAGTTCCGGTGCGTTCGACGACCACTTCCTGAGCTCGTAGCCCGCCGTGTGCATGAGCGCCACGAGCTCGTCCTTCAGATGCCGCGCGTCGCGCAGCGTGTCCGCGCCGCCGTTCACATCGTCCACGTAACTGTTGTGACGCAGCAGCCGGGCCGCCCGCGGGAACCGGTGCTCCTCGTCACTCGCCAACTGATGTAAACACCGTATAGCGACGAATGGACTGGACTTTAACCCGTATGTGTTTGTGGTCAGCTCATAAACTACCAACGGTTCATCGGGTGACGAGCGCCAATATATTAATTGGTATTTCCGATCGTCCGGATGTATCCAGGTTTGCCGGAACATCATTTTCACATCCGTAGTGAACACAAACAGAGGCAACCGAAAATTAATTATAATTTGTGTGATGTCATTTTGAAGTCGTTCACCCGTGAACAAACAATCGTTGATGGACGCACCGGTGCTGGTGGGTACACTTCCGTCGAAAACTACCCGAATTTTTCCGACGTCGCCTAATTTTTTAAAAACACCGTGATGCGCAAGAAAATAATGTTCCTGTCCTGACGAAACATCAAATTTGGAAACCGTCATATGACCGAGTCTTAAATATTCCGACATAAATTCCACATATTTTTTTTTAAATTCTGGTAGCCGTTTCATTTTTCGTTCTAAGGCCGTAAATCGACGCAGGGCCGTCTCCTTAGATTCTCCCAACCGCTGTCGATCTGGCAACAGTGGTAATCTGACAACATATTTTCCGTCCGAGCCGCGTGAGGTAGTTGTAGAAAACAAATGTTCACATTCTAAGTCCGCCGGGTCCTTGATTTTCAGCCTGGGTGGTTCTTCCGATCGCCAAAATCTCTCGACCGCTTCAATTAATGTAACACCAACATTAACATTTGATTCCGAGTTATCATTTTTTAATGGTTGCGCCGGACCGAAAATCGCAAAATCAAAAATGGTGCCTAAAGCATACGGTCCATCAGTACCGAAATTCACCTTTTCACCATTTAAAATTTGACCTAATATGTCACATCCGAAAATTATGTCAACATTTGACATATTAAATGAACCGTCATCCGAAAATTTTATATGAGCAATTTGTTTACTAAACCTACGCGCTAAATATGAAGTTGGTTTCTTCAAAACCACCGCCGTAACCGATAACAAATAACTCGAATTTACCGGTTTAAAATAAAATTTAACAACATGACAACATTCATTGTTATTAAATCCGCCGACGCCTGTTAACGGTGTTTGGTTGTAATGTCGCCTTAAACCCAAACTTGCTACCAAATCACTCTTAATTATAGTGACTTGACTACCCAGGTCTAGCAGGCCTCTGGATTTGATAAAATCCCCCCGATTGGATTTTACTTCTACAATGACCGTGGGTAAGATGACATTATCCGCTAGCCGAGGTACCGAGGCGACATTACACGACTGTAATTGCTATTCCTGTGGCACACGCGGCACCACAGGACTCGACTGCCGCCCACCCCAATCAGTCCGCTCCCGGCGGTGTCGGGTCTCCCAGTCCCGCTGTTCCCGTGGGTCCGAATCACGCCCGTAACCATCCTTTAACTCGCGTACCCGGTCCATAGATCCCGCGGAACTATCACCACGCCGTGGATAACGCGAGTCTCGAACCGACGACCTAGGAGACGCGTGCCGTGACCGCCGCGACTGAGTAATAGGTGAGCGCCGCCGACCGCCCGTCGCTCTATCGCATTGCGCCGTAACAAATGCGCGCCGTGTATACGGCTCGCCGTCCGCCGGTGAGTCAGAGCGCGCAATGGACGTTGTACAAATTAGTTTGTTATGTCCGATATTTCCGCACCGACTGCATGGTACCTTGCGGGTACACGATGCCGCCAAATGAGTACCGAAGCACCGAAAGCATAAGAATTGTCTTTTAACCCAATCCTTACGTTTAGACCTGGACATGTCAGCAAATTTATAACAGCTGTCTATACCGTGCCCCGACCTCTGACAATAGCCACAGTCTTTAATACGGCCGTAGTTGTTCGCCCGTTCCCGCTGGTCCTGTGCTGGTGGTTCCGTCACAATATTATGCACCCTGCGCTCGGGCCTGTTGTGAGTGCGATCCGCGTAATAAGAAACCGGTTCCGCAGTGGCCGTGTCTATAAGTCTACATTCATGTTGTAGGAATTCTATGAGCTGATCAAAAGTGGGTAAACTTATATTATTGCCACCGTGTTTTTGCTCAAACCGTGTTCTGACGTCAATTGGTAATTTTTGTAGACTTACATGCAATAAAATGTAGCTCCACTCGTTAATTGGAAAACCTAAATTAGCTAATGCCCGCGAAGATTCCAATAACGGGTTCAATATTTTAGTTCGAAGCCCAGCACACTTATTCAACACCGGCAAATGTAAAATCCGCGCAATCAGTGAATCCGCCAACAATCTTTTATTTTCATACCGGCCTTTTAGGATATCCAATGCCGTGTCTAACGACCCGTCCACCATCGGCAGATGTTTAATAAGTGCTTTAGGCTCCTTTTCCACGTGCGAAATAAGATAATGAAATTTTTCCGTTTTAGTGATATCTTTCCGTGTTAAAACCAATGATGTAAACAGACTAATGAAGCTACACCATGAAAAAACGTCCCCGTCAAACGTACTAGGCACAATCCGCGGTAGCCGCGGCGTTGACGCGCCCTCCGTGGGCATGTGGGTGCCGTCAAGGTTCGGATAGGCCGCCGAGACCGCATCCAACTGGTTGTATAACTCCGTGGCCTCTTTGTATTTTACCTCATATCTACCGATTATTTCTTCATCTTCTGAAGAAGTATTGGTCAGTATGCCCTCGTATGACTCCGTTAAAACATTGAAATAGTCATGCAGTTTTTTGAACCGAGCTGATAAAACACCCGAACTACAAGTTTTACTATTTACTAATTTTGACGAATCTACAAACCAGTCGTATTTAATTTTAAATTTGCTTTCAAAAGATTTTGCCATCTTTGGAAAACAATAGAACCTCTAAACACAATGCCTATTACAATTTAAATAATTATTTCTATGCCAAAAGTAGGTACCCCGTTTGTAACCGTTATAAATAAATGAAACCCCTATCTAACCAACTAATTTACGAAAACCCAATCCGGCTCGGGGACCAAAATTATGTTCATGTGAAAACCCCTTCGATACCTCAGTTGCTGGTCCTGAGTTTTCTATCGGTTAGATTTGGGAGTCCAGGCACCGCAATCCCCAAATACAAGGTGAACCACTCACCTTGACTCGTCTCCCGAAGGTAGCTCCGCCGTGCACGGCTGCCTGGTTGTTTCAATCCTTTTATATTGATGTCTTTAGCATACCACCTTATTGTCCGAAATCTCACAAGTTGTTTTGCACAAATAAACCGACGAATAATGTAGTAATTTAAATATTTCCGGTAATCGATCAACACCCTTGCACCCGAATTCAATGTTGTAGTTTTCCAACTACCCTCATATTCCGAGTCGCAGTTTTTGCGGTCCACCCACATAATTGGTGAATCACAATGCCCGAACAATTATATACATAATTGAAAAATTGCCAAACAGTTTTTTTTATTTTTCAAACAAAATACCACGACAAAGAAATTTAGTTGCCATAATATTACTACGAGGTCACTTGATCTAGTGATGAGAGACTACAAATTTGTTACTTATACACTTAAGAATAACCTAAAGACACCTGATATGTTAAAATTCCACTAAACAGTTTAAGCTACAGATCGTGCTTAACGAATAGACATAATACTGTCCGTACATACAACTTGAAAAACATTACCCTCCCTCTTCTATCTATTTATCTATCTATATCATCACACCAGATTCCTTTATTAAAGAACACACTTTATTAAAGAACTATAGGCCCATCACACTGCTGAGCCATGTGTACAAGTTGTTTTCGAGAGTCATCACGAATCGTCTCGAACGCAGGCTTGATGACTTCCAGCCTCCCGACAAACCGGTTTCCGGAAAGGCTTTAGTACCATAGACCACATACATATGCTGCGGCAGATTATACAGAAGACCGAGGAGTATAATTGGCCACTATGCTTGGCGTTTGTGGACTGAGAAAGCATTCGATTCGATCGAGACTAAATCCATCTAGAGAGATCTAAAGACTAAAGTTTTTAGTCAATGTGTGTTACCAGTGATGATATATGGATCAGAGACGTGGTCTCTTACTATAGGTCTCATGAAAAAGCTCAGAGTTGCTCAGCGAGCTATGGAGAGAGCTATGCTTGGCGTTTCTCTGCGTGATCGAATCAGGAATGAGGAGATTCGTAGAAGAACCAAGGTCCCCGAAATAGCCCTTAAGATTAGCAGGCTGAAGTGGCAATGGGCGGGCCACATAGCGCGAAGATCAGACGGGCGTTGGAGCAGAGATTCTAGAGTGGAGACCACGTATTGGCAAGCGCAGCGTGGGACGACCACCTGCCAGATGGACCGACGATATTGTGAAAATCGCAGGAAGTCGTTGGATGCAGGTGGCATCGGACTAGTTACGCTGGAAAGCGATTGGGGAGGCCTATGTTCAGCAGTGGACAAGTATAGGCTGAGATGATGATGATGATGATGAGATCCCTTGCGGGGTATGCACAGAGTACAGAGTTCAAACAGGCTCTATCCTTACATACCTCTCTGGCTTCTTCCACTCTCATAGTTCCTCTCATACACGCTCGCCGGTTACAGAGACTCTTAACTTGTCCTTCAGATAAGACTCTTCTTCTTCTTCTTCTTTTTTAAGCTATTGCTTCACACTAATTTTACGTGTATTTTGCAAGTGTCCAGTGAGATATATAATCGTGCTTGTTTGAATTATTTCAACTCCCCGATGAACTTGATGACAACGATGATAATGAAATTAATGAAGTAGCCCACCCTGGACATTAAAGCGGTGGATACTTTACATGCCAATTGCAACGGCTGTTTTGAGGGAAGTCAAAAATGAACGTTTTATCACTGTGTTATAATTACCTTCACTCATGCATATATAAGAACACATAATGGTTACTATTCCACCAACATTACACATTATTAGTCGAAATAACACAAGTTTTGGAAATTAAAACAAATTGACATAATCACTCTTCGACTTCCCGCCAAAAAACCAGATAAGACTCGGTCTATTCCCTCTTCAACAGTCGTAAAAACTTTTCTTCTTTACTGTACAAAAAGACAGCGTAAATGATTGTTTTTTGACCACTGTAGATTTGGAACTAAAAACTAATAAACAGCAGTGCAAATCGATGTGCTTGAGAACGAAGGTAGGGATTTTCTAAGAATTATAAACCCTAAAGACCTGAAACGCTGGAAACTGTTTAAGGATAAGATTTCATGAGATAAGATACATAAATCGGACTATCTACCATACAATATCGCCTTTATAATCTTTTCACCTAAATAAATTTCATTTAAATCCTCTCAAGAACGTCTTAACATTTAGCCAGGTGTCATCTTAAATATTTTATGTAATGAGTTGCGCTCACCAGAGTTGGGCAAATTTTAATTTTGAAACCCGTTAAATTGAAATTAAAATACTTCGAATTTCATTTTTGGTTCCTGACATTTCGAGTGCTCTAGAGCATTTATCGTCACGGGAGGGACTGAGGCTTTTGACGTTCAAAAGTCATTGTAATTCTGTGATACCGTAGAGGGAGGGCTCAAAACTTAATTCAATTACAATTGAAATTTCAATCGAATTGGTAAAATTGATTGAAAAATGCTCAACACTATACACCCCCTTATTACTCTGGACCTAACATTGTCGGTAAGATCTGGGCGGTGTACATGTCCATAACCCCCGTTCGAAAAATTTTCGGTATTGGTGTTTAACTTTTTTTTTTATTAAATGTAGGCTTTACTAAAGAACCAAAAAAAATATTTTATAATTAACCTAAGTACGAGTATTTACTTAATTTAAAACGCATCTATTTCTTTCCAAAATTATTTGTGATACTTATATCGCAATGTTGCAAATCGCATTAGCGATCGCAATCCCGCAAATGTTGCTGTAACTTTTACGCAATGTGCCGTTTCAGCGAACAGTGGTCCGATTTATTAGCGAACCGCTAACACGACTTGCAACGACTCATCTCAGTGATAATTAAGGGCGCAACGTTACCGCAACATGTCGTAAATGTGCAAGTTTAGTAATGCGTTAAGTGTTTACAAAATAATAATAATTCACGAAGGGATCATTTACGAAGCTAATGAGATTAAAACAGCCTAAATAATAGAAGCTGTTCGGAAGAAGTGCGGAGTCAACCTGACCGACCGTATTTTCAACAGCGTAGTAAGAAAACGTGTTGATATGAAAGATAGTATCGGTATAAATTTGAGAAAAGGTATGCTCCGTTGGTTCGGGCATATAGAATGTCGGAAGAAAGAATGAGGAAAAAGATATACAATGCGAAAGTGGAAGGATGTAAGTACCGGGGCAGACCAGGAGTATCTTACCATGACCAAATAGACCTGTAGGGCAAGTCAAGAGTCTCCGTAACCGGCGAGCGTGTATGAGAGATATCTGCGTGTTTCTGGATGCATACATTGATTTGGGAGCCAGTTATTAATATAACTAACGTCAAATCAAGTATAGCACCATAGGACAGTATGATATCATTTGTGCAGGAACAACAAAAATCATTAAAAAGTTAAAAGGTACCCTGGACTAACTATAATCCTAAACTTAACTAACTATAAACTTAAAATTAAAAACAAATCTGAAAAAAAAATCTTTTGTTCATCTCACTTTAATTTGAGTCGAGTACTCGTATGTGCTTAAAATTAAAGTTCCTTCAACACCACAGAAATGTTTATCATTTAAGTACATATTTGTTTTATATCACCCTGATGTCTACTTTAGGCACTTCGTGTTCTGGATGTTAGCATATACAGCGGTTAAAACTGCCATAACTGACCCAGTCAATCATAATCTATACCAATCTGGATTGATATAGATTATGATTGACTGGGTCACCCTAAAACTTTGTCTGGTATGGAAATAGGCTCGCCCCCTATTACATAGGGCCCTAACATCGTCGGCGAAATGATAATGACCTCTTCCATCACCTCTTCATGGGAAATTCGTAGACGGTGTTTATTTTTTTTTTGTTAAGATTCTTTACCTTGCCGTTTCAATCGAACTAAATTAATAAATTCTGATATTAATACTTCATTAATATAATGAAATTTAATGTAGCATACAAATTATTGTTAATAAAAAAAGAAATCAAGTCACAAATTGCATCAATGAATCGATTATTAGAATTTAAAGGTCATATTTACTACGTTCATTCCAAAGAAGTCGTAACTACAAGACACTAGAAGTGATATAGCCGCGTAAATTTGTCCCCATATATGTAAGAAAATTATCAAAAATTAGCTGAAATTGTTATAAAAGTCTTCCAAAAAGTCTGGATTTTTAAGGGTAATTTTGTACGGTGTAATTTCAGTCATCGGGGAGCAAGAGCCCAGGTCATATATCCAATGTCTACTGTTCACTGGTAATAAAAAAAGTATATCATAGCCGAATATCATAGCTAGGGTGAAAATCCGGTACACTGAAGGTATCTATCGGCTGATGAGCCGCGCCGCCCCTCAATGTCATTTTGCGCATGGTATAGGTGTTTTAAACAGGGGTCGGAAACCGGTTAATTTTTCAAATCGGTTTCGGTCATTGACCACAAACCGAAATGGTTTTGGTTTCTGGTTACAAGTTACCGTTCAAAACCTAAAAAATTGGTTCGACTTTCAGTATCGGTTTTAACGTCACTTTAACCGGTATTCAAACCTAAATCAACCGGTTAATTTAAAATTACTTTCGCTTTTTTACTTTCTCAAGGTCACGATCGTATAGAATCGTTAGAAATAAGAACATTTATCCTTGAAAATAGAAGATGGACGCCGTGCCATCGAGAACGTTGTGGCTGCGTTAATTTCGATATTTAGAACTATAAAAATATATTCTATGTAATAACCGGTAATAGAAATTAATTTCATTAAATTTGATAAGCGGTTAATAGAAGAACGTAATTTTTAACCGGATTCCGAAAGTTTCTAACCGGTTTTTAAAAACCGGTTCCGACTGCTGGTTTTAATGCATTAAATTAGTACTGTTATTTAGGTGTTACTTATTGAAGTGTCCTTTTTATTTTTTTTATTACGTACCAGTGAACACTGGATACATCACCTGGGCTTTCACTTCACGACGGCCAAAATTACATCTTGTATATTGGAAAATATTTTTTACACACACCGTCACGCCTATATTCCCCAGAGGGGGTGGCAGAGGTGTACTGAGTACACCCACGTTTCGCCGACGATGTTAGGTCCCATGTAATAGGGGGCGAGCCTATTGCCATATACCGGGCACAATTCCAGACTCCGGACTCATACTGGGAATTTTTCGTTGGAAAAACTACATTTGTCCGACCTAGGATTTGAACCCAGGATGCGCTTTGCCACCGGACCAACGAGGCAGTCAAAGAAAATATTTTTTACAGCAATAATGTAAGAGTATGTAAATTTATCTCTATTTTTTTTCAAACTGTGCATGTATGGCAATGTGGTGACAGTGGTTTCGAAAAAAACCGTGTGCTATTTCACTTCTAGTGTTTCATTATTACTATCTCTGTGGTTTCAACAATGTAATTTTTTTTTATTTTTTAAACGTAGCCCCACACTAGGATTTATGCCTGTATCGTGGGTGCGTTTACAAACATGAAAATTCACATACACAAATACCCAGACCAGAACAAATAATTGTGGATCACACAAAGATTTGTCCCGTGCGGAAATCGAACCCGCGACTATTAGACACAGTGAGCGGAGCGACTTAAGCTCTTAGCCACTGCGCTAAATCGTCCGTCAGTTAATTGATTGATAGGTATTACAATAATGGCACGGCCAAACCAAGGCGTTCAGCCGCGTCCGCAGTGGAGATCACGGTGATGATAATAGTATGTATCTCCCTATGATTGCCCGTGCAGACGCTGCCCAGATAGCGCGTGCAGGACACAGGACGCGTTGGTGTGAACATTTCCTTACAGATATTACTGCAGCAACTGATCGCCACCGTGCACGCCATCGCGGACGCGGCTGGACGCTTTGGTTTCGCCGTACCTTAAATGAAAGAGTAGCTAGAGGCCAATGAACTGCATGAAGGCTGTGACAGTTGTGACGCAGACCGGGCGGCAATGAGAAGAGAGTGGCTATTTATGACTAGAAATACATATAGCTTGGTTTAGTTGCGAATAGCGCGGGTAGCGACTATGAGGTCCTGGGTTCAAATCCTAGGTCAAACAGGCTCCGCAGCTTAGATATAGGTTACGATCGCTATCTTACTGATTTCGGTCGATAACCCCCAAACGAATTTATTTTAACGACATTTAGTAGTCTCTGCAGTAGTGTGTGCAGTGATAGCCTAGTGGTTAGACCGTTGGACTGCAAAGTCAGAGGTCTCGGGTTCAAACTCAGGCACGCACCTCTGTCTTTTCGAAAGCATGTGCGTATTTAAAATTAATTATCACTTGCTTTAACGGTGAAGGAAAACATCGTGAGGAAACCTGCATGCCTAAGAGTTTCTCGAAGGTGTGTGAAGTTCGCCAACCCGCACTGGGCCAGCGTGGTGGACTATGGTCTAAACCCTCTCAGTTGGAGAGGAGGCCCGTGCCCAGCAGTGGGACAGTTTCTTAACAGGGCTAATATAGATATAGTAGTCTCTACGGTCAAGCTTTTTAATTACGATACTGACAAGAATTGATAGCTTTGGGGACAAACTACCAAATGCACCCAATTTCATTGAAATAAATTTTCAAGGTTTTGTTTGAAATCGGTGAGATAACGATCGTTACTTATGTCGATACTGCAGGACCAGTGTGATTTTTCAATCGTAAAAAAAAGCCACCGTCACGCCTATATTCCCAAAGGAGGGGTGTATTGTGGACAACCTCGTATTGCCGAAGATGTTAGGTCACAATAGAATAGGAGCGAGCCTATTTTCTTTATGTTTGGCATAATTTTCGAATTTTGGTACTATTGACTGCCTCGTTGGTCTAGTGGCAAAACGCATCGCTTAGTGATCACGAGGTCCTGGATCCTAGGTCGGACAAATGAAGTTTTTCTAACGAATACTTCCCAGTGTGAGTCCGGAGTCAGGAATTGTGCCTGATATATGGCAATAGGCTCCCCCCTATTACATGGGACCCGGAGAAATGTGGGTGTACTCAGTGCACCTCTGCCACCCCCACTTGGGGAATATAGGCATGACGGTGTTGGAACTATTTTTTGGGAAATCGATAGCAAATCAAAAAATTCTCAATACAGCCCGAAGTCTGGAATTGTGGTATGGTAAGCGTCGCGCTGTTTATCTTTTATGTTTGATAAATAATTATACTCGTAACTGAATGCATTTTTCATAAGCTTACATATATCTGAAACCTGGACAAGTCAACATATAAACGAATCCAACTGTTCCCATAGAATTATTTCGATTTAGCGCAGTGTTTAAGAGCTTATGCCGCTCCGCCCACTGTTTCTAATAGTCGCGGGTTCGATTCCCGCACGGAATAAATCTTTGTGTGACCCACAATTATTTGTTTCGGTCTGGGTATTTGTGCATCTAAATTTTCATGTTTGGTAACGCACCCACGACATATGAATAGATACTAGTGTGGGGCGTTTTTAAAAATAAAAAGAAACAGTGATAGTATTAAAGTAACACAGTACCTTGGACGCCATCTTCCGCTTCCTCTTTTAAATAAAGACTACATACCAAATTAAGATATATATTACCGCATTTACAAATCCACATCTTACTTGACAGGTACAATGTCAAAGCAAAAAATATTGTTGCAAAAACACATAATGTGGTAGTCGTTAAGCCAAACTGGAAGCCTTACAGGGTACAGCTAAAGCTTGATAAGTTCCAGACTGCCTCGTTGGTCTAGTGGTTCAAATCCTAGGTCGGACAAATGTAGTTTTCCTAACAAAAACCATCCCAATATAAGTCTCGAGTCTGGAATTGTGTCCGGTATGTGGCAATAGGCTCACCCCTTATAAAATGGGGCCTAACATCGTCGGAGTAGTGGGTGTACTCAGTACACCTCTGCCAAAGTCGCTTGGGAAATATAGGCGTCACATTGTGATAAGTTCTATCAGCAGGTGGCCATAAAACTGCTTCTACTAATCCGCACTGGGTCCGTGTAGCTAAGTATGACCTAATCTCTCTCACCTCGTTTTGGGAGATAAGGCATTTGCCCATATTCGCTAATTTATGGTTGGTGATAGCTGATATTGATGGATGGTATATTATATTTTCCTGGAAAAGGAAATTACCCAATATATCGTGTCTTATCTGAAGCAAGTCAAGAGTCTCCGTAGCCGGCGAGCGAGTATAAGACGAACTATAAAAATGGAGGAAGCTAGAGCGGTCTGTAAGAAATCTGGATGACATATAGATCTTCTTGACAAAATTAAGGAAGAATGTAGAAATAGATTACTTATACACCCACTTTTCGCCGACGATGCTAGGTCCCATGTTATAGGGCTATTGTCATATACCGGGCACGATTCCAGACTCCGAACTAATACTTTGATGGACGAATTAGTACAGTGGTGGTGGACGATTTAGTGACCCACTGTGTTTAATAGTCGCGGGTTCGATTCTCACACGGGACAAATCCACAATTATTTGTTCCGGTCTGGGTATTTGTGTATGTGAAATTTCATGTTTGTAGACGCACCTACGACACAGGAATACATGCTAGTGTGCGGCTACGTTTGAAAAAAAAAGGAAAGAAATAATACTATGAATTTTTTGATAGTGAAAAGTAAAAAGTGGGTGTACATTGTACACCATTGTATATTCTTGTGTGTAGATTTGTTATATTAATGTAGTAAAGTTTAAAATAACCGGTTTGTTCGTAAACTCGCGACTAATATCCGGCCAGCCGACGTCCGACTGTCGCAATGTCTGTCGCAACCCTAAGTGGACACTTGTCTCCCACTTAGCTAATACTGAAGGTTACCTTTGCCTTAAGTTTATACGTATTTTGCAATTTCTACGCGATAATTATATGAAAGTTGTTAATAAGAGATAATACTGTGTCTATGTTAAGTGTTTTTCAAGAGTATAAAAGGTCACATTCTTTAGGAACTGTTAATATTCTCATAATAAAAAACAAGGTACCTACATGCTAAAAATCATTTCTCTAACTTAGGTGCGTTTAAAACATCAAATAGATGGACGATTGTCTGAATTCCCCGCCCACTAGATCTAGTGATCACCGTTTGAGCCCCGCACAGGACAAATCTTTGTGTGAGCTTGTTGAGATTTTGTGTGTGTGTGTGTCTGTGAATGATCTACGCTGGTTCCCGCGGGGCCTTTACAGCTTCACCAGACTGAAGGGCGATCGTGTAACCACTACGCTCGAGCCATAAGGGCAAGGGAGCAACTAGCTCAAGGGCGCCGCAAGGAGGAACGGCCTCGGCTTGAGATTGGCTGTCGCTATGGGGGAGGGCATATACTAGGTGTCTCGTCTGGGTGTTAGTGTATTTGAAATTCATGTTATAAGCCCACGACACAGGAATAATTCTTGAGTGAATCAACTTTTTTTTAATCACATACACAACACACACACACTAACATACAGACCAAAACAAACATTTGTTCTTAACACAAAGATTTGTGCCGAGCGGGGATTGAACCCACGACTAATCGACCCAAATCGGCCTACCACTCTAAGTACTAGACCAAGCAGTTGTGAGGAAATATACGTGTCTAAAGTAGCCTAAATAAAAACACAAAAAGAAACATAATATTCCCGATAAATGACAACAGTGATAGGTTTTGTTCAAAATTAAATAAGTTACAATAAAATTAAGTCCAGGCATGAGAATATAATATTTTCTAATACGACTTCAATTTAAAAAAAAAGACTTATTACTTAAATGTAGGATCGTAATAATCTTGTAAAATATCTACTTCTATTGCAATGGATTTCGTAGTCATCAAACGTAACATTAATCATTATCTCGACTATTCACCGTTAAACGTTGGTTATTAAAGAAGCCGAATAGAGTTAACCGTAACTACTGTTACATTTGAATTTATGTCTTATACGGAAGTTAACAAAGTTCAAGTTTAAATAATGTACTCTAAATTTGTGTGATGTTAATTCCTAATTTAGTTGGATTATTGCAAAATGGCTGACCGATTGTCGAATGAAAGAAGTAATTCGAACGCCATTTGAACATTTTGGAGTTCGATGTTTGAAACACCCGAGTGACGTAAAAGTTCGTGATGATTTTTGATTTGTGAAATGATTAGTGAACGATAATGCAATTTGAACTTTTTATTTGGTTGATTAGGCACAATTTACTGTGACGCTGAAACATGATGGTAGTCTAGGCGTCATTAGTTCAACGGGACTTCAAGAAAATCAATTAGGAATAGTTAGTTTTTTTACTCAAACACTTTAACTTAAACATAATTCATAGATTGAGGCAAATTCGCTTTTAATAAATATCAAAAGCCATATTGGAACACTTTTCTTCCTTCCAATATGAAAATACTGAGTTTAATACTCTATCTATGCATATAATATGACGGACGATTTAGCGCAGTGGTTAAGAGCTTGAGCTGCTCCGCCCACTGTATCGAATAGTCGCGGGTTCGATTCCCGCACGGGACATATTTTTGTGTGATCCACAATTATTTGTTCCGGTCAGGGTATTTGTTTGTGAATTTTCATGTTTGTAAACGCACCCACGACACAGGAGTAAATCCTAGTGTGGGGCTACGTTATATTAAAAAAAAAAACAATTACGCCAGATCAGTAAGTAGAGAGTACAGAGTTCCAACAGGTTTTTCCTTTCAGACCTCTCTGGGTTCCTCCACTCTCATACTTACGGAGCCGCCGGTTACGGAGACTTTTGACTTGCCCTTCAGATACGACATAGTCTATTTGAACGTGGTAAGATAGTCTAGGCCTTCTGCAGTAACTCCATCCTTCCACAAAAAAAAAGTAATAAAGCTTGTATATTACAAGCTCACTAGAATATTTTCTACTCATGTAAGCTTATTAAATAAATAAAAAGAACAAAGTCAACGACTTCGGGATCTCATTCCTGTACAGAAGTGCAACGAACACTATGGGTACTCTTTTAAAATAAAAAGCTTTAATTTTTTTGTCTGTTCACGTTTATAATCACCAAAATTTTTAATAATAAAATATATTCTGGACTACGTCGTCGGTCTAGTATTGAATAATGCGTAGCGATCACGAAGATTCGAATCCTGGGTTGGACAAAATATTTTTATCGGGAAAAAAAAATTGAGTATTTGTTCGAAAACTGGCATTATGCCCGGTATAATGGCAATAATATTGTCGACGTAAAGTGGGTGTGTGTTCCTGCCGTCCCTGTTTGAGGAAGGTTTTTTTATATTGTAGAGTATATAAGAACTAGGTGGTACTAAGGTAGGACTAAGAAATCTAGTTAATTAAATCTAACACTAATTAATAAACAACGCAACGCATGTGGGTTCAGAAACATGAAATTTTGTAAAGAAGTTCCTCTTATAGCCGTGACGAGCACTAAGAAAGGATTTATGACAATTTTCCTTGTCATAAAAAATATCCGGAACGCGACGATTAAAATAAAATAAAATTCCGTATAGTAGTTTTTAGATTAGCGTGGACATACACGAATAATAATCTTTTTTAAAAACAATAAAACCGACTTAAAAAATTTTTTTAAAAGATTTTTATTTTACAATTTTAAGTGACAAGTGAATTATTTACTAATATTTAAATATCTATATTATATTATTTTGCTGAGTTGTACAGCAAGGTACCTACAGGATTGATATAATAACCATAATAACGGAATCTTTACATTCGTGCTGTTCGCCGTTAAGTAGTCCCCTGGTGTATCTTCAAAGTCCAAAGTTCAATACCGATTTCATTAAAATGGGACCACATCGAAACTATACTAAACCCAACGCAAAAAGAATCATCAAAATCAGTTCATAAATTAAGACGTTATAAAAAACACAGACGAATTGTCAACCTCCTCCTTTTTTGAAGTCGGTTAATATTCTGATTAGTTCTATGGCAGGGTACCTATAGGATTGACGTAATACCCATAATATCTCAATCTACGCATTCGTATTGTTTGTCGTTAAGAAGTTCCGTGGTGTATCTTCCAAGTCCAAGGTCCAATACCGATGAAATTAAAATGGGACCATCTTGGAGCTATACTGAACCAATGCAAAAAGAATCATCAAAATCGATTCATAATTGGCGGAATGATTGCGTAACATACATCCAAAAAAAAACATACAGTCGAATTGATATCCTCCTCCTTTTTAGAAGTCGGTTTTAAAGAAGCGGTAGGCGACTTCAATTTGCACATAGTATAGCTACATCGCGAGGGATCTGGCGTGAGAGAGAGAGAGAGACGCAGAGATAGCTGAAAACGTTATAAATAACTAAATTACAGGAAATATCTCCTAAAACTATTGCGCTACCAACTATGACGCAACGTAACGGACGAACGGACATGAACGCAAAAATTATGCGCGCGTGAGTATAAACAGCCTTGACATACTGTCATTATTGTGTACTGTGGGGCCCACTGTCAACGATTTGACGTATGGACAACATGGCTATTTAATAAAACTGACAATGCGACTTAAATATCAGCCTATACTACCCACTGCTGGACAAAGGCCTTCTCTCACAAATCGAGGTGAGAGAGATTAGGTCATACTCCACCACGCGGACCCAGTGCGGATTGGTGGAGACAGGTTTGTGGCCACCTGCTGTTGGAACTTATCAAGCCGCCTTTAAGGCTTCCAATTTGGCTTAAAGACTACCACACAAAATGGTAGCCGGGACCATCGGCTTAACGTGCCTTCCGAAGCACGAAGACGCTCGAATATGAAAATGCCACAAACGGTCACCCATCTCGGGACAACCGAGTCGAACGCTGCTTAACCTTGGTAATCGGTAAGAACATCGCGGTCGCACAGCGCTATGAGCGCCTCAATGAAAATGCGACTTATTTTTCAGAAAATGACAAAATCGTCACATTGTCACGATATTCATACTAATGTTATATATATATTTTTTTTAATTGTCGTTACCCCACCCTAGTATTTTTCTGCGTCGTGGGTGCGTTTACAAACATGAAAATTCACATACACATATACCCAGACCGACAAATAATGTGGGTCACAAAAAGGTTTGTCCCGTGCGGGAATCAAACCCGCGACTATAAGAGACAGTGGGCGGAGGGGCTTACGCTCTTAACCACTGCACTAAATCTATATATCGATCTATCTATATCATCACGCCAGATCCCTTGCGGGGTAGGCAGAGAGTACAGAGTTCCAACAGGTTCTTTCCTTACATACCTCTTGCTTTCTCCACTCTCATAGTTCTTGACTGCACTAAATCGTTCATCAAAATTCGAAAGTTACTCTGTCTGGCTGTCTGTTGCCTTTTCACGTCCAAATATATATATATCTAGGTGTTTGTGTATGTAAATTTTATGTTTGTAAACGCACCCATGACACAGAAATAATTTCCTAGTGTTGTTTTATATAAAAAAAAACTTGAGTAATATACCTAGGTGTAACATTATGTATAATTTATTTTTCATTTGAGGCACTTCATCAATTTGCGTAATTCATCAAAGATTTAACGGTTATTATTATAATTTTAAATACATACATAATAGAATAATATTAACATAAATAATTTAATTCAAAGGAATTATGGTCTAAAAACTTTTCGCTATTTAAATGGCGACCTTGTATGCTTTATAAACAACGCAGCGTTGAATAACGGTAGTTTTGTTCGATTTGAATTATGTGAAATAAAAATAAGTAACTGTTGAAAAAAGAAAGAAGAAATAATTTTAATTAAAAAACAAGCATTTCTCGCAATCACACAACGAAAATATGTTAATTGAGGAGCTCCCATTGCTTCTTTCCGACTTCATTATTAAACCTTGAACACCGTACGGGTCTAAAGCACTCGTCAAGACAAATCTAACGAGCCCATACACGGTGAGGTTATATTGAGTAGTCGGGTGGTTCCATTGGCCACCTTTCGGCTTCATCATCAGACCCTGAACACTATCTGGTTTTAAAAAACTCGCCAATACCAATCTAACAAGCCTAAACACGAGGGGGTTACGTTGTATAGTTCACATGTTCCTATGGCCACCTTCCGACTTCATCATTAGAATAGCTCCATGGTACCATATTATTGCATTACATATAGTATCAAAAATAATATCAGCCTATACTGCCCACTGCTGGGCAAAGGCCTTCCCTCACAAATCGAGGTGAAAGAGATTAGGTCATACTCCACCACGCGGACCCAGTGCGGATTGGTGGAAGCAGGTTTGTGGCAATCCACTGTTGGACTTGTCAAGCCGCCTTTAAGGCCTCCAACTCGGCTTAACGACTACCACATTAAGTGGTAACCGGGACCAACGGCTTAACGTGCCTTCCGAAGCACGGAGACGCTCGAATATGAAAATGCCACAAACGGTCACCCATCTCAGACCGACGGAGTCGAACGCTGCTTAACCTTGGTGATCGGTAAGAACACCGCGGTCGCACAGCGCTACGAGCGTCTCTTGCATTACATATGTATACCAAATTTCAGCTCATCCGGATACCCGTAAGTGCTTGAAAAATGGATCACAAGATTTGAACCGGAAAGACAGAGAGACATACGAACATTGCAAGTTAAATAAAAGCTGGTAAAAATGTTATTCGAATTTGTTTTTTCTTTAAAAGAAGTGGTCCCCACACTAGGAATTATTCCACCGATCAACCAAGTGTACAGCGTGGTTGGTCGGTTGGTAATAGAAATTGTATTGTGGTTGCGTTTATATTTCTTTTGATGCACTTTAAATCAATATATAACGACTGCGTTTTCAACTAACAGGGACTTAGGAAGTGGACATAAAATGACCAAAGTGGTTATATACATATAATTTACATGACCGCACTGTGAGGTATTGCTCAGGAAGGCTCTAGGTCACCCAAAGGCCCAAAGAGATACCTATGCTCTGAGTTCCTGTAAAATCGGATAATACGAGGAGATCCGCAGGAGAAACAAAATCACGGACATTACGATCACAATTACCAAAATTATGAACAGGCTAGAACTCGTAGAACTGACGGCTGTAATTGGGGTAAAAAGGTACTCGAGTGGTGACCACGTTCCGGAAGACGTAGAGTGGGTAGGCCGCACACTTAAATTAATAAACTACTGAAAGCCACGAGTAAAATCTGGATGCTTAAAGCGCGAAGCCGGTCGTCATAGCTATCTTTGGGAGAGGACTGTTCTTGCAGTGGACGTCTTTCGCCTGATGATGTCCACTTTCCTACCGTAGGAGAGGTTACATTTAAATCTGGTGTCAAAGATAGATCACCGCAGCTTTCATTTTGTCGGCAGTTTGGATAGTGCGGTCATGGGAAGGTTCATTGTACTACATATAAATCGTATGACTCAATGAGCCAATCAGTGATCTTCTTGTTGTTTGATTATTATGAATTTTATTTTAATTACTCTTAATTTGTAGTATGTGGATCTGGTTATCTGAATAAAGAAATTGTTATTATTACCAATCTGATAAAACATCTCGACAGTCACCACATATAGCCCGTATGGGCTACAACTTCATCATCCTTCTCCTCAGAAAAGTCATACCGCCAAGCGAACCGATCGTATTCTGACATGTTGCGCGAAGTTGCCTGACGATCGGAAGTGTTCGTCATGGTTCGCGGTCATTCGGATCTTACTCACGATCGCAACTCGAATAGATATGTCTAGAAAGGTAGGATAGGTTGCAACACTGCAGGTCTCTTGCGAAAGTACGCGACGGTAAGCAACTCCGATGTCGTGCGTCATATTTTAAATACGTATGTCCTAGATCAGACATATGCTTTTTTTGATCAGAAAGTTTTGCTCGAAAGTCCGAAATCAGGGATTGTGCGTCGTATAATGGCAATAGGTTCCCACCTTAATATTGTTACATTGGGACCAGAGATGGGCAAAAATCAATTGTGAAATAAAAAAAACATTTCGGATATACCGCGGTTTATTTTTATATTTTTAAGTTCAGGCGCTCGTAGCGCTGGCCGACCGCGGTGTTCTTACCGATCACCAAGGTTAAACAGCGTTCGCCTCGGTCGGCCCGAGACGGGTGACCGTTTGTGGCATTTTCATATTCGAGCGTCTTCGTGCTTCGGAAGGCACGTTAAGCCGTTGGTCCCGGTTACCACTTAATGTGGTAGTCGTTAAGCCGAGTTGGAAGCCTTAAAGGCGGCTTGATAAGTTCCAACTGCAGCTGGCCACAAACCTGCCTCCACCAATCCGCACTAGGTCTGCGTGGTGGAGTATGATCTAAACTCTCTTACCTCGATTTGTGAGAGAAGGGCTTTGCCCAGCAGTGGGCAGTATAGGCTGACATTATTTTTAAGTTCCCATCGTTTCATGTGCTTTACAGTACCCATGGTCACGGGTGGGACTCTGACGTTTGACGTTCAAGAGTCATTGTTATTCAGTATTAGTAAAATAAATACTTGTGAAAAAATTGATGACTGTCTTGTTGGTCTAGTGGCAAAGCGAATCGCTTGGTGATCACGAGGTCCTGGGTTAAAATCCTAGGTTGGACAAATGAAGTTTTTCTAGCGAAAAAACTTCCCAGCATGAGTCCGGCGTCTGGAATTGTGCCCGGTAAATGTCAATAGGCTCGTTGCGAAACGTGGGTGTACTCAGTACTCCTCTGCCACCCCCAATTGGGGAACATATTAATATAAAATAAAATATTTGAAAAAATTAAATTTAATAAAATTCATTTTTCATTTCATTTTTTCAAATAAAATATTTCGGATCTGTCGCGGTTAATTTTGGTTTTTATTGTAGTCAAAGGAGACACTGAGGCGTTTTACGTTCAAATTAACTTGGGGGATAAATTAATTACTTTAAAAATTTCAATTGATTGATCCTACAATAAAAAGAAATGAAATAATGCCCTACACTGACTGGGGCCTAAAATCGTCGATGATATATGTAACCGCTATACAGTTAACATCTACCATACCTGATTGTGGAACTTTGGCAAGGCATTTATCATATAGGGGAACAAAAAACATCTCAGCGAAATATAGGTGAACTTTATACCTACACCCCTCTCTATGGTTCTTGGGATAATTTAAAATGAGGAGTATAATAATGTGATGATATAACTAACCTATACACAGGTTAAGACTTTACTTAAAAAAAAAGGAAACTTTTAAAACATTATTCGAGTCTCCTTTAAGAATAAAATACCTGTAGTAGGCTATACTGGCAAAAAGTGGGTGTACCCAGTACATGTCTGCCACCCGCGCTTGGTAAATATAGACTTGACAATGCTCGTGTAATATCATCGTCATATTTATTCCATTATAAAATCAAAGGGTTAATAAACTTGAAATTCTGCCATTGAACTCGCTTAATGTTAAGGAAAAACTTATTCAAGAGTCAAAAAGTCAAGAGTCTCCGTAACCGGCGAGCGTGTATGAGACGAACTATGAGAGTGGAGGAAGCCAAAGAGGTTTGTTAGGAAAGAACCTGTTGGAACTCTGTACTCTCCACCTACCCCGCAAGAGATCTTACACAGACAGATTATTAAATTGAGGAACAATTCGTTTCGCATTTGAGACACTCCGAGTAGCTTTCGAATAATGAACTGCCTTCTCGATATTTTTGTTGAAAAATTGTTCAATTAACCATGAATACTTAACTTTTTAGTTATAAGGTTAAACAGTCTAACCACTAGGTTAGACCGTTGAGACTGTGATGTCCCAGAAGGAGGAGGCCGAGCGGGACCGGGAGAGGGCCGACCCTGCTCGACGAAGGCGACGGCGCTGGGGCGGAAGCACAGCCCGCCCAGACCCCCCAGCCCAATAGCCCAGGGCTTAAGAATACGGGCTAACTCGCGTCTCTCGCCGTATTATTTGGCGGAGGACCACCCCTACACCAACATCAGCAGGGGGGCCTGCGGGGTCGCGGACGCAAGGGGTGGGGGTCTTGAGCGTCCTTTACGAGCAACCCCGAGGAGGACGCCGGCGTGGTGTGGCCCACCCCACCGTGAGCACCGCGTTGGTGCGGAGGGGAGTGTATCATTAAGTCTCCCCCCAAAGGAGGGCTCTTCAAAGCGTGGCACAAGAGGGGCACTGGTGCGTTCCATACGGAGATCCCGGAGCCCCTCCAAAGTACTGATGTCGGCCACCCTGGGGTCTTTAGTCGGTAGGAATCCGATACGCCCCGCGGGCGTCCCCCGAGGCTCGCGGAAGTCCTATACAGGATTTTACCCAGGTAAAAAAAGTGGTTAGACCGTTGGACTGCAAAGTCAGAGGTTTCTGGTTCGAACCCAAGCACGCACCTCTGTCTTTACGAAAGCATGTGAGTATTAAAAATTAATTATCACTTGCTTGAACGGTGAAGGAAAACATCGTGAGAAATACTCATAGGCATGCAAGGTTCCTGCATGCCTAGGAGTTTCTCGAAGGTGTGTGAAGTACGCCAACCCGCACTGGACCAGCGTGGTGGAGTAGGGAATAAACCCTCTCAATTTGAGAGGAGGTCCGTGCGCAACGGTGGGACAGTTTCTTAACAGGGGTAATATTATAGTTATTATTAAATTGACATTTCGCTTATTGCGGTACGATAGATTTCAAGCATCTTAATTGAAGCTGATATACAAGGTGTAATATAATAAACGCAATACCTCAGACACCCCGATTAGAGAATTGCTTCATGAAGTCAAAACGAAAACCAAATTTTCAAATTTAAAGGTTTTTACCCTTTTTTAAAGCACTTTTATACCCCAATTAACAATGAAACTTGTACGTGTATGTGTGCGTTTTGAGAAATACGTTTTAGGAATGCGTTTAGAATCTTCTTCTTGCTATGAATCAAGAATAAATTTAATTTTTTATAGCGCACTTAAGGAGTAAAAGCAATTTTTGCAAATTTAAAAAAACATGCAAAATACATTAAAAGTTGTTGGAATCGATTCAGTTACCCATTTAGAACAAACTACTTTCAGGTCTTGCGTTTATTATGTTACAGCTTGTATAGCATATACAAGTTTTGCAAGTTCTTCCATAAATACCGTAGAATTTAAGATTCCCCTGGTGCGTTATATAGAGATATTAATGATATTTTGTTTTTAACAAGGGTAAGCTTTCCTAAAACGGTTCTGAACTTGTCACATACGTAATAAATATGCTCAGTCCATTGCATCCGATTATCAATTACCGGACGGGCAAGGTACTTTTGATGGGTCAATATTTCTACTTCATCAGAGGTGCACAATTTTAAGTTTGAGTATGGGCACGCGTGTCTGTGAATGATTATCTATCTTTATCATCACGTCAGATCCCTTCCGGGGTGGGCAGAGAGTAGAATTCCAACAGTTTCTTTCCTTACATACCTTTCTGGCTTCTTCCACTCTCATAGTTTATCTCATTCACGATCGCCGGTTGCGGACACCCTTGACTTGTCCTTGTTAATGATTAATATTTTGTTTATTGGCTTTACATTACTACTAGAGCTTATGTGCATAAATTTTGTTTTATTACACACGAGCTGTTATTTTGTAATTTGAAATAGGTAGGTAGGTCTTTTTGAGATAGTATTATTCCAAGACTTATGAGACACATTCATATTAAGTTTATTTTAAATCTGTTTCGCCGTGTTAATATGCAGAAATAAAAACAACTATCCCCAGGAATCTTGCATTTCCCAAGCTAGAATTTTTCAGAGATTGCTTAAGACAACTGTCTTAAGCAATCTCTGAAAAATTCTCTGTTTTCCAGCGATAATCTGGCAAGACGGTGACTGACAAGACTGCCTTAGTCAAAAGGTCAACAGTTTCGTTTTCTTCAAACCCAACATGGGACGGTACCCACTGAATATGTTTGTTTTAGTTAACTATTTTCCTTATTTATTGTATAATTCTATAAGCTATCGGTGTGCTTCGAACAGTTGATATACAACGAGCTTCATGCGTGCACTCCTTAAATTTACAAAATTATACAACTGCCACGAATCACCAAGGTTAAACTGAGTTCGGCTCGGTCGGTCTTATATGGGTGACCGTTTGTAGCATTTTCTTATTCGAACGTCTCCATGCTTCGGAAGGCACGCTGAGCCGTTGGCCACTCTTACAACTTAATGTGGTAGCCATTTTGCAGAGCTTCTTCTTTCTTTTTCTTTTTCTTTTATAAAAAAACGTTGCCCCACACTAGGATTAATTCCTGTGTCGTGGGTGCGTTTACAAACATGAAAATTCACATACACAAATACCCAGACCGGAATAAATAATTGTGGATCACACAAAGATTTGTCCCGTGCGGGAATCGAAACCGCGACTATTAGACACAGTGGGCGGGGCGGGCTAAGCCCTTAACCTTTAGTTGGAAGTATTACAATCGGATTGATTAATTCCTCCTCGGCCTCCACCAATCCGCATTGGGCCCGCATGGTGGACTGACCCAACCTCTCTCACCTACTTTGTGAAAGAAGGCTTTTGCCTAGCAGTGGGACAGGCTGATATTATTATTAATTAAGTTCTTTTACTGCAGAATTTTCTTGAAGCAACATTTGAAAGAAACACACGACGACGGACGATTTAGCGCAGTGGTTAAGATCTTGAGTGGCTCCGCCCACTGTGTCTAATAGTCGTGGGTTCGATTCCCGCACGGGACAAATTTTTGTGTGTCCCACAATTATTTGTTTCGGTCTGAGTATTTGTGCATGTAAATATTTATGTTTGTAAACGCACCCACGACACAGGAATAAATCCTAGTCTGGGACTTCGTTATTTAACTCAAAAAAAAAACATAACAATACAAAATGGCTTAAAACGTTATCTCACGTGCGAATCTTTCGCATGTGTGTTGGTATATACTACAAATATTCGTGTTTACATTATCTATACATAAAAATCTCTCTGTATGTCTGTCCAAGGTTAAAGTACTTGTGAAACATGTTGAATCAAACGATTCATGAGTTTACCTGTTTTATGAAGATTTAAGTTTTGGTCTAATAGCCGACGGAGCGTGACGGTAGCGTGACAGAAGCGCTCGTCTACAGTTGGTCGTGATGTTTGCCGTCGTGTCGAATGGGGCTGCGCTGTGTTGCGTCTCCCGTACATTTCAGTACATAACAATTTTCTAAGTCGCGCCACCGTCGCGCTCCCGTCGCGCTACGTCGGCTATGTGGCGAAAACTTTATGGTAAATATATAAATCGGTTTATACTGTCTTATCGTTCAGCAAAAGCGTTCCCTCACAAATCGAGGTAAAAAAGATCAGGGAACTTAGCACCAAAACATTGGCGTAAGCGTGACGCTAGCGAATAAGCGTGCTGTCACGTTCATGTTTATTTAGTAAGTTTCTAGTGTGACAAGGATGGAATTTCAACTCGCCAGCATCACGTTAACGTTAATCTTTTCGTGCTAAGCCCTCAGGTCATTTACCATGCGGACGCAATGCGGATTGCTGGAGGCAAGTTTGTGGCCTCCTGCTGTTGGAACTTCCAACAGAACGGAACGACTACCTACCGATTACCTACCTACTATAACAACTGTGACCAACGGTTTTAAGTGCCTTCCAAAGCATGGAGAGGCTCGAATATGAAAACACACACGGTCTCCCATCTCAGACCGACCGAGCCGGACGCTGCTTGCCCCTAGTGAGCGCTAAGAACACCGTAGTCCCACAGGGTCAGAAGCTCTTCTGATGATACTAACGATGCACGTTATTATAGGTATACACAATTCTTATTCCGCGAAGAGATAATTGAAAACAATTTGAACAATGAAGTATTTTGACCACTTTTTTTCGTCAAAAACGTAGCCTCACACAGGAAATGTGCCGTTACAAATAAGAAATTCACTGGGTCTGGGTCTTTTTGTACAATAACCTACACGGAAACAAGGAATGCCCTGTGTAAAGAAAGAATCCAGTGAGCGGAGCGGCTTTCCGACCAAGCCGTCTGTTTACATTTCCATTGAAAATAAATACCAAAAAGCATCCTACTATCTTACTAATATTATAAATGTGAAAGTTTGTATGTTTAACTGTTTGGATGTTGTTTCTTTTTGCGTGATACTCAATCGAAGGGCTAAACGGATTTCGATGAAATTTGGCACACAGTTTATTACGTGGATTGGTACATAGATACATAGTATACTTTTTATCCCGGAGAAATGTAAGGTTTCTGTTATCAACGCGGACAAAGTCGCGGGCGGAGTCTAGTAATACATAAAGATTCCTCCAGACAACATAAAAAAGAGGAATTTATACTTCTTACATATCTCATTCTGGTTTTCACGTTCCTAAAGGCGAAACTATAATATAATTTACAACTATGATCGTCATTATCTATCGAAAGACGCTTACCTTAAGTTTATTTTTGTTTAGATTAATTTCTGTGTGATTGAATTAGTGAATAGATTTTTGTAATTTTTGTAATTTGACGGACGATTTAGCGCAGTGGTTAAGAGCTTAAGCCGCTCCGCCCACTGTGTTTAATAGTCGCGGGTTCGATTTCCGCACGGGACAAATCTTTGTGTGATCAACAATTATTTGTTCCGGTCTGAGTATTTGTGTTTGAATTTTCATGTTTGTAAACGCACCCACGACACAGGAATAAATCCTAGTGCGAGCATAGGTGTTTAAAAAAAAATTGTAGAGAAATAAAAGTTCTTTAACCCCAAAGACGCCCAGCTTAGGAACAGCAAAGACCGGCTATGCGCTAGGTATCTAACATTTGCCGACATGATGGGGAAACCAATTTGCAATTAGTGTTGGTAAATACATCACAGAACCTGGTAGGAGCCCTTTGCTCCTAAAACCGGTCCTATATACCAAGTTCATCGCTTGCATATCTCACAAAAACGGTCGATTTGATGTCTTGAATTATAAGTAGGCACAGTAAGAAGTACCTGTAAGTAAATACAGACTTATTACACTTATGTTCTTAAACGTTATTTTGTTCTTGCTTATAGTGGTGCATATAACGATTTAACACTGCTTACTTCGCAAGAGATCTGGCGTGATATAGACCTATTGCAAAATCTCAGATTACCTAGAAGATAAGGCCGCGTGGGATTGAAATAGGGATGTGACAAGAGGGGTAAATTATTGATTTATTGAGTTGTCTAATAATTGATTTTAAGAAAATCAATTATTGTTAAAAAATAATCGATGTTAATTACAAACCATTTTTGTTTGTTTTTTGTAGAAATATATTTATCAAGTTGATAGGATGTCTCTTTTCACTTATAAATAATCGCAATGTGTCTAAAAAATTAATCGATGTTGTTAAAAATTGTTTTTTTTAGGTACTTTATTTAATCTCCAAATCTACCATGAATTTCCTGGCGAAGAACATTGAGTTATTACGAAATACGTACTAAAGAAGACACTTCAAGTAAATTTTTGTAGAAAAAGTGAGGGTGCCTACACCCTAGTTCCCTTTGTTCCAGATGGTTCCCATAATATGACACCTTCGATTCATCATCATCATTTCAGGCTATACTTGTCTATTGCTGAACCTAGGCCTCCCCAATCGCTTTCCAGCGTAACTGGTCTATAATAAAACCCTTCCAAAGACTTCCTGCGATCTTCACAAGATCGACGGTCCATCTGGCAGGCGGCCGTCCCACGCTGCGCTTGCCAATACGTGGTCTCCACTCTAGAATCAATCTTCCCCAACGCCCGTTCGTTCTTCGCGCTATATGGCCCGCACATTGCCACTTCAGCTTGCTAATCCTATGGGCTATATCGGTGACTTTGGTTATTGTATGAATATCTTCATTCCTAATTTTGGGTAACACAAACATCCCCGCAAACAATGGTCCAATGGTCATCAAGTTAGACGCTATTTTTTATTTGGCCTTAGCATAGCTTTTCTAATACTGTATGATACCATGATGATACGTACCTCAATGGCAAAGAATGTAAAAAAAATAAGTTTTGTCAAATGTTTACCTAGTACACGGTTTCTGGATTTGCGCACGATGTTGCCTGCTATCGAAAATAACCTTTCGGCTGCAGTATAAGCATGTCGAATTGATTAATCAACAATTCAGTTTTTTGAGCCGAATAATCAATATTTTAGACAGATGTGAACCACTTAATTGATTCAGTAGGTCGATCCCGAAATCCATTGAATCGGATCGATTCACGATCCAATCATCAAAAAGTGGTAATCGAAAATATGAAAAGTTGTTTTAATCATATAAATAATAGCGGAACATATTTGAACGTTAAGAATACTACAAATTGTGTTATTTCGAATAATAATGTATAATGTTGGTGGAATATTAACCATTATGTATTCTTATATGTGCACGGGTGAAGGTAATTGAAACAAAGTGACAAAACGTTCGTTTTCGATTTCCCTCAAAACGGCCGTCGCAATTGGTATGTAAAGTATCCATGACTTGACTATCACTTTACTATCCAGGGTGGGTTACTTCATCAATTTCATTATCATCGTTTTCAACAATTTTATCGGTAAGTTGAATTATTTCAAACAAACACCACTATGCATCTGACTGGACACTGGGACAATACACTTAAAATTAGTGTGAACTCATACCTTAAAAAAGAAGAATAAGATCCAAAACAAAAATAATTTATTCAATCGGCAAATTAATAGCTTCGAGTCGATTAATCGAGAATCACCCTTCTAATCCTTGATTTATTCGAGTAGAATGAATCGACATACCTGCTACAGATGATATGATAAATAAAAATTGAAAATTAATCGATTAAAAAAAAACGAGGATTATTAATCGAATTAGGATAGATTGTAATACCATATTTTTAATAGTGATGTTATTTATTTAACACCACCGTCACGCCTATATTCCCCAGAGGGGGTGGCAGAGGTGTACTGAGTACACCCACGTTTCGCCAACGATGTTAGGTCGCATGTAATAGGGGGCGAGCCTATTGCCATATACCGGGCACAATTCCAGACTCCGGACTCATACTGGGAATTTTTCGTTAGAAAAACTACATTTGTCCGACCTAGGATTTGAACCCAGGACCTCGTGATCACAAAGCGATGCGCTTTGCCACCAGACCAACGAGGCAGTCAAATTTATTTAAATCTTGAAATTATAACAATGTTGTGGTGTAGCGTGTGGTGCCTGACGAGCTTGATGTATTGTTGGTTTGTAGACACAATCTAACTACCGTCTCTAGTTTGATCATGCTCACATGGGTCGAGCGGAGTGATGGTTGTTCCAGTAGTCATACTCGTGAACGATTGCAGTTTGTGGGGACTGGTCCATCTGGAATTTAGACCTTTATTTCCTACAAATAACATCATTAGTCTCATATCTCGGTCGGAATGCATAATACTGGAGCTAGATCGTAAATTTTTATAGATAGATAGACATAACGATTTTTTGTTTTCTAAAACGTATTTAATAAGCCAGTTCTTAACTTCTGTAGGATGTTTCCTCATAAATCGAGGTCAGAGAGTTGAGAGGAGTCATACTCATCATTCATAGATACAGTACAGGTACGCAAGGTGTCATTCCAGGGCCTGTAGCCAAGTGGACTTTCTGCACCCGTTAACGCAAATATAAAAATGACGTTTAAACTGAACATTCTCGTGGTCAGATTAGGCGCCATCGATTGTGACAAGAGAAACAAATCGCTTGCCACTTGGCTTGCAGGGCTACGGTTGTTAACTGTCTACCGCGAGCAACCCTTATCGACCGGGAGAGTGACAGTGATGGAATTACTTTAAAAAAGAATAATAAGGGACGGATATATTGAGCGGACGCTCAGAAATAAACGACGTATGTGCAAAAACAAAGGACATTGTTCTGCGCCCATACATGATTTGCCCCAGAACCAACAGAAATCGAACAATACTTGTATAATTTCAAATTACCCATAAATTATCTTAAAGCATTTATTATTAAACGGACAAGCGGGGGAATCGCCATATTGCACCAAAAGTATTCGATTTTGAGGTTATAATTCAGTAGCCATTAATACATATGAGGTTATATTGTGTGTATAGTAGAGTATAGAGAACCTGTGCAAAAAAAAATTGTAAAAAATATAACACTCAGATTAATTATCTCCACAGGTGACAAGAGGGATCGCTTATTTCTATCTATATCTATCTATATCATCACGCCAGCTCCCTTGCGGGGTAGGCAGAGAGTACAGAGTTCCAACAGGTTCTTTTCTTACATACCTCTCTGGCTTCCTCCACTCTCATAGTTCGTCTCATATACACTCGCCGGTTACCGAGACTCTTGACTTGCCCTTCAGATAAGACACAGTCTATTTGGTCATGGTAAGACCAATTGGTAATGGTAGTCTAGGTCTTCCCCGGTACCTACATCCTTTCACTTTCGCATTGTATATCTGTTTTGTCATTCTTTCTTCTGGCTTTCTTTCTATATGCCTAAACCAACGGAGCATACCCTTTCTCATCTTTACACCGATACTATCTTTTATACCTACTCGCTTCTTACTACGCTGGCTTATTTCTCCCTCAGAAAATTACCATGGCTATTCAGTGAGGAAATTCAGCCAGAGCTCTTGCCGCCATACCACGCGGACAAAACTTAGATTTGTAATACTATTATGTAAATATATATAAACTGTAATATCCTATATGTAATAATAAAAAAAATGATCTGAATTATAAGTTTCTGCTGGCAATTTGTAGGGCAATTCGAAATTACGTTCCAAAATAAAGTATAAACAATACTTAGAAATAATTGTTTTAAATTGCAAATTGTCCGTTAGATACGGATATTTGCTAATATTTTAATAAAATAGATAAATAATGATGGCATTGGCAAAATGTTTGTTGGTTCTGGGGCAATTTTCGACAATGTCCTTTACTATTTTCCAAAGAACTACGCTATGAAATAAAAACCTCCTTTAAATAAATTCTATAGATCAGTCCTTAGGCATTTCG
Organism: Phalera bucephala; assembly: GCA_905147815.2. Classification (NCBI taxonomy): domain Eukaryota; kingdom Metazoa; phylum Arthropoda; class Insecta; order Lepidoptera; family Notodontidae; genus Phalera; species Phalera bucephala. The sequence goes on from LR990616.1 coordinate 4,636,761, forward strand.
CGTTGGAATTAGAAAACGTAAATCAATAGAGATGACTTAAAATTTACTCTATCGAGAAAATTTCGTTTAATCGTGTATTCCTGTTTACCAGATTCTAAAATATACATACATACATATATGACTGAGGCAGTCATACATATATGACTGCCTCGTTGGTCTAGTGGCAAAGCGCATTGTTTTGTGATCACGAGGTCCTGGGTTCAAATCCTAGATCGGACAAGTGTAGCTTTTCTAGCGAAAACTTCCCAGTAGAAGTCCGGAGTCCGGAATTGTGCCCGGTATGTGGCATCGACGGCAAAACGTGGGTGTACTCAGTACACCTCCGCCACCCCCGCTTGTGGAATATAGGCGTAATGGTGTTTTTTATTTTTTTTAAATAAACTTTTTTACAAAAACTTTGCTATGTTTTTAAGTAAATTCTATTGATTAGTCACAGAACACCTCTGCCAACCCCACTTGGATATAGAGACGGTATAAAAACATTATTATGCTATATCATTGCGATAACGTATCAAATTTTCCACTGCATATTAATACCAAATAATTACTTAAACAACAAAGCATCGTTTGCGGTTACGACAGTGAAGAAAAAATATGTTTACAACTGGAAAACACGATGAGATCAGACAAAAAATGTGTAATTAAAGACAATAGATAGATAAGATACCTTTTTTTCCTTGTGTTCTGATAACGGGACTTACGAGGGGTAATAAAACTGATTGAGTTGGAGCAGCTCCTCATTAAGCTACTCCTAAATACATTTTTGTAAGTTCTTAGATTTAGGCTAATATTACACATAAAATAAAACTAGTTTTCGGATTTTATCGCGGTTTATTTTTAATTTTTAAGTTCCCGTTGTTTCGAGTGCTTTACAGCACCTATGGTCACGGGAGGGACTGACGTCGGAAACTTAAAAATCGAAAATAAACCGCGATAAAATCCGAAAAATAGTTATATTTCATATTTTTGTAAATTAAATTGTTGTTAAAAACATTTTTATAAAAAATTGAATGATAAACACTAAGGCAAACGATAAGAAAAAGGCCACCCCAAAAAACAATTAAGTTAAAAGACTACCGCTGGGTTTTTTGCCGGATCTACTCAGCGTAAGGCCGCGTTCCGACACGGAGGTAGATGCAAAACTTTAAAAAAAAAATCAATAATTTTTGACGTTTTTAAGAGCTCTTGTTGATTTTTGACTTTGTAATAAAGTAAAAAAAAATCGTTGAAAAGATCATGGAAAAACCTTAGATTATAGATATACTCATTTTTTAAATAAATAATGACCTTAGAACTTTTTATTAATGTTAGCAGTTTTAATCGCAAACTATAGCATTTTAATCCGTCGTCACGTTAGCTATGGTTCGATCGAACTAATTCGAAAGAAGACCATACCCATAGTTGTGCTCTTATTTATCAGACTCTATCTATCTATATCATCACGCCAGATCCCTTGGGTAGGCAAAGAGTACAGAGTTCCAACAGGTTCTTTCCTTGCATACCTCTCTGGCTTCCTCCACTCTCATAGTTCTTCTTATACGCGCTCGTTGGTTACGGAGATTCTTGACTTGTCCTTCAGACTCTCAGATACTTCGAATAGTACATAATATATTCAGATATATGAGTGATTTAATTAGCATTACGTAACTAATAACGTGAGACCTAACACAAGATTTTAAATCTTATATCTGATGCAGCAATACTGGTTTTCGTTCAATTAAATTGCGCAGTTCAAATTATTACATCTTGAACCACCAAGGGAATCCCCTATTCCTAATAACAGGTATTTTTTATCTTATTATTGTGCAATCTTCTTTAGAATTAATAGTACGATGATCCTAATAAAGACGGTATAAAAACATGTAAAAAATATGCTTCGTATGTAATGAGTGTACAACATAGCGTCGGCTTAAAGATGTAAATACCGCTTTTTCGTGGGTAAAAATTAAGTTTGCATGCTCTAGACTTACGTCTTGAGCAGGCATAGGACTTTCAAAAACCTCGGGGGAAGCTCGCGGGGCAAGCTGGTTTTCTTCCGACTAAAAACCCCACGGTTGCTGGCATCGACATTTTGCAGGGGCCTCGGGATCTCCGCTAGAAACGCATATCCGCTGTTGGGAAGGAGTCTGAACTCACCCCTCGCCGACGTGGTGTTCACAGTACAGTTAAAATGCTTATTCTATCTTTTGAATAACATAGTAACATACCTAGGTGTCACAATTTTGCTCTTTTGACATTTACGTACCTTTTTGTATGGCAGTGCCTTTTGACGTCATTTCCTGACATATTATAATAATTTAATGAGTTTCAAAATGGTTTCAAAGTACATTGGAATGCAACCAGCGAGCGTGTATGAGATAAACTCTAAAAGTAGAGGCAGCAAGAGAGGTCTGTAACGAAAGATCCTGTTGTAACTCTGACTTTCTGTGTATGGAGCCAGGGATTTACCTTTCAAAAAAGACGTAACTTTACACTTGGAATTATTCCTGTGTTATAAGTTTGTTCACAAGTATGAAATTTACATACCTAAACGCCTACACTGAAACAAATATTTGTAGGTCACAAAAAGATCTATTTTGTACTGGGATCAAACTCGTGATTACTAGATTCAGTGAGTGGGGAGTGCCTTAAGCTCTTAAACACTCGACCTAGCTGTGCATTAAATACATGATGATATAACTGTTCAGCGATTTTCATCCTCCTATCAGCTGCTACCGCCGTCCGCGTCATGTCCTCACCGACCCTCCCGATGCCCTTAAATCCCTTCTTTCGGATACAGATACCGTACAAAGGATCAGACACCGGCATCGCCGGCTGGAGGTCGAAGGATCCCTTGCTAGCTGGCCGGTGCAGAGCAACACGGCGACCCACCTAATATATGCCCTCCCCCATAGTGACTGCCCAAGCCGCGGCCATTCCTCCTTGAGGCGCCCTTGAGCTAGTTGTCCCCTTGCCCTGCTTGCTCGAGCGTAGTGGCTGCACGCTCGCACTCTTGTCCAGTGTAGCTATAAAGGCTCCGCGGCCAACAGCGTAGATCATTCACACACACAATCACACACATTTTCAGCAATTTATATTCATATTCTGTACTCTTTGTATTTGTTTGTGTTTTGTAATTGTGAAAACAATTTACCACTGCCTGATCTGTATAAGATCAGGCAGTGGTTAATTGGATTCCATCAGACCACAGTGGACAAGCAGTCACAAATAATTATAGACTACCACTTTGTAATATAAAAATTAAAACTAGACCCATTTCATCTCGAAATTTGCATAATTTTAATAATGGTTTGGGTAGTAAATTAGCCGTTTCTCCTAGTAATCTAAATGACCCTAATGAATGCTATGCATACTTTTTCTCGATATTAAGAACGGAATTTGAAAGCAACTTTTCTGACATAATAAAAAATATCAAGCCCAAATTTACTTTTTGTGATTGGGCGACTACGGGAATTCGTAGGAGTAGGGAAAAACTATTTAAACTTTATGAATTAAAATCTCAGAATAGAAATGAATACTTTACAAAGTATGTTGCCAAGTATTCCAAAACGTTTAGAACAGTATGTGATAAAATAAAGACCACCTGGAAAATAATTAACAGTGAAACTGGTAGATTCAGATACTCCACTATGTGGAGTATCTGGATCTACTAAATGTCAGTAAAATATGTAAGTATTATAAATACAATCGCTCCTTACCTAACTTTTATTTAAAATATGTGTGTGTTTCAGGGAGTATTGCCCAAATTAATGAAATTTAGCAAAGTGATACCACTTTTTAAAACCGGTAATAGTAGAGACTCCAATAACTACAGGCCAATTTGTGACTTGCCAGTACTCAGTGAAGTGTTTGAAAAGATAATGCTTATTCAAATGTTAGATCATTGTAAAGCAAATAACATCCTACATAATCAGCAATATGGTTTCACCAAAGGACGTTGTACTACTGAAGCCGGTGTTATTCTGTTAAAGCATATCTTTGATGCATGGAGAGAGCTCGCAGGATGCCATTGGTATATTTTGTGATCTTGCTAAGGCATTCGATTGTATAAATCATGAAATAATTTTGCTTAAGTTACAATTAAATTTTGACTTAATAAAGTCATACTTGGAAGGTAGGCAGAAATGCATTCAAATAAACGATGTTAAGTCTCCAAGAGCTATAGTACAAATGGGTATTCCTCAGGGATTAGTACTGGTTCCGTTTCTATTTTTGGCATATATTAATGACTTACGTCAAATAGTTGAAAAACTGGCAAAGTTAGTGTTGTTTGCCTCTTTGATCTTTCAAGTAGGTTGATATGTAGATAATCTCACCGACGTAAATAACGCTATTCTTAAGGTACATCACTACTAATAATTTAACATTAAATAGCAAGAAAACGAAATGTTTCCGATTTTCTTTACCGAATGTAAAACGTAGTGACTGTGACATTTTATTTAACAATGAGAAACTTGAATTTATCAATAATACAACTTTCTTAGGAATTATGCTAATCTCTAAATTTCAATGCAATATTAAAACTTTAGGAAAACGGCTTAGTTATGTTGCCTATGCCGTGAGAAGGATTGGACAACTAACTGATGTAGCAACCGCAAGAATAATTAATTTTAGCTACTTCGATAGTATCGTGTCTTACGGCATATTACTGTTGGGTAGGGCGGCTGACATCGAGTCCATTTTTATTTTGCATAAAGGGCCATTAGAGCCATTTATAATTTAGGTAGTCGCGATTTTCTGAGAGAATTGTTTAAGGAAACCAATATTTTGACGGTTCCCTGTCAATATATCTATGAAAATATTTACTAATATTAAATTCTGTTTACTCAGCTAGGTTATAGGCACTGTTATAAAGCTAGAAATAGAAATAAGTTAGATCAACCACAGTTTTGATTATCCAAAATTCACACATCTTTTATCGGATTTTGTGTTTAATTTTATAATAAACTTACAATTGACGTCACTAATCTCAGTAAAACTAAATTTAAAGCCTGCATTAAACGCACACTTTTTAAGCAGGCTTACTACTCATTAGATGAATACTTGAACGACAAAAATGTTTGGTGCTGCTCCGGCTCCGCTGTAATACGGATGACTCGTTCAACCTTGGCTAAATGTTGTTTGTTCTCTTCCTTCTATTAAACTAGTTTTATTAACAATTAAGTCCCTGCTAATGCAAATGAAGTATGAAGTCATATTCCCAATCTGTATTATGATAATGTTTCATGTATTCTTATTTTTAGTCCTACCTAGTGTAATGTGCCTTGTCTCCTTCACCCCACAATTGACAGTGTATACAGAACAGCTTTTGTTTTAAAGGAATGGCCGTGGAGTTTCTTGCCCTTTTCCGCTCGAGTGTCTATTTATTTTATTGACGATTATTGGTCATAAAGTACTTCTTGAATGTAAACAAAAATGTCAAATCGTAGCGTGTCGTGCCAAACGAGCTCGAAGTACTGCTCCTTTTGTAGACTTTTCTAGGGTCTGAAATTCACCATGCTCACTAAAAAGTCTATGCTTGCAGAGGATATTTGGTGCGGGCCATTTCCTTCCCTCTAATATGGTCGAGGGAGGTGATGGCTGTTCAAGTACTCGTACTCGTGAACGGGTGCTTTTTGTGGAGACTGGTCCACCCAGAATCCTCTAGCTTTTCATTATAACATATATTTAAAAATAGTCTTATATCTCAGTCGTAAGGCATCACACTGGAGCTGGATCGCATTAATGAATTTGTATAATATAAAAACGTATGTATCTACACAAAAAATGATGAAAAAAATAATTAATGGAGATTTAGACAAAAAAGACAAACCCGCTGAGTTTCTCGCCGGATCTTCTCAGTGGAGGCCTCGTTTCGATCCGGTGGTAGATTAGTAAGTTAAAAATTGTAAATATGACACTACCTACTACATAAACACCCCCGCAGGGTTAATGCAAAATAAACGATTTGAGTTTGAGTTTGAGTCTACCCCGCAAAAGGAGCTGGCGTGATGATATAGATAGATTTACGATACTGACGGTACTTGTCTACCTTTACGTAGATATTTTTATTTTAACAGATTTTCAACTTGCAGTATGTAAATTAGGCGCACATTGGGTGCTTAGGGCGTAGTATTCTAGTAAGGTGAGGGTCATCAACTTAACATGTATATAGATGTTAATTTGATGATGATATCATCATGATTTAGAGATGAGTTTAGAGTTCCAACAGGTTCCAACTTTCCCTACAAACCATCTACTACTATCCTTACCAAAAGTCAATAGTCCAATCAAATAGCACACAATCATTGGAATTAATCATCATTATATTGAAAATATATAAACAGTTTTTTTCAATCAACAGTTTTTGTTACTTATCTTCATTAAAAAGGCAGTTCTTAATGACCTATTCATAGGATCTTCAAAATTTCCTAACCACTTAAAAATCAAAGACAAAAAAAACAATATTATCGTAGTTGATATTCAAGATCAACAAGGCATTTACAGCCACTTTGATACTTACAGAAGTTTCAAATTGAAAATCTGTAAGGTTATAAGACAACATTTTAAAGGATGATTTCAACATATAATGGATGGCTGGCGATCACATGGTCTTAGCTTCAAATAGTCCTCGAACGATCCTAGGTCTGACAAAGTGTTGTTGGGACCAATAGGAAAAAAAAACAAACAAAAGGAGCCTTCCTTTTAAGCATATCAATGCCTGTGTTAGGACGCCTCGCTTTTCTTCTTAAAGATAAATTGAGATTAAGTTTTGTATACAACGAAACTAATGTTAATACCCTTCTCCATTAACAAAACTAATTAAAACGATAGGTAGTTAAATTACTTTAAGTCTAAAATAACAAAGGATGTATATCCTTTGTTATGTTAGTGTAAAATAAGTAAGTGGTGTTAATGTGTACTTACACATTTTACATAGGTCAGTATATGTGTAAATTGTATGTATATATAGGGAGTGTATATATTAATTTATAGTTCGGAAAAATAACTTTAACTTTACGTTTTTAATCGATGGCATACACACACCCGTGCCATAAGTTCCCGTGGTCTAATCGGTCGAACTAAGCGTTCAAATCAGGCAGTCATGGAGAGTCTCCTATCGAAATATTATCATCTAAAATAGCTGCCAAAATGTGGGAGTATACACCTATGCCACCCTCACTTAGGAAATATAGGCGTGACGGACTTTACTTATCTTTATTATTTTTCATAAAGGAACAATAATTTTGGCGAATAAAATAGCAACCTCGGTACTTGGGTATTCTAAAATCTTTCATAAAACCATTAGAACTATAAAAACTGCGACTGATCCTTCTATCAGCCTGCAATCCAATACCAACTTTAGCAACACAATCACAAAGTTCTATTTTCCCTTACAGCACTTCCTTAGTAAATTCCAACGATGTGATTCTGATATATTTATTCTACCACGTGCCTGAAGTCTTTCATAAACCCTTTAAAACTTTAGAAACTGCGACCATCTCTTCTATCAGCTTGCAATTGAAAACCAACTTTAGCAAAACAATCATAAAGTTCTATTCTCTTTTACAGAACTTCTTCAGTGAATTCCAACCATGTGTTTCAGTATACTTGTTCTACTACACGTCTTAAATCTTTCATAAGACCGTTAGACCTATAGAACCTGCCTCATCTATCTGCCAGCAATCGAAAACCAACTTTAACAACACAATCACACAGTTCTGTTCTCATTTACAGTACATCTACAGTGAATTTCCACGATGTGGTTCACTATATTGGTATACTTGTTATACTACGCGTCTGAAATCTTTCATAAGCCTTTCAGAACTACAGAAACTGCGACCGTCTCATTTTTCAGTCTGCAATCCAATATCAACTTTAGAAACACAATCATGAAGTTCTATTCTCTTTTACAGATCTTCTTCAGTGATTTCCAACGATGTGGTTCAGTATACTGGTATACCTGTTCTACTACGCGGCGTACACGGTGCTTCTTGCGATTGCTGGCCTCTGGTGCTTCGAAGAGTGTGCCCTCACAGAGGAAGAGGAGTACGAATTCTACCAACAGCAACGAGCGATGCCGTACTGATTGGGGATACTAGTAAGTTTAAACATTATTTATATTATGACGCCAGTTCTCTTGCGGGTTAGGCAGATAACTCCAACAGGTTTTTTATTAAGTTATAATAATAATAATTTATTAATTTGTTTTGACAACTTAATTAAAAATAAATTAGAATCAATCAAACTAAATACATGAAATAAATTAAATTGATTCACTACCATGCATCTTTTTATTAGACATTGCCACATAGGGGAGGCGATGTCTTCGGCCACAACCTTCAGTATGCTGTTGCCGCTGTCACTAATGTTGCAGTCTTTTTCCTGATGATGGCTGAAAAACCATCAGTTTGGTACTGTGCAAACATCTCTGAGGCACTGTAAAACCGGGGTAGTCCGAGCAGCATTTTGAACATATTGTTATATTGGACACGCAAGGCATCCATTGATCTATTTTTTTATTACATCACTAGTATTTATTGGACTGCATTATTGGTTTACTGGTGCTGGCCTTCACAAAGTCCTGGGTTCGATTGTTGTTGGGATTTTCTTATCAAGAATATCTTAGTGGCAGACCGAAATCTGTCCGGTATATTCGCAATATACTCGCCCACTTTACTATCGTTGGCGATCTATTGATGTACCCATTACACCTCGGCTAATCCCGCTTGGGTGTTTCGCGTTTATTTTTTCTCATCTAAAACATATTATAATGTTCGTACTTGTTTCATGTAGCCTTTATTTTAGCACGCGTACTTCAGCTCATAATTTATCTCTATGAAATATTTCATCTAATACTTTTCAACCATTTCTAGGTGTTTACGTACCAAACAACTAACTAACATCTAAACTTTTGAATTTCATTATCTAATTAGCCGTGTGTGCGATGGGATTTTGAAAATTATTTTGGAAATTGAATCTTCCATCTCACGCCAAACCTCCATCATACATTTTCTATATATCTATATCATTAGGGGATAAGCAGAGAGTACAAATTTCTAACAGGTTCTTTCCTTACAGATCTCTCTGGCTATGACTATGAGAGAGGAGGGACCTCTCTCATAGTTCATCTCATACATGCTCGCCGGTTACGGAGACTCTTGACTTGCCCTTCAGATAACACAAGGTCTATTTGTTATCATACATTTTGATCTTATTTGTTTTTGTAAATCAGACTTCCCACAAATAATGTCACAATCGACTCGTTTAAATCACAAAATAGCCCAAACAGTGATTTACGCAGTTTAATAACACTAAAGGTCAAGTTTTACGTCATAAACTTATTAGAGGGCAAATATTGCGGAACTTTGCGCCCGGTGACGTCATACATTGACGCCGGACTTTCCCCAACGAAGGAAATATTTTTCTCCTATCTCGTTACTCTCTCTAAAAGTCAAGGCGTAAGTTAAGCAGCGTTCAGTTCGGTCAGTCTGGGATGGGTAACCGTTTGGAGCATTTCATATTCGAGCGTTTCCGTGCTTCCGAAGGCACTGTGAGTCACGGTTATCATAAGGTGGTCGTTAAGCTAAGTTGGCCTTCCTCCTCCTTAGCGTCGTGATCTCCGATGTGGGATGCAGACAGTATTGCCCTTCGCACGATGTCTTTCCATCTTGTGCGATTTCTGACAGCTACATGTACTTGGGTTTCAAGTGTTGAGCAGATCCGATCGATTTAACGTGTCGTGCTGCGGCCCCGAGGTCTCTTTCCTTCGGTATTCCCTGCGACTAGAAGTCTTCCTAGATTGTCTGGGTTTTCACGTACGTTGTGACCGAAGTACTCAGGAGTGCGGCGAAGGCAGATCGATGTTAGTCTTGCCTTTATGTTCAGTTGCCGCAGTATATAAACGTTTGTCCTTTTCGCAGTCCAGGGGATTCGTAGCATTTTTCTCCAGTGCCACATTTCGAAAGCATTAATGCGCTTACGAGCTGATGCTTTAAAAGTCCATGTTTCCGCTCCATATAAGCTCCAGTTAAGCAGCGTTTAGGTCGGTTAGTCAGATATCTCTCGGAAACCGTATGTGGCATTTCATATTCGAACGTCTCCGTGCTTCGAAAGGCACATTAGGCTGTGAGCTACGGTGATCATATGGTATTCGTTAAGCCAAGTTGGAAGCCTTGTAGGCGGCTTGATAAGTTCCAACAGCAGATGGCCACAAACCTGCCTCCACCAATCCGCACTTGGTTGGCGTGGTGGAGTATGAACATGAAGTAGGGAATAGAAGTGGAGATGGTGCAGGGCAATTAGGCCACGATGTTTTGATAATGTCACAGGTGGGCGGTACTGCAAATTTTAGTTTCATTTGCCCCTTCCAACCGACTGCGAGACGTTTTTATCCAATTTTAATAATTTGTAACTGATTAAATTGTTTTAACAACGATTTCGTTGTAGATGCTCTTTTTGGGAGTAAAATTGTGGAAAATCGAAATTCAAACACATTATTGGCATAAGGTGTCATTTTTGAGCCTTTCAAATTTATATGAATGTATATTTTAATTTATTTCCGTTAATGGCCAGATTATTGCTAGAATAATTTGTTGTCTAAAAGATGCGTTCAATCAATTATGTATGTTTGCCATATTTCCGTCAAATTCTTTTTGCGTTGAGGTCAGTATAGCTCCGAGATGGTCCCATTTTAATTTCATTAATATTGGACTATGAATATACACCAGGGAACTCCTTGCTGACAAACAATGCGAATGTGTAGATTGAGTTATTATAGGTATTATGTTAATCCTATAGATACCCTACTATAGAACTAAGTAGAATATTAAACAACTTTAAAAAAGGAGGAGGTTCAAAATTTGTCTGTGTTTTTATAACTTTTTTGTTTATAATCCGAGTTTGATGATTATTTTTACGTTGGGCTTAGTATAGCTTTGAGGTGGTTCCATTTTAATTTTTATTGGTATTGGATATAGAAGATACACCAGGGGACTCAACGACAAACAGCTCGAATGTGTAGTTTAAGTTATTATGGGTATTATATCAATCTTGTAAGTACCTTACTGTAGAACTAATCAGAATAATATAATAAAGGTATATAACTATTAATAGTTTATTGACCACTTAAAATTTTAAAATAAATAACTTTAAAGAAAAAGGAAACCGCCTTCAGAATGCAAGAAATAAATATTTGAAGTCAGTGCGAAGTAACCGACTTTCCTTTATTTTTAAGTAATTCATTTGACGGATGGCTTGATTCAGTGGTTAAACCTTAAGTCGCTCGCCCATTAGGATTCGAAAAAGTAAAACCTATCCATATATATATATATATATGTTTTATCTGTACAAGAGTACTGTGGATAAAATGAATTTAAAAAAAAGCACCGTCACATATTCCCCAAGCGGGGGTGGCGGAGATGGACTGGGTACATCCCACTTTTCGCCAACGATGTTAGGTCCCATGTAATAGAGGGCGAGGCTATTGCCATATTACTTACTATACTTGGCACAATTCCAAACTCCGGACTCATACTGGAAATTTTTCTTTAGAAAAACTACAATTGTGTCACCCACAATAGTTTGTTTCCGTCTGGGTATTTGTGTATGTGAAAATTCGTGATTGTAAACGCACCCACGATACAGAAATGAATCCTACTGTGGGGCTACGATTTTCTTTTAATCTAAAGACAATTATAGTTTTAAATTATTATCATAAACTTTTAATCAAAATTACCTATAAGAAATTGTTGTGTGCTGTCAACAATACAATACAATGCTGTATGCAGTACCTAACTATTTTTTTTCTAATCAAAGTCATATTTTGCTTTAGTGATTGATTTAAATACAACGGTTTTAAAAAGTTTGAATACTAGTAATATCGTTTGCGCATCTGATACAATTTAAGGTTTTATTAAAAAAAAAATATTCAAAGTTTTATTATTTTACCTATCTATCTATATCATAGCATCACGCCAGATCCCTAGAAGGGTAGGCAGAGAGTATAGAGTTTCAATAGGTTCTTTCCTAACATATCTCTCTGGCTTCTCTGGTCTTATTATTTATAAGAATTTTGACGTAGCAAGGGTAAAGTATGACCTTTGTGACGACTTAATTCTTATAAATTTTATATTTAGCTGCAGGTAAATCTGCAAGCAGCCGCAGCCGCTATTATATTTTTTTCTAATTTGAATGATTTTGCACTCTGGTATTTCCTGATGGTAAACTCAAACTCAAATTATTCATTTTGTATAAACTCTGCGGGGGTACCTACTTATGTACAAATGGTCGTATTTACATTTTTTTACTTACTAATTTATCACCTATCGGAATGCAGCCTCTACTGGGAAGATTCGGCGAGAAACTCAGCGGACTTGTCTTTTTGTCTAATTCTCTATTCCTTTTCCATCATTTTCTGTATAGATACATACACTTTTCGATCCAGCTCCAGCGTTACGACTGCGATATAAAACTAATAATAATATTTTTAAATAATGATAAGCGAAAGGATTCTGGGTGGAGCAGTCTCCACAAGCAAAGTTAGCACTGATAGGGTCTAAAAAGTAATACGCAGTCGTAATTTTGACATGACATGATAATATTGTATTGGAATTAATTCCGCGCAAAGACTTATCGGGCGCGGACTTTCACTGAATCAGAAAGAAGCCATATGGGCTTCTTCTTTTTTCGATTTCTACTAATTCAGAGACTTTTATCTGAATTAGTAGAAATCGTCTTAATATCTCTATCTGGATATCTATATCATTACGCCAGATCCCTTGCGGGGTAGATAGAGAGTACAGAGTTCCAACAGGTTCTTTCCTTACGTACCTCTTTGGCCTCCTCCACTCTCATAGTTCGTCTCATACACGCTCGCCGGTTACGGGGCTCTTGACTTGCCCTTCAGATTAGACACGGTCTATTTGGACATGGTAAGATAGTCTAGGTCTTCTCTGGTACCTACATCCCTCCACTTTCACATTGGATATGACTTTTGTCATACTTTTCGTCGTCTTAATATAACCCAAAAAATAGCTTTAGTCTCCTCGACTTTTAATAAAGGAATATAAGGTCTACTAAAGGTTTTCAGACCACTTGAAACAAACCTGGGATAGATATGTAGGACTTCAACTTCCGTAAATATTCTCCAAAGGAGTCTTTATTACTTAAATAAAGGTATTTCGAAACAGTCCACACCTATGCCGCTTCCTCGACCTTAATAACAAACGAATAGAAATCAACATAAATGAACGCAAAAGATAATTGTAGGACGTACATCAAATACTTACATGCAAATGATAAAAAATTATGTAAGTGATTAATAAGGTATTAACAGGCACACATTAGCGTAAATACAGAAAAATGGCAATAAATAGGTAGGTACGGCATTTGTGAAAAAACTGGTCCACGGTTTTTACACGCTTATTTGTTCATTTTGCGGTTATCATCATCATCGTCATCTCAGCCTATAGGCTCGTTTACTGCTGAATATAGGCCTCCTCTAATCACTCTCCAGCGCAACTAGTCTAATACATCTCGTCATTTGCGTTCATACATGTTGCTTTTTTTACGTTTTGCGTGTGGTTGTCATTTTGTGCATTGTACATTTTGCGCCTCCTATTTAACATGCTTTGTTCGTATGTTTATCTATGTGTCTTTCTGGTTCTGCTATTCATTTTGCAAGCACTAGCTGGAATTCTATAGAACTGTAATTTGGCATACCTATATAATTTTGGTGGCAATATAAAATAATATTGTACCATGAAGATGAACTGATGATGGAACCGGAAAGTGACAGTAGGAACTCCTCAACCAAACAAGACAGCGTTGCCCTGTTTGCGCTCACTAGATTTATCTTGACAAATGCTATAGTCTTAGATGGTTTCCAGAGTCTGATGATGGAACCGTGGCTACTACGTGGGCCGGCGTCGATAGGGAGCCGGTCTAATTACTTGTCATCAGATATTTTGAAGCGTAATAAGCAATCATAGCAAAATAAATAATGTGAAATATATTAAGAAGATGGTCTTCAAAATAAAACTTCTTAACCAAACAAGAATGCTCCCTCATGTTTAGGGGGCTTTTTTTTTCAAAAACGTAGCCCCACACTAGGATTTATTCCTGTGTCGTGGGTGCGTTTACAAACATGAAAATTCACAAACAAATACCCAGACCGGAACAAATAATTGTGGATCACACAAAGATTTGTCCCGTGCGGGAATCGAACCCGCGACTATTAGACACAGTGGGCGGAGCAGCTCAAGCTCTTAACAACTGCGCTAAATCGTCGTCGTCGGGCTTTGGCTGTAGGAACTAGTTTTTTTATTTCATATTGGCTCGGATGGGGTTTTGAGACCAAGATCGAACATTAGTTATGTAGTTTGTAAGACCTATAACTAGTAAACTCATTGCCAAGATTCTTGGTAGATATGGTTGCAAAATTATAATGATAAGATAATGTGTGCGAAATGCTTATAATTCTCGTAGTTTTGAGTGAGACGAATCCAGTTGTAAAATGAGTTTCTCAGGAACATATAGTTTACGTAAAGTTTACATGCCCGCGCCACTAATTTTTATTTCCTGCTCTACTCAATGGCATGGTTATTTTCTCATGCTGGCCTGTTTCATACCCATTCCTGCTATCTGCAACGCGGTAGGGAGAATGTAAACCTTTGTAAGTTATGATTTAGTTCTGTAATCACTAGCCATACTCGTCTAACCGTACCGTACCTGATAATTTAGCGCGAGATATAAAAAATCTCGACAAAAAAATCGCATAACATCACAAATAAAAACATGATTGAACCATTCATAAAGCACCCTAACCAATTAATCACAGTGAATTGCCAATTGCGTTGAATACGTATTACGGGTTAAAATACTGAAGAAAATAAATCGCTGACCAAATGTGTGAACAACACAACTCAATAATTTGATCATTTAAATATGCACTCTATATATACGACTCAAAAGTATGATTTCACTTATTCTTGCTTTTCTAGATGCATCACTACTCTTTATATCCAACAAAATGTTAATTATGGACTTGAGTCTGTTAGTTTTTGTGTGCAGTCGCGATTATCAGTTTATTGACATGCTAAAGTAACCTATGTGAATAGACAGCTAAATTTAGACAAGAGGTTTTTTCCAGGCTGCCATGAATACTTGTAGCATCATAGCCGAGACCTTGAAAGATCTCGGTGGTGACGATGACCTCAGCAGTCTCTTAAGAAAGAAGTGTAAATATAGACATAGACAAAATGAAGATATCAAACGAACATGTCGTACGTACTCCTGTGAAGATGAAAAATTCTACAATCGAATTTTACGATTAAGGAGGTCTGACTTCGAGAAAGAGATCTCTCAGATAAACCACGTACCCAAACCAGAAAGCTACGTATCATGTTCTTGTTCCAAATACTGCAGCGCCTCAAGACAGTCTTTAACCAGTATGTGCAACTTACGACCCTGATACATAGTTGCTGAGAATAGGCATCGTAGGAAGGCTCAAGATGGCACAAAGTGTAATGAATGTTTTCTGCAAGATCGAATAAGAAACAAAAAAATCTTTAGAAAAACTTAAGTCAATTACATAGAACGTAGAATTAGTAGTGATTAGGTACTAGATGCTCGTCCACTGTTGAACATAGGCCTCCCCAATCGCTCTCCATAACCGGTCCGATGCCACCTGCGTCCAACGACTTTCTGCGATCTTCACAAAATCGTCGGTCCATCTGGCAGGCAGCTATCCCACGCTGCACTTGCCAATACGTGGTCTCAACTCTATAATCTTTCTGCCCCAACGCCCTTTCGATCTTTGCGCTTTGTGCCCTACCCATTCATTGCCACTTCAGCTCATTATTCCTATTTACGAGTATAGGCTGAAATAATAATGACGATGATGAGGTACTAGATATTTTGGAAGGACTAAATAAACATGGTATAGAGGTTGGCGTACTGCATACCGCTCCACATTTCGCTTAGAAGGTTAGGCCCTATTGTAATAAGGGCCGACTGTCTTGCTATTATACTGGGCAAATGGTAAGGCTCTATTACTGAGAATGTTTCGATAGGGAAAACTCTAATACTCTAGGATTCGAAGGATCTTGTGATTATATAAATAAATGATAATTTATTTCTAAGTAAATTTTTCACGGTAAACACTTACATAATTTTAAGGTGCTAATTAGATAAACGTTTTAACATATAAATAAAGCAATTAAGTAATATATGGACTCTGGCACTATAGTATTTTTAACATAGGATGGGTAGTGGCAGTTCTAATTGCCAAACGAAATTAATATTTAATTCAATGGTGTTAAGGCATAAAACCATAAGTATATAAACGTCATAGCTCTTGTTGCCATTAAATAAAGTATAATTTCTTTTAGAAGTTAGATCTGTCATTACCCCTCCTATCTATCTATCTATACCATCACGCCAGATCCGTTGTGGGGTAGGCAGAGAGTACAGAGTTCCAATAGGTTCTTTACTTACATACCTCTCTGGCTTCCTCCACTCTCATAGTTCGTCTCAAACACGCTCGCTGGTTACGGAGACTCTTGACTTGTCCTTCAAATAAGACTCGGTCTATTTGGTCGTGGTAAGAAAGTCTACCCCTCCTATATGAAAAATACTATAAAAGTAATATGTATCTGGTGTTATCGGTACCAGCGCTCTTACATATTTTGACCAGAAAGTTAAAAAGTCATCCGGATGTAGGTGGTTTCAAGTAGATCTATCTATATA
This sequence comes from Phalera bucephala, assembly GCA_905147815.2. Lineage (NCBI taxonomy): Eukaryota > Metazoa > Arthropoda > Insecta > Lepidoptera > Notodontidae > Phalera > Phalera bucephala. Next base: position 4,653,489 of record LR990616.1, read on the forward strand.
ATCACGCCAGATTCCTTGCGGGGTAGGCAGAGAGTACAGAGTTCCAACAGGTTCTTTCCTTATACTAGGCATGCCTTTTAAGTTCTGTCGTTTCCATAATTCCCGGCAATTTTGAATTTGGAACTGTTCTATATTCGAATGTGTTTAAATTTTGAATCTCAAAACAGTTGAAAGTATTAAGATTAATGCTATTGTTTAGTCACAGCGTCGATTGGAAACTGTCAGGTTACGTACGAAAATGAATCTTTCTAAGGAAAATGTTCGTGCAATCATTTTCTACAACTTTAGAAGAGGCCTGACACGGCTTCAGTATTTTGAAGAGCTAACATCTGTGTTCAGTAATGAAGCCCCATGTCTGCGGGCTGTCGAACGCTGGTATTTAGAATTCCAGCGTCGACATACTAGTGTTAGTGACAAATCTCGCGAAGGACGCCCAAAACCCGCCTTCACTGAAGATAACATCATTGCTGTGAGACAACTAATTCTCGAAGATCGTCATGTGACGTATCGAGAGATAAAGGCTCTATTAGGCATCTCAGGGACAACCATTCAGAAGATCTTGCATGAAGCCCTTGGTGTGAGAAAGCTAGTTTGCCGTTGGATACCGCATCTGCTTTCCGACGATCACAAGGCGGCCCGCGTCAGATGGTGTAAGAAAACTCAGCAAAGGTTCAACCGAGGAGAGTCAAATCACGTCTACGACATCATCAGTGGTGACGAATCTTGGATCTATGTCTACGATCCTGATTCCAAATAACAATCTACAATCTGGGTCTTTCAAGATGAGCCAAAGCCGACTAAAGTTGTTCGTTCTCGAAGCACTTCAAAGAAGATGGTGGCCACGTTCGTTGGAAAAACCGGCCATGTTGCGACTATTGCACTTGAAGATCGTAGAACGGTTAACGCAGAGTGGTATACCACAGTTTTTTTACCACAAGTCATCGCCGAACTTCGAAAATCTAATTCAAAGCGACGCATCATCCTGCACCACGACAACGCAAGCTCACACAACGCTCGTCAAACGATTGAGTATTTGAAGCAGGAAAATGTAGAAATTCTTGACCATCCTCCATACAGGCCTGACCTAAGTCCTAACGATTTCTTTACATTTCCTAAAATTAAGAAAAGTCTTCGTGGTCAAAGGTTCCAGTCCGGTGAAGAAGCAGTCGACGCTTTCAAGTCAGCCATTTTGAACACCCCCACTTTAGAGTGGAATAAATAATATAATAACTGGTTTAAGCGAATGGAAAAGTGTATTAAGCTACGTGGTGAATACTTTGAAAAACAATAAAAAGTACTATAAGGTTCTAGTTGTGTTTTTTTCTTCAAACGACAAAACTTAAAAGGCATGCCTCGTATACCTCCCTGGCTTCCTCCACTCTCATAGTTCGTCTCATAAATTCTCGCCGGTTACAGAGACTGTTGATTCGTCCTTTAGATAAAACACGGTTTATTTGATATCAAGTAGATTGGATGACTTTGTCACTGGAAAATGGAGGATTTTTCAGAGATTTTTAAGACTACTTTTTAGCTTGGGAAATGCAAGATTCCTGGGGTTAGTTATTTTTATTTCTCCATATGAAAACGGCTGAACGGATTTAAAAGAAACTAAGTATGGAGGTGACTCTTAAGTCTTGGATTAATAGTATCCCAAAAAGTCATACCTACCTATGTCAAATTACAAACTAAACTCTTACAAAGCCGCGGGTAACAGCTAGTTATTAATAAGTTATTTTAACATGCAGGCAAGGTAAAAAACACAAAACCCTCATAATCTTTTATGCGTGTGATTGCGCGCGTGTGTGCGTGTGTGTGTGTGTGTGTGTGTGTGTGTGTGTGATTCTTGCCTGTATTCATTATTGCAGTTGTACTGTGCTAGTAAACTAGCAAGGCAGTCGATTGATTATATTTGTGTATTATTAAGTCTATATTAACTGTCATAAAACTTAATATACTCGTAATATTTAGTTAATATTCTAAACGATCTTATATTTGACTTTTAATTATCATCATTGTGTTAAAAGGAGGCGCCCGTAACTGCGGGGCCGCAATATTTCTGCAACGCCAAGGTTAAGCTGCTTTCGACTCAGTCTGTGATTATTATTATTATGAACCTATACTATCCCACTGCAAGGCGAAGGCCTCCCCTCCCTTCTTCTATCTGTCCCGGTCTAGTGCAAGCTGATGCCAATCCTTGTCGTAGGATTCTAGCTAGTCTCGCCACCTCTTTCTGGGCCTGCCACGCTGTCGTTTTTGCCTGGTGGCACCCACTGTACGGTTGTTTTAGCCCAAAACGCATCCGACATGCGGCAGATATGGCCGGCCCTTTTCCATTTCAGTCGTGCAGCTGAGTGGCCTACGTCAGTGATTTGTGTTTTGAAGCGCAGAACCGAGTTTCTGACACAATCTGTAATCTTAACTCCAAGAAAGCTACGCTCCATTGCTCGTTGGCAAACCCCAAGGGTGGACTTTTGATGATCAGTTAATGACCAAGTCTGTGCTCCGTAAGTCAGTGTGGGGAGAATGCACATGTCCTTGAGTTGCCATTTTTTTTAAACGTTTTCCCACACTTCAATATTTTCCTATGCCGAGGGCGCGTTTACAAACATGAAAATTCACATACACAAATACCCAGACCGAAACAAATAATTTTGGGTCACACAAAGATTTGTCCCGAGCGGGAATCGAACCCCCGACTATTAGACACGGTGGGCGGAGCGGCTTAAGCTCTTAACGACTGTGCTAGATCGTCCGTCCGTAATGAAACCGGGAGAGCTTCCTTCATTAAATGTTTCATTTAGGTGTGTGATGGACGATCTGCCTATTTCCATTCCCCGCATAGCATACTTTAAGGATCTGTTATTTACTAAAGCAGTATGGACGGCTTGTATATTATGGTATCGAAAGTCTTTGCGAATACTTCTCTTCACTTTCCGATCGAACTCTTTATAAATGGAAGTTTGTGGAGTTGCTAGCTGGCGTTGTTCAATAAGACACTGGAGAGCTTATTGTCTTTTTCCTTACTTGTTTTATCTTTTGACTAGCTAGTTTGATGACATGTTCAATATTATTGTACTGGACCTGAACATCTTCGGAATCTATTGTGGTTAGTAAGCTGAAACTATTCTGTAAATGTAAGTTAAATTGATCTCCATTATTAATTAAAGTGGATTTGTCTAAGCGTTTTATTGTACTTGTTATTATTTAAGTCTTTATTTGTACTTGTTATTAGTTAAGTCTGTGATGGGGGACCATTTTTGAGCGACTTCAAGTATCGAAAGACAAGTTGAGCCGTTGCTTTTGCATTGCAAATTTATGTAGTCGTTGTTAAGCGATGATGGAAGCCACATTGTCGGCTAGACAAGTTTCAACAATAGGTGGCCAAAAACCTGCCTCCGCAATGGAGTAACATATTCCATTTAAGGATGTAATATCCTTACGGATATCCAAATACTACAAATACCGAATTATTATGCATTATACATACGTTACAATGTAATATTGATGGGCTAGATTTAATCCTCCGTTTTATAGCATTTCATAAAAAAGATACAAGCAGCAGTTCATAAATAATCAGAGGTAATTTTCTTTACTTTTTAAAGAACATTGTAGCTGTACTGGAATGGAGCATTAGAACTTTGTACTCTCTGCCTACCCCGCGGAGATCTGGCGTGATGATATAGATATATAGATAGATAGATTGCAGCTGTATTTTTGTATCATTGCTGCGTTTACAAATACAATTTTACCAGCTAAGTTTCTCATCCGATCTTTTCAGTGGAGGCCGTATTCCGTTCGAATAGTCCCCACTATCGAATATAGTTAATGTTAGAAATAAGATTAAAAAATGTTAAGTTAACAATTAGTAAGTTCCCTGCAGCGTTATAAATGAATGACACAATAAAATAAATGATGAAACCTAAATGATCTGAGTTTGTGCGTCATTACATAATTATTATTATAAAGGTAAATCCAGGTAAGCAACAACAATATATACAGGGTGTAACATCGAGAAAGACTAATTATTTCCATGTTGGTCTTTTCGATGTTTCACCCTCCGAATCTAGAAGAGATAGAAAAATAACTGCATTCATAGACCTACAAAAAAAACTCGAACACAACAATTGTTTAGCCAAAAGACGTTCAGTGCTGTGCAAAGACCTCCTCTAAAGATTTTATTTATTTTATTTTTTATTTATTTTTTTAAAACGAACGAATAATTGTGGATCACACAAAGATTTGTCCCGTGCGGGAATCGAACCCGCGACTATTAGACACAGTGGGCGGAGCGGGTTAAGCTCTTAACCAATGCGCTAAATCGTAAGATCGCCACGAACCCAGCTTTCCCCATATCATACGTTATGTATATCCTACTTCCTACTAATATTATAAATGTAAAAGTTTGTATGTTTGTAAAAACGGATGTACGGATTAGATGAAATTTGGTATACACATTTTATAACCTGAGTGAACGCATAAAATACTTATACCGGAAAAATGTTACGTTCCCGTCTAAAGTCAACGCGGACGAGGAAACTAGTATATACATAAATCAACAGCCTTTATAGAAACATACTTCCAGAAATATATAGATTGTGTAGTTTATTTTTTCTATTTGTAGGTCGGTAATTATATTTTCTATAATCCTATCTATCTATCTATATCATTACGTCAGATCCCTTGCGGGGTAGGCAGAGAGTACAGAGTTCCAACAGGTTCTTTCCTTACATACCTCTATTTTCTATAATTATTATATTATATTCATTTTCTTCTGAACCTTGACTGCCTCGTTGGTCTGGTGGCAAAGCGCATCGCTTTGTGATCACGAGGTCCTGGGTTCAAATCCTAGGTCGGACAAATGTAGTTTTTCTAACGACAAATTCACAGTATGAGTCCGGAGTCTGGAATTTTGCCCGGTATATGGCAATAGGCTCGCCCCCTATTACATGGGACCTAACATCGTCGGCGAAACGTGGGTGTACTCAGTACACCTCTGCCACCCCCTCTGGGGAATATAGGCGTTACGGTGTCTACTTCTGGACCTATGGAATCGTCGTCGGCATCTGTGACGTCACCTTTTTATAGGTGCTGCACTATAAGTTTTTATGGTATACACATACCTATATTATCGTGTGTGTGAATGATGTACGCTGTTGGCCGCGAGGCCTTTACACAGCTTCACTGGACTTAAAGGAGAGCGTGCAACCACTACGCTCTAGCCAGCCAGAAGGGCAAGAGGCGACATACTCGAGGGCGCCTCGAAGAGGCGCCCTCGGTTGGGACAGTCGCTGTAGGGGGGCGGGTGCACTACTAAGTGCACCGGTCAACCGCCGGCTATGGGAGGGGATCTATTACTACGTCGTCGTCGTCGCCCGTATTCTGAGCGGAAAAAAGGGATGACAAAGCATCGGGGGGGTCGGTGAGAACATGTCGCGGCCGGCGGTGGCGGCAGGGGTCGGGGGGGAGATCGTAGTCGGCGGTGGCTACGATTAACGGATTCGCATGGGTAGATGCGTTCGCGAAGTGACGTGTTGACGCCTATTTAATAAAGGCGCGAATAGGTTCGAGACCTAGATCGGAGTGGAGGTCGACGTTCCGTACGAACCAGGGGGCTCCTACGGCTTTACGGAGGAAGCGGTTTTGAACCACTTGGAGTTTATCGATGTGAGAGGGGGCCGAATGCCCGAACACAACACACGCATAAGTCATGATGGGTCGTTATATTATCGTAAACAATAAAACTAATATAGGCTATCTATCTATATCACGCCAGATCCCTTGCAGGGTAGGCAGAAAGTACAGCGTCCCAAAAGATTTTTTCCTTACACACTTCTCTGGCTTCCTTCACTCTCATAGACTTATATGGTGATAATATCTGTAAAAAAATAATTCCAAATATTCTTCTCAGATCAAGGTCGTTATAATGAGATATAACTTTTTTTTGCTTCTGTGGTCCGATTCGGGTTTTTACGTCAAGAATGTATTTGATCTATTATTTATCGTCTGTGGTCGACATATGAAATCAAAGTGTGAAATAGATTACGTAATTTTTATACTCGTGCTAAAAATTACGAACGTATAGTGAAAATGTAAACGGGTGAAGATCAGATGATTCTGAACCACGTGTTGATAACAAGATAAGATTGGGACTTAATGTGGTACCTATTTTTCTAATTGACCAAAATAAAATTAACCTTATGGTGATATAATACGGGTTATGTTTTCTTTTATATAAATCCGTAGCCTCACACCTAAAATTATTCCTGTGTCGTGGGTACGTTTACAAACATGAAATTTACATGCAGAAACACCCAGACCGAAACAAATAATTGTGGGGCACACAAAGATTTGTCTCGTTCGGGAATCGTACCCGTGACTACTCAATCCAGTGGGCAGAGCGACTCAAGCTTTTAACCACTTGATCAAGCCATCCGTCGAATTTGTCTATCATCAGGACAAAACTATGATACTATTATTGGTGCAAAAATATCTATATACCAGGTGTAACACAATAAACGCAAACCTCAGACACCCCATTTCTTTATACATTCAAAACGAAAACCAGATTTCCAAATTTATTTTTACCCTGTATGTGTGTATTTTGAGAAAAACGTTTTAGCAATGCATTTGAAATCTCTATATTACTCTGAATCAATAATACATTTAGTTTATTATAGCGCACTGAAGGAGCAAAAGCATTTTTTGAAAATTAAAAAAATAAGGTAGTATACATTAAAATTTGTTAAAATCAATTCAGTTACCGCTTTAGAACAAACTACTTTCAGGTCTTGAGTTTATTATGCTACAGCTTGTATAAAACTAGCTAATTCGTCCGCGTTGACTTTAACAGGATTCTAACATTTGTCCGGGTCAAAAAGTATCCTATGTGTTAATTCAGGTAATAAACTGTCTGTGTGCCAAATTTCATCCAAATTCATTAAACCGTTTTTGCGTGATCGAGTAATCTCAATCATCCAAACATATAAACATTACATTTTTTTTCACATTTATAATATTAGTAGGATGACAGCGGTATTGCACAGCATTACAGTCATATCAAAGTCGATAACATACTGTAAGTAAATTCATTTAACAATTACGACAGAAATTTGCTATTTATACTTAACAAATCTTGTTGTGTTCATAATTCTTCTTCTCCTTTAGGAGAAGAAGAATTGACTTGACTGATTTTGATGTTTTTTTTTGTACTCATGAAGTCACTTTTCCTCGTATAGTTAGACCCGGCACATGATGCTGTTGTCAACTGGGTGTAAAACCGCGGGTAACTACTAGTCTGTACAAGATGTAACATAATAAATGCAAGACCTGGAAGTAGTTTGTTCTAAATCGATAACTGAATTGCTTCCGACAATTTTTAATGTTTATTACTTTTTTAATTTAAAAAAATGCTGTTACTCCTTTTTTGTGCAATATAAACTGAATTTATTCTTGACTGGCTGTTTCCCGCGGCTTCGCACGCGTTTATTTTGTAATTTGTCATAGGTAGGTAGGACTTTTTGGGATAGCATTATTCTAAGACTTAAGAGACACCTTCATATTAAGTTTCTTTTAAATCTGTTCAGCCGTGTTAATATGAAGAAATAAAAACAACTATCCCCCATGGATCCTGCATTTCCCGAGCTAAAAAGTAGTTTTAAACAATATCTAATAAATCCTCCGTTTTCCAGTGATAGTGTATTTATTCTGTTCCGCCGTTCTGGAAATTAACACGGACAAACATATCTTTTATTTTGCCCGTATGCGCATAAAATATCTTCTTTATTTCAAAATCACAAATCCCAAATGAATATTCCCGTGCGCTATGCGGGGATCGTACCTGCGACTATTTGACAAAGTAAGTTAAGCAGTCTATCTATTTTCGTTGAAGAACAGATTCAGTATAAGTGCAGGCTTCCAGTCATCAGTGGAAGAGGGAAATCGAAAGATGATTGAGATGATTAATATCTTCGGGCCTTCATGCAGGACGGTAAAACCCCACCAAATGCATATTGGTGTGATTTTATATACCACTTAGATGGATAATATCGGCATGATCTAGTGTGCAAATAAAGATACCTATTTCAAATTATTATTTCACGACTTAAGATACTTTAATACTATCTAATAATCTATATCATCATGTTAGATCCCTTGCAGGGTAGGCAGAGGGTACAGAGTTTCAACAGATTCTTTCCTTACAGACCTTTCTGTATCTTTCCACTTTCATAGTTCGTCTTATACACGCTCGCCAGCCCTGCTTAGCCACACATAAGTCTAAAATTAGCATTATTCATTTCATTTTCATGGGTATTACGTCAATCCTATAGGTTCCCCACTATAGAACTAAGCAGTATATTAGCCGACTTCAAAAAAGGAGGAGGTTCATAATTCGTCCTTTTTTTATAACTCCTCTGCTTATGAACCGATTTTGATGATAATTTTTGCATTGGGTTCAGTATAGTTTTGAGGTGGTCCTTTTTAATGTTATCTGTATTGGACCTTGGACTTTGAAGATACACCAGGGAACTCCTTAACGGCGAACAGCACGAATGTATAGATTCCGTTATTATAGTTAATATATTAATCCTGTAGGTACCTTACTGTACAACTCAGCAAAATAATATAATATCGGTATTTAAATATTAGTAAATAATTTACTCGTCACTTAAAATTGTAAAATAAAAATTCAAGTAACCGACTGCACCAACCAGCACCGACGTCAAATATTTATTTTTTGCTTTTTGAAGGCGGTTTATCTTTTTTTTTAAACATTTTTTCAGGAAGGATTATCAGTTTATCTATTTATTTTTAAATTATAGATAAAATATTTCTGATTTAAATCTTCTCTACCTACCCTGTCAAAGATTATAATCTACCGTAATAGTATCTAACAGTACATTTCCAGCTAAGTATGTCAGTACATTTTGTGTTATTCTTCTCGTAAGATATTCATCGTCATTACAGTTTCGTATCCGGCCCATTCATCTTTAAAGTTCTCTCCAGAAGAAACAATCCTAAATGCATCATCGGTTCATGCACAAAACTATGTTTAAGTGTTTAAATCAAACATGTATGAACAATTTCGAGTGAGTGCTTTTAACCACTGGAAAGTTTTTCATGAGAAGACGAACCTGAGTCTAATATCAATTCACGAACGAATTCATGTATAGGCAAAATCACATATTTTACATCGTAACATTGCAGTTCGGGACAAACAGTAATACAGTTTTATGGTTTATTCCGTGACAATGCAGTAAGTTGATTTAGAAACAATGAATGATTTATCAAAAACGACTTTCTTTTTCTGTCCCCAAAAACCGTTCGATTTTACGAAAATATAAGTATGCAGAGTTGTGATCTTTAGTACAGGCTACAATTACACAAAATTTCATTGAAATCCATCAAATAGGTTTGGAGTAAAGTGTCTTTTTAGAAATCCAATGTTTCGCTTATTTCCGTCTTTTTAGGAAAAACATTTTGATTTTTCGGGAGGAATACCTATATAACGTGTTAACCAGCATTTTAAGGTATCCGAATGCAAAGTTTCATTAAAATCCACTATATATAGATATAGATGCTTTACTTTTCCATACAAACCGTTTGATTTCCCGAAAACTTAAATATTAGCTATATTATCTGTCATATGAAATATCTCCGTGCTAAGTTTCACTGACTTCTAGAAAGTAGTTTTGGAACAATGAATGATTTATCAAAATCGACTTTTTTGTACTTTCCTCGGAAACTGTTAAATTTTTCGAAAATATAACTATAAAGAGTTGTGATATTTTGTACAGGCCACAATTACACAAAATTTCATTGAAATCCATCAAACAGATTTAAAGTAAAGTGTCTTTTTAGAAATCCAATGTTTCGCTTATTTCCGTCTTTTTAGGAAAAACATTTTGATTTTTCGGGAGGAATACCTATATAACGTGTTAACCAGCATTTTAAGGTATCCGAATGCAAAGTTTCATTAAAATCCACTATATATAGATATAGATGCTTTACTTTTCCATACAAACCGTTTGATTTCCCGAAAACTTAAATATTAGCTATATTATCTGTCATATGAAATATCTCCGTGCTAAGTTTCACTGACTTCTAAAAAGTAGTTTTGGAACAATGAATGATTTATCAAAATCGACTTTTTTGTACTTTCCTCGGAAACTGTTAAATTTTTCGAAAATATAACTATAAAGAGTTGTGATATTTTGTACAGGCCACAATTACACAAAATTTCATTGAAATCCATCAAACAGATTTAAAGTAAAGTGTCTTTTTAGAAATTCAATGTTTTGCTTATTTTCTTTCGTCTTTTCTGGAGAAACCTTATAATTTTCCAAAATAAATACTATACAACATGTTAGCCTACATTATAAGGTATCCGCATGCAAAGTTTCATCAAAATCCGCCTGGTAGTTTTTGCGTGATGCTGGTTCATACCCTCCGACAGACAGACAGACAAACAGACACGAAAGCCAAAAATTGCAGAATTAACTTCTGCATCGATAGTATGATACCTCTGGGTTGTTATTTCCTAAAAATATTCCATGTACAGACACGACTTCCTTACAATTTTATTGTATGTAGTATAGTATATATAGATTACGCAGATTTCAAATGCATTTCTAAAGTATTTCTCAATACGCATACATACACATACAAGTTTCATTGTTAATTGGGGTATAAAAGTGCTTAAAATGGGGTTAATAATTTGAAATTTGGATAATTGGTTTTCAAATTGAATTTGTAAAGCAATTATCAAATCGGGGTGTCTGAGGTCTTGCGTTATTTACGATACACCTTGTATATATTGCCGTGCATTAGTCTCTGAAAACCTCGAAAATGACTTGAGCGATTTGAATATTTTTTTATATTGTTTGCCTTAATTAGTGGGGTGGCTTAGGAAAAACGAAAATTAGGAAAACCCAAAGGAACAGCCAAACAATTGAAAAAAATCGAAATTGGCAGTTTTCTATTTAGATAATTCCTTGAATAAAATCAAATCAATTTTAGGTGGTACGAAGTTCACCGGGTCATCTATTAATAAATATAATATATGTTAAAAAATTACAATATTTATAATACACATGTAACATTATCCTTTTTGCGGTAACAAACAAAAATGGAAACAATATTTAAATTTATATTTTAATGTTTTGTACCCTTGTTAATGGTTCCCCTCAGGTTTCCCTCAGCGAGCTATGGAAAGAGCTATGCTCGGCGTTTCTCTACGTGATCGAATCAGGAATGAGGAGATTCGTAGAAGAACCAAGGTCACCGACATAGCCCTTAAGATTAGCAAGCTGAAGTGGCAATGGGCGGGCCACATAGCGCGAAGATCGGACGGGCATTGGGGCAGAAAGATTCTAGAGTGGAGACCACGTATTGGCAAGCGCAGCGTGGGACGACCGCCTGCCAGATGGACCGACGATCTTGTGAAAATGGCAGGAAGTCGCATCCAGCAGGTGGCATCGGACCGGTTACGCTGGAAAGCGATTGGGGAGGCCTATGTTCAGCAGTGGACAAGTATAGGCTGAGATGATGATGATGATGAATGGTTATATTTGTTGTATTAATATTTTTGTCATATATAGGTATAACCCGTTATTCGTCGAATATTTAACCTTGATTTGTTTGTTTACATTATTTTTTGCCGGTGGTCATAAACCAGCCTCCACCAAACCGCACGGCATTCGTATAGTGAAGTGTAACCAACCCTATGTCTAATCGATTTGTTGGGGAACCTTTTTGCGCAGCTGTGGGATAGTATAGACGGATTTACGGCTACGGTTTGGACCAGAGGTTAAGAGCTCGAGTCGCTCGGTCCACTGGATCGAGTAGTCGCGGGTTCGATTCCCACACGGGACAAATCTTTGTGTGACCCAACAATATTTGTTTCGGCCTGGGTGTTTGTGTATGTGAATTTCGTGTTTGTAGACGCTAAATAAAATAATTATGTGTGGGGCTACGTTTAAATAAAATATCTATCTTTTTTTATACCATAATGGAGAGGGAGGCTTGCAAGAGGGCTTGGGAGGTAGACAGAAAATACAGAGATCCAACAGATTCTTTCAGACCTCTCTCGCTTCCTTCATTCTTAGAGTTCCCCGGTTAAGAGGCGGCATTTGGCAGAGGTGTACTCTGTGCACTCAATTTTACCTGACGATGTTAGGTCCCATGTAATAGGGGGCAAGCCTATTGCCATTCCGGATTCCGGACTAATTATACTGATTTTTTTTCTATAGAAAAAAAAATCTTTTGTCCGATCTAGGATTTGAAACCAGGACCTCGTGATCGTGACCACCAAGGCAGTTTATTGTTATAAATAACTAGATTTAGTCGTCTTCCATCACAATAATAAATTAACCTTGTTCAAACTACGTCACTAACCACAAACGGAACACTCCACAGAAACCCATAATTATCAGTTATTTCAGATCATTAAACCGGACAATTTTCTCGCGGCTTTGAATAAAGGGAAAATACTATAGAAACACGTGTTGAATCACTTCCGTGACCCGAATGACTTTATTAGTATCGTACCCTAACACTGATTGCGATTAAAGAATTCGAAACTTCGGGAAAGAAAAATTAAAAAAAAAATACCAAACCGTGGCACTCCGGGAGTGCCGATAGAAGTAAAAACTTGAACGACGTGCATGTGTATCTATGTAAGTACATCTATACATATAATAAAACCGTAAGGAAGTCGTGAATGGAATATTTTTAGGAAATAACAACCCAGGGGTATCACACTATCGATGTAGAAGCCAATTATACAATGTTTGGCTTTCGTGTATGTTTGTCTGTCAGAGGGTATAAACCGGCATCACACAAAAACTACCAGGCGGATTTTGATGACACTTTGCATGCGAATACCTTAAAATATTAGCTAACTTATTGTATAGTATTTACCCTGGAAAATGAAAGGTTTTTTCCAGATAAGACGAAAATTGAAAAATCGAAACGAAATGTTGTTTGGAGTTATAAAACATAAATCGCCAACGTATCTCTACGAAAAGTTGTCCTGGTTATCGAGCCAGAGGCCCGTTGGGTCTCGCCAGAGTGCTCTGCAGCTTGCATCTCAGCGCCATAGCTCTGCTGCTTTTAAAGGTAGTTTCCGCTACGCTGCCACTAAATGTTGGAATAATATTCCACCGCCGCTGAGGAACCTGCAATATAATCGAAATTTTAGAAATAAAATCAAAAAAATATTGATTGTCCATCAGAACAGCCAAGAAACTTGCATGCATGACACCAGCTTAATATAAGGAGACCGTTTGCTGGCAAATAGATAATACATTTTAGGATCGTAATAACCTTTTAATTCATTATAGGTAATAAATTTATAATTATTGGTCAGTGTACATTCCTTTTGCTATCGTGAAGTAATTGTTTCCACCATCTAAGATCGACCGATGTACCTCGATTCCACTTATTATTAAAGAAGAAAGAAAAAAAGAAAGAAGAAAGAGAAGAAAAAAATGCCTTATTATACATTTTTTTTTTCTTTACACGTTGTAGTAGCTGATTTAGGTTAAGAGTTCCCTTTTTCTTTCTATTTTTGTCATTTTTTTTCTCACTATTATTTGTCTTTTGTTAATTTGTAAATAATAAAGTGTGATGCCGTGACGTCAACGGTCCTGAAAAAAGGTACTAACGGAAGATCAGCGCTGGCTGTCCACAGCCAGCAAACCTGCTGAGTTAGGACCTATTTTGTAATGCACCTTAAAGTTGTTCCGCCTCTTTTAATAGGTACTTACCATATTTATTTATGCCATCATGTACGTGCACCGTGTAATATTTAATCTTTTCTCTGTATTGTGCGTTGCAAAATAAACGTTTATTATTATTATAAAATAAGCAAAACATTGAATTTCTAAAAAGACACTTTACTCCAAACCTTTTCGATGGATTTCAATGAAATTTTGGATAGTTGTAGCCAGTACTAAGGATCATATTTCTGAGTATACAGAGTTATAAACAAGTATTTTCGAAAAATCGAACAGTTTCTGAGGAAAGAATAAAAGAGCTGATTTTGATAAATCATTCACTGTTCCAAAACAACTTAAGCTACTAGATTGTCGCGGGATAAACCTCAGAACTTTATTACTGTTTGTCCCGAACTACAATGTTACGACGTAAACTATGTGATTTTGCCTACACATGAACTCCTCCATCAATTGATATTGGACTCAGGTTCGTCTCCTCACGAAAAACGTTTCAGTAGTAAAAGCACACACTGGAAATTGTTCATACATGTTTGATTTAAATACTAAAACATAATTTCGTGCATGAACCGATGATGCTTTCAGGATTATTTCTTCCGAAGAGAACTCTAACGATGAATGGGCCGGATACGAAACTTTAATGTCGATTAACTACTAGTCTTCTCGTAATTACTTACGAGAAGACTAACACAAAATGAACTGAAAAAACTTTGCTACATACTAAGCTGGCAATGTACCGTTTTAAGATATTGTTACGCTAGATTACACTCTTTGTCAGGATATGTAAAGAAGGTTAAAATTAGAAATATAAATATTAATAACAAGATATACTAATAATCCTTCTTAAAAAGGAAGGTATTGTATGTTTTTTTTAAGGCGGCGTTAGTGGGGTCTGTTGAATAAAATCGCACTACAGTTTAGTTTATATTTTACAAATACCACCTGTGCGGACTAAGTGGGGCTTAGACTGAACCCGATGATAGAAATAGTTAATAGAGAAATAAGTCTGGTGGAAGTTAACAAAATATACAACATATTCATACACAGTTCTTCCGGGATAGCCGTTATTTCTTCATATTAAAATAGCAGAATGGATCTTACTAACACTTTTATAGTGTTTTAGGTCTCGAAATAATATTTGAGATACTTTTTATCCCCAAAAGAATCACGGTTCTTGCGACATAGCTGGCTAAACGAATTTAATTAAAACTTTATATGAAGGTGTAAAATAAAACAAAACACTTTTTATCTCGAAAAATATTTAGCATAGCAATATATACAATGGCATGACTTCTGCGGAATATATATTATTACTTCATACTAAAACGGCTGAACGGATTATAAAGAAACTTAATATGAAAGAAACCACACAGATATAAAATGAGTAAGTGAAAGAGCGTTGATATTGGGGAAGACTTAGACTATCTTACTATAACCAAATAGAATATCCGGAAGGAAAATCAAGAGTCTCCGTAGCCGGCGAGCGTGTATAAAACGGTTCAATACGATAACGAAACTACCAAATTTAAAGATTTTTACCCTTTTTTTATGGAACTTTTATACCCCAATTAACAATAAAACATGTACGTGTATATGTGCGTATTGAAAAATTTGTTTTAGAAATGCATTTAAAATATGCTTATTACTTTTAATAAAGAATAAATTTAGTTTGTTATTGTTATTAAAAAAATGTAAAATACATTAAAAAATGTTGGAATCAATTCAGTTTAGGACAAACTACTTTCAGGTCTCCTCTAGGTCTCTTCCCTTCCACTTTGCCAGTGACCAAAAGTTGTTCTTAGTTGTAAGGTACAACTGTTGTAAACTATTTGAAATAATTTAATAAAATACCCTACTGATATTATAAACGCAACAGTTTGTAAAGATAAATGTATGAATACTTATTACTCTTTCACGCAAAAACTACTGAACCGAAATTGATGACACTTTACAGTAATATACATTATACATCATGATAACATATAGTCTATAATTTATAAAGATGCATTCGCAGACGAAGTCACGGGCCGCCGCTAGTTAAAAATACTTCAGCCAGTACTATCTCGACTAGACAACTATCAAATTAAATAGCAGCCAGGATTAGTGGCTTCAAGTGCCCTCTAAAGCTCAAAAATGGAATTACAAACGGTTACCCATCTCAGAGTGACCCATTCTAACATTTCTTAACCTTGGTGATCACTACCAGAGCTACCAGATCTCTAATGATCAAAAAAATCTGAAATTATTTATTTTTAACGTTCACCTTTAAACTTTTTCATCAATAATACAACGCAAAAAAACTAAGAATAATAATTTAGGCATTACCACTTAAAAGAATACCCATATGCATAAAAAAATATTTATACATTATGATTACATGTCCTTAATGACTCCGAATATTCCAGAAGCATTATCGAGGCAAGAAAATTTGTATAATGACAATTAGGCATATAACCGCAGAATTCTCTAAATATTCTTTCTTCCTCGACGGGTTAACCCAAGGTAACGAACTCATAACATTTATCGTTAAAAAAACAGCAAAAATTACCACTTTTTGTTTTGTATTTTGCTAAGAAAGGTCGTGTAATAGTACATAGTACGTCACTCAAAGAGTCATTACTTATTACAAGCTTGGGTGATTGGTAGAGCTATGAACGGTTTAGATATGACATATAAAAAATAAATTTTAATAAAAAATGTTCAGTTTATTGAAATAAATGCTGTGGATGGCAAAATAACTACAATAAACTATCATGCTTTTAATCTTCAAGTAAGTGGCAGATATATTCTGAGTGCACCTAAATTTAGCTTACGATGTCCTTTTAAATGTAATAATGATGAGTTAATCGCTATTAGCAGTTTGCAAAATCTGTCCCATAGTGAACAAAGGTATTTTACAAAGACAATAAATTGACTTGTGTTATAAATTAAATATAACTTCTAACAGTAGTGATAAAAGAAATAAAATTAAAACAATAAGACGGACGATGTAGCGCAGATGTGTTAAGAGCTTAAGCCGCTCAGCCCACTGTGTCTCATAGTCGCGGGTTCGATTCCCGCACGGAACACTCTTTGTGTGATCTACAATTATTTGCTTCGGTCTAGGTATTTGTTATATGAATTTTCATGTTTGAAAACGCACCCACAGCACAGGCATAAATTCCAGTGAGAGGTTGGGTTTAAAAAAAAAAAAAAAATTCGATACAATAACAACAACACACGACTGCGATTACAAACAAACATATAACACAGAACTTGATTTCGTAACAATTAAGAATTAGAAAATTTATAACCAAATTGTAAGGTCACATCCCCCCTCCTTACACACTAAACTAGTTCCATGTGCAACATCTGTACTTTCAGTAGTCTATGTTAAAACGTCACAAGGTGCGCTCAAATGCAGCCGGGCGCTATATTTCTATATATTGATATTGAAACCGTTGAACAAACTTCAGTTAGTATTAAACTTTTGAAAGAAAGACTTTACAACACATAACATTACATATTATTAATATATCATTAATTGGTACTAGCTGTAAGTGATTGAAAGTGCTCTGTGTTATACTCTTATGGTTTGTGATGAGTAAATTAATAAGAAAGTGTGTTAATACGCCGCTGAAATAAACCTGGTATGTTTTTGAAAATATTATTTAATAAAACTAAAAATTACCTAAAAATTATAAGGTATGCAACACGCAACGTAATTAACGCATGACCTAAAAGTAGTTTTCAATTTGGTAACTGAATTAATTCCAACTATTTTTAATGAGTCTTACATTTTTTTAGTTTGCAATAATGTTGTTTCTCCCTCATTCCGCTATATTAAACTAAAATAATCCATAATAACAACTATACGGCGATTTTAAATGTATTTAATTACAACACATATGCATGTACAGTTTTCGTAGTTAATTGGGGTTTCAAAGTGCTTAAGAAATGAAATTAAACTAATTTAAAAATGAATTTGTGAAGCAATAACACGATATACATAATCTAGTTGGGGTGGTTTTCGTCATTTAGTAAACACCTTGTCTAAATTATTATTTCTTAAAAATGATTTCATTTCAAAGATTAATGATTTAAATTAAAAAAGAACGATTTTATTGAAATACTTACCTGATAAATTTACAAGAACGCAGTGAATTATTTTTATAAATTAAGTATTTGTCTAATATCACTTCGCAACGACGTGTATCATAAGTTAATTAAATGACGCTACTGTAATAAGCAAAAAATATACAAAATCACAGCAATAAATCACCGTGAGGAAATAAAACCGGTTATTTTATTTATATGTGAATATTGTTATTTTAATCTTCAACTATGTAGAGTTGACCTAAAATAACATGTCTGTAACAAAAATATATTTAAATAATAATATAATATTGAAAACAAAAAAAAAGCAAAAAAAGATTTATGTGATTGTATAGTCTTAAAATTATACAAATGTGTGAATAAAGAATATATCCATCTCTATCGTATGGTAGGCAGAGAGTACAGAGTTCCAACAGGTTCTTTCCTTACATACGTCTCTGGCTTCCTCCACTCTCATAGTTCGTCTCATACACGCTCGCCGGTTACTGAGACTCTTGACTTGGCTTTAGATAAGACTCGGCCTATTTGGTCATGGTGAGATAGTCTAGGTTTTCCCTGGTACCTACATCCTCCATGAAAAATATCATGAATCAAAAATTGATTTATTATATTCTTGCTTAACGAATACATAAGTACATAATATATGAAAATAACTATTACCGCCCTTTTTTCAAAGGGCGTTAATAGTATATATTCTAACCCATGTAATCCTCCGTGAATTTCATATTAAGAATTTTGTCTGTATAACGAATGGAATTAAGTGTTATTAGTATGATTCAACGCAGTCCAATATATATAAAACAATATAGATGATACAGACCTTTAATTCAAAATCCAAATTATTTATTAATTAATTAAAAAAAATACAATAATGAGTGGAGGGAGCCAGGGTGGTCTGTAAGGAAAGAACCTGTTGGAACTCTGTATTATTTGCCTAGCCCGCAAGGGATCTGGTATGATGATATAGAATAAAATAGAATAGAATTTTACAATAATATTACAACTCGGGCCCCGCAATGTTCTCTGTTTTGTAAACCTAAGAAAAGACATCAACGCACTTTTAACGAAATTCCATTTTCCGTGGAGCTTTATTATGAGCTTAACGACGAAGAGAAATTCCAGTTATATCCTACAAAACATTGGGAATTGTCATATTGAATTTGTTTGAAACAAAAGTCAATAAAAACAATTATGTCATTAACCGTGCAAAAAGTTTCACAGAGACATTATGACCTCTATGTGATAAATCTGTCGCTAATCTGCGAAAATATTATAACACATGTCTAATAAACATTATGCATATTCATTAATCATTTTAATGGGCAAAAAATTATTTTTATATTGATTAGTCTGCATGTTACGCGATTATCATGATTTTTACCAACTACTAGAATACTCGAATATTGAGTAACAGAATCAAGCTTTTTTCTGATGAATCTGATGTAACAAAAAGCTAATTTTAGCAATTTTTAATTTGACAACTATTTTCATTGAGTTAATGCGATAGTATCGGTGTAATTATGAGAGAGGGTATGTCTCTATTAGTTCGAGCATATAGAAAGAATGTCGGAAGAAAGAATTAACAAACAGATACACAATGCGAAAGTGGAAGAATGTAGGGGCTGGGGAAGACCTAGACTATCTTACTATTACCAAATAGACCGCATCTTATCTAAAGGGCAAAGAGTCTCCGTAAACGGCGAGCGTGTATGTTATGAAAAATGAGAGTAGAGGAAGCCGGAAAGGTCTATAAGGAAAGAACCTTTTGGAACTCTGTACTGTCGGCTTACCCCGCAAGGAATCTAGAGATAGATAGATAATGCATATAGTACATACGTATAATACAGACTTGTTTATGTAATTATAAAATACCTTTACATTTGTGAAATATAATAATAATAATAAATCATTTATTTCAGGCAACTGAAATTTCACAAAAAAATAATTATGTGCAACTTACAGGCCCATAGCATATATACCTTACAGACTAACATACATATAATATATAAAACTTATGAACTAGACTAGACTATTAACATACAAACTACTGAATAACATTCTGATCGATTCTACTACGTCATAAACATGATATCCTGATGTTATTTAAACTAGCTATGAAGTTAAAGACACAACCCAATTGAATAAGGAATTTTTGAAAATCACCAAAACTCCGTTCTATGTGTTCCCGTAAGTTATATACGGAAGAGCTGTGCCAAATTTCAAGCTTTTAAACCCTCCAGTTTAAGTTGTGCGTTGTCAGTTAGTTTTTTATTAAAGCATTTTTCAAAAAAGTTGGACAGTGTTACATTTATCTGATATAACAACAATATACCACTATCTCTATATAAATATTTTATCTATCCTACTAGTATTCTTCTTCTTATTCACTTCACTCTTGTCAGAGTGGTCGTGGTCACGATGAGGTTTAGTCGCTGGAGGCTGATTTAGCTCGCCTTACGATATCTCTCCATGTAGTTCGATCATTTGAGATTCTGGTGCACCCGTTCAAAGGATCTCAAATGATCCAAATATTATAAATGTGATAATAAACCAATTAAATATTTCATAATTTGTAATCACACTTCCCCATTGCCATACCTTTATTTAAAACCTAGGCAAGTTAATTTTGTAATACAATTACAACCATAACGTGTCAAGGCAAATACGTGTTAGTTCGTTTTAAATCATCAAATTGTAGAATTATTATACACTAGCTTCTGCCCGCAACTTCGTCCACGTCGACTTTAAACAGGAGCCTAACATTTTACCCTGATAAAAAGTATCTTATGTGTTAATTCAGGTTATAGACTATCAGTGTGCCAAATTTCATCCCAATCCATTCAGCCGTTTTTTCGTGATTGAGTAACAAACATTTAAACATCAAAACACAAACTTTCACATTCATAATGTTATTCTAAATTGATGCTATTAAAGATCATCGTATTGTATATGATAGTAGTGTTTTAAATACTCCTATCATATTGAAGTCTGTAAGGAAAGAACCTCCTAGAAATCTGCACTCTCTGCCTACTCCGCAAGGGATCAGTCCTGATGATAGACAGATAGTATTATAGAATGACTGTCTTATTAGCAGAGTTGGGAAAAAATAATTGTGGAAAATTAAAATTGTGATTGAAATATTTCGGATTTCAAAGAGGTTTGTTCTTAGTTTTTATATTCCCGACCTTTCGAGTGCTCTACAGCACCCATGGTCACGGGAGAGACTGAGGCGTTTGACATCCAAAAGTCTTTGTTATTCCGGAGTACCTACCTTGGGGGGATTCATTTAATTGCACCTGAAATTTCAATTGACTGATCCTACACTTGCAAAATTTGATTAAATAATGCCCAACACTGCGTTTATGGTCATAACGAGATCCTGGTTCTGATTTTCTATTTCATAGGAATTTTGCCCGATTACACTACTTCTGTTTCCCCGCTAATTGCCGCACGACTGGCTTGGGTACGCATGTCACTTGGGGTACCACTGAAAATCAGCGCTATGTTATGGTTACGCTGCAACACAGCTTTACGCTGCGTGTTACCCCATTAGTGCGGCTAAATAGTTATAAGTACATTTTATTTTTATTTTTGTAATATCGCTTTTATATAATTTTCGTGGTGTACCTGACTGTTACCTAGCTAAAAATATCTTTTCTTTCTTCCTTTCTTTCATATAATGGGGACATAATCGACAGTGAAATGTTTTTAGGACAGAAGGAAAGCGTGACACTATAAACTCTTTTGATTCATTTTAGCTTGCCACTTCTGTCCATCTCATAATACCAACATGGAAGTGGCAAAATGACAATATCGTTGATTGTAAGTTTCGACTACCACCAACTTGGTAGTTGCTAATGGAGGGTTTAAATATTCAACTGAATGATAGATTTGCTTACTGACAGTAGGATTTTGGCAAATTTTCCATTCAAAATATGTCTTCTTGAGTTAAATATTTGAACTGGCCATAAATCATCTTAGGTTTTTGCACGATATTCTTGAAGTTTCACATGATCATAGTAAAAAATACTTAAGATAATTATTACGTAACCCTTGATAAATCTGCCTCGTCATAATGACTTCTATGTCCGGGCTATTGTGACGCATCGTAATTATTTTGCAGAATAATTGCAATAGCTCATAACGCTTCAATGTAAAAAAAATTAGTACGGCATAGTGAAGATTTTAGAAAACAAAATACTGGTATCCGATTAAGCTGAAATTTAGCACAAGTCTGTAAAGTCGATTACAATGCAATAATATGGTACTATGAAGCTGGTCTGATGGTGAAGTCAGAAGGTAGCCATAGGAACATGTAAAATGTACAACGGAACCCCCTCGTGTTTAGGCTTGTTAGATTGGTATTGACAAGTATTATACAACTAAATAATATTCAGGGTCTCTTAGCAGGTATGTGGCAAGAATAACATTTACGAACTATCTATTCTCTGAAATTGTGTAAGTATAATAATATGTATGATAGTAACGATTTCGTAATAGAATTCATTGGTCACATCATAGTTTAAACTTTTAAAATATATGTTTCTGTTGCAAATGTCATGAGCAATTCGCTTATTAAAACAAGGTTAATTTTAATTTAATCAATTTCCACAGGTGGGTCAAAGAGATGTACTTTCCAAATTCTAAATAATTATTAAAAAAATTCGTCTGTAATAAATTGAAATAAAAGTATGTTTTATATTAATATATCATCTATATCATCACGCCAGCTCCCTCGCGGGGTAGGCAGAGAGTACAGAGTTCCAACAGGTTCTTTCCTTACATACCTCTCTGGCTTCCTCCACTCTCATAGTTCGTCTCATACACACTCGCCGGTTACGGATACTCTTGACTTGCCCTTCAGATAAGACACGGTCTATTTGGCCATGGTAAGATAGTCTGGGTCTTCTCCGGTACCTACATCCTTCCAACCCATATTAACCCCCCATCCTTATTAATAATTTATTATAACGCAGCCGCGAGGTTCCCGGCTTAGAATAGGACCAACCCATCTCATCCCATCGGGTGTCGTACAAGGCGACTAAGGGGAAAACTAGGGAATGGGCAGCAGCGTTCCCTTAACACTTCTACCATCAAAAACTGCGCTCGCCAACCCGCCTGCCAAGCGTGGCGAGTATGGCAAACCCCCCCAATTTATTAAAATGAAAGAAAAAGATAAAACCAGGCCCCTAGTCCCCGGCGGTCCTGTTCGTCCTGGCCACGGTAGCAGCTATGGTAACGACAGGACAAGGGGTGCTAAGAATCTCCGGCAGAGATTCGGCTACCACCAACTACGAAAATTGGCCCTGGTGACATACAACGCACGCACGTTAAGGACAGATGAGAAGCTCCTTGAGCTGGAAGAAGAGTTAAACAAGTTGCGGTGGAGTATTGTTGGTTTATCGGAGGTCCGAAGAGAGGGCGAGGACACGATAACCTTAAAATCCGGCAACTTGTTTTACTACCGGGAGGGCGAACAGCAGTCCCAAGGTGGTGTCGGATTTATCGTCCACAAGTCACTCATAAACAACGTTGTGTCCATCACTAGTGTGTCGAGCAGGGTAGCGTACCTGATACTCAGAATATCCAAAAGATATTCGCTGAAGGTCATACAGGTCTACGCACCGACCTCGGCATACTCAGATGATGACGTCGAAGTAATGTATGAGGACATTAGTAGAGCCATACATACTTCCAAAGCACACTTTACAGTGGTTATGGGTGACTTCAATGCGCGGCTGGGCAAACGGGGCGATGATGAATTGAGAGTGGGGCAATTTGGATATGGGCAGCGCAACCCCAGGGGTCAGAGGCTGGCCGAATATCTGGAGAAGGAGGGACTCTTTATGATGAACTCTTTCTTCCGGAAGCCGCCTCATAGGAAATGGACCTGGATGAGCCCTGATGGTTCCACAAAAAATGAGATAGACTTCATCATGAGCACCAAGCGACAAATATTTAATGATGTCTCCGTGATTCACAGGGTAAAAACCGGCAGTGATCACCGAATGGTCAGAGGCACATTAAATATGAATGTCAAAATGGAGAGATCGCGTCTGATGAAGTCTACGCTCCGACCTTCTTATGCACATATCCAAAACCCCGAGAACTTTCAACTCGAATTGGCAAACCGCTTCGAATTGCTAGACAGCAGCGCATCAGTGGACGAAATCAACAACAGGCTGGTAGAGACTGTCCATACGGTCGGGTCCAAGTATTTTAAGCCCCACCGTAAAAATAGACCTCAAAAACTATCCAACTACACCCGAAACCTCATGGCTGAGCGACGTTCCATGACGCTCCAAACCTCCGATGATGCTAAGTCCTATAGGCAGCTCAATGGACAGATACTGAAGTCCTTGCGACACGATTTACGGTCCTTCAATACAAGGCGTATTGAGGAGACCATAGCACAGAACAAGGGCTCCAAAGTGTTCGCAAGAGACGCGTCTATTGGGCAAAGCCAGTTGACGAAGCTGAAGACGGAGGACGGAAACGTAACGTCGAATAGGTCAGAGGTGCTCAGGGAGATAGAGAGGTTCTATGGGCAGTTGTACACCTCAGTAGCTGAACCTGTTGTTGACTTGGTAAAAGACCCAAGAGCCAAGCTAACCCGACACTACACTGAAGATATCCCGGACATCAGCCTGTACGAGATTAGGATGGCTCTCAAACAACTCAGAAATAACAAAGCGCCGGGCGAAGACGGAATTACCGCAGAGCTTCTGAAAGCGGGCGGAACGCCGGTACTTAAAGTCCTTCAGAGGCTGTTTAATTCCGTCTTGCTCGAAGAGAAAACGCCGGAAGCATGGAACAGGGGTGTGGTGGTACTGTTTTTCAAGAAAGGTGATAACACTTTACTGAAGAATTATAGGCCCATCACACTGCTGAGCCATGTTTATAAGTTGTTTTCGAGAGTCATCACGAATCGTCTCGAACGCAGGCTTGATGACTTCCAGCCTCCCGAACAAGCCGGTTTCCGGAAAGGCTTTAGTACCATAGACCACATACATACGCTGCGGCAAATTATACAGAAGACCGAGGAGTATAATCGGCCACTATGCTTGGCGTTTGTGGACTATGAGAAAGCCTTCGATTCGATCGAGACTTGGGCGGTTCTTAGATCTCTCCAGCGATGCCGCATTGACTATCGGTACATTGAAGTGTTGAAGTGCTTGTATAATAACGCCACCATGTCAGTCCGAGTACAGGGGCAGTGCACGAAGGTGATCCCCATAAAAAGAGGAGTAAGGCAGGGAGACGTCATTTCTCCGAAACTGTTTACGGCCACCTTAGAGGACGCCTTCAAGCTCTTGGAATGGCAAGGAATTGGCATCAACATCAATGGCGAATACATCACTCACCTTCGATTTGCCGACGACATTGTGGTCGTGGCAGAGTCGCTGAAAGATCTAGGACGAATGCTCGGTGACCTCAACAGAGTATCTCAACAAGTGGGTCTTAAAATGAACATGGACAAAACGAAAATAATGTCTAACGTCCATGTCGTACCCACCGCACTCACCGTTGGGAACTCTACTCTTGAAGTTGTTGACGAATACATTTACCTGGGACAGGTAGTCCGGTTAGGTAGGTCCAACTTTGAGAGAGAGGTCAATCGACGAATCCAACTCGGCTGGGCAGCGTTCGGGAAACTGCGCAACATCTTCTCATCCAAAATACCTCAGTGCCTAAAGACTAAAGTTTTTAGTCAATGTGTGTTACCAGTGATGATATATGGATCAGAGACGTGGTCTCTTACAATAGGTCTCATAAAAAAGCTCAGAGTTGCTCAGCGAGCTATGGAGAGAGCTATGCTCGGCGTTTCTCTACGCGATCGAATCAGGAATGAGGAGATTCGTAGAAGAACCAAGGTCACCGACATAGCCGTTAAGATTAGCAAGCTGAAGTGGCAATGGGCGGGCCACATAGCGCGTAGATCGGACGGGCGTTGGGGCAGAAAGATTCTAGAGTGGAGACCACGTATTGGCAAGCGCAGCGTGGGACGACCGCCTGCCAGATGGACCGACGATCTTGTGAAAATCGCAGGAAGTCGTTGGATGCAGGTGGCATCGGACCGGTTACGCTGGAAAGCGATTGGGGAGGCCTATGTTCAGCAGTGGACAAGTATAGGCTGAGATGATGATGATGATGAACATATTTTTGGTTAAGTGTATTGGTAGGAGCCTCGGTCACTGACCCCTATCTCTAATGTACATTCGGAAAACATGATGAAAAGGAGTAAACATATATTCTGTTGTAAGACTACGCCTATAAAGTAGTGTCCCCAGTTATATTATACTTTATCAATTTCGTGTTCATAAATGCATCCATGACCCAGTTTGTTCCTATAGTAAGATTCGTATATTTTCTAAAACAAGGAAAATTTTAATGAAATCCCTATGGATAAAAATCGTAAAACGATAACTTTAGTTATTAATAATAATTGCACGCGCTCTAAGAACATCCGGGAGGACAGTTAAATTAATAATGAGGTATGAATTAGCTTCCATATAGCACATACGATCAAAAACAAACATTAGTGTGTCAATAATTAAATTATTGCTATGAAAATTTGAAATTTATTGCCACACATAAGAGTTTTATTTCGAATTTCAAGTACAATGAGATTGACATGTTTTTGCACCTTCCAATCTGCGGTCCAAATAACGCTAATATTGATATTAGCGCTTACAAAAATTACAAATATGCGTGTTGGAACTGCGTAAGTGAGACGATTTGGTGCGCTTTCGCCATTTTATAATAAAAGCCTATAGTGTGTCATAACTGATCAAAGACCTTATTCCACAAATCGAGATAAGAGACATAAGGTCATACTCAAAAACATGAACCCAGGGCGGACTGGTGAAGGCAGGTTGCTGCCCACTGCTGTTGGAACTTGTCAAACCGCCCATAAGGCTTCTAACTCGGCTCAATGACTACTGCATGAAGTGGTAACTGGGCCGCTTAACATGCCTTCCGAGGTACTGAGACGGTCGAAATTAGAAATAGCATAAACGGTCACCCATCTCAGACTGACCGAGACAAACGTGGCTTAGCCGTGGTGGTCGCTACGATACCACAAGTAACGAGGCGGTACAACGGTTTCCGGCCCGCCATTGTAGAACGTATACAACATGTAAGATAAATAACGAAAGAACTGAAAATAGTTTGTTGAAACTAAAACTATTTAAACTTTCTTAAACTTTCTTTAATATACAATTGCATTAAATTACCTTTTCTTTCTTTTTTCTAAAGTTGAGCATCACTCTAGGAATTATTTCTGTGCCTTGGATGCGTATACTAACATGAATACAAAAACACACAGAGCCAAACAAATATTTGTGACTCACACAAACATTTGTCCCTTACGGGAACGAACCCGCGACTACCCGATCCAGTGGACGGACCGCCTTAAGCTCTTAAACACTGTACCAAATATATTATCGCTAATATTGATACGAGTATAAGCGTGAATCGAACCGCAGCCAGTGTTAGCTAACTCCGATAACCTTGAGATGAGACAAATATTCGAAGATTTCGCAATATCAATATGAAGATCGCGCCACACGAGACGTGTTGAGAATTTCTAGATATTTTTCGCTAGAATAATATGCGGTGACCTTAAAATATACATATGTTCTATATACTTTAAGCCAGAGAGTTATGTAAAGAATCTGTCGGAACTCTGTGCTTTCTGCTTATCCTGCAAGAGATCTGGCGTAATGACATCGATATATTGATCATTTATGTTGTGGTAAATGAAACGGATTGTGATCTTGAGCTCCTAGGTTCGAATCATCATCATCATGAAAGCGAACGCTCCAATGGTGCGGGCATATAGAAAGAGTTTCAGAAGAAAGAATTACAAAAGAGATATACGATGCGAAAGTGGAAGGATGTAGGTACCAGGAAAGACCTAGACTATCGTACCATGACCAAATACACGGTGTATTTGGTCCTGGACTCTTGACTTGTCCTTCAGATAAGACTCAGTCTATTTCGTCATGGTAAGATAGTCTAGGTCTTCCCTGGTACCTACATCTATATGTATTTATTTGTAAAAACAAAAATAAGCTCAGATTCAAATAAATGATTTTGTGTAAACCCAGCGGGGGCACTTATGAATATCACAAATATTATTTTAATTAGTAATCCGATCAGATTGAGCCCTTTACTGAGAAGATCCTTCAGGAAGTTTTGCGAACTTTCTGACGATTTAGGGATTCTGATCTACCGGAAATTTTTCAATAGAAGAAGTATATTTTGTCCAACGATTCGATCCCAGAATCTCGTAATAACCTATACACCAATAGACCAATTAGACAGTCTTATTTATGATAGATTAGATAGATTTATGATAGATTAGATTATTTGATTAAACGGACTTGAACAGCATTACTGTTGGAACTCTGTACTCTCTGTCTACCCCGCGAGGAAGCTGGCGTGATGATATAGATAGATAAATTGAACAGCATGACTACAAGTGCATAATTTTTAGTCAGTAATCTTAAGTTATTTATAATATAAATCCAGATGTAAAGCACAAAATTAATATAAAGAAATAATATGAAGATATTATATCATAATGTCGTCAACTAACAGTGGGTTTTCCCTAGAAGACGGGCAAGTGATAATTTTTATTCACAGATCGCTAATGACTTTGGCACAGTCCTAACGTCTGATATCTTAGCAACAGTGGGCAATCAACTCGTGGTCAAATAAAAAAAAAGACAAATATAAGCAGGACTCGCATTCTCAGGGTTCCGTAAAGTGCAAATTCGAGGTTTTAAAAATATATGTGATATCATTAGTAATTAACAATGTTCGGATTTTTTTCTTTACTTATACTGTGAAACCGAACTTGTACCTATACTGTGAAGTGTAAAGCTTGCTTCTTACCAAATATCATGATTCTAAATCAACGGGGTCCTATAGGTTTTTATGAATAAGTTTTATTTTTGTTTTATTTTAAACGCGTTTACAAACATGAAAATTCACAAACACAAACACCCGGACCGGAACAAATAATTGTGGATCACACAAAGATTTGTCCCGTGCGCGAATTGAACCAACAACTATTAGACACAGTGGGCGGAGCGGCTTAAGCTCTTAACCACTGCGCTAAATCGTCCGTCAAAATAATAATAATAATCGTCATTTTAATAGTCATATCTTTTGATTGCATTGACTTAAATATGTCGGACGGCTTGGTCTAATCGTTAAGAGCTTAAGTCGCTCCAACCAGTGGATCGAGCAGTTGCGGGTTCGATTCCCTCACGGGACAAATCATTGTGCGATCCATAAGTATTTGTTTCAAGTATTCAAGTATTAGCATATGAATTCCATGTTTGTAAACCCACGACATAGGAAATTATTCTTAGTATGGGACTACGTTCTACTAAAAAGAATATTCAGTTTTTTACTTCTCCAAGGGGCCTTAGACCTCAATATCTGAGTCCCAAATTACTAGTACCTAACTCCCATTAAAAACTGTGGCTGGAACTTTTTTTCTACCTACCTCACAAGGATCTCGTGTAATGATGTAGTTAGAAGAAGATTCATTATAGGATGTATTTATCCGGGAAAAATATGCAATTAACCTTATACGAATTGATTTATACATGGATATACATTTCCGTTGGCCGTAGCCTACTATGAAATCGCTGTTCTACTTACCATCAAATGGTAATATTTTATAAGGATATCACGAGATTTCAGTTCCTAGTGTGCTTTTTATTTTACTTAAAAAAGTCAAGGGCAAGTCAAGTCTCCGTAACCGACGAGCGTGCATGAGACGAACTATGAGAGTAGACGAAGAGAGAGAGGTCTGTAAGGAAAGAACCTGTTGGAACTCAATACTCCCTGCCTACCTTGCAAGGGATTTATCAGGATGATAATGATAAATAGATTAATAAAAAAATAATTCCGTCACGTTTACCTCATATCACAGTCGCACTTGTTGCACAGTTTTGTGTGGCTATGATTTGTAGCGACCCCTATACATCTCTACCAAAGCTGTGACTATCTACCAACAGATGGCCCTGACAATCCGCCATACATGTCTAGAACGCGGTATGAGATCGCGCACAGCGCGTTGCATATTTATAAGCTTCCTACACCAGCTCTTGGAGGAGTGGCAGCCCCCGCCAGGAATTTTATTTTTCCTACTCCTCCTGTTCTCCTCCTTCCTGGGACACCCCAAGGATCAGACCTTGATGTCATCTAAGGAGACCATTGTTTATCCTGGCTTATAGGGGTTACAATAGCGGGAAGGTGTGGCGGGCTTAGTTCCAAAAAGGCCCCGCCAGACACACTGGCCGCATGGTTCCCGGCTTAGAATAAGACCAACCCATCTCATCCCATCGGATGTCGTACAAGGCGACTAAGGGAAAACAATTCTACGACCAAAAACTCGTCAACCCGCCTGCCAAGCGTGGTGAGTATGGCAAAACTCCGCCAATCTATATTATGGAAGAACAGAGGAAAACCAGGCCCCTAGCCCCCGGCGGTCCTGTTCATCCTGGCCACGGTGGCAGCCATGGTAACGACAGGACAAGGGCTGCGAAGAATCTCTGGCAGAGATTCGGCTACCACCAATAACGTAAATAAGCCCTGGTGACATACAACGCGCGCACGTTAAGGACAGATGAGAAGCTAGTTCAGCTGGAAGAAGAGATAAACAAGTTGTGGTGGAGTATTGTTGGTTTATCGGAAGTCCGAAGAGAGGGCGAGGACACGATAACCTTAAAATCTGGCAACTTGTTTTACTATCGGGAGGGCAAACAGCAGTCCCAAGTTGTGTCGGATTTATCGTCCACAAGTCACCCATAAACAACGTTGTGTCCATCACTAGTGTGTCGAGCAGAGTAGCGTACCTAATACTCAGAATATCCAAAATATATTCGCTGAAGGTTATACAGGTTTTACGCACCGACCTTGGCATACTCAGATGATGAGGTCGAAGTTATCTATGACGACATTAGTAGAGCCATACATACTTCCAAAGCACACTTTCCAGTGGTTATGGGTGACTACAATGCGCGGCTGGGCAAACGGGGTGATGATGACTTGAGAGTGGGCACAATT
Organism: Phalera bucephala; assembly: GCA_905147815.2. Classification (NCBI taxonomy): domain Eukaryota; kingdom Metazoa; phylum Arthropoda; class Insecta; order Lepidoptera; family Notodontidae; genus Phalera; species Phalera bucephala. The sequence continues at coordinate 4,684,406 of LR990616.1, forward strand.
TGTATATGGGCAGCGCAACGCCAGGGATCAGAGGCTGGCCGAGTTTCTGGAGAAGAAGGGACTCTTTATAATGAACTCTTTCTTCCAGATGCCGCCTCATAGGAAATGGACCTGCCCTGATGGTTTCTCAAAAAATGAGATAGGCTTCATCATGAGCTCCAAGCGACAAATATTTAATGATGTCTCCGTGATTTACAGGGTAATAACTGGCAGTGATCACCGAATGGTCAGGGGCACATTAAATATTAATGTCAAAATGAAAAGATCGCGTCTGATGAAGTCTACGCTCCGACCTTCTCATGTAAATATCCAAAACCCCGAGAACTTTCAACTCGAATTCTCAAACCGCTTCGAATTGCTAGACAGCAACGCATCAGTGGACGAAATCAACAACAGGCTGGTAGAGACTGTCCATACGGTCGAGTCCTAGTATTTTAAGCCCCACCGTAAAAATGGGCCTCAAAAACTATCTGAATACACCCGAAACCTCATAGCTGAGCGACGTTCCATGACGCTCCAAACCTCCGATGATGCTAGGCAGCTCAATGGACAGATATTGAAGTCCTTGCTACTCGATTTACGGTCCTTTAATACAAGGCGTATTGAGGAGACCATATTACAGAACAAAGGCTCCAAAGTGTTCGCAAGAGACGCGTCCATTGGGCAAAGCCAGTTGACGAAGCTGAAGACGATGTGGTGGTTCTGTTTTTCAAGAAAGGTGATAACAACGATAACACTTTACTAAAGAAACATAGGCCCATCACACTGCTGAGCCATGTTTAAAAGTAGTTTTCGAGAGTCATCACCAATCGTCTCGAACGCAGGCTTGATGACTTCGAGCCTCCCGAACAAGACGGTTTCCGGAAAATAGTTTCTTTAGTACCATATCTATAGTACCATAGACCACATACATACGCTGCGGCAAATTATATAGAAGACCGAGGAGTATAATCGGCCACTATGCTCGAAATGTTGAAATGCTTGTATAATAGCGCCACCATGTCAGTCCGAGTACAGGGGCAGTGTACGAAGGCCATCTCCATAAAAAGAGGAGTAAGACAGGGAGACGTCATTTCTCTGAAACTGTTTACGGCCACCATAGAGGACACCTTCAAGCTCTTGGAATGGCGAGGACTTGGCATCAACATCAATGGCGAATACATTACTCACCTTCGATTTGCCGACGATATTGTGGTCATGGCGGAGTCACTGGAAGATCTAGGACGAATGCTCGGTGACCTCAACAGAGTGTCTCTGTGACCACTGTGAGTGGGGGACCAAACGAAAATAATGTTTAACGTCCATGTCGTACCCACCGCACTCACCGTTGGGAACTCTACTCTTGAAGTACACAGGTAGTCCGGTTAGGTAGGTCCAAAGTTTAAAGAGAGGTATATCGACGAATCCAACTCGGCTGGGCAGCGTTCAGGAAACTACGCAACATCTTCTTATCCAAAATACCTCAGTGCCTCAAGACAAAAGTTTTTAGTCAATGTGTGTTAGCAGTGATGATATATGGATCAGAGACGTGGTCTCTTACAATAGATCTCATAAAAAAGCTCAGAGTTGTCCAGCGACCTATGGAGAGAGCTATGCTCGGCGTTTCTCTACGTGATCGAATCAGGAATGAGGAGATTCGTAGAAGAACCAAGGTCACCGACATAGCCCTTAAGATTAGCAAGCTGAAGTGGCAATGGGCGGGCCACATAGCGCGAAGATCGGGCGGGCGTTGGGGCAGAAAGATTCTAAAGTGGAGACCACGAATTGGCAAGCGCAGCGTGGGACGACCGCCTGCCAGATGGACCGACGATTTTGTGAAAATCACAGGAAGTCGTTGGATGCAGGTGCCATCGGACCAGTTACACTGGAAAGCGATTGCGGAGGCCTATGTTCAGCAGTGAACAAGTATAGGCTGAGATGATGATGATGATGATGAGACACAACATCCGTCTCGCTGGAAGATATCCCCTTTGACAAATCTTGCCTTAAAATGTTTCTGCCGCACATTTTGCATTATGTTGTTTTCCTAAATAAATAAATAAAAAAAAAGTATTCCTCTGATTTTAGGTCCGACGATCCTTTGCTGACTATGTTAGGTGTCAATTTAGTAGAGATCAAGCTTATTGCTAATTATACCAGGCACAATTTCAAACTTTGGACTGATAATGAAATCTTTTCAACAGTAAACCCCTAATAACTTTTTTATCCAACCTAGAACTCGAGAAGATTATTAGACTCAGTTATACCATTCAGGAGATTACTAGACTCAGTTACATACACCACTAGAGTAATGAGGCAGTTCCCTATTATTATGGTTCTATATCTGTTACTAAGTACATAATACAAGGTGTAACATAATTACCCCAAATCGACAACTTCCATTACTTTTTACCTGTCGAAACTCTGAACTCTCTACCTACCCCGCAATGGGGATTTATAGACAACTTCCATTTTTTTTCAATTGGGTAAAATGACTGTTTTTCATTCAGCCTGCTTTATTAAACAAAATTGAATTTAAAACAATGCGAAGTTCCAAATGTATTTTTAAAACAAGACCACAAATGCGCTACAAAAATACAGGTTATATTGTAAATTTGTGTACCAAATTTCTTTAATAATGGCAGGTACTTAAATCAAACTTACAATTTAAAGAAGTATCTTTAAATTGTAAGTTTGATTTAAGTATGGAATAAACAATATATTCATAAAGCAATTCGTTAATTGGGTTTTCTGAGGTCTTGCGTCATATATGTTACCTTGTATATAATAGCTATTACTTCAACTAAAATATGGTTCCGTTTATAATAAAAGTCTATGCTTGCAGTGGCTATTTGGCCCGGGTACTTCCTTCCCTCTAATATGGTCGAGGGATATGATGGCTGCTTAAATTATCATACTCGTAAATGGGTGCTGCTAGTGGAGACTGGTCCACCCAGAATCCTTTAGCTATCCTTCTTTTAAAATATTATTATTAGTCTTATATCTCAGTCGCACTGAAGCTAGATTGCATATTTAATTTTGCATAATATAAAAATGTATGTATCTATACAGAAAATTATGAAAATAATTGAGTGAATAGAGAATTAGACAAAAAAAGCCCGCTAAGTTTCTCGCGGGTCTTCTCAGTGGAGGCCTCGTTGTGATCCGGTGTTAGATTATTAAGTTAAAAAAAATATTTAAATATGACCATTTGCACATGCAATGCGTGGGGTACATACCCCACTGTGTTTATACAAAATAAATAAAATGAGTTTGAATACTAACCTAATTTAGACACAGTATTAACCCTTAAAAAATAGAGGTATAAAACCTTACACCTCATACCCACAAACGCTTTTTCAATGTATGTTAATAAAGCACTGGAATAAAACAAATGGACGTATCCAACGAACAAAGTCTTGTAATCCAGTATTTATATTTAGCATAAATAACCTTATCAACGGGCACGAAAGTTGCAAATGCCATTTATTTTGCTTGGCATATGTAATTTTGTTCTATGGGATGGTCGAAAGGGCTAACATTCCTTTTTTTTAAAGCGTGGCTTCAAAAATGCACGTGGAAAAGGCGACTTATAGTTACTCCAAATATTAACCCCTGTATAGTTTACCTTTTCTCCTAACCTGTAGCGATCTTTAAAAAAAACGTTTTAGGAATAAACTTTCATTATTAGTATCTACTTCGGTCAGTAACCGCCATGAACATTTACTTCTACTTATTTTATTTGCATCCGTTTCAATAAAAACTGGAATGTGTTATTTTCCTTTTTTTCTTGTAAAGCATTGCCACACGGGGAATGACCTGGTAAAACCTGGATACGTCGGCACAAAACCGGTCGTCGTGGCGATCTTTGGAAAAGGCACATGCCGTAATGTGGACGTTTTTAGTTAGTCTATATTTCTCTGTCATGAGGACGTTTACAAACACGAATTTTTCATGCACCAATTTTTACACTGCAATAAATATTTACGATTCACAAAAAAAAACTCGTATGAATAAATGTAACACTCAACACATTGATCCAGCATCTCACTAAAGCTAACTTTTCATTAATATAAACGCGTTCGAACCCGAGACGAATCAAGGCGAAAAAGATCTTTAAGGAAGGAAACTGTTGGAGCTATATACACTTTGTTCACCCAGCAAGATGCCTGGAGTGATGAGATTTATACATAACATATAGCTTCATCACCAATGATTTACGATCGAAACTCGGTCAAGAAAACACGTAAACGTGCATCCAATTATCACATGGCAAGTCCTTAACATCCAAACGGTTTCCGATACTATCGGAACTCAGTTGGTTTTCGCCAAAGTCCTTGCGTGTTGATTGCAATATCCTGCTGTTTGCGTGCTCATAACCACCAGTGCGAGAGATTACGCAATGCGAAAGACTGAAGTCTTACGTGCGTGATATGTTCGTTTGAATGGACGTCTGGGACACGTGTGTCATAGAGGTTTTGAATTGATTCAATTCGTAGTTAATATATTTGAAATTTTAATTATAATCTTGCCCCAACTGTATCGTAACGCGTTAATTAACTTACAAAGACATTACGCATGTATATCTAATGTTTAATGCGTGAATTGAGATGAAACATGTTATATTTTAGCGGCTTGTTTGAAGCGCATTTTGGCGCAGACTTTAACACTAACGTTACTTCTACATCATATACTGCTCATACCACTTTCACAAGTTTTATCTAGCAGATCGTATGCCTTTGGACCTTGGTCCCTTTTAGTAGGTGTATAACTATACTAGTAAGTACTACTACTACTACTAAGTACTAAGTGTAATTTCGGTCCAATAGACTTTAATATCCGTATCTTTGTCTTGACTTATAGTACTTAAATTGTATTTTTCTGGCTATATTTTGGCATTCATTAAAGAAAACACGTTGTCACTGACCACATAGTTAAGGATCAAACTGCGACTCGTCAAACCAACTCAAAGAAGGTCAACTTACCACACATATTTCGTAACTAAAGTTTTATGATCTCGAATACTTCAAGAGTGTACAGTGTCTTTTATGTGGGTATAATTGATTATGTGCTCTGCGATTGTCAAGTGTGGGATGTTTGGAATTAATTACTCTGTGGAGACCTAGTTTTGTTGATGAGTTATGTATGTTGTTAGAGGTCAAGGTTTGGGCAGGTACACGCATAAAGATGCGTGAGAATCTTAAAAAATAAGCTACCTTTATACAGTGCCATTCCGATTAGTGAGAGAGGAATTTTGCCAGCAGTAGAACAGTATTTATAAGCTGATTCATAATTATGTTCGTAGTTTTAACCTCTTAGGAAATTAATTACATATATTTTAAGCTACTTTTTATCCCAGAAAAAATCACGATTCCTGTGTGATAATCTTTATATCTCCAAACAATTAACATAGTCTATAAATTAGAATTTTAGTAGATTTAATTAAAGCAGTGACTAGGAAATTAGGGAAAGGAATTCTAACGGGAAAATAATAAAAATGCACAACAATGTAGGTTTAAGAAGTCCTGGCCAAAAATATCTATCTATATCATTACGACAGATCCCTTGCTGGGTAGGTAGAGAGTGCAGAGTTCCAACAGGTTCTTTCCTTACATACCTCACTGGCTTTCTCCACTCTCATAGTTCGTCTCATACACGCATACACGCTCGCCGGTTACGGAGACTCTTGACTTGTCCTTCAGATAAAACTCGGTCCTACATATAAAGTCTTGATCCACAAAAATAGTTATTTCTTATAGAGGTACTAATATCTGCATTAGTGTATCTGTACCTAGATCATAAACAGCTGAAAATTGTCCACTGCTGGTATAGACCCTTAATGGACCCTCACTGGGATGGAATGGACCCTCTCAAGATCGCCATGATAACCGGCCTTGTGTTGTACGCATCCAGTTTTTACCAGCGACCTTCAGCAGGTCATCGGCCTACCCATTTTAAGTCTTCCGGTACGTGGAGTACCTTTCTGCCCCAACGGTAGATACATATTGCTAGCAAAATTTGGACTGCACATACTAACATATACCTGTATATAACGTATACTAGTATACTATAGGGTAGGATAGAACCTGGGTCAATTTTATAGCAAACGGCAACTGTGAACTGTCCTGAAGTGACATTTCGTTAGTTCCAATTTTGGCCATGTGCCAAAAGATCCTTATCACACAATAGCGGATTTTAGAAGTCTTTATATTGACTTCCTCACTTGAAAATTTTAACGAGGCAAGTCAATTAAATTTCCATATAAGCTTAAAGGAACTCAAAGAACCTTGTTTAGCGTATTTATAAAAGCAGAAAATGTAACTGTTATAATATTGAGCGCTGTTTCGCACTTAAGTTCCTAGTACGTATTCATTTTATTAATTTACTGTTATTAGCAATGACAGCCAAGTTGGTTGGAAGCTGGTTTTATAATTATAAGATCCTGGGATCATTACCCGCGTTACTTGTGTTGAGGAAACCTTCGTGTCCGAGATGTTTTTTTAGTAAGTGCCTTTAAAGGCATTAATTTTGCATACACAACACCAAAAACAAGTATCGGTGGGTCTTAAAAAGATTAGCTCCCGTGGGGTCATCGACTATATGAACTCGTGAAGGTCGTGAGTGAAAACTGGATGCGCCGGTCGTTACAGCGATTTTTAGAGGAGGCCAATGGCCTGCTGGGGATGGCAAAAGGCGCCATGTCACAGCTGGATAAAATATGGAAAGACAGAAACATCTCTACCAACACCAAGAGCAACGTAGTGCGAGCTTTAGTGTTCTCCATGTTTATATACGATACCAAGATATGGACCCTCAAGAAGGCTGACCGCGACCGTATTGGTGCCTTCGAGATATGGTTCTGAAGAAGGATGCTAGGTATGAACAGCACATCGCACCAATGTATCAATCCTAGCTGAACTCAAGATCCTAACTCGACGCAGGAGGATGTCCTGCAGTAGCCTTCTTTACGCTCACGAGGCTAATGATGATGGAATCAGGATCAGAATCAGAATATTTTTAATTCATGTAAACCATTATAGTATTTATGAATCGTCAGAAAGGTAACAAAGACTCTAACACTACCTCAGAATGTCATTCCTGTGGAGAATATGGGCAAACTCCACGGTCACTGTTTTAAAATAGTATTTAACATTTTCTTTTTCCATCTACATTTTGTTTTGGGGTATGGGAGAACATTGGCATGGAATACACCACTACTAGATCCAACCAGTCGAGCGGTTTTTGCTCGAATCAATAGTCAAATAATGGAGGAGCTTGATATAAAGAGTAAGCTTTTAAATTCATGGTAGAGCATAACCGACGGATGAGTTAGCGCAGTGGTAAAGAGCTTAAGCCGCTCCGTCCACTGTGTCTAATAGTCGGGGGTTTGAGTCCCGCACGGTACAAATCTTTGTGTGATCCACAATTACTTGTTTCGGTCTGGATATTTGTGTATGTGAATTTTCATGTTTGTAAACGCACCCACGACACAGGAATAATAATAATAACTTTAATTATTTACCAAAAAGTACATAGTGTAATATATTACTTGTAGCCTTCACACTAGGCGCAGCCTGTATCGTGAAGACCTGAATGTATCCTAGTATGGGGCCACGCTTTAAAAATAAACTATTTAAAGTTTTTTGACATAATTTAATAATACTGTTTTAAAAACTGGTCTTGATAGCCTCATGGGTAAAACGGAGATCAGTGAAATTAATCTGAAGGGATAATGAAAGACCATATCTTTTTAAAAAGGGCATTGACCATAACTAAATAACACGTCATCTAGATCTTTGCAAGTATGTAAGTAATACTTAATACATTATTAAAGTTCACTACACTACGAGACCTTCGATTATTTCCTTATATTAATAGACATAAATAATACAGTTATCACAGGGTTTTTATGAAGGTCACTTTGCTGTATATTTTATTCAGTTCACTCTTGTGTTAATATGCCGAGCCCTTATTTTCTGGCCAATTAAACACTGATAACTGAGTGAAATGATCATTTAATGGTACTCCAGTAGCATACAGAATATCGTTACACTATCATAGAGAATAAAGGCCCAGGGAAATTGACATAAAAATGAGGAATAGAGGTATATAATGTTAAAAGCCAGATCTAGACGAATGTTACATTTAATGTAACGTAACGCGAATCTGGAATCTAAACTCTGGTACCGAGAGTATTTGAATCTCCAGGTACGTAAGAGCATTATGGCAAACGGCAGCACAAAAGATCCCAGAGCGCTTGTGGTATCTTAGCACACTACTAGCTAACAAATGATAAGATAAATGTAACGCGAATGATAAGTAGTAATGGCACTACGCGCATTACGCGCTGGCCAGAGTTAGCGCTGATTCATCAATTTTCTATTTAACGCGAACACAAAAGCTATTGCAGTGACAATTTGATCAGGTGTGTGACCATTTGTGGCAATTTAATTTTCGAGCGATGCGAGGCACGCTAAGCCGGTGGCCAAATAAACCACTAAATAGACATAATAGAGAATAGTATGCAGGGAGCGTGTATGAGATGAACAATGAGAGTGGAGGCAGCCAGAGAGGTCTGTAAGGAAAGAAGCTGTTGGAACTCTGTTCTCTCTGCTTTCCCCGCAAGGGATCTGGCGTGGTGATATAGAGAAGACCTTCTCTCAGCAATATTAGGTAAAGTATAGACTAATGGTTCACAATTAGTTTTTCTGCGCCCCCCTTCAAAAAATAGCTCAAACTCGCGTACCCCATAGGTCACTGTACGCCAGCGGGCAGCGGGGCAGTACACAACAGCTTCATATTAATTTCAAAATCGTAGCACGGGACGGAACTTATTGAAAAAACTCGCGCCCTCATGTCAGTCACTGTCAACAGACAGGCGGGATATTAGTTGATTGATCGAGCACATCCGCGCCCCGCGTCTAGCTACTATTAGGAGGGTCAACGTTGGCGGTTTACCTATAATAGTCTCAAAATATCTTCCGGTGAATGTTTCTTTCTGATTATATTAACTTAGTCAAGAGATTACGGATACCTTGATGTAACTTCAAGAACGGGGTACGCGTGCTACTAATTGATAAACACTGGTATAGACTGATATGATAATAATACCGACCTGTAATAAATAAATATAACAACACATTGAACGTTTTTGGAGCGTTATAAAAAGTGAGATATTTTTGTAATGCAGAAAAAACAACAATGCAATAAAGTACACGGTTCAAAGCCTTTAGAATCTATGAATGAAACACCCGAATAGTATATTGAAATAAAAAATACAACCATTCATTTTATTTGAAAAATAAGTATTATGAAACACGAGTGTTTAATTAAAACTGCAGTGAAAATTTGCAGTCTAAAAGACACGTTTTTTTTAAATTTTGTTCTACGTTTCCGGCCTTCATGGCCGAAACATCCTCAAATGAGGGCAAACACACTCTTTGGACGAGGTCAGTTTTAATTGTTATCATACATTGCGTAAATAACGTTAATTCAAGCAACGGTGCTGCGTAGCAAATTGAACTAAACTCTATTAAGTTACGGGAGCAATTAAGTCGATCACGGTTACTAAACTTTGCGAGTTTTGAATGACCTTAAAAAAGAGGTGTGGCCCATTTCATCCAATCTATCTACATTCTACACAGTTATGAAATGACCGAAAAAATAATTGCGAATAAATATTTTAAGTCTCTGAACATTTTTTAATTGTTTGTCTGTTTATTCTGGAATCACCAAGATACCATATTTTTATGGGAATCTTGCAGTAGAATAAATAAAATTATTTGGCTCAAAAACTGTAACCTTTCGGCTCAAAAATTCCTAGACAGAGATAGAATTGGAAATATAGTTTGACCGCTGCGTAGCACGACAACTCAAGTTTTTTTTTTGATCTTTTCAGCACATCGCAGTATTTAGGGCATAAACTTTACTTCGGTATCCAATGGAACTAGTACAGGCGGACGGAACTGTCGAGAATAGTTAGTCTAGTATACGGAAAATCCCAACATAAGGTATCTCACTCACACTGGCTTCTTATTGACCTTGTGTGTATAAATTTTCGAAATGAGTAATGCTCGGCCACAGATGGCTTTCATAACGATATGGCAAGCGCTAAAAATGCCCTCCGTCTGATGTTTTACTAACAGTTACAGGGGTATATCTAGTTCAAGGCCACCTCAAGAGAGGTGCGGACTTTGGGCGATCGCGAAACAATTTGTCCTTTTGAGATAGCACTGGATTGCGATGTAGGCATGTTATGTCTCATATCTAAACTATGTGCGTATGTGTAAAGGCTTTGTCATTGCATTATATTGTGATGTAATATAAATGTTGCTATAGTAACGTGGATGTTATTGTAGAGCAGCTTTAATGCACGTGAATTACCGCTATTCGTTCATCCTGTGGAGTACCTATTTTTGTCCCGTTTTCTCTAAAAATTTTTTTTATAATGTACCCACTCTTTGTTTTTGTGAAAATATGAGCAAATGAGCCTATTGTAGTCGAGTTATTAAACCCCTTAATCGTTTTGGCGTATGGGTTGCAGAGTTCCGTAACGGACTAAACTAGCAACACGAAGATGACACTTTTGACAACTTATTTTATTCAATGTATTGCAATTCATGACCGTCTAAAGACCAAGATTGTGCATTGGTAATTGTATTTAAACTTCTGTAAATATGGAGTACTATTGACTGCCTCGTTAATCTAGTGCCAAAGCGCATCACTTAGTGATCACAAGGTCCAAGGTTCAAATCTTAGATCGGACAAATGTAGTTTTTCTAACGAAAAATTCCTAGTATGAGCACGGTGTCTGGAATTGCGCGATCGCCTCCTATTACATGGAATCTAAGATTGTCGGCGAAAAGTGGGTGTACCCAGTACTCACAGTACTCTGCCACCAACGCTTGGGGAATATGGGCGTATTTCTTTTTTTTACCGCCCCCTTCAAGTACCATAGCAAAGGCAGATATCGTCATAGTTCGACCAATTTGGACTAAGCATTCATAAATTATAAACTTCTTAAATCAGTTCTTCCTTCTCAGTCAGTCTACTTTATAGTGAAAAATGAAGATAAATCCGTGTTTATATACAGAAAAGAAAAGGTGGTAGTTAATTTATACATTATATTCTTGATTAGCTTTTAGGGCTGAGTTTTCTCAAGTGCACGTCGACCTACGAGATCTTTTGTGCTGCCCTTTGCATTTGTGGTCTAACATACCAGGTAGTCCCAATACTCCCTGTAATGGATTTTAGGTTTTGCCAGAGGGGATGAGCCTTCATTCCTGTGGTGATGAATAAACCACACCCAGTAGTTTCAATCGCCGCGCCGCCAATGCGTCACATCTCCAGAGAATGTGCTTCTCAATTTCTGTAGAACAGCTCCTGCATATATCACTGAATCGCCTCATCTTATTCTTTCGTGTTATTTTGTACCATAATGGCCTGTATACGCTCCATTAAGTTGCTTTAGTTGGCATCTGCTATGCCATAGTCTCCTTTGACTGTCGCTTTCGCTTCAAGAGTTAGTAGGCCTTAGTGTCTTAGCCCTGTGTTGGCTTAATTCATACATATTATAAATAGTAAGCTGTTCAAAATGACATCATGTCTATCTATCTATCTATATCATCACGCCAGATCCCTTACGGGGTAGGCAGAGAGTACAGAGTTCCAACAGGCTCTTTCATGACATCATGTGATGCCATTAATTGAAGTTATTGCTCTCAGCTGGTATTGATCATTCCTTCAGGAGTATGTTTACAAATACATTATGAGAGGTATTATCTACTCAATCCGTACATGGAGATAAACACAACACCTGCCGTGCTGCGTTGCATATAATTTTGCAATGCATTGCACATGCATAGTGTAATCTTGTCTTGATTTATTCATTTATTTATACGGTCGTGAGAGGAATATCTTGTCCATAATTAGCAAACAAGTTTGTTGCGAAGTTTAACGATGACTTGGATAAATGGTGAGCACACAGGACTGGGAAGTCGCACGTTCGATTCCCACTCGGAACAAATCTTTGTGTTACCCACAACTTTTTGTGTCGGCCTGGATGTTTGTGTTTGTGAATTATGCTTGTAAATGACACGGAACTAAGTTCTAGAGCGGAGCGACTTTTATCATCATTATATTAATACGTGAAGCAAAAACTTATAGTTTATATAGAGAAGGAGTGCAGAATGCTAATATTTTTTTTAAAATAATGCATAAAAAATACATTAAATCAATAAAAAAAAACATTACACACACTACATGTATTTAACACACACGCATATATACTCTTTTGTTTATTATAAACGCTGTGGTCAAATTGAGAATAGATTAATATTGTTTGTCTTTAATATTATTTGTTTATAATCTTACTGAATGTCAAAAATAACCAGCAAATGATGAAAGAGTAGGTCGAATTTCAACCAAGGGGCGACCACTAGTAATATTAATAATACCATAACACCACTTAAAATATAACTGAGGAGATCAACAATAAATGAATCCCTTTAAGGGTAGTCGAGGGTTGTCACGTAATAAATCTGTACCTCGTACGGATTAAGGGGAGCACTTTGTGGCCACTTGCTAAGAAAGGCAGGTTAAGCCATTGGTCTGGGTAATATCTTGATGTGATAGTTGTAAAGCTAAGTCGGAAGCATCAAGTGCGGCTTGATAAGTTCCGACAACAGGTGGCAACAAAACTGACAAAACTGTCACCATCAATATGCACGCGTGGTATAGTAACCTACTCTCTTTCACCTCGATTTGTGAGAAATGGTCTTTGCCTGGCAGTGCGGCAGTATAGGCTGATTTTTTATTGATATACTAAAACAACTTAAGGTCTGGAACCCTAGTACCAGTAAAACTACTAATGACGTACACAGTCGTTCATCTGCATGAATCTACTCAATCATAATGTCAAATCAACCAAAGTTCATTACAATGCCAGTTGTAAGTCCTTGATGGAGAACGCAACGATTAAGAATGTAGAGGCCTATTTCTGCCGAATAATTGTGTTGGCGCGACCATTGCAAGATTTCGTAAAATAAGCCGGTTTTTTGCTTTTGTTTTTGTTTTTGGGGGTCTGTCCAAGAGCGTGCTCGTCGCGACCCCTGCCAGTCATTATGGCTGCAATCTTGGACCGAAGACGTACCGCAGTGCGGGCTAGGGCGTCCCCCCGAGGCGACGCGTACCGGTCCGCCCCCGTCGGTACGAATATAGGTGGAAGCGGCGATGGGGGCCGCCACCCATCACGCCGGGCCCGAACTGGCGAGCCGTGGGGTGCAGAGTGCCGAATAGGCACTTGGAATGTAAGGGGTGGTATGGAAGATAAGATGCATGAGGTGATTGATGTAATGAAAGAGAGACGCCTGGATGCTCTGTGTTTAACAGAGACTAAGCGAAGGGGCAGTGAAACCTGTGATCTTCCTGATGGCATGATGGCTCTGTGGTCCGGGGTACCGCAGGGCAGTCATGCCAGCATGGGAGTGGGTATCTTGCTGTCTCATCGCCTGGCCTCTGGAGTGAGAGATTATGGCCTATACGATGCAAGACTTCTCTGGGTCCGTTTAAAACTGGGTGTCACTAAAGTATTTTTGGTGGCAGCATATGCTCCCGTAAGCTCGTCGACACCCCAGGACCTTGAGAAGTTTTGGGATAATGTCAGAGAAGTTCTGGATCTGGCTGAGGCTAATGAAAAGGTGATTTTGTGTGGCGATCTGAACGGATGGGTGGGAACCAGGCGGCAAACTTGCGACGCTGCTCTGGGTCCTTATGGTGATAAGAGAGTGAATGATGCAGGTAAGCTCATTGTGGATGTATGTTTGGAAAGGGGCCTCCTTGTGTCTAATACAATATTCCAACATAAGGATATACACATGTACACGTGGAGAAGGAATGAACAAAAAAGCATGATAGATTTGATCCTGGTAGATAACCGTCTCCGAAGCAAACTCCAAGATACACGTACGTATAGAGGCCCCACTCTTGAATCAGACCACTATCTCGTAGTTGCGCGGTTTAGTGGTCTCTTCAGGAAGTGGAGGCACTGGCGAGAGCGTATCTCCTTCGGAGACCTTGAAAGAATAAAGGTTGAAAAGTTGCAAGATGAGAGCGTGAGAAGAATGTATGAAGACAGAGTCCGGGACAAGCTTTTGGCAGTAGGTTCTTCGGACTCAAATGTAGATGAATGCTGGAATAGCCTGAAAGAGAGTTTAGTAGATTCCGCGAAAGAAGTATGTGGTTGCTCAAAGAAGCATATTACAGCAAAAGGTGATGCATGGTGGGACGCGGAGTTGCAAAGCTCCGTAGAAAGTAAGAAGAAAGCATGGCAGGACTATGTTTCTTCTTTGAACCTGAATGCCAGTATGACAGAGATGAAGAAAGAAATATACCGGCAATGCAAGAGTGCCACCAAAACCTTAGTGAAAGAAAAGCGTGAAAGAGCCAGTGCGATTGAGGAGGAGAGGCTGGCGAAGAACTTCGAGAACAACACTAAACTCTTTTGGAGCAAAGTGAGAAAGTCTCGAGGTGATTCGTCAGGTTCCAGAATGGAAAGGATAAAGTCTAAGGATGGTGACATTCTTGCAGATACACAAGCTGTATTAACCCGGTGGAGTGAATATTTTGGAGAAATGTATGGAGATGCCCCGGAAACTGGTGCCACAGACGAGCCCAGAGACGAGTTTGTGGCACCGGAATCAACAGAGGGCATCACTATGGAAGAAGTTGAATGGGCGATAGGAAGTATGAAAAATGGTAAAGCTGCGGGAATAGACATGATATCTGCCGAGATGATCAAATATGGTGGAACTTGCGTCCGGGACGCCTTTCGGGTCCTTGCAAATCTTTGCTGGAGGACCGGTAGGGTCCCTACAGATTGGCGCCGCGCAGTCATTGTACCCTTGTACAAAGGCAAGGGTTCACAATATGACTGCGCTAATTACAGAGCCATTAGTTTGATCAGCTTGGCAGCCAAGGTGTATGGTAAAATTGTTGAGAGGAGAATGCGCGAGAAGTCCGATGGAATGTTGTGCGAGGCACAAGGGGGTTTCAGGTCCGGAAGAGGATGTTCGGATCAAGTTTTCTCCCTTCGCAACATCGTAGAGAAGCATCTGGCAGTGGGCCGGAAGGTTTTCTGCGGTTTTGTGGATCTGGAGAAGGCGTTTGATAGAGTTGTGCGAAAGAGACTTTGGGACATTTTGCCTGAGTATGGTATAAATGGCACTCTGCTGCGGGCCGTCCAGTCCACCTATGTGGACTGCAAGGCATGCGTACGGGTGGGTGGTAACATGTCACCCTGGTTTGACGTTGAAATCGGCGTCAAGCAGGGTTGCGTGTTGTCCGCTAGACTGTTTATAATATATTTGGATAAAAGTCTTCAAAGACTGAAAGCGATGAATGAAGGTGTACAAATGAGTGATCTAGTGGTAAATCATCTACTATATGCAGATGACGCGGTTTTGATAGCGCCAACAGCCACTGATCTGCAATCACTAGTCACAGTTATGAAAGACGACTGCATGAAAAATGGCTTACATTTGAATGTGAAGAAAACCAAAATTATGGTTTTTGAACGGGAAGAAACCAGAACGAATGCAAGGATTGTGGTTGGGAACGATGTGCTGGAGCAAGTGAATGAGTTTGTATATCTTGGATGCGCATTCAGTAAGGATGGAAAATACACCGCTGACATAGAGAGAAGAGTGAGTGCAGGGAACAGAGTGAATGGCGCGATGGGAAAGCTACTTGGGAGCCGGCACTTAAGCCGAAAAGCGCAGCTGGCCATACATAATGGAGTGCTTGTCCCAACGCTGTTATATGGCAGCGAGAGCTGGGTATGTAAGAAGGAGAATGAAAGTAGGATAAATGCGGTGGAAATGCGAGCTCTGCGGAAGATGTGCGGAGTGAAGCTGACCGACCGTATTCGCAACAGCGTAGTAAGAAAGCAAATAGGTATGAAAGAGAATATCGGTGTAAAGATGAGAAAGGGTATGCTCCGTTGGTTCGGGCATATAGAAAGAATGTCCGAAGAAAGAATGACAAAACTGATATACAACGCGAAAGTGGAAGGATGTAGGTACCGGGGAAGACCTAGACTATCTTACCATGACCAAATAGACCGGGTCTTATCTGAAGGACAAGTCAGGAGTCTCCGTAACCGGCGAGCGTGTATGAGACGAATTATGAGAGTAGAGGAAGCCAGAGAGGTATGTAAGGAAAGAGCCTGTTGGAACTCTGTACTCTCTGCCTACCCCGTAAGGGATCTGGCGTGATGATATAGATAGAAGCCGGTTTTTTGCTAAGGGGCAGTTACCTGCGTCTGTGAATGATGTTTAGAATCTCATGCGAAGAAATGATGCTTAGCGTGTCTTTTGATACTCAACTTATAATTAACTGAGGTGTACTGTGTACACCCATATCTCACCGACGATGTTAGATGCCAATGAAATAGTGGACGAACCCTTTGACAATACTCCGGGCAAAATTTTAGACTTCAGACTACTATCTATTGAGAAGTTTTTGATGGAAAACCTAGACCAGCTAGGTAGTTTACGGAAAAAGAAATTGCGATATATACAAGCTGTAACTTAATTAACGCAAGACCTGAAAGTAGTTTGTTCTAAATCAGTAACTGAAATGATTCCAATAATTTTTTAATATATCTTTTTTTTTTTTAATTTGCAAAAATTGCTTTGACTCCTTCAGTGCGGCATAAAGAAATCTATTTACTCTTGATTCATACCAATACGAAGATTTTAAATGCATTCCTAAAACGAATTTCTCAAAACGCATACATAAACTTACAAGTTTAATTGTTAATTGGGGTATAAAAGTGCTTAAAAAAAGGGGAAATACCTGTAAATTTCGAAATTTGGTTTTCGTTTTGAATTTATGAAGCAATTCTCTAATCGGGGTGTCTGAGGTCTTGCGTTTATTATGTTACACCTTGTATAGACATTCAAAATTAATTCACTTATGCTAGAAGCTCCAGTAACGAAACTTCAGCGTAAATTAAATATTTAATCATATTTATATAGGTTCGGAGTCTCCGTAACCGGCGGGCGTGTATGAGACGAACTATGAGAGTGGAGGAAGCCAGAGAGGTATCTAAGGAAAGAACCTGTTGGAACTCTGTACTCTCTGCCTACCTCGCAAGGGATCTGGCGTGATGATATAGATAGATAGATAGATATAGGTACCCAAAGATTATGCTAATGATTATGAGAATATTATGCTTACCGTCGAATGTGTGTAATGGGTAATAAACTGTGATTCTCTGTTTGTAAATGATTTTATTAGTTAATCCCTAGAGAGGAATCCTTAGGACTATCTTTTGCATATTATATAAATTATCCCTATAAAAAAGTAAAAGTTAGTTCAATCGTCAAATGCATATCTTTATGCAATGTGTTTACGTCTATTCCGTCTTGGGATCCGGTAATTAATATAATCAAATCCAAAACCAAGCATAACACTGCAAGACCTCAAGACACCGTGAGCTCATTCTGCGTAGATCGGACCAACAACAACAAAAATAATTAAGAAGTTTGAGGGTACCCCGGAACAACTATGCCTATTGGACGTCTAACACCTCAGTCCCTCCCGTGACCATGGGTGCTGCAAAGCACTCGAAACGTCGGGAACTAAAAATAAAAAAATAAACCGCGATAAAATCCGTAAAATAGTTTTATTTCATGTGTAATATTCGCGTAAATCTAAGAACTCAATATTCCGAAAAGTTGAAAAATATAATACCTTACCACCACCTTACTACTTTATTGATGAAGCTTTTAAACGTTAATACCATCTTAAACTAGCGCTACAAATGCGATTATACCTCTTCCGATGAAAACAAGGAAGCATAGTTACGGAAGTATTAATATTATTATAATAACATATACAAGTTATCAGTTATTTGTTTGTCAATTTTATCCGAATAACCTATCTTCAACTTCCGTAGAACGATATGGGATAGCCGATGTCCTTGTCTAACACCAGCTACGGAAACGAGAATGAGTTATTTGCCTTTACTGTTTAGAAATTAGGGTCACAGATATAATTTGGAGCTTGTATATTAGTATGTTGAATGGTGACCTTGTAACGCAGTAATTGGAATGTAGCCGGTTCTATCAGATGATTGTGACGTTTTACAGCTTTATAACAATTTGGTAACCGTTTCTACGCCTTGTGAATTAATCTGTGCGAATGGCACACCTGGCGATGCGTGTCAAAATTTTCAATTTATATTTTTAAAAACTATGTGTTTAGGAAGAATTACGTCTTATATTAATTTTTTTTAAGAATATTTTAAAAAGACTGCATGTACTCAACTATTTAGCAACAAATTCTATGGCGCTTGAGATGCCTGGCGTGTCATAACTAATGATTTTTGACCAAAGGGCTATCTTTGAGTAGAATCTGACGCAAGTATTCGGTTAACATGTTTCTTAAATCATACAAGATTAGAGTAAATTTAAAAAATATAGACTCCATTCTTGCACACAGATATTTTAATAAAATAATATTAGCCCTGTTAAGACACTGTCCACCGTTGGGCAAGGGCCTCCTCTCAAACTGACAGGGTTTAGGCCATAGTCCACCACGCTGGCCCAGTGCGGGTTTGCGAATTCACACACCTTCGAGAAACTCTTCGGCATGCAGGTTTCCTCACGATGTTTTCCTTCACCATTAAAGCAAGTGATAATTATTTTTTTATACGCACATGCTTTCGAAAAGACAGAGGTGCGTGCCTGAGTTTGAATCCGAGACCTTTGACTTTCCAGTCCAACGGCCTAACCACTAGGCTATCACTGCTGGCTGAAACAGATATTTTAAATATAAAGAAAAAATCATTTAAACTAATGCGTTTTAGCGTGTTATTCTGATAAAGACATTACATGCAATATGCTAAACTAGAAGTATCAGCTCATATAGTTACTTTCTGCAGCCGTTAACGCTAATAGAAAACTGGATATGTATGGAAATAACATTTTATTAATAAAGAAAAGTTATGTGGTCAGAAGATGGCGAAAAGAAGATAAAATACTTTGTATGTGTGTTTGTTCATTTTATTTTAAACTTAACCCCACACTAGGGTTTATTCCTGTGTTGTGGGTGCGTGTATGTGTGCGTCACATAAAGATTTGTCCCATGCAGGAATCGAAACCGCGACTACTAGACACAGTGGGCAGAGCCACTTAGCTCTTAACCACTGCGCTAAATCGTATAGTCTCACTTTTCTTTACTTCCTGTACTTGGCTAGTGCCCCAAAACTATTCACTGATACAAAACAGTTAATCATTAGTAACCACCCCCGCTTGGAGGCGTGATGGTGTATTAATGATCATCGATTACAATTACATTTTGTGATATCAACGATTACGATTACACTTTTAATCCTGAATCATGGTTCATCATTTCAGCCTATACTTGTCCACTGCTGAACATAGGCCTCCCCAATCGCTTTCCAGCGTAACCGGTCCGATGCCACCTGCATCCAACGATTTCCTGCGATTTTCACAAGATCGTCGGTCCATCTGGCAGGCGGTCGTCCTACGCTGCGCTTGCCAATACGTGGTCTCCACTCTAGAATCTTTCTGCCCCAACGCCCGTCCGATCTTCGCGCTATGTGGCCAGCCCATTGCCACTTCAGCATGCTAATCCTGAGGGCTATGTCGGTGACCTTGGTTCTTCTACGAATCTCCTCATTCCTGATTCGATCACGTAGAGAAACGCCGAGCATAGCTCTTTCCATAGCTCGCTGAGCAACTTTGAGCTTTTTTATGAGACCTATTGTAAGAGACCACGTCTCTGATCCATATGTCATCACTGGTAATAATCATGGTTGAATATTACAAAATGTAATAATTAATCTGATTGCATTTTACCCATCTCTGATACAAAATGACTAAATGAATAGAATTGATATTTTAGTGACATTTTAGGCAAAACGATGGTATAATGAATACGACCCGGATATATTAGAGATCAAACTTGTTATATTTTGTTACACCTACTACCTATTTCGTTATACACAAAGTTCACTCATTAGGTCACATATTTCGGTCCATAGCATAACCATGAATGCATTATTGTTTTAACCGCCTGAATTGGTTGTTATATATTAAAAGATTATTTAAATTTTTTTTTTATTTTTTTCTAAAGAAACGTAGCCCCACTCTAGGATTTATTCCTGTATCGTGGGTGGTTTACAAACGTGAAATTTCACATACACAAATACCTAGACCGGTACAAATAATTGTGGATCACACAAAGATTTGTCCCGTGCGGGAATCGAACCCGCGACTCTTAGACACAGTGGGCGGAGCGGCTCAAGCTCTTGACCACTGCGCTAAATCGTCCGTCAGACATTGCAAGTTATACTGCTCGTTAGGACTATCTATCTATATCATCGCGCCAGATCCATTGCTAGGTAGGCAAAGAGTACAGAGTTTCAACAGGTTCTTTCGTTACATACCTGTCTGGCTTCCTCCACTCTCGTAGTTCGTCTCATATACGCTCGCCGGTTACAGAGACTCTTGGCTTGCCCTTCAAATAAGACGCGATTTGTTTTGCATTGTAAAATAGTCTAGGTCTGCTCCGGTATCTACATCCTTCCACTTTCGCATTTTATATCTTTTTTGTCAATCTTTCATCCGACATTCATTTTATATCTCCGAACCAATGAAGCATATTTACACCGATCTTTCATCTTTACACCGATCTATCTTTCATACCTACACGCTTTCTTACCACGCTGTTGCGAATACGGTAGGTCAGCTTGATTCCGCACATCTTCCGGAGAGCTCGGAGTTCGAGCGCATTTATCCTGCTTTAATTATTTTTCTTACATTAGGATTAAGATGAAAAAATACCATCACATTTACCCATATGAGTAAGAAGTGTACACGCTCATATTTCCAACGATTTTCGGTCTTAATGTAATTTAGGGAAATCCTATTATCTTGACGATAACACTGATTGTGTTAAGCAGCTCCCCAATCTGTTATTCTAAAATACATAATGTGGGAAACTACACCAACGACTGCCTGGTGGGTCTAGTGGAAAATAATGCGCTTTACGATCACGAGGTCCTGGGTCGAAATGTAGTTTTTCCATTGAAAAGTTCCCAGTATCAGTCCGAGTCTGGAATTGTGCCCGGTATATGGCAATAGGTTACCCTATTACATGGGACCTAACATTGTCGGCAAAAAGTGGGTGTACACAGTACACCTCTGCCACTCCCTCTAGGAATATTAAGGCGTGACGGCGTTAGAAAACTATACTGTAAAAAAAAGGCCAGTTTAATGATACAATTCATAAGATTATCCTGCTGTGATTCGCACCAGATCTTTTCAGTGGAAGCCGTGTTTGAATTCGGTTGTAAATGATAATAATTTAGACGCTTCTAAGTGCCAGTTTTTTAGCCTATACAAATTATTCTCTCTGCTCACTGACGCGGTTTACATCTCGGCAGTTTCATGTCCACTTCTAGTCTCACTGCCGCAGAAATGGTCTAAATGAAATCCTGGTATAACAGTAAAAAACCCTGTCGCCTAACTTTAGGAATAGTTTAGACATAAAAAAACCTAGCCCACACAAGAAATTATTCATATATCTTACATGCGTTTCAAACATGAAATTTGAATTTACAAATACTCAAAACCGAAATATATATTTGTTCGGGAAAAAAGCTAAAATTAACTTAGAGCTATATGAAAATTGGTACATACACAACCAGCTTCTTGCTCCTCTTCTAAGTATTTATGTGTATAACGAGCTCATTATCAATCTTTAGCAGTCCACGGCTGGACATAAGCCTCTCAATTTACCCCTTACGGAGATTGAAGTTCGGAGTCTAGTGAGCAGAGCGGCTGACAACTAGAGCAAGGCGTCATCGAAAACCGTCTTAAAAACATTTTGGAACCTTGGTTGTTCGTTCATTAAATAATCTTGCCGAACCCTAAAGTCGTATGCCATCACAAACTATTAATAGTCACTAAAACCGCTAAATAACTCGCTACGGTTTTTTGTATGTATGTATATAATTAGGTCGTGATTTGAATATATTATGTAATAACGAGGAATGTGAATGAGAATAAAAATAATATAAATTAAATTTACTTGATCTAAAAATAAACAATGAATAAGGTCACTTCTGTTTACAAGCTTTTATTGAGCTTGCAATGTTTCTTCTGTCTTTCCGGTTCAAATCTTGTGATTCATTTTTCAAGCACTTATAGGCCGAATGAGTTGAAATTTGGCATACGTATGTAAGTCCGATGGCAATACATATAAGATACCATGGAGCTGGTCTGATGATGGAGTCGGAAGGTGGCCATAAGAACATGTGAAATATACAACGTAACCCCCTCGTGTTTAGGCTTGTTAGATCGGTATTGGTGAGTACTTTACAACCAGTTAGTGTTCAGGATCTGGTGATAAAGCTGAAAAGCGGCCAATGGAACCACACAAGTACTCAATATAACCCCGTGTTTGGGCTCGTTGGATTTGTCTTGACGACTACTTTAGACCCGGATGGTGTCTAGGGTCTAATGATGGAGCCGGAAGGAAGCCATAGGAACTTCTCAACTAAGCAAGATATATTCGTTGTATTTTTTGCTAATCTAATGCATGTATATATATGCATAAAGATGCATATACAAGCTGTAACATAATTAACGCAAGACCTCAAAGTAGTTTGTTCCAAATGGGTAACTGAATTGATTCCAACAATTTTTAATGTATTTTACATTTTTTTTAAATTTGCAAAAAATGCTTTTACTACTTCAGTTCGCTATAAAAAAACTAAATGTATTCTTGATTCATAGCAATAAGGAGATTTCAAATGCATCCCTAAAACGTATTTCTCAAAACGCACACATACACATACAATTTTATTGTTAATTAGGGTATAAAAGTGCTTAAAAAAAGGGGTAAAAACCTTTAAATTTGAAAATTTGTTTTTCGTTTTGAATATATGAAGCAATTCTCTAATTAGGGTGTCTGAGGTCTTGCGTTTATTATGTTACACCTTGTATATACATGCTGGCAATATACTTTACGCTAAGAACGTTATTATATAATGAATATAAATATATAATATTTTAATAAATATAATTTTAATAAAAATATTCGTAACGTCGGGAGTCTCCACTGTGTCTAAATTACATTATGACCTAACATCATGGGCAAAAAGTGAATGAACACAATATACCTCTGCCGCCTCTGCAGTGTGATTTTTCTATTAAAGAATTTTCAAACGCAATCCAGAGTCTGATATCATGTCCAATATTATGGAAATAGGCTTGCCTCCTATTACATTGGGACCTAACATCGTCGGCGATATGAGAGTGTACACAGTACACCTCTGTTACCCTGCTTGGGACATAAAGAAGTCACTTCTATATTTCCCTTTTATTTAATAATTTTGAAATTTTTTTATCATCATATCCAGTGGGTCGAGAAACCTACGCTTAGCAAGTGTTATCGCATAATTAGAAACACAATCTAGTATGTAACATTTAGTAATAATATACAAGGAACTAAGGTAATCATGTTTAACATAAAGCTAGACAATTAATTTTAAGCTCAATCTCGACGGACTCAGAGTCCAAGGCGAAGGGAATCAACAATCTAAAATTTAATGTAGCACGTTGACCTCTGTTTCCACAACATAATGCACAAAATTCTACCGATATAAAAATTACGCTCGTTTTCGTGCGTACGAGCGTGAATACGAGCCCTTTTCACAAGCTTTTAATTAACTTGCACTGTGCCTTTATCTGTCTCTTTCCAAACAAAGCTAGACTCCGGACTCATACTGGATTTTTATCGAT
This sequence comes from Phalera bucephala, assembly GCA_905147815.2. Classification (NCBI taxonomy): domain Eukaryota; kingdom Metazoa; phylum Arthropoda; class Insecta; order Lepidoptera; family Notodontidae; genus Phalera; species Phalera bucephala. The sequence goes on from LR990616.1 coordinate 4,708,222, forward strand.
AAATTACAATTACATGATGTTTCTTTGGTCGTTGGTCGGTTTACCTTTTTATTAATTTATGTAATTTACTATTTTGAGTGATAAGTTAATTAATTATTATTATTTATATACCGATATTACATTATTTTGCTTAGTTCTATAATAAGGTAACTACAGGATTGATATAATACCCATAAGAACTTAATCTATACATTCGTGATGTTTGCCATTGAGGAGTCCCCTGGTGTATCTAAGCCCAACGCAAAAAGAATCTTTAAAATCAGTTCATTAATAAAGATGTTATAAAAAAACACAGACAAACTGTAAACCTCCACTTTTTTTTTAAATCGGTTAATATTCTAAGTAGTTCTATGGTAGTGTATATATAGGATTAAGACAATACTTATAATAACTCAATTCACAAATTCGTATTATTTGTCGTTAAGGCGTTTCCTGGTGTATCTTTAAAGTGCAAAGTCCAATACCGATGAAATTAAAACGGGACCACTTTGAAGCTACACTGAATCAAATGCAAAAAGAATCAACAAAATCGGCTCAAAATTGACGGAAATATCGGTGACCATACAGACGAACATAGAATCTCCTCCTTTTTAAAGACGGTTAAAAACACAAAGGCTTCGGATGAACAAAGAATATCTAAAAACATTGCATGCCTAAATAAGCTAGAAACTAAATCATCCTAAGTCTCTATGAATCATTGTGTCAACTGAGAACCACATAATGATTCTTATGTAAATGTTCTAAACGATACATCCATATAAATGTGAGAATTATGGTTAGGTTAAAAGTTATAGCCCACCTTTGGAGGACAAAGGCGACAGAAGGGGTGAAGGGAGCTAAATTATTTCTACTTCCTGTCTTTAGTTTGACAGGTGGCAATCGCATCGCATTAATGTATGATCTATAATACATACACAACAACATACTACAGTCAATCTTGTGTACCTATGTGTCTATTAATATATATATCAATACGCCAGATCCCTTGCTCCCATCCCAGCGATCTTATACTTTTTTTTTTCTTTTTTTTTTTTTACATTAACTATTTTAATTTAATAAACACTGGGAATTAAATGGCCACGTAATCATAGCTGTATGATTGTATCTGCTTTCATTGCGTCGTCCTCGTCGATAATTACTACAAAATTCCAGTAGGTCATCATTCAGCCAAACGTAGATCACACACAGATCATCGCCTTATGAACACCTGGGTGTGCAATAAAGGTAACTTTATAGGACGAAGAAAAATCTGATCCCGTGACCATGGCTGCTGTAAAATACGCGTAATCTCGGGAACTTTAAAATTAAAAATAAAACGCGATGAAGCCCAAAAAATAGTTTGATTTCATTTCTGTCCCAGAGATTTTCATTTGGCGACGATATGGTTCAAATTCGTTATAGCAGATTTTTCTTCCAGTCAGGTTGTCGAAATAGTTACTGACAAGGCCTTACCCTACTTGCATAATTAATCAATAGTGAGATTATCATAATTCTAGCAAAATTCACTCATATATCATTCAAAAGCTATTGAATCGTATAATTAATTTATTTCCATGTATAAAATTCGCGTAAATCTAAATACACGGATTATCACGGACAGGTTTTTTCACAAGAATTCGTTAATTCCTCTACCCCTCATATTTAACCATTTCGCAAGTAAATGTAGCCATTTAAATGCATAATTGTGGTTTCATCTTCCAGACGTTGCATAATGATAACCTTGATCTATTGAGTGAAGTAAAAGACATAATGAATTCATAGCGTGAATTAACACCTGCTATCGATATCCGCGGTTTAGCGTGCGATATTTTTGATCTTCATGCCGGAACTATATATTTTCTGTACCTCGAGTATGAGTTATTTACTGACTTCTTAGATTTGATTTTTTTGATGATGAATATTTTTTGTGGTGTTTTTAGAGGTCACCAAGGTTAAGCAGAGTTCGGCTCCGTCAGTTTAAGATGGTGACCATTTGTTGCATAATTTAAGCATATCCATACTTTAGAAAGCATGCTAAGCCGTTGTTCTCAATTAGTTACCACTTCACGTGGTAGTCGTTAAGCAAGGTTGGGCGGTTTGATAAGTTCCAAAAACAGGTGGCCACAAACCTGTCTTCATTATTCCATAGTGGATCGACATGGAGTAACTCTCTTTACTCTCACCTCGATCTGTGAGAAGAGGTCTTTACCCTTGCCAGTGGGAACAGTATACGCTAATTTATTGATGCATACATGAAAATTGTGCCACCTCTTGCCCCCTAAAATATTATAATACGAAATACACATAGACACGCGTAAAATCACGACGTTTTCTATTACAAAACATCTAACTGACATTGACTGTGAGAAAAAGTAGTACAAGTTCACACAAATATGCGGCGATGTGAAAGCGACTTCATAGTGTCCCCCTCGCGTGGAGCTTTGAGGAACTAAAAAACCCCGTATACACGTTGTGAACATTCTGATGATGTGTTCTTCAGATAAAAATGTATTATCATTTTTGTTCAATAACTTAAAATGTTTTTTGCTGCATCTGTCTCATTTATCACTAGGTCTTAGATTCGAATCCTATGTCGGACAAAGCGTGGTCTAAATATTGAAAAACATTCAGTAGCAGTCGAGAATCTGGAATTGTTCCATAATAAATCATCGGCGATGTATAAGTAGTACACGTCTGTTACCCCCGCTTAGGGCATATAGGCGCTTATTTATCTTTCATCAATTTTTCTATACTCTGAAAATTATGCCTTTATATTTTGATAATTAATAAAACGATAACAGATTTATGTGACTTTTGAGCTCGAAAGTGGTCAGATAAGTTTGAAAACGATGTTATTGGAAGTTTGTTTAAAACCGGTCACAACACGATAACATTATGTTACAACAAAAGGAAGATAGAAAACGACTATTAATAAATTCTTAAATTGCGCTTCATAATTACTTCAAACAAACAAATTAAAAGCTAATGTCAACATTTGGGTTACAATGACACAACATATTGGTCAAATAATGATAATTACTAATCAATTTTATCAATGAAAAATGTCTTACATTTGACTGTGAAGAAACCCAAAATTATGGTTTTTGAACGGGAAGAAACCAGAACGAATGCAAGGATTGTATATGGGAACGATGTGCAGGAGCAAGTGAATGAGTTTGTATATCTTAGATGCGCATTCAGTAAGGATGGAAAATACACCGCTGACATAGAGAGAAGAGTGAGTGCAGGGAACAGAGTGAATGGCGCGATGGGAAAGCTACTTGGGAGGCGGGACTTAAACCGAAAGGCACAGCTGGCCATACATAATGGAGTGCTTGTCCCAACGCTGTTATTTGGCAGCGAGAGCTGGGTATGTAAGAAGGAGAATGAAAGTAGCGGTAGTAGTAGAAATGCGAGCTCTGCGGAAGATGTGCGGAGTAAAGCTGACCGACCCTATTCGCAACAGCGTAGTAAGAAAGCAAATAGGTATGAAAGAGAGTATCGGTGTAAAGATGAGAAAGGGTATGCTTCGTTGGTTCGGGCATATAGAAAGAATGTCCGAAGAAAGAATGACAAAACTGATATACAATGCGAAAGTCGAAGGATGTAGGTACCGGGGAAGGCCTAGACTATCTTACCATGACCAAATAGACCGGGTCTTATCTGAAGGACAAGTCAGGAGTCTCCGCCACCGGCGAGCGAGTATGAGACGAACTATGAGAGTAGAGGAAGCCAGAGAGGTATGTAAGGAAAGAGCCTGTTGGAACTCTGTACTCTCTGCCTACCCTGTAAGGGATCTGGCGTGATGATATATATAGATAGATAGAATTTAGTCACACATTTTTTTTCTCATATCATTATGTTATTTGTATCAGCCAAGCATGCAGTGTGGGGTACCTTTGGACATCATTAGACCGATCGAAAATTGAATCGATCTTGTATTTTATTGCCTTATATAAAAACCTGACCTATTTTTATTTACATATCTCAAATTTTATTGCCAACATTACTTCTAAACCTCAAAGTAAAACAATGCTACACGTGATTCGATTTAATTTTTATTTCCTTTAAATAGAACCTAAAATCCAAACCTGATTTCCGTCAACAGGTTCTTGACCTAGGTTTTTTGCTCCATTCATACCTCAATCGTGTCATACAACTGTCAGCTGTTGCTTATAAAAAATATGATACCATAACATACAGTTGGGATAGCTTTTGTTTATATTGGAAACATGTATTTATTTTTAAAGCATAAAATTATGTTACGTATGTAGTATATTTAGAAATTCCATTTTTTTTTTAATTAATGACGTAGAATATCAGTGAATCTAATGAAATTGTCATTAATTTATAACGAGGCGGTGTAAATTATATCAATAAACATTACTTTGTAACAAACAATAATTATTTTATATACCTACTATAAACAATACAATTCTTCTAATGCATGTAATTATAAGAACAAAGTTTAATTTAACACATACGGAAACACCTTCCTAGTAGTTTTATAGTGGAGAATATCCATCTAACCATGAAAATTTAATATCAAACCAATTAAGCGGACAACAAAACGAACTTTTTATATGTGTAGTTAACAAGTAAATACAAGGTCGCATACACCACAAACAATATTGTAACACGAGTAAATATTACAAATATTCGAAGGCCGTCGGGAGGCGAGTCCGAAGATAGATTGCTAAATCGCAATCTCTTGTGTACCACCCGCCTTTCAAGTGCAGACGGTTACACAATGTTTGACGGGCCTCGTCCGAGTGAAATAAACTTAGAAATATTAATACGGATTATTTTTACAACTTTAAAAATGGACAAAATATTTTTGTAATTGAATAGACTGGAGAAAAATTGAATGAATATATTTTTTACGATTGTAATTATAATCTTGCGTATGACAGATTTTCATATTATTATATGATGTATTAAAAAAATTTTAAAATTTAAGGTCCCAATTTAAAAGGGGAAAACCTATTAACATGATACCGGGCACAATTTCAGACTCCGGACTGCTTTTGATAATTTTACGATAAAAAAACTACCCTGTGTCACTTTCGGCGTATAATGTCACGATTGCAAAACTAACAACATCGGATTCTAATCCGGAATCTGTTATTCACAAGCCGCAAAATCAGCCACTGTAGGCTTATCACCATCTATCTATATCATTGTTTTTCAATATGTCGATAGCGACTCCCTGGGGGGTCGCGAAGCCTCTGTAAGGGGGCCGCGAAGCCTCAGTAATAAAGAAGAAAATATATTTATGTTAGGAAAACGTTAATTAGTTAAATATTTTTTTGGAACTAAAAAAATGGAAATTTAATTTTTTTAGAATATCATTATTTTATATTTATATTTTTAAATATTTAAGTATTTCAAAAAACATCTGTAACATAATAGTTTCCAAGCGGGACCAGCAGAGCGGTATTTTTTACCGATAGAATTCCTTATGATATATTTGTAGTAGGAATAATCCGTATTTATATAATTATTATCAGATAAATCTCATTTAAATCGCTTGTAACATAATTTTAAAGGCTAAACAACAACACGTAGTAATTAAAAATTACGAGAACACAGGTCTATGAGTTATTGTGTTCGATATTTATCTTTAATTCCAAAAAACTGATGCATTGTCGGAATATCATTGCACTTTGAATCAAACAAGAAAGCCAATACTACAATCATAGTAAATAAAACCTTATTCTTATTACAGCAAGGTCGTTTTTGGTGTGCGTCGATCATGTGACTTGTGTCCTTGTGGGTGCGTGGGAGACGGAAAGATTCTGATTGGTAGACCGAGCGCGGGCTATTCAATTGTGGTTCGGTCACCGGCGCGCGAGCACTTTCGCAAGACTTCAGTCAAGTTTTCGCTTTCATCCGTTGAGATGAGGATGCGTGATTTTGTATTGTATTGATAAATAAGAGAGTCAAAGATGTTGTGTTTATCTTCAAAAAATAATCGGTATGAAACAAATTATAATTATGATACATCGGACTAAAAATCGTGCGTAGATATTATGAAGAAATAATAATTACAATAATAAGCATAACAATAAATTAAATTTTATAAAATAATAACGCGCATAAACTTACAATTTCTATTTTTTTTCATTTAGTGACAGTTTAAAATCCGAATAATAATTATTATTATTTCACACACATAAAAATAATAATTATTATTATTTCACACACATAAAAATAATTATTATTATTATTTCATCACTTCTTAATAATATTTAAGTATTATCAAAATATTTAAAAATATAATTTATAAAAGATATGATCATGAACTAGTATACATATAAAAAACAACGATTTTTTTTTAGTATCGCCATAATTCAATATTTGTACGTTTCATTTTTAAATATACTAAAACGAAACTAGACAAATAAAAACCTTATTCCCAAACGATAATATACATTTTTATTTGTTACAGGTGACGGCTTGCTTCCGGCAAATTGTTACCAGAACTAAGTTACAACGTACTTCAGAACTATTGAAGTGAAAAGTGACTAGTGTCAGTGAAACGGAGCGACTTAGTAAAGTTTAGTGAACACTAAAGTGAACAAACGGCACTAAAAAATGTCGGGCTTTGTGAAAATTGCGATAGACGATTATTACTCTGACAGTAATTGGACGACCATCATCAACAAATACTGGATGCTGGCAGAGAGAGTGTCAGGTAAATCTATATTTTCTTTTAATACTTCTGCCACACCTGCATTACCACATACGCAAAAACGCAGACTGACAAAATCATTTTTGCGTCACACAAAAATTTGTACTACGCGGGGATTGAACTCGAGGCTAACTAAACCTTTCTTTTTGTCATATGCGAATCTAAGTCGAGAATACTTAATTCAATGAAAACGTTTCTTTAAGAAAATGTGGCCTACAATCAATCCATCAATTAGCCTATCGCAGTCCACTGCTGGACATAGGCCTCTCCTAACACGCGCTATTGCACACGGTCCTCCGCCTTCCGCATCCAGCCCGTCCCAGCGACCTTTTTGAGGTTGTCGGTCCATCTAGCTGGGGGCCGTCCTACCTTACGCTTACCAAGTCGCGATCTCCACTCTAGGACACGCTTGCTCCATCGGCCGTGGAGAAGGACTGCAGATGTGACCAGCCCATTGCCACTTTAGCTTACTGAGTCTGCGGGCTATGTCGGTAACTTTGGTTCTTTGTCGGATTACCTGGTTACGAATTTTATCCTTCAAAGAGACGCCGAGCATAGCTTGCTCCATAGCCCGCTGTGCAACTTTGAATTTGTGGACTAGTCCCACTGTGAGTGTCCACGTCTCGGCCCCGTAAGTCATAGCAGGTAGAACGCATACACTAGTTCCTATATCGTGGGTACATTAACATACATAAAATTCAAATACAACAACACTCAAAACGAAACAAACATTTGTGGGTCGCAGAAAAATTTCTCCCGTGTGATTGCACCCGCGGCTATTCGATTCGGTATGCAGAGCGCCAAAAAAATTTTTTTTTTCAATGTTACCATGAACAACTAAGAATTATTTCTTTGTCCTGTGTATATATACAAGGTGTATCGTCATTAACGCAGGACCTCAGACACCCCGAATAGCTTACTGCTTCACAGATTCAATACAAAAACCGATTTAGCAATTTTAAAGTTCTTTACCCCTTTTGTAAGCACTTTTATACGCCAATTAACAATGAAACTTCTACGTGCATGTGTGCAAATTGAGAAATACATTTTTTAAATGCATCTCCATATTGCTTTGAATCAATAATGAATTTAGTTCGTTGTAGCGCACTGCCGGAGTAACAGCATCTTTTGCAAATTTAAAAAAAAATAAAAATAAAAACATTTAAAATATTTGGAATGAATTCAGTTACCGATTTAGAACAAAATACTTTCAAGTCTTGCGTTTATTATGTTACAGCTTGTATACCCAAATGTACATACATAAAATTTACATGCGCAAACTCCCAGACCGAAACAAAAATTTGTGGATCACTCAAAGATATTTTTTCGTGCGGAGATCAAATTCTAAACTTAGGCCCTTATTATAATAATATTAGCCCTGTTAAGAAACCGTCCCACTGTTAGGCACGGGCCTCCTCTCAAACTGAGTGGGTTCAGGCCATAGTCGCCCACGCTGGCCCAGTGCGGGTTGCCGAACTTCACACACCTTCGAGAATCTCTTAGGCATGCAGGTTTCCTGACGATGTTTTCCTTCACCGTTAAAGCAAGTGATAATTAATTTTTAATACGCACATGCTTTCGAAAAGACAGAGCTGCGTGCCTGGGTTTGAACCCGAGATCGATAATCTACTGAACCGCTTCTAAAAATTCTTTCACCATTAAAAAGCTATATTATCCAGAAGTTGCATAGACCCCGTAGGTGGCGCTGTTGTCACCGGGGGTGAGAAGTCTCGGAAAACTGCTAATGTTAAATATTCGAATAACCTTCCTCTCCACCAAATTGATAAATTATATACAACGTCGCGAGTTACGGCCGTGATGAAATATTCATCAATATTCATTCATCAATATATTTATTAAATAGTTTTACTATTGCCTCGGTCACCTTTACCTACATATATTTTGGAGGAGGGGCGTTATTTTTTTTCTAAACCTTCGTTTTACTTAGAGCTACCCCACACACAAGGAATTATTTTAGTGTTGTAAAAACGCTCGCGTTTTCTACATGTTTCAACGTTTGTGAGCGTCCACTCAACGCTAAACGCTCGACTGCAGCGCTCATTTTTACAACACTAAATTATTTACGTGTCGTGGATGCGTTAAGGGCCTACCACGATGGACCATTTATCGACTCGGAGAATGACAGTGATGCAATAACTTTACAAAAGAATAATAAGGGACGACTTATGTGCAAAAACAAATTTTATCATTTTCTAAAAAATACTACTATGCAATAAAAAACTGCTTTACATGAACTTTGCCACAATTATTTACTGTGTTTTAAATAAATTCTATTGATCATTCTAAAGCATTTCGAGTTGGAATCAGAACATGTAAAACAATAGAGATGACTTTAGATTTTTTCTATCGAGAAAATTTAGGTAAATCGTGTTTTCCTTTTGCGTAAAATATGCAGTTAAAAATCATATTTAGAAATATTAAGGCTCTAATCCGTATATTTTTGGAAGTACATAGAGTACAAAAACACGTGTTGCGGTAGCCCCTGAATACAAACATAAATAAAAAAAAAACACTGTGACGCTTCTATTCCCGAATCAGGGGTGGCATTGAATGGGACATAGCGAATAAAAGCCCAGAATGAAAAAGCAAACGCTTTCCGATACTTTTCGAACCTACTGGTTAACGGATGAAAAAGGTCTAGTGATTAAAGCATCGGCCACTTCGCTCACAGGATCGGGTTGTCGCGGGTTCGGTCCCTATACAAGCTGTAACATAATTAACACACGACCTGGAAGTAGTTGGTTCTAAATCGGTAGCTGAATTGATTCCAACATTGTGGAAACATGTCGGATAATTTAGCGCAGTGGTTAAGAGCTTAAGCCGCTCCGCCCACTGTGTCTAATAGTCGCGGGTTCGATACCCGCACGGGACAAATCTTTGTGTGATTCACAATTATTTGTTCCGGTCTGGGTATTTGTGTATGTGAATTTTCATGTTTGTAAACGCACCCACGCCACTTGAATAAATCCTAGTGTGAGGCTACGTTTAAAAAAAAACAATTTGTAATTTGCAAAAAATGTTGTTACCCCTTCAGAGTGCTATAACAAACTAAATTTATTCTTGATTCAAAGCAATACGGAGATATCAAATGTACTTGTAAAACGTATCTCTCAATACGCACACACACGTACATATTCCATTGTTTATTGGGGTATAAAGTGCTTAAACATGAGGTAAAAAACTTTAAATTTGGAAATTTGGTTTTCGAACCGAATTCGTAAAGCAATTATCTAATCGAGGTGTCTAAGGTCTAGCGTTATTTACATTACACTTTGTATAATAATAGTAGTATCCCACCTACTAGGCAAAGGTCTTCTCTCACAAATCGAGGTGAGAGAGATTAGGTCATACTCCACCACGTGGACCCAGTGCGGATTGGTGGAGGCAGGTATGTGGCCACCTGCTGTTGAAACTTATCAAGCTGCCTATAATGATTCCAACTCGGCTTAACGACTACCACATTAAGCGGGAACACAGCGGCCTTAACGTGCCTTCCGAAGCGCAGAGACGCTTGAATATGAAAATGCCACAATCGGTTACCGATCTCAGGGCGACCGAGTCGAACGCTGCTTAACCATGGTGATCGGTAAGAACACCGCGGTTGCACAGCGCTACGAGCGCCTCATTAAAGGTTGTATGCAAATAGCAAAAATCCGGTCGTACGGGGTTATTCTTGAAGATGTTTGTCCTAGAGTAGGCTGGCGGGCGTCTTTGGCGGATAATATGCTTATTTTTCCAATATTGAGACTAGCATTTTTTTATTTTTTTTCTTACTCCATACAGAATACCAGCTGTAAATGACAGGTTTGATTGAAACGAGTTTTTGTAGGTATATTTTATTTTAATTTTCTTGAACAATAATAAAATAAACGGGTGTAGCAAGAGTGTAGTGTGTGTAGTGTACTACCACTTTTCGCCGACGATGTTAGGTTCCATGTAATAGGGGTGAGCCTATTGCCACATATAGGGCACAATTCCGGATACTGGGAATCAATCACAAAGTGCAGTATTCTCGCAAATAATAATGGGCTTTTTCTTTGACACACGTAAGTCATCAACTTAATCATCGCCTATAACCGATTCGTTCTCTCATATTTATTTTCATTCACGTCTGCCAACTATGATTTGAAAATGCATGTCATATTCGGATTCAACATTCATTAAAAGGCCAAACTACACTCATTCTAGTGAGCATACGAGTACCTCTCATAAGCGAACAAGATAATACGAACCCTATCCGCTCTTCCCTCCTATCAACCGCTACCGCCTTTCGTGGCATGTTCTCACCGACCCTCCCGATACCCTTAGATCCCTTCTTTCAGATACAGATACCGCACACAGGATCAGACACCGACCTCGCCGGCGAGGTCGAAGAATCCCTTGCCCGAGCCGGTATAGAGCACCACGGCGAGTCACGTAGTATACGCCCTCTCCCATAGCGACTGCCCAAGCCGAGGCCGTTCCTCCTTGAGGTGCCCTTGAGCTAGTTGCCCCCTTGCCCTTCTGGCTCGAGCGTAGTGGTTGGACGCTCGCCCTCTTGTCCGGTGAAGCTGTAAAGGCCCCGCGGCCAACAGCGTAGATCATTCACACACACACACAACCCTACCCACTCTCTACAGTTTTTTTCTTGCGCGGTAATTTCTTTTCGCGAGTTAACCTGGGCAGGTTAACCTCCATAAAGTTTCTTTTCTGGCACGTTAATTTCTTTTCGCGCATTATTTTTTTTTTTCAATTAACAATAAAACTTGTACGTGTATGTGTGCGTATTATACGAGCGAGAAATACGTTTAAGAAATCTCCATATTGCTTTGAATCTATAAGAAAATTAGTTTGTTATAAAACAAACGTAAGAAACATTAAAAATTGTTGGAATCTATCAGTTGCCGATTTAGAACAAACTACTTACAGGTATAACGTTAATTATGTTAAACCAGTAAGCTTTGCAAAGCATACATATATATTCAAGGGGGATAAAACGTTACGGAGGTCCCATTAATAGGGGGCCAGTCTATTACTAATATACCGGACGCAACACGAAATCCCCGCTAAAGTCGATAAAGTTATATTAAAATATGTGTGTGATGGAATTGTTCCTCTCAATGTCCGTAGAGACATGGTGCTACCCACGAAGGCTAGGAGATAGCATTATTACATTTCCCTATACAATCAAACGTGTCACTGCACGGGGTGGTGTTGGTGGTGAAGAGGACGTTACACCTCGCCCACATATGTATTTGCCACCTAGCTGAGATGCTCACCGCTCTGTCGTTGGAAGGATAGTTGTTGGAAGATACATTGCACAGTTGCTTATGAAGTCGGAGCGAGTCGTTAATACGCAGTAAACGACAAATAAAAAAAAAACAATAAAAGGGCTAAGAAACCAGTACCTGCATACTCTGGACCTGCTTGGACATAAAAATCGCACAGTAATAGCAATGCAATCATTTTTTGTTTATTTTTATTTTTGTCGAGCTATGCTATTTTAAAACGCGGTTACTACACTTTATATTTTTATTTTTGGTGACAACAAGGTGTGGGAACAAGTTTGTGGTCACCTGCTAATGAAACTTATCAAGCGGCTTATGACGTTTTCAACTTGGGTTAATGACAACCACATGAAGTGGTAACCGGGACCAACTTAACTTATTGGTATAAGTTATTATTTAGACAATTATTGTTTTGTTTATCTTAATAAAACAAAAACTAGTATATCATAGACCCACTTAGGGGTCACAAGGAGGCCCCCACTCCATTAGTGTGAGATGTGTGACCGATATGATATTTCCATTTTCGAGCATCTCTATACTTCGGAAGGCACGCTAAGCCATTGGTTCCGGTTACCACTTCATGTGGTAGCCATTAAGCCATGTTGGAAACGTCATAAGCCGCTTGATAAGTTTCATTAGTAGGTGACCACAAGCTTGCTTCCACCACCACACTAGGTCCGTTTTGGTGTATGACCTATTTATTATCTCTCATGGTCACTAACCTTGTGAGAGAAGGGCAAAGGCTGACAATGGAATAAGTACAATGTAAATAGTTTAATTTATGCCAAAAAGATTTTTCACTAATATGATAATATAGCTAAACATACTGAGCTCTTAGATTTACGCGAATATTACACACGAAATAAAACTATTTTTCGAATTTTATCGCGGTTTATTTTTGATTTTTAAGTTCCCGACGTTTCGAGTGCTTTGCAGCACCCATGGTCCTTCCCGTGACCATGGGTCCAGATATAGTTTTATTTTATAACTAAACAATACAATACTATGACTAAACATTTATTCATACGTAAAGAGATACCGAAGACATGTGTGTCTTTTTAACTCCGTCCAGTAAAGTCTGGTTGTTTTTTATATTTTATAAATAATTATATACACAAGAGGACTAAAGTTTCTTGATAAAGTAACGGTGTAAAGAACAATAACCTATTAAAGGTTATTACTTCGAGAATCGTTTTTTATTTACTCGTGCTATATTTATCAGAATCCTTCTGTTTCGTCTTCCCAAGCTAGAATATTCATAAGATAAAAAAAGAAACTTGCCTATATTCCTCAAAGGGGCTTGGCAGAGGTGTATGCCGAGTGTGTCAAATACCAATGTAATAGGGGTTAAGTCCATTGCCACTGAACAGGGTACAATTCCAGACTGCGGATTGAGAATAAGGATTTTTTAGTAGAAAAACTTCAACCTTAAGACATCTAAGAAATAATGTGGTTGATTTAGGTTCACAAAAATGACGGGTTTTTTAAATATATGGATCCTATTCCTTAACCATTGTGTATACTTCTGTCGTCAATTAAGGTTTTAGCCTAGTATTAATCCTGACGCCTACCCTGCTAGATGATAATATATACGATGGTTCCTTTACTGTACGTGCGGCGAAACTGGATCTGTCTTCCGCATTCCATACGTGATAGCTGTTCTTCAGATGTTTTTAGAAGAAGAGTTAAAGAGCATTTCCTCTGTGTATGATATATATTATTTATATTTTTATATATATATGTACTTTATATTATTATGTCGTATTAATATATTGTACCTATGTATGTAGTGATTTCGTTATTTCTTCATTAATTATAAGATTGTTGTGCAATTGCCATTTAATTGCCCTGTCTACACTCAAAGGTTAACTGGTAGATAACTCAATGGGAGTTAAGTTCGCCTTTGTACATCATTTGTGTAAATATGCTTACAAATTTGTTATCTTTTGTACAATAAAAATAAATAAATAACTTAGTATTAGTATTAATTAATTTACACCTAACTAGATATTTTTGATATTAGGTTTGGACTTCAACAATGATTTTTTATTACATGTATGATGTTAGGCTCGAAAAATACACATTTGTCTATTGTCATAAAACTCGAAAATTGAAAGCAATTAAATAAACACTGTAACGCTAATAATACGCGTTACCTAAATGCCTTATAAAAGAAAGCACCATTGTCAAAACGTTTCGGCACTTTCACATTCTGAAGTCACGTGATCGATGCGACCCGAGGCGATTCTGATGGTCAGTGATGATCATTGATATTGTTCATCATTATTTTTCATGACATATAGGTTTAAACTCAAACTATCATTATTGTCTTATGTTAAGAAATGGTACGCCCGGTATAATGACAATAGACTCGCCCCCTATTAAATTGGATCTAACATCTTCGTGAGGGCATACAATCTACCTGTGCCAGTCGCACTTGGAGAATATAGGTGGGTCGCTGTTTATTTTTTAATCTATCTATCTTTATGATCACACCAGATCCGTTGCGGGGTAGGCAGTGAATAAAGAGTTCAAACAGGTTCTTTCCTTACCTAACCTTACCTCTCTAAATATTATATATAAGCCTTTCTTCACTAAGTGGGCGTTTCTACTATATATACCCATACATCGCGGACAATGGTACGTCCCAAAGTAATAAGGTCGATGCCTATTACCACTGGTTCAATGGTTAAGACCTTAAGCCGCTCCACCAACTAGATCGCGTTGTCGCGCTTTCGATCTTCGCACGGTAGTCGCGAGCGAGAATCGAATTTCTGTGAGGTTCACAAATATTTGTTTTGGTCTGTATGTAAATTTTTTGTTCGTAAACTCACCCACAGGAATTCATAGTGTGGGGCTACGTTAACAGAAATAATAACTTATATTTGAGTCTGGCAACCCCGCAAAGGTTCTGGCATGACGATTTACATAGATAGGCAATTGTTTTAAACTTTCCTATAACCTGATTTATACGTGCGCTTGTGTCCGGTAAAATGTGAATTGTCCTTATTTCCCACGCAGGCCAGACAAAAACAACGCGTTGATATCTTTTCTATGATAAATAACAAAAAACAAACAATGTTAAAATGGAACTTGCTTAATAATGTATATACAGAATGATTAGGGATTGTATGCGACTTTCGGCATGATACCTAATATCATGCTGAAAGTCGCAGCATTTGTACGTCTAAACAACTTTTGCTTTATAACTTATTACTTTTCGTGAATTGCTTTTTTTGCTTTGAAACTTAATTTTGTGGAATCTCTGTGACTTTATACTACTGTCTCGTTGGTTTAGTGGCGAATAATGCACTTTGCGATCACGAGATTATAGGTTCAAATCCTAGGTCGGACAAATGTAGTTTATTTATCTATAAATTTTCAGTATCGATCCAGAGTCTGGAATTGTGCCCGGTATATGGCAATAGGCTGACCCCTTATTACATAGGCCGTTATATCGTCGGTGAACAGTGTGTACACAGTAAACCTCTACCGCTTAAGGAATATAGGCGAGACGGTGTTTATTTTTTTTTATAAAATCAGAATTAAGAAGGATATCAATTTTCAATAGAAATCGATCAGCCAATCAAGCGATGTATGGCTAAGTATATGAGTGTGAGTTATTTTGTTGCAATGATACTCGAACTAATGGGTCGAATAACTCATATGAGAAATTGAGTTAGCACTAAGCTTGCGCACTAAACTTGTTTCACGGTCTATACAAATACTAAGGCACCCGCAAAAGTTCGTCAACTAGCATAATATACATGAGCCATTCTATCCAAAATAAACAATATTATTGTACTATAAAATATAACCTTGTTTTATAACGATAGTTTTATCAATTTCAAGAGTAATCAAATATGCCAAGTACCTATTACTTTTAATACGTACGTCCGATCGTACAAAGCGGAAATAATATTTGTAAGAGGGCTGACGGAAGTGACCTAGGTAATCAATGCGGATATGATGTCAGAATTTTATTTTTAATAACAGTATTTAACTGTCTAAGGCCCGTAATACAGAACAAAAATCAGTCGTGAATCTAGTTTTAAAACGAATGACTTAGCACAGACTGCCTCATTGGTGTAGTGGCAAAGCGCATCGCTTTGAGATCACGAGGTCCTGGGATCAAATCCTATGTCGGACAAATGTAGTTTTTCTAACGAAAACTTCCCGTCCTGGGTTCAAATCCTAGGTCGGACAAATGTAGTTTTTCTAACGAAAAATTCCCAGTACGAGTTCGTAGTCTGTAAGTGTGCCCGGTATATGGCAATAGGCTCGCCCCCTATTACATGGGGCCTAACATCGTCGGCGAAACGTGGGTGTACTCAGTATTCCACCCCCCCCTTGAGGTACTCTACCACCCCCGCTTGGGGAATATAGGCGTGACGGTGTTTTTTATTTGTGTTTTAGCACAAAAAATAGTTTTTAAAAATAGTTTCACGACAGATTTACGTTCTGTAATACGGGCCTAAGTGTGGTGATTTAAGTATAAATATATATATAATCGTCTAGTAGTTATGGAAACTTATGCAAAAGAATATTCGGGCAAATTGTTAAATTATAGTATTAATTAGTACATCTCAGAAACCCACCGGAAAAACGGTGAAAAATAAATATAAATACTTTTCTAAAAATACCTCCTTTCACACAATTTTCATTTAACATTCTCTGTTCATATATGTCTGTTTGTCTATCCGGTTAAACATTTGTAATAATTTATTCAAACCCGAGCTGATTATGTTAATATTTGGCATAAATACGTATATATGTACTATAGAGCTGATCCAAAGTTGAATCCAAAAGGTGGAAATAGTAACTCTTTCATTCCATAGTAACCCAGTCTTATTTGAACTCGTTGGATTTGTATATGATTGATAACAAATGCGTATTCAAAACACCATCTATAGTATGTCAATTTATGTATTTTACTAAAGGTAAATAATAAAAGCTATAATAATATTAAATATAGTGTCCAAACAAATAAAAATGTTTATTATTTTAAAATAACAAGTTATTGTTTCTTGTAAAATTCTTTTTTTAGAACAGCGTATTTAACACGGCAAAGTAACATTTTAAAAAATCTTATTTCTGATTTGTGTACATTGAATAAATACACAAATTATAGTTACAACTCTTTTCAGATGCTTTATATCAGGATTTTCTATGGCCAAAGGCGGTGAAAGTAAATGTAATAAACAAAAGTGAAACTTAGTTTTCTTTCTTTCTCAAGTAAATAGTCTTGTATAGAAAAATGTAATACGACGTCACGCCTATATTTCCCGGAGGGGGTGGCAGAGGTGTACTGAGTACACCAACGTTTCACCGACGATGTTAGGTCTCATGTAATAGGGGGCGAGCCTATTGTCATATACCGGGCACAATTCCAGACTCCGGACTCATACTGGGAATTTTTCGTTAGAAAAACTACATTTGTCCGACCTAGGATTTGAACCCGTCCTGGGTTCGTGATCAGAAAGCGATGCACTTTGCCACCAGACCAACGAGGCAGTCAACGATCAAAAATCCGGGCAGGCCAGACCTTCGTGAAATCATTCTCAAAATTCTTTCTATCTAAATCATCACGCCAGATCCCTTGCATGGCAGACAGGGAGTACAGAATTCCAATAGGTTATTGGTTCACAAAATGTTAGCTTTCATAAAATCACGCAGATCTGGCCGGCCTAGGATCTTAGTTCCTCAATAAAGTCTTTATTTTTCTTTAATTTATAATATCAAGCCAGATGTATTGAGGGGTAAGCAGAGAGTATATAGTTGAACAGTATTTATTTAATATGTAAAATATAACACTAAGCTAAGCAAGTTTAGTTTTCAATTTTACTTTCACATTCAAGTCCCTCGTGTGATACGCCGTAAATGCAATGGAACAGCAATTTATTAAACCACTACTTCATTTAGTTGAAGTATCAAATCCACATTATAAAGAATATACAGTGCAACAAATTAGGCGTTGAGGGCACTGAGGCTACTTTAGCCTTAAGGCTATTGTAGCCCTGCAAACCACTTTTGATGATCACTATACAGCTTTAAGATCGATTGGTCTGAAATGGCTGACCGTTTGTAGCGATTCCATTATCGATTGTTTTCGTTCTTTGAAAAATCTACTGATAACTACCACTCTTTCAAACACAAGCACATCTGATATATATTATCAGCCTATACTGTCCCACTATTGGGCAAAGGCCTTCTCTCACAAATCGAGGTGAGAATGATTAGGTCATACTCCACCACGCGGACACAGTGCGGATAGGTGGAGGCCACCTACTGTTGGAATTTATTAAGCCGCCTTTAAGACTTCCTACATGGCTTAACGACTACCACATTAAGTGGTAACCAGGACCAACGGCTTAACATTCCTTCCAAAGCACGAAGGGGCTAGAATAAGAAAATACCACAAAGGCTTACCGATCTTAGACTGACCATGTCGAACGATGCTTAACCTTGATTATCGGTAGGAACACCGCGCTCACAGAGCGCTATGAGCACATCTAATAACTTTTCAGTAATTATGGTAAAAATCTGGCTCATTTGTGTAATGTTGTTTTATACAACTAACTTTCATGAGACCCTGCGGTCAAATTCTACGTCGGAGAATATTATTGAGGATTTATTTAATTTTATCGGAAACTTCTCATTCTGCAAAGCTTGGAAATACCTTTGTTAATGGCAATACACGGGCCTCAAATACATTGAGACTTAATATCGTTAGTAAAATACAGTTTTACGCAACTACAGCCTCCTCTTAAGGAATAAAGGCGTCACGATTTTTATAATACAATATTTAATATCGTTCATGCCTAATTTAATACAGACAAACATTCCAAAATAAAATTTAAGCAGTGCACGTACTCTTGTAGGGAAGTCGCTCATTTCGTCGCAGTTAGCTCTCTGCATTATCATTGTACTGTACCATGATAGTGTTAATGAGTCGCCTGGTAATTTCATTTGATGAAAGTGTTTATTATAGGCCATTATTTCTATGGTCCCTAGGAAAATTGTGTGTGGTTAGTTTCTGGATAATGGTAACTCCATGACGGCCACGACGTAGTATATAATCATCGAACGAAGACTCTCCTCGAGTTCAATCGACGTATGTAACGATTTTTTTTAAATAAAAGGAAGTCCCTCGCTTTGAACAATTCCTGTCTCGTGGGTGCGTTTACATGCACTAACACCCGGGCCGAAACAAACATTTGTGGGTCACACAAAGATTTGTCCTGTGCGGGAATCGAACCCGCGACTCGACCAAACCGTCCGCTAATTTAGTAAATATTCTACCTAATCAATAGCTGTATCCCACAAGGATTCTTTTGGCCGCGGCAAAAGCCGGAACTAACACTGTCATCAAGTGAAATGTCACTTCATGACAGCCGCAGAGTTACCGTTTTCTATGGAATTTACTCAAGTTCTTTTTTTAATTAGTAACCTTGCAGAGTCACCTATTGAAATATCTCTTTGGAAGTAGGAAAATATAAGTAAATGTAAACTAATTTCACACCAACCCCCTCTCATCTCCCATCCGTGGGCCAAAAGAGCCTTTTAGCACCACACAAGACCTATGACGATGACTTTGGTCCTATTGTAAAGATCATTAGCAAGAGCCCACACCGCAAGGCATCTGGCGCGATGATATAGATGGATAGCAAGATGCCACTTAAATTTAGCAGCATTCTAGCCGATCAATCTCAAGACCTATAACGGTGATTTTCGCTCTCTTTGCGGATCTCCTTGGTATATCAATCAGGTCTAGCCTTGCGGAGACCAGCTAAAATGAATAGGCTATCAATAGAAGAATTCACGCAAATCCTGTATTAAGCATAGATGGTGCTAACCCGTAGCCTCTTTCGTAACAGCTATTGAAACCTAGACTTAACTTAAATTACTGCTTCTGACTGCCTCGTTGGTCTAGGGGCAAAGCGCATCGGTTGGTAATCACGAGGCCCTGGGTTCAAATCCTAGGTTGGACAAATGCAATTGTTCTTGTGCAAGGGTGTGTTCAGTACACCTTTGCCACCCCCGCTGGGGAATATATGCGGGACGGTGTTATGTATTATGAAAATATGAAATAAGATTTATGGATTTTTATTTTTATCAACGAATTGCGTAGTGAAAACGAATTACAATATATTGTGTTGTAAATTTGTACCTACAGTTATACTGATCTCTGATCGTAGATATTTTAATTAGTAACGAAGTGGTCTCCCGTCCTTTAAAGGAAAACCGTTTCTGACTGTTGAAAGAAAAGCCTCCAAGGTTGTACTTCCTCTACTGAGCGTGACTATTACTTGTACTGTCGACACGCAATGCAAGGCAAACGGCCTTTGGGTTAATTATTTGATTCCAGTAACTTTCATTTATCGTAAGATACTCCTCAAAAATATCGTTAGTTTGTTTATTAAGGTTAAGTCTATAGGTTGCATCAAGAAACTATCTACTAGATTGACATGATAAATTATTGCATAGAAACGCATTGGTTTTTACAAGGGAAATACACGGGTTACATGTAAAATTTGTCATTTTTCATTGGTTCTTCTATTGACTTAATTATACAAGGAACTGTTAGGTCCGGGCACTCAGTTGTTATCAAAACACAACTAGATTACTAGACACTTATTTATTGTTTGTTCCACAATTATTATAACCGACTCACATACGAGACCTCCTGAAGGTATTTGTCGAATTCAGACCCCTTTGGTAGAGTAGTTTTCACTACTGAGCCAATCGGCAGGCAGAAACCATGTCCGTAGTTGGGCAGTAATTACCAAATGAATAGTGACTACTTTTTGTCGAAAACTCGGGGTTTATAAAGGCATATATTTGCTGATTTACTTTAACAGAAATGGAAAAATGTTGGAACTGCAATTCAGCAATATAGCCGTGGGAGTTAAGGGTGTAACAGAACGCAAGACCTGAAAGTAGTTGGTCCTAAATCAGTAACTAAATTGATTCCAACAATTTTTAATGCCTTTTACTTTTTTTTTTATTTGCAAAACATGCTGTTACTCCTTTAGTTCGCTATAACAACTAAAGTTATACTTGATTCAAAGCAATACGGATATTTTAAATGCATTTTTAACACGTATTTCTCAATACGCACACATTTACATACAACTTTCATTGTTAATTGGGGTATGGAAGTGTTAAAAATGGAGTAAAAACTTTAAATTTAGAAATTTGATTTTCGTATTAAATTTGTGAAGCAATTATCTAATTTGGGTGTCTGAGGTCTTGCGTTATTTACGATACACCTTCTATAATCTTCTTAAAAATAATAACTCTTTACATTGATAAAGCGACAAACATCTATTGACCCGTGGATGACATTGACAGGTGAGCGCTGGTGTGAAATGAGGGTGACCATTTAATAAAATGTTTCCACTTCCAAGGAGATATTTGAACAGGTGGTTCCGCACGGTGACTAATATAAAGAAGAACTTGGGTAAATTTTATAGCTAACGGCAACTCTGCGAATGTCATTAAGTGGCTTTTCACTTAATGACAGCGTTAGTACGGATTTTGGTCATGGGCCAAAAGATCCTTGTAGGGATGTATATAAAACACGCAGTATATTAACTATACATGCAAGAGCCCATCTATACAGGGTAAGATTATGGTTGACACGTAATCTCTTTTCAAATCCTAGGTCGGACAAAAGTAGTATTTCTCCCGAAAAATTTCCAGTATCAGTCCGGGTTCTGGAATTGTGGCAGGTATATGGCAATAGGCTCGCCCCCTATTACATGGGACTTAACATCGTCGGCGAGAAGTGGGTGTACACAGTACACCTCTGCCACCCCCGCTTGAGGAATATAGGCGTGACGGCGTATAAGTCTCATTACCCATATAACAAGTTCTACCTAGGATGCAAGCCCAAGGCCTCGTGATCATCAGCCACAATTTACGCCACCAAAGCTTTGAGACCGTTATTTTTCTAGTTGTATTAATCTAACTATATCATCACTCCTTTGCAGGGTAGGTAGCAAAGAGTACAGAGCTCACAACAGGTTTTTTCCTTACACTTCGTCACAAGCACACTGCTATAGAGACTTGACTCATCATCTCTATTAATGAATCATTCTCTCATTTTCAGATCCCAGAGTACAAGGATGGTTTCTCTTCGACACTCCACTGCCAACGTTGGCGATGGTGTTGGTGTACCTTGGCTTCGTGGTAGCCGCTGGCCCAATGTGGATGGCAAACAGAAAACCTTTCAAGCTTCAAAGCACGCTAGTTGGATACAATGCCGCACAAGTCTTGCTGTCTTTGTATATGTTTTATGAGGTAAGCTTATACATACAGACTTTATACCGCGGCATATTCTCACCGACACTTCCGATGCCCTTACTTCCCGACTTTCGAATACAGATTTCACACACAGGATTAGACACCGACCTCACCGGCGAGGTCGGAGAATCCCATGCCCGCCAGCAGAGCAACACTGCAAGATACCTAGTATACGCCCTCCCCCACAGCAACTACCCAAGCCGAGACCGTTCCTCCTTAAGGCGCCCTTGAGCTAGTTGCCCTCTTGCCCTTCTGGCTCGAGCGTAGTGGTTGCAAGCTCGCCCTCTTGTCCGGTGAACTTGTCCTCGGCCAACAGCGTAGATAACTCACACACATATATAAACATCATGAAAATCTTGTCCTTTTGCCCCTCGTATGTGGTGGCTTGCCCATGCGGTAGGGCCAAGGATAGCATACAATACTATGTACATATCTCGCAAGTAGTTCTTCGCTTCAACTAATGTTAGTCTGATGTAATGTCAAATGAGTATTAGTAAAATATGGACTGAAAACCAACATAGCCAGTTTTAAATAGTATGGAATTGCTATGTACTCCGTCTATTATGTATGCATATGTATTATATACTCTATTAGTGTATCTTACTATAGCTCTCATAAAAAAGCTCAGAGTTGCTCAGCGAACTATGGAGAGAGCTATGCTCGGCGTCTCTCTACGTGATGGAATCAGGAATGAGGAGATTCGTAGAAGAACTAAGGTCACCGACATAGACCTTAAGATAAGCAAGCTGAAGTGGCAATAGGCGGGCCACTTAGCGCGAAGATCGGACGGGCGGTGGGGCAGAAAGATTCTAGAGTGGAGACCACGTATTGGCAAGCGCAGCGTGGGATTACCACCTGCCAGATGGACCGCCGATCTTGTTAAAATCGCTGGAAATCGTTGGATGCAGGTGGCATCGGACCGGTTAAGCTGGAAAACGATTGGGGAGGCCTACGTTCAGCAGTGGACAAGTATAGGCTGAGATAATGATGATGACTCTATTAGTGGCGCAACTCAAAAATACCACTAAGTTAGGAGAAGTTCCATCCCTTGCGAGATAGGCAGAGAGGACAAAGTTCCAACAGGTTAAATACTTATCAATGAATGTCAACTTACAATTCAACAAAACTAGTAATAGCAGAATAATGACCTTAATCATAATTATTCACGGAAAATACAATCTTTACTTGGACATTGACCGTCGTACAAAGTTAAATAAATAATTCGTGCTATTAATCAAGCAAAAAATGCATAGTATAACAAAAATACATTATTTACATGTTACGGGTAAAGTATTAAAAATTACATTATTCATTACAAGTTATTACCTCATTCCGTTTGAATAGATCTAACAATACGCCCACATAAAAACAACAAAGAAGTACTTTTTTGTAATCTCGACGTAATGATAAAAAATATTTTTAGCTCTATGTATGTATAGTAAGTAGGTGGTGTCTAGTTGATCTGTGTCTAGTGGCGAATTATACGCAATCTAGTGGAAAAAATAGTATTAGTCCATTCTTTCTCAATTGTATTGTCAATATTTGTAATTGTATAAACTGTGCCTTTTTGTCGTAGTGAAGAAATCATTTTCTTTCTTTCTTTATTCCGTTCTTTGTTACTCTCTTTCCAGTGGTGTAGAGTCCGGGTTGCGATCGTGAGGTTCTCGGTTCTAAATCCAAGTCGGCCAGAATGTAGCCTTTCTATCTAAAAGTTCCCAGTATCAGTCCGGAATTGTAAACAAAAATAAACACCGTTACGCTTATATTCCCCAAGTAGGGTAGGCAGAGGTGTACTGAATTCACCCACTTTTTTCTGACGTTTTACGGTCCCATATAATAGGGAGGGAGCCTATTTCCATTACACGGGGACTGATACTAGATTTTTTTCACTAGATGATGTGTTATTCGCTGCTAAACCAACGAACCAGTCATAAGCGGAGTAAAATATCCCTTAGGAATTAGGTGACACTTTACAAAACTTGTATACGGCCCATTATAACGTACGCTTGTGAGGTGTTCGGGCACGCCGCCCGCTCTCACATCGATAGTCTCCAAACGATTCAATCCCGTTTCCTCCGCAAAGCCATCGGAGCCCCGTGGTTCATACGGAACATCGATCTATATTCCGATCTCGGTCTCGAACTTATTTGCGCCTTTATTAAAAAGGCGACACCCCGATATTTCGCGATCGCGTCCAATCACAGGAATCCGTTAATCATGACCGCCGCTACTTACGAACCTTACTTCCCTCGTATCAGCTACTACCGCTGTCCGCAGCATTTTCTCACCATCCCTCCTGATGCCCTTACATCCCTTCCTTCGGATACAGATACCGGTCACAGGATCAGACACCAAACTCTCCGGCGAGGTCGAAGAATCCCTTGCCCGCCGGCCGGTGGTGAGACTACGGCGAGACACGTAGTATATGCCCTCCCCCATAGCGATTGCCGGAGCCGAGGCCGTTGCTCCTTTAGGCGCCCTTGAGCTAGTTGCCCCCTTGCCCTTCTGGCTCGAGCATAGTGAAGCTGTAAAGGCCCCGCGCCCAACCGCGTAGATGATTTACAACCACACACAAAATACTTATGCATTTTTATTACTCATTATGCGATCAGGTTTTGGGGTTTAGGGTCAGGATGAGAAAGAAGCTGCATTCCGATCCGGCAGTGGTTGTAAAAAATTTAATATTTTTTTTACTGTCTGTAAACGCTCTTATATTTGTATAGGCATACAAATAAAATATTTTGACTTGGAATATTCGCAATCGATGGAATCGATATCTTTGGAACCTATTCTACCTCTAAACTAATCGATAATCAAACAATACTAGTACAAAAACGTTAGAACTTTACAAACCGATTGTTCCTACAATCGCACGGTAGGTCTGTTGTAACCAATAAATAAGATGTCAAGGCGTCTTTGACAATTTTATGAGGTACGCACCCGTGACCACGGTACTTCGCAACCTTGGCTCCTATTTCAAGCACGGTAAGGTGTAAATTGCGTTGTTGGTACTGACGGTGTTAATGTAATTATCCGTTGAAAGTGAAATTTTAACCGAGTTTGCAAAGAGAATATAATCACTACGTTTTAAGAGGCAGAACTTCATCATCAACTAGAGCAAGAAATTGCAAATTGTATGGAACTTACACGCAAAGTTCTACCACCATGATGAGATTAAATGTTATTGCTGCCAACCAATTAAAACAATACTGCCAACATAAAAAAAAGAATAGGGATGTAGCCTTTGCATTAAATTCAATGGATCTATCTGTATCGATATGTAACATTTTTAGGGTTCCGTAGCTTACTAGTTTCAGCAGGTATCGCTATGCAGGTAGGTCTGCCACTTACAATGAAATAAAAAATAGAATAATGATTTTACGTAATCACACTGAATTTTTATTTAATTGCGCTTCACAGCTTTTTTATAGAAATATACACAAGTCTACATATTCCACGTACCGCCACTCATTTTTAACATCTGTAAAAAAAGTTTGCGTGTCAAAAAATAGAAAACGCATAGTACTAGAAACTTTAGTATCAAATTTATATTATTAACTTTAAGAATGAAAGGTATCGATAACATGACTATACATCAGTATTGTTTTTAATATTTTTATTTATCTGAACCGCAAGATCTATAATGCCTGTAAATGAATGTAAAATATAGTATTATAACAGAAACATACTTACCCATCCTAACCCAGTGGAAATTTAGCCATAAATAGTATTTTACCCGACTTGTATTTACTTGGCATATTTCGAATTTAATTTTGCTCTTTTTGGAACATGCAACGCCACAGAGCAAACAACGCTGATTATATTTAATAATACACCTTCTAAAGGGATATTAAATTAACATTTGTTTAAATTAACAATAGTAATTTTATATGTATTATAGATACAGTCAACAATACTTCAATTTGTCAACTCGATATGACAATTTAAATTGACACATCAGATTGAATATGGCAGAACAGTATAATCCATCTAACTTTAAAAGTAGGCAGTTATATAGTACGTATTAAGGATACACGGCTTTAGCTTTCAACGGGTTTAAAAAGAAAGCAAATCCAATATAAATCATTATTTCTACAAGACTTTCGCCAGCCTGGGAGTTTATAGAAATTAGTGTTCTTTTGGTGACAAATATTGCATATTTTTTACAGTTACTGATTGCTAGGATTTGTTCAGTTCTAGTTTAATATAACCGTGTTACCCCTTGTTAACTTTGATTAAGCCTCGTTCGTCTTGTAGCACAAGGTATAGATTGGATCACAAGGTCCTGAGTTTGAATCCTACTAGGTCGGATAGTGTTACTGGGTTTATATCCAGATGAGATGATACTGAAATCGGGTCGATTCTTTAGTGAAGCAGAATACCAAATGAAATTCAATTCATAATTTAATATCAATTCAGTCAAGATTCAGTCTCACTGTTATTTAAATACGTGAGTTGGCCTTTAGGAATTGTGCGGCATATTGGGATTATTCTCGCCTCCAGGTGATCTATCCAAAACCTACCGTTCAGTGGTAATATAGTATGAGTAAAAAGAAGAATACTTCAATAAGTAACATCTACTTACCGACCAATATGAATATCATAGCTAAGGTGAAAACCGAAAACCGGAACACCGAAGGAGGAGGAGGAAGGACGAGCCGCGCCGCCCGTCAATTGCATTTTGCGCTTGATATAGGTTCTAAATTGTTCTTAATGCACTTAATTGTTATTATTCACTTGAGACGCTCGTAGCGCTGTGCGGCGGGGGTGTTTTTATCGATCACCAAGGTTAGGCAGTGTGTTAAGAAAGTTACCAATTAGAAAGCAATGTAAATACCAAATCACAAATAAAGCTGCTTGTAAAAGTGCAACTGCCAGAAAAAGGGTTTTAGGTATGGCCATCCATATATTTAATAAAGTTCCGTATGAATTCAAAAGTTTACAACTAAAGAAATTTAAATCTAAATTGTCAGTGTTTTAATAGAAAAATGTTATTATAGTATAAGCGACTTTCTAAATGATCATGACATCTAAATTGTGTTTGAATTACATATTAATTTGACTTGCAGCAAGACTTGTTATAGTATGATATACAGTATGATTTGTTGTTGTTGACATGACAGTTTTCAATTAAGGTTATTGTTACGCGTTATTTTGACGTGTGTTGGTTATCATCTGATTATTTTATATTCCTTTTAATTGATTAATGTTCCTTTTTATTATTAGCATGCAATTTGCATACCCTAAAAGTGAAACATAGTGAGACTATTCCTCTATCAATACCTGATTTTATACCTATGTTTTGACAAATATATAATTCATTCATTCATTCAACTCGGTTGGCCTGACGTGCTTCGGAAAGCACGTTCAGCCCGTTGGTCTCGGTTACGAATGTAATAGTCGATAAGCCAAGTTAGAAGCCTTATAGGCAGCTTGATAAGTCCCAACAGCAGGTTGCCACAAACCTGCCTCCACCAATCCGCACTGGGCCCGCGTGGTGGAGTATAACCTAATCTCTCTCACCTCGATTTGTGAGAGAAGGCCTTTGCCCAGCCGTGGGTCAGTATAGGCTGATATTATTATTATTAGTATTGTTATGGAGATGTTACTATCTATCTAACTATATCATAACGCCAGATCTCTTGCGGAGTAGGCAGAGAGTACAGAGTTCCAACAGGTTCTTTCCTAACATGCCTCTCTGGCTTCCTCCACTCTCATATTTCGTCTCATACACGCTCGCCAGTTACGGAGACTCTTGACTTGTCCTTCAGATAAGACTCGGTTTCCTTGGTCGTGGTAAGATAGTCTAGGTCTTTCCCGGTACCTACATCCTTTCACATTCACATTGTATATCTGTTAAGTCATTTTTTCTTCTAACATTTTTTTTTTATATGCCCGAACCAACGGAGCATTCCCTTTCTCATCTTTACACCGATACTATCTTTCATACCTACTCGCTTTCTTACTACGCTGTTGCGAATACGGTCGGTCAGCTTCACTCCGCACATCTTCCGCAGAGCTCGCATTTCCACGGCATTTATCCTACTTTCATCTCCGTCTTACATACCCAGCTCTCGCTACCATATAACAGCGTTGGGACAAGAACTCCGTTATGTATGGCCAGCTGCGCCTGATGTTACTGATTGAAATGTTATTTTATTAATACCAGTGCACAATAGTTATTAGATACATGACCTGGGCTTTAGGACCTGGACTCCAGGACGACTAAGACCACCGTTTATAGTACACATCTTGCTTCTCTGATAGGTCAAAATAAGCATGACGACGTATCTTTTTTTATATTTTTTATTGTATTGGTGACGCCATATTATATTTATTAAAAAATAAAGATTGACCCCTTCCAAGAACGGCTCAATAGGACATAGTGAAGGCTCTGTTTAAGAAAAAAACAGGTGGTATTTACTATTTTCACCATAAACAATCCCAACAGACATCACTATTGTGCCAAGTAAAATGGCCAAGAATTACGGTCAAGGTGGCAATATCGATATTCGCAAACGAGAACACGCGATCCAATAAT
The DNA here is from genome assembly GCA_905147815.2 of Phalera bucephala. Lineage (NCBI taxonomy): Eukaryota > Metazoa > Arthropoda > Insecta > Lepidoptera > Notodontidae > Phalera > Phalera bucephala. The sequence goes on from LR990616.1 coordinate 4,737,032, forward strand.
CGATTATGAATCAACATGAATGTAATCATATAACATAATCGGAACATGCAATTTTTTGTGACGTTTGTGTCGATTTCTTTTTTTTTTGTCCTTTTATTTTCCACTGGATTTGGGCGGTTTCTGAGGACTTAACACGAAACCTTTGACGTTAGCGTGACGCTAGCGGGTAATCGTGCTGTCTCGTTCATGTTTATTTGGTTAATTTGTAGTGAGACAAGGATGGATATATATAGTAGCGTTAATCTTTAAGCTAGAGAGCTTAAAGATTGACGTTAGCGTCGATCGATATCATATCGAATAGAGATTCGATATGATATTGTCTAGATTTCTATAAATATATTAGTCTAGTGGCAAAGCGTATCACTTTGTGATCAAGAGGTCCTGGGTTCAATACCTAGGTCGGACAAATGTAGTTTTTCTAACGAAAAATTTCCAGTATGAGTCCGGAGTCTGGAATTGTGCCCGGTATATAGCAGTGGGCTCGCCCCTTATTACATGTCTGCCAACCCCTGGGGGAATTTAGGCGTAACGGTGTTTATAATAATGCTTTTATTTGTCCACAGCACCTAATGGCAGGATGGTGGGGTGACTACAGTCTTACTTGCCAACCAGTCGATTACAGCGACAGTGATAAAGCGAGACGGGTAAGTCTAACCGACAACTTATCCCCTCAACTTCTTTACCAATCTGCCCATGGTCTGCGTGGTAAAGTATGACCTGATTTCTTTCATCTTAATTGCCTTTGCTCTGCATTGGGCCAGTATAGGCTAATTTATCGAACAGCGACCTGTTCTAGTGATCAGTGCGTAGGCTGCTTTTTGAGTTCGATAAAAAATTAAAATAGCGCCATCTAGTAGCGCATGTGTGGAATCTTCAGGCTTCATCGTACTCGCACGTGTCCGGTATTATTGTTGCAATCAAAAAACACAGATAAGACCACAATAAAATGTTAGTACGCACCTATTCTTCAAAGATATAATAAATACTATAGACGAATCAACGCGTTCATATTTTACCAAAACTAACCAGCTTGCATAACTCAATTTTTGACCTAAAAGTTCATCGTTAAATACACTAGTCATTCCAATAGTTTTATTCAATGAAAAGAAAGTATCAGTGCATTAAACTTCACGGAGTATTATATCAAACGACCCACAACGTCAAGTGCAATGTTATTTAACGTGTAGAAAGTGCGGACAGATCGTGGTCATATCAAGTCACGTGACACGTCAATGATTATGCCGCAGATTGTCCACAACTAAATAAATAATATTGATAGTAGTTAGTGATAATTTCGGCCGGTATGATAGCATTAGGTTCACGCTCTTTACCTTGGTGCAATGTGGATGCACCACAGGTCATTTATTCTCTGAGGGGTAAATACAGTACACTTCTGCCATCCCAAATATAGGCGTGGCGGGGTAATTACCCCAAAATTTTAATTGCCGCCCAAAATGATATTCCTATGGAGAAGATAAGTAACAAAACCATAAACAGTTATTTTTTGTACAATGTCAACTACAGTGTGTAAACAGTGTAAAACGAACTAGGTAGGCTTAACTTATTGATTGGGGAAAAGGGGAGTGAACGAAAGTTCACGGAGGTCCCGTGTACTAAGGAGTAAACTCAACAGTTCCACTGACAAGGTTGATGATACACCGAAACTGCTCGATAGTAATTATAGATTAATCTTCGGATAAACTCAAAACCGCGGGCTAATTTTCTCTATTAATTATCATTTTCGGTGCATCGCCATCCATCGGGGTATGTCGTAAACCATTCAATTATATAAAACCATTTTCATGACAAATATACAATATTCGTCCCAACAGGGAGTATGCGATCATTAAGTCACTAAAATAACGCTGGGACTTTTTTATTAGTATAGTCATAATCACGTCAGATTTTTTGCGCGGTTTTTATGCTTCAATAGCCTCCTCAAATACCCTCTGCAATCGCATTTCATCCTATTATTCACCGATTTCGAAATCAATGTGCTTTCATCTTTCAGAATAGACAGTACCAGTAGTAATCAATCTTGCTTCCTCCCACTTTCGCATTGTTCATTTGTCATTCTTTCCTCCAGCATTCATTTTAAACTTTCGATTCACCGCGGCACGTTATTTCATTATTTTCAAAACGCATATTTATGCAATTTTAGTGTAATGCCTACACGCTCTAATTAATATAGACCTATTTTTTTTTATTTGTTACATGAATAATTCTCTGTACTACAATAGCACTTTTTGTAAGTAATTTTAATTAGATTTGACTAAAATAACCTTTGTATTGTAAGTTTTTTTTTAAGTTTTTGCTGCTATATTGTGGTTAAAAATTACACATGAATATTTAAACATAATTAAACGTAACATGAATATGATTTACTTTTTGACTTTCGAAAATATGCAATGATTTTGATGGACTACTGACCGGGTTCCGACTAACAATTTTAATATAGGCTAATTTCTTCTTTTTTCTTACTGATATGAATGTTTTAAGTAATATAATGAAGCCGCGCAAAAGATCTGCCGTGATGACATTAAAAGATACATAGACAAGTGCTAATTATAGAAATCTCTATACTTAGTGTCACCAATTTTGATGTTGTTAATAGAAGCAGATTTTTATGTTACAAAACACATCACTGTACGTCATAAGCCTTTGCTTCCTTGATCTTACAAAGAATGATAATAGGCACTGATTATTCTTAGTTACACTATTTCTGTCAGTTATCTTTTTAATGAATTTAAAAGAAAAAAATGGGTTTTGCGTTCATCACTTCAGATATATTTGCTTTGCATCATGAAATATTGTATTAGTGTATTTCTTTTACACTCACTTAATTGTCACTGGCCATCCGTAAAAACGATGTTAGTATAACTAGAAAATGACACCTATTCAAATTTTAGATTTCGATTACATACTTTCTTATTTTATACAATATACCTATACAAAGATGATGACTTGTCTGTTATTTATTCATTGTTACTAAACAGTCAAGATCAACGAACGGCACAGGCTTCTCACACTTGACTTTCGAATATTTATTTACATAGAAAATGTGAAATGTCATATTATGATAGAGACGAAAGGAAAAGGCTTGGCGTTGAAAATGCGTTAATAGATACAAAAAGGTATAGAAGTGAATTAGCAACATTGCTCGGTTAGGTATTAGCAACTAGGTCTTCCCGGGTACTTACATCCTTTCACTTTCGCATTGTCCGGGTCTTATCTGAAGAGCAAGTCAAGAGTCTCCGTAATGGGCGAGCGTGTATGAGACGAAGTATGAGAGTGGAGGAAGCCAGAGAAGTCTGTAAGAAAGGAACCTGTTAGATCTCTGTACTCTCTGCCTACCTCACAAGGGATCAGAATCAGAATATTTTTTATTCATGTAAACCATTGCAGTATATATGAATCGTCAGAATAGTAACAAAGACTTTACCACTACTTCGGAATGGCATTCCTGTGGAGAAAAAGGGCATGAAACTTCACGGTTACTCTTTAAACAAAAAGTTACTCTATGTTAAGCAGTCTTGAGTGCTGTCTAGCATAATTATAAAGGAGTTGAACTTTGAACTTGCGACCTTTTGATCTCACGATGAGGCATCTTGCAGGCTATTGCAATAATTGTATGTTACAAGTTAAAGTTGTTGATGCATCTTTAGTATATCGTCATTGACAAACCAATATCTGCTATATGCAAGAGGTATAACTTCGAGTTATTATTATTATATATATATATATATATATATATATAGTATATATTATTTTTTATACAAAAAGTTTGTTTAGTTTAACTAGTCATAATAGTCAACATGTCAAAATCTCCAAGTGCGCATAGAAATTGGTTGCAACGATAGGCATATTTAATATTAATAGACCGCGTAATTTACCTGTAAATGTCTCTCATTTTTTAATTTGCTACTCGAAAATATAATTTATTTCACATGTTTTAAATCATCAATCATATCAGTTTATTTGCGAAAATGGGTTACAGTAGATGTTAAAATTACATTGGTCGTACGCCTGAAAGTACCTGAATCCTTATTAGCAAACCTTTTTTTTCGATCATAACATATTAACAAAATTAATAATTATTTACAATTAATAACGAACCTCTCCGTGTGGGGACGGATCAAGAATACAGTCTCCCCACCGCATGCTGGGCTAATAGCGGGTCGTAAGAGGCGACCAAATTCAGCAACAAATACCGCAAGCGGTAGTTCAAAAGACGCAGTACCTTGGTGCCACACCGGAGGAGGGCTCGCTTGGGCTGAGTGCTGCCGGAAGCAGGGCACCACTCTCTGGAATAGCAATATACATCGCATCCAAAGCCCTAGTTAGTTGAGTTACTGCTAGGAGATGATAGCCCACAGGTGCCGTAAGAGGTGCTTAAAGGGCTTGTAAGACGAGAGGATGGGCAGCAGCGTCCTCTTAATACCTACTAACGCTATACTGCGATCGCCAACCCACCTGCCAAGCGTGGCGATTATGGCATCATCCCCCTAATGATTTCCACTAATATTAAACGGCCCCCAGTCCCCGGCGGCCCCGCTAGTCCCCGGTAGCAGTCATGGTCACGGCGGAGCGAGGGGTGCTAAAAATCCCCGGAAGAGGCATGACTACCGACAACGACGACCATTGGCCCTGGCAACTTTTAACACGCGCACACGACGAACTGACGAAAAGATCGACGAGTTAGAGGAAGAAATGAGCAAGTTACACTGGGATATCATAGGATTATCTGAAGGCCGTCTCTGTGATCAACGCAGTTAAAACTGGAAGTGATTACCGACTAGTAAGAGGCACATTGAATATCAATTTCAAGCTTGAAAGGTCTAGACTAATGAAGTCCACACTCCGTCCACCACCTGTCCAGATTCAGAAGCCCAATAGCTTTCAGTCTGCAATCCGGCCATAGACCCAGGAGCCAAATTGACCCGACACTATACCGAAGACATCCCGGACATCAGTCTGTACGAGATTAGTATGGCTCTCAAACAGCTCAAGAACAACAAGGCGCCAGGCGAAGACGGTATAACAGCCAAGCTTCTCAAGGCTAGTGGAAAGCCAATATTGAGGGCTCTCCAGAATCTATTCAACACCATCATCCTCGAGAGCAAAACGCCTTAGTCATGGCGCGGAAGTGTGGTGGTTCTCTTCTTCAAAAAAGGTGATAATACTCTCTTGAAGAATTATAGACCCATCTCACTTCTGAGCTACGTCTATAAACTGTTTTCGAGAGTCACCACAAATCCTCTCGCGCGCAGACTCGATGACTTCCAGCCTCCCGAACAAGCCGGTTTCTGAAAAGGCTTCAGCACCATAGACCACATTCATGCGCTGCGACAGGTCATACAGAAGACCGAAGAGTACAAACAGCCACTATGCTTAGCGTTTGTGGATTATGAGAAGGCCTTCGATTCGATCGAGACTTGGGATGCACTACAGTCCCTCCAGCGGTGCCAAGTAGACTACCGGTATATCGAGGTGCTGAAGAGTTTGTACGAAAACGCTACTATTTTAGTCCGCCTTCAGGACCAGAGCTCGAAACCTATTCAACTGCAGCGTGGTGTGAGACAGGCAGACGTTATATCCCCGAAACTGTTCTCCGCCGCGCTGGAAGATGTCTTCAAGCTTCTGGACTGAAGAGGACATCAATTTGCCGATGATATGGTGCTCATGGCTGATACCCTGGAAGACCTCAGTACCATGCTCGGCGACCTCAGTAGATTCTCTCAACAAGTAGGTCTTAAAATAAACATGGGCAAGACAAAGATCATGTCAAACGTCCATGAGGTACCAACTTCTATAAAGGTTGGAGACTCTACGCTCGAAGTGTATATATCTGGGACAAAGAATCCAATTAGGTAGGTCCAACTTCGAGAAAGAGGTTAATCGTCGCATCCAGCTCGGCTGGGCGACGTTCGGGAAGCTACGTAACATCTTCTCGTCCAAAACACCGCAGTGTCTCAAGACAAAGTCTTTAACCAGTGTGTGTTGCCTGTGATGACTTACGGCACTGAGACATGGTCGCTTACGATGGGCCTCATAAGAAGGCTCAAGGTCACCCAAAGGGCGATGGACAAACCAATGCTCGGAGTTACCCTGCGGGATGGAATCAGAAACGAGGAGATCCGCAGGAGGATCAAAGTCACTGACATAGCACTCAGAATTGCTAAACTTAAGTGGCAGTGAGCGGGGCACATCACTCGTAGAACTGATGTCCGTTGGGGCAGAAAGGTTCTCGAGTGGCGACCACGTACCGGAAGACGTAGAGTGGGTAGGCCCCCTATAAGATGGGCCGATGACCTGGTGAAGGTCGTCGGTAGAAGTTGGATACGTACAGCACAAAGCCGGCCATTCTGGCGGTCTTTAGGGGAGGCTTTTGTCCTGCAATGGACGTCTTTCGGCTGAAGAAGAAGAAGATGAATAACGAACCCGCATTAGACCACTAATTCAGGGAAAGTTCATTAAATAACTAATTAAGCAAGTACTATAAACTCACTCTTTAGTTCCAAAACCAATTGTCTATCAAAGCAAACTGGCAGAAAATGTCTCAGGTATTAAGTCTGCTTATGTACAAACGTTTATGACGAGTAAATATCATCACGCCAGATCTTTCTGGGGTATCTACATGATATGATAAAATGTTTCTCGTCGGATATTTTCAGTGGAGGCCCCGTTCCGATGCGATGACAATTTGCAAGTACTTCCGCTGGGTTTATATAAAACTAGTTTCTGCCCGTGACATCATCCGCGTTGACATTAGATAGGAACCTAACATTTTTCCGGGATAAAAAGTATCCTATGTGTTAATCCAGGTAATAAAATATCTGTATGCGAAATTTCATCCAAATCCGTTCAGCTATTTTTGTGTGATTGGGTAACAAACATCCAAACATACAAACTTTCACATATTTAATATTAGTAATATAAATGTTTTCAAAGCAAATGTGCCTTAAACTCTAAATTGTAGAAACACGCAATATTGCCTCAAAGCACCATGACAAAGCGGCTAAGAGGTTGAGACTCTATCAAGATATATTATAGGCACATACAGAGATCCAAATAGTTCTTTTCTTACGAAATGCTTCGCCACCACCACTTTTGTAGTTCGTCTTATACAAGGTATATCGTAAATAACGCAAGAAACCCTAATGAGATAATTGTATCACAAATTCAATACAAAAATCATATTTCCAAATTTAAAGTTTTTCACCTCTTTTTTAAGCACCTTTTTTAATCCCAATTAATAATGAAACTTGTATGTGAATGTATACATATATGCATTTTAAATCTCCTTATTGCTTTGAATCGAGAATAACTAGAGTTTGTTATAGCGCACTGAAGAAGTAACAACATTTTTTGCAAATTAAAAAAAATTGAAAGAGCCATTAAGAATTGTTGGAATCAATTCAGTTACGGATTTAGAACAAACTACTTTCAGGTCTTGCGTTCATTATGTTACACCTTGTTATGCTCGCCAGTTATAGAGACTCATGACTTGTCCATCAGATAAGGCACGATCTAACGAATAATGGTAAGATAGTCTAGGTCTTCCCTACATCCTTTCACTTTCGCATTACATCACCCTTCATTCTCTCCTCCAGATTTTTTACACCGATACTTAATTTTTTCTCGCCGGATCTTCTCAGTGAGAGCCGCGTTGCGATCCGTTGGTAAATTAGTAACTTCAGAAAAAATTAAAAAAAGATGTAAGGGCATCGGGAGGGTCGGTGAGAACATGCCACGGACGGCGGTAGCGGCTTATAGGTGGGGAGTAAGGTTCGTAGTCGGTGGCGGCTACGATTAGCGGGTTTCTAAAATTGGACGCGTTCGCAAAATATCGGGTTGTCGCCTTTTTAATAAAAGCGCGAATAGATTTGAGACCGAGATCGGAATGGAGAAAACTAATTGGATTTACTTTATTGGAACATTACTACGCGGCGGAGAGGCCGCGGGACGCGAGACGGGAACAGCTTGGAGCGATGACAGCCACGGCAATACATTGTGTAATTGTCCGCCGTCCAAAACACACGTACTTAATTCTTTCTCTTTAATTGTATTGTTACGCGTATTTAAATTAAATACAGTCCATTGCTCAGTCTCCGTCTATATCCTACCAAAACCCGTAGGATAATCCTCATCACTCCCATACTTTAATTTTTTATAAAATGAAAACGGAGCCACATAAGAGAAATTATTCCTGTACCGTGGGTGCGTTTACACACATGAAATTTCACATACAGAACACCCAGACCGAAACAAATATTTGTGGATCACACAAAGATTTGTCCCGAGCGGGGGTCAAAACCGCGGCTATTCGATCGAGTGGGTGGAGCGGCTTAAGCTCTTAACTATTGGCCCAAGCCGTCCGTCGTGAAAATTGTTCCATTCGTAAGCCTCAAAAGCCATCATTTATCCGAGTTTATTGACAACAAACAAGTACTGTCCACCTTAAGGTTTTCCGCTACTAGGTCTTTATTCGCTATGACCACTTAACGCGGCACGTTACGATAATAGCGTAAAATGATGGTTAAATAAATGAATAGAAAGAAAAGAACAGAACTTTGTACATTTCTTTCTATTCTTTAATTTTATATTTTGTAACTATTCGTACAATAAAGAATTAATTAATTAATAGAAAGAAAAGAATTAAATAAAAATTACAAGCCCACTAAATTTCTCGCCATATCTTCTTAGTGGACGCCCCATTCCGATCCGGTGGTAGATTAGTTAGATTAGATATAGGTTTTATAGAAAATAAATTTGAATTATGCCATAGTAAGAAAGCGAGTAGGTATGAAAGATAGTATTGATGTAAAGATGAGAAAGGGTATGCTTCGTTGGCTTGGGCATATAGAAAGCATGTCAGAAGAAAGAATGATAAAGTGTCCACAAAAGTGGAAGGATGAAGGTACCGGGGAAGACCTAGACTATATTACCATGACCAAATAGACCGAGTCTTATCTGAAGGACAAGTCAAGAGTCTCCGTGACCGGCGAGCGTGTATGAGACAAACTATGAGAGTGGAGGAAGCCAGAGGGATATGTAAGGAGATAGATAGACAGATAGAAATTGTTTGAGTTTTATTGGTATTCCAGTAGCATGACAGATGATTTAGCGCAGTGGTGCTAATAGTCGCGGGTTCGATTCCCGCACAGGACAAATCTTTGTGTGACTCAAAATCATTTGTTGTCATCACGGTCTGGGTATTTGTGAATGTGAATTTTCACGACACAGGAATAATTGCGAGCGATTTAGCGCAGTGGTTAAGAGCTTAAGCCGCTCTGCCCACTGCGTCTAATAGTCACGGGTTCGAGTCCCGCACGGGACAAATCTTTGTGTGATCCACAATTATTTGTTCCGGTCTGGGTATTTGTGTATGTGAATTTTCATGTTTGTAAACGCACCCACGACACAGGAATAAATCCTAGTGTGGGGCTACATTTTTAAAAAACAAAAAAAAAAAAAAAAAAAAAAAAAAACAAGTTCATGGCAATCCTGGCGATGGCGTCTTTAAAAAAAAATACAATGTGCGATTTCACAAAAATAACGAATCCGCAGCGTTGTTCAAAGCGAATAAGAACTCTAATTCGATGTGATGAATGATTCTTTAATTGTACTCCAGTTGCAATTCCATTACACGATCATTTCACGTGGATTTCGTAACACGCCGCGTTTCGTCTTGCTGAATAAGGGCCCTGAAAGGAATCCCCAACCAGTTTACCTTCCCACGTACTTGACCGCAGGTATTAATGAACTTGTACTGATCGTAAGAGTGAAAGCCTCTCTCGTGGGTCAAGCATTACATCACACGGATTCGAAAGCGAAACCACTCGCTTCACGGTTAGTTCTCGTTTTGTGTCTCGTAAAAGGGAACGTGAAGGTTATTGAATGGGTGACGAAGTGTTTTTAACACGTTTTTATTAATTTTTCCACGTTTTCTTGTCTAACTGTTTGTGTGTTCGTACAAATTTTGGAATTAATTTATATCTCTTTGAAGAGCTAGTGACTTGAGATTTTAAATGTAGCTCAGAAGTGAATAATAATCCTACTAATATTATAAAGGTGAAAGTTTGTATGTATAGATGGCCAGCTGCGCCTTATGGCTTAAGTGCCGTCTCCCAAGTAGCTTTCCCATCGCACCATTCACCCTGTTCCCTGCACTCACTCTTCTCTCTATGTCAGCGATCTATTTCCCATCCTTACTGAAGGCGCATCTAAGATAAACAAACTCATTCACTTGTTCCAGCACATCGTTACCAACCACAATCCTTACATTCGTTCTGGTTTCTTCCCTTTCAAAACCATAGTCTTGGTTTTCTTTACATTCAAGTGTAAGCTATTGTTCATGCAGTCGTATTTTATAACTGTGACTAGTGTTTGCAGATCAGTGGCTGTTGGCGCTATTAAAATTATGACGATTTAGATGAAATTTGGCACAAAGATGGTTTATTACATATGATACTTTGATCCAGGAAAAACGTAAAGTTCCTGTCTATAGTGAACGCGAACGAAGTCGCGGGCAAAAACCAGTACAATATAAAAAAGGGGTAAAAAGCAACAAAAACTATACTAACTAACCTCAATATAAAAACAAGGAATGAAAAATAACAACCCAAAACCTATGAAAATCTCAAGAAAATAATTTAATTAAAAAGCCTTTTTAGTGTTAAGAAGTATAACATACCTAAAAAAAGACAGGTGTGGCGCATGAAATTACATAAAAATACGCTAACAATTTTATTGCACTGTAAATGAACTGTTAAGTGATTGTTCTCAACGTTCTGACTGCCTCGTTGGTAAAGTGGCAAAGCGCATCGCTTTGTGATCATGAGGTCAGGAGGAGGGGTTTCATATCCTAGGTCGGACAAGTGTAGTTTTTCTAACGAAAACTTCCCAGTACGAGTCCGGAGTCTGGAATTGTGCCCAGTATATGGCAATAGGCTCGCCCCCTATTACATGGGACCTAACGCCGTCGCCGAAACGTGGGTGTATTAAAGTCCATCACCATACGATGTTGATGATGATTCAGTACACCTCTGCCACCCCCGCTAGGGAATATAGGCGTGACGGTGTTTTCAAAGATACTACTCCCTTCACTCCTTACTATTAATTATGTATTTAAGCGCCACACTTTTTACGTTTTAAATTATTCTATAAACTATTTAGTCCGTTTTGAGAGCGAAGTAAATTACCTCTTCATAAATCTTAATTCATACAAATCTATCTACATTATCAGGCCAGATCCCTTGCGGGGTACGCAGAGAGTTTCAACAGGTTCTTTCCTTACATGCCTCTCTGGCTTACTCCACTCTCATATTTCGTCTCACGCTTGCCGGTTACGCCACTCTCATACAAATCGTTTTTTAATACCTCTACGTATGACAAGTCAATCTAATGTGCCTATTACAAACGTTTTTACTAGAGCACGTAGCTGAAACGTAAAAAAACAAATTCCAACGACAAAAATTATAGTCGGATAAGTGGGACCTGGGACGGTTAAAGGGAACTTATTTCATTATCAGATTAATTACTTATTTATTTACAACTCAGTTTCATTCGCTGAATATTTTAGTTTGAGGCCGAGGACTAACCACTTTCTATAACTACTTAAGATTTGTCAACTATCCTTATATCTGGTTCTTCCCAAGTGGATTTAAAAATCGTTTAAAAGGCCCATTTTATAAGCCCGAAATGTTTTTAAGAGACTTCTTCAAGCGATTATAATAATTGCAAAAGTACTTTCAACATCGATAAGTGATTTGTGGGTGAGAATCGAACAAATAAACACGCCCACAAATAGATACGTAAAAATAAAGAACTAAACACAGTCACGCCAATATACCCCAAGCAGGAGTGGCAGAGATGTACTGTGTTCCTAAACCCACTTTTCACAGATTGATGTTAGGTCCCATTTAATAGGGAGGTCCCATTTAATAGTCTTAACTCTCTGACTCTGGACTGATACGAGAAAGGACATTGTTCTGCGCCCGTACATGATTTTACCCAAAACCAACAGCAATTAAAAAATACTCCTATGATGTTGAATCACCCATAAATTCTTTTGAGGCATTTATTATTAAACAGACAAGCGGGGGAATCGCAATATTGCACAAAAAGTATTAGATTTTGAGGTTATAATTCAGTAGTCATTAATACGTATAAGGTTATATTGTGTGTTGACATTCAGTAAACATGTCGGGGACTTCGATATAAGTACTCACAATACTTTGAAATATTCGTTTTAGATTGCAAACTGTCCGTTAGATACGGATATTTGACATTATTTTAATAAAATATATAAATACTGATGGCATGGGTTAAATGTTTATTGGTTCTGGGGAAATATTCGACAATGTCCTTTTTCTATCAAGAACTTACATTTTGTCCGCTCTAGGATTCGAAACCAAGACCTCGTGATCACTACGCACATTATTCAACACTAGCCCAACAAACTAGGCATTTAACTTACGAAAATATTTGTATAGATTAATCATTCTAAACGGAGAGAAAATCTTGCCGCTTCCAGTAATATTCCAAGTCACAAACACCGCCATGCGGGCCCATGCCAAAAGCATATTTTTTATACGTTAGCAAATATTATATTATAAATAAGTATTTAAAAGGAAAACGGTTCTTTTAAAATTGTTTACCCATACTTATCTGCAGGATGAGACCAAGAAAAACTTTGCAAAGATTACAAGTTACCGAGAATGACCATGTCGAGTCAAGGCAAAGACAACGATGTCCTTTATGATTACTTCATTTTTACGTCATAAAGTTACTTAGCTATTTTTTTAACCTGTACAAAGTGTAATGGACTGATAAGCAAAACCTGTAGCAGGAGGTTTGTGGTATTTTTTAGTGGAATTGACAGATCTGCTCAATGGATTGACTTCTCAAATGAGATTTTATTTGTAAGTCTAATATATTTCATATGATCTAGGTATTTTTATATATGAAATTCAGGTTTTTAAACGCATCTACACATAAATATAGTGCCTGGAATGGGGCAATGTTCTTAGTATTTAGAAATTGCTCAATTCTTTTCTTTATCACTGTCACGTCTATATTCCCCAAGCGGGAGTGTTTTTTTATTATAATTTTTATCACCATCTATCTAGTATATCATGGTTTTTGAACGGGATGAATCCAGAATAAATGCAAGGATTGTGGTTGGTAACGATGTGCTGAAGCAAGTGAATGAGTTTGTATATCTTGGATGCGCATTCAGTAAGGATGGGAAATACACCGTTGACATAGAGAGAAGAGTGAGTGCAGGGAACAGAGTGAATGGCGCGTTGGGAAAGCTATTTGGGAGCCGGCACTTAAGCCAAAAGGCGCAGCTGGCCATACATAATGGAGTTGCTAGTCCCAACGCTGTTATATGGCAGCGAGAGCTGGGTATGTAAGAAGGAGAATAAAAGTAGGATAAATGCGATGGAAATGCGAGCTCTGCTGAAGATGTGCGGAGGGAAGCTGACCAACCGTATTCGCAACAGGGTAGTAAGAAAGCGAAGATGTATTAAAGATAGTATCGGTGTAAAGATGAGAAAGGTTATGCTCCGTTGGTTCGGGCATATAGAAAGAATGTCCGAAGAAAGAATGACAAAACTGATATACAATGTGAAAGTGGAAGGATATAAGTACCGGGAAGACCTAGACTATCTTACCATGAACAAATAGACCGGGTCTTATCTGAAGGACAAGTCAGGAGTCTCCGTAACCGGCGAGCGTTTATGACACGAACTATGAGAGTAGAGGAAGCCAGAGAGGTATGTAAGGAAAGAACCATTTGGAACTCTGTACTCTCTGCCTTCCCCGTAAGGGATCTGGCGTGATGATATAGATAGATAGAGATAGATCTATATCATCACGACAGATCTCTTGCGGGGTAGTCAGAGAGTACAGAGTTCCAACGGGTTCTTTCCTTACATACCTCTCTGGCTTCCTCCACTCTCATATTTCATCTCATACACGCTCGCCGGTTACAGAGACTCTTGACTTGTCTTTCAGATAAGACAGGGTTTCATCACCATCATCAGCCAAAATATATTTATTGTTGACTGCAGAACAAAGCCCTCCCCAATGACTGCCAGGACAACTCGCTGAATGAATCCAACTCTTACCCGCGACCTTCACCAATCTCTTTCTCTCTCCTTGGCAATTAGTATTCCCATCTGATGGTGGGGTCTGCCTTCCTAATTTTCTTCTTTTACTTCGCTCTGTCGGACGTGTCGTGCTCGGAGGCATTGCAGATACACAGGTCCTTCTTGACAATATCTGCCCTTCTTCCTTTTGGCCGCCTTCTGGGTCTGGTATGTTATGATTGGCCGTAATATTACCCACATAATCGGGAGGTCTTCTCTTTATGTGGCCATACCAATGGAGTCTACTTTCTTGTAGTTTATCAGTGATGTCGCGAATACCACGACCTTCACCAATCACTAATTAAAATAATAATACAATTTTACTTTTCCAACGTTTCAACGACTGTCTCGTTGGTCTAGAGGCAAAGCGCATCGTTTGTGATCATGAGGTTCTGTGTTCAAATTTTAGGTCAGACAAATGTAGTATTCCTAACGAAAACTTCTTAGTATGAGTCCGGAGTCTGGAGTCGTGCCCGGTATATGGTAATAGGCTCGCTCCCTATAACATGAGACCTATCATCGTAGGCGAAAAGTGGGTTTACTCAGTAACACCTCTGCCACCCCCGTTTGGGGAATATAGGCGTGACGGTGATTATTTTATTTACTTTTCCATTTTGATACTGCATTATAATTTAATAGAGCTTTAAAGCTGTGCATATACATACATAATAATAATATAATTTCTAAACTTCTACGTGACACAACATAAGTAATTATTTTTATAAAACTATTCCATTGTTATAAACGATTTATGAGCACTTTACACATGCCTATACAATTCTAACGAGATACATGACATACATTATTCATACAAATTCATATAAAGAAAGCTAGTCTCTAATTAGCACCTACCATTTGAATAGATAACTGATTGTTAAAATAGTAAAATAAGTGATAAATTAGTGAAAGTTTTAAAGTTAAATATGAGTAACATTAAAACGTAGGATTATTGCCGTCCCATTCACAATATTTGAGACAAGGATTAATAGGTTTGTATTTTATAATTTGTCTCGACAGGGTCTTTACAATAAATGTTCTGAAGAACCACACTTAAGGAATTTTGACCAACCCAAATATCAGTTTTTCGCCACAGTGCAGTAGGTTTAATATAACTTCTGGGAAAACTATTTTTTAGCCTCTACATCTTTCGGCACAAGGTCAAAAATATTTTTACCCTCGTTCTAGTTCTGCGATCGACGTACCCCATCCACTGCCAAACAATTCCGAAAGCTATGCCGGTGACTAAAGTTTTCCTGCGTCTTCTAATTCGATCCCACAAGGAGACTACAAGAAATTACCCTTGGGGTGATCTTGAATTTTCTTATGTGACCTAAACCTACATTTTCTTTTACAGATGCTGCACCTATGTTGGGTGTACTACTTCTCTAAGCTGTCGGAGTTCGCGGACACGGTGTTCTTTGTGCTTAGGAAGAAGAAGAGCCAGATCACATGGCTGCATCTGTACCACCACTCGCTTACGCCTTTCGAGGCGTGGCTGCTAGTCAAGTTTATCGCTGGTAAGATTGGCTCGTATTCTACAGAGATCCGCACAAGAACCAAAGTAGAAGACGCTGGATACATACCGTATAGTTAAACTTAAGAGGAGTAGGGATGCGGTGATAGCCGGTAGAGTAGATTTCTGACCGAATGGTGTCCTTGATACCACAATCGTGCAACACCAGTGCGAAGATGGGCTGATGATCTGATGAAGTTCATAGGTAAGACCTAGCCAAGATTGGGTTAGGATAGGGATATATGGCGTAAAGGTTTAAGCCCTGCAGTGGCGTAAAGG
Source organism: Phalera bucephala (assembly GCA_905147815.2). Classification (NCBI taxonomy): domain Eukaryota; kingdom Metazoa; phylum Arthropoda; class Insecta; order Lepidoptera; family Notodontidae; genus Phalera; species Phalera bucephala. The sequence continues at coordinate 4,752,983 of LR990616.1, forward strand.
TAAAATTAATAAATTTCAATTGGTGGTCGCTTCACTACTCCGATAGAACAACATTTATTTTATGTATTTCCTAAAATGTAGGCCCATATAGGAATTATTCACGAGTCGTTGTTGCGTTCACAAAAATGGAACTTTGCAAGAACAATCAACGGAACCACACGCTACCGATGCTCTAACCACAATACATAATCATCGTCACGTTTTGGTTCACAATTATCTCATTCTATGTTCTAGGTGGTCATGGAACATTCTCGAACATCGTGAACAACCTGGTCCACGTCATCATGTACAGCTACTATATGGTAGCGGCGATGGGGCCGCAGTACTACAAGTACCTATGGTGGAAGAAACACCTTACTATGCTGCAGTTGGTAAGTACTCATGAATAATAATAACTTCATAATATTGACTTTTCGCAAAGGGCCTCTACGTGTTGGACTCATCTTCCAATACAATGCTTTCAAATGGCCGGTTACAGCCCGTGAATCTCGGCGAGGTACAAAAATATAATAATAATATACTTTATAGTGAATAAAACTTTTTCACAAAATAAAAGCCAAAATTGAACATAGTAAAGAAGTAGTTAATATCAGCCTATACTGCCCACTACTGGGCAAAGGCCTTCTCACACAAATTGAGGTGAGAGAGATTAGGTCATACTCCACCACGACCCAGTGCGGATTGGTGGAGGCAGGTTTGTGGCCACCTGCTGATGGAACTTATCAAGCCGCCTTTAAGGCTTCCAACTCGGCTTAACGACTACCACATTGAGTGGTAACCGGGACCAACGGCTTAACGTGCCTTCCGAAGCACGGAGACGCTCGAATATGAAAATGCCACAGACAGTTACCCATCTAAGGCCGACCGAGTCGAACGATGCTTAACCTCGGTGATCGGTAAGAACACCGCGGTCGCACAGCGCTACGAGCGCCGAGAAGTAGTTAAAAATTGTGTATTAATACTCGTAATTTAACATTGATTAAGTACTAATCAATAAAGTAGAATGACAAAACAGATATACAATGTGAAAGTGGAAGGATGCAGGTACCGGGGAAGACCTAGACTATCTTACCACGACCAAATAAACCGAGTCTTATCTGATGGAAAAGTCAAGAGTCTCCGTAACCGGCGAGCGTGTATGAGACGAACTATGAGAGTCGAGGAAGCCAGAGAGGTATGTAAGGAAAGAACCTGTTGGAACTCTGTACTATCTGCCTACCCCGCAAGGGATCTGGCGTGAGGTTATAGATAGATAGATAGAGATTAAGTACTACGTTACCTAGGTAATCAAAGTCAGTTTTATTCATTTAAACCATTAAAGGACATTATTGATCGTTAAAAATCAAATGAGATTTTACGAAACACATACCTTTTGAGTATTTTGATAGGTCATGTCCCAGGTGTTGCCCCAAAACCTACAGCAATGACAAAATACTTGTATGATTTTAAATCACCCATGAATTCTCGTAACGTTTTATTATTAAACGGACAAGCGGGAGAATCGCAATATTGCACAAAAGGTATTAGATTTTGAGGTTATAATTTAGTAGCCATTAATATATTGTACTGTGTATTTAAAAATATATTGAGTGGATTTAAAGATTAATTATATTTTTATAGATACCTATCGACACACTAAAGAACTATCTATATAAGTGTTTAGTCTAACAAGACAAGCAATCTAGATAGCTAATAGGTACGCCTACTACTTTTTACAGAGTCAATTCGATATAAGTACTTATAATACTTTGGAATCTTCCTTTTAGATTGCAAATTGTCAAATAATTTTAATAACGTTTTAGATTGAAATAGATAAATAATGATGGTATGGGTCAAATATTTGTTGGTTCTGGGTAATTTTCGACAATGTCGTTTGTTGCGGGTCCCAAGACAATTAAAGCACTTCCTGGGTCATCCCAAGGTTCACTCCTTGATGTCATCTTACGGGAGTTACAATGGTGGAAATGTGTGCGGTCACACCCTGTGAACTTTACCCGAGGCTCAGAAAAGTCCTTAGCAAGATTTTCTCCACCTCAATTAAATAAGAAAAACTAAGACTACGCATAGGAAAATATAAATAGATAGATAGAGTACACTTCATTGTACGCCAACATAAGTAGAGAACAACAAACAAAGAAAATAAAAAAAACAGATATAAAATGGTAGCACAATTGGCGGCCTTATTACTAACAGCGATCTCTTCCAGACAACCAATATACTAACATATATCTAAGTCATGGCATCGTACAAAGAAAGTACAACAGCAATAATTAGCTAGGCTATAACAGATAAGTCTGACCACCTCGCACGCTCTACTTAGTTGTTACTTAAGCAATTACAGACACGAACTTAACGCTCCTCAATTTTGCAACTTGCAATTCGGCGATTGCATCTTAATTGTTTCAGTTTGTTTCTACTGAGAGTTTTGTAATTGTAGAATTTATTAATAAAATACCATTTACTCGTTGAGTAAAAATTCCATTGATTTTATAATTTGGTAGAAAATAAACCGCCAGGGCCCTTATTCGCAATGACCAAGCCCAGTGCGTTACTATATATATGTCTTTTGCACGAGTCATGGGTACGGCTACGTTTGGGATTTAACGTTTTTAGAAATGTGGTGATAATAAAATTGAATGCAATAGAATCGATTCAGTAACGTATCGAAATAATTCGTAACGGACAATGAATCGATTTTAATAACAAATATCAAGGAACAAAAAGAAAACAAAACACAATATATTCATTCTTTATTTACGAACTAAGCGATTCATCTGAAAAATCATCTTAGTCCAGTCATTTAAGCTTAAATTAGGTAATAATCTCGGAATTCGAGATACCCAGCTGTAAGTCTGTAAATACTTGTATATTGACACCCTAAAAGTTGTCTCAAAACCTACATATGGTAGGGTGTACGCAACTATTAAATTACATTATTTAAACGTTTGAAATGTTGATGAGCAGCTGCACTTGTTGGTGGAATATTTGAAAGCTGCACATTTTAATGAAGATGCACTTAATTATTTTCTATTTAAAATGTCATTAGTGTAAATGGGAACATAATTATATTATGATTTAAGTTTTTCCCTTAATTATTTTTTAATTTTAGGAAACGATTATCAGTATTATTGAATAGATATAGATTTAATGCATGAAGAAAATGATAAAATATAATATAATAGTTAATAAAAATTGACAAATCATTGATTTATCGATAGTTCATCAACTATATATGGCGCGTTTTCGACCGGAGGCACCGGTTGACCTGAAGTGATCCTGTGACCGCGCGCTCTCCGCCCTCTATCTCGAAAACGGTTCACCGTATAAACATTTTTTTAAACAAAATTTGTAGAGAAATTTGTATTCTACAATATTGATAATAAATACAAATAGCAAAAAACCTATAGGAAATGAGATACTTACAAAAAAAGCGCAAAAAAAAACGATTTTTGTGATCTTTGAACTTGAAATTTAATAGTTTACCATATGTAATAACACCCTACCATATGTAGGTTTTGAGACAACTTTTAAGGTGTCAATATACAAGTTTTTACAGATTTACAGCTGGGTATCTCGAATGCCGAGGTGAACTTACTATAATGACTGGACTATCTGTCAAATTCAAGTTGAAATTCGTCGCGCACGGTCGCGCGGTTTTCACCAATGGACGAAATATTTAAAGAGGAAGGTTTATGTGTTTAATTCACCCGTGCGAAGCCGGGGCGTGTCGCTAGTTTTCTAACAAAATTTTTATAGGTCTTGCGAAATCGATACTAATATTATAAATGTGAATGTGAATATTTTTGTTTGTTACCTTTTTTCGCCGAAACTACTAAAATTATAAAGAGGAAAGATTTGTATTTTTATATGTTTTTAAGGAATAAACTCAAAAACTCCTAGCTGATTTCAAAAATTCTCTCACCATTAGAAACCTACCTTGTCCAGAAGTAACATAGGCTATATAACATAGACCCGGTAGGTGGCGCTGTTGTCGACCGGGAACGAAGTAACGGGAAACTACTAGTTTTATTTAAATTTGGCAATAAGATGGATTGTATGTTAGGGTAAGACATTTGCCACCTTTTGTTTAAAAAAAAACAGCTTAGACGAATTTTCGGCTATCAACTAATACACAAGAATTCCTTACACAACATGCATGTTTGAGAAATGTCACCCACTGTATCGAATACTCGCGGGTTCGATTCCCGCACGGGACAAATCTTTGTGTCACCCACAATTATTTTTTTCGGTCTGAGTAGTTGTGTACAACACATAAATAAATTCTAGAGCAAGGCTACGTTTTGAAAAAAAAAACGATTTTTGAATCGTCTTTAGCCGAAAGTCGTCCAATGCAAGACAAAGGCTTTTCCCGACGATTGCTGCGACGACTGAGTGTGTGCCGTACGCATGCATGGTTTATCTACGACCTTCAGCAGGTCTGCCCACTTAGTGCGATGCCTGTTCACTCTGCTAGCCAAGCGTAGCGATTATGCAACTTTGGCAGACGATTTGGCGCAGTGGTTAAGAGCTTAAGCCGCCCCGCTCACTGAGTCGAATAGGCACGGGTTCGATTTCCGCACGAGACAAATCTTTTTGTGACCCACAATTATATGTTTTGGTCTGGGTGTTTGTGTATGTGAAATTTCATGTTTGTAAATGCACCCACGATACAAGAGTAATTCTTAATGGCTACGTTTTTGTTTAAAAAATACTTTTCTCAATAATTGTATAGACTATAATGCCACCTTTAAACCATTCTAATCTTGCATCATGCATCATCAGCCCGTGTCAGTCCACTGCTGGACGTAGGCCTCTCCCATGGCACGCCACTGAGCTCGATCTTCAGCTCTCCTTCTCCAATCCCTGCCCGCTGCCTTACGAATATCGTCACCCCACCTAGCTACAGGGCGCCCTACACTACGTTTACCGACACGCGGTCTCCATTTAAGAACCAGTCTGCCCCAACGGCTATCGGTTCTGCGGCATATGTGACCTGCCCACTGCCACTTCAGCTTGCTAATTCGCTGAGCTATGTCGGTAACCTTGGTTCTCAGACGAATAACTTCGTTCCTTAATACTACTTAATATTATTATAAATGTGAATAATCTTACTTAATATTATAAATGTGAAGGTTGTATGTTTGGATGTTTGTTACTCAATCACGCCAAAACGGCTCGGAATTGAATCAAACGGATTTGAATGAAATTTGGTTCACAAATAGTTTACCTGGATCAATAAATAGGATACTTTTTATCCCATATGGAAAAATGTAAGGTTCCTGACTATAGAGAACGCGGCCGAAGTTAAGGGCAGAAACTAGTTATATATAAATTATAACATAATTGGTTTCAAGTCATTATGCACTGGAACAGATAACAATCAACATCATATCGATTATCTTGTGTTTGATTTAAAGGCATTATTACATGGAATTTATAAATCGTAAAGGTGGTACTTTTTTTTACTTGTACTCTACAATTCTACAGTATACTCTGCAACTGGCAAAACATCAAATGGCCACCAGTATTCGGCGGCCCCTAATTGTCAATAAACTTACTGAAGTTGCCTTGCATATAATTATCTATCTATATCATCACGCCAGATCCCTTACGGGGTAGGCAGAGAGCAAATAATTATGTTTAATGTAAATGTATTCTATCAATCTATAACATCACGCCAGATCTCTTGCGGGGTAGGCAGAGAGTACAGAGTTCCAACAGGTTCTTTCCTTACGTACCTCTCTGGCTTCTTCGACTCTCATAGTTCGTCTCATACACGCTCGCCGGTTAAGAAGACTCTTGACTTTTCCTTCAGATAAGACTCGGTTTATTTGGTCGTGGTAAGATAGTCTAGGTCTTCCCCGGTACCTGTATCCTTCCACTTTTACATTGTATATCTGTTTTGTCATTCTTTCCTCTGGCATTCTTTATGTATGCCCGAACCAACGGAACATATCCTTTCTCATTTTTATACCGATACTATCTTTCATACCTACTCGCTTTCTTAATACGCTGTTGCGAATACGGTCGGTCAGCGTGACTCCGCACATCTTCCGCAGAGATCGCATTTCGACCGCATTTATCCTGCTTTCGTTCTCCTTCTTACATACCTAACTCTCACTGCCATATAACAGCGTTGGGACAAACGCTCCGTTATGCATGGCCAGCTGAGCCTTTTGGCTTATGTGCCGTTTCCCAAGTAGCTTTCCCATCGCATCATTCACTCTGTTACCTGCACTCACTCTTCTCTCTATGTCTCTATGTAAATGTATTGGTGTACAATAAAGAGTATTCCATCTATCTATCCATCTAGACTAGATTAAACTAAGACTAAAAAAGGTAACAACCTTAAGTCTTAATCTGTTTTCTATCAGAACCACCCCTATTTAAGGCTATGGCCTTGTTTAATTTGTCTGTCAGCCAATACAATATAAACGTAAGCATTAATTGCATATTACAAGACATACAGACTATAATTTATTTTTAATATTTATTGCGCTGTATACGACCACCAGAGAAGGTGATTGTAGCAATTTATTTGTATAAAATAATACAGACCACGACCCCAATGATTGCCGAAGCGGGGTTGCTAGAGACTTACTGTGTACGCTCTCATTTCGCCGACAATTCACCAATGTATTACACCAGGGTACTACTTACACTGATCAATTTCAAGCTTAAAATAAAGCTAAATCTTTGATAGAAAAACCTCAATAACATTTTGTCTGGATTCCAACTCCATTCCATTGACTGCCTCGTTGATCTAGTGGCGAATAACGTGCTTGGCGATCACGAGGTCCTGGGTTCACATCTTAGGTCGAACAAAAGTAGGTTTTCTATCAAAAAATCCCAATATCAGTCCGGAGTCTGGAATTCTGCCCGATATATGGCAGGAGACTCGCCCCCTATTACATGGGACCCCCTAATACTATCGTCGGCGAAAGGTGGGTGCACACTATACACCTCTGCCTACCCCGCTTGGGGAAGATAGGCGTGACGGTGTAAGGATTCCAACTCAGGACCTCATAATCGCATGCCGGGAGTTTTAGCAGGACGTCGAAGAGTGATGTCGTCAATTTGTTTTAATTTCCAAATCTAGTGTTATTTCGAATAATAATGTGTAATGTTGGTGGAATATTATGTATTCTTATATGTGCATGAGTGAAGGTAATTGAAACAAAGTGATGAATCTTTCGTATGGTCTAGTGGCTAGGATACCTGGCTTTCACCCACAACAAAGTGATAAAACATGCTTTTGCATGCCAACTGCGATGGCCGTTTTGAGGTAAATTGAGTTACCTTAAAACGGCCATCGCAGTTGGCATGTAATGTATCGCTTTACTATCCGGGGTGGGTTACTTCATCAGTCATCGGGCATTATGCATCCCACTGGACGTTGTTAAAATACACTTAAAAAGTGTTAAGCATAATTTAAAGAATAAGAAACGCATGCCGCGCTATGCGCAATAGACCAACGGAGCGGGGCACAGAAGGTTTTTGTTTTCACTGACGTTATCGAACTACATCCCATAGAGAGCGAGGCGATTCCAGTCTCCGAACTGCTGCAAAGAATTCTTCAATAAAAAATTCGCAAAGAGACTGTCTGACCTTGAATTGCCACATTAACCCATATTGGACATTTATAGTTGGTAAATAGCTAAATCACTTAACAGGTCAATTTACTCTGCCTATCTTAATGGCTTAAAGACATGAGCACACTTCCATAATAGCGTTCCACCGAACGTGTAAGGCAGGCATCCTTTAAGGATAGCGCGCACCGCGCCTTACATTCCGAGCACCGGAGCTACGCTTGCGCAAGTCACTAGGATATAGTAGACACGGTAGAGTTACACCATTTCAATTTACATGAATACTAGTAGTTACCCGCGGCTTCGTGTCCGGTCGACAACAGCGCCACCGACCTGCTCCAGCTATAGCTAATAACCATCCAGGTAACCTCAGAAATAACAGAAATAAATACATCAAAATCGGTCCAAAAATTTGAGTGTACTGTAGATACGTACACATTTGCCACCCGGCTTACCATATCAAACTAATAATGATAATAATTCCCTTCACTTAAAATTATTACTCAAAATGCCAGGAGACAGTGCCTTTCCATTTAATAGCACAATAACACAAAAACATAACAGAAAGATAAAATAAGAAATAAACACCGACACGCCTATATTTCCCAAGCGGGGTGGCAGAAGTGTACGGTAAGGTCGTACGCTGTCGGTGTTAGGTCTTAAGAAATAAGGGGCGAACCTGTTGCCATTATAACGGGCAGAGTACCAGACCCTGCACAGATACTGGAAAAATTTCTATCGAGAAATTACATTTTGTTCAAGCTAGGATTGGAACTCCGGCCCTTGTGATCGCTACGCGCATTATCCGCCACTAAACCAACGAGTCGGTAACAGAAAGATAACAAGATATTATATATAAAATATATAGATAGATAAAGATTTCTAACAAGCGCAGTACTGCAAGACCGTTGAGTATAACATTTGCGCCCGAAGATTGCAAAATGACCGTCGGAACGCCGTATCCTTTCTCCTTAATGCAATCACACGTTCTATAAAACGTTTAACACGTTTACAAATTAAGAGAACGTGGTTTAGGTATGTTTGTTTAAATACGCTTATAGCCTCCACCAATACGCACTGAGTCCATTCCCATTCTCTCTTATTTCGCCGTATAAAAGAACACCTTTGTCTGGGCAATGCTGGCTTGGAATAGTACAGGCTAAAATGATATAGCCCATTTTCTATATCAATTGGTAGGCACATTCAGATCTTAGTTGATGACGACTACCCATTTTCTATATCAATCGGTAGGCACATTCAGATCTTAGTTGATGATAAAGAAAGCGTCTACATCGTTAGGAGAGCACGAATGCTATCTCAAGGTTACCTCAAAGGCAATGGAAAGAAGAATGCTTGAAGTTTCTCTGCGAGATCAAATATGAACCAGGAATCGTAGGAGATCGGCAGGAGAACTGAAGTCACCGACATAGCCTCCTAAATTGCAAAACTTAAGTGGCATTAGGCATGGCATATTGCTCGAAGAACAGACGGCCTTTGAGGCGGAAAGGTGCTCAAACGACGACCTCTTACTGGAAAACGTGGATTGGGCAAACCACCCAAGGTGGTGCGATGACCTTGTGCAGGTCACATATAAAGCGTGCAACACAAAGCCAGTCGCTGGCAATCCCCGCAGGCCTGGTTCGCCCCTCCTTAGTTAACCTGCACCTCCCAAACTCCTCCGGGAGTTCGATATTAATACCGGGCTTAATGTTGACGTCCAGTCAACAAGAGCCATTCAGCACCAGAACTCCCGACCTCAAACCATCCTCCGGCGCCGACCTCCGAGTAGCCGGATTACAAGAAACGCCACGCTCCCAGTCTCGTTGGCAATTTTTGAACTTTCCAATAAAGCACTTATGGTCAATCCTTCTCGTGACCATGCACTCGAAATGTCAGGAATATAAACACAATAATAAACCGCGATAAAATCCGTAAAATTTGTTACATTTCACTTTTAAAACCAGTCTAAAGCCCGTGGGTGGCACAATGCTGACATTGAGTTGATCACTAAGTTAGTGGCCAACTCAATGTTAGTGACACTAATGGAAGACAACCTTTGATCCTCGTTCGTACAAATATGATCTGTGTCTGACGCACTACATTGCACGTCACATAAGATCCGGAACACTAAGTAGTGGAAGTATCAATATATTATAACAAGGTACACAGTCCCGTTCAAAAGTTACACCAAAAAAAGATCCCTAAGACTAGTTATAGTTATGATATAAACATAAATTAGGGCATATTCTACCTTACAAGTATCACTTAAAGTTGTATTTGCATAACAATATACGAAAAGCAATAAAATTTTACGACCGAAGCTCACCGGTAGTACACATAGTAAGTGGTTCGCAACCAAGATAGAAAGAGACAATTGCGGACTCCATACGACAACACAGTATAGAATATCATTAATGTGAAGTGATAGTTATTTGAAACAAAACATCCCATCATTTTTTGTTACTTTTTTGTTTAATTCTTAGTGTTTTTAATTGCCCAATTCGGCATGTTCGTCCGTCACGCGGTAAACCAGCGACTAAAAAGCTTCGCTTAGCTAAACCGTAACACTGCTAGTTTTATAGTACCGCCCACCATTATCTGCCTTTAAGTGGTGCCACTTTTCGTGCGGCGAGCGTGTATCTATCTATGTTTGATCGATGAGCGGAAGCAAAGAATTACAACCGTTAATTTCATTCCCTGCTAGAAGTCACAAAAATCCTGAGATTCTACCACCACTACTTAGGAAGAATTTTTTAAATATTAATTTGCCGCGAGAAAGAGACGAAGCTTCAAATTGCGTATATGCACATCTCTTTCTCACGTCAAAATTTTTTCCTCCTTTCATAATTTGTCACGACTTTCTTCTCCAAAAGTTACACGACCAATGCAAAATAATAAGTCATAAGTCAGATTGTCATAATAAGTGAAATTGCCTTTTTTTATTCAGCTTCCGAATTTCAAGTACCTATCAGAAAGAAAGAAATTATTTAATTTGAATGTCCGATTTTGTAATAATGTCATTCCTCCGTCGTCTTCGCAAATACCTACCAGCGTTCATGGAAATCTTAATAACTTGCATACGACCTGTACGGCCTACATAGCGTAAAAATCACATCAGGTTAAAAAGGTCAATGGAATTGATATTTATCTTTGTCACATTTTGATAGTACGGTCGGCATCAGAATTTACCGTGTCATGTTTGTGTTTGATCCAAATTAATAACGAAACCTGTGCTAACGAAACCTGAAACGATAAATCGTCGGCGAAAAGTGGGTGTACTCAGTACACCTCTGCCACCCTTCGCTTGGGGAATATAGACGTGTACTACCAACTTAGAACAAACTATCTTGTTTTAATTAGGTATCATTTTGTAATTAGGTTGAACGTTGTACATAACGTTTAATTTCCAAAATATCCTAAACGCATTAACACGGCACCCATCAATCAATGGCATCAATGGTATTTTAAGTACGATTAATATTTTTTTTGAAAAGATGTTAATTATGAGTCTCATTCAAAAATCATTTATTTGTATAAGCCAATACAATAGCACTCACAAAGGTAAGGTATTAGAATCTCAGGGTTTGTAAGTAAAATCAATACATTTTTAAGTACTTTTTGTGCTGACCGTAGTATACGAACGGCGAAAGTATAGGAACGTTGCTCCAGGCAGCACTTTCGCATCAGCCTTTTGATTATGCGAAATGACTATGACTGATTACTTTATTATATAGGCACTCAATTAATAACAAATACTAAATTATCTTTTAAAAACATATTATTACGCGTAGTTCATCGTTTGGTATATGAAGACTTGTAACGCCATCTAGTTCCATTATCCAAAGTTACTCTAGAAATATACAATATTAATATTAGCTTAAAATCAATTCAGGTATTTTTAACATACCAATTCTTTTAGTATCTAACAGAAATAACTTATGGAGAATAATACAGTAAACAAAATATTATATAATTTAAGTGAGTTTGGTATAGGGCTCTGTAAACATTAAGAAATTATAACACCTCTGTTTTTAATTATAAATTATAGTTTTATCGGAAGGGCAAGTCAGCAGTCCTCGTAACCGGCAAGTATGTATGAGTCGAACTATGAGAGTGCAGGTAGACGAGTCTGTAAGACAAAGAGTCCGTAAGGAAGAGTTTCTACTCTCTGCCTAACCATTAGAGTTATTAGAGTTCTCTTCATTATACACCAGTGAAATTACAATTAATAAACAGCTTATTACAGACAAATATGCACAATTGGCGGTCTTATTGCTAAAACCAATTTCTTTCAGACAACCGATACAATAGAAGAAACAACATAAACAGTAATAGTAATTATAGGGCAGTTGGTGGCACACACTAAAAACTTAGATAGTTTATTATAATCACATTACAAACATATTACGTAAATATTATATACACATACACATAACATACACACAACTTACAGATAAGACTTAGTCTAAGAGTAAGTGTTCGGAAAGTTGTGATTGTGAAACAGTTTTTTAAAGGACGCTAACGATTGATAGATTCAGTTTTTACTACATAGTAAAGTCAATCCTTATATAAAAACATTACTTCTTCTGGGGACATCCTGAAAAAATATCCGTTTGTTCGTTCGATCTTATCACTATAGTTATCGATGGATTTTTTTTCAGTTTAACCTACGAATAGACTAATTTTGGGGATTGTTTTTATGCTAGTAAAGCCGTGGGCAGAAGCTAGTGAGTAACATTAATAATATTCTTATCAGAGCAATAAAGTTTTTGTTATTCTTTTTTCCAGACCCAGTTCTTCATGGTGTTATTCCATTCAATCAGCGCCCTAGTATACGACTGTGGATATCCAAAGTAAGTACATTTGTTTCAAAAAACAGTATCTAATACTAAGGATACACGAAAACACTACACACTTATTCTATAGACTACGGCCCACTTGCACGCACCGAGCTCCTGTTGCAAAGTAGAATTTATATAGTCGTTAACGGTAATAGAAAACGGATAATTACATTTTACAACGAAAAGTAACAACTGCCTCGTTGATCTAGTGGCGAATAATATGCTTTGCGATCACGAGGTCCTCCGAGGATCGGAGATGAAGTCGGACAAATGTAGTTTTTCTAATGAAAAATTCCCAGTATCAGTCCGGAGTCTCGAATTGTGTCCGGTATATATATAAGCTCACTGCCAATTACATGGGACCTAACGTCGTCGGTGAAGAGTGGTGTACACAGTCCACCTCTGCCACCCCCGCTTTGAGAATACAGGCGTGACGGTGTTTATTGTACACTGTCATGTCACAACAAGGCGCTATCGATAGCAGAGAGATACAAAATAGTTGCAACTTAATTACGCTTACAAAGAGTTTAGCATGAACAGATTGATGTTAGCGTAATGCTATCAAGTTAATATGCCATCCTTTTATACTACATAGTTACTAAATAAAGGTAAACGTGGCACGCTTTCACGATAACGTTACAAACACGTAAAAACTAACGTAACGTTTTAGTGTTTTAAAACTAGATTCACGACTGATTACGTTCTGTAATACGGACCTTAGTCTATCTGTCGATGTCTTTGGCAGTGCTAACGCAGTATTATATGGTGTTTCCAGAATATAGAGACAGTAAAACTTTAAACTAAAGTAATGACGCTCTATAGACGGATTAGTATTGCCGTTTATCCTTACTTTACTGATAATTTAGAGTTTATATTTGCAAATTCAAAACTACCCTTAAATATACTTAGTTAGACATTGTAAATAAATAACACAACATATGTAGAAGATTAAAAATACATTTTGCCAACGGAGCTAGATCACAATGTATAATAAAAGAGGTCATGTCTATTGCAACCCACATAGTGCCGATAATGTAAGATCCCAATGTGCTAAAGAATTTGCTTATTTTCAAATATAGTGGGCACAATTCGAAATTCTAGGCTGCTACTGTGAACTTGTCGATACAAAACCACTATAACACACCAGGAGAAGACATAGAATACCAAAATGCCTGCTTGTTACTTATCAGTGCATATTAAACGGTCTTCGTGCATTGGAATACCAATGCATGAAGACATCATGGTGATAATATACTGTTGTTTATGAAACTCTAATCTTGCTTCAAAACATTAAATTTTATGCCACTTCTACAAAGTACCATCAAACAAAAGAAAGATCAAAGAGCACAAACAGTTGCAAAAGCACGGGCCTGCTATAATACCACTCAGTAATGCTATGTGCAAATGCAGATACACTACGCAACCTCGAATCACGCGCATTCAAGGGGAACGATGGAGCCATATCTGTTTCATTATCTGTAGACCTACGAGTACCTCTTCATTTAGTTATTGGTGCAAATACAACTAAAGAAAAGAAAACTTGTTTTCTTTTGCCAAGTGCCAAGTTTTGATTTGCCAAGTGGCACAGGTATAGTGTGTACTTTTCTATACATGCAACTACAATAGTTGCTAGAGACTACCTAATTGGTAAAGCAGGGCATGGTGCTGCTGACAATAATGAAGGCGAGGGCCTGAATCCTAGATCAGCCCTAAACGCTTTTTATTCAAACAAAATCTGTAGCAGTCCATGGTCTAGTTGGCCAGGTATAATAACAATGGGCTCGAGGCTGTTGCGATTATATGAAACAAATTTCACCGACAATATTATATCACACATAACCTTGTTGGTAAAATTTGGGTATATATAGTCGTCTTTCGCCATAAATTCAAAAACGTAGGCATGACGGAGTTATTTTTAATAGAAATACATTTAATTAAATTATAAAACTAACCAATATTCACGTTTCTATTCCAGAATCATCGCTTCTGGTCTCATACTCCATTCAACAATATTCATAGTCCTGTTCCTCAACTTTTACGTTGAAGCGTACAGAATGAAAAGGCCGAAACGTCCGGCGGTGACAACCAACAACAACAACATTGAACCTCACACAGAAAACAGCGCCATCAAAAACGGAGAAATAAACAGCATAATCAGAAATGGAGAAGCAAACGGTCATCTAAGAAATTGTGAATTAAACGGACATATGAGAAACGGATCTTTGAACGGTCATATAAAGAACGGAGATTTGAACGGAATTATAAAAGTGAATGGTCACTTGAAAAATGGCTACACGAACGGCCATGTACACTGTGATGTAACAGATACAGAAAAAGTGCAATAGCGAACGATGTATTGTTACATTTAGTTTGTATACTTTTTGTAAATTCAATTTGATTAGGAGCGTTGGTGGCACTTGCGTTTTTATTGTACACTTCGATCAGTGAGGTTTATGCTTTGGTTGATAACTTCACGCACTCCAAATTATTATTTGGCAAAACGCCTTTATTATACTTGAGGTCTTTAACTTTTTATAACATCAAGAGAAATCTTTTAGACCGTGTTATTTTAACAGATTGTTTCAATTTATATTGATCAGTGTTTGCTTTCCATTTTCTATTATTTTATCGCAGGTAATAAAATTATATGCGTTAAGCATAAAATTAAGAATTATTTCAGTGATCATTTGAGCATTTTGATTAGCTTCATTTCTTATTAATTATTAGAAATCTTGCAAATTGCTTTTCTCTTTGACATTTATTGAAATCTTGCCTGTCAATAAGCAGTGTGATGACAGTGATATTAATGTTTTAAAAGTACTTTTAACTTTCTTTTCATTATTCAATCAAACTGTTTATACGAATGGCCGAATGAAACATCGACACAACTTAAAGGCAAGAACAGGAAAATGTGTTTTATAGTTTTGAAATTAGAGTGCTAACTCAAATAACAATATTTGTGAGTTGTGCTACTTTTAAATTCGAAAAGCAACCATATACTTGGAGCAAGTTCTCAATTTCAAGCTGGAAGTTGATCTTCTTTTTAAATAAATATATTGCATAAAGCAAACAGTAGTTGGAAAGTCACCAGAGAAGATGATAAAGCGTTAAGAAATTTTCCTTTTGGAACGCATAAGATATTCATGACCCATATTTTATGCACGTATTACTATACTTACCGAAATCACTATACAGATTTAAGATTCTGATTCCATGCTGTGTAAATTTATTCATACAAATTGTTGGCAGTTGAATAGTGACATAACTAACAAATCAGCAACAAGAAAAAACAAGCTATGTCATTGTTACATTTCCAGCAAAATAATAAATGCGTAACTTATCCAGTGGTTAACGAAAGTGTCTCCAATGTCCCTAATAGTATTTTCTACCAGCTCTAGAAGCTAATACAGTTTCTACCGTGAGCATCTTCGACTATGAAATAATAGTTTAAGGGAAACTATAATAACAGTGTAAATAATTACGTGGGTAAAGGAAAAATAAATCTTTTTTATTTCGTACCAAAATTTGGACACTGACTTTACTTAATACTATTTTTTAAATCAGTTTAATATTAATTAAACTACCTCATGAGTGAGCTTCTCAGTACTTAAGTCTTTTAATGGAATTTTAATTTCAGTTGTGTAGAGTATTCATGCCATCCTTTTCTTAGCAGAGATACAATACATAAGTATGAACGTGACAACGTGCTTTCTCGGTTTCAAAACATCATAGTCCTCTGCCTTAAACCTTCTAACAAAATCCTGTGACTTACATGATTCAGAAAACATGCTCACAGGTTTCAGCACAAACAGATTGTCGTAAGCGTAATACTATCGAGTTGATATGTCATGCTTTTCACCCTACAGATTTACTTAAGATGACCGCAACATGAATCTGTTCTTGGTAAACTATAATTCTCAAATTTGGATTGTTAAAATAACATTGACCTTATTAACTTTAATTGAAAGGTAAAAAATCGGAAAGCTCACTTGTACTAAAAGACTCGCCACACGGCATCGCCGTTACTTCCGTCCATACTAAGCTTTATCTAGCAATAAGTAAGTATAGCTGTAAATAAATAATATGACATATTTATTTTACAGGTACATGAAAAAATAGGAATTTAATTTTAACTGTAAACATATCAACAAAATTTTTAAAATCTTTTGTTAATTCCGTAAATTTTGTGCCCTTCTTTTTGTTAAGCCATTTCTGCCTTCAATTAATAATTATTATTGTAAGTATTGCAAATGTAATCAATATAATAAATACGATTATTATTATTGAAATTAAATATTACAATTATATTTTATAAATAGTAAAA
Source organism: Phalera bucephala (assembly GCA_905147815.2). Lineage (NCBI taxonomy): Eukaryota > Metazoa > Arthropoda > Insecta > Lepidoptera > Notodontidae > Phalera > Phalera bucephala. Next base: position 4,769,737 of record LR990616.1, read on the forward strand.
ATATACATTTGTCGTGAATAGGTATTGAATTTATAAAAATATACAAGAATATTTTTAGTAAATTTGTATCTATAACGATGTATATACATAATATTATGTATATGGTCAGAGTGGTTATAAAATCGCATAAATGACACGTGTACCGAAATGCTAAGGAATTATAAGCATACCAGTCAGTATAGAGGAAATTTAAATGTAATTTAATGTAAAAATATACTTTTATACACAATATAGATTATAATTACTATAGTAAAAATATGTAATGAATTATTTGTATACCTTTTTTATAAGTTTAGAAAATAAAAATAATATGAAATTCGAATTGGAATTTTATAAAATAATAAAAAGGGCTAACAAAAATTTAATTCTGTTTATTTTATTTTTTTATTTAAAAGTTTCTGCATTATACTAAGTAAAATTTAAGTTGACTAAAATGGCAGGTCTGGAAAACTACTATGACAAGCTTTTATTAGAGGTCAACTGATAATTAAATTTTTAGTTTTCTTAAAACTTAACTTTCTTTCTATTATGATAACTGTCGTATTCTACACAATAAAAACTTGGTACCAGCATTCGATGTACCTGCTAATCAGAGCCATCTATACTTTTTCTTTTGTACTAAATAGTCTAAGTTATCTACCTACAGTGTAAGTACGGTTCTTAGTTATGACTTGACGTTAAATGGGTTACTTTAACAAGTCAGACTTACTAATATAGATGTCACTAGGTATCTTAAATAAGTGTCCAGTAATGTAGAATATAGGTAAATAAACACCAATGAATTATTGTCTTAAAATGTTGTAACATGGTTGAAACTTCGTTTGTAAAAAATGGAGTTCTGAGGTTAAAATTAAATCATTTATCGATGTCGACATCCCAAAACCAAAATCCTTGTGGGATTATTTTAATAATATTAGATTTTTAATCAAACAAATTTAATATTTATTTACTACTTTTTTTTTAAATGTACAACGGTCATTCTAACCAGCAGTAATTTTTTTTTTATTTTAAAATGGAAAAATAAAGTCCCCAAATTTTACAGATACGGCTGTTACCACTACGTTTAATGGTAAACTGTTAAAATTAATCGTGAAGAAAATCGAGTCTTTAAAATTTAACGGTGTGTTCATAACAACTGGGGACCCTCGCTAAACCTTAATTATAGCCCTGCAAAATGTCAATAAACCTGACATTCGAACATTTTTTTCTTCCCCTTTCTAATTTGTTAGCCCTAAAATCGCGGTCCTATACACATCCAGTTCACCAAGACCTCCATATCTTGAACCGTATGATACAATTTTGGGGTCAAGTGATGTTGGATGATGTAACCGTGTATTGAGAAGGGTAGATACAGGGTTGGGACACGAACTACTCTGTCACCTTTTGTAAATGATTGAGCGAAAGAAATAGCAATATCGCTGTTTGTCTCATTACGTTCCGTTTTACGTAGCTTATGTTGACATAAGATATATGCTTACAGAAAAACGAGCATTAAAAAAAACATAGTATTCATGTATGTAGCCATGATGAGACAACTATTAATTGAAGATGCACGCGAAGGAGAAGAACGATTATCACTTAAAAGTACCGAAATGTTTGATGACTAATGTTTTCGTTTTAAAATTAAAATAATTAAGCATATAAAAATCAGACAACAAATAAAAAAATAGGAAATAGAATAGGAATAATACAGGTATGCTCAATGTTATTGTTTCTTTTGGTTTGAATAAATTTGATTCTACTTATTTAACTACCGAAATACTATTTTCATTCAATAAATAAATAGAAGACTCAAGAAAATACACCAATAATATACTAATTGTAGTTAATAAAGGTTTATAAATAACCGACAAACTTTTCAATTAAAAAAGGAACAATGACAATCATCCATTCCTTACTCCAACAATCAATACCGTCCGTGTAACGGAACGTTGTATCGCCGGCCGGGACTCTTTACCCTAGCTAAGGGTAGGCGCCCAACTCAGTCGAGTGCGCGTTTTTGTCGCGCATGCACGCATCTCATCTCGCTAGCTTCGCGCATACACAAAAAAAAACACAAGACCTTAACAATCAACCAAACGTGATCCCCTCAAGTGCTATTGTGAATTTACACACAACCAAAACCCGTGTAAACGTGTGCAATCATTGTGAAAGTGGTAATGAGAACAACATCCAGCGTCCTACAGTAATGACATAAAACATTCTGTACGATAAATCGCTTGTTACTGTGTTATAATCGGTAATGTGACGTCTTTTGAGATTGGCTGTGTTATTTAACGCTGCATCTACAGATACCGCAACGTTAGGGTGCAAATCTATGAAATATGCTAATAAGTTGGTTTCTTTTAACCCGCACACAAAACGCTCTGCACTAGAACACTGCATTGCGATTTGTGTTGCAAATTCGACTGAATTTATATCCTTGGCCACTACGCGTTGCTATTAAGTAATAGGTTTTATTGTTACACCAATACGTTCTGCATTAGAGATATTTATTTCTTAGTATTTATTATTGATACGGCGAATTTGATTCATCTTTTTTATTAATACCTCTTTATTGTTGTCGTAAGCTGAATCCAATTCTGCCCTAGACTCACAATTTACAATTCCATTATAAACAGTTTTCAATCCTTAATAGACTAGTTTCTATTATTTCCTTTGTGTCAATAGACTATTCGCTATAATTTCCTGCTTTTCCAGTTATCAACCTGTCTGTATCAAACCTAGATGTAAATCTATTTGGTAAAGTATAGTTATAGTATAGTGTTGTATAATTGTGCAAAGTTGTTTGAAATTCAAATTAGGTCTGTTTTTGTTCTTAGAGCAAAATAAAGGTCAAATAAGAATGTATACGAAATAATAAATAAAAGGAAAATAAATCTTGGTTAAGGATGTTGGAACTTCTTTCTTCCGTAAATGGAAAAGTTATTTGAGATGAAAAAAATTATAAAATTTTGTGTACTAAATTCACAGTCTGTGGTCATTTTGACGAAGAATTGATGACAGACGATGTAATCACAGAAACGATTTAATACAAATTTTTAATATTTTTGTAGCACTACTTTAATTCCTAAATACCTAATTAAATAAATAATAAAATAGAAAACTACCTGCCAAAGTAATTTACAAAACACTAACCTCGTCAGGGGGGATTTAGATCATAAAGTAAATAATACAGCTACAATAGCAATAAAACGAATGACCTTCTTCAAAGTTTCGTTACAGACGTACATACTCAGTGAGCTTGACATCTAGCAAGAAAACAAAATCAATATAGAAACAAAAGCCTTTTATAGCTTAAAACCAACCGATCAACATGTACTAATAAAAATAATCCTTCAAGTAAAAAAGCCAATACGTCTGCTGAGACGATGCCAAAAAAGAATAAAAGCGGGCATGTGAACCTAACAAAAATAAAAAGTAGAAGCAACTATACCGACAACGACTTATTTCTTGTGCTCCGGAAGTTATCAACGTTTCGACCGGTCTCGTACTGCTTGGTACAACAATGAATCGGGTTCTTTCACAACTTGTTCATTTGGATCTTGTGAAATGTAGATGATGTTCGAGTTATTGATGTTAGTGTTATTGTGATTCGCTTCGTTAGTGGGTTATTTAATGGCTTAAATGTGTTTTGAATCATTATAAAGACTGTTGATTACCGTTATGTACTGGACAATGGCTTGAAGAACCATATGTTCGGTGTCTAACAAGTGAGATTTAAGCAATTAAAATTGTGTTTATTGTTAATTGGAGATATGTTATCGTAGATACGATATCCATTAAGTAATCCTGAAATAATAAAAACAATTTTATATCGAAGACCTTCAATCGGCCTACTTTCTACGTGGGCCTATTTCAGATTATTTTTGAGAAATATGGATACTACCCCTAATGGAATAACGATCACTGTAGTGGGTAAATGTACATATTGCGATATAGTCATACTTGCCTGACATTCTAAAATGTTATAAGGTTGTATAGATGTAATTTAAAACATGATTCATAGTTACTAATCCTAATTCTTGAAATACATAAGAATCCTATACTTATTTGGTCGTAAACAAAGAATCTAAGAATGAAGTAATCACGCTAAGACTTAACATGACGATACACAAGAAATTCCAATACCTACATATATTTACAAGAAAGTAATCAAAAGTTTAAAAACGCTCATTATATGCTACATCAACACGACGGCACAGTAAACGAATTCGCTTCACTCAATAACAACAAACTGGTAAATAAACTTTGGCACATCCAAAATTCAATTTCCCAACACACGTTCCAAATATTTAACCCTAAACAGGAATGCGATCATGCGAAAAAGTGGCCCACGGCTGGTTGACACTCGCCTCGTAAATGACTTTATATTTAGCAGTAAAAACGTAAACCTTAATAGCTTCGTAATAAAGAACATAATGTGAGCATTAGAATAGACAGAAATGAACTAACACGTGGCAAGAACTAAAATTGGAGAGACAAAAACTATAATAATTTAATGACTTTTTAATGTAAGGAGTTTGGTAGTCCAGGCTTACATTTAAAACGACGTTTTATTCTAAGAATTATTTCTATTGGAGGAATTAGAGTAATGTTGACCTCAAAGCTCATACAGATTATACTTCTACCAACAGATAACCTTTACAGACCTAAAGTGAGCTGCGTAATAAATATGTATCTTATTGACTCACAATAATAGATGAAGGACATCAATAATACAGGTATTTATTGATAGTAATAAAGTGACTCCATCAATAGTCTATATCCAATATATCAATATTCCCTTTCCCACAAAAATCATTAGCAAACATAACATAAATATCAATCAGAAACTAAACAATCGAAACTAAAAACAGAATTTCACCAACAGACTAGTTAATGGAAATCGTTGGAACTGTAACAATTCAATCGGATCTTTTTCGTTCTGATGCAAAATTTCCCACGATAATTACAAAAATATTTCACTACAGCTATAAAAATTTATGACGTTATGGATTACAGTGTAGGAAAACAGAAAACGCAATAAATATCGGTTCTCCAGTAGGCACTGGTACAGCTTAGTAGAACAGCTAGCTAATTCCATGAATGAAATCATGATATACGCCTCAATACAATGCAGTCAGGTACATGTATGAAATTCCATCAGTCAAATTTAACTATTATAAAGTAATACCCCCTCGCGCTATTTTTTATCGAAAAAATAACAGAAGTGTACTTAGTATTCCCATATATGACACAAGGAAATTCTGTTGTCAGCCATCGTGTAAATCTCTTGACATGTCTTCACAAAACTTATAACGTTTTCTGGGATATGAAGGTTTCTTCATCGTTAACAAGTGACAAAACTAACAAACCACCAGCTATCAAAAACTCAAAAAGTAAAGTCACGAGTTTCAGTTAAAATCACAGTCACCAACAGCACAGAGCCGACCATAATCACGATCTTTGGTACAGTTGAAACTCAAAACGTCTACAAAATTACCAAAAAACCTAGAGGAATGAGCCGAGATTTCAACCAACCTAAACAAGTCGAATTATCTGCCAACCAGGCTACCACTTCGTTTTTGCTGCTCAATATTACGGATGTGCCCTCACTCCACATTAATGGACCGCTAGAATATTGAATTTGTTTTTTATCACCGCTTTTAGTATGCGTGTGTGTGTGTGTGTGAATGATGTACGCTGTTGGCCGCGAGGCCTTTACAGCTTGTATGCCGTGAACCAGCTGTACTATTAAGCTATGAGTATGGTAATAGAACAGTTAAACATTTAGAAATCCCACCGTTACATAAATAAGCAAACACAAACACTGAACTAAACATATCGCCATATATTGCGGTCGTGGCAACAATAGTTACGGTTGACAATGGCATTACAGAGGACGATTAGTTGGGTTCGTTTGATGAGAAGGGAGACCGGACTGATGGAAAAGTCTATGCGAATGTTGTACCGGTTTTATTTGAACACGATTTGTATAACAACAATGGACCTTAGGTAAATGACTCAAGATGTATATTCAGGTAACAAAAGTGATAGAATCCAATGAATAATTAAGAAATCTATTATTCTGAAACTACTCTTCATAAATTCTTCATTCAAAGGTTTGAAATTTATTGCTTGTTTTTGTTTACTTTTTAAACTTAACCCGAACCATTTCTTTCAAAGTGTAATTAGCTGAATCTGTCTTATTACTATTTACAAGAAGATGATCAAATACGAAATTGATTTTTGTCGTCATGTTTATATAAACGAAATACTTTTTATGAAGGTCAATTACAAATCTAACAAATAAAGAAAATGCATGAAAATTGTTAATTAAGCAATATATGGTGATTCAAGTTAATACAATTCATAAAAGGATATCTTTTATAACCGATGTTTTCCTTTATGCCATTTCAAAATCAAATTTAAAATTTCCAAAACTCATTGCTACCATACCGCCCTTTAGAATTAAAAAACTTAAGAGAAGAGATAAAATACTGACATCGGACGCTAAGCAGAAGCCGTGAAGTTTCAGATAAGTTCATAATTGGAAACATAGACGGTATAGCTTCAAATAATTTTCTCTTGCAAAGTTACAAATTGATGGACCAAGGTCTAACTTCTTAATATAAATGATACTTTGAATAAAAGATAACCATCCCGTTTTTGCCTTTTGAATCTGAAAGGGTAGAAAATAACCTTTCTGGCAAAGGTAATCTAAATATTTGGTACTATTTCTCTGGGTGGGTTTCGACGTTTGTCTCTACAAGTTTTTCTCAGTTTTGTAAGTCAATTATTTATGTGCATACTAAATGGTTTTCAACACCTTAGTGATAATGGAATTCAATAACTCGAAATACGACGAACTATGAGATTGGAGAAAGCCAGATCGGTCTGTACATAAAAAACCTTGTTGGAACTGTAATCTCCGCCTCCTCCGCAAGGGATCTGGCGTAATGATATAGACAGATAGATAGAATAACTCAAATATTATGCCTAATGGAAGTCTCATGGCACGGAACGTACTTTTTTATCTAGAAAAGCGTTGTATATATATATATAATAATTAAATGTGGGGAACATTTAATTATTCTAATGACGAGTTGACCGATATGAAATTTACTTATATGAAATCTTTTTACATTCTCTCTTTCTAAGGGGAAAAATCTGATTTAGATTATTTGTCTTCGCTAGGGATGACTGGAGTAAGTGGGACTTTCACCACACTAAAGAATACCAGAGATGGCCTCCGTCGCCACAACAAGGGTTCCGAGATCTCGTATCAGACCGCACTGCTGCCCCTCTGTTGTACCTAGACTCGAAACAAATAATTGACTTGTCCCTTACGAGAATCGAATCCAAATTTATTTTGCCGAATAAAACATATCTATTTTGACCGTACATAAGAGACTACTATTTACTCAGCTTCTGCTAAAGCAGAGAACGTATTTAGGACCTAATTCAATCCAAACGCTACTCCTACACATGCGAAAGTATTATTTGGATATTTTTCCACATATTCCATTTCTTTTATTTCACTTCTCGTCCCATCGCAATGTTGATTGACGTGGCGGGATGCGGTCCCAGTTGCGTCTAAGTTGACGGCTGTCAGTGCCACGTGACATCAGAGCCCCTACCAGTAACGAAATGTGCTTTCAATTTTCTAAAATTAAACCCATTATTGTAAGCATTGACGTCGATTTCGAATGAATGCGTTTGAACACAATTATGTGAATTTGGAACTAGTTTCTTTTCGTATGTTGTTATTGAAGAACTAATAAGTCCGTATTTAACACTTATTAAACAGCGACAGCTTATTATATAGAAACAGTCCGTATTTAAACAGCGACCTTAACCTTTGTAATTAACAGAAATTCTGCTAATACCTACATAAATAGTAATAATAAATGTAAACAAAATAAGAATATTATATCTATCTATCTATACCATCACGCCAGACCCCTTGCGGGGTAGGCAGAGAGTACAAGTTTCCAACATGTTTTTTCCTTAAAGACCTCTCTGGCTTTCTCCATTCTTATGAGAGTGGAGGAGGCAGGCGTGTATGAAACGAACTATGGTTCGTCTCATACACGCCTGCCGGTTACGAAGACTCTTGACTTCTGTTTGGCCATGGTAATAAGAACATCTATTAAAGTATATTATCTAGTTTCATAATAATATAAATCCGTCTCATCGCAGGTAAGGCATCTCCAGTTTCCAAGGACCACTCCTTATTTGATTTCGTTTATCTAAGTACAGCTACTTGACTGCCTCGTTGGTCTGGTGGCAAAGCGCATCGCTTTATGATCGCGAGGACCTGGGTCGGACAAATGTAGTTTTTCTAACGAAAAATTCCCAGTATGAGTCCGGAGTCTGGAATTGTGTCTCTTAAAAGCAAAGGAATCTTTTAAAAGCATGTGTAGTATTAATTTATCGCTACTTACGAAATTGCTGGTCGTATTCAATTGCGTAACTCAGAATAACGATTTAAACGTTTCAAATGTATTTCCAAAGAGTTATATCACCAACTTCTGTCGGGTTTATGTGATCGTAAATTAAAATTATTCTTCAAAGACTTGCAAAAATCTTTATTGAAAGTGAGTTCTTCTTTCTATTTAAATTATATTTTGGAAATCTGAGAAAAAAATATTTAAATTCATTGTAAATTATGTAAACGTATAATAAAAACATTCACTTTAAACTATAATAGAAAATAAAACCAAAAAAAAAACATTCATCAAACAAGACCGCATCCGCGGTAAATGGTGGCAAGAATGCTGGCTGCGTTTCCTTGCTGAATAGACAGACCAATCTTTTGAGCAATTATGTTTTACTGTTTCTTCGGTTGATTCGTTAAGAACGCTCCTTTCTTTTCAATTCTGGTGTGTGATCCAGAAATCAGAACACTACAGATATTTTCAAACGTCTCGATACTTGGCAATTAAGTCGTGTTCTTCACGTAACAGAGGGTAAACCTGTAGCGCTTTGTTGGTTGATTGCATCTTACACTTTAAGTTCATTTCAAAATAGAGTATTTGTAAATATCAGAATTGAATAACAACAGCAACAACACTGAAAAAAGTAATTTCTAAGATGGTTCCTAGTTCCAAGAACAGAGCTCAATAAAAATGTATTTTTTAAGGATTCATACCTCTAAAGCACTCATGCGTCCATGGTCATTTATAAGCATTGTTTTTCTCATCTTTGCAGTAACTACTCGAATGTAGCCATGCTATGCAACATTTACCTCCACTTATTTTTTTTAGAATACTTAGGTTTAACGATGACTTTTGTGTGCCATTTTGACGATGTTTCTAAAGTTACCTTACTTAATTCTGACCTCCCTTTCTTTAAAACATTCTACCAAGTTCTTTGTGTCAGCAACTTTCCCTATCTTACTTCTAACCTCCACTTATTTAAGGTTTTTGTGGTATATGCTATTGCTACACGTTGACCTTACTAATCTAATGATATTCCATAAAACATAAATAATGACAAAACAGATACACAGTGCGGGAAGGATTCAGGTACCAGGGCAGATCTACACTCTTCTCAAGAATCTTTCCATGACTAAATGGACTGTGTCTTATTTGAAAGACAAATCAAGTCTTCGTAACCGGAGAGCGTGTACGAAAAGATATATGTGAGTGGAGGAAGCCCTAGAAGTTTGTGAGGGAAGAACCTGTTGGAACTCTGTTTCTATATGCCTACCTTGCAAGGGATCTGATACATAGATAGATATATCCAAAGTATCATTTTTTACATCAAGAATATAAAATATGTTAAACACCCTAATAAATGACAGACATTATGATGTCCAATGAGAATTTCAGCTGTTTTCGATAACACAAACTGTCAGATAACTCGAGCAAAACAATCTCCATTTGTGCAAGTGATGCATGCATGCATGCATATTAGGGGCGTCCCATGAACCGCATTGTCTGCTGTCGTCGGCTGTCTGACCGACTAGTTTCCGAATGGTTGATACCCTTGTTAAATGCAGTGTGAAATAATTATTGTTTTAATTGTGATATGGTGTAGAAAGGATAGAACGTGAGACAGAAAAGGATAGCTACACAAAGTGCCTTGAACTAGGGGATTCTCAGCCGAAAGAGTATTAAAAGTAACTATGATTGCAATTGCTTTTACACCTTGATTAAAAATGAAAATCCCACCTCCTTATGATTTGGATTTACCGGTCATTTTATAGAATACTTTTATCCAGAACAATACAAGCTAATATTATACTACTTATCAGTGTTACTTAATCACCTTGAACGGTAGCAGTTATTCATTTTCTTTCTCTTTTACTCACCTGATGCACGTCGCGTGTGTCCCGCATACTAATAATTTGTCAGTCATGTTTTAAATTAAAATTTTAATTGTTTCTAAATTCAGGGCCATGAGAACCAAAGTAGACTAGCACTCGTATAAAAGAATCAATTTAGGCCTGAATACTAGTAGAGTATTCAAAACCTGGTTCTTATGGCCTCAATTACGAACACTTGTTACAGTTTCAAACTCATTACCTTTCGTATGACACAGCATGCTTAAGGTTATTCTAGTTTTCAGTCATGTCAAGAAATTTGCATGAGCAACTAACGCTAAAGACTGCATTCCAATTTAGTCTCATTATGTCTCCTATGTAAAGTCGTAACCTCTTTGTCCTTCACTCTTCAATCTAATACTCTTTCATAGGACAAGGCTTCTTTGAAAGTAATTAATTCGTTCAGGTAATTAATTCTGTTTTATGTGTTTGATATTCAACAAGTTACGAAGTTTGCTAGTGTGTGTAAACATTAGAAAGGTACTTAGCAAAATCTCTTAATATGGTATTATTTAGTACAGCGGTACATAATGCGTCATCTCCACAGTTTATTTTTCTACCAAAGTGGTTATATTGTCTTCCATAGGAATTGAAAAATCCACTGCCATTTCAATCTTTCCGTAGACGTACTATATGTTGTATACAAGGTGTAACATAATAAACGCAAGACCTCAGACACCCCGATTAGAGAATCTATCTATCTATCTATCTATAACCTCACGCCAGATCCCTTGCGGGGTAGGCAGAGAGTACAGAGTTCCAACAGGTTCTTTCCTTACATACCTCTCTGGCTTCCTCGACTCTCATAGTTCGTCTCATAGACGCTCGCCGGTTACGGAGACTCTTGACTTTTCCATCAGATAAGACTCGGTTTATTTGGTCGTGGTAAGATAGTCTAGGTCTTCCCCGGTACCTGCATCCTTCCACTTTCACATTGTTGATCTGTTTTGTCATTCTTTCCTCTCGCATTCTTTCTATATGCCCGAACCAACGGAGCATGCCCTTTCTCATCTTTACACCGATACTATCTTTCATACCTATCACCGATTAGAGAATTCCTTTATAAATTCAAAACGAAAATACAATTTTCAAATTTAAAGGTTTTTACCCTTTTTTAAAGCACTTTTATACCCCAATTAACAATGAAACATGTACGTGTATGTGTGCGTTTTGAGAAATACGTTTTAGGAATGCATTTGGAATCTTCTTACCATGCATCAAGAATAAATTTGATTTTTTATAGCGCACTGAAGGAATAAAAGCATTTTTTCCAAAATTAAAAAAAATGTAAGATTCATTAAAAATTGTTGGAATCAATTCAGTTACCCATTTAGAACAAACTACTTTCAGGTCTTGCGTTAATTATGGTACACCTTGTATAGACGACTTGACTTTTTTAAACCATAGCTAGTACAAAAGTATATTCGCACTAAATAAAAGTATATATTTTGGTCCAGTTTTTAATGGGCTGCCAGTTACATAATTAGTCAGCTGTCAACTTTTAAGCTAACCGGCCTTACAGTTATACAAGGATCTTGTAGCCCGCGGCCTAAATCGGAACTAACGCTGTCATCAAATGAAATTTCACTTTAAGTCAGTCGCAGAGTAGTCCTTTACTATAAAATTTACCCAAGTTCTTTATTTAATTAATACCCTATTCAAATATTTCCCTGGAAGTAGCAAAAAATTACTTAATGATAACCCTAATTTCACACTAACGCCCCCTGTTAATGTCATCTACGGGCTAAAATATCCTTGTCGGACTATAATATAAATCCTGTTGCTTGTAAAATCCAGTCTCCAAGTACAACCTATAGGCTACGAATAATTTCCCACAACCACCATCAATATTCAGTCCAATTATCTCCAATGACTCAGCTCAGAAACTTTAATAGATTTTTTGAATCAATGAAATTGTAGCGAAACCCAATAACATCACGTTCGTAAACTACGCCAGTGATTCTAAGAATAGTTGACGTAAAATCAATTTGCTATTCTGTTAAGTGTTGATTGAAATAAATCAAGTGGGGACGTGACTGAAACCTGCTACTGTATGATTGGAGTTTAATGGTAAACAAGTAAAACAAAAAACATTTAGATTTACATTGATGGGATTATACCATAAATTGATACCTAATAGCTGTTAGAGTTACATGTGATCTTGACTTAAATAATCACCATTATTAATAGTTACAGATAATTCTTAAACTTGGGTCATAAACTTATAAATTTTAGCAATAACGTTATTGCTAAAACCAACAACCAACAAACATTAATATTTGATAAATCTGTAAGTTTAAGAACTGTAGCTAAAGAACTCTCTGTATTAAATGAGATCGTAGAAGCCGTCATCTTAAATATTGCAAATGCAAATCTGTCAAGTATCTGGAAAATTTTGTTGTTTCTTGAAATTCATCTTATACTTCAGATGTAATTGGGAAATTAATTGTTTATCTAGAATGATATGATGTTTAGTTTGTTTCAATGATAATGACTTAACCTAAGTTAACTTCTACTTATCGAATGACTAAATATTGCTGCAAAATTAAAACATTAGTAATAACATATTAGTAACTCTAGAGTAGTTATAAATAAAAATTACGAAACCTCAGAATACTATTTTGTAAAATATAAAAGAAAATCAATTGTAAATAAATTCACACAATATATCACAATCATTTTAACGATACCAAACATCATAAAGAAAATCGTAGATTTCACAAAACAAACGCTAAGAAGAAATGTCACAATAGACATAACAGTAAATTTAATCAAAAACAATGATAAAAAAGAACCAGACAAATCGACAGAGACCACAAAACACCTGCCCGTTTCACGATCATAAATTAAACCAAATCTAATGCTTGAACTAAAGGTGCAAGCGAAGAACCGGACCAGCATGAATCATTCATATTTTGTGGGCGAAGTCTTTATTGTTTATTTGTACTGTTTAATAACTTATGTGTTACTATTTATAGAAAGTTTTGTTGACCGAATATGAATTTTGGAGTCTGTAAAGTTTAAAGATGTTATAGAAGGATTTATTTCTGAAGCGTTTAGATTGTAACCACTATCTTCCCATTGGGATAGTCGAGTAAAAACTAGTTAATCAAGATGGTAAAGTAACTGCTATTATTATTTCTGTAGATTTCTAATTAATAGAAATTCGATTGTCTAAACTTTACTATTCCAAAAGAATTTACTAATAATTGAATCAGGATTTCTAGCAATTCAATCACATCTAAAATGGACAACTCGTTTTACAAAAAACCCCCAAAATTCTCATTCTGTATCATTGTCTGTGAGGTCCACCAAAATTTGTATTAAGTTTAAACTAGCTAGCTATATCATTACGCCAAATCCATACCGGGTGGGCAGAGAGCTACATAGTTCCAACAGATAATTTCCTTACAGCAGCGCTCTCAAAAATTCCTCTTCCATATTTAGTTTAAAAACTCACAACTTAATCATGAGTCTTAGAATTTACATTCATTCCCACCAATACAAATAAAGCAACTATACTTCAAGTAAGTTTAAGTATGCTTATGTATTTGGATAAGACTTCAATGAGCATGGGAATGCATGAAATGTTTTTACCTTTGTAGACCCTCTACCTGGCCGTATGAACATTCACAATGTAGTTTTTCAAAAGCTTTGGCCCCATTATGAAGAGGTACGCCTTGATTTAAAAACCAATTAAGACATAAAGGTGTTCTGAGCTCGGGATCGAAATGTTCATTTTTTGTTGAGGCTGTCTTTTTTCAAAAGAATTTTTCGACTATCGATCTCGACCACTCAAGTTATTAATAAAAAGGGGTATTTTAAAGATGCTCACTTTATAAAGAAATGCACAGGGGTGGAAAAACATTTCATATTATTGGTACTATAAATTTTAGTTCAACTTCACCTGTTTGAATGTTTAAAAAATATGTTATAAGCTGGTTTTAAAGCACTTCAGCTTGATCTGAATTTGTCTCATACAAAGAATCACAGCTCTCTACATATATCTACCTATATCATCATGCCATATCTCTTACAGGATAGGCAGAGGGTATAGAGTTCCAACAGCACTCTATACTCTCTGCTACACTGATATGCAAATACCAATGTGGTTATTAATTATCCCTTTACATATAATACTACGCACAATGCAAGATTGAGAATGTTTCTTTGCACTTGTGAGACATTGTGAAGCTAATAATCACGCGGTTTTGGATTTAATTCCTAAATCAACCAATATTATTGACGCTTTCTATCAAAAAATCTTAGCAGCAGTCTGGAGTCTGCAACTGGGTCCAGTACTCGTATAATCATAATAGGCTCACCACTTTTTTACGTAGGGACCTAATATCGTTTTGTTTTTTTTCACTTCAGGCGATATAGATAATAATAATATAATAATAATAATTGTTAGGTATCATGTAATAGGGGGCGAGCCTATTGCCATATACCGGGCACAATTCCAGACTCCGGACTCATACAGGGAATTTTTCGTTAGAAAATCTACATTTGTCCGACCTAGGATTTGAAGCCAGGACCCTAGTGATCACAAAGCGATGCTCTTTGCCACTAGACCAACGAGACAGTCAGAGGTTGAGACAGGTTTTTATACGTACATTTAGTCAAATAGACAACCATAAAAGTAGAGTCCGCCGTATTTAAAAGTAAACAAAAAGATGAACTAATGATGGCGCACAAAGGTGCTAAGCTCGCTCATTATCTAGGAGCGCTAAAGTAACCTTTTTCTTCGCTTGGCAAAATGAAGGAACGCTTAAAGGAATATGTTTTATCTTGTAAAAAAATACACGTACTTTGAAAATGTGCTTAGTAAAATTTAAGTTGGTTGAAATAACAATTCTTGAATATACATATTTTATGCATGAATATTCATAATATGCTTGTTCGAATATAACTATTATTTATTACAAAAATGTTATAAAAATATTTGAGTGTATTTCCGTAGAAAGTGACAAAAGCTGCATCCAACAATAATTTATCTATTGTTATTTTTTTTTCTTTCGTGGCAATTGCGTTTACATTATGCCATTGTACAAAGTTTACGAATATTCATTTCTAAATTAATTCAATTCCCCAATGAACTTGATAACATAGATGATAATGAAATTGATGAAGTGCCCAACCCTGGATAGTAAAGTGATGGATACTTTACATACCAATTGCGACGGCCGTTTTGAGGGAAATCGAAAAGGCACGTTTTATCACTTTGTTACAATTACCTTCACTCATGCACATATAGAAATACATAATGGTTAATATTCCACCAACATTACACATTATAATTCGAAATAACACAAGTTTTGGAAATTAAAACAAATTGACAACATCACTCTTCGATTTCCCGCCAAAAAGTCCATCTATTGTTATTATAGGTTAAGTATGAACTTGACAGCTGACATTTTAATCCTCCTACAGTTTAGAATTTATCCTACACCTTTCTCATATTGAACTAGCGACCCGCCCGGCTTCAAACGGGTGAAAAAGACTCATGAACCTTCTTCCTGAATCACTCCGTCCTGAAGCTGTAAAGGCCCCGCAGCCGACAGAGTAGATCATTCACACACACACTCCGTCCATTTATTTATTTTATTTTAGGATCACCAACGTGACCAACATGTTGTAATCTTGTTAACATACTAGATTTAAATGCTGCCACATTTATAGGCAACCACGACGTTCTTAAATAACTACAACTATTACTCTGCTATGAAATTATGAAAACCGTATGAAAATCCGTTCAGTAGTTATTGATTTTATTGCGTACAGACAGACAGACAGACGCGGCGGGGGACTTTGTTTTACAATATGTAATGATGCTAATAGTCTATGAGCCTAGTTATCCCTTCACGCCTATATACTACAAATGTAAAGCTAAAGAAAAAAATTTACGGCTCAGAATATCTATAGGGAAAATAGAACAAGTCCTGAAAAGCAAAATTATATTAGTAACATACAAATAACACAGATTATCTCTATCGAAACTAAGCAATAGCAGGCGTTCGGAGCGGTTAGCAAACTAAGCTCCATTATCCAGGGTTCTAAGCCTATAACCTCTACACCTGACCTCTACACGTCCGCTGCTAAGCCTGCATTGAGCTTTTAAAATAAACGCCCTCTAATTCGTCCCACTAAAATACGTATAACGAATAAAACACTCGATCAAACGACATTTCCAGACAATGGCACGGCGATAACTCACTACACTACCGAATTTTATGATAAAAAACCAAATTAATCATACCATCCAGCTATTCAAAATATAACCTTGTTATAGTGTAATAAGGTATACGTGGATCGTAAAAGGTGAAGTGAGGATTATTCGCCCCGTCACGCGATCACCTTATTGGTGGAACAAAAATAACATTATTAGACATGGAACCAAGCTCTAAATTATGATCATGATGTGTTCAATCATATTACTATTTCGATAATATATTTTAGGGTGCGTGATCTTTTTGTGGGTCATTCTGATGCGAGCGTTTTTGCGCACGATTGTACGTGGATGACTTTTACGTAATCCTAAATTTTATGCTGATGGGTTTATAAATGATGTGCAAATGAATCCTATTGGGTTGTTTTTTTCTTCTAAGCCTTGTGTCGGCAAACATGCTATAATTATATAGATGTGACCCAGAATGCGGCTCCATTGACTGCATTATCGGAAGCAAACATCAAGTCTTATCTAAGGTTTTTATTTAACGAAAATATGTGAAGAACTATGAGAGTGCAGTAAGCCAGAGAGTAGGGAAAGAACTATGTTCTCTGCCTACGCTCCCTCGCTAGGGATCTGATGTGATTATATAGATTGATAGAGAGATAAGTATCAATAACGTGTAACTGTACATAGGGATGCAAAGATGCAGATTCCTGATGAATGACCCTTTCGGCATTTCTATTTCCGACCATCTCTGTGCTTCAAAAGACACTTTAAGCCTCGGTTTCGGTTGCCACTCAATATGGTAGTCTCTCAATATGGTCACTCAAGATGGCTTAAGTGGCTTGATAAATTCCATCAGCGAGTAGCACGAAACCCACCAATCCGCGCTGAGTCCGCGTGGATCTCCACCCAAACTGATCTCCGCCTATATTTGTGAGAGAAGGCTTTTAGAAGCAGTAGTACTGTATAGGCTGCTATATATACAATGTTGTTTACATTCAATAAAGTAGCGGACCAACAGTTTTCTCGACGGAAATCGATCTACAGCCTTTGTTTCCTCAGTCTATCTCCGCGTTCCTGTTTATTGTGACTGCGGAGTCAGGCAGAAATATTGTTACAAATAACTTTGTTCCTGGAGCTTGGATAACTCGAATTTTGTTATTACTTTTCCAGCCTCCAACGTTTTCTTAGGATTTTTGAGAATATGGTCTGGTCTGGGAATAATGTTGGATAATTTTAGTATAGTTTATGTATGTTCGTTTAAGAACGGACTTTTATTGTGTGGAGTAATTACTTTTAGTTAGATATTTAGCTATTTTTTTTTTATTGCATCGTTGATCTAATGGCGCATAGTTCGGCTAGCGATCAACAAGGTCTTGTGTTTGAATCTTTGGTCAGATTAAGTGTGATTTTTTTAATTCTCAGGAGTAGTCAGGAATCTGAAATTGTGTCCGGTATAATGGCAATGTTTTATATTATTAAATTAGGTAACATTGTTGGCAATTTGCATCGTCGGATCTGTCCCGCCTTGCAAAAGACAGAAGCAATATGCAGAGTTGATTGCCAATGTTCACTATTTGGAGAAACACCCCAACAACAAGAAGACCATTGATAATATCTACCTATCTATCTATATCATTACGCCAGATTTCTTACGGGATAGGCAGAGAGTACAGAGTTCCAACAGGCTCTTTCCTTACATACCTCTCTGGCTTCCTCTACTCTCATAGTTCGTCTCATACAGGCTCACCGGTTACGGAGACTCCTGACTTGTCCTTCAGATAAGACCCGATCTATTTGGTCATGGTAAGATAGTCTAGGTCTTCCCCGGTACCTACATCCTTCCACTTTCGCATTGTATATCAGTTTAGTCATTCTTTCTTCGGATATTCTTTCTATATGCCCGAACCAACGGAGCATACCCTTTCTCATCTTTACACCGATACTCTCTTTAATACCTATTCGCTTTTTTACTACGCTGTTGCGAATACGGTCGGTCAGCTTCACTCTGCACATCTTCCGCAGAGCTCGCATTTCCACAGCATTTATCCTACCATTGATAATAAGTATACAGTATATCTCTACCATCCTCACTTGCAGAATGGGGCACTTTTAATTATTTTGACAGACTGCCTCATTGGTCTAGTGGCAAATCACATCGCTTTGTGATAACGAGGTCCTGGGTATAAATCCTAGGTCGGACAAGTGTAGTTTTTCTAACGAAAACTTCCCTGTACGAGTCCGGAGTCTGGAATTGTGCCCACGTTTCGCCGACGATGTTAGGTCCCATGTAATAGGGGGCGAGCCTATTCCAGTAAACCGGGCATAATGCTAGACTCCGGACTAATACTGGAAAATTTTCTGTCGAAAAATTACATTTTTTGTCCGACATAGGATTCAAACCCAGGACCTCATGGTCGCTACGCATTATTCACCACTAAACCAAAGAGGCAGTCTCTTTAAAATAAATGTTTATTATTTCTTATGTATTACTAGGACTAGAGTATTGAGTGGCTTAGTAGAATACCTTCGCTTTTTCTTTGTATATTAAAATTTTATTCGTATTTTATACGAGCAGTATCTGCCCTGCTTAGAAATAAAAAAAAAATTATGTTACTATACCTGTTTTCTTAATCAAATATTTATCTGAAAAACAGGTCTGCGGAAATCAAACAAAAAACAAAGCACCAATTTTCTCGCTATTCCTTCAACCAATCTTTTACGGTTTCATCATCTGAGACTGGATACAATTAGGGCTACCAACAGTCTTAATTTTGTAATAAAAAATGTATATATCTATACAGAAAATGATAAAAAAATAAATAAATAGAAAATTAGACAAAAGACAAGACTGAGTTTCCCGCTGGATCTTCTCAGTGGAGGCCGCGTTCCGATCCGGTGATAGATTAGTAAGTTAAAAAAATGTAAATATGATCATTTGTAAGTAATCGTCCCTCTCCCTTAGATGTATATAAGTCACATCTTCCATGTTTGCTTACGACCTTTCTGACGACCTTCAATATAAAAATATTTTCAGGTTTTAAATAACTATTTCATTATAGTACAATCTTCAGATCCTATCCTAATTATCTGATAAATTTGACTGATATACAGGGCATAAAGATAGAACAACTCCCGATCATATTGTAGAGTATTGCATTGGAAGAGAATGGGCGTATAAAGTCAGAAAAACAAAATGAGCAGATACCGCAAAATATCGAAAACGTGGAACGTCAATTTCGCAAAATTACATAAACGCAAAACGTCGGTATGTTCGGTCGGTACAGACCGACAAGAATCTTTCGGTCCGCGTCCAAAATCGAAAATAACGTAATCAATTGATATGTCACTACATGACAGTGGCAGAGTTGCGGTTTGCTATGAAATTTACCCAAGTTCTTTATTTAATTAGTAACCGTGCGGACCTGTTGAAATATTTTCTTGGTAGTAGGAACATTTTACTAAATGTATACCTTAATTTCACACCAATGCCCCCGTGTTAATGGGGCAAAAGGTCCTTGTCGCATTATTATATTCGCTCAAAGGCCCACTTGACTAACATTCAAGATGACAACCCTAGATAGAAATCAAAGTCACTTACCGCGATGACTTAAAAGCTCGCTTATCGGTAGATCTTCTTTAGCATTTTGATTTATTAAGGTCACCTAGTCACGATAGGGCACGGTGTAAGGCGGTCCGATTTATATGTCGCTGTGAACGGTCTAATGGTTCTGATATTTGGGTGGAATTTTCATACTTTTTAAGGTATATATTTTTAGTATACATATATGGAGAGAACCTCATGTAACTCTATACACTCTACCGGCTCCTCAAAGGATCTAGCTAGATAATATAGATAGATAGAGTTTACTATTGAAGCCTCGTTCGTCTGTTGATCAAATGTGAGAGGCAATCATGAAATCCTGTGTTAAAATCGGTTTCTTCCACTTTCGCATTGTATATCTGTTTTGTCATTCTTTCTTCTGACATTGTTTCTATATGCCCGAACCAACGGAGCATAGCCTTTCTCATCTTTACACCAATACTATCTTTCATACCTACTCGCTTTCTTACTACGCTGTTGCGAATACGGTCGGTCAGCTTCACTCCGCACATCTTCCGCAGAGCTCGCATTTCTACAGCATTTATCCTACCATTGATAATAAGTATACAGTATATCTCTACCATCCTCACTTGGAGAATGTGGGACTTTTAATTATTTTGACAGACTGCCTCATTGGTCTAGTGGCAAATCACATCGCTTTGTGATAACGAGGTCCTGGGTATAAATCCTAGGTCGGACAAGTGTAGTTTTTCTAACGAAAACTTCCCTGTACGAGTCCGGAGTCTGGAATTGTGCCCACGTTTCGCCGACGATGTTAGGTCCCATGTAATAGGGGGCGAGCCTATTCGAGCTGACCGATCGTATGATCGGTCAGCTTCACTCCGCACATCGTCCGCAGAGCTCGCAACCATTTGTAAATGATTTGAATCTAAATTTAGAGTCTTCCCATCTCTAGCTTAAACATCAGGCTTACGCCAAACCAAGATCAAAAGACGTAACATTACTCTCTCTTCCGGCAGTGTACTAACATGTGAGTGAAGTGTCGGCTAAACCCAATGGTATCATCGTTCTGGTTGATGACTGGAAGATCATGGCGGTACCCGGGCCCGCCGGTCACCGGCCCACGGTGCGGCACTTTCACAACCACCCGGAGCTCCAGAGAGCTGGGGCTTCAGGGTTCATGCTGAAGTGGATACTGTTCGTTTGGTTCGCGAGTTGTGGACCGTTGGGGAACACTGTTAAGCAGGACGGTGAGTACTTTTTTATTCGCAATTAGTATAGTGACTTATAATGATAAGACATCAGCTTTCACTGCCGAATCTGCATAAAATAGAATCAGAATATTTTATATTCATATAAACCATTATTGTATTTATGAATCGTCGGAAATGTAACAAAAGCACCACGTTAACTCTTTTAAAATAATAATTTGACCAACTTTTTCATCTACATTTTGTACAAGGTTGCTGCATGGTTCGCTCATTTACAAAAAAAAAGTAATTATGTTAAATTAATAGAAGGAAGAGAGGGAATATTAAATAATAACAGTTGAATAAGTGACTAACGTGAAGCTGGAATAGCAGAGATGCTATGCCAAGCATTTATTTTTTAAATAATCTTCTATTGAATAATAAGCTTGCTTCCAAAGTGTTCGTTTTACACAAGCTTTGAACTTATTTTCACTAAGTTTAGTGACGTCTATTGGAATTTCGTTTGAAATTTAAATAACATAAGTGTAATTTTTCTGTCCCTATTTTTCTTTCAAAGCGGACTTATTTAATGACTTTGTATGTTATTTACTGTAGCTGTAGAATATGTAACGATGATGGATACAGACGGGGTGTAACGGACAGTTCCTCAAAACCTGAAAAAGGTGATAGTATATCAACACAAATAATTTTACTATGACGAGACTTTCCAGAAATGTAAAAAACCTACATACATTTTAAACCACACAGGAATAATTCCTGGTGTGGAGGTTCTTTTTTATTTAAATCATGCATAAGGAAAGAAGCTGTTGGAACTCTGTACTCTCTGCCGGGGTAGGCAAGGGAACTGATTATATAGATAGATAAATAAAATTCATGGTGAAATTAAAAAGGTACCTACCATATTAACTGGATAGCGTAACAATATTTACAATATACGACAAATTTTGCTAAGGTTCCTGATTTAAAAAGCAATTTAGGACAATTCAATGAATCATTTATATTACGCAGACCAGTTACACAACCCAATTCGGAATCTCATCTCTCACAGAATCACAAACTCCATTTGCAATTGTCACCGTCAAAAAGCTTTTAACCGTCAAAAACGCGGTACCAATCATCCGTAGCACAAATACTGGATCTACGTTACACAATAACCGTTCATCTGTTTCCAATCTTCTCTACCAATTTCAACGCTATTTTTAAAAAGGTAAAGTTGATTTTTTAAAGTGTTGAAATCAATGGTTGATGTGTTTTTGCTGTACAGCATAAACAATTATTCGACACGGAAACTCAATTGTACACTGGCGGAGTATAAATAATGTGTGTTTGTCTTTCCCTAGTGTGGACGCGGTCTTATTTGAAGCCGTATTCTGTATTCTTTTATTTTGAATGATATATGAGTTTTTAGAGTTTTTGGTTATTTATTGTCATTGCATGTTGATATTGTATAAGCTTTGTGAGCTTTGAAAAGTATTTTGTACCTATATGTAGAATATTGTGTCTTTAATTATATAATAGTAAGGTTTAAGTGAATATATTCTTTATTGTAATTGGATAAAGATGGTGTTTGCAGGATTAGAAAGAAAAAATATTTATTCACCACGACACACATATGAACCTCAAAAATATATGAGCTGTTAAAACGAAGAAAGACAATGGGCGGAATTTGAGACATTACGTCGAGTATTTACATCGCCTATTCCACAAAACCTAAAGACAAAAGTCTTCAATCATTGCGTCCTGCCCGTTATGACTTATGGAGCCGAAACGTGGACACTCACGGTTGGACTGGTCCATAAATTTAAAGTCACTCAGCGAGCTATGGAAAGGGCTATGCTCGGAGTTTATCTGAAGGATAGAATCCGGAACTAAGTCATTCGACAAAGAACCAAAGCTATCGACATAGCCCACCGGATTAGTACGCTGAAGTGGCAATGGGCCGGTCACATTAGCCGAACAACTGATGACCGCTGGGACAAACGAGTCCAGGAGACCACGGACTGGCAAACGTAATGTAGGGCGCCCTCAGGCTAGGTGGAGCGATGACCTTCGTAGGGCGGCTGGCAGAAACTGGATGCGAGTGGCCGAGGATCGTTCCCGGTGGCGTGCACTTGGAGAGGCCTATGTCCAGCGGTGGACTGCTATAGGCTGATGATGATGATAATGAATAAAGACAATTTAACTGCTGCTGCTGCTACTTGTGACGTTTTCCTCGGTGTGAGCTGTGCCGAAAGGCATTGGGCTGGGAACAAAGTTTCCCCCAAAGCTGGTTTTCAGCCCAAGCCTCCTCAGTTACTATTAATTGTTCATAAAATTGTTACCCTTAATACTGAAGCAATCGCGTATACTGCATATTACAAATACAATAAATACCTAATTATGTAATACTACCAGTTCCGGTCGACAACAGCACCACCTACCGGGTCTATGTTTTATAGCCTATGTTACTTCTGGATAATGTAGATTTCTGGTGAAAGAATCATTAAAATCGGTCCAGTCGTTTTTGAGTTTATTCGTTACATACATACGAAAATACAAATCTTTCCTCTTTATAATATTAGTATAGATGAATGTGTAAATAAAGCGAGAAAATTACTGTATACATATATTATGAAGGAAAAAGTTAAGATTTACTGTATGATAAAAACGCGTTCGTATTTACGTTTACGATTGATTCATTAACAAAAATTGATTGGCCTAATATCTACGCTCTCGTAGCTCTGTAATGGAGGAACCATTTTCAACATGCATTTTAGCATAATTGCATTGCCGATAGCTTTAGCTGAGCTTATTATTACTTATGTATTTTTATCACAAGATATTTTTATATCTCATCTGTTCTTTATAGAATCCAAACCTTAAATTAAGATGGTATCAACCTCAGAAATCTTTATAATAAGACAATATTTTATTGAGTACCGATAACAACGTAAAATGCTATATAAATACGACACTACAATTTTATCTCTTGTACCTATTATTTTACATTTCTATTATTAATAAAATATATAGTTCATATTAACATACAAGTCACAACTCAATATAATAATCATCATTATTCGAGGACAAAAAGCTTAACACATGGACAAGCCAATCTTTCACACACACACATAAATCTCTCACACACAACATTATCGTTAGAACATACCAGAATACAACCAGCGTCGGTTTGTACGGCGACCGAATGCCATTAGTTGTGGTCTTGTTAGGTTACACGTGCCGCCACGATTAGGCGTGCGTATGACCTGCACCTTAGAATGGGCGTATGGATATAATAATCTAATGTCTAACAAAAAGCTATAATAAGCGTCTTTAGAATTATATGGCATAGTTTTAGTACACTTCTCGTATATCGTAGAGATAGTGCAAAAATGCGTAACAATAGACAATACGGCTTAAATTAGGACTGAAAACTTTACAGGGGAACCAAAGAACTAAATATTTTTTCTTCTACTTCTATACTAATATTATAAAGAGGAAACATTTGAAGGACAAGTCAAGAGTCTCCGTAATCGGCGAGCGTGTATGAGACGAACTATGAGAGTGAAGGAAGCCAGAGAGGTATGTAAGGAAAGAACCTGTTGGGACTCTCTGCCTACTCCGCAAGGGATCTATCTTGATGATATAGAAAGATATGTATTTTTGTATGTTTGTAACGAATATACTCAAAAACTACTAGACCGATTTCAAAAATTCATTCACCCTTATCCAGAAGTAACATAGGCTATATAACATAGGCTATATAACGTAGGTGGTGCTGTTGTCGACCGGATACGAAGTCGCGGGAAACTCCTAGTATTTAAGATGTCTGAATCCTTAGATATTTAAAAATATGCACTGTTTCCCTTTAATATCTAAAAGTTTACTATACTACACACGCATTGAACAGGTAAAAGAGAAAATATTTATTTGGCTTCCCTGTAAAGTTTCGCCATACCTAATTTACGCTGCAGTGTCGGTTGTTAATTGCGAAGTTTTGCACTAACCCCGTCGATATGTGTCTATTTTAACGTACTGTAACGAATTCTTCGTTGTTCTAATTTGATCTGTTCGTGCCTGGAATGGAATAAGTGCTATTGAGATATTTCTATCGAAAAGGCTGTGTTTGTGCTAATTGTGCCCGGTATAATGATCTATTGTTATATACAAATTAGGTCGATGATATGTTGATATAGTCTATTTGTTCTCACGTGGCCAATTTTGGCATTGCAACTAAAATAGTTCATTTGATATGGTTGGGAAATCAAGGAACGAACAAAATGAATGAATTTTGTTCAGGAACAGTATTAAGTTTGTGATGCCATATTGCTAAAAAAAAATCCACCACGTAATAAAAAAGAGACAATATATACCTACAGTTGGCTTGACTTACGCGACATTAGAATTAGGATACATTGGCCTTATTGTTATGAAGCGTAAGTCGAGAAACTGACGATTATTGTATGATTTTAAGAGAGTCATATAAAACTATAGCTTATATTTTTTTTAGTTTTCATTACCTATACAGTCCAACAAGGATGATTTGGCCCGCAGCCACAATCGGAACTAACGCTGTCATCAAGTGTAATGTCACGACAGTCGCAGAGGTGCCATTTGCTATAAAATTTACCCGAGTTCTTTTTTAATTAATAACCGTGGGTCCACCATCTGTTGAAATATCTCCTTGGAAGTAGGTAAATTTTACTAAACGTTAATCCTAATTTTACACCTACCTGCCAGCCACCCAGTCAACGTTATCGACGGGTTAAAAGATCCTTGTCTTACTATAAGAAAAGTTCATATGAAATTTAAATATGTCTAGAATGTGTTCCTAATTAAATAGATGACAGCGAGTGACTGGTCACTTTGACTGTATATTAATATAATCAATCGTTACAGACCGACCCGTGAATCAAAATTAATCCAAATGAAAACGATTCTACATCTCGATATCCACACGTAAGCAACATAATCGAATCGTAAAATAACGTTTAGCGTTTACGTTGTGTTGTAAAAATGTTGAGGACCCCTTGACATTTATTTGACAGCACCGCGGACGCCGTTACGTTGGAATTTAGGTTTATAACGGTATTAAATAATGAACAAGGGATAGATTCAGCCGGACTGGAAAATATTTGGAAAGATATTTTAAGTCTACTGATCCTCAATATTAATCTCAATCATCACTCACAATCAATCACAATATATAACACTGCCTCGTTGGTCTAGTGGCAAAGCGCATTGCTTTGTGATCACGAGGTCTGGGGTTCAAATCCTAGGTCGGACAAGTGTAGTTTTTCTAACGAAAACTTCTCTGCCTGAAAACTTCTGAAAAGTCTGGAATTGTGCCCGGTATATGGCAATAGGCTCCCCCCTATTACATGGGACCTAACATCGTCGGCAAAACGTGGGTGTACTGAGTAAACCTCTGCCACCCCCTCTTGGGGAATGTAGGCGTGACTGTGTTTATTTTATACACATATTTCTAAATAAAGCAGCTTTTGAATGGTAATTTTTTTTTTAAATCGGTCCCCTAGTTTTTGCGTTTCTTCGTTATACACATACAAAAATACAAATCTTTCCTCTTTATAAAAGGGATGCTCAATGAAGACAATATTAATTTTATCACAAAATATCCCTATCACCAATATTTTATACTATGTAGGTACCAGTTAGAAGGAACAATACGTTCACGAAGTATAACTTGACTGTTAATAAGTTCCTGATCTTTAACCTCATCTCATTTCATTGAGAAATAATCATAATACCCGTTTCTTAAGACCACGATTATCAGTTGTTAGTTAAAAAGTTTACCCAAAGTTGTTGACATCTGTATAATTACATTCTCATACATAGCGATTAAACCCCCTACCATAATATAGCATTTAATTCCCACTGCGGTGCTTATAATAGTAAAAATATATAAAACTATTCGGTGCCCAATCTGACAGTCACAAAAAGGTAGTAAATTTCTCTGGAAGTCGTAAACACGTCAGTCGCAACGCTAGCGCCGTTGTCAAACTACACGTTCGCTGTTCAATAGTGATGGGGACGAATTGAACGAATGAACTCTTTTATCAATCATCAATAGAAAAACGACCACTGCAGGACAAGGGGCATCCTAAACATCGCCACGACGACCGGTTTTGTGGTATACGCATGTAGCTTTTATCTGCGACCTTTGCCAGGTCATCTGTCCTCCTTGTGAGGGGACTGCTTACAAAATTGACCTCTCAAAATTACATTAAATTAATAATCAAAAGTAATGTTCCTTTACCTTCTGAACCATCATTTTGAATATATCGTCCTCTAATTAATAAAAGAACAAACATAATGGCCACATTTTAAAAAAGGTCTATAAAAATGTTCAAAGCCAACGCTCCTAGACTTGAACCCGACTGAAATCACTTAATGCAACGCATCGTCACATCACTAGTACTGCGGGCCATACTCTTAACTTTACGATATATATGTACTTTACTGAGCCACTACAAACCAGTTTCAATTTCTTTTGATTGGTTTTTAAGATAGTAAAATTTAAATTCTGTACTATCTACTAATTAAACTTTATATTCTTTGAAAATATTGAATGTTTCCTTTATTTTAGTTGTCGTTCGAGTTTGTTACTCAATTACGCGAAAACGGCTGAACGGATTTGGATGAAATTTGGTATAGAGAAAGTTTTGTTTTGTTTTTTTTTTTAAATATTGCCCCACGCTAGGATCGATTCCTGTATTGTGGGTGCGTTTACAAACCTAAAAATTCACATACACAAGACCCAGACTAAAACAAATAATTGTGGGTCACACAAAGATTTGTCCCGTGCGGGAATCGAACCCGCGACTATTAGACACAGTGGGCAGAGCGGCTTAAGCTCTTAACCACTGTGCTAAATCGTCCGTCAAACCGTCCGTTTGTTTATTACCTGGTTTAATACATAGTATACTATTGATGTCGGTGACCTTGGTTCTTCTACGAACCTCCTCATTCCTGATTCGATCACGTAGAGAAACGCCGAGCATAGCTCTTTCCATAGCCCTCAGGATTAGCATGCTGAAGTGGCAATGGGCTGGCCACATAGCGCGAAGATCGGACGGGCGTTGGGGCAGAAAGATTCTAGAGTGGAGACCACGTATTGGCAAGCGCAGCGTAGGACGACCGCCTGCCAGATGGACCGACGATCTTGTGAAAATCGCAGGAAATCGTTGGATGCAGGTGGCATCGGACCGGTTACGCTGGAAAGCGATTGGGGAGGCCTATGTTCAGCAGTGGACAAGTATAGGCTGAAATGATGATGATGATGATGATACTATTGATCCCGGAAAAAAGTCGCCGCGGACGAAGTCGCGAGCAGAAGCTAGTCTACCATAATATAACATAGATCTGACGTCCGTTTCTCCCGATGGAGTTGATAGAGGTGTACAAAGTACACTCATATTCGCTCAAATAATTTTGGTAACAATGTGACAAAGCAGAAACCAGCCAATTATTATGTATTTTACCAAACAATATTAATAACGCAGAAGTTTGAGTTCGGATGTGTGTTTGTTACTATTTTACGCATAAACTATGGAACTGATTTTGATGAAAGTCTATTATAATATAGCTTATACACCAGAATAACACATAGGCTATAATTTATAAAGATATTGTAAATAAATTCATGCGCAACCTCGGGTAACAGCTAGTGTCTTTATACGTAATTTTAACCTTCAAATTAAAGAATAAAAAAAAAACCAAAAAAGAAAAAAATATTGATTAACATAATTTTTTCACTGCGCCGGCCGCAAGGGCTGCCCCGAACCGTAACGGAGGGTTCCGTGCGTACAATAGTAACGAAAAAACGCGCCTTTTGTCTCTCCCCTCGGCGGGCTGACAGCAATTAATGTTTTATTTCACCTTTATACACTGGCGAGCACAGAAATGTACGAAATACTGCGGCATTATGGATCATACGATACCTTTTTAAATTCAATATGGATTTTCATATTGAATTTGATGAGGGAGTATTGTTTGGGAATTGAATTTGGATTAAAAATGATGACTTGGTATATTCGACACTTATATAGCGACCTGTGGTTGTCTAATGGTTTTTTTATTAGGTTCAAGGTTTAAACTAGGGATTACTCGTTTGTGTTTTTTAAAATCTATGCCAAATTGGCCCATAGATTTCTATAGTACCGTGTCATTTACACAGATTACCAAAGTTAATCAGCTTTTGGCTTGATTCGTCTGTGATGGGTGACTGTTTCTGACGATTCTTTTTTAGATCGACTTGTCTCCGCGGTTCGAACGGCACATGGTTCCGGCTGTCTTTATATGCGTTTGCCATTGAGCTGAGTGGTATGCTTTATAGGCGGCTTGATAAGACCCAACAGCAGCAGGCACACCTGAATCCACCAATCCTCACTAAGTACGCGTAAATATAACTTATCTCCTTTTAAGTCGATTTAACATTGTGAACGTAATATGCTGAATGATTTTAACTATGTTGATTGTTGGCACTATGTGTCGTCTGCCTTCCTTAAAACGAACTTGTTCCGCGTGGTAAAAGAGAATTTGCACAGCTGTCGCAGCAACAACCTCATCCTCTATTACTTACTCTTTAAGATCAGCTCAATCAAATATAAATATTTTGATTAAAATGTTATTCTAATCATCCCTAATCACCCCTTATAAATAGTCGTCATGGTAATAAAAATACGTTGAATTTAGTGCACTGATTAGTCATCTGTATTCTGTCTGGGTGTTCGTGCATATAAATTTCATGTTCATAAACGCATCCACAACCCAGAAATAATTCCTAGAGTGGACAGTTTTTGAAATAAATAACATTTTGTTGACTTCCACTTTCACATTCTGTCCGCAATTGTACAACAGTTAATAGAGCTGTAACGAGGTCCCCATTCCCCACCAGCGGAGCGGAACCCCAAAATGGGATAGTTCGGATAGTGTTGTTAAAACAGGAAATTTATTTTTAATTGTCCTTCATACACCGTTTCATTAACAAACGTATCCGTTGGCACGTGCTCCAGTAATTATAGATTGGGGATGTTGTTTTTTTGTTGCAACTGCTTCGATGACTGTTAACTCCATCAGCTGTGACTTATGAATTCATAAATTGAAAATTTTAAAGGGAGCTATCATTGTGAAATAAAAATTTAATTAGTGTTGTTGGTGATAAAATAAAAATGTGTTTAGATCCTTGTTACTGCCGTTAGTCTAATGGCATATAGTGGCGATAGAAAGGATGAAATGTAATTTTTAGATGCAAACATTTCCGGCATTGTGCTGGGTACTATAGAATAGCCTATAGTACCCAGCACAATTAGACTATGAGAGTGGAGAAAGCCAGACTCGAGGAGGATATTAGAATGCTGTATTCTATGTACCTACCCCACAAATATCCGGAGTGTTGATATAGACAGCTAATTTAACAATACAATAGTTGTTGCGGATACTATGGGATTGGCCGCATATTTTATTCAGCTCTTTCTGCCAGACCGCAACTTTGTAGACGTCTAGTTTTATATTAGGATTAAGGTTCAAGAAATCGCCTTTGTGGATTATATACCCTTTAGAAGTTTGTATAGACTGAATACCGCAATTTCTAAATGGGAGAAAGTTTTTGTTCTAAAGTGTAAGTAAAGGATACTAGTTTTAGAAATCCGGGATAAACCGTATCCTATGTGTTAGTCCAGGTAATATCTGTGTGATAAATTTCATCGAAGTCCGTTCAGCCGTGTTTGCGTGATTGAGTAACAAACAAACATACAAACTTAAAAGTTTTATTATAATATTAGTAGGAAACGTTGCACGCT
Organism: Phalera bucephala; assembly: GCA_905147815.2. Taxonomy (NCBI): domain Eukaryota; kingdom Metazoa; phylum Arthropoda; class Insecta; order Lepidoptera; family Notodontidae; genus Phalera; species Phalera bucephala. Next base: position 4,800,800 of record LR990616.1, read on the forward strand.
ATGCATTGTTAGTTTTGACACAAATTAAATTCTCGCTTCTAAAGCAAGAAGCGAAATGGAATGGTAGTCATCACAAATGAAATTTAATTAAGTAAAGAATGTACGTACTGTAATTATTTCATTAAATTTTTGTGACAATTAAAGAACAAAGTATATGCGGGTTCAAATATTTAGAAGTTGATAACAAACATGATTACAATGTTGAGTAAGTAAAAAAAAGTAAAGAAAAATGTTAAGTTTCTATCTAAAGTTAACGCGGACGGAGTCGCGGACAGAAATTAGTTAATAATAAAAAGTTTACTTTAACATTTACAATCATCAAAAAACTCCAACTAAAATAAAAATCAGGACATTATTAATCAGATAACACACACTGTCAATTTTATGATCCACTTCATTCATAACGAGGAAAGAATTGGTAGTGTGTTTATTTGTAAACGATAAACTCTGAAACTACTGAACCGATGTAATGATTCTATCTCCATTAAAAAGCTACATTACCCAGAAGTATCATAGATCCGGCAGGTGGCGCTGATGTCGATCGGTAATCCAAGTAATATTATTAACTAGTTTCTGCCTGCGACTTCGCCCGCGTTGATTTTAGACAGGAACCCGAAATTTTACCGGGATAAAAAGTATCCTATGTGTTAATCCAGGTAATAAACTATCTGTGTGCCAAATTTCGTCCAAATCCGTTCAGCTGTTTTTGCGTGATTGAGTAACAAACATCCAAACATACAAAGATACATATATATGTGAAAGTTTGTATGTTTGGTTCCTGGAACAATGTTAGGTTCATTTCTAAAGTCCACGCTGCCGAAGTCGCGGGCAGAAGCTTCTTTTTCAACCGAAAGACGTCACTGCAGGACAAAGGCCTCCCCTAAAGACCGCCACAACGACCGGCGTTGTGCCGTACGCATCTAACTTCTACCCGTGACCCTCACCAGGTCATAGGTCCACCTTGTAGGCGGCCTGCCCACTCCACGTCTTCCGGTACGTGGTCGCCACTCGAGAACCTTTCTGCCCCAACGGCCGCCAGTTCGACGAGCGATGTACCCCGCCCACTGCCACTTAAGTTTAGCAATTCTGAGTGCTATGTCAGTGACTTTGGTCCTCTTGCGGATCGCCTCGTTTCTGATTCGATGCCGCAGAGTAACTCCGAGCATAGCTCTCTCCATCGCCCTTGGGGTGATCTTGAGCCTTCTTATGAGGCCCATCGTAAGCGACCATATCTCAGTGCCGTAAGTCATCAATGCAGAAGCAACAGAAGTTAGTTTTATATAAATCATTTCAGTGGATCATCTAGTTTCATATCGATTAATATACTAGCTTTTTTTTAATAATGGCAACATTTTGATGCTGAAGATACATGGATGCGAGGCCCATTGAAGAGCAATACGTGAAATATCTTTACAAATAATATAATTTTTCAAATTGTATGTATGCTAAATTATACGCAATTAGGCGCTCGTAGCGCTGTGCGATCGCGGTGTTCTTACCGATCACCAAGGTTAAGCAACGTTTGACTCGGTCGGCCTGAGATGGGTGACCGAGCGTCTCCGTGCTTCGAAAGGCACATTAAGCCGTTGGTCTCAGTTACCACTTAATGTGGTAGTCGGAAGCCTTAAAGGTGGCTTGATAAGTTCCCACAGCAGTTGGTCGCAAACCTGCCTCCACCTCCTCCGCAGTGGGTCCGCGTGGTTAAGTATGACCTAATCTCTCTCACCTCGATTTATGAGAGAAGACCTTTATTTACCCAGCCGTGGGCAGTATAGGCTGATATTATATTAAACAGAAGTTCTAAAGCGTAACTCGTACGATCTTCTCAAAGACCACATATTCATTTTCCTAAACGTACAAAGCTACCCACCGTGCAATACCGATATCGACATTTCTATTGAAATGACTGAACTCACGGTTCGTATAAAGCCTTGTCTTCATTAGGAGACAAATGTACCGCGATACGTGTCGCTGGTAACGTCAGACGTAGTCCAGCGTCAGACGCCAGACATTGAGGGACGTCTCTCGACAAGTCTGGCGACATCCCGCGACCTGGGAATTTAGCATAAACAGATTCATGTTAGCGTGACCCTATCGATTTGATATGCCATATTTGTCACACTACAAAAGACATTGTCGAAAATTGCCCCAGAACCTACAAACATTTGACCCATACCATCATTTTTTATCTATTTTGTTAAAATAATGGTTAATATCCGTATTTAACGGACAATTTGCAATCTAATACGAATATTTCAAAGCATTGTAAGTACTTAAATAGAATTTACTCTGTAAAAAGTAGTTGGCGTACCTATTAGCTATCTAGATTGCTTGTCTTGTTAGACTAAATACTTATATAGATAGTTCCTTAGTGTTCTATAAGAATATAATTAATCTTTAAATCAACTCAATATATTACTTTGACTACACAATATAACCTCATATGCATTATTGGCTACTAAATTATTACCTCAAAATCTAATACTTTTTATGCAATATTACGATTCTCCCGCTTGTCCGTTTAATAATAAATACCTTAAGAGAATTTATGGGTGATTTGAAATCATACAAGTATATTGTCATTGCTGTTGGTTCTGGGGCAAATCATGTATGGGCGCAGAACAATATCCTTTACCAAATAACGATGAAAGTAATAGCACGCTTTCTCGATGACGTTACGATAACATCAAATGATTTGTGCTTAGTCCTATGTTCCTTGTGGCCGCGACGCTTTTGTTAAGAAACAGAAGTCACAGAGTCTAGAAGTGTTGCTCAACAAAATGGGCGGAAAAAGTATGGAACCTCTTGGGTTGACATGTTGCAATTAGCTAAATATGGACAACATATGTCGCTGGACTTTTGTCGGGCTACGTCGCTACTTTCGTCTGCGAACTTTTCCAATCCGCCCAATTTCGTCAGCGACGCAAGTTGCTGGAGTCGCTCGCAATGTGTTGCCCGAAGAAGTTCTATACATAGTTTTTCTAATTGGTTTCGCAACACACGTCTACATCTAAACGGGTGCAAAGCACAAAAAGTCATCTACATAATAGTGATTTTTACTTATTTACGCCATCTTACATAATTGCAACGCTCGTAGAACTGACAGCCGTTGAGGCAGTAAGGTTCTCGAGTGGCGACCACGTACCGGAGGACGTGGAGTGGGGAGGCCCCCTACAAGATGGGCCGATGACCTGGTGAGGGTCGCGGGTAGAAGCCGGTTATTGTGACGGTCTTTAGGGGAGGCCTTTGCCCTGCAGTGGACGTCTTTCGGCTGAAGAAGAAGCTCTTTTTCTTTCTAAGCCCTCTTATTAAAAGTCACTGCTTAAAAGTTACTTTTTTGTAGATAACATTATGTACTTAGCACCCTTTGATTTGTTTCTTAACAAAAACGACACGGTGACGAGGAACAAATCGCGCGATTTGTCTGGTGACCAGACTGTCGGGCGATGTCGCTCAACGTTGCTCAAGTCGCCCGACATCGCAAGATGCACGTGTCATGTAACATTCCCCAATGAATACGAGCCTTAAATTTCTTTGTGTCTCGATGTAGCTGAACCGTCGCAATCAACGGGCACATGGTGAGGTTGCGTATTGTGACTACCGACACATGTGGGCTCCGGGAAACACTGTTACATTTCACCGATAGCACTCGTTAAAGGGATATTTTGATAGAAAAAGGATTGCTTCATTTATTTAGTAAGTAGTGCTGGATCTTAGGTCAGGTTATTGAGGATTTTCTGTAGAAAAAAAAACATCAGCTATCTGTACTCTGGAATAGTGTCCGATATTGGGGGTATTGACTAACTCCCTATTACATTGAGACCTAACATCATCGACGGTCTACTTCGAGGGGGATCAAGACATTGAGCCATACCTGAGTCGCACGAAAGCGGTGTGCGAAAAACTCACCACATCGAACCTACTAGTGGGGGGTGACATTAATGCCTGGAGCCACTGGTGGGGCAGCAGCGACGAGGACCAACGTGGTGCGGCGACCAACAGCTTCCTCAACCAAATGGATCTCCAAGTCCTCAACACGGGCAACACGCCAACCTTCGAAACGGTCAGGAGGGACAGGCTGTACACAAGCATAGTCGATGTGACAGTGTGCAGCCTATCTCTCTTGTCAAAAGTAGAGGACTGGCGCGTAGAGAGAGGTCTAACAACATCAGACCACAACGCCATAACCTTCACTCTGCGCCTGGAGGGAAGACTGGGAAGTCCGGCCCCTACTTCCACGCGCAGATACAATACAAAGAAGGCGAACTGGCAGGAATTCTCAACCCGTCTCGAGACGTCACTGGCGGAAGCCAACCTAACACCCGACGTCATCGAGCAAGTGTCAACATCGGAGGGCCTGGAGACAGTGGTAACAACCTACACGGCGAAAATACTGGATTCCTGTAAAGTAGCCATACCCAGAGTAGGTCAGTGGAAGGTAGACGCCAAACCACCGTGGTGGACACATACCCTCGAGAACCTCAAAAAAGACGCACTGCGTAAAAAAAGGAGGATAAAAAACGCTGCACCCATCCGACTCGAGTACGTCGCCAAGATATACAGAGAGGCCAAAGAGAGGTACGTGGAAGCAGCCTACGAAGCCCAAACCAGGAGTTGGAAGGAGTTCTGCTCAACGCAAGATAGAGCGAGCCTATGGGACGGTGTATACAGAGTCATAAGGAAAACAGCTAGGAGGCAGGAGGATGTGCTCTTGAGAGATACAGAAGGGAACACCTTGTGCCCGGAGAAATCGGCGCACCTCCTAGCAACCACCTTCTATCCAAGTGACTCTGCGACGACAGACACACCTTACCATACTCAAATCCGAGAAGTGACTGACAATAACGAAGCGGCGGAGTCAAGTAGCCTGTCAAAAGATGACCCTCCATTCACGGGGGCCGAACTGGAAGGAGTACTCAAAGCGCTAAATCCAAAAAAGGCCCCCGGGGCGGATGGGTTAACCGCCGACATATGCACGAAGGCGATTCAAAGCGACAGGGGAGTGTTCTTAGCGATAGCCAATAAGTGCATGTCGCTGGCGCACTTTCCGACGCAATGGAAGACAGCACACGTTGTCATACTCCGGAAGCCAGGCAAGGAAGACTACTGTCAAGCGTTCGCGGACGACGTGGTTCTAGTCTTCTCAGGAAAAACAACACCTGACATGGAGCCGAACATCAACACAGTCCTGGCAGGGGTGGTGGAGTGGGGTAGACAAAACAAACTCAGCTTCGCAGCACACAAAACAAATGCAATGCTGCTAACAAGGAAGCTGAAATACACCACTCCGGCAATCTACATGTCGGGAACAAAAATACAACTGGTTGACGAAATAAAGCTCCTAGGACTCACCATAGACAAAAGACTCACCTTCAAACCACACGTAGCCGCAATTAGTAAGAAAGCTGCGGATATATACAAACAGCTTGCGCGTGCGGCGAAGGTGACGTGGGGTCTAAACGGTGAGATAACTAGAACAATCTACGTCGCGGTAATAGAGCCAATTGTGCTGTACGCTGCGAGCGTGTGGTCCCAATCTACGGAACTGCAGATGATCCAAAACCGTCTGCAAGCAATCCAGAGGGGCTTTGCTCAAAAGATCTGCAAGGCGTATCGCACAGTGTCTCTTACATCGGCATTAGCTCTGTCAGGGCTGCTACCCCTGGATCTAAGGGTACAGGAGGCGGCGGCTCTTTACATAGCCAAGAGAGGGATCAGAAAAGACTATATACCACCAGGAAGGGAACTGGAGCACAGGGTGAGCTTCAGAGAACAGCCTCACCCCTCCAAACTCACAACAACAGAGTATGGGCTCCTGGAGAGCACGGACTCTCAAACCCTGGAAAGCCACAACATAGTCGGGCCACACATCTATACCGACGGCAGTAAAATACTCGGCAGAGTGGGAGCTGCAGTAACGTGGTGGGAAGGGGGAAGGGAGACCGGGTCCTCAACCTTCAGTCTTGATCCCCACTGCACTGTATTCCAGTCGGAACTTTATGCCCTCCATAGAGCGGTGCAAATGATAAAAGCCAGCGGGGTAAAAATAGCAAACGTAATGAGCGACTCGAGATCTTCGCTCGACCTGCTGGCCAATCCAAAAACAACGCACCCTCTAGCCAAAACCATAAAGGGGAGCATAAATGAGATCAGAGCAGCCGGGGGGGAAGTCCGCCTCTTTTGGCTCAAAGCGCACGTGGGGACCGCCGGTAATGAGCGCGCCGACCATCTGGCGAAATCGGCGGCCCAGGAATCTGCCACCCACACAGATTACAACAATATACCCCTGTCATATGTCAAGAAAACCATCAGGGAAGAGTCGGTCCGTAAATGGCAGGCCAGGTATGACTCTTCGAGCACAGGGCTGGTCACAAAGACCTTCCTCCCCGATGTTGAGCGAGCTTACTCCATCGTAAGGAAAACAAGGTTGGACATGGAGGAATAGCGGAATACTTGCACCGATTCAGGCTAAAAGACAGCCCCGGGTGTGAGTGCGACCCCAACATCAGTGAGTCTGTGTGGCACGTAATCCTGGATTGCCCGCGCTTTGCGGCTGACAGATTGGACCTGCAACAGAGGTTAAACGAAAACCTCAGCAGGACCAAACTGGCGGCCATCATGGCAGACGACGATGCGAGACCGCACTTCCTGAAGTTTGCAGATAAGGTTATCCGCATCTGCCTCAGAAGGAACAGCACTCTGGCATCAAAAACTTCCCCAAGAGATACAAACACAGCCACCAACAACACTTACACACCAACACAAAACCCTACGTCACCTCTGGCAGTCGCCATTCCCAAAAGCATACATTTTCTTGGGAGAGGCGAACGTGGGAAGCCGGGTATTCAAATAAAATCAGTCGCCCTGTTTATGGACAATAATTCCGAGCGCATTGGCATCGGCTACTGCAACGCAAGCGGCCCCAAACGGGTAACAATTTCGCCCGGGCTTGCCTCCCTTCTTCATGGCAGCTCGTTTAAGAACACAATGAAGCGTAAGAAGTTCAACGAGCTGCAGAACGCGGGGATCGGAAACACAGCGTGCAGAATAGTGCAAACCAAGAACAAGACCGTGGTACTATTCCAAGCGGGCGAAAACACCTCCCAATTCGCCCAAGCATGCAGTTTTCTGATCAGCCTAGCGGGGAAGGGTGACAAGCCAACAAAAGTAAGCGTAGACGCTATGGTGGTGGAATTTGAGGAAGGTGAGGCCGCCGACCACATCGGGATAGTAGAAGCCTCAAAACACCACGAGGTAGTGGTCTATGAGGATAGAGGACAAAACCTCGACTTCCTACGGCCACGACAGCCAGAAAACCTCATCACAAAAACCCCAACTGACATCTGGGGACACCCCACAGCGACTCAAGACGGGCTCAGCGGGTCTGAACGCCTACAAATGAGGGCAGCTCTCGAGGAGAGCACAGCGAAGCAGAAGCCAAAGGACACTACAGGTGCCAAAAAACTCGCGTCTTTCACAACGGCGCTCGGGAAGGCGGTCCTCGGCATACCAAGTGTGCTGGGGAAAAAAATCAGGGGGAACCAACGGGCGGAGGGGGTGGCAGTCGCCGCCGAAGTGTTCTTGAGGGAGCCCCCTCCCAAAAGTCATAAGCAGCCGGAAAAGGCTCGAACAAGAGCCCAGATGGGGCTTGTCGATCCGCCGGAGCTCAGCGAGGCGACGGAGCCGCTGCAACACACAAAAAACGCGTTCCTCGAGTTCAAAGCAATCACCAAAGCAACAAGAAGGGTCAATAGTGAGACCTGTAGATCCATCCTGCAAACCTATCACCTGGGCAATGAAGGATTGCTAGAGGTGAAGCTCGAGGAGGCAGAAGCGGCGGTGTACGACAACGATAACTCCACCACGTTAAGAGGAGAAATGTCGGGGAGGTACATGGCGGCCTATAGTGGAACCAGCGGTTTCGTCGAATACGATGAGGAGGGGTCCCGGCGGACCGGCAAACACAAGTTCAGAACCCCCCCTAACGACCCAATAGTGATTGCGGCGAAGTGCACGAGGGTGGTGCTCGACGACCGGATACTTGAGATGGCAGAAACTGTCTCAAGTGGCCGGGGTCGGGGGCCTGCAATCGAGCACTGGACCGTACCCAAAATAACATAGGTCAACGGGGTTCCTGGATGCGGAAAAACAACATGGATAATCGCAAATTACAACATCGAAAGCGATATCCTAATAACATCTACAACCGAGGCAGCGAATGACTTAAGGGAGAGACTCGCGCAAAAAGTTAAAACAAACACCAAGAGGAGGGTCCGCACTATGGCTTCAATGCTGGTCAACGGATTGAAAGAAGGTGAAGAGTGCACACGTATTATCATCGACGAGGCACTCATGAACCACTTTGGAGCCGTAGTGATGGCCATCAAGATAACTGGCGCGAGAGAGGCTCGTCTCGTCGGCGACTGCAACCAACTGCCGTTCATTGATAGGGACAACCTGTTTCGACTGCGTTACAACCGCCCAGACTCCGTGGCGCGTGTCAACAGGGAGCTGCTCTGCACTCACAGAAACCCAATGGACGTAGCGTATGCCCTCAACGAGATATATGGGGGCATATACTCGTCCAAATCCCTCGTGAGGTCCTTGAGCCTCAGTAAGTACACGGGAGCGCAAATTCCGAAACACCAGGAGAACACCCTGTTTCTGGTGCACACCCAGGCCGAGAAAGAAATCCTCCTCGGCCAGGGCTATGCGTCGGGAAACGGGTCGCGCATCCTCACCGTGCATGAGTCTCAGGGACTAACGAGTGAAAACGTGGTGATAGTGCGAGCGGTCCCCAAGAGACTGAAGCTCCACGGAAGCTATCCACACGTGGTCGTAGCTATATCTCGCCACACTGGAAGTTGCGTCTACTACACAGACAGCTGTGAAGGGGACGCAACGGCTACACTAATAAGCAGGGCGGGGGCAGCTGCGACCAAAAAAATAAAAGAATACAACATAAAGATGGCTATTCGCAGTCGAGACATGGTAGTTGTTAAAAAGCTGCTGGAGGCGGAGGCCTAAAGGAAACCCTCACAAGCAGCCAAACACCTACACAACTGAGGCATTCTCGCTCAAAGGCAAGCCAAAACAGAAAGCCTCATTCACTTACAAAATCATTAATATAAATTAAAAAAAAAAAAAAAAAAAACCTCTACTGAAGTACCGCTACAAACAAATACCAAGCACTGTAACAATAAGCTAATAATAAGCGGCATGTACCATACAAGTGCATATAAAAGCAAATACTAACAACACATAAATTACACAAAAAAAGGTGCGGGACAAACCGGGCCCGCAGTGTCTAATTACAAAAAAAAAAAAACATCATCGACGAAATTTGTACAATTTAAACCACAACGACAGACATACGAACGAGCAACTTTAATAAATGTTTGTAAAATTCTACTAATATTATAAACGCGAAAGTTTGTGAGGATGGTTGTGTGGATGTTTGTTACTTTTTAGTCAAAAAACAACTAAATCAATTGTCATGAAACTTTACAGTAACTGCTTATAAGTCAAAATATTGCTCATAAGGTAACAGCTAGCACACAATAATCTTTAAAGCCGTTTTATTCCTGTATTTTATCCAAGCAATTTATTCAAACCGCCATTAATTTAAGTACCACTATGTCTCCTACGCAATCTTCTAAAGATCCATCTCAAGTTAAACGGTAACCTCAACTAACCTCCATATTAAGGGTCAAATATCAAACAGGAACTATCTACTGTCTAATTACCAACCGCAGTGAGGGTTGCAGACGCAATTAAACTATGACCCCTAATTGTTATATCACAACTAAGAAAACGGTTACCATACATTTTACGGTTATGTTTATGTGTACCTTCTACTTTGAATAGGTATTTAGGTATTTAGTTTGAGGTCGATAGTGTGTTCTTCGGAGTGCCTCTACAGAGATCCCGGAGTCCCTCCAATGTGCTGATGTCGGCCACCCTGGGGCTTTTAGTCGGTAGGATTCCAACAAGCCCAGTGAGCTTCCCCTGAGGCTCGCGGAAGTCATATGCAGGACTTTCCCTTAGTAAAAAAAGGTAAGGTCTAATAACGTGTAACGTGTGGCGATCATGAGAACCTGAATTCGAATCCTAAGTCAGACAAAGATTCGGTAGTTATTTTCCTATCGAAAAATTCCCAGTAACCGTCCCAAGCCTGTAATTTTGCCTGGTATAAAAACAATAACATTGACCGGGCACAATTCCAAACCCCGGGCCGCTGCTATGAATTTTTCAATGGAAAAACCTCACTTCACTTTTTCAGATATCTATGATTCGACCCCAGGACCTTGTGGACCATCACCTTACCACTGCTAAATTAACGAAAAAGGTAATACATTTATTGCCAATTACTTTTGTATTAAACCCTTATTGAGAAGAAAAGCAATATCGGTTACGACGTAAACATTGTTACTTAAAAATGGCTATGCATTGTATTACTACAGGGTTACTTGTATCTATCTATCTATCTATAACCTCACGCCAGATCCCTTGCGGGGTAGGCAGAGAGTACAGAGTTCCAACTGGTTCTTTCCTTACATACCTCTCTGGCTTCCTCGACTCTCATAGTTTGTCTCATACACGCTCGCCGGTTACGGAGACTCTTGACTTTTCCATCAGATAAGACTCGGTTTATTTGGTCGTGGTAAGATAGTCTAGGTCTTCCCCGGTACCTGCATCCTTCCACTTTCACATTGTATATCTGTTTTGTCATTCTTTCCTCTGGCATTCTTTCTATATGCCCGAACCAACGGAGCATGCCCTTTCTCATCTTTACACCGATACTATCTTTCATACCTACTCGCTGTTACTACTACTGTTTTACTTGTAAAATATTATTAATCTTGCAGAACTGTGACGACGATTTAGCGCAGTGTGACGACGATTTAGCGCAGTGGTTAAGAGCTTAAGCCGCTCTGCCCACTGCGTCTAATAGTCGCGGGTTCGAGATTTGTCCCGCACGGGACAAATCTTTGTGTGATCCACAATTATTTGTGCCGGTCTGGGTATTTGTGTATGTGAATTTTCATGTTTGTTAACGCACCCACGACACAGGATTAAATCCTGGTGTGGGGCTCCGTTTAAAAAAAAAAAAAAGAAAAAAAAAAAAATTACTAACACGGTAACCAACAACATTGTTTTAAGATTTTTTTTAATTTAGCGAAAAAGAGTTTTTAATTTTTGACACTCGACAAAATAAATGAAACAGCTAATTTCCTTTTTCCTAAAATCTCAGAACAAAAATTGTTATTTATGATGTTAGTAGTATAGTCCTGCGAATAACCGTATAAAAAGGGCTGCACCTCGGACAATAAAATTATCAATACAAGAACATACCTATCACAAGTAGTTTCATTAGTACGTACCCACAACAGCCACGTTGCACTTACAACAGCTTACAACCAAGCTTAAAAATCCCATTTTAAATGCTAATCTGCCCTTCAATCAAGCTGAATCACGTGGGGAGGTTTGAAATGTAACGCAGTATCAGTCACGTCACTGTTCGCAAGATAAGCAGAATAATTTAAAGATTCAACGCGAACAGAATGCATCTCAACTTATCAGGCAAATGAAATGGAAAACGTATAATCTTTTTATTAGAATAACATTATCGCCGTATCTAGGCTACTTGAGATCCGGCCGATAGGGACCTATTTGGAGAAATCACAACTATGATCGGTAATTTTCTCACAAAACAAAATTACTTACTATAAAACAAGAATACTTGTTTGTTTGTCTAATGAACATTAAATGAGTCTGACTTTATAACCTACACCGCTGATTGTTATTGGTTAATCAGCACAACCTTTAGTCGAGTAAAAATGTATTGCATGCGTCATACGGCCCGCTCCGAGTCACCATACACGCAGGGCAACAATACATGAAATTTTATTTTAAAATAATAAAATAAACTACATTCTTTTCTTTAAATACTCTTTTATTAGGACTAGTAGTCGCCATAGGTCGATATTCGACCTACTCTTTCATCGTTTGCTGGTTATGTTTGACATTCAGTAAGTCTATAGACAAATAATATTAAAGATAAACATCAATTTGACGTGTATTGTGTCAAATACATGGTAGTGAATGTAATGTTTTTTTCATTGATTTAATGTATGTTTTATGCATAATATTAAAAAAATATTAGCATTCTGCTCTCCTTCTCTATATAAACTATAAGTGTGGGAAATTTCATACTCCTCCGTCCGCGCAATTTTCGTAAAAATGTGTACAAAGTTTTTTCTTCACGTATCAATATATAGATATAAAATCAACAGTCTCTTTTTAATGGGGCTAAGCCCGCCGCATATTTCCACCAGGATTGTTGAACAATAGCTTCTGCCGGCGACTTCATCCCGGTTGACTTTAGACAAGACATTTTCCGGGATAAAAAGATGTTTTGATGTTTGTTACTCAAACACGCAAAAACGGTTAAACGGAAATTTGACCCACAAATAGTTCATTACCTGGATTCACACACGAAAAAATATTAGTCTAAAATCAACACGGACAAAGACGCGAGCAGATGTTAATTTATAATATTAGTGGCATCTATTTGTAATACACACTATATCAAGCCAGCACATTGGGGATTGGCGACACGCTCCGGCCCCTAACTCGCATAATACCTAGCCTCAAGAATAATATTCCGAAGTGTGCCCGCTCCCGGAGGACCCATTCATCGATATTAGCAGTCGAAACTCCGTATATCATAAGGCTCTTATGTTGTTAGTGGTACAAGTCCGAGTTGATCATATTTTGTTATAGATGCATGAGTTTACGGAGAAATTTCTAGGTGTTTTAATTTTGGTTTTGTTATCGTTTAATTATGACTAGTGGTCGCCCATTGGTCGATATTCGACCATAATTAATTTAAATTATAAGTTTGAACATTATTAAGATTCTATTGTCACAGATTTCGCCAAGGGTACACTGTTAATTTGCCTATTTTTTCCAAACAAATTATATGAAATTTAAATTAAAAAAAAACAAAGACAAATAATTTGAAGTGTCAAATACATGGTAGTGTGTGTAATGTATTTTTTATTGATTTAATGTATGTTTTATGCATATTTTAAAAAAATATTAGCATTCTGCACTCCTTCTCGATATAAACTATAAGTGTGGGAAATCCGTCCGCGCAATTTTCGTAAAAAGGGGTACAAAGTTTTTGCTTCACGTATTAATATAATGATTACAGAGCTCTTATTAGCTATGACCAAACAGTTTTGTAAAAGTTGAGTGATCCAGGGTAATATGGTTAAGTTTGTCCAGTCACGACGGACGGACGGACGATTTAGCGCAGTGGTTAAGAGCTTAAGCCGCTCCGCCCACCGTGTCTAATAGTCGCGGGTTCGATTCCCGCACAGGACAATTCTTTGTGTGATCGACAATTATTTGTTCTGGTCTGGGTGTTTGTGTATGTGAATTTTCATGTTTGTAAACGCATCCACTACACAGGAATTAATCCTAGTGTGGGGCTACGTTTTTTTTTTAAAAGGAATTAAAGAAAGAAAGTCAATTATTTTGCTAATTTTAAAGTATATTACAAAACTTTAAACCGATATAAACATTGCGAAAATTCTCGGCAAGTGATCAAAATTTCTACTTTTACGGCTTTCATACATAGTTCAGTCTCATCTTATCTCATCAATTGCTACGTTTACCCAATACGGTTAATCTATTACTTAGAAAATAAATATGTAGAGAGAAATTTTTATATATACATATTTAAATGAGTTAAATATTTTGAAGTTGCACTGAAGAATATTCTTAACGGAAATCCTTCAGTAGGCACTTAATATTAAGCTGTCGCATTATTGAGAACCATAATTTTATCTTGCATCTTTTACAGTGCTATTAAAATTTGATATATTATTTCATAACTAAGTACCGTTAGATTATATATTATGATTTATATGATGACAAACATATCTACAATTGTTAACACGTATATTACACCAACATTAGCAACCTAGTTAAATCTTAGTTTTGGTTACATAATAACTTCGTAACGCGGAAACCTTAGTTCAGTTCACACATTAAGTACACAACCACCAAAACACTAGAAACTTAAACATTCTGGAATAATCTGGAATAATGGCCCATCTCCATGAGCAAAATCTTTGCGGCGAGTCAAGTTGCCATAAAACTAGACTGATGCGAGTAATTTAATATTCAAAACATCAGGAAATGCCACATCTCAGTATGCCCCTACTACAGCTCGCCATGAATTTGGCATGGAACATCCCAGACATAAAAAAAGTATTTAAGTGACATATACTCTAAGCATCTATGTACTCTATTAGTATAGGTAAGACATGTGTATTACTCAATCATCTAATTAACCACGTTAGCACGATGAGATGCCTAGTTGCAAGTAGCGACGATGCCCTATAGAAAAACTTTCGTCGATTTTATGAGAGCCGGCTCGGAAAAACAAAAATTAAATATAGTGACCACTCATGTACCAACAATGTTTAAGATAAGTAAGGTACACATTCTAGCTGCATTTTGTCATCATTCCCTCATGAATGATCATAACTTTTATATTAGGTACACAACACAATGTGATCAGAATCGCTGCGAGAAACGCCCATGGAGATCTTCCCCGACTCTCAAGTAGGTATATAAAGTTTGTACGGCAAAATACAAAGTGATTAATGGGGCAGTATATCAATTACCGATGTCAGGTGCAACTCGGTTTTTGCCGGAAAGTTTTCTGAGGGGCCCCTAATGGTGCTTGAGACTGCGCGAAATGGGGAACTATTGCATGTTTTATCTTTGAAATGTGCCCGAAGATCGGTTGGATGCTGATTTATCGAGAAATCACTGAGTACGTCTACTTTTCCTTAAAAGGTGAAAGAAGCGCACGTAGTTCCTATTCATAAAAAAGGCGACAAGAGTAATATCGCTAACTACCGTCTGATATTTATTCTAAATATTTTTTCGAAAGTCTTCGAGAGTAGTATTTATCCAACCTTAGTTTGGAATACAATGCATAGCATATCTCCACAACAACACGGCTTTTTCAAGAATAGATCGACTGTCTCAAATCTCATAAGCTACGTATCTGACGTGTGTAATCGTATAGAGGCCAAAGATCAAACAGATGCTATCTATACTGATTTTAGTAGCGCTTTTGATCGAGTGGATCATAATATATTATTGAAAAAGTTGAGTGGATTTGGAATTCATGGTCGTCTTCTGTTGTGGTTCCAATCCTAATTAAAGGATCGGATTCAAAAGGTTACAGTGTCGGGATATATATCTAATCCTTATACGACTTCCTCTGGGTCACTACAAGGTTCGCACCTTGGTCCAATATTATTTTTCCTATTTATTAATGACGTCACAGAAAATATAATGTATAGTAAGTGTTTGTTATTTGCGGATGATTTAAAATTGTACAAGACCATTAAGAATCAAATCGATATTTGAAATTTTCAACACAATAACGACATGATAAGTGCATGGTGTCACAACAATAATATGACTATTAACGCTACTAAGTGTGCTCACATTAAATTAACAATAAGTAAAAACTTGATAGTTACGAAATATTCGGTCAATTCTGATTCCTTAGAGAAGGTAGACACCATTCGCGATCTAGGTGTTATTATTGATAGTAATTTAAGTTTTATCGACCATATCAATATCACTTACTCGCGTGCCTGGAAAATGCTTGGTTTACTCAAACGGATGTTAAATCCTTATTGTGCTTATATAACGCGGTGCGAAGTATACTAGAATACGCATCATCGGTCTGGAATCCCCATTACCAAATACATATAGCCCGCATAGAACGGATCCAAAAAAAAAATTACCAAATATCTGGGATATAAAGATCCAAGTTGTCCATATCGCGAGGATTACATCACCCTTCTTCGTCATTTTAAGCTCACCAGTTTAGAAAATTGCC
This sequence comes from Phalera bucephala, assembly GCA_905147815.2. NCBI lineage: Eukaryota > Metazoa > Arthropoda > Insecta > Lepidoptera > Notodontidae > Phalera > Phalera bucephala. The sequence continues at coordinate 4,816,740 of LR990616.1, forward strand.
GGAAAATGCGTGATATGTTGTTTTTCCATAAGCTGGTCAATGGAAATATCATCATCATCTCAGCCTATACTTGTCCACTGCTGAACATAGGCCTCCCCAATCGCTTTCCAGCGTAACCGGTCCGATGCCACCTGCATCCAACGACTTCCTGCGATTTTCACAAGATCGTCGGTCCATCTGGCAGGCGGTCGTCCCACGCTGCGCTTGCCAATACGTGGTCTCCACTCTAGAATCTTTCTGCCCCAACGCCCGTCCGATCTACGCGCTATGTGGCCCGCCCATTGCCACTTCAGCTTGCTAATCTTAACGGCTATGTCGGTGACCTTGGTTCTTCTACGAATCTCCTCATTCCTGATTCGATCGCGTAGAGAAACGCCGAGCATAGCTCTCTCCATAGCTCGCTGAGCAACTCTGAGCTTTTTTATGAGACCTATTGTAAGAGACCACGTCTCTGATCCATATATCATCACTGGTAACACACATTGACTAAACACTTTAGTCTTTAGGCACTGAGGTATTTTGGATGAGAAGATGTTGCGCAGTTTCCCGAACGCTGCCCAGCCGAGTTGGATTCGTCGATTGACCTCTCTCTCAAAGTTGGACCTACCTAACCGGACTACCTGTCCCAGGTAAATGTATTCGTCGACAACTTCAAGAGTAGAGTTCCCAACGGTGAGTGCGGTGGGTACGACATGGACGTTAGACATTATTTTCGTTTTGTCCATGTTCATTTTAAGACCCACTTGTTGAGATACTCTGTTGAGGTCACCGAGCATTCGTCCTAGATCTTTCAGCGACTCTGCCACGACTACAATGTCGTCGGCAAATCGAAGGTGAGTGATGTATTCGCCATTGATGTTGATGCCAAGTCCTTGCCATTCCAAGAGCTTGAAGGCGTCCTCTAAGGTGGCCGTAAACAGTTTCGGAGAAATGACGTCTCCCTGCCTTACTCCTCTTTTTATGGGGATCGCCTTCGTGCAATGCCCCTGTACTCGGACTGACATGGTGGCGTTATTATACAAGCACTTCAACACTTCAATGTACCGATAGTCAATGCGGCATCGCTGGAGAGATCTAAGAACCGCCCAAGTCTCGATCGAATCGAAGGCTTTCTCATAGTCCACAAACGCCAAGCATAGTGGCCGATTATACTCCTCGGTCTTCTGTATAATCTGCCGCAGCGTATGTATGTGGTCTATGGTACTAAAGCCTTTCCGGAAACCGGCTTGTTCGGGAGGCTGGAAGTCATCAAGCCTGCGTTCGAGACGATTCGTGATGACTCTCGAAAACAACTTATAAACATGGCTCAGCAGTGTGATGGGCCTATAATTCTTCAGTAAAGTGTTATCACCTTTCTTGAAAAACAGTACCACCACACCCCTATTCCATGCTTTCGGCGTTTTCTCTTCGAGCAAGACGGAATTAAACAGCCTCTGAAGGACTTTAAGTACCGGCGTTCCGCCCGCTTTCAGAAGCTCTGCGGTAATTCCGTCTTCGCCTGGCGCTTTGTTATTTCTGAGTTGTTTGAGAGCCATCCTAATCTCGTACAGGCTGATGTCCGGGATATCTTCAGTGTAGTGTCGGGTTAGCTTGGCTCTTGGGTCTTTTACCAAGTCAACAACATGTTCAGCTACTGAGGTGTACAACTGCCCATAGAACCTCTCTATCTCCCTGAGCACCTCTGACCTATTCGACGTTACGTTTCCGTCCTCCGTCTTCAGCTTCGTCAACTGGCTTTGCCCAATAGACGCGTCTCTTGCGAACACTTTGGAGCCCTTGTTCTCTGCTATGGTCTCCTCAATACGCCTTGTATTGAAGGACCGTAAATCGTTTCGTAAGGACTTCAGTATCTGTCCATTGAGCTGCCTATAGGACTTAGCATCATCGGAGGTTTGGAGCGTCATAGAACGTCGCTCAGCCATGAGGTTTCGGGTGTAGTTGGATAGTTTTTGAGGTCTATTTTTACGGTGGGGCTTAAAATACTTGGACCCGACCGTATGGACAGTCTCTACCAGCCTGTTGTTGATTTCGTCCACTGATGCGCTGCTGTCTAGCAATTCGAAGCGGTTTGCCAATTCGAGTTGAAAGTTCTCGGGGTTTTGGATATGTGCATAAGAAGGTCGGAGCGTAGACTTCATCAGACGCGATCTTTCCATTTTGACATTAATATTTAATGTGCCTCTGACCATTCGGTGATCACTGCCGGTTTTTACCCTGTGAATCACGGAGACATCATTAAATATTTGTCGCTTGGTGCTCATGATGAAGTCTATCTCATTTTTTGTGGAACCATCAGGGCTCATCCAGGTCCATTTCCTATGAGGCGGCTTCCGGAAGAAAGAGTTCATCATAAAGAGTCCCTCCTTCTCCAGATATTCGGCCAGCCTCTGACCCCTGGGGTTGCGCTGCCCATATCCAAATTGCCCCACTCTCAATTCATCATCGCCCCGTTTGCCCAGCCGCGCATTGAAGTCACCCATAACCACTGTAAAGTGTGCTTTGGAAGTATGTATGGCTCTACTAATGTCCTCATACATTACTTCGACGTCATCATCTGAGTATGCCGAGGTCGGTGCGTAGACCTGTATGACCTTCAGCGAATATCTTTTGGATATTCTGAGTATCAGGTACGCTACCCTGCTCGACACACTAGTGATGGACACAACGTTGTCTATGAGTGACTTGTGGACGATAAATCCGACACCACCTTGGGACTGCTGTTCGCCCTCCCGGTAGTAAAACAAGTTTCCGGATTTTAAGGTTATCGTGTCCTCGCCCTTTCTTCGGACCTCCGATAAACCAACAATATTCCACCGCAACTTGTTTATCTCTTCTTCCAGCTCAAGAAGCTTCTCATCTGTCCTTAACGTGCGTGCGTTGTATGTCACCAGGGCCAATTTTCGTAGTTTGTGGTAGCCGAATCTCTGCCGGAGATTCTTAGCACCCCTTGTCCTGTCGTTACCATAGCTGCTACCGTGGCCAGGACGAACAGGACCGCCGGGGACTAGGGGCCTGGTTTTATCTTTTTCTTCCATTTTAATAAATTGGGGGGGGTTTGCCATACTCGCCACGCTTGGCAGGCGGGTTGGCGAGCGCAGTTTTTGATGGTAGAAGTGTTAAGGGAACGCTGCTGCCCATTCCCTAGTTTTTTGGAAATGGAAATATAAATGTTCCTAATTTGTTACAACAAATGGACCTCTATGTACCAAGAAGTATTCCTAGACACCCGATACAGAGAAGTTTTTCAAAAAAAACCTATCGCGCAAAATTGATTTCTCCGATGAACCGTCTTAAAGAAACATAATATTATTACCAAGGATGAGGTTGACATCTTCGACAACTCTTTTATTAAATTTAAATCTTTGATAAATGGAACTTAAATAGTATTTTTAATTGTTTAATTCTTATGTAGCAGCAATATTATTTAATGTCATGTAATGTTATTTCTAAAATTTATCTTTACTTGACTTTATGTATCGCAATATTATAATTAATCATTTCTGACTTTATTTATGACATGTACACATCTGTAAAAACGGTACATGCTGCCTAGGACATCAAGATCTACCATTGTATAAACAATTTGTGTAACTGCTGTTGATGTCTTATTAATAAAAATGAAAAAAAAACTGAAATGATAGAACTAGATAGAGACATATCGTAAGGTGAACTACATCAACTTTCAGAGGCAATACCTCATCATGATCACAACTGTTAAGAAGAAAACAAATAAGAAGAAGGATATTGATATAAGTAACTTCATGGTGACAATTACTATGTATCTATTGGCCGACCGAAACTATCACAAAATTCCAAGTTTTATTTCAACCGTGTCAAATCTCTAATATTTAACTGAGTTGCCTTGAACTCTACTTATTGCCTCTTGCAAGTATAATAATTAGTTTTTAAATAGACAAAAATATTTCAAGTGTATAGTTGTTTGTGTAGATGATGAAACTTCTATTTTATATGTTGCTAGATCAGGGTTAGGCGAGAGAGAAGCTGGAAAGGATCAAAAACGTGGCATAGATTTGCCAATGTACATTATTACACTGCATCAAGCTAATTATTCCAATATACCAGTAACACAAAGGCGTTTATCGACGCCTTCACAAATCGTTAACCCAACCACTCCAGATCCCAGAATTTCAGTGGAAGCTAAAAAGCCTAAAGTAAGCAAAGTTAAGCCGAGTGTAAAACCGCTTACAGAACGTACCGTACCGTCTAAAAGTTCGATAAATTAAGTTAGTACGGTTCTCGTGAGCAGTACACTTTATGTTAGACGGGGGAATCGGTTTTTGAAAAATCACACATTCTTGCATTCGTAAATTTTCTGAGCGCAGTTCGAAAATTTGATAATGCAATACTTAGAACTTTTTAATATATCGATTTTTTTTAGAATACCTAAATTTATTTAGGGAATATTTTTGATAAAATTGTTATGCCTATTATTTATACTAACGTCTCACAATAAAAAATAAATTCTAAATTTATTTTAGAGGACCCGGCAATTATGAAGTCTTGGGCTTTTCTTCTGAAAATTATTTAGAAGCAGTCTGGAGTCTGGGGTTGTGCCCGAAATAATGATAACATGCTCGCTTCTTATTACATTGATACCTTACATCATCGACGAAATGTGGGTGTACGTACACCTTTGCCACTCTCGCTTACAGATGTGTTTATTTGTCTGTGTGTATGTTTTATTCGTGACATATTTTTGGCCAGGACTTCTTAAACCTACATTGTTGTGCCTTTTCATTATTTTCCCTTTAGAATTTCCCTAATTACCTAGTCACTGTTTTAATTAAATCTACTAAAATTCTAATTTATAGATTATGTTAATTACAGATTTGCATTTGCTTTGAGTGTTCTCGGATTTGTTTTTCATTTGCCAGCATGGAAACAGACTACTTACGTCACTTGCAGACAGAGCTATGCGAACTATATTTTTCTCTTTTATTTCTTATGTTTGGTTAGGTGTCCACTTGCAGTGAGTTTATGTGACTTGCAAGTCATTGAGTTGGTGGAACAGAATTGTGGTGACAAGAAGTCCAAATTTTGTTACTGCTGCATGCGTGCTACTGCATATTTCGGCTGGTTCTTTTCGTAAATCCTTTGTAAGGCAAGTGTACACGCCAAAAATTTACTAATGCAACTTTATTTTACTAATGCAACCATCAATCGTCATTTAATAAAACCAATGATATTTGTCCCTTAAAAATTAAATACAGCAAATTAACGGCTAGTAAGTTTGATTAAATTGAAATTTCAAATGTTACGAAAGACAACAAGATTTATTGAAATTTTCCTACAACAAAATTATTTGTAGCAGTCTGTAGTCTAAATTGTGCTGAAGGTAGCAGCAGAACAAGGGAGCACTTTTTTAGATTGCGACTTAACGTTGTCAGTGAAATGTGGACGGACGTACACAGTGCATTTCTACCGCTTTTGCCTCGGGATTATATGTGTGTTTATGTTCATTTATTTCTAGATATTACTTTCTGGTCGATTGCGGGATCGTTATTAGTTCATCAGTGTATGCCTGCTTCAATTATTCTATCTTGATTTCCGTCCTTATAATCAAATCACATGAAGCAGCCTACATCTATCCGCTGGTGGTTATACTTCATGAATCCCAAAAAAAAACGAATGTATAGCAAAAAATACTGTCTACTCCGAAACGTTACTTTTGTGGTTCTTATTATTGTTTGACCATGCCAGAGCAACCAAGCCACAAATTTAAAGCTGTTGGCATTGATTTCAAATTTCAACAAACGCAAACTAGGCGTTTTTAAACCAAAAATGGTCTGTGATTCAGCCTTTATCTCTCAGATATAATAACATCGGTCAATCCTAATATAAAGTCAGGCGAAGCTCGCAAAATTTAAGCAGGTCGGTCGGCATTATGGAAATGTATCTAAATTAAGTAAATTGGTAACTAAACACGCAGCTAAGAATAATAATGGGCGAGTTTACCTCAAAGTGCTTTGCTATGTCACCATTCATCATCCGGACTAACAACTACATTAATATTAAGACGGATCGCGTTTTGTTCTCTCGCTCGCACCTAGCGCCGTTTTGCTACAGCGTAGCGAAAGCGAGCACACTCCGTATAACCACAAAATAAACAGGTGCAAAAGGACGGTTGCGTACAACAAACGCTAGCCAATGCACGCACACGTGCTTCCGACTATCTCGGATCAAGTCGGTTGAACGACTCGACCAACTTGATCCGAGATCGTCGTAAACACGCGTTTATAGATGCTTGCGCCTGCTAGCGCTCATTGTATGAAGCCAGCCTTTTGTGCCTATTTATTTTGTGATATATCTAAGAGCTGGTCTAGAATTACATTTCATGCATACGGCTATACGGACCACGAGAGCATTTACATAAAGGTGTTTGCTTGTACACGGTGCCAATAAACGTTTGTACTAAATCCATGGACTACTGGTACGGATAACCCCCGCGGGCAACATCGCGTGGCATGCGTGAATAACCGGTGCAAGTGCATCAACCCGTTTATCCGCAATATGCATAAAATATTTAGCAAGAGGTCAAGTAATAACTTAACCTCTGTTCGTTGCCCAGAACGCGCATGTCACTCACGTCAGTAGTTTGCGCCATTACTGTGCCAGTAATGGCGCAAACTACTGACGTGAGTGATTGGCGCAATGTATGAGTGCACCTTCAGACCAGTTTAAGCCATCGATTAACTCACACGCGGGGCACGCGTCATATTATATCATACACTATCAGTTTTTGGCGGCTTTGCACTTGGTCGACTACAGCTATCTAATGGTCAAAAGATTTATTAAAATCATTTTAGTAGTTTTAGAGCTTATCGATTATAAACAAACAAATGTTTCTTTTTTATACTATTAGTATATACAGCTTTAGCTGAGAACTCCAGCTGTTATGGTCAAGCTGAAGCGTCTCTCTGTTATTATCAGATTTACGTCTACGGCATGAGATATCGCTACATTTTAATGGAGCACGTTTTTTGGGAGATTATTAATAGGGAATAAGAGAATTGGTTTAAAGAATTAAGGGAAAGATTAGGATGAGCTATGTGACAATATCCGACAGCTTTTTTTGTTTTTTTTTTCATTTGAGTAATACATTATATACAGACATTAATGAAGTACCTACCCATTACATAAACAGTTATAAAAGGTATCTATAACTAATTTAATAACCCATTTTTATTTTGTTTTAACTTTTTTAATAGATTTGTCTATTTCTATTAATCTTCACATTGGAATAACCATGCTTTAGCAAAACGCGCTTAATACCATACGAACAAATACGAAAACGATGTACCTATATCATCTCACAAGATTCCTTCCGGGGTATGCAGAAAATAAATGTCCCAACAGATTCCTTACAGACCGGAAGTAATACCGATCGAAACTCGGTCTAACTTCCATCTCCTTCGCCTAATTCAGATTGAATAGGCTATTACTGATTCAGCGAGTTACATCTTCGGCCCCATCGTCATTTTCCATCAGGTGAGATCGGAGTCAATCACTGACCATTCCTTAATAAAACTAAATATATCCATATCACACACATTCCCCCTTTACGGAGGTTATTCATTTACTCATCAGATAAAATGCATTTTTTTTAACAAAAACGTAACCCCGCACTAGGAATAATTCCTGTGTCGTAGGTGCGTTTACAAACAAGAAATTCACACCCAGACGAAAACAAATATTCTTAGGTCACACAAAGATTTGTCCCGTACGGGACTCGAACCCGCGATTAATCCATTCAGTGGGCGGAGTAACTTGAGCTCGTAACCACTGGAACACGCCGTTAAAGCTATCATACTACCTTATAAAAAAATAAACAATAAATTACCTCTATCTATCTATCTATAACCTCACGCCAGATCCCTTGCGGGGTAGGCAGAGAGTACAGAGTTCCAACAGGTTCTTTCCTTACATACCTCTCTGGCTTCCTCGACTCTCATAGTTTGTCTCATACACGCTCGCCGGTTACGGAGACTCTTGACTTTTCCATCAGATAAGACTCGGTTTATTTGGTCGTGGTAAGATAGTCTAGGTCTTCCCCGGTACCTGCATCCTTCCACTTTCACATTGTATATCTGTTTTGTCATTCTTTCCTCTGGCATTCTTTCTATATGCCCGAACCAACGGAGCATGCCCTTTCTCATCTTTAAATTACCAATGTTACATAAGCATTATTTAATTAAACAGCGCTCCCCATTATCATAAGAAACGTACGAATTTTAACAAGCTGCTACTAATTTTATGATCTGGCAACTTCACAGCGAGACATTCGTACAATCGTTCCTATATTAAATACATTGGCTTGTTAATTTTCTCTCGAAATAAAGTCTATACGCCCAACTTAAGTTGTACCAACTTCCCCCATTATGGAAGTCTTGAAATGTTTACGTCACACATTATGAATGCTTACTTGAGAATTATTTTGTCGCTGGAACAAAGGAAATTTGAATTCCTGTTTGTACTTCTGAGTTCTTTAGAAACCTATGTGCGGATATTTTTTTTGTGTACAGTGATGTCATTTAGTTACAGTTAAGAAAAAGTATTATCGTGTAAATGCCTATATACATATTTGAGAAATCCTAACAAGCTACCGAAAGACCCTTTAAATTATATTATTATGTGACGGAGATATGTTATATCCAAGCTCATACTCAAATAATTTATTTTGTATAAGTCCTATGGGCGCGCTTACAAATAATCAATTTACATTTTTTTTAATCTAATTTACTTGCTATGATAATCTACCACCGGATCGGAACGCAGCCTACACTGAGAAAATCCAGCGAAGAAACTCAGCAGTCTTTCTCTTTTTTCCTTTCATTTTATTTAATCATATTGAGTGCATACAATGTTTAGGTTACAATCAAATTGTTAACGATCTAGCTCCAGTGTGCTGCCGTACGATCGAGATATGATACTAATGATGTTATTTATAAAGAGTGTCTAAAGGATTCCAGATGGACCAGTCCCCACAAGTAGCACCCGTTCACGAGTATGACTACTGGAACAGCTATCACTCCCCTCGACCATATAGGAGGGAAGGGAAAGCCCGCGCCAGACAGCCACCGCAAGCAAAGACATTATAGTGAGCAAGCGAGAGGATTCGTTTCAAAATATACCACGATAAGTTACACGTAATTCGAAAATCCATTTGACAAACTCTTGTTATTTTATTTGTACGAACAAGAAGTTATAGTTACCATCTGTTACTTGCGCGTGTAATAAAGTAATGGATACTATCTGTTTTCCAAAGATAGGAAATGACAAATAAATGTTGCTAAACTTTATTCTGAAGCAAAAGATGCATATTATTAAAAGTTAGCCAATTAGCTTAGTTTTAAAGTGCCACTTCGGCAACGCATATTCAAATGGCGTATCCTTGACGTATCTAATGTTTTTCTTTTAACGGAATTTCCAAGAATCCTGATTTTTTTCTTCTTCTTCTTCTTAATAAAACGTAGCCCCACACTAGGATTGATTCCTGTGTCGTGGGTGCGTTTACAAACATGAAAATTCACATACACAAATACCCAGACCGGAACAAATAAATGTGGATCACACAAAGATTTGTCCCGTGCGGGACTCGAACCCGCGACTATTAGACGCAGTGGGCAGAGCGGCTTAAACTCTTAACCACTGCGCTAAATCGTCCGTAATTTACGTAATAGGTTCACCATTTGTCACATATGGATAAAAATACCTCCATTAAATGTGAATAGGTACGCCTCAACTATTTTTGTTAAATATTATTTAATTTACAAACAAAATATCAAGCGGAGTTGGTTGTAAAGAGAGGCGTTGTATCGAGTGGCATTAGCATTCGCGCTAGGTCGAATAAGGCGTAAGATTGTTATCGCCCGCTGCGCTCCGTTTGGTACCATCGGATAGCACCGAATAAAAGATATTTTAAATGTATCTAACGAAAGCCTTCCCTTGTAATCCTAACACATTTGGTTTTTACGAAATTTAGTGCGATAAGTCACCTGTAAAAAAAGCAGTGATAGCCTAGTGGTTAGACCGTTGGACTGCAAAGTCAAAGGTCTCGGGTTCAAACCGTATTTAAAATTAATTATCACTTGCTTTAACGGTGAAGGGAAACATCGTGAGGAAACCTGCATGCCTAAGAGTTTCTCAAAGGTGTGTGAAGTTCGCCAACCCGCACTGGGCCAGCGTGGTGGACTATGGCCTAAGCCCTCTCAGTTTGAGAAGAGGCTTGTGCCCAACAGTGGGACAGTTTCTTAACAGGGCTAGTATTATATTATAAGTCACCTGTTAACGGAAAAAGGGAAACTTAGCCAAACCGTCGATACATTTGGTCATACAAAACTTTGGGATATAATATACAAAAGTACCCTATGCTATATACCTACCATAACGCGAAAGCTAAAATTTTTAAGCTTTGGTACTGCAGCGTTTATAGCGATTACTAAGGTTAAGGTCTGAAATGGGATCTTCGTATTTCGGAAAGCACGTTATGCCGTCATTCCCACTAATAGTTTAGCTAAGTTGGAAGCTTAAGGGTGGCCTGATAGTTTCCATAGGTAGTCAGAAACCTACCTCCACCAATCGGTATCGAGTCCGGTGGTGTAGTATGACCTATTCTCTCTTACCTCGATTTGTGGGAGGAGGCCTGTGCACAGCAATGGGACGTAGGTTAAGGAGCTTTCAGCTTAGTCTGAAATTGGTGACCCTTTGTGGTATTTCTAATTTCGAGCGCCGTCGTTGTCTCCGAAGGTTAATATAATAATAATCCATTGGTTAAGCCAACTTGGAAGCTTTTTGGTGACCACTAATCCGCACAGAATTCGCGTTGTTGAGTATGACCTTGCCTCACTCACCTTGCTTTGTGAGAGAAGGCCTTTGCTCATCAGTGGGACGGTATAGGATGCGGCTGATTTATTTTAAACCAAGTCAAATAGAGTCGGTTGTGTATTGAATGACATTAGCATTCGCGCCGGGGTCGAATATACCACGAGATTGTTATCGGCTGCTGCGCTCCGTTTGGGGCTAGGGTTGCCAGTCGGCCGGACAAATATTTACGTGTCCGGCCTGTCCGGCTTATGTGGATCTTCCTTATAGGTAAGTACGAAATGATGAAGCAACTGATCGTTTTGACTGTTGTTAGCTAAAGGTGTTTAATTTTATAAGAAATCTACAATTTATTTGTGCTCACTAAACATTAACTATTATTATTACCATTACGTATCTCGCTGAGGTAAAGTTTACCTGGATGTTCGAAAGGCTTGCATTGGGAGATGGTACCAACACTTAGGAGTACATTGCGAGAAGTTAATGTTATGTAAGTCACCTTCCTCGACCATTTTAAATAATTGATCTTAATCAATTATTTAAAATAAAATTATTATTATATTGCCTAGCCTTTAGTGTATCCCTGTTAAATAAATACATTCCTATATCGTTTCCATTAATATCCTACTAATTTTATACATGTAACAGTTTATAAGGATGGATGTATGTATGTTTGCTTGTTACTCATCCATGCAAAAATTATTGAACGGATTTTTGTGAAACTTTACAGTAAAATAGCTTATACATTCAAATAAAATATAGGCTGTAATTTATAAAGATATTACAAAATAAATGAATGCGCAGCTGTGGACAACAGCAATAGTAAAAATATTTTTTTTATCTGTATAAAAGTTATGTCCAGCTTGAAAACGTACATGTCCGGCTTTTAGGACAAAATGTCCGGCCTGATATAAAATTCAGTTAGGCTTTTGTGTTTAGGGATCTGACAACCCTATTTTCGACTATCAAATAGCACCAAATACGTGAAAAGATGGCGCCCGCAGATTGTATCGAGCTCGTACCGATTGCAGTGTGAATGAGAAAATTTCACGTAACTTGTTTTAGTTTATGTTTTGTAATGAACGTTGCAAAATCATGTTTGTTGGAGTCGAATTAGAGTTAATTTGCATGTCTCCATTTGCTTTGTTGATACTATTATTAGAGTAAGGTAGTAAAGGGGTAAGCCAACGTAGTACCAACTTATAAACTAGAATAATGAATAACTAGGTAAACATTGATTTCTTAACAAAATGTTGTTAGTCTTAGAAATGTATGTTAATAGGTGCTTGCTTCAGACTTCGTCTCATTTTAATTTTTACTTGGGAGAACCTTTGAATGGCTTAATTACTGAGTCTCATTTCTTTTTTAAATTTTGTTGGTTTTCCTTATCTATCTATATCATCACGCCAGATTCCTTGCGGGGTAGGCAGAGAGTACAGAGTTCCAACAGGTACTTTCCTTACATACCTCTGTGGCTTCCTCCACTCTCATAGTTCGTCTCATACACGCTCGCCGGTTACGGAGACTTATCTAATAAATAAATATCCGAAATTAGAAAATAGTTAAAGACTGGAATAATTGCAAGCATTGGCGGTATGTGACGGTAGCAATACCTAGTAATTGGAGATGAACCAAGGCAACGGACGAATAATGCATCACATACACACTTACAAAGTTAATCTTGTATTCGCACCAAAGGAGAGTAAAAAAAAACACTAGGAAATAGAGATAAATAATTACACAATATTTTTGCTATAATTTTTCATCGATTGATATCGGTGTCCTACTTTCACTGAGGTAACTCCCTCAATTAATTTCTATAAAAACTCAAAGAGGGTGTAAACTCAAGTTGTAAGCGCAATACACATTGTCCCCCTCCCTCGTTAGCAAACTCTACGGCACTTTTTTGACGTCTGCTCTGGGGCGTCTCCAGCGGTTCAAGTGTTTATCCTGACAAGGAAAAATTTACACATCCAGAACGTAACATATCAATTCTAGAGCCGATAAAATAAGACTCGAAATCGAATGATAATTTGGTACGCGAATTCGGCTATACTTTTCGAAGTGCAAACTTATGTTTCCAGATTGGTAACGGAATATTTTCTCTTAAAATATAAGCGATAAAGTTCAGAATCGTTATTTTTTGATATCTATAGGAATTGATTTCTTTCGTTCTGTGTTCTTACTGAACTCTCGTGACGAGTATTCGAAACCTCCTTAAGCTTGAATTCCTATACTTTTTATATAAACTTGAAACGGAAGTCAATATATTCAACATCTTTTGGAAGTAACTCTTTTGTTTTCACTTTATAATTATTTCCTTTGGCACCTTTCATCAGATCTCACATATAACACCGGATATATTATGTCTATTGATGTTCCTTCGTTTGGTTTTTGGGTGTCGCGGGGAACAAATTTTCTGAAGCTTCCTAGTCCTTTGTTGGAAAGAATGAGGTATGTGGGATTTTATGGTACTAACAAAGCCCTCTCAGTTTGAGAGAAGGCCCTGTGCCTAATGGTGGGACAGTTTCGTAATTTAAAAAAAACTCCCATCCTTTGGCATACTAGGAAACTTCGGGATGTCCTTGTGCTTCGCTCAATTAAGCACATGTTTTAGTATAAAAAATCATTTGTCTCGCTCCCTCTCAGTGCTTATAACATTAATACTCATATGACTATCCCTCTTGGGCCCCTCTGTCAGCTAAACACCAGGATTCCACCCCGAACGTCTGCAATTCTTGGCACAGGCCATTCTTTAAACCCCAGACAGCAGGATTGTATAGTCGTACAGCCATTGGGATGTTCCTATTCAAATTTTAAGGAGTAAGCAAAATCCTTAGAATAGACTTTAATACTTATTACGCTTGTAGTGACTCACAGACTTAGCACGAAAACTTTGACGTTAACGTGACTTTGGTAAGTAATCGTGCTTTCACGTTCACGTTTACTTATTACATTGGTAGTGTGACAAGGATGATATATCAACTCACTAGCGTCACGGAAGCTTCAATATTTTCATGCTGAGCAGTATAATCTCAGAATCCTTTGGCAACAAAAACGAACGTCCCACTAAAAAACAGAGGATAGACTGCCCCATTAGGTTTGTGGCATAAAACGCGCGTAGCTTCCAGGATCCGAGATCCGAGATCCTGGGTTCGAATACTATGTGATGTTTTTCAATCGAATAATGTCCAGAGTCTAAAACTACGTCTGGTAAAATGGCAATAGGCTCGCCTCCTATTACACTGGGGCCCAGGACCCCTTTATTTTTATTTTGAACTAACCTATTGTGTCCCACTGCTGGGAAAGGGTCCTCCTCCCTCAATATTTTATTTTTAAGTAAAAATAAAATAAACGATTTAATACCTTCTATTATTTGCTAAACAGTGACTCACAGGCTAATCTCAGAATCCTTTGGCAACGAAAATGAACGTCCCACTAACAGGATATGAAAATAATCAACCCTGTGCCAAATTTTTAAAGGGCAAATATGAATAGCTCGTATTGGGAACAAGTCCAAAGGATATTTCGTTATTAGTTTATCTTTCTTGTTAAGTATTTCTTATCCTGAGTCGAAAAATTCATAGGTAATTCTATATTGGGTTACGATTATTTCTCACATATTACTCGACTGATTTTTAATTCTTATGTAAAAGTGGAAAGACCTAGACCGTTTTACCACAACCAAATAGACCGTGTCATATCTATAGATTAGACACGGTCTACCTTGCCTTGGCAAGTCAAAAGTCTCCATAACTCGCAAGCGTATGAAACAAAGTTCCTTACCATACCGTAAAAATGCATTGTCATCGCACCGGAGTCAAAATGTCAAATTTCAACTCCGTGGGATAAGGCTCGAATATAGGAAGTGTTTCTAACTCAGCTCGTAAGCTTTGACCTAAACAAATAAAACATTGTAAAATAAAAGCTTGTAATAAACTAGGTTTTATTATGGTACTATATTATTAAAATACATTATATCATAGTCTTATCTGAAGGACAAATCAAGAGTCTCCGTAACCGGCTAGCCTGTATGAGATGAATTATGAGAGTGGAGGAAGCCAGAAGGCTGTGTAAGGAAAGAACCTTTTGGAACTCTGTACTCTCTGCCTACCCCGCAATGGATCTGGCGTGATGATATAGATAGATAGATAGTTATTGAAATACAACATCTCAATAACACGTCGAATAAATTACCGAACGAATGGATATCCTCATCCCAAAATCCCATATCACGTGTCATTCAAGATTCCTATCTCACCTTTTACCAAAAAACCAAAGAGACCCGTTTTACAATATTTCAGTGAACACAATAAGCCCCTAAGGGTTTTAAACTGAGGGCTGTGGCACCTGCTTATATTTGGTATACCCAAAGACCAGTACAAGTGAATAGACTTATAATACTCTACAAATATTTTCGCTCGTGATCACGGCATTTACTGACAAATTCCTTAGGTCTACTTTCGTAACTAGATTTTCACAAACGGTTATGAAAAACATCTTCTGACCCCAGAATGCTTTTTTCTATAAATTGAGAAAGATAGTAAATTTAAATATGAACACACAACAACAAGACACAGTTACAAAGATACTAAATTAGAAAAAAAAACGCATATAAGTACAAGTAATATTTACAATGGACATTAAATAAATATTTAAAAGGACCTTAGGAAATGGGAATACACCCATTATATCACAATATACTGTATTGTCTTAAATATATTACATTACAATATATTGCATATTCAATGAAACATAAGTTTCAATATTTTTTACTGAAGAAGTAATTTAAATTTCTTGATTTCAACTCAAATTACAAATATTTCCAAGCAACGAGTCGGCGCCATCGTGGTACAGGATTTGTGAATCAGGATTTGTTATGTGGCTTAGATCAGTCTATTTATTGAAACTGGTCTATGGCACGCCGTAGGACAGAACCCTTATTTTTGCAATAAATTAGAAACCACATTCGTACCTGTCTGGGTACGTTTCCAATTATTAGGGATCCGTTTACAACAACAGTTTGTAGTTGATGTCACCGCACTAGTATCATTTATTTTCGACTGTTTAGTAATTTAGAGCTACTCGTAGTTGTGTACGACAGTGGTTATAAGCCCCGTTCGGCTCGGTAGGTCTGAAATGGTTGACAGTTTGGCATTTTCATACTCAAGGGTCTCCGTTACCACTTATTTTGGTAGTCATAACCAAGTAGGCGGCTTGATAAGTCCCAAAACCAGAAGTCACAAACTTGGGTCTACCTGTCCGCACAGGATCCGCGTTATGGAGTACGACCTAATCTCTCACCTAAATTTGCGAGAGAAGAGCAGTTGGATGATTATGCAGTATTATATAACGATTATGTAGCCTTTATATGAGTAACAAGATAATAACAAACCACACTCAAAAAATAACGACGGCTTCGTCTGGTACTTCAAACTTAGGCCACTCCGCTCACTGAGTCGATTAATCCCAGCCTCAATTTTCACAAATGCTTGTTTCGGTCACACACAGTAATAATTTAGGGCTACGCATGGATATAATACAATGGATTGAGCACTCTGCGAAAAAAGCGGGATGACAAAGATACTCACTGAGAGCCCTACGTCTCTTTCTAAGAAGGGTGACCAAACATTAGTACAACAAACGATTATGGACTTGTTGACATATATATAATTCTCAGGCATTGTGCAATTGCCGTAATTCGTTCTTTCTACGCATATGCCACATCTTAAATGAGTAGAAGTCAAAGTTTGACACTGGGTTTCTGGTTATTGCTCTCACTCATCATGGTTTCTCGAGTTGTTTAAATCATAGAAAAATTAATGTTGTATGTAAGAGTTTAATTTTCTTTGGCAATTTTTTAACAGTACTCAATTCTTTGTTTTATATCCATGGGGCTACGTTTTTGAGTAACAAAATCGTACCATAATCGGATCCGTCACGAGAATCGCTGTTAGAGCATCTGAGAGCTAAGTACAAACCATTTGACATTATCGCAAAAGGTGTCGAGAAGGCGCGCTATAACTCTCATATTTATTTAGCAAATTTTTAGTGTGAAAGAGATGGCACATTAGCTCGATAGCGTGACACTAATATCAATCTGTTCGTGCTAACCCCTCTGGAGAACTAACGCATCGAATCTTCAGTCGAGTCCCGTGTCAAATTGATTGGTTTAATAGCAGTCAGTACTGAGTATCGAACCAGGCGATAATTAAACCTGTATTGGACGTGACTGGGATTGGATAGTACTACACGAGTAAACGGAAGGCTAAAACTAATTCAAATTTGGATCTAAAAGCACGAAAAGATTGATTTGGCGTGAGGCCAGCGAGTTGATATGCCATCCTTGTCATACTACAAATTTACTAAATAAGCATGAATGTGACAGCACGTTTTCTTGACATTGTTACGCTAATGTAATTCTGTTCTTGCAAAGTCCTTTGTATTGGATGTAAGTGGGATTCGATAGTAGCACCACACGAGGAAAAAGCTTGCTTGCCCATTCCACGTCTTCTGGTACGTGATCGCCACTTGAGAACCTTTCTGCCTCAGCGTCAACGTTTTATCATATCTTTGTGTGACACAAATGTTTGTCCCGGCCTGGGTGATTGTAAAAAAAAAAAAATTAACAAATAATTATATTCCCCGCCTATATTCCCCGAGCGGGGTTGGCAGAGGCGTACTAAGTACACGTACTTTTCTCCGACGATTCCAGCGCTTCGGGTCCAATTCCAGACCCCGGGCTCAGCATGGAAATTTATTGTTAAAAAAAACCACATTTGTCCGACCTAGGATTTAAACCCAGAACCTCGTGATCACAAAGCGATGCGCTTTGCCACTCGACCAACGAGGCGGGTAGAGGTTTTATGTATGTGAATTTTATGTTCGTTAATGCATCGTACACGCTTTTTTTAGATGTTTAATTCTATATTTTAATTTTTGATTCAACTTAATATCATTTCAGGAAATGTACGATAAATGACACAAATATTTATACCAATCTTTGGCCCAATCTGTTTCAAATTTTGAATGCTTATTTTCGTCTCTTTATTATCATTTCCTCGTTTTAATATCTAGGTATGTGGATTTCTTATCCTTTCACCCCTGTGACACTTCTTCGGAATACTTTCCCTTTTCACCCCAGTAACGGTGTTTTGTTGGTATAATACGCTTTTTATATACGCCTGAGTAACCCACAAAACATAATTGCCGTATATTTTTTTATTAACGATGTATATTTGTGATTCCGTTAGATCTGCGATCTACTTGTTAGGGAATGTACAGGTATAATATATGGTCATGTAAACCAGGGCACCTAATAGGCTGTATACATGAATTTAATACACAATACACGTAAATTTTATAATGAAATAAAATTACCGTTAAAAAAGAACATGTATTATTTGACTATCTCGTTGATCTAATGGCAAAGCGCTTTGCTTGGTGATTACGAGGTTCTGGGTTCAAATCCTAGTACGGACAAAAGAAGGTTTTCTAACGAAAACTTCCCAGTATGAGTCCGGAGTCTAGAATTGGGACCGGTATATCGCAATAGGCCCCCTATTACATGAGACCTAACATCGGCGAAAAGTGGGTGTACACAGTACACCTCTGCCACCCCCGCTTGGGGAATACGGCATGACGGTGTTTAGTTATTTATTTTTATCTTTAGTATCTACAGGGTGGCACGGAAAGAGGATATTGTTCCGAGATTTTTACATTTATACTAGACAAGAATACTAGTTTCTGCCCGCGACTCCGTCCGCGTTCACTTCAGACAGGAACCTAACATTTTTTCGGGATAAAAATTATCCATGTAATAAACTACCTTTGCGCCAAATTCGTTCCGCCGTTTTTGGGTGATGCGAATCCGTTAATCGTAGCCGCCGCCGACTACGACTAAGCATACAAAGCATACAAACTTTTACATTTATAATATTAGAAGGAAGTAGGATAAGTCTAAATAACTTATTTTCATAACTTTTTATGTTTCGCTATTTTTTTTATAATTCAGTACTTCTTGTTAAATTATCTTTCTATCTATATCATCACGCCAGATCCCTTGCGGAGTAGGCAGAGAGTACAGAGTTCCAACAGGTTCTTTCCTTACATACCTCTCTGGCTTCCTCCACTCTCATATTTCGTCTCATACACGCTCGCCGGTTACGGAGACTCTTGACTTTTCCTTCAGATAAGACTCGGTTTATTTGGTCGTGGTAAGATAGTCTAGGTCTTCCCCGGTACCTGCATCCTTCCACTTTCACATTGTATATGTGTTTTGTCATTCTTTCATCTGGCATTCTTTGTTATACTGATCTATTGAACTAGTATGGGAAAGTGAATAAAAATCGCAAATAATATAAAATTGGAGAAAAGAAGTTCTTCGTATTGCTGTTATAAATACAAACACTTTTAGCATGATACCCTTTTTACGAGTCATCCAGTATACAAATGTAGGTTAACAAATTATATTGATAATAATTATATTCATTGTTTACATAACACTTAGTCGCGTCCTTAGTCCTGCCTTATTTATCGCAATAATAATATGAGTCATGTCACAATGATGTAATCAGGCATATTGTATCTCTATAATACACACTAGCTTCTGCTCGCGCCTTCGTTCGCGATAACTTTAGCCAGGAACCTAAGATTTTTCCAGGATGAATTCTATGTGTTTATCTAGGTAATCAACTATTTGTGTGCCAAATTTCACCCAAATCCATCCATCCAAAGCCGTTTTGCGTGATTGAGTAGATAACATCCCAACATACAAACTTTGACATTTATGATATCATTAGGATGGACAATTTACAAACACTTAGTTGTGTCCTCAGACCTGCCTTATTTATTGCAATAATAATGTAAGTCATGTCACGATGATGTAATCATGCCTATTGCATATTTATAATAAACATACTTACTAACCAGAAACATAAAAACTTCATTAGTCTCATACCTCGGTCGTTCGGCATCACACTGGAGCTAGATTGTAAACTATTTAATTGTTACCTAAACATTGTATCCACACAATATGATAAAAAATTGAAAGGAAAAAAGAGAGAGAATTAAATAAAAAAAGACAAGCCCGCTGAGTTTCTTCGCCGGATCTTCTCAGTGGAGGCCGCGTTCCGACCCGGTGGTAGATTTGTAGTTAAATTAGATTTAACAAAAAATGTAAATTGACTATTTGTAAGCGCCCCCGTAGGGCTTATACAAAATAAATAATTTGAGCTTGAGTTTACCCATCGTCGCCTTAAAAATCCTCGCGCCGGTCGGTGCAGACCACCACGGCGAGACACCTAGTATACGCCCTCCCCCATAGCGACTGCCCAAGCCATAGCCGTTCCTCCTTGAGGCGCCCTTGAGCTTGTTGCCCCCTTGCCCTTCTGGCTCGAGCGTAGTGGTTCCCGGGGGGCCTTTGTCGCTTCACCGGATAAGAGGGCTCTTGTCCGGTAAAGCGGCGAAGGCCTCGCGGCCATCAGCGTAGAGCATTCACACACATACAAAACCTCAGGAATGCAATTTTGAGAAATATTACAAAATAAAAACACCATCACGCCCACATTCCTCAAACAGAGGTGGCAGAGGTGCACTGTGTACGGGTACAGAGGCATTAGTAATAAGCTCGCTCCCTTTTACATTGTGGCGATAGTAAGAGTACATAGTACACCTCTGCCACCACCGCTAGGGCCTATAATAATAATAATAATATCAGTGTATACCATCCCACTGCTGGACAAAGGCCTTCTCTCACAAATCGAGGTGAGAGAGATTAGGTCAAACTCCACCACGCGGACCCAGTGCGGATTGGTGGAGGCAGGTTTGTGGCCACCTGCTGTTGCAACTTATCAAGTCGCCTATAAGGCTTCCAACTCGGCTTAACGACTACCACATTAAGTGGTAACCAAGACCAATAGCTTAATGTGCTTTCCGAAGCACGGAGACGCTCGGTCACCCATCTCAGGCCGACCGAGTCGAACGCTGCTTAACCTTGGCGATCGGTAAGATCACTGTAGTACCACAGCGCTACGAGCACCTATATATAGGGCTATAAGCTTAACAGAGTGTTTATAATCGTATCTTTTTACATTTGCCCTTCAGTGGAAGACATTAAGTTAGTAAAAAAAACAAAGACCTTTACAAGACCGAGTTGCCGATATAATCAGTAAATAACAAACATTTACAGCTACTTACCCAAAGTGTACTATCCTTCTACAAGGATGTTTGACGCAGATAAAAACCCTAGGATTAAGTTATCGGGCTCCGCCAGCATCCACTATGTTCCCAATACTGTTTGACGACAACCCAAAGAGTTATTTGCACCGCCATTTTGAATTTTTGCACGCACTCTTCATGAAGATAATGGACTAAGATCCCAGGCAAGACTAGCGTCATTTAATGTAAGAGAGAATTTTACATTATATTTACACCGTTATGCCAATATTCCCCAATTGGGTATGGCAGAGGTGTATTGCGTACACCCACTTTTTGCCGTCGATTTTAGGTCCATGTAATAGGGGACGAATCTAATGCTATATACCAGGCACAATTCCAGACTCCGGACTCATGCTGGAAATTTTTACCGACCGTCCGACCCAGGACCTCGGGGTCACAAAGCGCATTATTCGCCACTAAACCAACGAGGCAGAAAAGGGTTTTTAACACTAACTTAATAAACCTAAAGTAGTTCTTGGGTTTTAACAATATTCTGTATTACATAATAGATAAAACTAGCTTTCATATTATGACGTAGTTAGCATCATTTTTACAAGCTTTTATTTAACTTGCAATGCTCGTATGTCTATCTTTCCGGTTCAAATCTTATAAACCATTTTCCAAGCACTTGCACCTTCAATTGGATACCTTCCAATTGAGCTGAAATGT
The DNA here is from genome assembly GCA_905147815.2 of Phalera bucephala. Lineage (NCBI taxonomy): Eukaryota > Metazoa > Arthropoda > Insecta > Lepidoptera > Notodontidae > Phalera > Phalera bucephala. The sequence goes on from LR990616.1 coordinate 4,838,469, forward strand.
GGTATACGTTTGTACTAGATAGATTTATAGGCGATTGTACTAGATATATGTACTAGATAGATAACCTATTTGGTATACGCATGTACTAAACCCGGATGGTATCTAAGGTCTGACGATGGAGCCGGAAGGAAGCCATAGGAATTCCTGAACTAAGCAAGATATTTGCATTGTGTTTTTACTAGAAATACTACTCTAGAAATTTTACTCTAAAACTGCCCCAGTTTGAATCTAGCGAGTATGCATACGTTTGTAACGATATCTGCGACTATCCATTTACAAAATTCTATAGTTTAAGGTATTTAACTAAATATAATCAAACAAAAATAAAATGTTTTTAAATTGTCAATTTGATGTGTTAAAATACTTTGTTCCAAATAAAGTTTCTTTCAAAAAACAATACTACATTTTATTTTTACACCGTCACGCCTATATTCCCCAAGCGGGGGTGGCAGAGGTGTACTGAGTACACCCACGTTTCGTCGACGATGTTAGGTCCCATATGGCAATAGGCTCGCTCCCTAAGCGAGCCTATTGCCATATACCGGGCACAATTCCAGACTCCGGACTCGTACTGGGAAGTTTTCGCTAGAAAAACTACACTTGTCGACCTAGGATTTGAACCCAGGACCTCGCCAGGAACTACATTAAATTATAAAAAATAACCATTTTATTCGTTTCGAGGCTATATTTAATAGCTTTTATTGTTAAATATCTAAATTGACAGACTATATCTAACTATATATTACGCCAGCAACGTTTACCGGGAGCAACGTTTAGCGTGGCTTTCAAAGTACGAAGACGCTCTAATATGAAATGCCACATACGGTCACCAATCTTAGAACGACCGACCCGAACGCTGTTTAACATTAAACCACGGTCGCACAGCGCTATGAGCGCCGTGCTTCGGTACGGTAAGTTTTTGGTTACTACTTTATGTGGTAGTCGTTAAACCAGCTTGATAAATTTCAACATGAATCTGCACTAGATCCGCGTGGTACAGTGTGACCTAACCCTGAGAAATTCTTTGCCCAACACTGGGACTAAATAGCCTGATTTATTTATACCTTCACACCAGATCCCTTTCGGGTTAGACAAAGAGTACAGGGTTGAACAGGTTCTTTCCTTACAGACCTCTCTGGCTTCTTCACTCTCATAGTTCGTCTCATATGACGTTCGACAGACTATAGTTTTCATAAGAACACGAAAGTCTGGCTGGCACAGGATCTTACACTATAATGTAATGTAAATGTAATATCAGTGTCCTTGTGTTAAGTAAATTTACTTATTTGTTTTATTCTTTTATCTCTGCTTTTTGTTTTGTAGTTTTTTGGATTTAGATGAAAGTTTTAATGTTTTATGTTACGTAAGTTTTAGTGAGGTATAACGCGGGAGTAAAAATTTAGGTATATCAGAACCCGTTAGAACTTCTTTCTTTCTTTTCTTTCTTTATCTATCTATATCATCATGCTAGATCCTTTGCTTTGAACCATTAGACCAACGAGGTATTCAAAGTAAAATTGCTATCTATCTATCTATATCATCACGCCAGCTCCCGGGGTAGGCAGAGAGTACAGAGTTCCAACAGGTTCTTTCCTTACATACTTCTCTGGCTTCCTCCACTCTCATAGTTCGTCTCACTCGCCGGTTACGGAGACTCTTGACTTGCCCTTCAGATAAGAAACGGTCTATTTGGTCATGGTAAGATAGTCTAGGTCTTCCCCGGTACCTACACCCTTTCACTTTCGCATTGTATATCTGTTTTGTCATACTTTCTTCTGGCATTCTTTCTATATGCCCGAATCAACGGAGCATACCTTTTCTCATCTTTACACCAATACTATCTTTCATCCCTACTCGCTTTCTTACTACGCTGTTGCGAATACGGTCGATCAGCGTGACTCTACACATCTTCCGCAGAGATCGCATTTCGACCGCATTTATCCTGCTTTCATTCTTCTTCTTACATACCCAACTCTCACTGCCATATAACAGCGTTGGGACCAGACAAGCACTCCGTTATGTATGGCCAGCTGCGCCTTTTGGCTTAAGTGCCGGCTCCCAAGTAGCCTTCCCATCGCACCATTCACTCTATTCCCTGCATTCACTCTTCTCTCTATATCAGCGGTGTATTTCCCATCCTTACTGAAGGCGCATCCAAGATATATAAACTCATTCACTTGCTCCAGCACATCGTTACCAACCACAATCCTTGCATTCGTTCTGGTTTTTTCCCGTTCAAAAACCATAATTTTGGTTTTCTTAACATACAAATGTAAGACATTGTTCCATTGTAAAATTTGCATCTATTTTAATAGATACGTATTTCTATCTAAATAAATATAAACATTCTAATACTGAGTTTTTAGATTTACGCCAATATTACACATGAAAGAAAACTTTTTTTCGGATTTAACGCGGTTTATTTTTTATTTTTAAGTTCCCGACGTTCGACGTCCTTCCCGTGACCATATGGGTGCTTTTGTGTGTGTGAATGATCTACGCTGTTGGCCGCGCGGCCTTTACAGCTTCACCCGACAAGACCATAGTTTATGTAGCACCCATGTTGTAAAAATGAGCGCTGAAGTCGAGCGTTTAGCGCTGAGTCGACGCTTACGAGCGTTGCACTACGTAGAAGACTCGAGCGTTTTAAGCACCGACACGAGCGTTTTTACAACACTAGTGCTGCAAAGTACTCAAAACGAATAGTTTTATTTCATAAATACTCTAAGCCTAGATAGATAAAATTTAGCTTCGAATACCTCGTTTGTGTAGTGGTGGATGGTTCAGCTGGAAATGATGAGGTCCTGCAGTTCAATCCTATGTCAGACAATGTGCAGTTTTTCTATCGAAAAATAACTGTACTAATCCGAAGTCTGGAATAATGCTGAGTATAACAACAATTATCTCACCCCCTGTTACATTCTAACTTAAGATCGTCAGCGATTTGTGGGTGTATAAAGCGCACCTTTATAAAAATAACATTTTTAATTTTCAGGGTATATTTCTCTCTTTATTAGAGCTGTAGTTTGTGCTTATGACCGGATTTGGTGCTGGAAATTGTGGATTAATAGCTAGAACTAATGATTCGGAACTCATAATGTGCGAGCGAAATTCACATTTGCTCGCTTTTTAGTTCGCAGTTATCGCTTGCTAAGAGAAATAGCTCCACTACTAAAAAGGGAAAAAACAAGAGAAATGAAGTCTTATACAGCTGAAGTTAAAGTGCTAATTTAAATGATCACGTTTTGAAGAGGTGCTAGTCTTAATTAGGACGTGAACCTCGTACGAATGCAATGTTTATATCTAAGGCGTGTTAATTAGTGTTGTCCAAATGCAAGCCCAAGACGAGACTGACCCTAGTCTTGGTCTCGCATCAGTCACCTGCTCTTGGTCTTGGTATTGAACACCCAGTCTTGGTCTTGGTTTTGAGCAAGAGTCTTGCATAGACCTAATGCTTCTTATCAATCTATACATATGTTCTAACAAAAAGTTATAATGAGTGTCGATTGAGATTTTATAAAAGGTGCAATTAGCAACAAAATAAAAAGCTCATTCGTTTTTTATTTTATTTTAGGTATATAAGATTTAATTAGGTAGGTACTTACTTCTAAGAATCAACCCACTGTATCAAATAATTGACTTACCTTGAATAAACCCTCTATGAAATAAAACTATTTTACGGATTTTATCGCAGTTTATTTTTTGATTTTTAATTCCTGACGTTTCGAGTGCTTTGCAGCACCCATGGTCACGGGAGGGACTGAGGTGTTCCGGGGTACCCTCAAACTTCTTAATTATTTATGTTGGTCCGATCTACGCAGAATGAGCTCACGGTGTCTGGAGGTCTTAAAGTGTTATGCTTGGTTTTGGATTTGATTATATTAATTACAGGATCCCAAGTCGATGGAAGCACCCAGCCATCTTCTCTATTGAAATTAGGATGATTTTTAATTTCAATAGCCTCGCAAACCATCCTTGGTAGGAATCGGTGTTCCTTTACGAGGATTTGTAGTCTATCAAATCTGATTTTATGGCCGGTGCGATCAAGGACATGTTCACAGACTGCGGACTTCTTTGATCTATCTCAATTCTTCTTGCTCAGTTCTTAAAGGGTCGGTCTTGGTCTTGCTAAAATAAGATGGTCTTAGTCATGCAACAATTCAAGACCAAGACCCAGACAGATTTTGGACAACACTAGTATTAATGTACGAGGGCGTTTCAACGTGACCTTCATTATGTATCTTTTAGTTCTATCTCAGAAGTTACTATCTAATGAATTTATTTGTTATAAAATGTGTAACGTGATTAACGTGTTACAAGATAGAATAAAAAAAAAATCATTACCTGAAATTTTCCAAATCGAGAACTTAATTTATTCCAACCTATCTATCTATCTATATCATCACACCAGCTCCCTCGCGGAGTAGGCAGAGTACAGTATTCCAACAGGTTCTTTCCTTACATACCTCTCTGGCTTCCTCCACTCTCATAGTTCGTCTCATACACACGGCCGGTTACGGAGACTCTTGACTTGCCCTTCAGATAAGACACGGTCTATTTGGTCATGGTAAGATAGTCTAGGTCTTCCCCGGTACCTACTCCTTCCACTTTCGCATTGTATATCTGTTTTGTCATTCTTTCTTCTGGCATTCTTTCTGGCATTATTCCAACTATTTTAAATAAACGCATTTTTCGTATATTTAACTCATCTAAAATTGCAGCCACATGTCCTAATCGTTTCTCGGTTAAAATTAAACCATAGCTAGAAGAAATACGGTTTGAATTGCGGTTCAAAAATATATTCATCAATAGTTTTCATTCATACATCAAAGTTCATAAGAAAATGGTAATTTACTATTTGAAACTGGAAGTTCAAGCAATATTCTAAATGGGGTGTCTGAAGACTTGCATTATTAGGGTTACACGTTGTATATAGCAGTTTTAAAGTTATATTTCCATATAATGCTTTTAAAGTGCAATAACCGTCTACAGCATAACCCACAAAATATTTTTATAATTTTGTTTCATTTAACGACTTACGTATTACAACAACAACTCATAATATTTACCTATAATAAGTTCTTTAGAATAACAACGTACAAGAAGCGTTAGATGATAGAAAATATTTAAGAATAACGATACTCAAGCTCTCGAGTTAATTATACGTGTCCATAGTTCCGAACGACACGGTAACCATTTTGTAATTTTATAATTTTATTTCCTTCACTGAATTAGACACGGCCGTTGGGGCAGAAAGGGTCGTGAATGGCAACCATGGATCGAAAGACGTGGACCAGGCCAGCCTCCTACTCCATATGCGATTATTTGGGGACAGTGTAGAGGATTTATTTATTAGTGATTTTCTAAATTTTTTACCACCGGCCCTGTGGTAAGTACCAGACGAGACAATAACTTTTTTCAGGGTAAAAGTTCCTAACCGTTTAAAGCTAAGGATGAAACAGAATTGTTTTTTCTAAGACTATTGTCCCACTTCCGACAACACCCAGGCCAATGCGTCCTCCTCCAATATGACACTAGAGTTCGCTACCTCGCTTTACCTACTGATATTTCCAGTATTTAATGCTGGATTTGTTAGTCCAGCTAGCGGTGGAGTAACTTCTTTCTTAATCCGTCCTTACACGACCACAAAAGGCAATTATAATATAAGTAATAAATATTGATCAAAAACTTTTCGTCACGGTAACAGACTGCTCCTCTTATTATCGTGTTGAAATATCTCTGACTCATCATTTGAGAACTTTGTTTTATGAGAATTGCGCGAATGTAGAAATGGAACAAGGCTTTATAACGTTTTATTCAGCATAGAACAATTCAAATCTTTAGGCAAAATACCTTAAGTGAGGAGCGGTTGTGAAATTGAATAGCTTTTACTATTAAGTCAATACGAGTTTTCGGAATAAGTAATATAAAAATTGTAAAAATTAAGATTAAATATCGTTGATCTTTCTTCTGCAATTTATGGTTTTCGTCCGCAAATATTTTTTTTTATCTTATATGTCGTCCCGTAACCAACAATGCGAACAAGAGTACTAGCTGGCGTAGGTGTCTCAACTAATACCAAGGAAGGGAGGTCCCGACCGGTTCCAACAATATCGGGTTACGATCTGCCCCACGGATTAGTTGAATTTGTCGTATACTCGTACAACCAGGTTTTTTTGACCTATAAAATATATAAGTTAAAGATCAATTGACGGGAAATAACACAATTTGAAGTAATTCCTTGACATTGGAAATTTGGGCCAATAGGTTAGCTATTAGGATTAGGTATAACGTGCGTGTAAATGTTTTTTTTTATTAATCTTTTCTGTCCTACTGCTGGGCAAAGGTCTCCCCCATAATCTTCCATGTTGACCTGTGATTGGTTAACTCTGGTCAATCTTTTTGAAAAGCATCTAGATTGTCACGCCAACGTTTCCTAGGCCTGCCCCGACGTCGATGCCCATCCACTGGCACCCATTGCGTGCGATTCTAGCCCATCTTTCAGGGTGTTAATGTTATTTAGTTTAAAAATATAGACAAAATTCCTTTTTATCCTGAGAATAGTAAGCTAGGCGGAAATTGTTGCACGTCTTATAAACCCGCTTTCTCGCTTATTGCTTATTTTTCTCATACGTATAGATTTTAAAATTCATTTTGATATTACGCCCTGTTGAGTAAGGGACTTAAAACTTAAACTGAAAAAAAGGAAATAATAATTAAAAAATATTAATTGGGAATAACGATTAGTATAGGTTATAAATAGTAATGAGTGTGAGTGTAGCATTTAACATTTAAGACCTAAGATCACCTGCACCTTTTCGACACTCAAGGCCTCAATATCCACACAAATCTCTTTTTTTTTTTAAATCTTCTCAAGTTTCCATAAGTTATGTTCGGGAACTAGTGACGGTTGTGGACTAAAGAGAAACATGGCTGACCTATTCTATTCACAAATCTAAAATTCTTAAAATAATAAATAGAAAGAAAAGAAAGAAAACTCGTCTATTTTAAACTACAACACAAATCTCAAAAGAAATGAACAACAAAATAGATACAAGTAAATAAAAACAATATGGGCACATGTCGTCATCAAAACGGGCTATCATCTAGCTAAAACCTGTAACACGTTTGTAACCTAGTAAATGTTAAGCTAGCCAAACTTTCATTGCTAATTCTGTTATAGCAGTAGCCAAAATAAAATAACATGATACTAAACTAACATCTCATATAATAACAGAACATGTCAAAGCATTTTCCGTGTAAACGCTCCATTCTACCGACACGCTAACTACAACCAAAATAAAGTTACAAATAATCTAAATTTTTAAAGTAATAAATGTTAGGCCAGTCAAGTTTACATTGCTAATTTTGGAATAGCAATAGTCTAAAAGCATATGATATTAAGCTATATCCCGTCTCATAACAAAAGAACACGTAAAAGCATTTTCCGTGTAAACGCTCCATTCTATCGACACGTTAACTACAACCAAAATAAGGAAGCAAGCAACTGCCATCGAAACAGCACCCGCGCGACACATTCCTATTTATTATGGTCGGGAACTAGCGGAGGTTGCCGACTGGTGAAACGTGACTGACCTATTGCCGTAGTCTGCTGGGAGTTAGAAGGGATATGTTTATTTCTTGCACTGTCCGTTGAAGATTTTGAAGGGGTTCTTGTGGATTTTGTTATTGATGATACTGATGTTGTGTAAGGAAGAATGCGTGTAAAATTTTAAAATGTGGATCTTGAAATATGTTATGTTTTCAGAATAAAAGTACCTATTGAAAATAGGTATACGAGTCATTATGTACAAACCTATAATTACGAATTAGACAAACCCTATATTTACCGATCATGTTTCCACGTCCCACCAAAAGGATCTTCTGAATATCACATCAGATTCCCTGCGGACTGCAAAGCAGAGAGTACAGAGTTCCAACAGATTAGTATCCAATAGACCTATCTCGCCTCCACTCTTAGTCCTATACACACTCCATTTATGACACTCTTGACTTGTACATAAGTCATGATATAATTTGTCGTGGTAAGGTAGTCTAGAACTTTCTACACTCTACTTTATACTTGTATCCTTCTTCATTATTTATCTATAACATCATACAGGCTTTTTAAATTCTCGTATATTTCTCTGATTAGTGCTTTAATTGATACAATTATTATGCTATATGTGTAATTAACCCCTTTAATACAGTATCATAAAATAGACTTCTGAAATTGACATCAAACACAAATCCAACATCCCAAAGTCCCTGTATAATTTAAGCATCTGTAAAATTACCTTTCCTCGGACTTAAGTCTCCAAGGTCAATATCTTGTAGTACCTCAATCTTTGTGCTAAATTAATTTGGGACTAATCCTTGTTTAAAATACACCCGTCCCGAAAGACGACAGGCCTACTAGGTGAGGATTTGTATCACTTTGGTTAAACCTAGTACCCCAAGCTTTGTTAACTGACACTACTAAAATACGAGTTTTGCATTTGCTTTTGATTTGTTGTCCTCTTTTTCAAACACAGGAATAGGATCTTCAAAAATTGAACCAGTTTTCGTACAAATTCTGTTAAAATCAGTCTCAGAATGTGTACGATTACCTACTTTCATTACCATTCATCCTTCCATGGCAGTATAGAGGCCCAAAAAGTTGGTAAAATTCCAAAGGTTTTGTTTCTTTCCGCAGCCAACAGCGCCTATATCCTTTACAACACGTGACTTTTTGTTATACTTAATAACTATTCCCATAGGTTTCCGTTTTCCATTAGCGTTGACGACTGGAAAAAGTTAGCTTGTTACAGAAATTTGTATCTAGTATAAATGTATAATATAAATCAATCTTTATTGCCCCAGTGCTGAGCAAAGCCTTCGCTTAAAAATCGCAGTCACAGTCTATCACACGGACAAGTGTGGATTGGTGGAGGCAAGTTTATGGCCATCTGTTTGAACCACTTTGACTTAACAACTACCAGATTAAGTGGTAACTGGGTACGGCTTGGCGTGCTTCCAGAAGCACGGAGAGGTTCGAATATAAAAATGCCACAAATGGTCACACACCTCCGACCGACCGAAAACAATACCATGACCTTCGGACCGTACATCAAGCGAGTCCGTAACCGAGCAGCCTTTGTGCTCGGTCGTCTTTACCCGATGATCTGCAAGCAGAATAAAATGTCCCTTAGGAATAAAATGACACTTTACAAAACTTGTGTACGGCCTATCATGGCGTACGCTTGTAAATCATGTTCAGGCATACCACCCGCTCACACATCGACAGACTCCAACCGGTTCAATCCCGTTTCCTCTGCAAAGCCGTCGGAGCACCGTGGTTCATAAGGAACGTCGATCTCCATTCCGATCTCGATCTCGAACATATTCGTGCCTTTATTAAAAAGGCGACAACCCGATATTTCGCGAACGCGTCCAATTATAGAAATCCGTTAATCGTAGCCGCCCCCGACTACTAACCTAACTCCCTTCCTATCAGCCGCTACCGCCATCCGCGGCACTATCTCACCGATCCTTCCGATGCTCTTGCATCCCTTCTTTCGGATACTGATACCGCACACAGGATCAGACACTGGCCTCTCCGGCGAGGTCGAAGAATCCCTTGCCCGACGGCCGGTGCATAGCACCACGGCGAGACACCTAGATACGCCCTCCCCCATAGAGACTGCCCAAGCCGAAGCCGTTGCTTCTTGAGGCGCCCTTAAGCTAATTGCCCCCTTGCTCTTCTGGCTGGTGCGTAGTGGTTGCACGCTCGCCCTCTTGTCCGGTGAAGCTGTAAAGGCCCACGACCAACAACGCAGATCATTCACACAAACACACAAAATGAGACCGACCGAGCTGCTTAATATTGAATCCCGTAAGAACACCGCGGTCGCACAGCGCTATGAGCGACTCAGCCTTTCACTATTATAGACCGGTCAAACTAAATTACAAAGATCCTACTATTTCCTTCAAACCAGATAACAACCCTTTATCCGCAAGACTGGCCTTGTCGAAAGTACACAATACCCCTAAAACAATATAACCTATGGGATCTAACCGTCAGAGCCCGTATTCTTTAAGATCAATAGAACACGTAACGCGGCGCGTCACGATAACTTCATAAAAAATAAAATTAACACGTCTATATTCCTCAAGCGGGGGTGGCTGAGGTGTACTGTGAACACCTACTGTTTTCGCTGACGATGTTAGCTCCCATGTAATAGGGGGCGAGCCGGCACGATGCTGGACTGATATTGGATTTTTTTCTGTCGAAAAATTACCCTTTGTCCGACCTAGGATTTGAACTCAGGACCTCGTGATCGCTCCGCGCATTATTCGCCACTAGACCCACGAGGCAGACATTTAATTCCCCAATAGCATACAAAATACCATAACACGATAATTTCACGAACTTACCGCGCATTGTTACCGCGAATGAAGGCTCAGGGACGTCTCTATCGAAGTGCTATTGAACACAATCAGAAGAGCATACATCGATAATTACGCAATAACATGTTAAACATGATGTATATTCTTCTCAAAATTGGACTTTATTACTTGTAGTGGGAGCTCAAATTTGTATGTTAGGATGGTTTTCGTTGGGATATTGTATCATAGCTGGTGATGGTATAATCCTTGTGACGGGGGCTTCGCTATGCAACACTGGGTCCGAAAACCGATTGTTGCCTCAAGCTTTGGTTTAGTGGAAGACACTGTATCTAACATTCTGCATTGTATCCTTGGGTATCGGGTTATAGAGGACGAGTGTCTGGTTTGCTTTAATGATAGATGATACGAAAGCAGAATCGTGTTGTCAATTTTAGTTTGCTTTTTTTAATCAAGTAAGTGATAGTGTAAAGAAGCAAATAAAACACCTTTAATATATGGTCATTATACCATTAATCTTGATCATAAATTCCATGTGGCCTCACAATACACTTTTGACAAATCCTTGTCACCCGATTCCTACGTCTGCTCCGTTTGAGCGCTCGAATCGAACTAACTTAAAAATGGCCGGCCTAATCAATTTATACTTGCAGTTGAGCCAAATCAAATACCATTTAAAATCAGCGTTTACGTTAAATCAACAATTTACGTACTACTTATTTTCTTTACCAATTCAAAGTCAGATAAAATAATTTTAATATTCGCAATAAATAATTTGTAAATCGCGACAATCAATCAATCAATCAGCCTATCGCAGTCCACTGCTGGACATAGGCCTCTCCTAACACGCGCCATTGCACACGGTCCTCCGCCTTCCGCATCCAGTCTGTCCCAGCGACCTTTTTGAGGTCGCGGGCCATCTAGCTGGGGGCCGTCCTACCTTATGCTTACCAAGTCGCGGTCTCCACTCTAGGACACGTTTGCTCCATCGGTCGTCAGTCCTTCTGCAGATGTGACCAGCCCATTGCCACTTTAGCTTACTGAGTTTGCGAGCTATGTCTGTAACTTTGGTTCTTTGTCGGATTACCGCGTTACGAATTTTATCCTTCAAAGAGACGCCGAGCATAGCTCGCTCCATAGCCTGCTGTGCGACTTTAAATTTGTGGACCAGTCCCACTGTGAGTGTCCACGTCTCGGCCCCGTAGGTCATAACAGGTAGGACGCATTGGTTGTACACTTTAGTCTTCAGGCATTGCGGAATAGGCGAAGAGAAAACACAATATAATTATAAAATCCATAAGTGTTACATGGTTTACGAAAGTCATTTGAACGTCTTATCTCAGAATCAGATAGTAAACTAATATCAGAATCAATCAGATATGATACGTTTGAGCATATCAGCTTATGATAGGTTTGTGTTAATCTCGATTAAGTTGTATCATGGATATTTCTCGATATCCATGAGTAGTATCGTATTATAATGAATACAAGCATCAAAAGATATTGTGAATCACATTTTTGATTGCCAATACGCTACATAATATGATATCTTATATTATTTTAGAGGCACTGTGTACTTTGGACAAGGCCAATCTTGTGGATAAAGGGTTAATATTTGGTTTAAAGGAAACGGATCTTTGCAATTAAGTTTGCCTGGTGTATAATAGTGATAGGATGAAGCGCTCATAGCGCTGTGCGACGCGGTGTTCTTACGGTCACCAAGATTAAGCAGATCGGTCGGTCTGATTTTGTGTGTGTGTGTGTGTGTGTATGATTTGCGCTGTTGGCCGCGGAGCCTTTACAGCTTTACTGGACAACAGGGAGAGCGTGCAACCATTACGCTCGAGCCAGAAGGGCAAGGGGTAACTATCAAAGGCGCCTCAAGGAGGCACGGCCTCGGCTTGAGCAGTCGCTATGGGGAAGGGCATATACTAGGTGTCTCGCCGTGGTGCTCTGCACCGGCTGATCCTGTGTGCGGTATCTGTATCCGAAAGAAGGGATGTAAGGGCATCGGGAGGGTCGGTGAGAACATGCCGCGGACGACGGTAGCAGCTGACAGGAGGAGAGTTAGGTTCGTAGTCGGCGGCGGCTACGATTAGCGGATTTCTATTATTGGACGCGGTCGCGCAATATTAGGGTTGACACTTGGGATTTTAGATAGATATAAGTTTATATTTATGGGTAAAATATATGTATTAACGATGTATTAGGTTACTGTCAGAGTACAGTCGGACGGACGATTTGGCGCAGTGGTTAAGAGTTTAGACCGCTCCGCACGGGTGGATTACACAAAGATTTGTCCCGTGCGCGTTTCGGTCGGGGTATTTGTGTATGTGAAATTTCATGCTTATAAACGCACTCATGATACAGGAATAAATCCTAGTGTGGGGCTATGTTTCTTTTAACAGAACTTATCTAATTTCGCCAACTCCATTCCTATAGTGGATATTATTTAAAGCGTCACATACAGTATCACACTGGTCAAGCATCGGGCGTTCAATTGACGTCGTCCGCTCACGATATCGGTCGAGTCTCACATATGCATAACAAAATCTCTGGCCAATCTCTGTTACATCGCAAATACAGGATTATACTCGTCCATTTGAGGCGCTATTTCGCTGTGTGTAGTCGCGTATTCTTAATAACCTATGTTTATTTATATGCCAGAGGAAAGAATGACAAAACAGATATACAATGTGAAAGTGGAAGGATGCAGGTACCGGGGAAGACCTAGACTATCTTACCACGACCAAATAAACCGAGTCTTATCTGATGGAAAAGTCAAGAGTCTCCGTAACCGGCGAGCGTGTATGAGACAAACTATGAGAGTCGAGGAAGCCAGAGAGGTATGTAAGGAAAGAACCTGTTGGAACTCTGTACTCTCTGCCTACCCCGCAAGGGATCTGGCGTGAGGTTATAGATAGATAGATAGATAGATTTATTTATATGGATTTCCAACAGAAGATATACACGTTTTTGATATTAACAATAAAGTTTTGGTCTCAAAAGTCTCTTTTAAGTGTATTTCTCTAATAAAAGGAGACCACAGCATGCACAACAAATATTAAAAATCGATAAACTAATAAACCCAGAGCAGTGATAGCATAGTGGTTAGATCGTTGGATTGCAAAGTCAGAGGTCTCGGGTTCCAACCCAGGTACGTACCTCTATCTTTTCGAAAGCATCTGCGTATAAAAAATTAATTATCACTTGCTTTAACGGTGAAGGAAAACATCGTGAGGAAACCTGCATGCCTAAGAGTTGCTCGAAGGTGTGTGAAGTTTGCCAACCCGCACTAGGCCAGCGTGGGGGACTATGGCCTAAACCCTCTCAATTTGAGAGGAGGCCCGTGCCCAACGGTGGGACAGTTTCTTAACAGGGCTATTATTATTATATTATGAACTAATAAAAAATAAATGAGTATTATTTAAATGTATTAGTAATAGAAAAAAAAACATTGACAGTTATAAGATCTTCAGTAAGGACTGTTTGTATTTAGACAGATATCTGTATACATTTTTTTTTCTTTTTTTTGAAAACTTTGCCCCACGCTAGGATTTATTCCTGTATCGTGGGTGCGTTTACAAACATGAAAATTCACATACATAAATACCCAGACCGAAACAAATAATTGTGGGTCACACAAAGATTTGTCTCGTGCGGGAATCAAACCCGCGACTATTAGACACACTGGGCGGAGCGGCTCAAGCTCTTAACCACTGCGCTAAATCGTCCGTCAATCCATTGTTTTGGATACCATATTATATTGCCTACAGAACGTTGATACAGTTAGGAGATGCTCGAGATTCGTTTTCTTGATTGGAAGGTAAGAAGATTATGTTTTTTAACGTTACATAGATTGTAAGATTAAACAGAATTCAGCCATCTCAGACTGCTAAGATAGATGAACAATTGTGGCATATACGAGCGTCTCCATACTTCAGAAGGCACACAAACTGTTGGTTCCTTTAACTACTTTAGGTGGTAATCATTAAGTTGAGTTGGGAGCCTTGATAAGTTCCAGTAGCAAGTGGCTCAAATAGTCGTACTCGTGAACGGGTGCTGCTTGTGGAGTCTGGCCCACTAGAGGATTCTGCCTCTAGCTTCTCATTACAACATATATTTAATAATATTATTATTAGTCTTATATCTCAGTCGTAAGGAGCTGGATCGCATGAATGATATTGTATAATATAAGGGTATGCTCCGTTTGTTCGGGCATATAGAAAGAATGTTTTTTTTTTTTTTTTTTTAAACGTAGCCCCACACTAGGATTTATTCCTGTGTCGTGGGTGCGTTTACAAACATGAAAATTCACACACAAATACCCAGACCGGAACAAATAATTGTGGATCACACAAAGATTTGTCCCGTGCGGGAATCGAACCCGCGACTATTAAACACAGTAGGTGGAGCGACCTAAGCTCTTAACCACTGCGCTAAATCGTCCGTCAGAAGAAGATGTCGACTGCCTCGTTGGTCTGGTGGCAAAGCGCATCGCTTTGTGATCACGAGGTCCTGGGTTGAAATCCTACGTCGGACAAATGTAGTTTTTCTAACGAAAAATTCCCAGTATGAGTCTGGAATTGTGCCCGGTATATGGCAATAGGCTCGCCCCCTATTACATGGGACCTAACATCGTCGGCGAAACGTGGGTGTACTCAGTACACCTCTGCCACCCCCTCTGGGGAATATAGGCGTGACGGTGTTAGAAAAAAGAACACTGAAGACAAAACAGATATGCAATGCGAAAGTGGAAGGAAGGAGGTACCGGGGAAGATCTAGACTATCTTACCATGACCAAATGGACCGGGTCTTATCTGAAGGACAAGTCAAGAGTCTCCGTAACCGGCGAGCATGTATGAGACGAACTATGAGAGTGGAGAAAACCAGAGAGGTATGTAAGGAAAGAACCTGTTGCAACTCTGTACTCTCTGCCTGCCCCCTAAGGGATCTGGCGTGATGATACACATAGATAGATAGATATAATATAAAAATGTATGTATCTATACAAACAAATATGAAAAAAATGAATGGAGAATTAGACAAAAAAGACTAGCCCGCTGAGTTTCTCGCCGGATCTTCTCAGTGGAGGCCGCGTTCGATCAGGTGGTAGATAAGTAAGTTAAAAAAAATGTAAATTTGACAATTTGTAAACACCCCTGCAGGGTTTATGCAAAATAAACTATTTAAGTTTGAGTTTCCGAAAAGCGAGAAAAACGGCCTGAAATGAAACTGCACATTTACTTATGTCGAATTAATTCGATCCTACCCTTACCAAGATAAGAAACCAACCGGAGGACGCGTTAAAATGCTACAATTTACGACTTCAGACTGCAGTAATAGATATATAAGGAAATCAATAGTTTTAAACTACATTCTACATTTGTTAGTTACGAGTATATATTTTCTAAGACAAGGGTAAACACGCAGTTTCTTGGCTATAATTTAGTTCGTGGATCGCAATTTAGTACGAAAAAAATCTTTTATAAAAAATAAGTGCTGGTTGGTGCAGTCGGTTACTTGGCACCGACTTCAAATATTTATTTTTTTGCTTTTTGAAGTCGGTTTACCTTTTTTTATAAAAGATTTTTATTTTACAATTTTAAGTGACCAGTGAATTCTATAGTAGGGTACCTATAGGATTGACGTAATACCCATAATATCGCAATTTACACATGCCTATTGTTTGTCGTTAAGGAGTTCCCTGGTGTATCTTCTAAGTCCAGGGTCCAATGTCAATAAAATTAACATGGGACCACCTTGGAGATATACTGAACCCAATTAAAAAAAAAATATCAAAATCAGTCCACAATTGACGGAAATATCGCGGAACATACATAAAAAAAAAAAAAAAACAAAAAGCATACATACAACCGAACATAGAACCTCCTCCTTTTTGAAGTCTGTTAAAAATGTATCGGATGCGTCATAATATTAACTCCTCGAGATTTGACGTTTAAAAAAATACCCTAACTCATCAAACCCTCATTATTCAAACACTATAAAGCCCAATAATAAAGAATTTCCAAGGCACCAGTAAACAAAGGAGGGAAGCCAATAAGAAATCGATATGGAGTGGAGTTAGTACCGAACTGTGGACCGCTAAAGTTTAGTTAATCCTCGCGAGATGAAAAAGTACAAAGGATCGGAATAAAAGCCGGTGGTGGATGGAATCGATCCCCGGATGGAGTTCGAATACCAACTGTGACGTTTGTGGCGCGAGTCATGAGTTGGAGCGATATGTCAACTTTATATGTCGCCTAGGAAAAATCCTGTCAAAACTCTGTACTCTCTGTCTACTCCGTAAGGGATCTGTCTTGATGATATAGATATATAGACATGTTCCCTATGTGTCTCTATCTTTAATTAAGGTTTAGTCAAATAGCCGGCGGAGCGCGACAGGAGCGTGACAGAAGCACTCGACTACGTTCCATCGTGACGTTTGTCGCCGCACCGAGCGGGGCTGCGCTGTGTGGAGTCTCCCGTACATTTCAGTGCATAACAACACCCTAAGCCGCGCCGTCGTCGCGCACCGGGTCCCACTGCGTCGGCTATGTGGCGAAACCTTTAATCCTACCGGGTCCTTCGAAATACGCCCCAAAGAGGTCCCGGTGCATTCCTTGCGAAGATTTCTCCTTGTAACAGTAATAGTTCATAGTTGATAGGATGCATTATACAATGCAGGACTTTTTCCAGAAGAAATAAAAAAAATAAACAAATCATCAAGACAATTAGCAACAGTCTAGTACAGCACCTAGTTTATTGGCTTTTCCAACAAGTAGAGCACATTTTTTGCAAAATAACAACAAAACAGGATGCAATTTATCAAGGCAAATTGAGTCTAATACAACACCATATTTACTCCCTCATCCGGCTGCTCAAGTCGAAGCCATTCTTCAAATGAGGCACTTTCATGTTATTTGCCCCCCTTGCCCTTTCGGCTCGACCGTAGTTGTTGCATGCTCGCCCTCTTGTTCGAGTGGCTTAAAGCTTAAGACGCTCAGCCCACTAGATCGAGTAGTCGCGGGTTCGATTCCCGCACAAATCTTTGTGTCATACAAAAATGTTTGTTTCGGCCTAGGTGTTTACAGCGACCGACAGCATAATTATTCGTACACACCAAAATGACACATATTTAACTAGAGCCCTAAATAACAACAACGAATTTTCACACACTTATAAGCTATTGTGTTCTTCACACATTTTACCTCATAATCTTTGTATAACAAGTCTGTGACTTAAGAGCTAATCACACTAATTTACTTCAGCTGATCATAAAATACCTAAACTTTAAGTTAACTCGTTAAAACGGTACGTTTTATTGAACTAATTTAATCCTTTTCTATCAAAGAAGTTGTTAACGAATTCAAAAATTATTAAAACACCGATAAAACTGGATCAGATTCAAAAATTTCATTCAAACTTTATAACACTAATTACAAATTTCCAATTGGAAATTATTTATTCTAAAGGCATATTTTACCACCCTCGAGTAGACTGAAGTAGACTAATCGACGGTTAAAGTTGCCAGTAAGTCTATGTACGGATTTAAAACATGAAAACATACATAAAGACCGAAACAAACACTTGTGGGTCGTATAGATTTGTCCCGTGCAAGGATCAAACCCGTGGCTTATCGATCCAGGGAGCGGCTTAAGCTGTTTATGACTGAACCAAACCGACGGTCCAAAATATATCAATAAATCGTATAGTTATAGTGACATACTTAAAGGATTAATTCATTGATCAAATATAGGAACTCGGCAAAATCGGAAAATGGATTTACAACTTTAAGTGATACGAGTAAGGTACAATATGCCCTAATTTATGTATATATCATAACTATACCTACTCACGTGGAATTCGAGACGTTTTTTAGCCTAAATTTTGAACGGGACTATCTTGTTATGATATGTCGATGGATAAATTCATTAAAATATATAACTTGGAAATGCCGTTGTCATTCATGTCTTTTTAGATATTATCGTAACGTTGTCGAGAAAGCGTGCTGTCACCTTCACCTTTATTAAGTAAATTTATAGTGTGAAAAGGCTGGCATATCAACTCAACGTCAACCTGTTCATGCTAAGCCCTACACTCAAATAATAACGGTAAATTTATTATTTCAAATCGCTTTTCCGAAATCTTAGACCACGCCCCGTCGGGAGCCTGACTTAGAACTGCGAAGTTGGCGCTACAAACACTCGGGGGATCGAACCAGATGGATTGAACAAATTATAGAATTAATTTCGCAATTTATCAACTTGTACCCAGTTTTACCTGAGCGACAATTTGGGTACTACAGAAAATGAGATTGAGAAAATTAGTTTCTGTTTTGGGATAACTCTTCTTGTGTGTATAACATAGTCCTTTTTAGAGGTTGCCTTCGCTCATATTGGACGCAAAAATACTTTGGTAATACGTGGGTGTACTGTGTACACCTCTCCTTTTCACTTATTGTAGCAAGAATAGCGATGACACGTTTCAGTTTTTTAGAAGTTAAACAAGATTGTAGTTTTTGAGTTGCTTCATTTTTTAAATAGTCCGCCCCTTGTCGGACTGGATTCACGTTATAATAAGCCAATGGAAGTACTGCAACGAATCATAAACTTAACCTTCATCACGATGAAACACCTAGAGCTTATGCTCCTTCCACTTTAGTCACTACAGACTGCCCCAAAACGACTGCCGTGGACGTTTTTGTTTGAGGCATCCTTGATCTAATTGCCCCTTCTGTCATTCTAACTGGCCATGCTGCAGTTAGAAGGACAGAAGGGGCAACTAGCTTTTGCACGCTTTTCCTCTTGTCCAGTAAATTGCAAAAGCCCCTCCGCAAACAGCATTCTCATTCACAGTCACATAATTTCAAAAGTAGCTACCATATTATATTTAAGAATTCACGTTACAAATAAAATTTAACTTAATATATTTTATCATATTTATAAACAAATCAATTTACAAATCTATAGCAAAATATCTCCATCCATCCATTAAAATATTTCACTTAACACAAAATTGAAACGTTAAAACCAAATAGTCTTAATACCTCCATCTCCTACACTTACTAAAGGTTTCTAGACCTCAACGTTCACCTAAAAATAAAAAGAAAAAAATCAACTATTTTACATTCCCTAAGTGCTGCCAGCCACAATATTACAGCATCACAAAAAATTGTGAAAAGGGAAAGCTTAAACGACCCTGGCAACACTAAAATGGCTGCCTGGTTAGCTTATTGATGGGGTCAATGGATTGGTTAGCAAAAAGGTTTTGTTTTTTCTTCTGCAATATAAAATAAGGTACTTTAGTTTCGACAGAAGTAAATAAATCGTAAACTGGCGTAAAATAAATAATAAAACCCCGTCACAGTTATATTCTACAAGCGAGCTATAATTGTGTGCACCAATGGAATAGGGTGTGAGCCTATTGCAATTATACTGGACACAATTCCAGACTCCGAACTATAATTGGAAATTTTTCGCGTAAACCTTAATACACTTCCGCCTGGTAGATTTAAAGCCCAGGACCAATTTGCAGGAATATGAATCAGGTTGGTTCTATCTATCTATATCATCATGGCAGATCCCTTGCGGGGTAAACAGAAAGTACAGAGTTTGGAACTCTGTACTTTCCTAACAGACCTCTCTGGCTTCCTCCACTCTTATAGTTTGCCTCATATACGCTTCCCGGGTACTGAGGCTCTTAACTTGCCCTTCGGATAAGACACGGTCTATTTGGTTATTGGAAGGTAGCCTAGGTCTTCGCCGATAGCAATATCCTTCCACTTTTGCATTATATATCTGTTGCATTATTGTTTCTTCCGACATTATATTTATATGCCCGAACCAACGGAGCGTACCCTTTCTCATCTTTTTTCACTGATTCTATTTTTCATACCTACACGATTTCTTACTACGCTGTTGCAAATACGGTCGGTCAGCTTTACTCTGCACAACTTTCAGCAAGCTCGCATTCCCACTGCATTTATCCTGCTTTCATTCTCCGTCTTACATACCCGTTAAAACAGCGTTGGGACAAACACTCCGTTATGCTGCGCCTTTTGGCTTGAGTGCTCCCAAGTATCTTCCCCATCACACCATTCACTCTATTCCCTGCATTCACTCTTCTCTCTATGTTAGTTGATACAAAAGAAAACCTATCAAAATTAATCGTACTGTATTTGAAGAAGAGTCCAACAGTATCCGACATTGTGTAAGGAACCAACTTTACTTTGCATTTTAAAAGGGAGGATAAAAGAATTTGCATACTGTTCCTGATCTAACGTGAAGGATTCAAATGTCCAAAGTGTCTTTAAAATTGGTCCTCATCTTGAAAGCTAAAGTAACCAAATACAACTAATTCCTGCAGCTTAAGCTATATGCCGAAGAATCTTCAAACGTCTTGAACTCAATCAATCTATGACTATCCAGTCAGAGAATGTTGGCGATTGTCGAAAAATACTTATTAATTGTTATAACAGATCCAATCCATAGTCCTCTTCTATTGGAAAATGCAAGAATAAGTCACCTAAAACTTTACCTACTAAACGTTATGCCCGCATTATATACGGCTACTACATCGCACCAAAAGTAATTAGCAGCACCGCAGCGGCGACGACTGTTCACATACTCCCTTCGCACTTCAAGCGTCCTTCGCTATTTCTGTTATGTTTGCAAAAGCTCGAGATATCAGATTTTCTTTACCCCGAAGGAGGCAATTTTAATACTTTCTTTCCCGTGTTTGTTCTGATGCACCACCCTCACATTTTTTTCGTATTTTTTATGTTTGTTTAGTTTTTTACCCTTAAGTTATTTTACCAAATTTATTTTTTCCCCATCATTCCAAAAAGATTTCTTAACCGGCCACACTAAGTGGGCGTAGCCTGTCTGTGGTGCATTTTTGTCTAACCTTCCCTCAGTTCACGTGGAAGTGAGCAGTGTGTAAGTTGGGTATTAGGGCCTTGGTAGTACTGCAGTACCCCGGTGTTCTTTGCGATCACTAAAATACCTTAGATGGGTGATCGTTAGTGGCATTTTTATATTTAATCGTCTCCACGCTTCAGAAAACTTTAAGAAATTGGTCTCTGGTTACTATTTAATGTGGTAATCGTTAAGCCATCTTGGCAGCTTTACGAACGGCTTAGTAAGGTCCATCAGTAGGTCGGGTCTGGGTTCTGTTAGTGGATTATAACCTATCCTCTCTGACTTCAATCTGTGAGAGAAAACCTTTGCCCAGTAGTGGGACTGGTGATTATTATTATTATACTTGCAGTCGTCATAATAAACATAGAAATTTATTTTCAAAATAACGATAGTCAGGGTTATGTTTTTACTGTATTCCCCGCTTTTTACGAATTCAATAGGAAGAAATCACGGTCCTAATGTAGGTACCAGGGATATAAATTGCAGAAAATTCAAAATTGTTCAAATTAGTAATAAGTTTTTCTTTAAAAAACTTCATTAAACATTAAAAGATCAAGAAAAAAAATGAAACAATTGAGAATGTTTAGCAACTTATGCCATTGATATACCATATCGATCACTACATTGACACAAACAATTTTACGGTAACTACACTAATAGACATACCTATTACCGGTCACTTTATGGCTTAAACCATGATACAGTCGATTAGGTATATAATATATCTATGAAGATATATTTCCTCCCGGCACATTGCAAGGTCCTTTTACATTTAATCATCTAAGTGAGTGAGGAACTATTTAGCGGCGTGTTACACACCGCCGGCAAGTAGGGGAGTTGACTCAATAACTCGGAGCAAGTAAGCAATCTATCAATTAACGGCTGAGGCGTCGAGCAATTAGAATGAGTCTTCGTCTTAGAACTCAGAGCCCGTGAATAAAGAAATATCTCTGGAAGTAGACTTAGACAGACCAGAGGACTAATAATCCTATCCTACTAATATCATAAATGAGAAAGTTTGTATATTTGGATGTTTGTTACTCAATCTCGCAAAAACGAATTTGGGCCAAATTTGGCACACAGATAGTTTCTTACCTGGATTAACTTATAGGATACTTTTTATCGCGAAAAAATATAAGGTTTCTATCTAAAGCGGAAGAAGTCGCTGGTAAGCTAGTATTATCTATAGAATTAAAAATTAAACACCAGTACGACTGGCTTATATAATCTATCTATCTATCTATCTATAACCTCACGCCAGATCCCTTGCGGGGTAGGCAGAGAGTACAGAGTTCCAACAGGTTCTTTCCGTACATACCTCTTGGCTTCCTCGACTCTCATAGTTTGTCTCATACACGCTCGCCGGTTACGGAGACTCTTGACTTTTCCATCAGTATATAACATATTTGAAAAACTCGATATTCTAAAATTAACCCCACACTATGATTTTATCCCGTGTGTGAGTTTGTAAGATTAATATTCACATACACAAACACCCATTTTACCTTAAAAATGTCTAACAAGCACTAAAGAAAACAGCTCATAGAAGCTTTAAAAATATAGCCACTTTTCCACGGCCTAATAAGGCGAATCAAAATCGATAATAAAACTGCGAAATTGTTAGACCCGGCTAAGAGGCGCATCAAATCCTCCGGCCCCGGGAGTGAGGCGAAATCCCGGGATTGTCGCGGAAAATATATTTTTATTAAATAACTTCCTATCCGCAGATGGCCGGTGCTCGCTCTTTTTTTTTTTAAATCGATTTAACATCAGTGCCGTTGCTTCGAGTTCTTTATTAACATATTGTTCTATTTTCAAAGGCAGTTTTGATTTGAATTAAGAAACAGTTATTGTGTTTGTTTTTTATAATCTGCATCTTTTTACGTTTGTTATCTTTATAAATATACACGGATCGTGATTATTTGATATCCATAATTTTACGTGTATAACTTGAACAAAAAATATTGTTACGACCCGGACATACCTCGATATCTCGAAAACCCTTTACCTGGGCCTTTCTATCGATGTACTTGGAGGCTTCGAGTCCGTTCTAGAGCTTTCATACAAGTATAAAAGGAACACTCAGCGGGACAACAGACGCAGTCTCTTTTGGAAAACGACAGCGATGAAACCGAGAACAAGTGATCTAAGTGGAATAACAGCGACCTTAGCAAGGACATACGGCTTCAACGAGTGACTGAGCGACTTGGAAGCAGTAATTGGGTACTAACGAGAGAAGTACTAGTGTGTGTCTAATGCTTGTGTGTACTTGCATTCGACAAACTGTTTTGTGCGTATAGCGCCTAATAAAACACTTCGCACATTATTCGGCATTTAATTACGCCGCAAGGGTAACAATATATTAAAATATAGAGACAAAATTGTGTAAACATACCTATTACCTTCGTGAACCCAAGTAGACTTATTCAAAACTAGCTGTAAACACAAATACGTTCGCGTTATTTTCGGGCGTGTGCACCCTAAATTTTTTTAGACAAAAGGTTTTTTGCATATATCCTTCCCCGGAAAAAATCTATTTCCTTACCGAATTTGACCAAAATCTGTTTAGTGGTTTGGGCAGGAAATAGTAACAGACAGATAGACAGAGTTATTTTCATATATACAAAATTAGTATGGATGTCTATAGAGACTATTTATTGGTAGATAAAAAAACACTCATCATCATCATCATTTCAGCCTATACTTGTCCACTGCTGAACAATGGCCTCCCCAATCGCTTTCCAGCGTAACCGGTCCGATGCCACCTGCATCCAACGATTTCCTGCGATTTTCACAAGATCGTCGGTCCATCTGGCAGGCGGTCGTCCTACGCTGCGCTTGCCAATACGTGGTCTCCACTCTAGAATCTTTCTGCCCCAACGCCCGTCCGATCTTCGCGCTATGTGGCCAGCCCATTGCCACTTCAGCATGCTAATCCTGAGGGCTATGTCGGTGACCTTGGTTCTTCTACGAATCTCCTCATTCCTGATTCGATCACGTAGAGAAAACGCCGAGCATAGCTCTTTCCATAGCTCGCTGAGCAACTTTGAGCTTTTTTATGAGACCTATTGTAAGAGACCACGTCTCTGATCCATATGTCATCACTGGTAACACACATTGACTAAAAACTTTAGTCTTTAGGCACTGAGGTATTTTGGATGAGAAGATGTTGCGCAGTTTCCCGAACGCTGCCCAGCCGAGTTGGATTCGTCGATTGACCTCTCTCTCACAGTTGGACCTACCTAACCGGACTGCCTGTCCCAGGTAAATGTATTCGTCGACAACTTCAAGAGTAGAGTTCCCAACGGTGAGTGCGGTGGGTACGACATGGACATTAAACATTACTTTTGTTTTGTCCATATTCATTTTAAGACCCACTTGTTGGGATACTCTATTGAGGTCACCGAGCATTCGTCCTAGATCTTCCAGCGACTCCGCCATGACCACAATGTCGTCGGCAAATCGAAGGTGAGTGATGTATTCGCCATTGATGTTGATGCCAAGTCCTTGCCATTCCAAGAGCTTGAAGGCGTCCTCTAAGGTGGCCGTAAACAGTTTCGGAGAAATGACGTCTCCCTGTCTTACTCCTCTTTTTATGGGGATCACCTTCGTGCACTGCCCCTGTACTCGGACTGACATGGTGGCGTTATTATACAAGCACTTCAACACTTCGATGTACCTATAGTCAATGCGGCATCGCTGGAGAGATCTAAGAACCGCCCAAGTCTCGATCGAATCAAAGGCTTTCTCATAGTCCACAAACGCCAAGCATAGTGGCCGATTATACTCCTCAGTCTTCTGTATAACCTGCCGCAGCGTATGTATGTGGTCTATGGTACTAAAACCTTTCCGGAAACCGGCTTGTTCGGGAGGCTGGAAGTCATCAAGCCTTCGTTCGAGACGATTCGTAATGACTCTCGAAAACAACTTATAAACATGGCTCAGCAGTGTGATGGGCCTATAGTTCTTCAATAAGGTGTTATCACCTTTCTTGAAAAACAGCACCACCACACCCCTGTTCCATGCTTCCGGCGTTTTCCCTTCAAGCAAGACGGAATCAAATAGCCTCTGAAGGACTTTAAGTACCGGCGATCCGCCCGCCTTCAGAAGTTCTGCAGTAATTCCGTCTTCACCCGGCGCTTTGTTGTTTTTTAGTTGTTTGAGAGCCATCCTAATTTCGCACAGGCTGATGTCCGGGATATCTTCAGTGCAGTGTCGGGTTAGCTTGGCTCTTGGGTCTTTTACCAAGTCAACAACAGGTTTAGCTACTGAGGTATATAACTGTCCATAGAACCTCTCTATCTCCCTGAGCACCTCTGACCTATTTGACGTTACGTTTCCGTCCTCCGTCTTCAGCTTCGTCAACTGGCTCTGCCCAATAGACGCGTCTCTTGCGAACACTTTAGAGCCCTTGTTCTGCTCTATGGTCTCCTCAATACGCCTTGCATTGAAGGACCGTAAGTCGTGTCGCAAGGACTTCAATATCTGTCCATTAAGCTGCCTATAGGACTTAGCATCATCGGAGGTTTGGAGCGTCATGGAACGTCGCTCAGTCATGAGGTTTCGGGTGTAGTCAGATAGTTTTTGAGGCCTATTTTTACGGTGGGTCTTAAAATACTTGGACCCGACTGTATGAACAGTCTCTACCAGCCTGTTGTTGATTTCGTCCACTGATGCGCTGCTGTCTAGCAATTCGAAGCGGTTTGACAATTCGAGTTGAAAGTTCTCGGGGTTTTGGATATATGCATGAGTAGGTCGGAGCGTAGACTTCATCAGACGCGATCTTTCCATTTTGACATTAATATTTAATGTGCCTCTGACCATTCGGTGATCACTGCCGGTTTTTACCCTATGAATCACGGAGACATCATTAAATATTTGTCGCTTGGTGCTCATGATGAAGTCTATCTCATTTTTTGTGGAACCATCAGGGCTCATCCAGGTCCATTTTCTATGAGGCGGCTTCTGGAAGAAAGAGTTCATCATAAAGAGTCCCTCTTTCTCCAGAAATTCGGCCAGCCTCTGACCCCTGGGGTTGCGCTGCCCATATCCAAATTGCCCCACTCTCAACTCATCATCGCCCCGTTTGCCCAGCCGCGCATTGAAGTCACCTATAACCACTGTAAAGTGTGTTTTGGAAGTATGTATGGCTCTACTAATGTCCTCATACATTACTTCGACGTCATCATCTGAGTATGCCGAGGTCGGTGCGTAGACCTGTATGACCTTCAGCGAATATCTTTTGGATATTCTGAGTATAAGGTACGCTACCCTGCTCGACACACTAGTGATGGACACAACGTTGTTTATGAGTGACTTGTGGACGATAAATCCGACACCACCTTGGGACTGCTGTTCGCCCTCCCGGTAGTAAAACAAGTTGCCGGATTTTAAGGTTATCGTGTCCTCGCCCTCTCTTCGGACCTCCGATAAACCAACAATACTCCACCGCAACTTGTTTAACTCTTCTTCCAGCTCAACTAGCTTCTCATCTGTCCTCAATGTGCGTGCGTTGTATGTCACCAGGGCCAATTTTCGGTTTTGGTGGTAGCCGAATCTCTGCCGGAGATTCTTAGCACCCCTTGTCCTGTCGTTACCATGGCTGCTACCGTGGCCAGGACGAACAGGACCGCCGGGGACTAGGGGCCTGGTTTTTCTACTTTCTTCCATAATTGGGGGTGTTTGCCATACTCGCCACGCTTGGCAGGCGGGTTGGCGAGCGCAGTTATTGGTCGTCGAAGTGTTAAGGGAATGCTGCTGCCCATTCCCTAGTTTTCCCTTAGTCGCCTTGTACGACACCCGATGGGATGAGATGGGTTGGTCCTATTCTAAGCCGGGAACCACGCGGCAAAAAACACTGTCACGCCTATATTCCCCAAGCGGGGGTGGCAGAGGTGTACTGAGTACACCCACTTTTTTTGGTATTAGTTATATATATATATATATATATATATATATATATATATATATATATATATATATATATATATATATATATGTCAGAAGAATTAAATTGACGGACGATTTATCGCAGTGGTAAAGAGTTTAAGCCGCTCCGTCCACTGTGCGTAATAGTCACGGGTTCGTATCCCGCATGTGACAAATCTGTGTGACCCACAAATATTTGTTTCGGTCTGGGTATTTGTGTATTTTTTTTAAATATATGTGTTTGTTTAATGAAATATAAATCTTAATGTGTCTAGCTTACCCTTGATGAATAAATCTGGAATATATTTTCGAAAAAGCTCTTATTGGTTTAAACGCATATATTTACGTATCAGTATACCATGTTGAACGCGACAGATGGCGTCACTTATCAACGTTTCGGAGCATTACCCTCATTTCTTATTAAAAAAGCTGTCCAGATATGACATTTTCCTTACATTCGGAGCGAATATAATACAGTAGATGTTTGAAATTGACAGCACGTGTAATGGAACATAAATAATATTAGCCCTGTTAAGAAACTGTCCCACCGTCGGGCACGGGCCTCCTCTCAAACTGAGAGGGTTTAGGCCATAGTCCACCACGCTGGCCCAGTGCGCGTTGGCGAATTTCACACACCTTCGAGAAACTCTTAGGCATGCAGGTTTTCTCACGATGTTTTCCTTAACCGTTAAAGCAAGTGATAGTTATTTTTAATACGCACATGCTTTCGAAAACACAGAGATACGTGCCTGGGTTTGAACCCGAGTCCTCTGCAGTCCAACGGTATTACCATTAGGCTACCACTGCATTTAATGGAACATAGTTTATAATAATTTCTTATGCATTTTTTCTTTTATTTTTGTTATAAAATAATTATTCGGCCTATACTGCCCCAGTGCTCCCCTAAAGGCTTTCTCCTACATATCAAGGTGAGTAAGATTGAGTCATACTCCACCACGCGGACCCAGTTCAGATTGGCGGACCAAGTTTGTGGCCATCTGCTGTTGGAACTCATTCAGCCACTCATAAGACTTCCAACTCGGCTTAACGACTACAGCATTAAGTAGTAGCAAGGACCAACGACTTAATGTGCCTTCCGAAAAACGGAGACGCTTGGAGATTTTTTATATATTTACTCTCACGCAGCTAATGTATCCTATTTCTGTCCAAAGACTGACGAAAGTTAGCCACTCATAAATCCACTTGGAAGGCTAAGGGAGAGACCTTTGCCTAACAGTGGGAAATATAGGTTAACAAAAAAACTGATGTATCATCTAGACTTTCAAAATCTTTAACATTTAATAAATAATTAATTTAAAAAGGGCTTTTTAAAATCAAGATTTTTTAGCAAAAACACTACATAGATATCTGGCTTAGTTGAGGAGTTCCTGTGCCTTCCTTTCGGCTCCATTATCAGACTTTGAACTCGTCAGGATATATTCAACGAGCTCAAGCACGGTGTAGTTATATTGAGTAGTCGGGCAGTTCCATTGGCTACGTTTCGGGTTCACCATCAGACCCTGAACACTGTTCAGTCATATCTGTTTGTAAAGTACATGTCAATACCAATCTAATAAGCCTAAACACGAGGGGGGATGTTGTATAGTTCACATGTTCCTATGGCCACCTTCCGACTCCATCATCAACTCCATGCTCGGGTTCCATGGTACCGTAATGTTGCATTGTCATCGACTTCACATAAGTATGCCAAATTTCAGCTCAATCGAGTGCTTGAAAAACGAATCACAAGATTTGAACCGGAAACGGAAATAAAAGCTTGTAAAAATGAACCGCGATAAAATCCCATAAAAATTTTTCATTTCAAGTAGGTACTTCTTTAACAACTGCGCGGGTACGGGTAACTGATAAACATTTACCATTCTGAACTTTTTTTGACATAATATTTATCAAGTATTTATAAATTAAAACCCCAAAAAAGCCCAATAACTCAATCTATAAACGCTCTTTATCAATCTTCATCACAAAAAAAAACTTTTAGAAGCATAATAAAACTGACAAGCTGTTTATAAAGCCATAAATTTTGAACATGTCCAAATACCTTATTTTAGTTATGTATTTACTTCGATTTTAAACTCTACCACATCATAATAGAGTTCTAAATATATGTAGTTATGTATTTTAATTACACATATTCACTTGGATTTTAAACTCTACTACTTAGTGATAGAGTTGATAATATACGTATGTATTCGGTAATAAGGTTGGTACCTTATGGCTCATTAGCTAGCGACGTTTCCCGCGTTTGATCAAAATGAAAGATAGAAACATGACTTTTATACCTTCCGATACGATTTTTACGATACGATATTTTTGACTGTCTCATTGGTCTTGTGACGAATAATTTCTAGTGGCGCTTTACGATCACGAGGACCTGGGTTCAAATTCTAGGTCGGACAAATGTAGTTTTTCAATAGAAAATTTTCCAGCATCAGTCCAAAGCCTGGTATTATGCCCGGTAAATTGTCAATAGGCTTGCCCCCCCTGAATACATAGAACTTAAAAGGCTGCAATCGTGCCCGGTATATACCGGCTATATAGCAAAAGGCTCGAATCTTATTATATAGAACCTAACATCGTCGGCGAAAAGTGGGTGTACGCCTCTGCCACCCCCGCTTGGGAAAAAAAGGTTTAATGGTTCTGTTGTTTACCTATTAAGTAATAGATATATTGTAAGATCGTTATTTTACCAAAATCCAAAAACTCACCCTAAAAGCACGAATCGAAAACAAATTTGCTTTAAAATGTTCAAAGCTAATGTTTTAGGTGTTTTATATTTTCATTAACGACTGCAGTATACTCATTTTATCACGCTTCGGACGTTAGGGGCGGACTGACACTGACAGCCGTCGAAAAACGACTACAATTCAATTTCTTTGTACTATAATATATCAAGCACCACAGAGCTTCTATTCGAAAGTAAACCTCATTTCATGTCTGTTCTGTCATTCAGGAACATTCATGTTGAATTTTGTCTAGTTCGGCATCACACTGGAGCTATAACCACTCTTTACATAAGTAACCCCTTTTTAATCTAACTATTATTATTATACCTTTTATTATATACCTTTACAAAGTCTCTATTTTGTAAATGAGAGGACTATGTAGACACTGACTGATACCATGAATCTAAGTACACTTATGTTTAATCTATACTTAAGCACATCTATTTAGCTCATTCTGCACTATTCTCCCATACCCCATGAATGCAATGTTTGCAAAAGTAATTGTAAAACTCATTTTTAAAGAGAAAAACCTTAGAGTTTCTTGCCCTTCTTCTCTACACGAATTACTTTTCGAACGAGTGGTAGAGTAGAGTAAGTAATGAATAATTTTCTCTTTTTGACTATTCGTAAGTGATTTTTCGTCTACGTGAATAAAAAACTTTTGATTTTGATTTGGAAATTCGACTTACGTCGCTCACTACACATCATAATTTTACAGCCTACCGCGAAACGTGGGACAGAAAACTTGAGAACAGATATTAAACAGTATTGGAAAACCTAAAATCAAAAAAGAGATTTCGGGTGCCTTTCTATCTATTGTAGGGTAAACAGAGAGCGCAGACTTCAACAGATTCTTTTCTTACAGACCTCTCTGGCTTTCCCCACCCTCATAGTTCGTGTCATACACGCTCGCAGGTTAAGAAGACTCTTGACTTGCCCTTCAAATAAGACACGTCTTATTTTGTCACACAAATAATAATTTCCAGATTTAGATGCAACAAATTTTAATCTACCTATTTATATCATCACGCCAGATCTCTTGCGGGGTCGGCAGAAAGTACACATCCATTCCAATCGGTTATTCCTTACAGACCTCTCATCGATTCTTTCCTTGGCAAATTTATAATTTTCAAAAATTACAGACGCTCAATTAATTTCTCCAAAAAATAATTAAAAACACAGCACTTAAGAGGCTTGAGTGAAAGGGGCAGCCGGCGCAGGGGGCAAAGGGCACTTGATTATATAGACAGAAGAGATTTAGCGTTAATTAGTCAGATGCTCGTTAACGGAACAAACTGCACCGTCTGAATTTAGGCATTTGCTGAATAATATTTAATAGTGCCCTTTAACCTGAATTTCATAAGGAGTTTCCTAGTTCAATTTTTAATTACACTTTTGCGAAACTGCCTGGTTGGTCTAGTAGCAAAGCGCATCGCTGGGTGATTACGAGGTCCTGAGTTAAAATCCTGGGTCGGACAAATAAAGGTTTTCTAACAAAAAAGTTCCCAGTACGAGTCCAGAGTCTGAAATTGTGTCCGGTATATGGCAATAGACTCGGCCCCTATTACATGGGACCTAACATCGTCGGCGAAAAGTGGGTGTGTACAGTACACTTCTGCCACCCTCGCCTTGGGAATATGGGCGCGACGGTTTGCGTGTGTTATTTTTGAGAAACGCCTATGACCCGTAGGTAACGTCTTTTTACAGAGTTTTTTCCAACGGCCTTAAAGACCAAATATTCTCTTTTGTTGATTGTATGACAATTCATGACTCAGTATTATTATCCTTATCAGTACAGTTGTAAATTTTCGAAGTCTTTTCGCAGTTGGATATGCTGCAAAATACCAACTTTAGTCATTAGATTAGTCCACGCAGAAAGGAAGCTTTTGTGATAATTCTGTCAAATATGTGGCGACAAGTTCAAGCGACTATACGTCTTCTTACTGCAATTTCAAACTCAAATTCTTAATTTCGTATAAACCCAGTGGGGGTACTTACAAATGGTCATATTTACATTTTTTTTAACTTACTAATCTATCACCGGATCGGATAGCGGCATCCACTGAGAAGATCCGGCGAGAAACTCAGCGGGCTCATCTTTCTTGTCTAATACTTTATTCATTTTTTTTCATCATTTACTTTTTAATATTATACAAAATCAATAATGCGATCCAGCTCCAATGTGATGCCTTACGGCTGAGATGTAAGACTGATAACCATACTTTTAAAGAATGATAAGCTAAAGGATTCTGGGTGAACCAACCGCCACAAGCAGCACTCGTTCACCAGTATGACTACTTAAGCAACCATCGACTCCCGCGACCATAAGTGGGTAGGAAACCACTGAAAGCATTGACTGTTTAGTGAGCATGACCAATCCCAGAGCCCAGAGAGCAGTCAGAAAAAGCCTACAAAAAGAGCAGAATTTCGAAGCACAACACGCTACGCTTCGATATTTTTGTTTACATTAAAGACGCGCTTTATTCTTATATTTCTATGATGATGGCCTGTTTTGTCTAACGCTGGTATTAAATAATATGTTCTGGCAAGCGTTTTGTTTCTATTGTCTTGTCGCAATCGAGAGCGCCCTGTTCTTAACATATGACTTTTTATTATACAATGTCATTACCGTACAATTTTCCGTTTTCCATCAGCGTTATCACCGTCACGCTTGTATTCCCCAAGCGGGGGTGGCAGAGGTATACTGAGTACACCCACTTTTTGCCGACATAGGTCCCATATAATAGGGAGCGAGCCTATTGCCATATACCGGGCACAATTCCGGACTCCGGGCTCATACTGGGATTTTTTCGTTAGAAAAGCTTCATTTGGACTCAGAACCTCGTGATTACCAAGTGATGCGCTTTGCCACTAGAACAACGAGGCAGTCAGCGTTATCTAGAATAGTATATTGTAGAAAATCGTTTTTATTTTTTAAATACGTAGCCCCACACTAGGAATTATTCCTGTGTCGTGGGTGCGTTTGCAAATATGTAATTCACATGCACTAACACCCAGACCAAAGCATATATTTGTGGGGCACACAAAGATTTGTCCCGTGCGGGAATCGAACCTGCCTCTACTCGATCACTGGGCGGAGCGTGTTAAGCTCTGAACCACTGGAACAAGCCGTCCATCTTATTGACTACAGACACCACCTCTTTGGCTTCCTCCACATTTAAATTTCTTTGAAATGAAGATTTTGTGTGTGTGTGTGTGTGTGTGAACGATCTACGCTGTTGGCCGCGGGGCCTTTACTGCTTCACCGGACAAGAGGGCGAGCGTGCAACCACTACGCTTGAGCTAGAAGGGCAAGGGGGCGATTAGCTCAAAGGCGCCTCAAGGAGGAACGGCCTCGGCTTGGGCAGTCGCTATGGGGGAGAGCGTATACTATGTGTCTCGCCGTGGTGCTCTGCACCGGCCGGCGGAAAAGGGATTCTTCGACCTCGCCAGCGAGGTCGGTGTCTGATCCTGTGTGCGGTATCTGTATCCGAAAGAAGGGATGTAAAAGGCATCGGGAGGATCGGTAAGAACATGCCGCGGACAGCGGTAGCGGCTGATAGGAGGGAGTTAGGTTCGTAATCGGCGGCGGCTACGATTATCGGATTTCTATGATTGGACGCGTTCGCGAAATATCGGGTTGTCGCCTTTTCAATAAAGGCGCTTTGAAATGAAGACTCAAGGTCCAGATGAAAATCAGCGTCTCGCACTTGTGCCTATCATTAAGGTGATCTAGATACCTATTTGGATCAGCCGTGAGACACATTTCTTTATTAAATTTCTTTTTTTTTTCTATCTTTCACGCCCGTTTTTCGTCTCATACACATTCGCCTTATAAAAGAAACCATTGTATACAGAAGTTTTATCTAAAAGATTACATTAGAGCTGAATTTTAGCTATCCACCGCAGCGCCAGTGGGCTGCCTGTTATCTGACCGCCTGGGCTTAGGTCTTCCAGGTCATTGACATGCTCGACCTACATTCGGCCTCACCTGCACTTAAGCTCTATAACTGTGTACTTATTTAACTTAATATATGTAGGTAGGTAGCGGTAAGCTTATTCCAGCGGTTAGAGCGGTTCTTCACCTACCGAGACGAACAGTCGCGGGTTCGATCCCCGCACGGGATAAATCTTTGAGTGACCCACAAATATATGTTTTAGGCTAAGTCTTTGTATTTTATTTATTTATTTGGTACATCAACAATATACATATTACTACACTTTTGTCATATATATGGTAACAATATAGTCTTATATGCCTATCAATAACAGACGTACACAGCATTTACAAGAATAGTATGTAGGTAAGTATATTGGTACAGGTGAGAAGGAACATTTTAGATTAATGATGATTACATATTTATAATTTTATATTTATAAGCACTAATAACACAGGAATAATTTTTAGTGTGGGTCTACGTTTTCTTAAATGTGAAACTTATCGTTATGTTAAGGCCATCGCTTTGTGATCACGAGGTCCTGGGTTCAAATCCTAGGTCGGACGAGTGTAGTTTTTCTAACGAAAACTTCCCAGTTCGAGTCCGGAGTCTGGATTTGCATATGGTAATAGGTATATGGTAATAGGCTCGCCCCTTATTAGATGGGACCTAACATCGTCGGCGAAACGTGGGTCTACTCAGTACACTTCTGCCACCCCCGCTGGGGAATATAGGCGTGACGGTGTGTCTACCTTATCCACTAATCCACAATAGGTCCGTCTGATGGAGCACGACCTATTTCTCACATCGATTATTAACAGAAGGCCTTTGCTCAGTTGTGGGACATACTAAGTTAATCTATATATATCATCACGCCAGATCCATTGTGGAGTAGGCAGAGAATACAGAAATAAACATTATTCAATTGAACCTAAAATTTAACGAACTATTTCTGTATTTACATGGTTTTACGTTAATACGATAGTGAACTAGTGTGGGTAGGAAACTTTTCTATGTTTTGCGAGGAATAGTCTTCAAGTCTATCCATTAGTCCAATGTGTGGAATATTGAAGTTTGTTGTACTACTTATACTAAACTAAAAAGCTCCCGAGGCGGCCTATTTCGACACAGTAGGGGGCTCCGGGATCCGTAAACACTCAAGGCTATGCTCACGTCGTCTATTTGAGATTTTGGTAACACAAATACTCCCTAAGGATATGCCCCGGTGATTCGGACATACCCACATAAAAAACTAGCTGTAGGTACCCGGGCTTCGTGTACGTGATTATTAGGCGTGCATTTCATATAAAAAAGCTCAGAGCTCTTACTCATAAAAAAGCTCAGAGTTAATCAGCGAGCTATGGAAAGAGCTATGCTCGGCGTTTCTCTACGTGATCGAATCAGGAATGAGGAGATTCGTAGAAGAACTAAGGTCATCGACATAGTCCTCAGGATTAGCAAGCTGAAGTGGCAATGGGTCGGCCACATAGCGCGAAGATCGGACGGGCATTGGGGCAGAAAAATTCTAGAATGGAGACCACGTATTGGCAAACGCAGCGTAGGCCAACTGCCTGCCAGATGGACCGACGATCTTGTGAAAACCGCAGGAAGTCATTGGATGCCGGTCGAATCGTACCAGTTACGCTGAGACGCGATTGGGAAGGCCTATGTCCAGCAGTGGACAAGTATAGGCTGAGATGCTGTTGATTTCACACCCCTGAGTTTTTATATTAATAATAATAATTTATTTTGGATTAGATCCATAGTGTGCCAAAAAATGTCCTTATAATCTATGTTAGTAACATTAATTATTTCAAACAACACTCCAATCCAATCCAATGCCTAATAATAACGCCGTCAAACCGGTCCGCAAAAATTAACAAAAATCTGTTGGAGCTGTCACGCACCCTCGTCATCATGGATGCTGCTCGTTTACGCAAAATCGCGTAAATGCTATCCACAAGCGCAGCCGCAAACATCTTTAATGCGCTGCAGTATCACGGCAGCCCCAACAGAATCCTGAACGCATTATTATATTGGATCCACAGAGCATTGAGTGCCCCCTCTGTATAGTTGACCCACAGGCTGCACGTATAGAAGATTTGACAATAGGATTTGAATAACGATAATTTTACTTCTTTAGTAACAGCGTGCAAACCTGCGGGCCAACATATTACATCTGACTGTCAACTCTCTGCGTTACCTCTTCAAATCTTCATCGTCAAATAAAGACTTCGCGACCCAGTGTTCCAAGTACTTAAATCGCGGAACTCTTTCTAGAGGAGTGCCGTTTAAAAGGACTGTTGGCAAATTGGGATAAGTTTTATTGCGTGACTTAAAAACCAGCAATTCACTCTTCGATTCGTTATACTTGAGACCATGAGCCCCGGTATACCGCTCACATATGGCAACCAATTTACGTAAGCCACCAATCGATTGACTCAGCACATACCGTGTCATCCGCGTAACTTATATTGTTCACAAATATACCGTCAACAGAACAACCCACCATGGTGCCGCTGAGCTCACCAATCATCTTGTCTACGTAAAGGTTAAAAAGCTTGTGTGACGACAAGCCTCCCTGCCTCAACCCGCATTCCAACCAGTACTCTGAAGATAAGGATCCCGCCCACTAAACAAAGTTGGTTTGATTGTTGTACCAATATTTAAAAACATATACTACTTCTTTTAGTACAGTAGTGTGATTCTCCATTTTACTCCACAATAACCCATAAGAAACGAGATCAAAGGCTTTGGAGAGATCGAGAAAGCAGGCAAAAACTGGGATGTTACTCAACGCGTAATATTGAACTGTCTGCTTAAGACAGTATACTCGTATTGCGCTCTCAGTTGATACGCGACTTAAAGCCAAACTGAGGGTCATGTATTAACAAATGCTGGCTTAGCTTCCTGTCAAGGAGGCTGTCCAACACTTTGGCCATAATTGTGGCCAGAGAAATTGGTCTATATTGCTTATATCAGAAGGATCTCCCGTTTTATTTTTAATATTTGGCCTTATCACGCCTATCGTTCTCATTAAGTCCTCAGACAGATAAGAGTGACCGACACACAGAGTGTAGAACATTGACAGCACAAGAGGCAAGTATATGCCAGTATATTTTTGAGAAAAAATGTAGCTTAAATCCTTCCCCGTTTTAAAATTTGATAAAAATCTATCCAGCGGTTTAGGCGTAAAAAGGTAACATACATTTAGATAGATAGGCAGACAGTTACTTTCGACTTTACAATTTGATTTCGAAAGAAAAAATCACAAAAGCGATATACCGCAAACGAACGAAGAACGTAGAAAACGGGGAAGATCCAAAATATCTTAGCATGACCAGGTAGATCGTGTTTTTTTCTGATGAGCTAGTCTTGACTTGCCCATCAGATAAGACACGGTCCAAGGCCCTTGAGCCCCCCTAACCAGCGAGCGTACTTCTATCTATCTATATCATCACGCCAGATCCCTTGCGGGGTAGGCAGAGAGTACAAAGTTCCAACACGTACGTACACGAGCGTACTAAATACGATCTATGAGAGGGAGGAAGCCATAGATATCTGTAAGAAAGAACCTGTCGAAACTCTGTACGCTCTGCCTACCCCACAATAGATCAAGGATGCTCGAAGTCTGATTTTTGATTTCAGGAATTTTAATTACTACCTATGTTCTGCACAACTTGTTAGTTAATTCAATAGGTCAGAATATAACACAAAGTACCAGTACTTCGATGAATAGAACGACAGATTCTGAAGTTCTCCATCCTACTTTTCGCCGTCGGTTATAAAACTATATGTATGTATCATCACATAAAGAATCACAAAACATCTCTTGCTTAAATACAGCCTTTATGCTGAATACCTACATAAACGGATTGTGAGCATTTACATTTATACGTGCTATAAAACCCCCAGATTTTTAAAAAGCATTTTTATGAATGGCTCTCTTTGAGAACATGTACGTACCGCTTTCATTTTTGATATTTGCAAAGGTTCTTTTGACGAAAGCGTGCTTACAATTAATTTTTACATTATTCGCGACCATATCTCCGAAATGAGTCTAATGTAATAGGAGGCAAGCCTGCCACTATTACAGACTCCGTATTGATGCTCTGAATTATTCGGTAGATAAACCCAATATCATGTTTTAGTTTTAGACCTAGGAGTCGAACCCAAGACCTCGAGATTGCCAGCTATACAATTCGCCACTGCACTAACGAGGCAGTCAACTAACTTAATTACTCCTTTGGTTCAGTGACTCAAACTGAATCTCGGGCCCCGAAACGAGATTCTGGTACTTTACACAGTTTTGTGCGATTCCCTGCCAACCTTTAGCTTGGAGCTCTCGCAGATCTGCCTTACTAAACGATCTCAACATCAATATTTCACTTTTACCTTACTTAGTTGCCTCATAAATCACACTACGTAAAACAGTACCATACATAACCTAATACACACAGAACCCCTAAACCCGATAAGTAACTGTAGCGAAAGCCGATTCAAAAAAAGCTCCACTAGTCAAAGATTCGCGTCACACCCGCACAGCAAACAACGTGGAAATATCGCCATATATTTTATGTATCCAGATGTTTGTCGGCTAACCTGCCTTCCCCTACCCCCTCCATCAAACATAAAAGCCAAACAATACCTGATAAAACCTGTCATATCAACGTGAGACGCTTGGTATGATGGCGTAATCGGCGAGAGTGAGCGGGGATAAAATTGTCGATCGAAGCAAAAATAATAATAATAAAATCAATTTACATAGATCAAAATCTGACTGTTTACAATCAGTAGGTCCCCGCACTAGGAATCTGTAGAGATCGATAGGTTTTACAAAGAAAAATTTTCTTAAAGAGAAGAGAGAGCGAATTAATTTTATAAGACAAACTATGAGAGTGGAGGAAGCCGGAGAGGTCAGTAGGGAAACAACCTGTCGGAACTCTGTACTCTCTGCCTACCCTGCAAGGGATCTGGCGTGATACATAGTCAATTATTGGGATGCTGCTTACATAAACTCTTGTTTGTAGTGGGTGCGTTATCTGTATAGTCCGCTCATTACTAAAAGTTATCTGGTAATCATAGTTACTAATTTCTGGTCGGTCTAGATGGTCGATGTCCACAGACCCAGCGATGGTCGTAGACGACGACATAGACCTGGAAAAAGTGGCACAACGATTTGGACCTCTTTGGGAGTACTTCGTGTCCCGAAATACCAATAGATCGACAGCTATGGAAATAAAAAGGGGAGGCCTTGCTCAGAAGTGGAACAAACAAACAGACTAGAAAAACAAATTGTTAATTTGCAATGCAGACATTTAAAAATGTCTGAGTTTCAAGTCCAAATAACACAGAAATCTCACAACTCTCTAGAAACAAATTTTAATAACGCTCATTACATGATCCACAAGATTGCTTTGTATAAGTTAAATTCGATTGGCTTGCCGGCGGGTCGTTTTCGTCTGTCATTTTGTGTTTCAACGAATGTCATCGTTACTGAGTACCGACGATAAAGGGATGCTCGTTTATTTGGCATTTACAAAGATAAGTGTTTACTTTGTACAATATACGATGTTGAAAATAGCTTAAGAAATGAAAATAACTCGGAATGGATACGCATATAAAAAATTTCCATATGAGCATGTGAAAAAAGCTAATTTATAGAAAATTTCAGCAAATTCTATCTATCTATAACCTCACGCCAGATCCCTTGCGGGGTAGGCAGAGAGTACAGAGTTCCAACAGGTTCTTTCCTGACATACCTCTCTGGCTTCCTCGACTCTCATAGTTTGTCTCATACACGCTCGCCGGTTACGGAGACTCTTGACTTTTCCATCAGATAAGACTCGGTTTATTTGGTCGTGGTAAGATAGTCTAGGTCTTCCCCGGTACCTGCATCCTTCCACTTTCACATTGTATATCTGTTTTGTCATTCTTTCCTCTGGCATTCTTTCTATATGCCCGAACCAACGGAGCATGCCCTTTCTCATCTTTACACCGATACTATCTTTCATACCTACTCGCTGTCTTACTATGCTGTTGCTAATGCGGTCGGTCAGCTTCACTCCGCACATCTTCCGCAGAGCTCGCATTTCTACCGCATTTATCCTACTTTCATTCTCCTTCTTACATACCCAGCTCTCGCTACCATATAACAGCGTTGGGACAAGAACTCCGTTATGTATGGCCAGCTGCGCCTTATGGCTTAAGTGCCGGCTCCCGAGTAGCTTTCCCATCGCACCATTCACTCTGTTCCCTGCACTCACTCTTCTCTCTATGTCAGCGGTGTATTTCCCATCCTTACTGAAGGCGCATCCAAGATATACAAACTCATTCACTTGCTCCAGCACATCGTTACCAACCACAATCCTTACATTCGTTCTCGTTTCTTCCCTTTCAAAAACCATAATCTTGGTTTTCTTCACATTCAAGTGTAAGCCATTGATCATGCAGTCGTCTTTCATAACTGTGACTAGTGTTTGCAGATCAGTGGCTGTTGGCGCTATTAAAACCGCGTCATCTGCATAAAGTAGATGGTTTACCACTAAGTCACCCATTTGTACACCTTCATTCATCGCTTACAGTCTTTGAAGACTTTTGTCCAGATATATTATAAACAGTCTAGCGGACAACACGCAACCCTGCTTGACGCCGATTTTAACGTCAAACCAGGGTGACCTGTTACCACCCACCCGTACGCATGCCTTGCAGTCCACATAAGTGGACTGGACGGCTCGCAACAGAGTGCCATCTATACCATACTCTGGCAAAATGTCCCAAAGTCTCTTTCGCACAACTCTGTCAAATGCCTTCTCCAGATCTACAAAACCGCAGAAAACCTTCCGGCCCACTGCCAGATGCTTCTCTACGATGTTGCGGAGTGAGAAGACTTGATCCGAACATCCTCTTCCAGACCTGAAACCCCCTTGTGCCTCGCACAACATTCCATCGGACTTCACGCGCATTCTCCGTTCAATAATTTTACCGTACACCTTGGCTGCCAAGCTAATCAAACTGATGGCTCTGTAATTGGCGCAGTCATATTGTGAACCCTTGCCTTTATACAAGGGTGCTATGCCTGCGCGGCGCCAATCTGTAGGGACTCTACCGGTCCTCCAGCAAAGGTTTGCAAGGGCCCGGAAAGCGTCCCGGACGCAAGTTCCACCATATTTGATCATCTCGGCAGATATCATGTCTACTCCCGCAGCTTTACCGTTTTTCATACTTTCTATCGCCCATTCAACTTCTGCCATAGTGATGTCCTCCGTTGATTCTGGTGCCGCAATCTCGCCTTTAGGCACGTCTGCGGCATCAGCATCCAGGTCATCTCCATTTTCATCGCAATCTCCATCATATTTAAGCAAATTTATATTCCTATATCAGTAATTTATAAAACTAAAAAAAAATAAAAGAAACTTGTAATAACATTTGATCTTTATTTTAAAAGGAGCCTTCAAAGACATCCTTATCACATGCGTATTGAAACGTAATAGGAAAACGCAGACAAATAAAGTATTTGGGAGTCAGTCTGTAATGCTATTGTTGCTGCTGCATGATATTAAATAGACCAAAAAAGATACAAACTAAAAGTAACTCCCCAATAATCAATAATAATATATTTTTCCAAAAAAAGCTTTAAGAAAATTCTTGCACAAAAATAAAACGAATATATCGGCTGTCAGTCTATTTCATGTGGCGCGATAATACAATTCTTTTGAAAAATATATTATGCCAAGCTGTTTTTGTCTCTGACTGTACAGTATTTGAAATTTGTTGTAACTTCCCTGTTGAAGTAAGATACATGACATAATGCCTGTCAATTTTTCCCATGGAATTGATTGATTGATTGATTTGGAATTGATTTTATCAAAAAGAAATATATAAACGAAAGTGTTAAAAAGTCTTCTATCAGGTGGAAATAAGGTCCCAGCTTCAATGGTTGGGTCATGCCTTTTATTACTTACTCTTTTGGCATACTAAGGTGGACTCAGTCTGAACTGGATGCCCTGGATAAAAATGTCCGTCGATTGCTGACAGCGTATCGTATGCATCACCCGCGGTCGTCTGTTATCAGGTTGTATATCCGGCGGAAGTGCGGTGGTCGTGGGTTTTTAAACGCTAAGACACGACACAACCGTGAGGTGTGCAATCTCAGACAGTACTTTTTGAGTGTATTCCGTGGTGATGTATCGAGATGTTGCCGCAATCGATAGAGGCCTAACTCCGCTTTCCTTGGCAAACGTACTAAACATTTTTCATTCCTACCAATACCAGCCTCTTCCAGTTCTCGAAAGTGGTCATATCACGCTCTACTGGGATCGATCTATTATCACGGACAGGACTATTGTAGCCAATAAGCCTGATATCGTGATAATAGATCGATCGATGCGTCGTGTAATGCTAGTTGATGTCACCATTCCGCATGACGAGAACCTTGTGAAGGCCGAAAAAGAAAAAATATCTAAATATTTGGACCTGGCCCATGAGGTTACCGCCATGTAGAATGTTGATTCAACTGTCATTATTCCGATAGTCGTATCAGTCAACGGCCTAATAACGAAGAGCTTCGTTAAACACTTCGAGAAGCTCTCGCTAGGCAGTTGGGTGAAGGGCCTGATACAGAAGGCGGTAGTATTGGACACGGCGCGCATTGTGAGGAGGTTCCTATCTTTGGAGCCCTGACCACCGGTAGCTTGGGTCGTAGACCTCGCTGTCAGTGAAGCACATTTTTTTATACAATATATATAAGAATATTTGTATTTCTTATTTTTACATATATTTTATAAGAAATGGTATTGAATAAATTCATATAATAATAATGATAAGAACCTTGAAACTCTGTACTCTCTGCCTGCCCTGCAATGGATCTGGCGCGTTGATATACACTCTAGACTGCAGTAACCTGGGTATTCAAATGCGACTATATAGTATCCAATAATCACCCCGCGGAAAATCACCCAAAATTCTCACCTAATGCTTTCTCTGACAATGATTTGCTCCAGTAGTCCAACGGCCTACTGCTCAGTTCCCTGGATCAAAAAGTCACGGGATCAATCCCTGCCCGGGGAAAACTTGGTGTGACTCACAAACATTTCGACGGTCCCGTAGACCAAAGTTGCATATGCCAAACAAAAAAAATGCATTTGCAACTTTCATGCCCGTCGATAAGGTTATTTATACCAATTATTAATACTGGATTATACTATAGGACTTGGACGTTGGACACGTCGATTTGTTTCTGTCTGGGTGTTTTCGGTGGTTGTGTATATGAAATTCATATTTACAAACGCAGCCACGACACAAGCATAATTCTTCGGATAAAGCAACATCAAAAGAAAACTCTAACGGAATCAAAAGTCAGTGCTTTATTTACCACAAAGAACAAGGACTCCGTCCTTTTTTCTTTGCTTTAAGTTCTTCATTTCTTTGCTTCACAAAAATTTCTCAGTAGTTACCTCAATATTTATATTAATATTGATTGGATAATATTAATATTGATTGGAAAACATTACTAGCGCGTCTCACATCTGATCAAGCCATTAATACATTTTATGATACTTTATATGGGGTAATCAGATTGTATGTACCATTAATGCGTACTAAAAGCTCACACTTTCCTGTATGGTTTTCTTCTACGCTTATTCATATTTTTAAAAGTAAAGAACGAGCTTGGTTGAAATGGAAAAAGTACCACAATCTCTACGACTATGAAAAGTTTTCAAAGTACCGCAAGCTTTTTCACAGTGAGTCAATAAAGTGCTTCAAGAGTTACACACGTTCAGTCAAGGACAACATTCCTAAAAATGTTAAATAGTTTTGGTCTTATGTCGCTAGTAGGAAGAATAAGTCCAACTTTCCATCCCAGATGTACTTTAAAGACGTATCCTCTGAAAACCCCTCAGAAATATGTAACTTATTCTCAGCTTTTTTTGGTTCAGTTTACGAACCCTCTACCCTCGATCCCGACAATTGGCAACCATGCAATAACTATTCAGATAATTCCACTTACATATCTGATATATATATCACAGAAGATGTTATAAAAAGTGAATTAAACTCTCTAAATCCATCAAAAGGAGCTGGACCGGATGGTATACCGCCTAGTTTTCTTATAAAAACAAGTGGAAACATTTTCACCGCCTTGCATATTATTTATAATAAATGTCTACGGGAGGGAGTTTTTCCTAATACGTAGAAACAAGCATTTGTGGTACCGGTTTATAAAAGTGGTTAAAAATAATGTTGAAAATTACCGTCCCATTTCTATTATTTCTACCTTGGCGAAGCTTTTTAAAAGGCTTGTGCACGGTGTTTTGTACCCTCATATCCATCAACTCATTATACCCGAACAACATGGTTTTGTTGAACGGCGCTCTACTACTACGAATCTAATGATATTCACTAATTATTTATTTGAGAATATGGATCGTAGAGTTCAAGTGGACACCGTATATACTGACTTTCAAAAGGCATACGACAAGGTAGATCATAAATTGCTTTTAAAAAACTTGCTTTTAATGGAATACGTGGTAACTTGCT
Organism: Phalera bucephala; assembly: GCA_905147815.2. Lineage (NCBI taxonomy): Eukaryota > Metazoa > Arthropoda > Insecta > Lepidoptera > Notodontidae > Phalera > Phalera bucephala. The sequence continues at coordinate 4,882,926 of LR990616.1, forward strand.
TTGCTGGTTTGTGTCTTATATTTTTAATAGGACTCAAAAAGTTGTCGTAAATGGATTCTTATCTGATTCCATGATTGTCAATTCAGGCGTTCCGCAAGGATCTATTCTGGGTCCCCTACTTTTCGTGATATTTATAAATGATATAAAAGACTGTTTCGTGAATTCAAATTTTTTAATGTATGCAGATGATATAAAAATTTACAAAACTTGTAAAATTTCGCATGTTTGCTTCCTTTTACAGGAGGACCTTGATAGACTGAACGTCTACTGTGAGGCCAACAAACTCTTTTTAAGTCTGCATAAATGTCAAACCATATCATTCACCAAAAATAAAAATATAATTCAATTTAGATACGCCATTAATAACGTCTACCTAAATAAAGTCGACTCAGTTCGTGACCTAGGTGTTGTACTTGATTCATGTATGCACCTTAATATACATATCGAAAACATAATAAACAATGCGTTTCGAATGTATGGTTTCGTCATGAGGTCTACGTGTGATTTCGTGCGACCATCTACATTTCTATTATTGTATAAGTCTTTGATTAGATCACAATTAGAATACGCCGTCCCAATTTGGAATCCTTTTTATGCGAAATATAGCGAGAGGCTAGAATTAGTCCAAAAGAAATTTATACGTGCCATTAATTACAAATGTAATAATTCAAAGTTGCCCAATGAAATACTCCTAAAACGGTATAACATTCTGAGCCTAAAATCTAGACGCTTGCTTCTAGTTTCAATGATGCTGTACAGCCTTTGTAACAGCAAATTTGATTGCATGGACCTGACAAATAAACTGTGTTATATAGTACCCAGGCGTGTGCACAGGCGAGCGGTGCGCGTGCCTCGGTTATTTCACATTCAAAAATGCAGAACTAATGCCGGTGCGCGAGCGCCTCTACGTCATCTCGTAGAAACCTATAACGAACACTTCAGTGACAAAGACATTTTTGCCTTACCCAAACAACAATTCAAACGTAAGGCAAGTGAATTATTATTCATTGCAAACGATTAATCTTAAAGCATAGATTAACAGCCATACATGTCTCCTTCTTTCTTTCGTTCTGTGTAACTCCATTATTAATTCGCGGACAATGTTGTGGGTTGTATGTTTACATATACTATATAAAAGCTATCATTAGTGTAAGATATTATAACATATAACTGTTTTTTGTCCCTAATAAAATAAAATAAAAAAAATATTACGTCATCCATATTCAATTCAACTAATGCCCAGCTATTCCAACCCAACTATTATTCTTCCTCCACCTTCGACAGGAGAAATAGCACCTCATAGCCACTAAGTGGGCAGTTATCAAATAAATCGCCGGCCGAAACGATTATTCGGCCATCACTAGAACTGCCACAGTTGCCCACTCGGTTAACTGTGAAAAGACTTACGTCATCCTCTTTTATGGGTATGTGGGGTTTGATTATCAGCACTGAAAGTATATAAAAAAGCCATTATACCTATATCCCCCGAGTAGGTGTCAGAGGTGTACTTTGTACACCTACTTTTGCAGTCTGCCAGAATAGAGGAGTCTATTTCAATGATACTGGTCACAATTCCTGACTCCGGATTGCAACTTTTGTGTGTGAGTGTGTGTGAACGATCTACGCTGTTGGCCGCGGGGCCTTTACAGCTTCACCGGACAAGAGGGCGAGCGTGCAACCGTGCAAGGGGGCATCTAGCTCAAGGGCACCTCAAGGAGGAACGGCCTCGGCTTGAGGAGTCGCTATAGGGGAGGGCGTATACTAGGTGTCTCGTCGCGGGCAAAGGATTCTTCGACCTCACCGGCGAGGTTGAAGAATCTCTTGCCCGCCGGCCGGTGCAGAGCGCTACAACTGAGAAAAATACTTTCTTAGCTCGACACCAGGAATTATTCCTGTGTCGTGAGTGCGTTTACAAACACAAAATTTACATACACAAAAAACTCAGTCCGAAACAAATATTTGTTGGTCACCCAAAGATTTGTCCGGGCAGGGATCGAACCCGCAATTTTTGATCCAGTGGGCAGGGCGACCTAAGCTCTTAATCACTGGACCAACCGTCCGTACTCTGAACCCATGGCCACGTGTTCTGGAACTATGCAACACTAGACAGGCTATATTGTAAATGGGGAAGATTGTTTAAGGACCCTCTGTCGTATAATCAAAGCAGTACAGAAATCATAGGACTGTATAGGACTGTAATTGTAAGACTACCGCGGTAAAATGACCAGCGCGAGAATATTAACCGCAATAATAAGTTAAAAAAGAACACGAAGCCCCATATTAGGAATTATTTCCTGTATCGTAGATGCGTTTACAACCATGAAACTCACAAACACAAACAATTATTTGTGGGTCGCGCAAAGATTTGTCTCGTGTGGGGATCGAATATGCGACTCCTCGATCCAGTGGGCGAAACGACTTAAGCCATTAACCACTGGATTAAATCGTCCGTGAAGAGAACGTAAGACTCACCTCCGCGGTAACATTATTATGATGACGTTGTTCAGAACAAAATCAAAAGTTTTTTGTATGTAGAAAAAAAGTACTTATGAATAGTAAATAAAGACATAGTTTGTGATTACGTAAAACTCTGCCACCCCTTAATAATGTCATTCCTGTGAAGAAGAAGAGCATAAAACTCCACGGTTATTCTTTTAAAAATTAGTTTTACAATTCTTTTTGTATAGATTGCGTTCATGGGGTATGGGAGAACAATACAAAACGAGCTAGATACTTAAGTATAGATTATGCTTAAATGTACTTACACTTACGGCATCACATACAATCAGTGCCTACATAGTCCTTTAATATATAATAAAAAAAAATTGTAATAATAATGTAAAAAAAATCTTAGCAATAGTGCATTTCGACAGAAGATTAATCTTCTGTCGAAATGCACTATTCTCTTACATTCTTCAGAAGTTTCCTCGATTTTTAAATTTCTTTGCAACCTTTTCTCCATTCATACAGACACACAAATCTATAAACCGTGATTATAATAACATCTCATAATTCTAGTTGTGCAGTAAAGCGGAGCTGGATGAATGCGGTTGTCGTTAAGTCGAATTTTGTTTTCAAATTAAAATTAAAACCGGCCGCATTAAGGCCCGACGAATCGTTAGTCTTAATTTGAGTTGCCCGATGGATGAGGGCTGATTCACACAGGGAGTGTGAAGCTATAACTATGTTGTAATGATTTGTTTCTAATTATGAACTAATTAAGTTATATTGACATCACTAAACAACAGCACTATAGAGGATAGAAAAATTCGACGCTAGGCGTAGAGCATCTAGGCTTTAGGTGCTACCAGTAGTCAGTGCGTCGGTCAGTTTCACAAGTATTTATGTACGAAGTATACTGTAGTATAGTAGGTATTCTATAGTACACTGTTTGGTCTACACATTGTCTATATAGTACTTTCTATGAAGTATAAAATTTTGCTCGTTGGTCTAGCAATGCATGATACGGCTGGCGACCACGAGCTCATGAGTTTAAATCTTAGGATGGATAAAGTGTTATTAAGGTTTTTTCTATTGAAAACAATTACCCAGTCAGTTTCAATGTCTCAGTCACAAATGACATAATTCTATCAATCTGTATCATCACATCAGATTTGCGGGGTAAGCAGAGAAAACAGAGCTCCAACAGGTTCTTTCCGTATACACCTCTCTGAGTTTCTCCACTCTCATTACAAACTTAATTATGTTGCATTTAAATAAAAATATTAAAATAAATAGTGTTTTATGGACCTCATGATGATATCTGCTTAGGAGTCATGGGTAATAACCACAAAGAGTAAAAAACCGTCACCCTACACCGTCTATTCCTCTTAAAACCTCGCATTGTAGTATCGATGTTATTCTGTTTGGAAAAAGAATATGTTTTGATGCAGCCAAAAAATCTGAATACACACAAGACTACACATGAAATAAAACTATTTTACGGATTTTATCGCGGTTTATTATTGATTTTTAGTTCCCGACGTTTCGAGTGCTTTGCAGCACCCATGGTCACGGGAGGGACTGAGGTGTTAGACGTCCAAAAGGCATAGTTGTTCCGGGGTACCCTCAAACTTCTTAATTATTTTTGTTGGTCCGATCTACGCAGAATGAGCTCACAGTGTCTTGAGGTCTTGCAGTGTTATGCTTGGTTTTGGATTTGATTATATTAATTACCGGATCCCAAGTCGATGGAAGCACCCAGCCATCTTCTCTATTGAAATTAGGATGTTTTTTAATTTCAATAGCCTCGCGAACCATCCTTGGTAGGAATCGGTGTTCTTTCACGAGAATTTGTGGTCTATCAAATCTGATGTTATGGCGGGTGCGGTCAAGGACATGTTCACAGACTGCAGACTTCTTTGAGCGACGGTGTTTTAGGTCACACAAGGTGGTAAGAACTCAGTACACACAAGACTTCCAAATGTGAATAATTAATCATACTTTGGTGCATATCTTTGTGTACATTGCTGTACTTACCCTTAAACCTACCAAAAGCACTTAACAAACTCGTATCACTATCATATACTACTGACCACTCTGATACATATATCTCATGTACTATACGAGTGCAGGCGATAAAGTATAGCATCTGCTAGTGGCAGTGTAGTGCGTGCTCTAAATTGAAATGCACAGTCAGCTTCGAGCGTGATTGACGAGCGCCCGCGGTAAGCAAATACGATACGAGTTCATGTACTTACACTGTCCGATTGTTACTAACTAGTTTTATTTGAGTGATCATGTAATGATTAACACATATAAAAAAAGAAAAGCAAATTCTTTACCAAATTATAAAGATAATAGTCCTGCTAAAAAATATGTATACTAATACATATTTTTTTCTGGATAAAAATGAAGTCCACATTGACCTAGTTGACGTAATTGTGAAGACTGTCTGAACATCGTGACAATAGGCTCACCCTATATCACATAAGGACCCAACATTTTGAGTATGTGAGTGTTACATCTCTACAATTACTATACACCTCCGCTTTGGTAATCTATATATTAATACGTGAAGCAAAAACTTTCTACACATTTTTACGAAAATTGCGCGGACGGAGGAGTATGAAATTTCCCACGCTTATAGTTTATATAGAGAAGGAGTGCAGAATGATAATATTTTTTAAAATTACGCATAAAACATACATTAAATCAATGAAAAAAACATTACACACACTACCATGTATTTGACACAATACACGTCAAATTGATGTTTGTCTTTAATAGTATTTGTCTATAGTCTTACTGAATGTAAATTATAACCAGCTAACGATGAAAGAGTAGGTCGAATATCGACCTATGGGCAACCACCAGTAATCTAATGATTATATTTGTGACGGTGTGTATTGTTTTTAATTTTCAAAAAATCTCAATAGTATTTCACTAATGCGAACATGAAACTAACCTTTACTTTAGCTCGTTCGATATTTTGTTGGGTTTCATACGATTCATCTGTCTGCTAATCAATATAAAAGCAGACAATTAATTATAAAAATACGTAGGTAAATATTTCTCTTTCCCTCGTAAAATTTCTTTTTTTTACATATGCATAACTCTACCAATACGCATCGATGGGACCATTACTCGAGGGTTCCTTAATTTGTCGTATCGTAATCGTGTCGTTGCATATAAAAAGCAAAATCGTTCACCGTATGCGAGTAAATTTGCACATTCGTCGGTAATTATCGGCAGACTGGCACTAGACATTATGATGGCATGCATCACAAGCTAGATACCGTAATGTTTTTATCGTTCTACTTATTAAGTATGCTATCACCATATTTGTAATTTTTTTTTCCAGCAATAAATCAATATTGTACTGTATGTTCACTGGATGCGGAAGAGAGGAGTCTCCTAATACAGGAACTTCACACTTAAAATGAGACCCTCACACCCGAGCAATGTTTTACAGGTTGTAACAGAATAAAAAAAAATTGATTTCTGACTAAAAGTTATTTTACTTCATTGATTAACTGATAATGATGAATGATGATGCTAGCTTAAGTAATGCTTTTACCAAAGAAAGTGGACACAGAAAGCGGTGTCGAAATTTCTTAGTAAATAAAATAAGTTCGTACGTTTGTAGCGCACCTTGCAGCTTGATATCACAAGGTCCTGGGTTACACTTCTCTTTTCACCTCAACTGTTATTATTTATTCACATTTTTTATAATTTTCGCTAAGGTTCCTATACTTTTTATTTAGTGAAGTTTCTTTAGTTATTATAATTTCGATTTTTCGACCATCTCTGTGCTTCGAAAAGGACATTAAACCATTAGTCCCGGTTACCATTTCATGTAGCACTTGCTGAGTTGAGTTGGAAACTTATAGGTGGCCACAAATCTACATCCACCAAACCACTGTAGATCCGCTTGGTAGAGTACGACCCACCTCTCTATCATCTCGATTTGTGAGAGACCTTGGCTCAACAGTGAGACAGGATAGACTGATTGCAAATTCAAAAGCTTTTTAAGTAGAGTACATTGACTCCAAAATACTTACGAGCAATCGAGAGATATACTTTAGTGGATACTTAAGAATCTACCAACATTTATGAACTGCCTAAACTTTACCCCAACAATTTCGACGTCGATTGACGATCGTGTCGTCCTTACATCGTGGCATGTAAAAACTAACACGTGGGGTTATTAAATTTGCACACGCGCCGCTAATCATCGGAACCCTGGCAGACTCTCCTCCCATTTATCAGTAGTAGACTAACAAAGGTTTGTTCGTTGTAAATCATCTCGTTAATAAAACGCTGACTTGTACATTATTGTTTTTGGAATATTACACGTTTTGGAGTAAGGTTAGAAAGGGAAGGGATTTACGTGTTAATTTGAATAAATATTAATCGCTGTAACCATTGATATATTATTCGCACTAGACTACGGATACGAGGAAATGCGTAGCAGGACCAAAGTCACTGACATAGCACTCGGATCTTAAGTGGCAGTACGTGGGGCACATCGCTCGTAGACCTGACGGCCGATGGGGCAGAAAAGTTCTCAAGTGGCGACCACGTACCAGAAGACGAGGAGTGGGCAGGCTCCCTACAAGATGGACCGATGACCTTGTGAACATCGCGGGTAGAAGCCAAAAACAGCCGCGTTTGCATACACTTACGCATTTAAATCTAATCTTAATAGCAATTGTAAGTATTACATGTAAATTATTAATGACCTATGTCGGAAGGAAGATAGACTAAACAGATATACAATGCGAAAGTGGAAGGTTGTAGGTAGACCTAGGCTAGACTATCTTTACATAACCAAATAGACCGTGTCTTATCTAAAGGGAAAGTTAAGAGTCTCCGTAACCGGCGAGCGTGTATGAGAATGAAGGAAGCCAGAGAGGTATGTAAGGAAAGAACCTGTTGGAACTCTGTACTCTTTGCCTACCCCGCAGGGGAGCTGGCGTGATGATATAAATAGATAGATAGAATAGACCTCAAATCTCTTTATTATCGTAGTTCTAACAAACTATAGTTTTTTGTAACGCGTGCTCACGTTTGTTGAATCGAAGCAGTTCGAAATACGACCATATCCATAGTTGCTCTCGTGTTTCAGGCCGTTTTTACCGACTTTTAATCTGATACAAACAATATATCGATGGCTCTAACGGTCGTTTTCCTGGAAGATTCAGGCATGTCAGCAGCAGTTTACAGAATACTTATCTTATATATTATGACTTATTGGATGAGGACTTGGTCCGGTGCTCAGGACGTGAAGCCGCTGTATTATACGAGTTTTATTGTAGTTAGTAGTGTAGTTGAGTAATCGCATGTTCGTACCCCAAACACGACAAAGGCCTCCCATAAGAGTAGGTATTGCCACAAGTAGGTACTGACTCTGTGCATCTCACCTTTATCTACCTTCACCAGGTCAGCGGTCAACGAAATAACCCACGAAATAGTAGTTTTCTTTATGCTATAGGTTCATCCTGTGGGAGCCGTCAGTACTCCACGGGGATGTCCCACTAATGTTTAGAATATCATAAACTATTTATACCTAAAATACACAGGGCTCGAACGCGACGCACTATTTACTATCACCAGAAACCACAAATCCGAAAAGGTACGCAAATAAAACTATCAAAACAGTAGCTACCCATATTCTATGACCTAAGTCGCTATTTCCATATGCATGAATCCCAGACGAACATACTTGTACTGTTATTTATGTATACTATACGTCGCTATATTATCTACCGTATGGTGTTGGGAATAGGGTGGTTAATCGAATGGTGGAATTCTCGAGAGTCCATTTGACTAGCACACATTAGTAAAAGTTCCCCAAGCTCTCGATGTAATGTGACCATGGGGAGGGATTTGATGGATACGTTCTTGTTTCTGAAAAGTGTAAGTCACTAGGTATTTGTGTGGATATAAGTTCTGGACTTTTCTATTTCCATGCATATCGGAGGTATTTTTTCAATGTGAAACATTGCATCTTAGTATTGGGCACGGGGACTCCTCTCAAAGTGAGAGGGTTTAGGCCATAGTCCATTACGCTGGCAAAGTGCGGCTTGGTGAACTTTACACACCTTCGAGAAACTCTTAGGCAGGTTTCCTCACGATGTTTTCCTTCACCGTATTTTTTTTTTATATTATTTTTTCGCATTACAATAATATTTATTAACAATTTCCATTAACAAGCTTCGGATTTAATATGATAAAGTGTTAAAATTTGCACGTAAGTAATAATTTACTAAAATTTAGGGATAAAAATCTACCCAAAATAGTGTTAAAGTATTTAAAAGATTGGACATCGCAAACAAGACCACAATATTATTTATTTTATTTTTATTTATTTATGACACTTACAAAGAATAGTTTTAAAACGTGCACATTATTTATGTTAAATTTTCACCACAAAAATATATTAAATTTCTATTACATCAATAAAAACAAGACAACACGCATATCCAAAAGATATAGAGATAAGAGAAACAGAGAAACTAAACACCCTAGGACACATTACAACGGCAAAAATCTCCACCATCCGTCCATAAATTCACCCAAACCATGGCCACCCTACTTCTCACTATCCGAAATAAAATATTTATAGAACTGAGAGCACTTTTTCTCTTTGATTCAGTGGTTTTATTGGCCGAACCGTTTCGCGGTAATAAATGCGGCAGGGGTGGCCCCCCTCAATAAATAAAATTAGTCACGACGAATGATTCTTTTAAGTTGATTCCAGTCATATCATTGATATAGCGTTTTATGGTGTTAGGGCTATCGAACCGGGTGTAATATAGATAATTTTTATTGGAAATATCTCGACGTATCCCGTTTTTATGGTCGGTTTAGTCGGGTAGATAAACTATTGTTTGTAATATTTGTGAGGTTTCAGGATAAGCATGGAGATATGTGAAGGTATATTTTGTGAGATGTAATCTGTTTGTCCACCCACTATTTGGTATAATGATATATGGAAGCTTGTTTGTTTACATTGGAATTACTTGTTTAAGGAATAAAATTCGACTTAATTTTGAGTTAATCTCGCTTTTATACATAATATTATTTGTAACTGAAACTGATTATAGTGAATTTTAAAACTATTTTTCGGATTTTATCGCTGTTACGGGAAGGACCATGGATACTGCAAATCAGTCGAAACGTCGGGAACTTAAAAAGAAATTGTTTCATTTCATGTGTAATCTATCTATCTATCTATAACCTCACGCCAGATCCCTTGCGGGGTAGGCAGAGAGTACAGAGTTCCAACAGGTTCTTTCCTTACATACCTCTCTGGCTTCCTCGGCTCTCATAGCTTCATGTGTAATATTCGCGTAAATCAAAGAACTCAGTACTGGTTATAGAATTAAGTAATCATAAGAACACACCGTCACGCCTATATTCCCCAAGCGGGGATGGCAGAGGTGTACTAAGTACACCCACGTTTCGCCGACGATGTTAGGTCCCATGTAATAGGGGGTGAGCCTATTGCCATATACCGGGCACAATTCCAGACTCCGGACTCGCACTGGGAAGTTTTCGTTAGAAAAACTACACTTGTTCGACCTAGGATATGAACCCAGGACCTCGTGATCCAAAAGGGATGCGCTTTGCCACCAGACCAACGAGGCAGTCAACTAACATAAGAAGATTATTATATAATAACAGAGAGGTAAAATCATAGAGAGACTGCCTTGTTGGTCTAACGGGTAATGGTGCGGCCAGCTATCATGAGCTCCTGGTTCGAATTCTAGGAAGGACTAAGTGATGTTGGGGTTTTGCTATCCAAAAAATATATTCAGTAGGAATCTATATTACATCGTCAATAGGAATCCTCTATTAGATTGGTACCTAACATGGTCGATGAAATGTGGATATACTCGGACAGAGTACAATTCATAGAGAATAGGTCATAATCCACCACGTAGACTCGGTGCGAATTGTTGGTGACAGGTTTATAGGCACCTGCTGTTGGAACTTCCAAATTCTATAAGCCTTCCACCTCGGCGTAACGACTACCTTATGAAATGGCAACCAATAGGAACAGCCTATGGCGCGGGGCCGCTCAAATGGTTCTGATGTTCTCTCATCTCAGACTGAACGAGCTGTACCTCGCTTACCTTAATGGTCGCGAACGTTTCTTACTAATGATGTAAATAATATCGCTATCCCAATGGAATAAGGACATAATTACTAAAGCAAAATAGGACAAAATAAGGTTTATAGTTTTGGAATTAGAGTCCTAATTTAAGTAACCAAAATTTTGACTGCCAATATGTCACTACCAACCCTATAAACTAACCCTTAATGTGACCTCACACACGAAATTATTTAAAGTAAATTTATTAAATCAAAAGAATCCCAGTATCAGTCCGAATTTCGTCTGGTATATGGTAATAGGCTGGTAATAGGCCTAACATTCGGCGAAAAGTGTATACACACTATACCTCTGGCCACCCCCGCTGAGAGAATATAGGCTTAACGATCTTAAAAAATTTGGAATGTGCCCTTTTTACCTGGGAAAAATCCTGCATTGGACTTCCGCGAGCTTCGGGCATGTCAGATTCCTACCGACTTAAAAACCCAGGCTGGCCGACATCAGCACTTAGGAGTGGCTCCGGGATCTCCGTATGGAATGCACCGGTGCCCCTCTAGTGCCAGTTAAACTAGCCAAAATTTTGAATTATGTCACTACCAACACCAACCCTATAAACTTACCCTTAATGTGGCCTCATACACGAAATCATTTAGTCCGCCACAAACCTACAATCTACTTTAAATCAACCCACCATACTAAACTAGCAAGCATTTTGAACCAATTATGTATTGAACTTTTGTTGGTTCACGTTTCCAAAGATTATGTTTGTACATGACGGAGTGATTAATGTCGTGACGATCACGCTGCGATGACGTGACGTGACGTGAGGGGTGTCACGCGATAAGTATAGGTAAGGTTTGAGGGGGAAACTTTGTGGTCAATATTACCTTTCTTGTAGGTAAGTGTTCTTGGGAAAATTTAAGGGTTAATTTGGTGTTTAAGTTTAATCTATAAACACCGTCACGCTTATATTCCCCAAGCGGGGGTGGCAGAGGTGTACTGAGTCCATCCACTTTTCGCCGACAATGTTAGGTCCCATGTAATAGCGGGCGACCCTATTACCATATACCGGGCACAATTCCAGACTCCTACTGGGAAATTTTCGTTAGAAAAACTACATTTGTCCGACCTAGCATTTGAACCCAGGACCATGTGATCACAAAGCAATGCGCTTTCCCACTAGACCAACAAGGCAGTTAAGTTTAATCTCTCTATACTTATATCTTCACGCCAAATGTCTTGCAAGGCGAAAAAGAAAGTATAGACCTCTGGCTTTCTTCGCTCTCTGAGTAATGTTGCTTAAATTTTAATACCACTGAACTCTTTACTACTAAGTCATCCGTCAACACATAATCTCACTCCACTATTCTCTGAGTACCTAATTCTAAGAAATAAATGAAACGCATTTCATAGTAAAGTTATTAATCTGCTTCCTGGATGAAAGAACACTCAATAAGGGTTAGTTTAAGTGCCGTTTCAAGTAGTTAATTAATCTTTGGGTTTAACTTAAACAGTTGAGAAGTGTGTTCACTTCACGTACCAAATAGAAATATGGTGTGGATTGATTTTTATGAAAACAATGGAAGCAATAATGATCTTGAATGTTTGATGGTGTTAACTATGTTTTAAGTTCTTATTTATAAATAAACTGTAAACAAATGCTTAGTGTTTCAATTGATAATTGTTTTTAATGGCTTAAAATATATGAATAATATGTCATATGTGACTGCCCCTATGGTCTAGTAGCAAAGTGTTGCTGGCAGGGGAATCGGCGTGAGGGGCAGTATCCTCCTTCTGCGAGACTGTGATATGCCAGAAGGAGGAGGCCGAGCGGGATCGGGAGAGAGCTGATCCTGCTCGACGAAGGCGACGGCGCCGAGGCGGGGGCACAGCCTGCCCAGGCTCCCCACTTAATAACCCGGGGCTTAAGAATAGGGGCTAACTCGCATCCCCCGCCGTAATATCTTGCACCCCCCCCCCTGCAACAACATCAGCAGGGGGGCCTTCGGGGTCGCGGACGCAATGGGCGGGGGCCCTGACCGTCCTTCACGAGCGACCCCGAGGAGGACGGCGGCGTGGTGTGGCCCACGTCGCCGTGAGCATCGCGTCAGTGCCGGGGGGAGCGTGTCACCAAGTCGCCCTCCAATGGCGGGCTCGTTAAAGCGCGGCACAAGAGGGGCACCGGTGCGTTCCATACGGAGATCCCGGAGCCCCTCCAAAATGCTGATGTCGGCCACCCTGGGGTTTTTAGTCTGTAGGAATCCGACATGCCCCAGGAGAAAAAAAAAAGAGCAAAGTGTATCGTTTTGTGATCACGAGGTCCTTGGTTCAAATCCTAGGTCGTACATGTGTAGGGTTTCTAACGAAAACTTCCCAGTATGAGTCGGGAGTTTCGAATTGTGCCCGATATATGGCAATAGGCTCGCCCCTTATCAAGTCTTGCAGTAACCGGCATCAACGGCTTAGGTGCTCATAAATTAAATTATTACAAACGGTCACCCACCGTTGCTTAACCTTGGTGATCACTACAAAGACGATACCACAATAATAAAACGTCGATAACGGACTTAAATCTTTTGAATAAGTGGCTCTTAAGTAATCTTCTCACTATAAATATATCAAAAACAAATTACATAATATTCACTGCAAAACACAAGAAAATATCACACTATTCGCCCCTAACAATAAACAATAAACAACCAGATAATTAACAAGGTGGACAAAGAAAAATATCACGGACTAATCTTAGACAATCACCTAACATGGAAACCACATATTCAAAAGATCAAATCAAATATATCTCTCAGGTGCGTTGCGCGGTATTATAAGGTGTTTTCCGCGAAAAATACGTTATAATATATATTATTCACTTATAAATCCACATTTAGATTATCTTATAGAAATTTGGGGCACAACCGCTAAAACTAATCTGGAACCATTACAAAGAGCTCAAAATAAACTGATAAAAACATTATTTCATTATGATTACAACACACAAACAAAGAAAATATATAGAGAGACTAAATTATTGAATATAACTTAATTATACTTATATAAAACTTGCATATTGATACTAAAAATATTAAATAAAGATATACATACACAAATAACTTTCACAAAAAAATATCAAGTACATAAGATTAGGTTAAGATGTGCAAATGACATTCATTTGCAAAGACCACGCACTAATTACGGCAAAAGTAGTGTGACTTATGAAGGTGCCAAACACTATAATAAATCGCCAAATAATATTAAGGCAATAAAATCAATGGCTACATTTAAGAAGCAATTAAAATTATGTTTCAAAAACTTCCGATACCAAAATTTAACCTAAAACCATGACACATCTAGTTGAGCTTATCTTTGTTAATTTTAACAACATTCAACGTACTAGTTTAAATCTCCCTTCTTTTATTTTAACTTTTTATTTTGATGTTTTAAGTATTTTGACAGACGATTTAGCGCAGTGGTTAAGAGCTTGAGCTGCTCCGCCCGCCGACAAATCGTTGTGTGTGATCCACAATTATTTGTTCCGGTCTGGGTATTTGTGTTTGTGAATTTTCATGTTTGTAAACGCACCCACGACACAGGAATAAATCCTAGTGTGGGGCTACGTTTTTTAAGAAAAAAAGAAAAGAAAAAAGAATTATAATTAGTTTGAATTTATTATTGCTTACTTGTTTGTTTTGTTTTTTATTATTTTACAGTAAAAGTTGTCACCATTTTATTATGAATATTGACATAAGTGCCGAAATTGTAGTTATTCGTTAGTTTCAAGTGGTTGGTAGTGTATTTGTGTGCCAATGTAAGTTATGTAATTATCAACTGTGCGCCGGACCAACACAAAATATGATAACTACACAAATTGTAATGGAATTCTCATGTAAGTGAATAACTGTTATTCTTATGAGAATAAAGATATCTTAAACCTCATATAGTATCTATACTACTCGAATATTTATCTCTACTTCTATAACAATTGTACAAACTCCTCAACACGCACCCCTCTTTTATTTCTCTAAGATTATAGTTTGAATAATAGCGATATTATTTTTAATACACAGTGGCCAACCAAGTTAAAATCTTTATAAATGACAATACAGTCTCGTAGTAGAACATTAACAACCGATATTCAACTTTAAGACGATGTCGTTAAGTCGTTTTGGCCGAGGACGACAGTTTCACAGGGAAATAAAAAGGATTATTGTTAATGGGCATGCAGCTTAAAGCATTTGGATTCGTTTACACGTGTTTATAGTTCGTATTTACGGAAGTCTATATTTGAGGGATGGGGCTTTGAAAATGGCGGAATTGCAATAGTTATACGATATAATAATAATAATAGCCCTTGTTTTCTTTCCATAATTTACAATAATCCTTGCACCTGCCGGGGTCAGTTCGCTGGTTATGTTTCTTCATTTTCAGCAAGTGATCTCAGCAGGGGGCTTACATAACATTAGCTTCTCGCAATGGGCCTCTACGTGTTGGACTCATGTCCCCATGCAAGCCTTTCAAAGGTCCGGGTAAAGCCCGTGAATATCAGCGAGATACATAATAATAATGTCCGTCCCCTTTGAAATAGTCAGGTTTTTGTCCATCAAACCTCATTTATATAGCCCTTGTTTTCTTTCCATAGTTTACAATAGTCGTTGCACCTGCCGTGGTCAGTTCGCTGGTTATGTTTCTTCATTTTCAGCAAGTGATCCCAGCAGATGACTTACATAACATTAACTTCTCGCAAAGGGCCTCTTCGTGTTGAACCCATGTCCCCATGCAAGCCTTTCAAAGGTCCGGGTAAAGCCTGTGAATCTCAGCGAGATACATGAATAATAATAATAATATTATCAGCTTATAAAGGTGAGAGAGGTGAGGTCACACTTCCCCACGCGGACCCAGTGCGGTTTGGTGGAGGCGGGTTTGTGGCCACCTGCTGTTGGAACTTAACAAGCCGCCTATAAGGCTTCCAACTCGGCTTAACGTCTACTACTTTAAGTGGTAACCGGGACCAACGGCTTATCGTGCCTTCCGAATACTCTAATATGAAAATGCCACAAACGGTCACTCATCTCAAGACAACCGAGTCGAACGGTACTTCACCTTGGTGATCGGTAAGATAAGATACGATATGTTTATATTTTTTAACAGTAGATAGGTACAAACTAGGGTCCTTCTAATAAATTTTATAAAAGGCTTGTGTCTAAAGTTTTCTACACCTGGATTAAATATCTATACCATTACGCCAGCTCCCTTGCGAAGCAGACAGAGACAATAGAGATCCAACAAGTTCTTTCCTTACAGATCTCTCTGGCTTCCTCCACTCTCATAATTCGTCTCATACACGATTGCAGGTTTTTTTAATAGAATAATCAACTTTGTCCAGCCTAGGATTCAAACCCTCTTTATTGCTACCCGCATCATGCACCACAGACAAAGAGGTAATAAATACTATATTTTAAGAGCAAAATCTAAGATAGTAGACGAGCCCGCTCACTTCGAGGCTCCAAAAAGAAGCGGATTCAAATCAAAGTTAGTCTTAAATAAACACTTCTGCGCGTCGCGGTTAATTCTGGGTCGTCGAGTGATTTGTTTCTATATTCCCGAGTGCATTCGTTTACGTCAAAACGTGTGTTTTAAAGGAATACAGACAGCCTCCTGTTTAACACTCCAGCAGGGCTATCACAGACGGCGCGTCGTGACATATGTCACAGATTTTACTGCCCTAGGCAGTGAGTTAATCTCGTCATTATACATCAATTTACTTATGTAACAGTTTGTATGCACAAAAGAATAAAGATACCCATTTTGTCTTATATGCTTGCTTGGCTTGTCGTGACAAAAGTTTTATACGAAAAACTCATTTCAGCAGGACTAACTCGGGCGACAAGACGTTTTTCTAGCGGGACAAATTGTCGGCCCGTGATTCGAATGTGTCTTATATGCTTGCTTGGCTTGTCGTGACAAAAGTTTTACACGAAAAACTCATTTCAGCAGGACTAACTCGGGCGACAAGTCGATTTTCTTGCGGGACAAATTGTCGGCATGTGATTCGAATCTTGTACCCAAGTCAAAATAGTTTTGTCCACACGTCACTGAGGTGCTCTAGGAGTGATCGTAGTGTACGGTAAGGTGTATTTCGTAGTTATAGTAGGTGTATAGATATTTTATGAGTCTATACACACTACACAGGATTGAAATTATTTCTAACAATCCTACATGTATTTAATAATGTAGCTTTTTAAGGAGACGAGTTTTCTCGATTCAAACTTGTCACGGCACGCGATGCTTGCTGTAAGATAAAATGAGAAAACTCAATTCAAGAATTGTATTGTATAAACATAATTATTTTGACTTGCGTATAAGGCTTCAATCAGGAGCCGACGACATATTGTCCCGCGCGAGAAATGTCTTGCCCGTGCCAGCCCTTATTCTATTTATATTTTGTGAGTATTAGTTGATTTCGGTATAAAACACTCATGTTCTCTTGTTTGTTAAAAGTCGCTGTTGATTTAATCTCGTCTGGATAAGATTAAGTTTTATGTAAAGGTAAGGTAAATCTTTAACGTAGACATAAACATAGTAAATCCTAATTGATTTTTAAGAATGTTTAGGTAATTTCGTAATTAGAATTAATATATTTTTTCTCTATCATTCCGTCGGGTGAAAGTTATAAAAATTTAATAATTTTTAAGCGCTCTTGTTGGCCTATACAAATAAAATATGTTGACTTTGACTTTTGGTAGATTGCCTCGTTAGATAGTAGTGTATGGTATGACTGGCAATCACAAAGTCTTGGATTCTAACGCTAGGTCGGTCACAATGTTATTAGAGTTTATCTATCAAAAAATTTCAATAGCAATCGGTTGTCTAGAATGTTGAACTGGTCCTCTTTTATATTGGGAACAAGAATCGCCAGCTAATGTGATTGTACAGTTTCACCTTAAGCAATATGCCGCTGCGTACTTTTTTACCGATTTAAAAATATATTAAATACAGTTAATGAATTTTGATATATACTGTCAGGGAAGCTTTATTATTCAGGATATTATCAGGATATTGTTTTGAAATGTTTCTTTTTTATTGCATTATTATTTATTATTATTATATTAATTGTTGACCTACTGGAGTAATTGCCACAGGTTCTTCCTGTGGCAACAATAGTTTTATACTCATTTTATTCTTTCCAATCATAAACCATTGAATGGAACCATAGTATCATATAGACGAACATCAAACACTAAACTGCTGAACGAAACTTTAACGTCCCCCGAAATCACACATATCGATAGATCCCCTCACAACTGCGGCAATTTATAGCGATGGCGATTGTTGCCCGATCACAGCTTATTAAATCAGCTTACTCTTTGGAAAACTTATCACTAGTCCCATATTATCAGAAGACTAGTAATAACAAGATATTATGTCGTTATCACTAGTCTTTTAATAAGAGGTCGTCAGATTACTCTTTGGGAAATTATCATTAGGCTCATGTCTCCGTCGTAAGGAAACACATTGGAGCTGAATCGCAAACTTATTATATTACTTGTAATCTAGAAATAGTAACAATATAATACTCTATCTATATCATCACGCCAGCTCTCTCGCGAGGTAGGCAGAGAGTACAGAGTTCCAACAGGTTCTTTCCTTTCATACCTCTCTGGCTTCCTCCACTCTCATAGTTCGTCTCATACACACTCTCAATGTAATAATAATACACGATATATTAAAAATAGTATCAAAGACAAGCTATGTTTTTGTAGGATATTCTCCGTGCATGCCACGTATCGATCCGGTGGTAGATTAGTAGATAGATTAGATAAAACAAATACAGTGATGATACAAAATATATGACATGAGTTTGAGTTTAGGTTTGAATTCTGATGTACTTTGTAGATGCAATTAGCGACTGACCAAAAAACTTACGGTAAAACTACTGCGCTGCCAAGTTACAAACATTTTGCTTATTTATTATTTCCGTATTTGAAGTTGTTTTATTATAACCACGTAACTTGCAATGGAAAATATCATTCATGTAGATATTTCTGTTCTCCATTAGCAGTAACGACCGTAGAAATTCAACTTGGCTACGGGAGCCGTTCATATTTCTCTTTTGCCCCCAAGGAATTAATTAGGCATCTAATACCCGTTCCCGTACATAATTTTGAAGGGCAGTTGAAATTTATTAAAACAATTTATACAGTTTAATTTATACAGTCCAAGTTCTCATCGACTCGCACTAAGTGACCCCCTGGCGTGAGTGACCTAAGTAGTTAGGAATTTTAAATAATAAGTTATGAGTAGTTGAGCACTAATGAACTGTGAGTGTAGTTTTACTCTGTGTGAGTACCCTTAGCGTTAACGGACACAATAAATCTGTAGTGTGATTGGTTGATCGCTAGAGGTTTGATAGGTACAAAAAATGCGCACACAACTAAGGTTAGTACACACGGAGCATAGTCACCGCACTGCGTGAAATTCGGGTTTAACCAGCCCAGTATTTTGGGAGGCAAAGATTCCTATTTCAGAATAATTTACATACTCTCTAAAAACCCATTAAAATACATTTACAAAAGAAAACATTGGTGTTCATTTGTGGGTTGTTTTGTATTTGAGGTGGTTTCGTGAGGAAAATCGACTTCCTATGTAGTGTATGACCCCCCCTACCGGTATCCCACATATAAAGACCTACACACAATGTTAAATGGAGCAGTTTAGCAAATAGGTACATGAAAAACGTCAACTCGTTATTTTTCATTTATTGATACCCCAACAGCCCACAATACATTATATAATATTCGCCATAAGTTAAAGCAAACTTAGGCGGCAACTAGTCTGGTAACAACACCGCTTCGCAGTTAGCGTAGAGTAATCCAGCTGTTCCAAGCTGTGGCTGGGTCGATGAGACCGCACCGCCGCGCTTGGGTTAAAATGTTTTCCGTGTACAACTCGTCACGGTTGTCACCTGGCCGCGGACGAGCCCGACGCGGCTAACATAAACTATTGCTGATTTTGTGAGGGACCGCGCAGGGTCAGCTCATTGCAATCCGGTAATGGATTTATTGTTGACAAATATTGTTGTTTTGATTAGAATATTTTGGGGTTTATTTGTAGGAGAGCGATTTGGTAGGGTTTGTAAAATCTGTATGGAAATTTATTTTGAATTTGATGTTAAGTAAGAAATAATTATACTTAGAAGGCATTGTTGTCTTATGTATCTTATGTCTGAGAAAATACCGATTCGGTTGCATATTGGTCATGGGTTTGTTTTACGGGGTAAAGACGCTAGTTAGATCAATTATCAAAGTTGAATTCTTTACAATTGCAAAAAATGCCTCAATTTTTATTTAATACATATTTTATTGCCAGTAGACGTAAGTCATAGTCCTCCACAGTACTTGGAACTACAAAGAAACCAGCCATTGAAAATTATTACATTTTCGTCTAACCCTACCGACTATTCTTTCATATATTTTTTTCTTCTCTTTATTAAGATAACATGGCCTCACACTAGGAATTATTCATGTGTCGTGGGAGCATTCACAGACATGAAATTCACATGCACAAACACTCAGACCGAAACAATACTTGTGTTGTGTCAAATTGTGAAAAAACCGCTCTAATCGCAGAAATCGAAATTATTATGATTTCTATGGGTCTATACTATCCAATACCAATAGAAAATTCTATATGCGATTCTATCTATATCATTATCATGATCGCGAGATCCTTTGCAAAGTAGGCATAGAGTACAGAGTTTAAATACCAACAAATTCTTTCCTTCCATACCTCTCTATCTTCCTCCATTCTCATGTATCTATTTCATCACGCCAGATCCCTTGCGGGGTAGGCAAAAAGTACAGAGTTCCAACAGGTTCTTTCCTTACATACCTCTCTGGCTTCCTCCACTCCCTCCTCCTTCTCCCTCTCATACACGCTCGTCGGTTTCGGAGACTCTTGACTTGTCCTTCAGATAAGACTCGGTCTATTTGGGCATAGTAAAATAGTCTACGTCTTTCCCCGTACCTACATCCTTCCACTTTCGCATCGTATATCTGTTTTGTCATTCTTTCTTCTGACATTCTTTGTATATGCCCAAACCAACAGAGCATACCCTTTCTCATCTTAACACCGATACTATCTTTTATACCTACTCGCTTTCTTACTACGCTGTTGCGAATACGGTCGGTCAACTTCACTCTCATAGTTCCCAGTATATCTGTTTTGTCATCGTTTGCGAGATTCTTTCTAAAAGTCCGAACCACCGGAGCATACTTTTTTCATCTTTACACCGATATTCAATTTCAAGTAAAAATCCAATAGAAATTCCAAGTGCCGTCCAGTTCGGTCTGCGTGGTTCCTACCAAGCATAAAAAGGCACTATCGGTCAAGACATGCTTTACATTCTAGCCCTCAGACGCGTCACGTAGCGGTGCAACCGAGCCGAAAATATTAATATTCCATGCGCCGATAGGGTTGCCAACGGTTGGTAACATGTATATAGGTAATTGAAATATTTTAATTTCAAAGCAATTTCATTAAATTTATTGCCACATTGTTGCGTTTTGATGTTGGAAATAGTTTTTTTTTATAAAAAAGTTGCATAGTTAACAATTTTGTTGCACTGCTAATGATATGAACATAGTGTGAGAGTTTTCTCAACCACAGCTTTTCCTAAGATGACGTACTATTTATCCATTGCATGCGCCCCACATTTTTCTTTTAAAATTATTTTAAATTTGCTGACACGTTTTAACCACGTTTAGTACCAATAAAGCGGGCAATTTTAAAAGGCTTGCATGGGATCATGGGTCCAACACGTAGTGGCTCTTTGCGAGAAGTTAATGTTATGTAGGACACCTGAACAAGTATTAGATGATGATTGAATTTAATTATTATATGTGTTGGCACACATTTGAAGAGTACGCACCTTTTTATATGAGACACATTGTCGTGTCGTGCCAGTCAGTCGCCCGTCGCTCGGTATTCGAGACGATCAGGGAGGTAATAATAAATATAGTACCATGAACATAGTATTTTATTTACACCAGAATTATGAAGTCAGCTGGAATGCACCTCAGCAGCAGCTTTGTAGCCAATATTATTCGCCCCCAAATATGTAATACCTACAGATGGAAAAATGAAGGAACTCTTGGACAGCCCTACCATCCAATAGGACCGCTATTTATTTACAGCACCATTCCAGGGTTAAGTATACGTTACGTGAAATTTATATCGCTTGGTTCGACCGACCACCGTGGTAGGTATAGGGTTATATAAAAAACTAGTTATTTTTTATAATAATTATTATGGGCTTTTGAAATGCCCTGATTGTCAATTATGATGTCGAGATGATTGAGTTATGGCTATGAGTAAGAGGTACAGTCAGCGATATAAGAATCTGATCATTTTCAGATTCTCATACCACTTGCACCCTTGTTTTTCATCGAGACCGTTATTATTCTTGATCTAAATAATAATATTTAAATATATTTTTATACATATTATTAAATTTTTCATAATTTATGAAGATACTATAATTAGAACCATACTTGTTGTCCGTCGCAAGTGTTGTTAATGCGTTTATTTTCCATACGAGTATCGTATTTTAAACCTGAAAACACCATCAAATGGATACTTTCTATGCCCCTGCTTCACCGAAGTCGTAATGCGTTAATCAACAAGTTAACAAAAACATTACACAGAAGTAACCAAAATTTTAGTTCATTAATTGAGATGTGGCAACGAGTAATTTTTATCGCCTCATTTGAAACGCATATAACGCAGGCGTTTACAGTGATGTTAACGCAGGTTAAGTAGGAACATAATAAATCATTTCCAACAGCAAAAGCACTAACACTTGAGGAAGCATCACTTACACTTTAATGCGAAGTGATTTGTATCACGAGGTAGTGGATACATCAAGCGACCTCCAGGGGGCTCCCTACGAGTGTGATAAAGTGGTTATTACTACGACTATAAAAATATGAAGCGTGATATATTTAGAAAGCGAATGTGGAAGGATGTAGGTACCGGGGAAGACCTAGACGATCTTACCACGACCAAACAGACCAAGTCTTATCTGAAGGACAAGTCAAGAGTCTCCGTAACCGGCGAGCGTGTATGAGAGGTATGTAAGGAAAGAACCTGTTGGAACTCTGTACTCTCTGCCTACCCTGCAAGTGATCTGGCGTGGTGATATAGATAGATAACTACCGATTTAACTTAATATTTTTTAAGTAATACAAATTGTGAATAAAATATTATCTACGTCTTTTTAACGACTTTTTATTTTCGGGGCGTAATGCCTAACGCATACTCCCGGGCCGAGGGCACGGCCCGGGTGTTTATGTGGGGCTTGCACCCATTAAAACCCCCCGGCGTCCTACTGCCCTTTTGCCGGGCCACAGGAATCGTCACTGGCATGACATCTGTGGCACCGGCGGGCTCGGTCCGCAGTTAGGCGCGGACCTCGACACGTGTAGGGGAGTTCGGTCTCCTCCTACCGCCTTTTGGAGGCTGCGCGGACGCAGCGCTTTTCCGGCGCGGGCCTGCTAAGTGCTAGGGCGCCAGGGTGCCCTCCCCGACGCCTGCAGGCCGAGATTACGGTGGGCGAAGGTCGTTTCGGGCGTAGTCCCTGCGCCTTCGCCCAGCGCGCCGTCTGCGAGCGGGATTAGAGGACGTCTCCTCCCTCACCCGCTCTGCCTCCTACTTCTCGGACATGACGGCCTCGCATAAGGCCGCCATTGCCGCCCAGGCGCTCTCGCTCCCAACCATGGATGATATCACTGTCGGGAGCGATAGCCCCTGTCCCCCTGCACCGAGCGCTCCAGCGAGCCGGCGCCGGTCGCCATCCCATGCCGGGCACACCAGCAACGTGTGCGCCGCCGTGTCTTCCGGGGCCGCACAATGGTGACAGCGCTCCGCCTTCTCACAACCGATCCGCCACAGATACCGCCCGGACAGTACCTACGTCAGACGGTACGTGAGGACACCATGTCACGTGAAGGGCCTGCCCACTCCACGTTTTCGGGTACTAAGTCACCGCCTGAGAAATTTGCTGCCCCACGGCCGTCAGTCTATAATATGTCCTATAGCTTAAATAAAGAAACACCTCCCAGCAAACGGACGGCTTGGGCTCTTCAGAGCGCGGCACAAGAGGGGCGCCGGTGCATTCCATACGGAGATCTCGGAGCCCCTTCAAAGTGCTGATGTCGGCCACCCTGGGGTTTTAGTCGGGAGGAAACCGATACACCACGCGAATTTCCCCCGTGCCCGCGGTAGTCCTATGCAGGATTTTCTACAGGTTAAAAAAGTGGTTAAGAGCTTACCCCGCTTTGCCTACTGGATCGAGTAGTCGCGGGTTCAATTTCCACACGGGACAAATCTTTGTGAACCCCGCAAATATTTGTTTTAATCTGGGTGTTTGTGATCTGAAATTCATGTCTGAAACCCACCGACAACACATGAACATTTCCCAAAGCTACGTTTTTTTTAATGCAAATAAAAAAAACTGGTATTACGATTTATTAGAAATCATCAATTCTTATTTATAGGAATTAAAACTTATCGCTTCGGTTGGGAAAGTTTTTCTCCCTATTACGAATGAATTTCAGTTTTTCAGATTCCAGACGATGTTTTATAACATACACAAACACATAAAAACATACATTATCTAAATAAAAATAATACCAAATCGTCAATACAAAAAAAACCCTTGGACATAATTTTTCGCGCAAAACACTTTCTGTAAAAGTTTATGCCATCGCGAGGATCGTCCGGGTCACATTTTGGAAATTCATTTGTGTTAGGTATATTGTAATTGGAAACAGTAACCTTAAGGTGATTGTACACGGTAGGAGGAAAGGTGCCAATAGCACGGGTAAAATCCGAAAAAGATAACTTTGTGTTACATGCGCGAGCCCTAGAATCGTCGTTTACACGATACAATTAATTCGTGCAACTCCCTGAATCGGTACAAGTAACATTACTCACCTAATAACTATAAAAATAACGACTGAAACAAATCCGCATAAATTAATTTAAAATATGAAACATTCTGAACAAAAACATTTTATAGCACCTGGCTCCAGTATCCAAATAAACCGTTTAAACTCATCCCATTTCTACCACAAACAATACATGTCGCAGTTTATACAAAAAAAAACACAATAGGCATTACGGTGAAACTCGTAAACCACTCAAACGCCGTACATAAAAAAAAATAGAAAAAGAAAATGGCGGCCCACTTTCGCAAAGTCAGGTGGCCCCCGGCAACCATCATTAATTTCAATTCAGTGTCGAATAGCCGGAATATATCGTGGCTAAATCGCTGGCTCCGAGCGATGTAAGAACATACTTAGTCTTGAGTACGGCATCCTTTATTTTAAGTTAGCAATTGATTTTTCTTGTCGTGCGATTGCAGCGCCATTGTTGAGCAGAATTTAAACTGAATTAAAATTGGAACAATAGTGAAAACTAAGGTTGAAAAATATTTAATCTGATTTATACGATACGATTTTTTTACGATACGATATCTTATAAGATATATTTTGTTCATAATGAAGTCACATTTATCAGTTACGTTACTGACTAACGCAGATTTTTAAATAAATTAACTATTACTAAAGTCGGAACTACGTGTATATGTAGAGTCACCCTTGCTGACCGAATGAAGAATAGTGTGATTAGAAACCGATGTAAGTTGAAGGATGACGTGGTGACTAGGATTGAAAGAGGTATGTTGAATTGGTATAGGCATGTGGAGAGGATGTATAACAGGCGGCTAACGAAAGGAATAAATCGAACAAATGTGAGTGGAAGCGTCGGAAAAGGTCGCCCAAGGAAAACCTATCACGACGAACTTAATAGTCAAATGTATTACTAAAACTATAACTACTTTTAAACCCTTTATCGGCTTATGACCGACTTTAGTATTCAACTCAAGGATAGATTTCCTTACTGTCAGTAGAATTTTGACAGATTTTCCAGACAAAATATGTCAAAATTCTATCCGTAGTAAGCAAATATATCCTTGAATTAAGTATAAAAACCGGCCGTTAATCTATAACTAATAAGAAAACAATCCCTATACCCTACATTCCTCAAGCAGGGATATGAAGGTCATACCAATACAATTCTAAACTCTATACTGCTACTGAGATTTTTTGAAATAAATCCTTGATAACATTATCCGAACTAGGATCTCCAGAAACACGTGATCACTATCCACATCATACGCCGTTAAATCAGAGAGGTCTATCTATCTATCTATATCATCACGCCAGATCCCTTACGGGGTAGGCAGAGAGTACAGAGTTCCAACAGGCTCTTTCCTTACATACCTCTCTGGCTTCCTCTACTCTCATAGTTCGTCTCATACACGCTGGCTGGTTACGAAGATTCCTGACTTGTCCTTCAGATAAGACCCGGTCCATTTGGTCATGGTAAGATAGTCTAGGTCTTCCCCGGTACCTACATCCTTCCACTTTCGTATTGTATATCAGTTTTGTCATTCTTTCTATATGCCCGAACCAACGGAGCATACCCTTTCTCATCTTCACACCGATATTCTCTTTCATACCTATTTGCTTTCTTACTACGTTGTTGAGAATACGGTCGGTCAGCTTCACTCCGCACATCTTCCGCAGAGCTCGCATTTCCACTTATTTCCTACTTTCATTCTCCTTCTTACATACCCAGCTCTGGCTGCCATATAATAGCGTTGGGACAAGCACGGCTGGCCATACATAATGGATTATGTATGGCCAGCTGCGCCTTTCGGCTTAAGTGCCGGCTCCCAAGTAGCTTTCCCATCGCGCCATTCACTCTGTTCCCTGCACTCACTCTTCTCTCTTTGTCAGCGGTGTATTTTCCATCCTTACTGAATGCGAATCAGAGAGGTAATCCAGAAAAATGCTACAATAACTGATAGAAGACCAGGTGTGCTACAACAACCTCTTCAGCAAAATCATTTTAATTCGCCGAAAACAAAACAGAGCTATCAAGTGTGTATATCCTTATATCTTTCTTACAACAAAGTAATATTATAAAAGGTTTGTTAAACAGATTGTAGTAAAAAACTAGAACAACAATTAACGGACCTCCAACTTTCAAAAACAATTTATTTATAGCAAAATAATCGTTTACCCTAACCTTATAGGTACCTTCTAGTTATAAACTTTTCGGGAGTCCCAGACCTCCCCTTAAAGGGCAAAGGGTATCATTAATCATAGCAAGACAGACAAGTTGTCATCCTTTGGTGAACGGATCTAATTTCTTGAAAATACTTTTTGAGGCTTAACGTCCCGATACATTGGTAATGGGATAGAAAATGAATTTGATGACGCCAGTTTTATGAATGGTATTTTAATAGGTATTTTTTTGTTTGTTTTATATTTATCTGGTTGGGTACAGTGACACACCCCAGTTTCGCACCATATGCACAAAATTTGCACCAAATATTTAAAAATGTGGTATACATCTAAACCTTCCTCAGTAATTAGTCTATTTATTGGTAAATAGCTAATGAAAATGTATCTAATAATTACCGAAATTAACTCTTAAATACGTAGAAAAGACACGGCGGTGCCCACTTACAGTATAAATTATCTCAGGAAGGGTGTACAGACAGATCGAAAACACTTTTTTAACATCTACTAAAAGTTCTACTAGAAAAAAACTTCTACTAAAAGTGCTTATAGAATACCGTCGTTGATATTTTCGCCGCTTTTTTCATATAACCTTAGACAATAACAAATTGTAATTAATAAACCTCAGTACAAGGTCATCTAATAGGTAAAATAAAAATATTCAGATTAAACGGAAAGTAACTCACTCCACATCTCAACTTTGGATGGGTACAATATTAACATTATAACCGTTACGTTCACGTGAAGCAACAAAACGTTGCGTCTTGCTTGATTTAAACAAATTAAGCCCGAGGCGGTGAGTTAAGGATTCTTTATACCATACGACACGACGTCAATACATCGATCGTTACCAACGATAAGAGAAAATCTAGTTTCAGGTCCTCGCGAATGAAGAACAATAACAATATACAAAGGAACAGAACTAGACACCTATTAGATAAAGTTGAGGTTTGAAATCCGTAAGTTGTCCAAAATCATAATCTAAATTTTGACTTTGTTTGACAATATCTAAGCGAGACTGTCTTATTCTTAATTAAAAAAGGTTAACACAACCGTAATAAGTTACAGATAAATATTTAAGTAGGTACCTATATAAGATTCTATCATTTACGTATGTTATCATTATGTTAGAATATCAATCTATCTATATTATCACGCCAGAACTCTTGCGGGGTAGGGAGATAGGGTATCAAATTTACCAATATGAATGGAATTGGCAAATTAAAGTAAAAAATTCAACCAGTAAAGTCAAAGGACACGACCCGATCAAAAATCGTACACTGTAAAAATGTTAGCAAGGAACCTCCTAATGACAAATTAGTCAAGTTCCCGAGCGTCAGGGCAATTTCGTAGGCACACCCAACCTTGTTGCGTGTATATGCAGCGTAACCTTGTGTGGGGGTATCGTGTGGAACAATTTACCACATAACAAGATTGTATGCGACATATTCTGACACGGTCTTTAATTTTACGAATAAGATAAGTTAGATTGCCTCGTTGGTCTATTGGCTAATAATGCGCGTAGCAATCACGAGGTGGTAGGTTCGAATCCTTGGTAGGACAAAATGTAATTTTTCGATATAAAATTTCCAGTATCAGCCTGAAGTCGGGTATTGTGTCCGGTATAACAATGGGTTCGCCCACTATTACATGGGACCTAAAGTTGTCAGCTAAAAATTAATGTAAAAAAATGTAATGTAAGGTGTTTATTTTTTTTATTAAGCTAACCCAGGTCAATTTTAAGCTATTCCCAGACCCTGACTGAATTAAAGAAAAACACCTTTTTGAGTGTACACTTAAGTTAAATATTTTATGTTCTATCTATGCATCACGCCAGACCCCTTGCGGAGAAGGCAGAGGAAGTACAAAGTTCCAACAGGTTCTTTACTTACATACCTCTCTCGCTTCCTCCACTCTCATAGTTCATCTCATACACCCTCGCCGGTTAGGGAGACTGTTGATTAGCCCTTCAGATAAGACACGGTCTATTTGGTCATGGTAAGATAGTCTTTCGTGATCGAATCAGGAATGAGGAGATTCGTAGAAGAACCAAGGTCACCGACATAGCCCTCAGGATTAGCATGCTGAAGTGGCAATGGGCTGTCCACATAGCGCGAAGATCGGACGGGCGTTGGGGCAGAAAGATTCTAGAGTGGAGACCACGTATTGGCAAGCGCAGCGTAGGACGACCGCCTGCCAGATGGACCGACGATCTTGTGAAAATCGCAGGAAATCGTTGGATGCAGGTGGCATCGGACCGGTTACGCTGGAAAGCGATTGGGGAGGCCTATGTTCAGCAGTGGACAAGTATAGGCTGAAATGATGATGATGATGAAGATAGTCTAGGTCTTCCCCAGTACCTACATCACTCTGCTTTCGCATTGTATATCTGTTTTGTCATTCTTTCTTCCGACATTCTTCCTATATGCCCGAACCAACGAAGCATACCGTTTCTCATCTTTACACTGATACTATCTTTCATACCAACACGCTTTCTTACTACGCTGTTGCGAATACGGTCGGTTAGTCCCCTCCTATCTACCGCTACCGCCGTCCGCGGCATGTTCTCACCGACCCTCCCGATGCCCTTACATCCCTTCTTTCGGATACAGATACTGCACACAGGATCAGACACCGACCTCGCCGGCGAGGTCGAAGAATCCCTTGCCCGCCGGCCGGTGCAGAGCACCACGGCGAGAGACCTAGTATACGCCCTCCCTGCCCAAACCGAGGCCATTCCTCCTTGAGGCGCCCTTAAGCTAATTGCCCCCTTGCCCTTCTAGCTCAAGCGTAGTGGTGGCACGCTCGCACTCTTGTCCGGTGAAGCTGTAAAGGCCCGCGGCCAACAGCGTAGATCATTCACACACACACACACGGTCGGTTAGCTTGACTACGCACATATTCCGCAAAGCTCGCATTTTGACCGATGCTTTCATTCTCCTTCTTACATACCCAGCTCTCACTGCCATATAACAGCGTTGGGATATTTAATGTTAAAAAAAATAATAAAATGGGGATCAAGATTTGTTCTGCCTCTTTGGTTTACAAGGTACGATGTAGCTGGCCATCATGAGATCCTAAGCTCGAATAAAACGGTTACGGACATTCTATAATTAATGTAAAGACAATTTGTATTTTATAATAATCAATATTCATTCCACGTTACTTAAACATTTTTTATATTTCACAAACATTACTCATACACCAAAAATATTCTTTCTCAACATTCATAGACGTTTAATATTCAAACTACACAAATGATCCGCCAATTGTATTCACAAGTTCCTCGTCAAACATTATTACATCCGTTGGCTGTGACTCATTCATAAACTTCGTAACTAGGCACGGTAATGACTGCTTCTTTTCATTCATTTTCATTTAATAAAAATAACAATAATCAGCCCATACGGCTTCTCTCACAAATCGAGGTGAGAGAGAATCGGTCATAATTCACCACGGATCACATGGATCGCGAATGGAACTCCTAGAGAATGGAAAATCATTACCCGCCAAATATCACAAGTCAAATCTATATCTATGTTATCATTAGTAAAATTTCCTATGTTAAATCTATATGTACACTTTATTAGTAAAAATTCACATATGAAATCTATTTCTACGAGTATACTATTATCATTCATTATATTAATACGTGAAGCAAAAACTTTGTACACCTTTTTACGAAAATTGCGCGGACGGAGGAGTATGAAATTTCCCACACTTATAGTTTATATAGAGAAGAAGTGCAGAATGCTAATATTTTTTTTAATTATGGATAAAATATACATTAACAATACAATGTATTTGACACACACGCATATATACTCTTTTGTTTATTGTTAAAGTCTGTGGTCAAATTGAGAATAGATTAATATTGTTTGCCTTTAATATTATTTGTCTATAGACTTACTGAATGTCAAACATAACCAGCAAACGATGAAAGAGATTTTACAAAAAACATCGTTAACAGATAGTTTTGTATCATTAATTAAATTATTGAAATCTGTATGTCAAGTTCAATGGACAGCATTTTATTTATCGCATGGTTTAGTGTTTCAATAAAAAAAATGAAAAAAAGGTATTCTTTATTTTAATCATTTTTTAGATTTTTTTATTTAAATTTCATATAATTTGTTTGAAAAAAAAAGGCAAATTAACAGTGTAGCCTTGGCGAAATCTGTGATTATAGTATAGTCTTTGACAATAGAACCTTAATAATGTTGAAACTTATAATTTTAATTAATTATGGTCGAATTTCGACCAATGGGCTAGTTAGTCTAGATATATGTACATAGATTCCACATGATAAATTTTACGGCAATGATTTTTCATTTGCTACGAGCTAGTATAAAATAATCTCGCAATTGCTACAGATTGCTACTAAAGTGAAGTGTTATTCATATCTATCTAACCGTCTTTATCGCCACGGCAGATCCCTTGCGGTGTAGGCAGAGAGTACAGAGTTCCAACAGGTTCTATCCTTACTATTTGAAATCCATATTATGACTGTAATTGACGTGTAATGATTTTTCATTCGCAAGGAGCTAGTCTCAAGTAGTTTTTTTTTTATAAAGTTTTGCACTTACTTCCGTTTGCTACTAAAGAATCTCAAGTTTGATTTTAGCAACCATCGTGAAATAGCAGGTGCGAGTGGAAATAATTTCATATAATTTGGCATGTTAATTGGGAAACGTTCTTGGTTTTAACTGACCTCCCAGCTAAACCTAATTTGTTTGTGACACTCTCAAAAATGTACGACAATCGCATATGGAATGAGGGCGTGGGGATGTGGCGCGGACTGAACAATAGGGCTACCAGAAGAGCTAACTTATTTTAGACCACTAAATCCCTGAAATCGTATAAAATTAAATCTTATTAATAATACAAACCCTCCAAACAAGGAGCTCGTAGTTATTTTCAAATGCACTTCTTATGTAAAGGCATAACAAACATTCACATCTTCGTGCCTTCCGAAGCACGGAGACGCTCGAATATGAAAATGCCACAAACGGTCACCCATCTCAGGCTGACCGAGCCGAACGCTGCTTAACCTTGGTGATCGGTAAGAACTCCGCGGTCGCACAGCGCTACGAGCATCTGTATTAAGCCAATTATATAAGGAGATATACAATACAAACAGAATATAAAGATGACCAAGACCCGCATTTTTTATCCTATCATACAATCGGACAGCCCTGTGAAAAAACTTTTTCAACTGAAAGTACTGTGTTGTGTTCTAAGGATTCCTAAATACTAGATATCTGCGACTTGTCTAGCGTGGTTATACTTATAGCACCGAATTAAGTAGGTGGTATTACTTACTGATAACTGTATGGAATTTGAGGTCCCAATCAGAGGTTCAGTAAGAGCCCCGTTCCTCAGGCCCTGCCTTGTAAAAAGGTCTCAAAAAGTCATGAAGAATTTCTTCAAAGTGAATTCGATATAGACCAACGGTTCTAACCCTAGCCTAGTCCAATCGAGTCTTGTGTGACTACAGGATAGGTCTATGAGGCTTATGTGGGCCATGAAAAGAGTAATAAGTTTGAATAAGGAATATCAAGTTTACGAATTTCACCATCTCTGAGTAGCACTAGCCGACGGTTAAGCCAGCTAGTTTGAAATGCCACTAATCAAGAAGTAAGTAACCAGCACTTTAATCGAAAAAGATGCCCAAAGTTAATTTGCACTAGTCACTTTCATGTCTACACTACCGCGGTTTTACATTCTCGCACTTTTCATGTCTATTCATCTGCTCATTGCCACATAAATAGACGGAATATAAACGTAGGTAATGTGACAGTTAAAGGGCAAAATTGCGTGACAAGTAAACATACAAACAGACAGTTAACACCTGCGCACCAAACATTACAGAGCCGTTGGCCCCACCCACGAAATCACAATGTTTTAATGCACCATAAGTCTTGCTAACCGGCCTATTGTAAAGTATAGCAATATCGCTGAAATGGTGTTTACAAACGCGAGCGTATGCTCCTTAAAAGCAAACCGACCGAGTTGAAGAGTGCTTCAATGTTGCCAGAAAGCTCTTGGATGAAATGTTGATGGAAATTTGCAGGATTCTATTCTCCATGATGGTCTTTCGCGGACGGACATAATATGTTTAATTTATTTAAGCGCTGCCCTCGCAGATATTTAATAGTTTATACAAACTTTAAATGAGTTAATGTGCCTTATTTTTTTTTGTTTGTTTTTTTAAACGCACTTGATTTGTTTTCTCATATCGTGAGTGCGTTTACAAACATGTATTTCACATGTCGTTTACCATACCGAAACAAATAATTAGTCCCGCACGAGAAAAGAAACCGCGACTACTCGACCGAATCCTTTAACTGTCTTATCTATGCAGGATACATTAACATCTTTAGTATTCATGAAAAAAAACAACAATAACCGTGATAAAAGTGCAAGATATTTTCTTGATAAATTGGCAACACAGACCGCACAGTGGCCAGCGCAAACACACAATATAATGTATATTAAATTCCGCCGGCTAAAGTAAATTACTTAATTTCGGTTAAGGGGCATTTCACTGTTGATTTATTAACATAATTCAGTAATTAAGGACGCGTGACATCGGCTCTGTTGATCTAGATAGCGTGTGCGCGTGGCGAATATGAAAGGGTGGATATATCTCTGGTTGTATGTTATAACTAGCTGTGCCCCGCGGTTTTACCCGCTGTTTACCACGAAGCTTATGGTCGCAACGCATCGCCCGCCCACCCTGTTATTTTGTTTTCGCTTTGTGTTCTTTTTTTGCTCGGCTAAGTGCGCCGGATGATGAAAAATTCCAAAATTTAAGTTAACATTAACTTTTTCACCACACACCATCACGTCAGAGTACAGAGTTGCAACAGGTTCTTTCTCTTACTCTTGAGTTGCTCTCCAGATAGGCACAGTCTATTTGGTACACACTTTACCATTAATAATAATCAATAGTGCCCCACTGCGGAATTGATAGAGATTCTGAAACCTCAGCAGTAAAGTGTTAGAGATAATTATATTAGTAATCTCCACCGAGTGGACCCCCGATTGATCGAGGAAGGTTTGCAGCCACTTGGTATTAGAACTAATCGAGCCGCTTATATGCGCTATAGGCGTAACGTAACATCTAACACATGAAGTCATTACTAGAACCAACAGCCTAAAGTGCCTTCCTTTCGATGACACTTGAAAATAGAATACCACCAATTGGTCACCCATCTCAGACTGACCAAGCCGAACGATCAACCTTGGTGATCGCTCACGCAGTAGACTTAGCACAAACAGAATGGCGTTAGCATTTCGCTATCGAATCGACATCCTTTTCACGCTGTACATTTACTAAAGACGTGACAGCATGCATCCTCGACAACGTTACATGAATCTTAAATTGTTTGTGTTGAGGCAGTGCTATGAGCAAAGTTCTTATTCTAAATTCTCTTACTATGAGCGCCTGTGTCATATTTACAAGCGTATTTATACATTTCAAACATACAACAAGATAACAAAAAGCCGTCGCTCACATCTGATCTATTTTAAGCCATATTATAATAATCCGGTCCAACAGTAGTTACCATTGTAAGCTTATTACAGTGGTAATGTTAAGAATGAATGTTTGATTAAAGTACAATGCATGTACTTACCACAGATGATCCGTATCTGTGAGATCCTTTAGCCTCCGTCTGCATAGACCGGTTCGGAAATCAGATTACGTGTTTGTGCTAATGATTTACGCTGTTGGCTGACAGGCTTTCACAGCTTCACCATACAAGTGAGCGACCATACAACAACTACGCTCCAGCTAGAAGGAAAAGGGAATAAATTGCTCATGGGTGCCTCAAGGAGGAATGGCCTCGGGTTGGGTTGTTGCTGTTGGGGAGGGCATATATTAGGTGTCGCGCCGTGGTGCTCTTCACCGGTCCCTCTCCTCAGAGTTTACTCTGATCTCCCTCGGAGATCAGAGTAAACTCTGATCATATTAAAACTAGAGTTTTGGGATATTTAAATAATATTGCCTCGTTGGTCTTGTGGCCAATAATGTACGAACGTATCGTAACCGATAGGTCCTGAATTAGAATTTTAGAATGATCGATTTTTCGATGGAAAAATTTTCAGTTTTAGTCCTTAATCCGATATTGTGCCCGTTCTATTGGCAATAGGCTCACCCCCTGTTACTCTGGGACCTAAAATGTTCGGCGAAAAGTGCGTGTACACCTCTGACACCCCCACTTGGAGAATATAGACATGACGGTTCATTTCTATATTATCTATCTCTATTATCACGCCAGATCCCTTGCGGGGTACGCATAGAGTTGAGGGTTCCAACTGGTTCTTTCCTTACATACCTCTCTGGCTTTCCGCACTCTTAAAGTTCGTCTCATACACGCTCGCCGGTTACGGAGACTCTTGACTTGTCCTTCAGATAAGACTCGGTCTATTTGGTCATGGTAAGATCGTCTAGGTCTTTCCCGGTACTTACATCCTTCCACTTTCTTATTGTATATCTGTTTTGTTTTTTGTAAATTTCCATATTAAGTACTTTATATTTCGATCAAACATTGTCATATCAGACAAAGTGCCGGTAGTGGAGTATCGACTGAGGACGCGAAGTAATCAATCGTTAGTTAATGACTACAACACTATTGGGGTCGTGGTACGTCATAATGGTGTCCTCATTACGACTCATCAATAGCATGGAGCCCTATATGTACCACGATGAATATTTTAGTATTTTATTATGTTAAAAATGTTGTTTTTATAGATTGATGGAATTAAATTGCAGTATGTCTTTATTGTAGTTTATCGTCAATGCTGTACCTAATACTTATGTCATGGCATGTGCTCTGTCATTTGCATGAATATAAAAAC
Organism: Phalera bucephala; assembly: GCA_905147815.2. Classification (NCBI taxonomy): domain Eukaryota; kingdom Metazoa; phylum Arthropoda; class Insecta; order Lepidoptera; family Notodontidae; genus Phalera; species Phalera bucephala. The sequence continues at coordinate 4,918,497 of LR990616.1, forward strand.
ACCGTAGAGGTGTACACACAGACCACGTGTCGCTGGCGATATTGGTCCGAATGTTTTAGATAGCGGGGATAGGCGCATAATGCCTAGAACGCAAAATGACAGAGACACACCCTCACGCCTATATTCCTTAAGCAGGGGTAGCAGAGGTGTACTGTGTACACCAACTTTCCGCCGACGATTTTAGGTCCCATGTAATAAGGGGCGAGCCTTAGGCCATATACCGGGCACAATTCCAGACTCCGAACTGATAGTGGGAATTTTTCATTAGAAAAACTACATTTATCCGACCCAGGATTTGAACCCAGGACCTCGTGATCACAAAGCACATTATGACAGAGTCAATTTCGGAAACGCAAAATGATAGATTCGAGTGACAGATTCGCATATTGACAGATTTACAGTACAGTTAACACTATTACGAGCTCCGCTCCACAATAACAAACCCACCTCTTCCCTCTATTTTAATGGAAATCTCTCCCCGGGACTTCATTTGTTTTCTCCGCCCATCTTCGATTTGATGGATACCAGGTTTTGCACATTGCCAAACTTAAATGAAGATGACGGGACATATCACTTGCAGAACTAATGGCCACTGAGACAAAACCTTCCCGTACAGGAAGAGAAGGAGTGGGCAAACTCTACAAGATGGACCAATGACCCGGTAAAGGTCGCGGGTAAAAACTACATGCATACAGCACAAAGCAGGTCGACATGGCAAGGAATAGGAAGGAACGCCTTTGTCCTTCAGTTGATATCTTTTAACTGAAAAGGAACGGCAATTAATATAATCAAATCCAAAACCAAACATAATACTGCAAGACCTCATGACACTGTAAGCTCTCTGTAAGTTTTACGTAGATCATACCAACAAAAATAATTAAGAAGTTTGACCCCAAAACAACGATGCCTTTTGGACGTCTAACACCTCAGTCTTTTCATTGCCCATGGGTACTGCAAAGCTCGAAACGTCGAGAACTTAAAAATTAAAAATAAACCGCGATAAAATCCGAAAAATAGATTTATTTCATCTAAGGAGTAACATTTTGTACCTAATATTTTGTTCTCTTGTCCTCAGGTTGTGCTTTCCCAGCTCGGTGGCATGGGCGCTGGTTCCAGTCGGGAGTGATCCAGCCCATTCTGATTGAAGGAGACAGACTTTCCAATAAAGGGAGATGTTTGTCTTCGGAAGGGGACAAGTTTCTTATAGTTGATGAGTAAGTATCTCATTGGGTTTAAAATTATAATAATAAAAAACCAACCTGAACCCTTCTGAGCTTCTCTCACAAATCCAGGTGAGAAAGAAATGGTCGTTCTCTACAACTAGTGCGGATTGGTGGAGGTTAAAATTATATTGAAGATGGATGTAACGTCCACATTTCGCCGGAATGATCTCAAACAGCACACGTAATCGTGCGATAATAGTTGTGATAACCCTGATCGATTTCAAAATTAGTCGTTTTTCGGCCACTAAAAGACTAGTGAAGTATTCACAAGAAGACTGGGCTCTTTTCTACTACCACGTAATTACGTGTTCAGGCACCGTACCAGTGAGTATCCGAACCTACAAATGTTAACCAACTACCAACCAGGTACCAAGAAATGCTGGGGGTATTTCTCAGGTCATTAGCTAGACTTTGAGCAAGGAAGTTACCAGATCAAGGGTTATTTGGGCTATCGATAAAATGCATCAAAAAGGAGTTAATCGTTACATTCTTCTATAACCAGGTGATACACGGAAATATAACTCAAGTCCTTAATTGATAAAAACTGCTTGTCTTACAGGAAAGGCTGTTACCGGTGTGTAGTGATGCATGAGAAACACAAAAACGTACTCCAATATAAAGAAAGTAAGTAATTCTTAAATTATAATTGATACACAAACAAACCAATCACATTTTCTGAACTAAACACTAATCATAAAACTAAGAACCATCAATAAAGCAAGCCATAGAAGATTAAAAACATAAATAGTTTTCTTCTATCATATCCTTTACACAAATATCCTATACAATATACCCACACACTCATAAAACTAATAATAAATTAGCCTTATACGCCAAAATAAACCCTATTATCTACAATTCAGACTATAAACGCCAATATAACGCCACGCTCATCCAGTTTATGATAAAAGAAAAAGCAAAAAATCCTTTTAGGCAAAATTAAAAACACCATAAGACACGAAACGAACAACGGAAACCCATTACCCGGGAGTAATGACCTAGGCTCGTGAAGAGACCTAATTTCCTGCTCCCCGAACCCGCTTCGATGAATAACACATGATGAGTAAGGGTGTTAAGTGGTGGCCATCGCGAATCTTAACATTTAACTTGTGTTTGGAAATGTATGTGAATGAGTGATGCTTTTGGCCACGAGACCATTACTGTTTCACCGATCAAGAACACGCTATCTTTGCTCTCCTGCTTCCCTCTCTCTTCTCTAGCTGGGTGCCTCCTATCGCAGTACTGCACACAGAAACAGAGAGCTATAAGCCCTAGTGAGGGCTTATGGTTATGTGTGAGTACACACGAATGAATTCTTGAAGTGGTGCAAGCGCTTTTAAAAATATACCAATAGCCATTTGAGCCGTTTTGCTTTCGGGCCGGTGCAAAGTACCGCGGCGAGACATGCTCAAGACAAGGTCAAGGGAATTAGTTTTAGGGCGTCTCAAGGGTAGAATGTACCCTTAAGGCGCCCTTGAACTAATTGCCCCAGTCTCCCTCGTGCTGGATCGTAGATGTTGTAAGTTTGTCCTCTTGTCGGGTGTAGATGTAAAGGTCGCTCGGCCAACAACATATCAAACTCACAAAGCTCCAACTGAAACGGCAAAGAGATAGCTAACTCAAGATACTTAAAGGTAGAAACTACTCAGTTTATGTTTCCGGATATGACTGTTTGTTTATATCCATAAAGCACACTATAAAGATACGAGTATATAAGCTGTTGATACGAAATAATACGTAATATATGGATTCAAATCAACAGTTTGTATACTAACTATTATTATACTTAGCTACGCATTTGGCGGATGATTTGGCGTAGTGGTTAAGAGCTTAAACCGCTGTGCCCACTGGGTGGAATAGTCGCGGGTTCGATTACCGCTTGGAACAAATCATCGAGTGACCCTTCATTTTCATGTTTGTAAACGTACAGAAGACAGGAATAAATCCTAGTGTGGAACCGCGGTTTTTATAAAAAAAATCAACATATGTATTTCGTGATAATTAATAGTCAAATTTGTTCGAAGCATTCTGCCACCGTCGCGATGCGTTGCCTCACCTGTGTTCGCTGATCACAGGCGACGCCCTCCTCTACTCCATGTTCAAAGAAAACGCCGACCCCGTGGACTGCCCCCTCAAAGGACCCTTCTCCTTTACTTATAACAGGTAAGTTTTTTTTTGGGATTAATCTCGCCACACATAGCACTGTAAGCCGTAATCCACAATGACCTCCATAGACCAGGTTTTGAACCTTGAGATGTCTCGGGGAGCGCTTCAATCATCTTAGAACCCTCAATAAAATGAATGAGAAAGAATAGACAACAGGAGTAGGAAAACTTGCTGGCTTACTGGAGTTACAGTAGTGGGATGTTTGGCGGATGTTACGCATACGTATAAAGGATTTCATACTTAGAATAGCTACGAGCTTTTATTATTTGTCCATCAACAGCTTTTGAAACGACTCTGCCAAACGACCCTTTAAAGTCATTATTGGGAAATCTACTCATTTTATAAAGCAGACAAAATCGCGGGCTTCGTCTGCGGTCATTTAGACAGGAACCTTACATTTTTCCGGGATAAAAAGTATTCTATGTGTAAAGCCAGGTAATAAACCAACCAAATTTCATTAAATTCCGTTTATCCGTTTTTGCGTGATTGAGTAACTAACATCCAAACATACAAACTTTCACACTTATAATATAAGTACGATAACACAATGAACAGAATATGTAATATTTATCCTATGAACAGGCAACAATGTAAAATAAGTGTAATAAAATTTCTTCTTACAAAACATTATGTTGATACAGAGAATATGCTTAAATTTTTAATCTCTCAAAATATAATTTTAGCTATAAAAATATATAGAGGGGTTTTAAGCCTTAAAACACCACGCTGGCCAAACGTCTTGGTGAGTCTTCCTGTCACGTTGGCCTGTAGTGTGCTTTACTAGATTAATCATTTTAAATTATTGATTTTTAAAAATGCACTATCAGTTACCGGGCGAGACCACTAGAAGGTGTGACTAGGAATTGAAAGACACATTTTGAACTTTCGTGAATCGCCAATTTTGAAAATTAACGACCCCATCCAGTGCCAAAATGAGCTTCCATTTCTCTCATAAAATATAACTCTATGTACAACACATGCACGTAATTATTCGTCTGGACTGTGAACTTTTTCGTAAACATATTATACATTTTTATAAAACTCTGCTGCAATGTCATAGTTTTTGTGCAAGTTTTTAAAAACCGAGCACTGGTGTCCATGACACAAGTTCATTCTTAACTTGGGCACCAGAGTTCAATCAAACACTTGAAATATTTTAATGTCAATTGAACCACCTATCACTTGTATGATGTAATCCGTAAGTGTTTCATTGTACACTATTTTTGATGAAATAAAGTGTTTATTATTATGCTGAGATTCACGGGCTTTACCCGGACCTTTGAAAGACTTGCATAGGGGCATGGGTCCAACATGTGAAGTCCCTTTACGAGAAGATAATGTAATATAAGTCACCTGCTGAGACCACTTGTTGAAAATTAAGAAACATACCTAGCGAGCTGACCCCGGCAGGCGCAAGGAGTATTGTAACTTAGGGAAAAAAAAAACACGAGTTATATAAATGAGTTTTGATGAACAAACACTGGGCTATTTCAAAGGGGACGGACACCGGCTATAGTAAGTAATACCTAACTACCCGTGACCGGCGGTGACTCGCCGTTTACTAGACGGGCCCTCAAACGGTCATCCTAAGACAGCTAAGGGCAACACCGGGGCGAGCGGCTTAGGGGTGTATAGAGGTATTCTGCGCTTTCTCCGAAGTTACTCGCGGCGTTATGTCCTTTAACATTTCCACCCCTGAAGTACATCGACGTAGGACCGCATTATCTTTCTACGTCGATATAGCTCTCACGGCTCCTCTCTGGACGGCCAATCAAGGCAAGCCAGAGCCGAGTCGTGCGGGCACCCTTCGGTTTCCACTCGACCGACGAAGACACACCGAGTTGGGGGCCCTGACCGACTCTCTGGAGCTCTCGGATCCATGGTGTCGTTACTCACCAACAGCTCGCCACAACCTGCCCTGCGGGTTTATTATTATTATTTCGACATCAACCGTAAAATGTTTTAAGCATCCAGATTTTATTTCACCAGGACATCGGTCCATATAGTGGCGAGTCTGTCCTTTCCACCAAGGATTTATGAAAATATTTGATATAATTTTTTATTGATTGCCTTGTTAGCCTAGTGGTGCATACGGCAACTAGTGATCACGCGGTCCTATGTACAAATATTAAATCTGAAAAAGGGTTGTTGTGGGGTTTCCATTTAAAAATTCTCAATAGCATGTAGGAATATAGGGATATGTACACAGGACATCTCTGCCACCCACCACCTGGGGAATATAAGCATTACGGTGTGTGTTGTGTAAGGTTATTTTGTTAAATTAACGTTGTTAATCGTCTACACTTGTAGTCTGGGTCTAAATGGACATCTAACAATATGGTGCGGGTCACTTCCTTCCCTCTAATATGGTCGAGGGACGGCTGCCCAAATAGTCGTACTCGTGAACGACTGCTGCTTGTAGAGACTGGTCCACCGAGAATCCTCCTATTTTCTTTTATTAAAAATATTATTATTAGTCTTATATCTCAATCGTAAAGCATCACATTGGAGCTGGATCGTATTAATGATTTTGTATAATATAAAAATGTATGTATCTATACTGAAAATGATAAACAAAAAAGATAAGCCCGCTGATTTTCTCGCGGATCTTCTCAGTGGAGACCGCGTTCCGATCCGGTGGTAGATTAGTAAGTTAAAAAAAATGAAAATATGACAATATGTAAATACCCGAGCAGGGTTTATGCAAAATAAACTATTTAAGTTTCACTTTAATATAGATTTCTAATAGATGTAACAGTACATTCTCACAACATAAAAAAACATCCTATATCATTCCCCTCTAAATAATAATGAGATCATCATACTTGGATCAATCGCACATGTACAATAGCCGAACATCGGTTAAACATCTTTACATGAGATCTCCAGCCGTAATGTGTGATTAACGGTTTTTAATTAAACCGTCAATTACCGGATCTTGTCCCGTTGACGCATGTCACGTGTCTTAATTACCCGTCAGTGGTGCCATCTGTCGGATGGATCACGAATTACTGGATTAACTTCGTGTCGTGTTGGATGGGAGCACATCTACATAGTAGTACGTTATCATTGGTGTATGTAAAAAGTAACTTATGAAAAAAAAAATGACTGCCTCGTTGGTCTGGTCACGAGGCCCTGGGTTCAAATCCTAGGTTGGACAAATGTAGTTTTTTCTAACGAAAAATTCCCAGTATGAGTCTGTCAGTTCCCAGTCTGGAATTGTGCCCGGTATATGCCAATAAGCTCGCCGCCTATTACATGGGACCTAACGTCGTCGGCAAAAAGTGGGTGCACTCACTACATCTCTGCCCATATTCCCTAATCGGGGGTGGCAGACTTGTACTGTGTACACACACTTTTCGCCGACGATATTCGGTCCCATGTAATTGGGGGCGAAGCTATTGGCATATACCGGCCACAATTCCGGACTTCGGACCCAAACTGGGAAGTTTTCATTAGAAAAACTTTATTTATTCGACCTAGGATTTGAACCCAAGACCTCGTGATCACCAAGCGATGCGCTTTGCCACTACACCAACGAGGCAGTAAGATGTATGAAATGTATTTTTTTTATTCTAATTCAGTCGCAGTTACTATTGTCGTTGACGAGTGTAATTGACGTACAGGGTTATGTCTATTTAAATGGTTTTAAATGAAATAAATGTAATTTTCAGAGGTCACGGTGACTGCAAGAGTCCAGTATCTTCAATAGAAAGCTGCACTGAAGACTCGAGGCTGCTCCTCAACTACCAAGCTTGTCCTGATGTCTATGGGTCTGAAAGCACAGGTAGATCCACGACTTAAATATAAATAATAATAATATTAGCCCCACGGGCACGGGCCTCCTCTCAAACTGAGAGGGTTTAGGCCATAGTCCACTACGCTGGCCTAGTGCGGGTTGGCGATCTTCACATACCTTTGAGAAACTCTTAGGCATGCAGGTTTCCTCACGATGTTTTTTTTCCACCGTTAAAGCAAGTGATATTTAATTTTTAAAACGCACATGCTTTCCAAAAGACAGAGGTGCGTGTCTGGATTCGAACCCGAGACCTCTGAATTTGCAATCCAACGATCTAATCAACAGTGATCTATTTAAATATAATCAACTTTTAAAGAAAATATAAAAACTGACTTCAAAAAACGAAAACGTATCATCCATAGGTTAACAAAAATGCAAAATAAAAATATTTACTAACAATTTTATCCTTACATGTTGTTCCGTTTAATGAGATCAAGAAATTATTGGTTATTATGTAATTGATAAATGTGCCATTTATAAAAACTCATCTAGATCTATTTACGTTTAAAACTAGAGCAGAATATCAGAATAAACTATGCTTGAAACTTTAAACTCCTTAAAATTGGAAGTTTGATATTCGTTTCAAAGGGGTGTCTGAGGTCTTGGGTTATATTTATTTATTTATTTAATACTTTTTGCACAATTGGTACAAAGGCGGACTTAATGCCTGAGGCATTTTCTACCAGTCAACCTTACAAGGTGTATTGTAAATAACGCAAGACTTCAGACACCCAGATTAGATAATTGCATTTACAAATTCAATACGAAAACCAAATTATCAAATTTGAAGCTTTTTACCCTGTTTGAAACACTTTTATATTTTTTTTACACTTGTACACTTTATTTAACAATGAAACTCGAACGTGTATGTGTTTGTATTGAGAAATGAGTTTTAGAAATGCACTTGAAATCATCGTGTTGCTTCGAATGAAATTTAAAATACATTAAAAATAGTTGAAATCAATTTAGTTACTGATTTAGAACAAACTACTTTTAGGTCGTGCGTTAATTATGTTACAGCTTGTATATGTTACACGTTGTATAGTAGTGTATTTTATATGATCCCAAAAATATACCTATATAAAATTCCGTTTACGACCCGAAAAATGAAAGCTTCAGTTTTTTGAAGCTTTCTTTCCATTCATTTTTCGGGTCTGCTACATAGCTTCTCGACCAGATTACCAGAACGCCATTCAAGAATATTTTGGTACAGAATCAATCGTTGCCAGTCGATCGGTCGATTTTTATTTTATTTAGAGAGCTTACGAATAATTTTACAATATAAATATCACTTTGAGTATACATGTGCCAATTACAAGCTTTTACATATATTACAAAAATATTTTAAAACGTTACGACACCAAAAAAATAACACGGTAAAAGAAAAACAATCAGAATACTCCTGGTTCGTTGCATAAAATACTCTTTACTTTGAAAGTGCTACGACTATATTTCCTATTTATTAAACACTAGTTTCTTACCGCGACTGCCTCCGCGTTGACTTTAGGACATGAACTTTACATTTTTACCGGTTAAAAAGTATCCTATGTGTTAATCTAGATAGTAAACTACACCGTCACGCCTATATTCCCCAAGCGGGGGTGGCAGACGTGTACTGAATACACCCACGTTTCGCCGACGTTAGGTCCCTTGTAATAGAGGGCGAGTCTATTGCCATATACCGGGCACAATTCCAGACTCCGGACTCGTACTGGGAAGTTTTTCATTAGAAAAACTACACATGTCCGACCTAGGATTTGAACCCAGGACCTCGTGATCACATAGCGATGCGCTTTGCCACTAGACCAACGAAGCAGTCATATTAAAAACTATATAATAAACTACCTGCGTGCCAAATTACATCCAAATCCGATCAGCCGTTTTTGCGTGATTCAGTAACAAACATCTAACTATCCAAATATCTAAAAATGCAATCTTTCACATATATAATATTAGTGCCTTCGATGAATTACTTCTTAGTCTAAGATAAATGTGATACATGTACGTTACTTTTCCCAAAAGAAGAAGGCAACCCTATCAGTGGATGAACTCAGCAATATGACTAAAACCGAAACGATTTGTATTTTAGAATCGAAAGTGGTGCGGCTCGTTAGTGGATAGCTTACAAATGATTCGGGCAGCGCTCCAGTATAGGTGGCATTGTTTAGATTTAGCGACCATCCGTTCGAAATAACTGTTCAGTTAAGGAGAATGATTAGGTATTATGTTAGTAGGCAGATCATTTTGTCAAGTATAATTTCAAAATTGAATAAATTAACTTCTTGTTTTAAGAAAACTTACGTAAATGAGGAATATTAATTAAGGAGAGTTGCCGAAATTTCTGAACCTTCAATGAAAGATGATATAACTTTAAAGTTCAAAAAAACTTCTCTCACAATTTAAAAGTCAGGCATATGCACTTGCAATGTTCATATGCCTGTCTTTCCGGTTCGAATCTTGAGATCTATTTTTCAAGAACTTGCTTAAACTTGGATACCCATCCGATTGAGCTGAAATTTTGCAAGTCCTTGACAATGCAATAATACTATACCGTGACAATGCATTAATGGTACCATGGAGCTGGTTTGAAAATGGCGTCAGAAGGTGGCAGCATTTGAGTATTATGATGGTATCATCATAGGTATCTTAAACGCGTATATAGGACATTGTTCTGCGTCCATACCAACAGCAATGAATAAACACTTGTATGATTTGAAATCACCCATAAATTCGCTTAAGATATTTATTATTAAACGGACAAGCAGGAGAATGACAATATTGCACAAAAAGTGTTAGATTTTGAGGTTATAGTTCAGTAGGCATTAATACATATGAGGTTATATTGTGTGTTGACATACAGTAAAGATGTCGGCGACTTCGATATAAGTACTTACAATACTTTGAAATATTGATTTTAGATTGCAAATTGTCCGTTAGATACAGATATTTGCCATTATTAAATAATGATGGCATAGGTCAAATGTTTGTTGGTTCTGGGACAATTTTCGACAATGTCCTTTGAGCTGTTTAATGGATTGAATAAAACATTATAGAGTTGTTGATTTCATTAGTAAATGTTACCAATACGAAATACTTACTAATTTCAAATAGTATATTTACTCTTGGTCTTCAACAATGAGTCTTTCACAACATCTAAATGTAAAAATTTCGAATCCAATACATACGTATGGTCAGTAGCATAAGTCACTGAACATTCAAAAGTTCCGTGTTTCAAGTCGCTTGCATGCTCTTATTTTTTACAAATCAATTATATCTATTTGTTTATATTAAAATCTAATATTTGCTTTCGACATTGCTCACAAGTTTGTAAAATAATAAAAAAAAAAATTATTATGTTCAGCCACTTATGTCGCTGAAGGTATTAACCTACCAAAAATAACTTACATATTTACAAACTAATATTCAGATCCGTAAACGCATCCGCAACAATAATTCTAAAAACAGAGCAAAACTTTCCAACAAAAAAAAACATAAGATAAAACTTACAAAAGAAGGTAGCAACAGACACTAATTTTCGTCCGAGAAATTTCCACAGCACTTCCCCTTTACGCCGGCGGCAGTATCTATATAAAAGTTTTATTTGTGCGGCCGTCCGTCGCGATTGTCTCCGTCAGCGGAGCCCCGTCGTGGACTGCGTCTATTCTTGGACGCAAATCAGGAATAACTTAGAGCTAATAAGTTAAATAAACCACAATACTGTGAGATAGTAGAAACAAATTTCTTATGAGGTATTTTACAGTATTGTGGTTTCTGGCTAAGCTACGAAAATTCCTTTGCACCGGAACATAGATTTGTTTGTCAAGTATAGAGATAGTCCAGTGCAGAAATTCGGTTAAGGAAATTAGTGCTGCTGGCGATCCCGAGGCTTTGCTATTGAACTCTAGGTCGGATAGTGTTGTTGAAGTTTTTCTATCGTGCAATACACAATAGTCCCCTAGTCCCTAGAAGGCAATAGCCTCGTCCCTACAAGGTACGTAGGAACCTAACGTCCTCGACAAAATATTGGTGTACACAGCACACCTCTGCCAGCATATAGGGAATGCTCGTCGTAACATTTTTAAGAATCTGCCAAGTTCAGGATTACTTCTGAATAACTCGCGTCTCATTAATAAATTAAACTATTTTATTTCAGTGGAGGAACTAGAATGTCTTGCTACATGGAAAGAAGGTAGTCTGCGATTTCTGGTGGGGAAGATACATCACAACCACGCCACCAGCAATGAGGACAGATACCGGTGCTTTGTCTACGAAAAGACTAATGGTAAATATACTTAAATGCCCCTTATGGAAGTTTCATAGAATATTTTAAGAATCGGAAATCTTACCTACTACTATTAAGTTGGAACTCTGTACTCTCTGCATTCTTAATATAGATTGTTAGTTTATCGAGTTAACACCACAGCAGACTTAGCTAAAGTTATAAGACTTAGGCATATTTGTATGAACATGACGGACGGCCTAGTTAAGAGCTTGAGTCCCTCCGCCTACTGAATTGAGTAGTCGCGGGTTTGATTCCCGCACGGACAAATCTTTGTTTGTCCCAGAAATATTTGTTTCGGTCTGAGTGCTTGTGCACGTGAATATCATGTTTGTAAACGCACACACGACACAGGAATAATCATAATGTGGGGCTACATTTAAAAAAAAAAGTGTAGGAATGAAACAAGAACAATACTTTTTTAACATTGCTACTAAAAATTGGCGACTGAATTTCACTAAATTTAAATTTTATTTCATTAAAATACCTTGGCGCTGAAGACATGTTTCATCAATAAGGTGGAATGATGACCTGGAGAAATTAGCGAATGAAAGCTGGATGAGTAAGCCATGAAGCCGGTCGTCATGGCAATCAAGAAGGCCTTTATCCTGTAATAGACTTCTCTCAGATAATAAGAAAGGGCTCTCTCAAATAGATAATAACACAAAACTTACTTGTTACAGCAACCGGTGCCGTAAAGGAGATACCAGTACCGATACCTCCAGGCGGAATAGAGTACAGAGTAGCTCAGTCTGGAGATGCCACTTGCAATGGACTATTTAGCGCTACTGAAGGTTCAAGAACCATGGCTCTTAAACGAGGTGAGTTGTAGCGTGCATAACATATAAGCAATTAAGCAGTGCCTACTTCATACGAAAAGAATGCAAACACTACCTAACAGAAACAAAACTTTATACAACCAAACCGTGCTTCTATAGTACACCACTACAAGGGGAGGCGGTGTGTGCGTGTCCTCACACCGACTAATTCACATATACGCCGTCCGAGGCAAACACCGATTTACATCGGCCATTGTCCTCTGGCAGCTAGATCGATCGATCTGCTACAATATTCGACCAAGATTCGAACAATATGCGATTCAAGATCGATTCGAGCGATTTTAAGTCTAATGTGATTTTATTTTGTTTCTATATTTTACCATTCTGGAAGAAAATAGCAGAAAAGACAAATGAAAAATAATTTCACAAATTTTCACTTTTTTTACCTGTGCAAATGTTACACGCCTATTTCGTGTCCACTTTTCCGCTAACTGCCTTGAAAGGGAACTGAGAGCTTAGCACGAGAATTCCGTCCTTGTCACACGACAAATTTTCTTTATTAACATGAACGTGACGGCACGACTACCCGCTAGCGTCACACGTCAAAGTTTTCGTGCTAAGTTTCGTCGTTTCATCTTTTATACTCTATGCCAACATTTCCCAAAGTATGAGTCGCAACCCACTGGTCGGTCGCGAGCGAATATTGAGTTGGCCCTGAAATATAGGACAATACGAACGCCCCGACTAACGGACGGGCGACTACTGAATGAGTGACTAAGAAATGAGTTTCAATCGCAAGCACTTAACGAAATTTTGGCTCTCAGTTGCTGACAACTAGCCTTCTCTGTTAGATGTAGCTATGAAAGCCCTCCTTCCCTTCAGTACCTCATACCTATGTGAGACGAAATGAATATAGTCTTAAAGATTACATAGAGTTCTCTTCTGTAAAATTTACTTAAATGAATAATAACACATAATTATAGCAGAACGCTGGAACAAAGTATTCTGCCATAACAGTGATATTAAATCTTCCTACCATGTTTTTAGCGTTAAATTGAAGTGCATATAAAGATGAAATTGCAATATAAGCAACATTGCACCGCTTTACACTCAGTTGTAACACGTGACTGTGTAATTTACTCGTAATCATGACTACATCAAGTGCGGTCTTCGTCTATGACATACGTATTTGTCCGGGCTATAGATATTGATTTCCTGCAGTACTCGTTAGATCTCTCCTCTTAATAATTTAAAAATAAAAGGAACAAGACCTAAGGTTCTTCTTGTATCCAACCATGCCTAACAAGGCTTGGTTGGGTACAATAAGCTACGTCATCTATCACGAATCTTCTACCACGAATGCTACGTGACTCATAATGCTTATTGCTAAAGAATTGATTTTGCTTTCACGTCCGTATTTCTGAAGAGTTATAACTTGGGTATCTTTAAATTCAGAGGGAATGGGCTATTACTGAGTCAGCGAGCCACATCTTCAACCCCATCATCCCATCCCCAATGTAAAATGGTACCTCTATATACACTCTCTTCACGATTTTGATCTAACTTCACACATCATGTATCTTGATTCCAGTGACAGTCCGCTTCAACTGCCAGTTTCCCTCATGGATGACATTCTCCCACACTTGGCATACCCTGGACTTTAGCAGTAACTACACCTTCTATCAGAGGAACGCTACTCTGAGGATTACAAACCAGACCGGTGCGGACATCAAAGTTTACTGCGTGAATGTTAAAGCCAGTTCTCCGAGCGGAAACTCCGTGGCATTAGTTGCTCACTGGCAGCATCATTGGTAAAGTTCTTGTTACAAGTTGATTACAAAATTAATGGCAGAGCAAGTCAAGTCTTCGTAAGCGAGTTAAGGAAGTCAGAGAGATCTGTAACGAAAGATTCCGTTGGGAGATTGTTCTCGCTACCTATCCCGCAAAGGATCTAGCGAGATGATAAAGATAGACAAAATTAATATGGTGATCCCATAAAGAAGATATGTCCTGTAGTGGAAGTCTTTTGACAAAAATCTAATAACATATAACATCTTTGCGTCCGCATTCCCTAAATGATGACAAAATAGGTGTAGAAAAGAACCTGTAGGTACTTAACTCTCTGCCTACCCCGCAAGGGCACTGGCGTGATGATATAGATAGATAGAAGAGGTAAAGTGTGAACTATATTAAGCCCAAACCTATACATCTAAGGAAACACACCAAAAATACGATAGAAAAACCACAAGTCGTCCACTATAAGGTAAAAAGGTCTCTCCCAAAGATCGCTACGATGACCGCTTTTGTTATGCACCCATCCAAATTTTGACCCACTGCGTGTCTTGATATCTTAAGTTTACGATACCTTTATTTCTTTCCAGTGTTTCTCGATACGTGTGCGTTGTGCTATACCGGCGGGACACCTACATAGCTGAGCTGCAGAGAGGCACGCCTACGTCTAGGCCAGACGACGCTTGCTCACCACATCATTTCAATGCAGTCACTGCGCCTTATATCACATTAGTTGGTAAGTATACATAGGTCCCTCAAAGCGCGCCAGCCGGTCGTAGTGCTGCGTGGACGTGCACTGGTCAGAAACGGATCACCGTTTGTGCCATTACCGTATTCGAGCGTCTCCAGAATCGAAATCACGTCACGGTTACCATTTAGTTGGAAGCCTTATATAATTTTCAAGCTGCCCGCTTAAAAATTTTTAACAGCAGGTGACCTGAAACCTGCCTCCACTTTTTAGTCCATGTGGTGAAGTATTACCTACATATTCTCTCATACTCTCTACGGTGCTGAAGAAGGCAATACTCAAAGACGACACAAGTAATGACATGATACGACTTCGTTACTTGTGTAGTCTTAGGCATTTGCCAAGTAGTTGATTGAGAAGTCCCTTCACGAAGCAGCAATCCTCACCAAGATTTTATTATTAAATCTAATATATTCCTCATTTCTTTCCAGCAAGCAATCCAGAATCAAAAGAATGCCCTTACTCCGGCAAATACGATATAAAAAGTCGACGCCGACGAGAGATCAGATCAAGTGATCAAGTTAGACATAGCAGTAAGAGAGAGAAAGCAGAACTGGAACATAATCGTAGGGTTAACGGCAATAGGTTGTTCAATTTTAGCGTAAGGAATATGTCTAGTGCTCCCATGTTGAGGAGTAGAAGGGAAGCGGAGGAGGAGATTAGCTGCGTGGTCAACAACTACAACAGATTGGAGGTTGGATGCAATGCCGTGAAGAACATGGAGTTTTATTCAACGTGTGAGAACAGAGAGGTGGTGTCAGGTGAGTCGGTTTTAAAATTACACGGGTTTCTATTAACGAATATAGGGTTCTCTTACCTTAACAACTACTTAGAGGGTCTTGAGCTAGCTAGTCTTAGTCCTTTTCGTAGAACTTTAATTTATGTGACACCCGAAATGTTCTTCTAGCCTACCGCGTGCCGACAATGTTATTATTCGACCTTGCGCAATTGCACCAGAACATTTGACACATAAGTTAGTTTAGCACGGCTACAATGATATAATATTATCGCGTGTCAAGATATCTATTGAGTTCCCCCTTTAGATGAAGTCAAGGCTTAGTCTAAGGTTCCTCCGTTTATGCATATCACGTTCCACTGCACTCGGGCGAAATTTAAATACATATCTAGTTGAATGCTACTGGTGATGGGCTTTTTGAACTTGCTGTATGGTGTTGTTGGATAAGCAGTCTTATTCGTCTAAAAGGCAGTCGAGATAATAGCAGAATAAGACCGCATCTCTTACCGTCTTTTCGCAGTCCAGAAGGATCTTTTATGTCACTGATATTCTGTTAAATGGGGTTATAAAATAAACTCAAACACAAATTATTTATTTTGTATAAACCCTGCGAGGGCACTAACAAATAGTCAAATTAACATTTTTTTTTTAATTTGCTAATATACCATCGGATCTGGAGACAAGTCTTATTCTAAGTCCGCGGGCTTGTCTTCTTTGTCCACTTCTCTAAAATTTTTTACATCTTTCCTGTATGGATACAATTTTATATTAAGGACAGGACATTGAGAAATGGAGTGCTATAGAAGAGTCCTACACTCAGCATTGAAGGGGGAATATGAGGATGATCTATCTATCTATACCATCACATCAGATCCCTTGCGGGGTAGGCAGAGAGTACAGAGTTCCAACAGGTTCTTTCCTTTCCTTACATACCTCGCTGGCTTTACATACCATGACAGTAATGTTTAAATAATATTATGCGATCCAGCTCCAGTGTGATTTGAGATATGAGAAGATGCAGTTGGTGATAGTATTGTTGTTTTAATTTGTAGCGTACACATGTCACGGCGGGTGGTACGAAAACGGCGCGTCGTTCGTGGTGACGACGCCGGTGTCGCGCGACAGCGGCGCGGCGCGGCGCTACTGCTTCGTATCGCGCGAGGACCGCCGCGCCGGGCTATCCATCACGCGTTCCGCCACCAACTGCGACCGATCCGCTACCAGACCTGAACTCGCTCTGTTGGCGGCTGCCGCTGGTACGTGACGTTCGTTGTGGAACCTGATATCTTACTAAGTAGTAGGTATATATAGAGAATGACAACAAAAGAAGTTTCTACCAGACCGGAGGTGGTGCTGTTGGCTGCTGCTGCTGGTAAGTGACTAGCTTATGGTATAAGGTGAAACTGTTCGTTGTTAATGGTGGGAATGTGCTATCATATTGAGTAGTATTCAACCTCCATTGATTTCATACGCTCCGCTTTCAACGGTGTCCTATCTGCTACCTGACCTGAACTCACACAGTTGGCAGCTGCCGCTGGTGACTAACTCGTCGTAAAAGTTGAACGTGACATCATACTAGGTAGTGTACGTAGCATTTGACAAACAACAAAAGAAGTTTCTCTTGCTGAAGAAGTTTCTCCGCGCATCCGATTGTGACCTATCTGCTACCAGACCTAAACTCGCACTGTTGGCAGCTATCACTGGTAAGTAACTAACTAGTCTAGCTAGCTAGATATCTTACTGATTAGTGCACTCCGCGACCAACTGCTACCGATCTACTATCTACTACCAAACATGAGCTCGCACTGCTGACAGCTGCCGCTGGTAAGTGACGTTACAGCTCATTATGAAAGTTTCGTGATATTTTACTAGAGGTGTAGGTAGAGTAGGACAACAAGATAAGTTTTTCTTGCTGTCTTGCTGCTGCGTGCCTGACTGTGACGAATCTGCTACCACACCTGAACTCGCACTGTTGGCAGCTGCCGCTGATAAGTAACGTCACAACTGCTCGTGGACAGACACTACGGTACCCTGCTTTTGATACCATCATCAAAACCCGATACAACATCAATATAGTCGCAAAATCACCAATAGCCGTATGTATGCTATGGCTCTTACTGGGTAGCTTGCTAGCCCTTACTAGGCTCTGCCTAAGTGGTAGTTAAATTAGAAGCTGTTCGCTGCCACTGATAAGAGACGTGACAATTTATTAAGTACTATTGAATCTCCCTTGCTGTCTTACACTGCATGACCAACTGCGGATATTCTAGAGGTGCTAGACCTTAGCTCGCGGTGTAAGCGCTCATTATTACCAGTCCCTCCTAAGGTAGTAAGAAAGAAGATATTGCCAAAATGTTGTTAAGATTTATCTTTTGTGCAAGACTCACTGAGTTTTAAGTTTCAAGGAATCTTGGGCTAAGTATGTAAATGTTATTTAATTAAGTATGTAATTATTTTGAAGGTGAATGTCAAGACCAAACCAGCAGTCAACCGGTGCTGCGGATATCACTCCAACTTCTACTATGTCTCCCGATCATCCACTACATAATACCAAGATGATTTAAAGTAATTCGTTAATTAAGTCATGCAGACCCCTCACCCTTGTAATTACAACTCTGAAAATATCAGACTCACTCGTTATTAGAAAACGAACTTTAAGTTACGCAAATACTTTGTAAATGTACCTATAACGACCCTATTTTTATTAACTAATTTTTATTACAAATCTTTCATATTTAAATCATAATAAAAATCGATATATCACTTATCATAGATAGTCTCATTCGCCTAAACATATTGAAGCTAATACAATATATAACAAGATAGGTAAAATAACGATTAATAGCCGTTATTTTTAACTGTTATTTCATTATATTTGAATCTAATGTACAACTTATTTAGATATGACGAAATGGACTTGTAGTGTCTTCTTAACTGCACAAAGTAATGCACATAATTAATTTCATACACAAAATACTTTTAAAACCTTTGCCTCCAAGTTTCTAAACTTTTATTGTATTGCAAAAAGCATGTCGTTATTTAACGTTATTTTTGTACAGCTATTTTTAGTCTTTATGAGCTATTTTGAAGCGTTATAAAAATAATGTCAAATGTTTCAGTTATTTTATGAATTAACTTGGAGGTAAATAGGTTCGATTTTCTGAGGCATTGTATCTATTTTGTATAAAATTTGTATATCCTAGCTAATACCGACGTCCTTAGAATAATGAATGAAATAATCTATAGTATATTTTTTCTCCGGAAATGAATTACTATGCTGGTAACATCAATAAATATTTTGTATCAAGATAATATGCTATGCTATTCACGCTACAAGTTTTGTAAATGAGAATGAACGAAACAGTAAGTTTTGGCATAGCAAACGTTACACAAATTTACTTGTGCTAGCATCTTTATTATTATTATGGTTTAAAGGGAATTTCCTTATCTCAAGTGCATAATTACAATAAAATTATGTCACCTATATACTTAAAAGTACATGTAGCTCTACAGACTGCTGGAAATCGCACAAGATGGAAAGATGTCGTGCAAAAGGGAATACTGTCTGCATCTCGCATCGGAGGTCACGACCCTCAGCATTGAGGAAACGACGCAAGGAGGAGGAGTATATACGTAAAATAATGTCTTACAAAGCTTAATAAGTCGCTTAATATTGCATTTATTGTAGGGTTTATTTCACTATGCTAAATGTTTTAGTGAAATAAAACCGTCTAAGGATGTCGTCAAATATATGGTCGATAGATTTGATGAGAATGGTTGTGAAATAATTCTTGTTGCGACAGTTTTTATACGAAGTAAATGAAATTTTATTTCACTTATATTTATTATAGCGGCGGAAACGGATTATGTTACATTTTTAGTCTGCTTTAAAATAACGTTACCTACGTAAATTTAAATACTTATTTTACTAAAACCTTGACTTTAAAAAGTGGTGTGCAACTTTGCATTCATTGTATTCTTATTTTCTTAATTATCATTTTCAATAGTTATGACAGTAATTGTAAATTATTATATATTTTAATTTCCTACCAACATGAAGCTTAGGATTATGTACAAATGATTGTAACTTGTTACTGATTAGCTAGAATAATTTAGCTCTATTTAAGATTACGTTAATTTTAGTTTATTTTGATAGTTTGTTTTTTATTTATCCAATAATTAATAAATCATTTTGTATATTTTGATTCATGAAGTTTAGACTAGGTGAGATATTAATAAAAGGATGATACCACAGATTCTTTGGCCCTATAGTGGCTTGGCTTCAGTTTATTGTAATCCCTTGGTTATTCAGCGGATTTGCTGTAATGAGCAGGGTAGTCGATATTAAACAGGGCAGCTCAACAATCCTAACAGTGTTTATAGATACTCCTGCTGCCGGTTTTCATATCCACTTCCATGTTTAATCCCGCTATAATGAACTGAAGGAATACCAAACGTTAGACTAGTTTTTGTTAATTAAATATAAAATAAAATTTGAACACTTGTCATTGCCCTCAGTAAGAAACAAAGTAACACACAACTAGGTTACCTCTACTTGGAACGATTCAATTTTTCAATCCTTCAACCATCCTTTAATCCTTGTATGATACATACATTTTTTATCATATATCAATCTCATTTTTATTGAGTAAATAATTGTTTGTTACCTTCTATTAAATACTCGTACCTACAGACACACAACTCTAACCGTATTACAGAACGTAAATTAGTCGTGAATATACTTTTAAAAACTGATTTTCGTACTAAAACGTTAGTTAACTGACTTCGTTTTTTTTTGGCGGGAAGTCGAAGAGTGATGTTATCAATTTGTTTTAATTTCCAAAACTTATGTTATTTCGACTAATAGTGTGTAATGTTGGTGGAATATTAACCATTATGTGTTCTTATATGTGCATGAGTGAAGGTAATTGTAAGAAAGTGATAAAATGGGCCTTTTCGGCTTCCCTCAAAACGGCCGTCGCTATTGGTATGTAAAGTATCCACCGCTTTACTATCCAGGGTGGGGTACTTCATTAATTTCATTATCATCGTTGTCATCAAGTTCATCGGGGAGTCGAATTAATTTAAACAAACACGATTACATATCTGGCACTGGACTCTGGCAAATACACTTAAAATTGTGTGAAGCTATAACTTAAAGAAGAAGAAGAACTGACTTCAAAAAGGAGGTTCTATATTCGTCTGTATTTATGCTTTTTTTTTCTTTTTTTCATGTATGTTCACCGATATTTCCGTCTGTTGTAGACTGATTATGATGAGTCTTTTTCCATTGATTTCAGTATAGCTCCAATGTGGTCCCATTTTAATTTCATTGGTATTGGACCTTGGACTTTGAAGATAAACCAGGGAACTCCTTAACGACAAATAATAGGAATGTGCAAATTGAAACATTATAGGTATCACATCAATTCTATAGGTACCCTACTATAGAATAAGCAGAATGTTAACCGACTTCAAAAAAGTGGGAGGATCATAATTCGTCTGTGTTTTTTATAACTTTGTTGCTTATTAAGCGATTTTGATGATTCTTTTTTAGCTGGATTCAATATAGTTCCAAGGTGGTCCCATTTAAATTTTATCGGTATTGGACCTTGGACTTTGAAGATATACCACGGGACTCCTTGACGGCAAACAGCACGAATGTGTAAATTCAGTTATTATGAGTATTATATGAACCCTGAACCTTACCGTAGAACTAAGTAAAATAATATTATATAGGTATATAAATATTAATAATTAATTCACTCATCACTTAAGATTGTAAAATAAAAGACTTTAAAAAAAGTAAACCGACTTCAAAAAGCAAAAAATAAATATTTGAAGTCGGTGAAAAGTAACCGACTGCACCAACCGGCACCGACTTCAAATATTTATTTTTTGCTTTTTGAAGACTGTTTACCTTTTTTTTCAAGTTTTTTATTTTAAAACTAGATTCACGACTGATTTTCGTCCTGTAATCCATGAGGCCCATGCCTTAGTCTCTCTATGTAAAACTGCTCAAATTATAATTTAGTATACTTAATGACTTTATAAAGAGATGGGGGTCTAAATGATTGTTACAAACGCGCCATTTAATGGTAGCTCCACTAGCTTTGTACTTTGTTAAAAAAAAATTCACGAGAAAGCAATGTTTTCTCAAATCAAGCAATACTACTATAGGTAAGATTAAAGTTTAGATAAGACTAATTTAGATAAGTGAAGGAACGAATACTCATTTTGAGATCAATGTAAAATTTAATTAAGTTATTAGGTAATAAAATCGCGACAGCAATAATATATTTGTATTTATAGCTATTGAGCGTTAAATTTTTAATAGTTAGTAGACAGTTGTGAATAATGAATGCTAGTGTTGTTGTTTTATAACGTGTCTGAGAGATTATTCCTTTGTGGAAGCTAACTCAAAAGGGGATCAGCGTAAAATACCTACATTATTAGTTTGTTTTAAACTGATTCGCTGTGAGGTTGACATCGTTATGTTTCCATTGTGTGATATAGATACATTTAAATTAATTAAGTATATAGTCGTCAGCATGGATTAAAATAAACAGCGAAATTTATTTTTTATTGTTTTATTTTATTATTATATATACCTACTCTACCTCACTCTCTAGATGAACTATGAGTATAGAGGAAGCCAGGGAGGGCTGTAAGGAAAAAACTGTATACGCTCTGCCTATCTCCTAAGGGGTCTGGCATGTTGTTATATGTAGATCGATAGATAATTCAAGGTCAAGTCAAGTCAGGAGTCTCCGTAACCGGCGAGCGTGTATGAGACGAACTATGAGAGTAGAGGAAGCCAGAGAGGTATGTAAGGAAAGAGCCTTTTGGAACTCTGTACTCTCTGCCTACCCCGTAAGGGATCTGGCGTGATGATATAGATAGATAGATAGATAATTTACCTCTACTTATCTGCACTGGATCCGCGTAGTGGAGAATGATCTACTTACATTTAACTAGACTTGTAAGAAAATCCGTAAATAATCAGAATTTCAGATTTTTTTAAATTACCGCCTTACTGAGATCGCTCAAGCACACACGGCATTGAGCCTAAGACAAAAAAAAATAGAAACAAGTTTCTATTTCGAAACAGGCTTTATTTCTATATACATTATAATAACGAGCAGCTAGTTACACCTACTCCACAGATTAGCTACTCTCGTTAAGACCTGTGGTTAGGACTTGCGTTAAGCTCTTTCGATTGTGTCCAGTAATTAGTGTTCATGTAATTATTGTTATTTGAACGAATCGCATAATGTAAAGAAAGTTCCACATTATTTTATAATTAACTAGCTGTTACCCGCGGCTTCGCACGCGATTATTTTGTAATTTGACATAGGTAGGTAGGACTTTTTGGGATAGTATTATTCCAAGACTTAAGAGACACCTCCATATCAAGTTTCTTTTCAATCCGTTCAGCCGGGTTAATATGGAGAAATAAAAACAACTATTACTACAACCATCTTGCATTACTCAAGATAAAAAGTAGTCTTAAACAATCTCTAAAAATCCTCCATTTTCCAGTAAGGTCTATTAAAAAACTATTCCACCGTTCTGGATATTAACACGGACAAACATTTTTTTGTTCTTTGAAAATCCCAAATCAATATCCCCGTGCGTTGTGTGGGGATCGTACCTGCGACTATTTTACAAAGTAAGTTAAGCAGTCTACGTTTTATCGCTTAAATATAGTCGTCTATGTTTTGCAAAAGTATTTATAAAGTTAACTTAAATATGAGTAAATTTAAACAATTTCAGCAGGTCCCCAGGCTTCCTGCGGCGTCACCTGTGAAGAGGAAGAAGGAAATCGAATGATTGCCAGGTTTTTTTTTTAGCCACAATATGATTAATATCTTTGGGCCTTCATGTAGGCCGGTAAAAACCTACCACATGCATATTGGTGTGATTTTATATACCACTTAGATGGATAATATCGGCCTGATCTAGTGTGTAAACAAAGTTACCTATTTCATATTATTATTTAACGAATTAAGATTTTAATACCATCTACCAATCTATATCATCACGTCGGATCCCTTGCGGAGAAAACAGAGATTACAGAGTTCCAACAGGTTCTTTCCTTACAGACCTTTCTGGCTTTCTCCACTCTCATAGTTCGTCTTATACACGCTCACCGGTTACGGAGACTCTTGACTTGCCCTTCGGATAAGACATGGTCTATTTGGTCATGGTAAGATAGTCTTGGTCTTCCCCGATATATACGTCCTGTTTTTGTTTTTTGTTCCAATGACCCTACGTAAATATGTTTATCTTTTTTAACTATCGTTTTTTATATTAGTAATTCTTTGCTATTATTTTATATAATTGTAAATATTGTAAATCATTTGTGAAACTAGAAATAGTTGTTGTTCGACGTCCTTCCACTTTCGCATTGTATATCTAAACACCTTAAAAGTGTTAGTAAAATCCATTTTGTCATTTTAGTATGAAGAAATAACAGCTAGATATAGTATATTCAATATTGTATATTTTGTCAACTTCCCCAAACTTATTTCTCTATCAACTATCTCTATCACTGGGTTCAGTCTTGGTCCCACTTAGCTCACGCAGGTGGTATTTGTAAAATATAAACTAAACTATAGCGCGCTCTTATTCAACACACACTACTAACGCCGTCTCAAAAAAAAACACACAATTCCTTCCTTTTTAAGAAGGATTTATCTTTTTATATTTTTCTATTAATATTCATATTTCTGATTTAAACCTTCTTTACTTACCCTGACAAAGAGTGTAATCGAGCGTAATAATATCTTAAAACGGTACATTGCTAGATAAGTATGTGGCAAAGTTTCGTCAGTTCATTTTGTGTTAGTCTTCTTGTAAGATGTTTATCGACGTTAAAGTTTCGTATGCGGCCCATTCATCGTTAGAGTTCTCTCCGGAAGAAACAATCCTAAATGCATCATCGGTTCATGCACGAATTCATTTTTTAGTGTTTAAATAAAACGTCTATGAACTATGTCCAGTGATTGCTTTTAACTACTGAAAAGTATTTTGTGAGGAGACGAACCTAAGTCCAATATCCATTGATGGAGGAATTCATGTGTAGGCAAAATCACATAGTTTACGTCGTAACATTGCAGTTCGGGACAAACAGTAATAAAGTTTTTTGGTTTAACCCGCGACAATCTAGTAGCTTAAGTTGTTTTGAAACAATAAATGATTTATCAAAATCGACCCTTTTTTTCTTCTTCAGAAACTGTTAGATTTTTCGAAAATATAAGTATACAGAGTTATGATCCTTAGTACAGGCTACAACTATCCAAAATTTCATTGAAATCCATCAAACAGTTTTGGAGTAAAGCCTCCTTTTATAAATTCAATGTTTCGATTTATTTTTGTATTTTGTGAAAATACCTTTTGATTTTCTGGTACAAATACTATTCAACGAGTTATACCCTTGGACAGATCATCAGACAAACAAACAGACACGAAAGCCAAAAATTGTAGATCTTCTACATCAATAGAATGATATCCGTGGGTTGTTATTTCCAAAAAATATAAACAGACATGACTTCCTTACAGTTTTATTATATGAAGTATGTAGAGATATAGATGCTTTACTTTTTCCCGCAAACAGTTTGAATTACTAAAAACATAAATATTAACTATGTTGTATGTGATATGAAATCTCTCCATGTCAAGTTTCACTGACATCTAAAGAGTAGGTTTGGAACAATGAATGATAAATCGAAATCGACTTTTTTTCTCTTTCCTCAAAAACCGTCAGGTTTTTCGAAAATATAAGTATACAGAGATGTGACCTTTTGTACAGGTTACAATTACACAAAATTTCATTGAATTCCATCAAACAGGTTATGATTATAGTGGCTTTTTAAAAATTCAATGTTTTGCTTATTTTCTTCTTATCTGGAAAAACCTTTTGATTTTACGGGATAAATACTACAACACGTTAGCCAATATTTAAAGGTATCCGCATGCAAAGTTTCATCAAAACCCGCCTGGTAGTTTTTGCATGATGCCGGTTCATACCGTCGGACAGACAGACAGACATACAAACAGACACGAAAGCCAAAAATTGTAGAATTGGCTTCTAGATCGATAGTATGATACCCGTGGATTTTTATTTCCTAAAAATATTCCATGTACAGATACGACTTCCTTACAGTTTTATTATATGTAATATAAAGAAGATATATAGATAATGGAAATCACCGGCCTAGATGTATACTTTGAGATACCTATACCTATTATATAAATAGGTCTTGGATGGATTATATATCTGTTTCTACATGTCCACAATCTGGTTGTGAAAATGTCATTACCATATTATGTATTGGTCAATTTTAATTAAGGTTTTAAACAAAAACGCCGAAAAGCGTCTTTATATTTTGGATTATAATTATTCTATCTACTATCTTTATCATTACGCCCTTGCGGGGTAGGCAGAGAGTACAGAGTTAATAATAATAATTATTGTTACGTTAATTTCACATCACTTCGTCTGCGTCTGCTTGCGACTCATTTAATTGCGATGTCTTTTTCGTAGAGAAGCGCTTCTAAAAACTGTTGACTTAGTACGTATATGGGTTGAAAGTGTAAAAACTGAAAAACAAACTGTGGTTTTTAACAAAATTTGGTCGCTGTTACAATTACCATAATATAATGAGCCAATTCGTGAAAATATCATGTCAGGAAGTAGATAAGTTTGTGTGAAAATGAGCAAGAAATAGGAAAAAGTTCGTCGGACTCGCCAAAGACACCGATAACGGTACGAGACTTGGCTACAGCTTAGTAGATATGGCTGCCACACTAATTAACAATTGTATCAACTCCTCACAAACGTCCTGGCCGCAACCATCCGCGTGGCCTGCCAGTCAAAAATTTTGGAGAAGCTTTCCTTATAACAACGAAAAGGCGCTCGCTTGAATCGCAGCCACTCGAGCTTCGATTCGCTGCAAATATGGCTGATGATATGACAATACAAGATCAACCCACTATATGAAATCTACTCTAATCAAGAACTGGCTTTATATTTTGGTACAGATTTGTCGAACCATAAGTATAAAGTTTTAAGATCAGTGGTAAATACTGTGCACGGGAACTGTTTTCAGAGTCTCTATCTCGCCTGCCTACATTACTTAAGAGTTAATGAAACTTCAACTGAAACCAATAGTATCCTTAAAATCGCCGATTTAGAGGAAGTATCGACTCAAACTCGACTCGTTTACAAATAGGGTTTCAACGACAGTCCTGGTCACAGCAAATACAAACATAAATTCACGGATGCTACAAACAGATAATTTTAGTATCTGGTGACTTTAATGCCCTAGAGACTAAGGAATCTCAAGGGCCCTAGGGACTGAGAAATCTTAAGTGCACTAAAGTCTCTCGACTTAAATCGTGGAAATGGTTAGGACATAAATCGAATGCACATAAATTGAAACACAAGGAGGTAAGAAATATTGCTGATAACTTCAGAATCTCTCATATCTAGCAAAAGAAAAATTATTTCAGAAAATTCATCCACCTCCTACAACTTAAATATCTATTTAATTAACTGTAAAGAATCTTCAGACTCAGGCTAATTTCAAATAGGTTTTAATTAGATGAGAGATTATAGATATATATTTTAATAAGAAAGCAATATTTTTACCGCATATAAATATTCAAGGCACTGTGCGCTGGTCCGACTCTTTTAATTCAAATACGCTATTTATACAATTGCTGACTGCAGTTTATTATTTATACTTACAAACGGGTATATTGTAAAAAAAATCGTCTCATAAAAGAATAAGATAAACAAAAAGGTCAGAACGGAGTTCTTGGTTAAATAGGATTGTACAGTCTCTATCATGAAGCTAAAATTGACTGGAGGAAGTCATACGACGTTGCCGCTCCGCCGGTCGTCGTTCAACACATTGTCTTTTTTCTCTCTCAATTACACGGATCACCATTTTGAGTGAATGAGAAAGCTATTGTAAGGGTGGCAACGTCGCCCTGTACGTGTGCGGGGTTTAATGTTGTGACCTATGCTTAGGCCATAACAAATGAAAATCATTGTGATAACGGGATTATACTAAAGTATATACATATATATACAGTGAAATTATGTCGTGTTGTGCTGTATTTTGTCAATCAAGGACAAAAGTGAAAATGAGGAGGAGTAAAAAATCCTAAATTATCATTTCACACGTATGTATTTATTGCCTCTTATTATATTATAGGGAAGTTTCACGGCAAAATTATGGATTTAACATTAAAGATATACATCATTGACGTCATATAATTATTATACGGTAATAATTAACTGTGAGTTTAAAGCTTTAATTTGTATTTCAAATATGCCTTATTTTACGCTTCTCCACTAGTAATGTCCGACAGCACCTATCGCTTACTGTCGATATTAATATATTAATACGGAAACATTAACCATTCCAATTTTACGTCATAATGACTAAACGAATTTGGATGAAATTTAGTAAGGATAGAATATCTAGATAAACACCGTCACGTCTATATTCCCCAATCGGGGTTGGGACCTATTTATGATAATTTCATCTTTAACTATAGTGGCGTTTACCTCTGTTGCTAAATGAAGTTTTGCCCTAAGGGTAGGGTAGGGTAGGGTAGTACTGCTTTTACTAACGATTAGAGGTTTGACCTCTATATGAGTTGGCATTTTGCCCCTGCCAAGACCAGTGAGGCTTCTTCTTCTTCTTCTTCTTAAGTTATGGCTTCAAACTAATTATAAGTGTATTTTGCCAGTGTCCAGTGAGATATATAATCGTGTATGTTTAAATTAATTCGACTTCACTCATGCACATATAAGAACACATAATGGTTAATATTCCACCAACATTACACATTTTTAGTCGAAATAACACAAGTTTTGGAAATTAAAACAAATTGTCAACATCACTCTTCGACTTCCCGCCAAAAAAAAAACAAACAAAAAAAACCAATGAGGCTTTATTATTATTATATTAATACGTGAAGCAAAAACTTTGAGCCTTGTTTACGAAAATTGCGCGGACGGAGGAGTATGAAATTTACCACACTTATAGTTTATATAGAGAAGGAGTGGGCAATGCTAATATTTTTATAAAATTATGCATAAAAAATACATTAGATCAATAAAAAAAAACATTACACTCACTACCACGTATTTGACACAATACACGTCATACTGAGAATAGGTTAATATTGTTTGTCTTTAATATTATTTATCTGCAGTCTTACTGAATGTCAAACATAACCTGCAAACGATAAAAGAGTAGGTTGAATATCGACCTATGGGCGACCGCTAGTTGTATTAAATTGTACATACTAATATCGATGTTTACAGATTCGTTTTTAAGATTATATAATTTACTCGTAGTAATTCAAAATCATAATTTAGATGAGTCAATTACGATTTTCCATGAAATACATATTATTTAATCATAAATTGTATTTTCTTATCGATAAATCGTGTACTAGTAATCACTTGCCTAATCACGCACACTGACGCAGATTCACAAACTCACACCGACATAAAATTGACCCTCTACCGCGGCCATATACGCCGTCTATGCATTCTTCGTCTATGGTCTCTATAATAGTACTACGTAGGGTTGCGTAGGGTAGATCAGGCAAATATGAAGATGAAAAAAAATTTATATAAAAATAATATTTCAATAACGGTTATCGAATTCTGATTCTATATAAAATGATCCTAATTGTTATTATCGTTACCGTTAATCGTGAACGCATTCACAAAACACATTTATAAAAGAACACATGAACGCATCCGTGAACCAACTCTACCAACTTCACGGAAATACAATATTCAGTGCTGTCAACATTCCGTTTAGTTATGTCATGTGTTGGTGTTGCTTGGCTTGCTTTCTGCTTTCTTTACTTTGCTAGTACGCGCGTCGTCAGCCAATCTGATAGTTAATGTGCAGAAACATTTATCTCATAACACACAAATCGTAACAACAACTTCGAACATCAATAATAACCTGCAGCCAGCGTCGCAGCCGCCAACAACAACGGGATATTTGAAAAATATGTGAAAGTGACAGTAGCAAATTCGACATCGTTTTTGTGTTTATAATGTTATTTCGCATATTTTGGTGTACCGTCAGTTAGTGGATCGCCGTGCGGGTTAGGAAACGATGGGTACGAGGGACGGTCGCTGCCCGTCGTCCAGTACGGACACTTGATCGCGAACACTATGTTCGAAGCGGGTTAAACGAAGAGTTGGAGTACGATCAGCTATAATGCAACAGGAGTGTACGCCGGAGGGTGCCAGGAGCAGGTACGAGCGGCGGAAGCCAAGTAAAGTGCTGAAAATAGCGGAGAGTTTCACTAACTTGGACGAGACAGCTAAGGCTGGACGTTTTGTGAGGGGTCCCAACTCGAAGTTGGGTCGGAGGCTCCGGGACGGCCTCGAGAATGGCGGCAGAACTAAGCGTGCGGTGTGTTGTGATGATGATTGTGATAAGGAGTCAGGTGTGAGTGAAGATTGTGAGAGACTCGGTGATAGGAGAGTGACGGGCTCATCATGCACGGCCCTGAGGACAGCAGTGGCTGCGTTGTACCCCTTTGATGACTTCATACTGGAGAAGATTGGATCTGGATTCTTCTCTGAAGTTTTCAAAGTGAGTATTGCATGTTTATCTTATTAAAATACTTATTAGAATCTTGTGTTTTTATTATGATATCTGTTTTGAATAAGCAGCAATGCCCATATTTTTGGTGTTGTATATGTATATTTTGATATTATCTTCAAACAGTCACTTTAAATTGATTTAATTTTACAATTTATGTCTGCAATATCTTTAAAATAGTTCTGTGTTGTTAGTAATAATAGATAAGTAACAACTCTTTGAAACAATAAAGTTGCTTATCATGAAATTGTATGAATTAAAATGTAGGTACTTTATTTTATGAGCATAACTGCAAGTCATGTCCATACCTCAGGAATCAAAGGGTGTAAAATATTTTTTGGCAAAAAGTAGTTTTTAAGTTCATCATTCTACTTCATCTTTATCATATAATAGAGTTAGACCAGTTTTTGCAAAAATTTTGATATGTAAGCAATAATGCCCTGGAACAAATGACATGACTGCCTTGTTAGTCTAGTGGCAAAGCGCATCGCTTTGTGATCACTACGTCCTGGCTTCAAATCCTAGGTCGAACAAATGTAGTTTTTCTACTGAAAATATTCCTAGTATGAGTCCGGAGTCTGGAATTGTACCTGGTATCCATATACCATCGCAAAGTATTGCCATTAATAGGCTCCCCCCTCTATTACATGGGACCTAACATCGTCGGCGAAAAGTGGGTGTACTCAGTACACCTCTGCCACACCCGCTTGGAAAATATAGGGGTGATGGTGTTAATGCCCTAAATAAAGTAAAAATAGTACTTACAATATTTAATTTATTATGAGTAAATAAAAATACTTTTAACATCAAAGTACTATGGTATATAGTACTATGGTGTTGAAAGTTGTTTATTTGTGGCATACCATAATCAGATACTGTCAAATGAATAAAAATTATCACAGCTTCCTGTCAAGATGTGTTTACTATTAGCAAAATATTTGATAATAGTGTATGTTGTCGCATTCTGCATACTTGTATAATGTTTTGGTTGTTAAATAGTAAACTAAACATCGCTGCACTTGGTCTGTGTTCTATTCACACGTTTCTCAAAAGGTGGCCAATCTCACTTTTTTTTTCTGGTGGGGGCTTTGAACTTTGTTGTTGACAATGATAAATTGATATCTAAATAAAACCTTCATAAAATAATAAACAAGTTTAAATTCACATTACTTTAAACAAGTTTAGGTACTTAATTTTATTATCATAACTGCAATTTATATGTGATAAACAATTCCACCAGTTTGTCGAGTCTGAAATAAAAATAGTACATAATACTAAAATATCTTGCAAGTTATATGGTGTAAGAGATGGTATGGAAGATAAGATGCATGGGGTGCAGTGGAAGAGAGGTCTGTAAGGAAAGAACCTGTTGGAACTTTGTACTTCTGTGTGTGTGAGTGATCTACTCTGTTGGCCGTGGGGCCTTTACAGCTTCACCGGACAAGTAACTCCTATAAGAAAATAGGTAGAGGTAGGAGCCTTTCAAACGAATTATCATAGCATCCTGCCAAGTTATATTTACTGTTATCTGTGTTGTCACATTCTGCATGCTTGTATTTTGATTATTAAATACCTAACTAATTATCACTGCACTCTCTTTGCAGTCTATTCATACATCTCTGAAAAGGTGGGCATTTTTAACTATTTTTTTTTTCTGTTGGAGCTTTGAACTTTGTTTCTTTTTGCATTTAGGTGCCTGCTGAATCAACATAGCATTAAAAGTATGTGAATGTATCTTAATGACACCACACTGCATTTGTTCTATCATAAATGTGAAAATAATTATCACTATCACACAAGGGCACTATTTATTAAAATAACAAAGTTGGCACAACAGTTGTGTTGTTTTGCATGGCTTATTATCAAAAAAAAATGTTTAATTGATACATTGTCACCTGTTGCCTGTCAATATTACTTGTATTAAACTGGACCCAAATCCTTTGCAGGATAGTCAGAGAATACAGAATTCCAACAGGTTCTTTTCTCAGTAATAATATTTTTAAAATGTATGATTCATTTCTATTTATAATATAATCAATACTATAAAGTAGTAACTATAAATAGAAGTACTGAAAGAAGTATAAGAATCCTTACAATTTATTAAGCTTTCATGATAGTTTGTCCCATACACACTCGCTGGTTACATTGTCTAGGTTTTTGTTCTTCATTCTACTACAAATATGCTAATCATTATTAAATTAAACACTACCCTGCCGTCCTAAATAAAAGTAACAATGACAGGCGAGGTGACAATTTGGCAAATTTGTCAATAATAATCTTTATAAAACCACTTTATTAAGCAACACCTGTTGTGACACCTTTGTGTGTTTTTTTTTACAAATATGAACGCTTTATTAAATAGGTTCTAGGTCTGGAAACTTATTAGTTTCCAATATATTCAAGGAGTGCATATTATGTTTACAGTATAACAATGGAATACCATTATTTTAAACATAATATGCACTCCTTAAATGTATTCAATTAATGTAAGGGATCGATTTGTATGGAGACGTAAAGCAACAACCTCCCGCCCAACAGTGGGATGTGGGAATAGGCTATTAAAAAAAAAAATATAAGGGATGGTTTGGTCGAGTTAAAAGCTTAAGCTGCTTCTCCCACTAAATTAAGTCACATCAAAGGGAACAAATTTTTACATGCTCCATAATGTTTGTTTCAGTGAGTGTTTGTGTATGTAGATAAAATGTAAATGCACCCATAAAACGGGAATAATTCCTAGTCTGTGGCTTAGGCTTTGTTTTATCTATATCTATACTAATATTATAAAGAAGAAAGATTTGTATTTTTGTATGTTTGTAATGAATAAACTCAAAAACTACTGGACCGATTTCAAAAATTCTTTCACCATTAGAACGCTACCTTTTCCAGAAGTAACATAGACTATATAACATAGACCCGGTAGGTGGCGCTGTTGTCGACTGGGTACGAAGTCGCGGGAAACTGCTAGTAAACAAATAAATTAATACCATTACAAAACGGTAAACACATTTGCTCCTTAAATATGTTCAATCAAAAAACTGTCATTCCACTTGGCAGGGCTGTCTGCTATCACCTTTGTGATATCACAATTTCAACTGCTAGTTCTGGCATGGTGCCATTATTTGAATGGCTGTTTATATTAATTTATTTCTATCAAAATATCATCCATATCATATATTATTTATTATTACCAACAATGTTATGGTTTGGCAGCTGGCACAAAGATGGTATAACTGCCATGTTTTGTAATTATAAGTGTAATTTATATCAATTTAAATACTGTAGTTGGTAATTCATATGCATGTATATTGGGAATATGAAGATTTAGTGCAGTTTTTTACCAACAATGTTAAGGTTTGCTAAGATTGTATAACTTTCTGTTTTGTAATTATAAGTGTCATCATCTCAGCCTATACTTGTCCACTGCTGAACATAGGCCTCCCCAATCGTTTTCCAGCGTAACCGGTCCATTGCCACCTGCATCCAATGACTTCCTGCGATTTTCACAAGATCGTTGGTCCATCTGGCAGACGGTCGTCCTACGCTGTGCCTGCCAATACGTGGTCTCCACTCTAGAATCTTTCTGCCCCAACGCCCGTCTGATCTTCGCGGTATGAGGGCTATGTCGGTGACCTTGGTTCTTCTACGAATCTTCACATGTCTGGTTGAATCACGTAGAGTCCGACCTAGGATTTGATCCCAGGACCTCGTAATCACAAAGGGATGCGCTGTGCCGCTAGACCAACGAGGCAGTCATATACAGTTATAACAAGTTAAAATATAAATTAGAATTAAATTTTTAATGCAGGCTCCTTGTAGATTAGATCCTTTTAGTTAAATTACTCACATCCAATGATTACCCCCAGATACTAGCTTTAACGGTGTCATACCTAAATCTATTTCCACATCAGATGCCAAACATCAACAGAACCCTTCACCAAAACAAGCTATCAATCAACAAAATAAAAAAAAATCTACGCCCATTCATGAACATAATAGCTCCAATCAAATTCTTACAAACGCAACCTCATTATTATTCAATGACTCGATTACGAACCGCGTCCTGAATAAATCTATTCGGCTAATATATTGCCGAACAGTTCCTATCGATACATTTATATTTGCATCGGTTGAGGCCTTGGCAGTGACCTTGGCTCCGATACCTATGGAGTGCTTGAGTTTGTAATTATACGGTGTGTTTAAGGATGTATTTGATGGTAGTTGGTTAGGAGTCGATTCCGGACTTCCGTATTTGAGCAGATTATTTTTCAAGTATCTTTAATGTTCAGTCGCCAGTAGCTTAACTTAGAAGTCGTGTCTACTAGGGTTCCATAAACTTTTTTGTTTTCTGTATTATATTGGGATTAAGTAAGGTTTTTAATTTAGGATAATATTATAGGATTAAGTAATTTTTTTCATTGAGGTTTGAGAATCTTCTGAGAATTTACATCTGCGAAAGTGAAAAAAAGGGTAGATAACGAAGTCATGTCCAATAGGATTCCACAACCTTTTTTGTATCCTGAATTACATTGGGATAAATAAGGGGTCTTCTGTCTTCACCATAGAGAACTGACAATCTTCTGAAGATTTTTCATCTGCGAAAGAGAAAAAAAAGATACATAGATAACCCTTCATTGCGCACCAATAAAACAATATATCACAATAACAAAATAGTACCAAATGTAACGCTTAAAAGCAATTTCTTTTTAGGGAACTTTGGGATGGTAAAATAGTATTGGTTGTGGGAGAGAAAGGGATGCAAAAAGGTGCCTAAGCACAACTGATAAGAGTAACTTTTTATTGTGATCTAAAATTCGGAATATTTGGTGTTCCGAATGTCTCTTACCACCACAACAGCGGAAACTGACATCAGCTGATTTGATATCAATTTGGGTTTCCTTCGGAGGAAATACAAACATCGTTTAATTGGATCTTCAACTCAACTTAAATGGAACAATGGGGTTTTCGATTCGCCTTATCTTTTAAGTTATACATAAGTAATGATTCTGGTACTATCAGTTTCTATTAGGCAAACTGGACCCAAGATTACAGCGGAAAATTAATACATTTAATACTTAATTATGGAAATAGGGTGTTACTTGATCTAATCGCTAGTCTGAAGTCATGTTACCTGTGAGCTAGGGTATGTGTAGGGTATATTACTGTGATTTTAAGCTGTAAAGGCCCCGCGGCCCTACAGCGTAGATCATTCACACACACACACAATTAGTGTGACTTTGAAATTGACATTATTTTCAAGCTTGACTGCTTCGTTGGTCTAGTTTTTGCGATCACGAGGTCCAGGGTTCAAATCCTAGGTCTGACAAATGTAGTTTTTCTATCAAAAAATTCCCAGTATTAGTCTGGAGACTGGAATTGTGCCTTGTATATGGCAATAGGCGCGCCCCCTATTACATGGAACATAACATCGTCACTGAAATGTGGGTGTACAAAGTACGCCTCTGCCACCCCTGCTTGGGGAATATAGGCGTGTCGGTGTGTAGACAACGAAACCATTCGTTGGCCTTTAAGGAGGATAGCGGCACTGTTCCTTGCTACCCCGCGAGATTTCCGGCGTAATATACTCGTATCAGTAATGAATTCCGCTAGCGTACATTTCTCCAAAAATATTGCAAGAAGCTACTCGGCAATTGGACGCCTATAAATACCATTGAATCTGATTCGATACAATTCGGCGATTTCAGCTGAATCACACCTTTTCGACTATTGTTATCATTGCCATTGCTTCTGTATAGAGACCCTGAATCACAACATATTATAAAATAAAGTTCCCCGCCGCGTCTGTCTGTCTGAACACGATAAACTCAATGACTACCGAACGGATTTTCATACGGTTTTCACCAATACTTACTTACTCCGTTGGCTCAGAGACCCAAAGTGAGTCTTGGCCTCCGAAACGAGTTTCCGCCACTTCGCCGCCGCCGGTTCTGCGCGATTCCCTGCCAGTCTTCGGCTTGGAGCTCACGCAGATCCGCCTCAACCATGTCCTTCTAGCGATACCTGGGACGACCAACCGGTCGGCGGCCGATCGGTGGGCCCAGATAGGCCTTTTTTACACTACGGTCAAACTCAAATCGTTTATTTTGCATAAACCCTGCGGGGGTGCTTACAAAGTGTCATATTTACATTTTTTTAACTTACTATACTACCACTGGGTCGGAACGCGGCGGCCACTGAGAAGATCCGGCGAGAAACTCAGCGGGCTTGTCTGTTTCGTTCAATTCGCCATTCCTCTTTTTTTTAATAACTGTTTGTATAGATACATACATTTTTATATTATACAAATTCATTAATGCGATCCGGCTCCAGTGTGGTGCGTTACGACTGAGATATAAAACTATTTTCAAATATATGCTATAATGAAAAGCTAGAGGATTCTGGGTGGACCAGTCTCCACAAGCAGCACCCGTTCACGAGTACGACTACTTGAGCAGCCATCACCTCCCTCGACCATATTACAGGAAAGGAAGTGACCCGCACCAAATAGACACTGCAAGCATAGACTTTTTAGTGAGCATGACCAATCCCAGACCCCAGAGTGCAGTCAAAAAAAGTCTACAAAAGGAGCAATACTTCGAGCTCGTTTGGCACGACACGCTACACTTTGACATTTTTGTTTACATTAAAGACGTGCTTTTCTTTCGGTTTTCACTTACACTACGGTTTTCACCAATGGACGCAGTAATTCAAGAGGAAAGACTATGTGTTTAATTTACCCGTGCGAAGCCGGGGCGGGTCTCAAGGGAAGAATGAAAAGTCGCACAATACCGCAAAGCAACAAACTCTTTGTGATACATGCGTCGCGAAACAGTTTCGTCTCGGTTCTTGGTGTGTCTCATATTTGCACAAGTGGCTCCCTTAGCAAGCACATATTTCTGACACTGACATCATTCGTTAATTGTAAGTATCGCCAACGAATGGAATCTCGTATTACAAACCGTTTTCTCTCAGGTCCATTAAGTCTTATTGCCGGAGCGTCCAGTCGGTCAGTTATGTCCTATTCCTTATTATCTTTTTATTTTTATATCAATTGATACTGGATTGACATCGGTGAAGACTCAGGAGGGTCCAGATAAAAATCAGCGTCTCGCGTCTTTGTGTCTGAATGATCTACGCTGCTGGCCGTGGGGCCTTTACAACCTGTAAAAGCCGGACAAGAGGGCGAGCGTGGTTGCACTACGCTCGTGCCAGAAGGGCAAGGGGGCAACTATGTTAAGGGCGCCTCAAGGAGGAACGGCCTCAGATTGGGCAGTCGCTATGGGGGAGGGCGTATATTAGGTGTCTCGCCGTGGTGCTCTGCACCGGCCGGCGGGCAAGGGATTCTTAGACCTCGCCGGCGAGGTCGGTGTCTGATCCTGTGTGCAGTATCTGTATCCGAAAGAAGGGATGTAAGGGCATCAGCGTCTCGCACTTGTGCCTGGCATTTAGCTGATCTGGATACCTATTTGGCTCAGCCGTGAGACACATACTCATACGTATTACTTTGTTGTGTTCCTTTATTGTATTTTTTCTTCCTCATGTGTAATTTTTTTGAGACAATGTTAATCGTTCGTACATTTTGTAATAGTATGATTAAATTTCTGATATGTATGTGTCATATCAGCTGCTAAATATCGTGTCTTATGCCGTGACATAAAATTTCTTTCTTACTTTGTTCAACGTCCATTCCTCGATAGAAAGAAAGAAGAAAGAAAAGACATTTATTCAACCACACATACACAGACAACGAGATAATAAATTCACATTTACAAAGACCTGAGGTTGTGTGGGGTTGAACGGGATACTGCGTCAGCATATTTCTGCACCATAACGTTTTATCATGGTACAGCGCTGGTATTCTGGCAGCACCTATAAAAAAGGGTACGGGCGTTTATTTCTTCGAACTTTTTTGAATCCGAGATTTGCTATTTAAGTCCAGAACGCGCAGTCTCGATATATGTAACGATGGCTATCTTACCGAATCCGGTCGATGAGTCCTAAAGAATTAATTTGGTAGTTTTAAATCCTGACGAATTTATTGTGACGCCTTTTACTATTATTTTTATGAGAGTGGAGGAAGCCAGAGAAGTCTGTAACGTACCGGGGAAGACCTTGACAATCTTACCATGACCAAATATAGCGAGTCTTATCTGAAGGACAAGTTAAGAGTCTCCGTAACCGGCGAGCGTGTATGAGACCTACTATGATAGTGGAGGATGTCAGAGAGGTCTGTAAGGAAAGAACCTGTTGGAACTCTGAACTCCCTGCCTATCCCGTAAGGGATCTGGTGCAATGATATAGATATAGATAGATAGACTTTTACTATGATGAAACTTACCGGAAATAAAAAATCAGCAGTTTCATACAGAATGGTGAAATATGTATCACAGAATATGAAGCAGTGGTCAACGTTTTTAAAAATAAACAACGTTGAATCAACAAGTTGGTCATAATATAAAAGTCGAGATATCCAATCTAGGGGGATTCCGCAGGGGAATTCCCGGGATAGTACAATAACGCAACTCTTCTTTATGACATGAAAAGTCTATTAATGGCCTGTGCATACGGTATAGGATAGAACGGCATTTTTTAGGTTCAAATTATCTTTAATCTTATTTCAAGAGGGTTAACATTCGTATTTCATTGAATCAGAATCAGAATATTTTTTATTCATGTAAACCATTACAGTATTTATGAATCGTCAAAATAGTAACAAAGACTCTACCACCACTTCGGAATGTCATTCCTGTGGAGAAGAAGGGCAAGAAACTCCACGGTTACTCTTTTAAAATAGTATTTTTACAATTTTTCCATCTACATTTTGTTGTGGGGTATGGGAGAACAAGTTGTTACTACTACCTGCCGCAGCAGGCTTAGGCTTGCTAATTTTTCAGTCGATATCAACGAAAAACTAGTCCTAAGTGTTTAAAATAAGATTAGAAAATAATTACGCTTAAAAAATGCCGTTCCGTCCAATCCGCCATTTTCGTTTTAAAAATCCCTTAGCTACAAAATACACCTGAAACTTCCCTGGTGTATGATTTGGCTCGCACTCGATTTCGATGGGCCATTTTCTTCTCCCTCCATGTTTTATGGCAGTCTAAGTCGCTCGTAGCGCTGCGCGACCGCAGTGTTCTTACCGATCACTAAGGTTAAGCAGCGTTTGACTCGGTCGGCCTGAGATGGGTGACCGTTTGTGGCATTTTCATATTCGAGCGTCTCCGTGCTTCGGAAGGCACGTTAAGCCGTTGGTCCCGGTTACCACTTAATGTGGTAGTCGTTAAGCCGAGTTGGAAGCAGTAGGTGGCCACAAACCTGCCTCCACCAATCCGCACTGGGTCCGCGTGGTGGAGTATGACCTAATCTCTCTCACCTCGATTTGTAAGAGAAGGCCTTTGCCCAGCAGTGGGCAGTATAGGCTGATATTATTAAGTCTAAGTATTTGTTTAGTCCGATCACATCCAGGTGGATAATCTGGTAGGAAGCTGAGCCATTTTTAGCATAATATGTAATGTTAATTTTAATTTAATTAGAATCGTTCAGGATTTCTGACACGTTGAGTTGGCAACCGTAAACGCTGGCTATAAGTGGGTAAATAGGTAGGTAGGTGCTATTTACTTCGATCAAACTAATGTCATATGAGGGCAATAACCAGGTCTGCTATATTACGTGGGCTAGGTTTAGTCTGAAGTCTGGAAACAGCCCGCTATAAAGAGAATAGTCTCACCACCTGTTATAGTGGGACTCAACACCGTCAACGACAAGTGGGTATACACACCTTTTCCATCTTCACTTTGGGAAAAGCGTGACTATGTTTATTTTTTTGTAATTAACTGATAAGTCGTTAGGTAAATTCTATGAAATAAAACTATTTTACGGATTTTATCGCGGTTTATTTTTGATGTTTAAATTCCCGACGTTTCGAGGGCTTTTCAGCACTCATCACGGGGTCACGAGGAGGACTGAAGTGTTAGACATGCAAAAGGCATACTTGTTCTGGGGTACCCTCAAACGTGTCTTAAGGTCTTGCAGCACTCGAAACGTCGGGAACTTTAAAATCAAAAAAATCCGCGATAAAATTCGAAGATTAATTTTATTTCATGTGTAATATTCGCGTAAACCTAAGAACTCAATTGGTAAATTCTTATTAAAAGTTCACACTTTCATATTTATGTAAGATACTCGAACATAACCGAGATATATTTCGATCCACCGAACCGAGACACAATAGTCTAGACTAGATATTAGCATGAATGTTAAGTTAGCACTAACTTTGGCCAGACGGTAGGTACTATTTTGGTCGCTAACACAAGCTAATTGTTAGGTATTGCAGTGTAAACAAACACGTGAATTACAGTCTCTTACATTGCGTCGCTAACATTACATCAAGCGGTATTTGAATCAAAGTATATAGAGATACGTACTCATAAAGTGATAATAGGGTATAATAATAGCCAAGTTGCAAGCGTTTCGTATCTATTCTCTTAAACACCGTGCAGAGCTGTACCGTGTACATCCACTATTCGCCGACGATGTTAGGTCCCATGTAATAGGGGGCGCCCCTATTGCCATTTTACCGGGCACAATTCCAGACTTCGGACTTAACACGGACGAAAACACTTTGTTCGACCTAGGATCCGAACATAGGACCTCGCGATCACTACGCGCATTATTCTCCACTTATCAACGAGGCAGTCACATACAGTACTGTTGACATTCTACGCACAGTAACAAATATTATAAGATTTTCATTCAATCTCAGAACAAAGATCGCATTTTTTTTATGAAAAATATCGAGACTCTGAATAGAATTTAGTCATACAAAACATACCCACGAACATATATTGTTGGTGCACATATGTACCTGTTTGATCTGCAATTAATCTAAAGGATTTTGCGCTAAAAATAACCGGCATGAATGTACATACTCGTAAATGTCATTGTTTAACCTAGGACGAAATTCAAGACTATTTTCACGTATCAGGTCTTTGCCAAATCTATTTTGAGTAAGTACTAGTTGGTATAATAATGAAAAACTTATTGAAATTGAGTCACTGGCTTTGGCGGAGTGCCGAAACAGGTAAAACGTGTACCACTTACCTACACTAAGATATTTTGGGTATAAATAATCTTCTTTGGACTTGCTAATAACATCTAATCTTTAAAGTATTTCCTCATATGGTAAACAATACTCCTGACCATATCCCGGATAGGGTGTACTAGTTTAGCAGTAAGATATCCCGGGAACAGTATTACTTAGTTGAAAGTTCACACATCGCCCAAACTATTGCTCAAGTATGGAAAAGGTCATCATTATCATCAGCCCAATGCAAAACAAGTATTCCTACAAAGACGACTGTCTTTGTGCTGTATCCCTTCCAGCTTTTATCCGCATATTATCTCTTATCGTAAGCGACCTGCTGAATCTACTTCGGTCGACAAATAGATTTTACTCCATCAACTGCCTCCGGTGAAAGAGCTTTCCGTAACAGGCGAACGTGTGTGAGACGAACTATGAGAGTACAGAAAGCGAGAGAGGTCTGAAAGAAAAGAATCCGTTGGTGAAAGGGGGACTTAAGAATATGAAGTGCTCTAAAAGTCTACGTCTAAGCCTTAAAGGCGGCTTGATAAGTTCCAACAGCAGGTGGCCACAAACCTGCCTCCACCAATCCGCACTGAGTCCGCGTGGTGGAGTATGACCTCGATTTTTGAGAGAAGGCCTTTGCCCAGCAGTATAGGCTGATATTATTAAAAGTCTACGACCACTGGATAAGCAAGAACACGAATACCTGGTCGCCTTTTACAATCTAGTAAATACAGGAATCTGGCAAAACGCACCAGCAATAATAGTAATCAAGTACCTACATAATATTTGCACCTCACTAAATAATGATCTAAACTCAAATATATGTACACATACATATAACATTTCCTTTACATTAGAAGCACATAAAGTCTAGAAACGTATAGAAAAGGAAATGTCATCAGGAAATGAGCTCTAGGATCTTGACAGGCTATTGTACGAACAAGGTTCGCGTAAACGGAATAGTGTATAGCGTGTTATGGCCTTACGTAATGTAACTC
Organism: Phalera bucephala; assembly: GCA_905147815.2. Lineage (NCBI taxonomy): Eukaryota > Metazoa > Arthropoda > Insecta > Lepidoptera > Notodontidae > Phalera > Phalera bucephala. The sequence continues at coordinate 4,960,756 of LR990616.1, forward strand.
CACAAAAAGGGAGGTTATTGGTACTGATTGAGTGTATTTTTTTTTTTTGGTAATGTTGCACTTAAGGTCTAAGTTAAATTTAATGTTGTGGGCAATATTCATTAAAATAGATTTATTTTAAATTAAAAAATAGTATTCTAGGTGTTAAACGGACGGATCGCGTCAGAAACACCACTCTGCGGTCCATGACTCAGGTTACAGATGTAGGCTTAATGTCGGCAAAGCTGAAGTGGGGTTGGACGGGAAATGTCGTGCGTATGGATCCGCCAAGATAGGCAAAAATCGTCACTGTATGAATCCCTGAAGACGGTCACAGGTGTCGTGGTCGACCAAGACGAAGATGGCGTGACGTCTTGGACACTTTTGCGGGAAACACATGGATACTACTAGCCCCGGATTGATCTATATGAAGACGTCAAGGGGAGCCCTTTGCCGAGCATTGGAAAATAGGAAAGGCTATTAAAAAAAAGAGATAGTAGTTATAATGTGGCATCAAAGACAAGCTTTTATGTTAATTTGTGAATACTACATTTACAAGAAACTTTCTCAATACGTTGAACCCGTGAAGTGAAAAGGACATCAATCAAAAACCAGTACTTGCATAATCAAGGATTAAAATTAGTTTTTTGCGGGGCGAAATTTTCATGTAAAAAGTTTAACGACTTCTGTATGCGGCAACAAATTATTTGAACACTGGTCAATGATGTGTTTTTTTTTGCGAGAAATAATGGCGATTGACAACACATAATAACAAAATTTTACTTCAAAGTATCGTTTTGTCATCAAAACGCGTAATTTCGAGGTCGTTTATGAACCAATAAGCTCATATTATTTATCAATTTCATAACACATAAAAAATGTTTAAATAAGTCGATGAGTCTTAATTCGATGGGATAATACGAAATAACATGGCCCTGCAACTACCCGATAATTTCTATTCAATACAACCAAAATCGCGAATAAAACTTATATATCACTATAAATCTTATCTGAAGGATCCATTTATCTTTTATGTAAACAAAAATGTCTCGCGTCTGTCTTAATAAACACGTTTCATATTCGTTGTTTTGTTACGAAAATCGAGCAAGGACACCTTGAACGTTATGCCAAAATTTGCACAACGTGTTTTTAGAATATTAAAGTTACAAACTTGTTCAATCGAACCGCTAGCTAATTTGAATACGAAAGGTATCAAAAAAGACCTGTTCGATAAGTGACTTAAGAAATCAATCAAATCTTCTTTGATCATCTTCTTAATTAGAACAATCATATTTTGTGGTTTTACGCAATTTAATTTAATTCCCTCTTGTATCTCAATGTCAGTGCGAGATTTTGGCAGCAGAAATGATGATAATATCAAAAGACACCTCTGAAACTGACAACATACCTACTGGTATGACAGATGAACCTATTTTTACTATGACACCATAAGGTCAGTGACTACTCACAGAAGTTACTGGGAGCAAAAACTATTTTAATAGTTTTTAACTAATTTTAACCTCCTCCTTTACATATATAAACTGCTTAAAATGTTTAAGGTCAAGTATGGTTACTGAAAATATAGTGTTCCTACAATATTTCTGAGTTCAAGATCCATAAAACATTTATTATCAACAAATTGCACATACAATCAGTTACCTAAAATCTCATAATTTTCTTACCATTTCAGTAAGCGCCATATGGCCATATTTACTTATTAAAACGGACAATAAGTAATAACTCGGTTATGAGTAAGGAAACAGTGATTCACTCAAAGCCAGGATATAACCTTCACGTGGAACGCACAAGGTTCACGTGTTCGCAAGCCGCTTGTAAATCACTTAATTATAGCGAGCACCACGTGCGGTACAGCTATCGTCGGATGTGCTTAGCTAACTCCTCGTAGGCCTAGAGCTTTCGCTAATAAATAATGAAAATGAAATCCAGGGTTTCTTGGCAACTGTCTGCCTGTTTAAAACTTAGACCTACTTTTTTTAACAGCTGTTGCCCTACACTTGGGCTTACTCCTGTGACGTGGTGCGTTTGCAAACATGAAATACACGTACACCAACACACAGTTGGACACAAATAATTGCAATAGCCGGTTCGTTTATTTAACTTATAGATAGATTTTCATACTGTGAGTAGTATTTTAATAGATTTTTCATATATGCAACTCTATCATGGAGTTAAATATAGGAACCAGATATAAGTCACACAAAGCTTTTAACTGTGCTAGAATCGAGTCCACGATTACACGATTCAGTGATCGTATGCTCATATCACTGAAACAAGCTGTCGTCAAAGACTATAATATATCATCCAGGATCAATTGATGCTTCCACCGGAGACGTCGCAATCCTTTGAGATTCCTTAGATCATTCACACACACACACCTTTGAAACTCCTGTATTGAAACGCGTAGCAAATTATACACACCGTCACGCGTATATTCCCCAAGCGGAGGTAGCAGAGGTGTACTGAGTACACCCACGTTTCGTCGACGATGTTAGGTCCCATGTAATAGGCGGCGAGCCTATTGCCATATACCGGGCACGATTCCAGACTCCGGACTCGTACTGGGAAGTTTTCGTTAGAAAAACTACACTTGTCCGACCTAGGAAAAGTTTTTTTGAAACATTATTAAAAAATGTACGCATTATAGAAGAAGTATACTGACCAAGAGTACAAGAGAGTACAAATCCTATTTTGTGGTGAGTAGTGCAAGAATCTTGCTAGTTCTACAAGAATTCTGCCTATTCTCTCTTGGGTCGACTAACACCGAGAACAATGTTATTATTAGATGTTTACCATTCTAATACAACACTAGGTTATTAACCTCTCGTCCGTAGTAAAGAATTTGGCACTTCTTTAGTAAAAATAAAATGTGAAACCAAAAAATTTATAAACGGTCAGCGCATTGTGAATTTTTTTGCTAAAGTCTTCAAACGTAATGTTAAAATTATATAAGAGAACTACATAATTGATTGCGCACTTGTGTTTTGATAATTTAGTTCAACATTCGTATAAGCAGTATGTGCTAATTTGCGGAAACTCATCTGAACGATAGTGAAGGCACGCGCGTGTCCAATTTGGTTCGTAATAGCATCTAGTATTGAAAAAATGTTTTTTAATTCCTTTTTACTTGAAATAAAATTTGAATTGCGGTATCACGATCATCATTACTTTTTTGAACTAGCTTTTTAAATATTTTTTGTTAATTAATTAATTACGGAAATATAAATTAGCGAACAAAGAAATAATATTATACAGCCAATCCGGGTCGTTTCCCTCAGTTTTTGTTAGTTCTGCCACTATTTAAATTATGACGTACGGTTGAGATTTATTATAATGTACATCGTCTTTTATTTGCTTGATTTAATGAATATCTATATATTCTTCCGTAATCCTCAACTTTCACATAGAACATTGCATATATTTTGTTATTTTAATAAATAAAAATCTTACCGAATCAATATTTAGCTACGGGAAGAATACTTAAAAATATTTTGCCGAGATCCCCCAGACAATATCTTCTTTCATATTATAATAATAATATATAAATAATTTTAATTCTAAGTAATTTAATTACCGAAACAGAATCTTAGGTGCCTCATTAATATTAGCAAAGCTCTTTTCCCGGTCTCGGTGTGCCATACATGAAATTCTGTCTAGGGTATCACCTTCGAACAAGCGGCAAAACAGGTTCTAAATTTACACCAAGCAATCATAAGTGTTATGAGGACGTTATTAATTGCAATGACATTTCATACGATACTTAAAACATGTGTTTATAGCTCCGGCCCTTTTAATGGCAGTTGGGTTCCGTTTAAGGGATTTGTGCTTTCTGAAAGCGCAAACAGTTGTTGATATTATTGATAGATATTTCTATATTTAGGATGGCGAGTTCGTAAAAGTCGAGTCAAGGGTAATGTGAATCGTGAATGAGATTGGTAGATTGCATTGCAGGTTTATTGAAAATGAAAAAGTTGTTACTACTACTGGAATTATATTATGCGTATTAAAATATCTGGAGAAATTAAAAATCAATACACGATAACTGTCATAATCAAAGATATTGAAATGACTAGGATGCTTATTAAACTTAAGAAATTCTATCTTATATATATCTAATCTTAGCCATGCCTTCTCAATCTGTTGCTTTACTAGTTGAAGTAGATCATATAATTTAACAAACACTTTAAATAAATCTTGAAATAGAGCAAACTACTAAATCCAAATTACTGACTACGCAATTCTGAAAATTGGCGAATCATTTTTCGATGTTACCTTAAATATGATTCTAGATTGGTCACAATAGTTGCTGTCGCCAGAGATAAATCTTTGTTGACTAAAATAAGAGCGACAACTGCTAATCAGGGCCCATAATATTTTGAAAAGTGACGGGCGAGAATCGAAAATTAGTTTCAGACTAGCAATATAAAGACGCAGCGGTTAAGCCTAGTTCAGTTTAATCCAGTTACTTTTATTGTTATAAGATTTATCGTTCAAGGTTGGTTCAGTATGGATGTTTAAGGTAAAATTCATGACTTCTTGAGCCAAATCTTGATTAAATTTTGTCGATAACGTATTTTGATACAATTAATAAGAAGTTTGCTTAAACAACTTCGCTAAATTCGTTAATTTTATCTAATAAAAAAATTTCCTTATAAAAATATTGCTTAAAATTTACCTCCTGTTACAGGATGTCGGTGTGATATTTAAAAAAATACCGTTATTTAACCTGTTTTCTTCATTTATGAGAGGGAAATTAAAGGAATGCCTAAAGTAGACCCATAAAACATTTACACGTGGTTATAAATCACATATTTAATTTTATAAAATTATGCATCGTTACCCACGTAACTTATGAAATTATACCCGAGACGACGATTAGTAACATTTTGAACATAATTGATGAGGTTTCGAATAACAACACTGCCTGCTTATGAGTGAGCTTGTTGCCTCAGTGACAGTGCCTATATAAATGCCTATATATCAATGATAAACATTCTTTTCTTCGTTCATTTTCTTTTCATATCTTTGTCCTGTCAAGTGAGTAGCCATTTTGGTTGCGCTATTCTTGTTTTAATTAATTACTTTTACTAAATAAATACTTAGAAAGACCACAGAACCCTTCTACCCTTTCTCGAATTCACATTTGACTGTTTTTGTAACGTTATTAGGTTAATGTTGCTGTGTGCCAGCTGATATCAAATGACAACCTTGCGACGAAGGTTGTTCGCCCGTTATCGTTCTGTTTTGATGACTGTTACTCCTCACCTTTACCTGGTCTAGGGTAATGACCCATTTGGAGTAATCAAGTGAATATAATAACATTCATTTTTAGACCAGACCTGTTTTACTTTTGCGTAGTACTAGCGCCATTTTTTGTCTTGTTACAATTAAGGCTTCAATTAGGGTGCATATTAAATTTGTAACGGTAATTTATAAATTAAAGTTTTGAGAGAAGCAGAAAATGCGCAGTACGATTTAAAAGCAAAATGAAATTGCATAGAATATTTTCTACTGACTATTATATACTGCTATAAGATTAGCAATATTCATGAATCACGATCGTAAATCTTGCAGTTTATCATTCAGACCATAAATAGTTAATAGTTAATCTCAGCGTCTAGAATAAACCAAACGGGGATTAAGCTAGACCGTCCCAACGATCTCGAATGAATCGTTCAGGTATACAAAATCCATATTTATAACCCTGGCGATCTTCCACTTGGCTTATTGTGGAGACACTATAAAACATTCTCTTAATTTATGCTGTCATCATGTTAGGAGATGAAAAGCATATGTGGTTACCTAATTAATGTAATACTGTTTGTTTTCGGTACGGTAGGGAATGCGCTATTCATACAAAGCCTCTATTGGATTCATGATATTAATTGTACAATTCATTTCATATGGCAACACGGCTTATGCTTTTTAGCTCAAAATACAGTCGATTCCTTCTCAACGACAACAACTCGACTGATATTATTATTGTACTTGTTTGTGTTTTTCAGTGGCACCGGTGACCGTCAACTACCGGGGCATTTGTATCTTATAGATGAACTATGGCGATCTTTACGATTTCCTTAGTGTTTTTGGCATTAGTCTCATTTGAAATTCTTTGTTCAAAACGTTGTTCTTTACGTAATATCCTCGATGTTACATAATGTCTTGAGGGTAGCAAGTAGAATATCCTATGAATAAAAAAACTTGTATTACCGTATCCTTTGTTTACATCTCATGTTTATTTCCAATGACAATACTTACCAATAGCTTTTATTAAATATAAGTTTTCCAAGATTCTCCTTTTATATTCTTCTTCATTTACATCGTCTTATGCAAATGTTTTATTGTTAACTATTACTTCGTATTCTGATTTGAAATGCAGATTCAATACAACTATGAATTTAATATTATAATTATTACCATTGTTGTGGTTTTGTATGTTAATCAACCTGCTATTAAGTTTAATCTGTCCAATGACAAGACTTTAAAATAAATTAGTTAAGAGTCATTAAGATTGCATACATTTATAATTTGGTAATTAGCTGCTCGATTAAAAAAAAAAACAGAATTATATAACATTCAACAGTCCGTAATTTTCTCTTATCTCACCGGCTTTTCATCTAAGATCGAAAGTGAAGCCTGGCATTACGCATGCCGACTACGAAACAGTACGTAAATACTTGTCAGGTTAACTAATTAATACGACATTTACATTACCCGCTTACTGCGCCTCACGTTTCACATTACTTGTATTTTCCCTCCACTGAATTTACAATAAAATAAACACGTCATAAAAAAACTTTCCCGATACAGGCCGTGATTGTGCATGATTTGTAAAGTTTCGAGTACGAAGAATCTGCGCTCTTGCACATTTATATTGGAAAGCTGGCAGTGCATTGATGGAAATGATTCGTGTAGTGAAAGCAACATCCATACGGAGATGTTAACTGGTGTACTTACAAAAAAATTGCTTTTCCTTATTTCCCCTATTACGGTATGCGGAAATCGTAATGGTCGTGCGTAGATAAGAGCTGCTGTTCTTATCTTGTTGGAAGTGTAACAGCACCGAGTTGCGGATGCGCAGTGTTCCTACTAACTATAAATTCTAAGTAATTCCGTTGAACTTGCGAACATTGTGTGTGAAGATAAAGTTTATTGAAAAAGACACTGATATTTATTCAGACGAACCAAATCAAGAGCAATCAAGACGCTCATGATTTATCTATTATTACAATTATTATATGTTAAAAATATTGCTATTAACTATGACGCATTTGCTTTATAGTTGATAGTAATATTTTATAGCAATATGTTTAAACATAGATTTGCATTTGCAAAACTATGTTTAAACATTTTTTTGGTGCCTGTTAATTCGGTAATTGCGGAAAAATCATTAAACTAATCCTTATGAGAACATCTCATTTTCATAGCGTATAATATGTACTTTTCACCAATTCACCAATTATTTTTGTTTATTACATAGATAGCCTATCTTGTTGTTGCCTGACTTAATAAGTGCGATACATTTGGTAAATCAGCAAGCACTGCAGATATAGCTTGACGAATTTTGTCAAGAAAAGAGATGAACCGGAAAGCTGCACTTGCCCTCATAAATTAGGTTCTAGCGAGCGGAGAAATAATTGAACAAAATAAAACTTCTTACGCTTGTTGCTTCCTTAGAGTGTAAATATATTTAGTTGGTAGAGCCGGAAATAAAAACAAGTAAATAAATAAAAACGCGTGAGTGTCCGCAATACGCTCTCGCTCCCGCGTCTACTATATACATAGTATCAGTCTTAAGATTATATCAATGCGTTATTTAACATCACGCAATACGCACCACTTACATGTTCTATTACGGAGTCGTGGTCTAGCCGTTATTTTATGGAGTTTCGAATCGCTTGGCTTGGCAGAGGATTCGATAAGCTCAACATTGAATTAATGCATTATACTAACTGCATACAATTGTAAAAAACTGTGTACTTGCGGTCTAATAGCCACTATTTTAAAATATGATAGATTTTTCTAAAAAGTTACTATTTCAATTTTTAATAATAACATCAACCTATACTGCCCACTGCTGGGCAAAGGCCTTATCTCACATTTGTGGGAGAGTATGACCAAGCTCTCTCAAATGAGAGATAAATAGAGACTTTTTAGAAAAATGTATCATATTTTAAAATCGGACGCTGTTTGGACCCTGTGCGGATTACCACATTAAGTGGTAACCGGGACCAACGGTTTAACGTGCCTTCTGAAGCACGGAGACGCTCCAATATGAAAATGCCTCAAACGGTCACCCATATCAGGCCGCCCGAGTCGAACACTGCTTAACCTTCGTGATCGGTAAGAAAATCGCAGTAGCACAGCGCTACGTCTCCATTTTAATTTAAAATGGCCTAACTCCAATAAACCTAACTAGAATGTTAACTAAATAAAAAACAGGATTATTGTTTGCAGTTAATTATAAGTTTTAATTGGTATTTTCCTCGCTATCGTTGTTTTTTTACTCGTATTATTGTAAGCCGAGTAGTTTTATAATAAATGTACTGTTGAAAAGGCGGGCTCAAAATCCTTGCGGAGATCCCAAGGAGAGGTCATTCGCATCTACGTCCCGACCGTCCTTAAGGGCGTCCTGAACTCTAATATCAAGAAACTTTAGGATTTGTCTGGAACGACCCAGTTTAATATTATATTCAATAGCTCTTTTTGCATAATAAGGTATATTTTATTAACTTAGTATATTTCTATTATATTAGAATATACTATACACTGCCTATCTAGTGGCAAAGCGCATCGATTGGTGATCACGAGATCCTGGTTTCAAATCCTAGGTCGGACTGATGAAGTTTTTCCAACGAAAACTTTCCAGTATGAGTCCGGAGTCTGGAATTGTGCCCGGTATATGGCAATAGGCTCGCCCCCCACTACACTGTCGGCGAAAAGTGGATGTACAGAGTACATCTCTGCCACCCCCGTTTAAGAAAATAGGCGTGACGGTGTAATATTATAACGCTATTTCCAAAGTAAAGTTGTGTTTATTTGCGTCAATTTTACGCGAATGAACAATTCGGTTGTTAAAAATATACCTAAGGTATACGGCAAATTTAAAAAAAATCAAATCACGAAATCTCTTCTATCGTCAACGCAGAACATTCAATTACCTAAATTGATGTGTGCACTGCATATAGATCCTGTCAACGGGCCGGAGGGGCCGTTTGCCGGTTTAATTCAATCAATTTCTCTCTCAGACCCGTCTCCTGCCTCCTTGAAGTGTTCCCTGCTTTTGGTTTTAATTGTACTTAAACTTACTTACATTTCAATTTCCAAATTGCCTCGAGCATGTTGTCTACCAAGGCTAGATTCTCCGAATTAAAAATTTCTAGGACCAGACCATTCGCATTTCATTATTGTATTTAATGAGTTTTAGGCAGTTTCTTGTCAAGCGTCTACTTAATTTTCGTTACGGTTACGATTGTTCCCCGAATAAGGTTTACAACGACTTCATTGAAAATATAGTACTGGAACTATAACTAATTATAATATATTTACAATTTTACTTTCAATTTCTGCATAATAATATTTAAGTCTGTAACAAGATTTCTACCTTATGAAGTTAAATAGGAACAGTTATTGCCTTATTACGTGGTACCTCAGCGAAATCATGATAAAACGTTGCCGCCTCATCTTTGCTTATCCGTGAGAACCAACTTACAATGAGGATCCTCATTAACCTCTAATTGCTGTTTAAAATGACAAGCTAAAATTAACTCCTTTTGTTATCTTATTCTGACGTTCGAATTAATGTCGTTCTCAGTATTTCGGGTTAGTGTTTCGCAATTTTGTATATTCATCATCAGTTTTTGCTGTGTTATTTATGCTGTTTCAAAGTTCAAGTTTTTCAATTACAATTGCTTGAAAATTAGAATTTTTTCCTTGAAATATTATTGTACTTGAATAATATTATTCTTTTGAATACGTCTTCGTTCTCCCGCTCAGATTTTATTTATTTTTAGATAATTTCATAATTTGTTGACTTTATCTACAAAAGGGATTTAGTTTACTTAACCAAGTATTTTGGAACACAAATATTTAATTTGGAGCTTCTTTCTTAATATGTCAGCAACGTATTCTCTAATACAAGTGCAATCGAAACTTGTATTCTAAAAACCATGAAGAATATCTTTTAGTATAATCTGCAAGGGATTTGGCGTGATGATATAGTAGATAGATATGTGATTTGCTAATAATCTGATGTACATAATTATACGATTATCATTTTATACATAACGGTTCTGAATGAGAAGTGGTTATTAACATTGATTGATTTTTTAATATGCTCTATTTCGTAACAGTTAGACAGTGTTTCTTTGAATTCTTGTTATGTCATAAATGTATGCCAATCGAATAAATTTAGACATGCCAAAATGTGTGAGTGCATTATTGAAGCAGTATCTTTATTTCTGTTAATCCTAAAATTGTATCTGGTAATCTCTAATCTCAGCTTTTCAAGATAATCATTATTTCAGTAGCGATCATAAAATCAAATTCTAGTAACTTAAGTGACGCTAATATCTAAGATCAAAAACTGTCCGCTGTCTGTTTGTATGCAGACAAATTTGTCCAAATGATATTTTATACTAATACCTTACGCCTTAGCCGGTCGTTGTGGCGGTCTTTAGGGGAGGCCTTTGTCCTGCAGTGGACGTCTTTCGGCTGAAGAAGAATACCTTACAATTTTTGGATAATGCGTGCCTATAAATTATCATGTACGAAATTTCAAACATTTGTGCGGACCACGTAATGAAAACAGTCGATAAGACATCTAGAACTTAACAAACAGAGCGTATGGATTACATAATTTGCTGTGATCCAGTAAACGTTATTGCATTACGTCAGGTTTCACCTGGTGTCAAATAAAATAGTTTACAACTTTATTGTAAGGCCAACTCTGTGCTAATAACGACGTCTCACGACGAGGAACGCAAGCGCAACGTTCTGTTGCGTGTTAATTCTGAGTTAAATGGCTTTTATATTTATGAATAAAAAACGGCCGTTTTTAGTTTTATTTGATTTGTAGTAGGCTCTTCTTTGTAGTAAATGTACAGTAAATAACTGGGATCGAATTTAAATAGACAAATATAATCTAAACTATTAATATCTTTTATTTAGGGTGGTGGATTTGTATTAGTGATTACTTCCATCATAACTCCCTAGAATATAGCTAGATCTTTAAATTTACAATCCATACATAGAATCCAAGCTAGTTATATTTTGTTACCGAATATTAAAGCGTTCAGTTAATTATTAGTTAATAGACTTACAATCGTATTTTTTTAAAGTAGCTATCTATCTCTATCTATCTATATCATCACGCCAGCTCCCTCGCGGGGTAGGCAGAGAGTAGAGAGTTCCAACAGGATCTTTCCTTACATACCTCTCTGGCTTCCTCCACTCTCATAGTTCGTCTCATACACACTCTCCGGTTACGGAGACTCTTGACTTGCCCTTCAGATAAGACACGGTCTTTTTGGTCATGGTAAGATAGTCTAGGTCTAAGGTCTAGGTTAAAGTAGCAATAATTTAAATTTTGTTACGGAAAACCTAATATTAATATTGATAAAGTTATCGCTTTAATTTACTATAGGTTACATTAAATTATACTTAGGTACGTTGTTATTACTATGTGTATAACATTATTTTCATGATTATTATTTTTATTCCGTTTTAGTTTTAAATGCATTGTTGACAGAAGTTAACATATTATTATCGTCGTGATCATAAAATATCACACTATTAGCATAAAAAATAGCCTCAAGGTAATTTGCCGAACTAAAAACCTCGTTACTCAAGCAATGATTGTAACCATTAATCATGTAATTTTATCTGCTAATAAGAATATGAGGACACACTAAGAGATGCCAATACCAACATTTGTCAAACGATATTGCCTGATAAGTTGCCGGAACATATCAGTGGAGACCATGTTGCACTATTATATTTGGCAACTGTGGCTGTTAGATTGCTTGACGGCTGACCTAGATTCCAGAAACCTACAGAACTCATTTATAAAACGTTATATAAAGAGGTGTAGTCCAAGTCGATTGGAATACATTCAAACATCCACATTCCCAAGATGATCTTAAACAGCCGAAGTATCAAAAGAATTGTGGGCTGGTTTCTAATTCGAAAAGTCAAAATAAGCGTCGCCCAAGCGTGGTTTAAGGGGAAAATTATCCAATTTCTCTATCAAATTATTCGTCTTCTATACTTTTTTGGTGGTTTCTATTTTTGCTTACCTTCGAATGCAGCCGTCACTTTATTTTATTAGTATTTTACGACATCAATATTGATGTGTACAGCAGTCTATTCAGACTGGTGACTGGTATAGCCACATATATAATAATTTAAAGGGAGTATCAATAATACTTTCTTTCCCCTTCAAAACGTGCGTTTTATCAGAAAGCATGCAATAAGTATCAGGAATATTAAAATCAAATCATTAAACTATTGATTGAGGCTGAAACATGTTTATCTTGTATTTGTCTTTTTATTGCGTCCGTGTCTGTTAATGTTACGTGTGTACCACTTGCTCATGATCAATAATAATGGGAAGCCGTAGGTAGCCTCTATCGCCTTACCTAGAAATTTATTTTTATAATATATCAAACTAAGTACTACATTACAGTGTCCCAACACGGGTTGATGGACCGCATAATATGCCTTCCAAAACCTGTTAGTTCTTTGGCGTCGAGTAGGTCTCCGATCACAACGATACTTACAGTAAGTATATCGAGGTCTACATTGCGTGGTTTTTCCAGTAAAAGCACCTGAACAAAAAGCAATAGCTGTATTGGCGTTCTAGTATATAAGTAGCTTCCGCAGGGTCAACCTTGAGACGTCGGAAGAAAACAATATTAATGCTAGACCCAAGTTTCGTACTTTAAGTCTTTGATCTTTAGCGGTTTTATATTGATAAGTGATAACGATTGGTACGAATGAGATTCATGGTAGACTGAATGGCTAGACACGCGATTCAAAAGTGTAATTTAATTTTCGTTATTATTTAATAATATTTGATAGCTTATCTGTAACCTTAGAATATGTGTGTTGCTAAGAACGAACGTATTTCGAAGAATTTTATCGAGCTATCTGTATAATACGTATATCTGTTATCTGGACATAAATGTAAAGTAAACAATATCTACATATAAAAATGACACAACTTATTTAAAATATACAAGGCTGAAGTAAGTACTCTAATAAAAGTTTACGTCAGATATGTAATAAACAATTTACATCATTTAAATGACTTGCTAAAGAATCTGACCTAACAGCAGCTTAAATTCTTCAACACAAGTATATTAAATAATCGATTGCATAACGTTAACAGTTGCACACAACAATTCCATATAAACAAAAATTACGACATCCTACTTAAGATTACATAAAAATTATTCACAATACACGTGGGACCTAACGTGTACAAAACTTTCACGCGGCACTCTCGTTAGACTTTCGCCGGTAATTAAACCTGGCAATAGAACAATAGCAAGTATAAGAAGCAGATCTCTAACGTACAGCCGATGCTGCTATTAATTGTCTATCGAATCGCCCACGCTTTCTAACACCGTACCATGTAAGTAAACTCACAACATTTTCACTCTAGAAACTAAAACCCGACTCAACTGAACACAACAATGTTTCTTGGTGTCGCGATGAAGACGCGAGATCATGGTAACTCCGCAGGTGCTGCTAAAAAATAAAGTGAATGAACAACGTGCACGTATGTAACAATGAAAATATTTTTTGTCCAAGGTTCGCCGGTAGAAAGTGTTTGAACGCCTTGTAGATTAAAGTTTATGGTATCTCGTTTAATAACAATGGCCAATTCTGCGAATGAGATGATTTTTACTTTGGATTTTATTGTAAGTTGAGTACCAAATTTAAACTGAGCTGATATTTTGGCCACCACAGCGGCTGCAATAAGCCACATTTTGTATGGATCGACTTTCTAGAAATTAATAACATGACTGAGAATACGACTGAATACTGAGTAAAACTACTCAGTATTCAGTCGTATTCATGTATTAAAAACATGTATTTCATGCCTATTTGAAAGAAATTGTATGTAACCTAAATACAGCGATAGACCGCACACTTGAAACCTACAAATCTTATTTGCTCTGCGCTGATACACAAAGAATCTTGTATCTAATCACTGTTAGCATAAATGAACGCATTATTGAAGCTAACTTTAAATCAACTCGTGAACAGCCTTATTGGTTGTGCTCTTTCCCACAGACGGTAAACAGAGTCATTTTCATATCTCTTCGAACAAAACGTATAAGATACTACAGATAACGAAGCTGGTATGGTCATAATAGTAAATAGAGATCATAAATCACATTTACAGACGTTCAAAGGGTAAATGACAACTATACAGATAGTAAAGTTCTTTGAAGAAACATCGACCTACAAATAGAGGATAATATTCTTTGAAAATTGTTGTAAGTGAACACTTTTTATAATGTTCTTTTATATTAGTGCTTGAGTTCATAAATTGAGACCTTCGATAAATAGGCTTGTGATGTGTTTTTTTTTTCAAATCTATTAATAGGTTAGACATTATTAATGCCAGTCATTTACGAAAGCTAACTGTAATAAACAAAATTTGGCAAAGTATACTCTTAACATTTAAAGTGCTAATTTGCTACTATAGTGTATTATGATCTGCGTTGAAATCAAACCAAATATTAGTATTCTTTAAACTTTACCACGTGTTGCTTCAAAACGTTTCATTAACGAATGCCTTACTAATGATCCGCTATTTCCGATCAATTAATTTTATTTTCGAAAATTTCCGGCTTTTTGTGTATGTCTTTTTACTGTCTAGTTTGATTTGTCGAATTTGTGTACTTGATTATTACTATCATACATTTCTTTTCCTTAATGTCTCATCAATTCAATCTAATGACATCATTAAATCATTGGTATCAATACCATTATCGTTTCTTTCTACAATATAAACACGCTTGTCATACTAAAAATATCTTTTGAAGGAGGAACGTTCAATTTTAGGTTTTTAGGTCAGTACTGTTTTTGGTACTATCTTATACTTTTCGTTACGCTTTGTGATCCGAGAATGGAAAATATAATGTTAAAACTGTTTGCGTACTAAGAATGTTACTATTTCAACATAAAGATGTTATTTAAAAGTAATAATAACTTTCCTAGGTTTAAAAATAAAATTTCATCCATTACTTTGTTATTGTTAGCGGTCTTATAAAGGTGTCTTCCCTTCTTTAGCGCGTTTCTAAAAGCTTATGCAGTAACACACGTATTATTATCAGATTATTTAGTGCGTGCGTGTACGTGACGCTGTTAGCGTAGACTGGCGTCGGTGTGAATTGATATCTCTAAATTTTGCTCTTAAGGTACAAAATATATAAATCATAATTAGCTGTCAACTCAGGAAGATGGGTCGTTAATATTGTTTGTTTTGAAATATATGTATCTCCGAGTCATTGCCTGATTTTGTTTCTTGTTCATTCATACAATTCACCACTGCCTCGTTTATCTTGAGCTTGGTGCACCTAGCGATCACGAGCTCCGAATCTTGAAAACGATTCGAATCTTGGATCGGCCAAAGCGCTTCTGATGATCCTCCATTGTCGGCAATCTATGGAAATACATACACCTCTGCCACTCCCATTAGGGAAATGTAGGCGCAACGTTGTACTTCCATATAACCTTAGTAACCTAATATAATAATGGACCTAAAATATTCCCTTGCGGGATACCTTACTCGTGACCATACTATATATCTATTTATTTTGGCATCTGGCCTTGAAACAAATCATCAACTGGATACTAGTCTCAACTGCTCTATAGACAACAATAAGGCCTGCGCCGGCGCTTAGTTCGGTGTCGTTGACCCATGGACACGGGTCGAACGCGAACCACGAGGTTTCTTAAACCGATCCGCTTATTAGGTATTCTATATAGCGTAATGTGTGCTCAGCGGTGAGCGAGTTTTGTGAACTCGCACTATTTTTGGATTGTATGTTTTTTAGTTCAGACACACATATTGAGAACACCATAAGTATTCTGAACACACAAAACAAGTACAATTAGCTTACTAATATATTACTGTAATTACGAGCTACTTGATTCATGTAAAATAGCGTTAGCTCTTCAAGCCACCTATTTAATTTCGAGCAGGATTGGCATTATTCCGTTAACCTTTTAGGAAGTACCTGTATGCATAGTGAACATTACGTCATTCATTGCCGTTGTTTTGATTAGTTCATTCAATAGATGTCTAGTGGTAGTAAACCATTGGTTTTATATTAATTGTCCATACACTAGAAGTTAAATGTTCTGCAGCATAAATCAATGTAAATATCATGTTACATGGTATGTCAAGCAACCTTAGGAGACTGCTCTATACACATAGTCTTCCAATGATATCTATCTGTAGCATTAAAGTAAATATAAAGCATTTCTTATTTAAAATACAAAATGTGTACGAAGCAATTTCTCAAATTATACAATAAATCGTATTCAGTACGAGTTATCAGTAACCCTGAAACAAATAATAGAAGCGTGTTTAATCACTGATAAAATACTTAGAAGTCAGTACAATAATATCACGTAAACTAAAGACCGTCTTATTTTTAAAATAACATTTTACTGGCATAGTTTATTCGTGCCAGTGAACTCTTGTTTTTATCTGGTTATTTTAAAATAACATCTTATATTTTTTAGAAATGTGAATCGGTAATTAGTACTATAGTTCTTCTACTTCTATTCCATGAAGGCGAAGTGTATGTAGAAATACACGTCCGTTCTTTTGCACAAAATTCAGGAAGTTTAGAAACAATGTTGAAATCGAATGCACTGAGTAGACATCCATAAAATTGTATTCTTCTAAGATTAGTTAGGGCTTGTTTGTAACTGGATAGAACTACAACTAGATAGAAGTGTTTAAGTATATAACAATAAAATGCTACATACTTAAGAAGTTAGGTCATGCTAACGATAATTTCTAAAATCAATGTCACGGTGTTTCTTCACGCTCCTTGAGCACAATCCGGAGTCCCCCTCTCCTTTGTCCCTAATCCAGATGTGGAGGTCACCGAACCTGCGCGCCCAGAAGATTCCCAGCACCTTGTCGGTAATTTATTGCTAGCCACTATTTAGCGCATAATTATTAGGCTTGTGAAATTTTTGGTGTAGTAGGTAAATATTCATTTATTGTACCACTTCTAAATTAAGAATGTACAATCAAGGAACAATAGGCAATAACTGTTCGGAAACGTCAAATTTAGAGCATGGATTGTTCAATCACGTATTTCTTTTACATTAAATACTTTTACTCTAGAGGCTAAATCATCTTCTTATTATAAATATTGTTAGTGTGCAAATCTTACTAGTAGATCTCACATTTCTTTTTTATTTCCCTGTTCATCTTTAACTACTCCAACATTTCTTTTCGTAGAAATTCTACCGTCTCTTCAATGTCTACATGACATCAATTCCCGTTCACTTTTTATACATCCATTAATAGAGCATAACTATGCCGTTACTGTATCATTAAAAAAGTAAGAAGCGAAATAGACAAGTAGTACACAGGTCTTAACATCTACTAACGTTATGACATGAAGAACAATAGATGCTTCTCTTAGCCCGACAGGTTAAGCGGTCTGCGCCGGAACAGGTCTCAAAAACTTGATAGCTCGCACCACTAGTATGAAACCCACGCTTAATAGATTAATACGTCGTATCAATCGGTAACTATAATTAATAAAAGATTTATTATCGTTGTCGATCCATGACTCGTTAAACTCAGTGATCACCAACATTTTCAATCATGCCTAAGTTATAGCTATTATACGTATACGAGTATATATAGAAATTGTCGTCACAATCGTGAATTTGCAAAATAGGCTTGAATTGAGTTATGATATCAACTTAAACACTTTACGCCAAAAATCTATAACCTACTTCAAGAAAAATATTTGCAAAGATGTGTATATACGATTGGCGCAATTTTGTATGATAAGTATTATCCCTGAGGGAATAGCTTATAAGAAATTGTGAAACCTGTCTCCTAAAACACTAAATACTAATTGGTAAGATCTTATTTATAGGTGTGAATTTTAATAGCACAACAGCGATAAAATTCACACTTGCGAGTAATGCACGCGATTTCAATTATACAGGAATCTCAATTTCTTAATCGTTGATTTAGCATAAATATCGACTAAGGCGTATAACGCAAGTAGTGTTTAATCTGCGTTTAAACATAACACGGTTCGAGCAAATCTTAGTCTCAGTATAACAGCTAGAAAATCTGTTGTTAATTGGCGCGCCAATTGTTGTTTCCTGCCCTAGTTCGTCTATTCTCCCTTTGCTTTCGTGGTTTGCGGCCACCCTCTGCCGATTTACACTTTGTGGCGAGGGCGATGATCCCCTCTTTGAAACTGCTCTATTGTATGAAGTCTATGAATCTTGTGGATTTCTAGGAACACAATCATGTTTGAAAATATCATTTCTTACGCCTTTGCGTTAAATAGTCCATTATATTATCATAAGCTCTTTAATGATATCTGGTAAAAAATCAATTTGATTATTATGTAACGCTTTAAAATGGTGCCCTTCCAACCGGTATTTTCAATATGTTTTACAAGTTTCGACAAAAATATCGATATTTATCTCGGTCAGTGTATTCATTTAAAGGAACCCTTTTGCAATGCCGTTATGTAATCACGATCATTACGGAGTGCAATTATAATTTTTTTTTATATATTTTATTTAAAGACAAGGTTATCCCATTACCTGTTCCATGTAATTTATAATTTAGTACGCGGTGCAAGATATAGGCGATATGTCGTTTTTTTTTACCTTTTTGGCTGCATGAAGTTGAATATGATATTAAAGGAATTTTTAGCTTACAATTTTTAAGAGTTGTTTTGCAAATGGCTGACCTTCCATGATAGACAGGTGTTGATTGGTAGGCATGTCAGAAACCAATAGACTCGAGGCATAATTACGAATGCAACTGAAGTAAATAACATTCTATTAAGACTTGTGTAATCTGCTACTTAAGTAAACAGTCCAATAAGGATAAATATCCGCGCACCTGGCCGGCGGTTTGATATAAGGATTAGATGGAAAAGATTGAATGAGAATCGTTCTTTTAAGCAGAATTATTCTAAGCATGACTTGATTATATGGAAAAGATTGACTAAGAATCGTTTCGTTAAGCAGAATTATCCTAAGCATGACTTGGTAGCAAGCATTGCTATTATACATTTTTGCAACATCTGGTTCAAACAAAACATTCCGATCCCTATTCTGCCCTACAGTTATTAAAAAGGCTAAAATTTCAATTATCTTACTATCGTTACGTAATACTAATAATACAACTAGTTTTAGAACATCGAGACGATATTTTCTAAATGGCACAATTCTTTTAAACCTCGTTGATCAAGAGTCGAGTCAAACAATCCCAATCACGTTGGAATCCGGAACGTGTAGCTTGACACACTCGTATCCGTTGCCACGGAAACTTTTCTCTACCCTGGCATTATGCCAAAACCTGAAACTTTGAACTTTTTCTTTGGAGTAGTTAAAAAGTTTTTAGTCGCCGAGGGCATAGTAAACATGAATATTGTACTGAGAATAAAGCTAGTATCTATTGACACCAATAGTTTGGAAGACAAAAATACACCCGCCCTTTCCGCTTGGTCTATATTCGATAATGTGTGTAGTGTCTCAAAGTTAAGATGATATTAATTTCTAGTCGTTCATTTATTCCCATCATTTTCATCAATCCCTAGTATATTTTTGAAGTTTATGCAATATTTTTGTTATAATCTTTAATTAAAAAACTGAACTCGCAAGCTTCTCAACACTTGCAACGCGCATAGCAACACGGTTTGGTCCGGAGCCCGCTTACTAGCCGGGCGACATTCCACAAACGGAACTTACTTCTCATAAGCGAAGACTTATGCGGCGCTAACTGTATGAAACCATAAATATGAATAACGTAAAATAAACAGAAATCGTATGTTTGATATATTTTTTCTAGAAGCAGCAAAATTACCAAAAGTTTTTAACCTGATAGGTGATAAGTGTACATCGATCTGACCCATTTTTCAGATCCGCAATATTTAAAAAAATGTGAGACTATCTTTTACAGAATTATTTCTAAAAATAATGCACAATCATCTGACCATATCACACATGGTTTTATTAGTATACTGTAGCCTTCAAAAAGTCTGGCAAAACGCAGTGGTCTCGACACTTGCATCGCGACTCCATCAGGTAGCACGCAGGTCGACCAAACCGGCTTCCGCTCGGGACGAAATCGAGAGTCGCCTGACTTGTACGCAATCAAACGAGTGGGATTACCGGAATCAGCGGCGTTGGCGATGATAACGTTACGCCGATCTTTCATTTGGAAATCTATCTAACTATCTATATCATCACACCAGCTCCCTTGCGGTTCGGTTCGGTATCGGTTCTTTCCTTACATACCTCTCTGGCTTCCTCCACTCTCATAGTTCGTCTCATACACACTCGCCGGGTATGGGGACTCTTGACTTGCTCTTTACCATTTGGAAATGGTTAATATAAATGCTTCTCATTAATTCGAAGCAATACCTCTAAAAGTTATTCTATTCAGGGTATCGATCGAAGCGGTACATTTCGAATTAAGTCCAAACTTGCTGAAATCTTGCGACGATGTATGTATCTTCTTCTTTCGCTTAGTTAATGGCACTAAGTGGTACGATTGGTCAAGCCTCCAAAACCAGTCTACTTAGCTTTTAAAATAATACTACAATTTCGTGACTATAAAAGCTTATCGTGCCAAACTCAATTTCCCTATCTTCTGTAACGGTTTCTCTATACCATCTTGAGAAAATAGCTAGAGGCCAAATCGTCAGTTAAGGTAATAAGCCCATTATCACGGCTATAGACCCAAATGGCATTAAGATCAGAGCTAAAATAATATTAGCGCAATTGCCTGTTATATAGGTTACAATTCACATTCTAAACGTATTTTATATTCCTTTTTAATATAATGAGAATCAAATAACGAAAAAATAAAATCATTCGCAAAACAAGTTTTATTAAATTAATCAATATCGGATAGTGTATCTACAGGTAATGGGAAAATTAAATGCCACGAATATTACGATTAGGTAAACATAACAGGAAAATCAGGTTTTGCTGATATTAGCACTCGGTTCATTCGCTCCATTGACACTGTCTGATCGATATCTGTATCAAATTCACTCAACCTGAACCGCAAATTGTGATGAATCAAAATATATCTTTGTAGATATTTTGGGAAAGGATTTGAAAGGCATAAATTGATAATAAACTTCTGAACCAAACAGAAATCTGTTAACTATTTCATAAAGTTGTTTTCAGATCGTAATAGTTACCTTTTCAGGTGGTGCTCATTAGCATATTCCAAATAGCGTTTGGTTCGCTAGGTTCACCTATTAGGGTTCTTTATAAACTGGAATATTAGCGAATTAATTTTTATACAACCTTTTTATATCCCTATCATTTTATTCACTGTGTGGGTGTGCCAAGATTTATGGCATTATCCAATAATATAAATCTACTGGCTCAACTTACGAACCTACATACTAAAGCTTCGAAATCCTTAACAAAGTTAATTAGGAAGATATAGGGAAAGGAAATAATAACATAAACTGGATACAGATTGATTTTGGCGAAGACTATTCAGCACAACATTCTGTATACAGCCACAAACTTAGTACCTTACTTAATAAATAGTATTACAAGTAGGTCGTTCAAGGAAGTGTTCTTCAGAAAGAAGATTCACATTGCTTGTATAATTCGTTACATTTTTTTCAACATCTCACGCACAATTAACACAATGGCAATAATTACAAAGTGTTACGTAAAAGTTTACAACAAACGTTGTATGAATAAGGTGTTTAAATTTTGTAACTAACAACACCGAAACGGGGTTTAACTTTTCACACGTGGCCCGTCACCGATGTCAATAAACTCCGTTTCCGTATAATGAATTTGGCAACTTTGTACGATTTATATTCAGGTTTTAGTCCTTCGTGATAAGATTCAAATTTGATTAAATTTCATTGAAATTGATACAAAGTTACCATTCCTTGTCATGTGAAGAGCTTAAGTCCTAGGGTATCATGTAACTTTAGCAATGTATGACGTGCTTTTTGGAACGTATTCAATCGTTATAATGAATACTCTTTTATTGGAGCCACGTATATGAAGGATCAGCACAGATTTAAGTGTTAGGTAATTAGAACAACGTTTTGATCGTTAATATTTGAGCAAAGCTAGACACTAACTAATTAAACTACCTGATTATTAAAATTAATAATTTAATCTATGCCACTCTCATAATAAAAACTGTGACAGAGACTTTGTCTAGTCATTATTCTGAATTGTCTGTCAGTTTATATCATAACACCTACAATAATTCGAAAGGAGCCTAGATTACGACTGTTCTTTTACTTATATCACATCTGCATAACGTTTTATGTAATCCGCTTCATGAAGTCTTAGAGGTTGTTTTAAGAAAACTTTCAAGTATATTTTAATGCCTCACTAGAGTTTTCACTGCTCCGACAGTTTATGTCGAAGCGTGATTGTACATAAAATAGGTGTGAACGTCTTTTGTTGTATGTGAAAGTGGAAAACATGTAACTGGCAACAAATTGTTCGTAGTAGTAAACACAGCTATGATTAGAAGTTTCTAACATGTGCTTTTTGTTAAGTCCTACTGAAATTTTCTGGCAATCTTGAAATAAAACATTTAATATAGTCTCGAGATGTGACGACAAGTAAATATGTAAAAGTCACTTGAATAAATGGCAGCCCTTGACCAATTAAATAAGAAACTGGAATTCAGCTTATTGGAGGTTTAGCCCCTTATCGGGGCTTATTCAATAATTATGAACATATTACTTGTAAATTAAAAGAGTAAGTTAAATAAATGTCTAGTAAGAGTTTAGAAGTAGCATATATTGATTAAGAAAGGGCAAAACGGACAGCTTGGTTCAGTGGTTAAGAGCTTGAGTCACTCCGCCCACTGGATTGAGTAGTCGCGGGTTCGATACCCGCACGGGACAAATCTTTGTGTGACTTACAAACATTTGTTTCGGACTGGGTATTTGTGCATGAAAATGCACCCACGACACAGGAATAACTCTTAGAGTGGGGCTACGTTTTAAAGAAAAAGCAAGAAAGATGAACAGATAAATGAATCGAATATATAAATCAAATAGGATTAAAATCGAAGATACAAATATGAAGGAAAACCAATCTTGGGTCAAGACCGAATTATCAAAAATCAAGGAGTCAAAAATCAATCATATAACACAGGAGGTGTTATATAAATTTATACCAAACAAGATAAGTAGATCAGTGAGCTTAACACTCATCCAGAGTGCTGAGTATAATACATTTATGTATTATACTCAGCATCTAATGAAATTACTGCAAATCTTGTACGCCCACTGTTAATTAATATTAGGCTTCTACTAATTTACTGATACGCGTTAGTCATAAAAATATTAATGCTGAGAGTTGTCATGTAAGCCAACATCAGAGAAAGTTAATTTTGAAAGTGAATTTTGCCACCAAAGTCATGCAGTTTCGAAAAATTAACATGGTTTACTTGCCATCAATATGCGTGCACGCATTGAAGAAAATGTTTCGATTGATATTTCATATGAATGATCTTCGACTAAACGAGTGTATCAAGACTTATCTCGTGGTAGTTATTTCTTATTATCGTGCATTTCGATATGGTTGGGTATCTTGTGTTCGATCGCTTACGGTATCTAATAACTCAAATAGTTCTGCAACAATCTTGCGTAAATCTACAACATGGTACCTATTTCACGTGAACATAAAAACACTAAGTCAAGAGTCTCCGTAACCGGCGAGCGTGTATGAGGCGAACTATGAGAGTGGAGGAAGCCAAAAAGTTATGTAAGGAACGAACCTGTTGGAACTCTATACTCTCTGCCTACCCCGCAAGGGGCCTGGCGTGATAATATAGATAGATAGATAGATAAAGATAAGAACACTATCGCACGCGTCAAAATATTGACTCCGATTAGTTGGGAATGACTCCCTTATTGCATTGATTGAATTCCAAATTATTCTGAAGATTAAAAATTTTATGAAATGATCAAATTTAAATATGAGATTGATTTCAGATAACACGTTTCTGCTCATTTATTTAGAAAATCGACTGCCGTTCAAACTGAACAGTACGCTAGTGAATGAATTATTAAAAGGTAAATCATCAATTTCCCTGATGACTGGTCTCGTGCTACTCACGTTTTAATGCGGATTTTCCTACCGCGGCCTGCTGCATCATTTCCTTCTGTAAGATTTCCTTTGACATTGCAGATTAAATATTGATTTCTACTATACAGTAGATACTGTTGAAGTAATGAGTGGATTTCCTTTTACTACTTTAACCTTATCTACTGTATAATAGAAATTATTTAATTGTTGACGAACATTTTATTGAGCTATATTAGATATTTTGGTGGTCTCAAATCGATCTATCTAGCGTAGAAAATTGAATAAAAACTCCTTTAAAAAAGAAATAGAAGATTACAAGTTCATCTAACATTCTGGCTCTGAAATCAACGTTTCTTATATAATGTTTTGTGGTTGTGTTTTTTTATTGCAAATGTGAAAAAATCCAGTAACTTTGTGGCCCATTGACACACATGACTCATGTAAAGCTGTCACAACGCCTAGGATATTTAAACTTATCACACATAACATCGCACAACGAAGTACAAATGAATCACCCACGAATTAATCGTGCGTGGTATGAATCACACCATTACAATGCGCGCCACGAAAAAAGGACCACAAAACAAACGTAACCAAACAGACCTATTAAGTATCACAACATTTACTAACACTTACACAAGTTCACGTTTTATTAGTCATTGAAGTTTTTTATGTTGAATTATACAGTCACCAATTACAAGAGAAGTCTTGGAAAAAAATCTGCTACAAAATTCCCTATGAAATATGCAGATGGGGATTATTTTCCATTAACAATTGCCCATTCAAAATAAATTAGATCGTTTTTGAACCTTTAAAACGTAAGGTGCGTAGTCATTTCCACATTTCTTATATATATCAACACGCACTCGCCTTCTTCATTCTCATAGTTCATCTCATAAACGCTCGGATACGGACATTCTTACCGGTACTAACATACTTCCACTTTCACACTGTGTATCTGTTTCAGTTTTACATTTGTATCTTTTAATTTGAAGATCAATAGTAGATTCCACCTAAGGAATTTTGATTGTTTAACTCACTCTCAAGCTGGACAATTTTTTATCGTAGACTCTTAGCCAAGACATAATATGTATGTATATCTGAAGGTCGCAAGAGTTTCATATAAACGAGGAAAGCAGCTCGGAAGTCGCGTGTCCGCGTAGAAAGTGCAAGTCAGCATAAAATTTAACCACTGCCATAACAGAGTATGTTAATTGAAATCACCAATTACCCGGTTGCTTTCTACTATAGAATCCCCATATAGTGTAATAATAAGAGGAGACACGCTATGCGTCTGTTATGAGTATGCCTCAATTGGCCGTGGTCTATGTAGCTATAAAGTGGTCTTGGTAATTGGTATGCAGATAAATTGTATTAGGCAGTCGTGGGTGGTCTTATTGTAATTATCATTATTTTCTAGAATGACAGTTAGATAGGATACATAATTTTAGTGTTTTTTTAAATTTGTTGTTATTTTTCAGCTTAATTTATCTCGGTTGCGGAATAGTACCTATAGTAGTTTAGTCTGTATAACTAGTTTTTAATGTAAATCCAATCCATTATATTTCACATTGAGTACTCTTATTAATTTAGTTACTTTTATTGCTTTGTAAGTAGATGTATTTATAATGATTTCTAGTAACAAAGTCTGTTCTGTTTCATGGCTAACCAATTATTACATTTCAAGTAGGAAAAAAATGAGGCAACATTAATTGCACGCCAGTGGATCGGCTGCGTCAACGTTCTAAGATGACTTTTAAACGATACAATCGATTCCTTAACGAATTGGTATTATCTCCAAGTGATTAGTTAAGAATGAGGAAACGAATTAGGATTAGACGTGATACAACGCAATTACAAGATATCATTATGTTATACTCTTATTGGTTAGCCAATGGTAAAAAAATCTTCTTAAGATTTATTAATATTTCTCGTAATGATCTTCAAACACTGTTCTACACGAAAACAAATTTTGCAGGTTCATTGCTTATATATACTTCCGTATAGGAAGAATATCGGAAACAAATTCTCTCGTAAATTTCTTATCGGAATCAACCCTATTCTTAATAATATAGCATTTGTAAGAGAAATAATTAATTATTATTAACTATGTCTGAGGAGTGTCTGTTCAAAGGGAGCTATTTCCAATATCTATCTATCTATTACCTCACGCCAGATCCCATATATTTCCAATATATGGTCATTAAAAGGTTTTTTTTACTTATTCCACTACCAATACAAAATCCTATGTGAAACTTTTGATCAAAATATTTATTTCCTTAGGAAATAGTAGCGTATATAAAAATAATAGAAATAGTAGTATTGTCTAAATCAAAAGGTGCTTTGTTAGCTTATTGACTTTGAGCTTTACTTGTAAGTCAGTGAAAAATGTTTATTTTTTATTATAATACACCGTCACGCCTATATTCCCCTTGCGGGGGTAGCAGAGGTGTACTGAGTATACCCACGTTTTGCCGACGATCTTAGGTCCCATGTAATATGGAGTGAGCCTATTGCCATATACCGGGCACAATTCCAGACTCCGGACTCATACTGGGAATTTTTCATAAGAAAAACTACATTTGTCCGACCTAGGATTTAAACCCAGGATCTCGTGATCACAAAGCGATGTTCTTTGCCACCAGATCAACGAGGCAGTTTTTTATATCTTGCTTAATGCGAAAATTGGCCATATTTAACAGACGCTCCTAAAATGGTGTTCGGATATTCTAGATTCGTTTTCAGAACATAATTATTTTCTTTTCTGTGATCAATTACTTTACTTCATCGAACCAATAAATTCGCTATTGCATCTATCCACTCGAGTGGATACAGCGTGCAACGAATGTTGGTGATTTTTTTATGATAAATACACCGAAGTCTGTTACTTCTACGTACGTGCCAACTATAAGGAAATCGCCGATAATTTCTGCTTTGTCGGACGATATACCACTTTTAAACGCCGGTCGAAATACAGTTGTATCAAATCCGCTTTTTATTTCCGCAGGTGTGGTGTTAAACGTTGTTGTTTTATTCTTACAAGCGTGCAGGTGCAAATCTGGCGAAAATCCGAGCGCGGAATTTGGCAATATCTTGGCAAATTGAAATATATTGCAAGACGAAAAAATGATAGACCATGTCTAGACGAAAAATAACTGTCTACGGTCGGCAATAATACAAAATGAACAATACGAACATAGAGCAATATATTAAAAGCATCTCTACCTCGAGCATATCTAACGAAACGGTCTTGGTTTCAACTTAAATGTGAGCCTAATACTTTTTCGAACTAGGGAACGAGCCGATGAGACGGACAACTTGAGGTGATGACTTTACTGAAAATCAATCAGTGTATAAAGAAGCAGGTATTGCCAATCATATTAAAGGCATATATATGGTTATTTGGGTAAAACGTAATGTTCTTTCTTGATACCACTTACCTTGATAAGACCTTTTCAATATACTCTCAAATCAACATTCCCGATGTTAGATACATGTCTCAACTAAAACGAGCTCGCCTTAACCTGAATGAAAAGATTTTAATCCAATTACTAAACTTTGTACGGCGTTAATTGAGATCAGGTTCTCCGAATAGAGAATCTAAGTGGCCTGTAGAATGTCTAGTGGGACTGCACGCAGACGCACCTGCCTGACCAGTTAGTCGTAGTCTATTTTTTTAAATACCTTAGGATGTGACATGGTGCTATGTATCGTGTTTTTCTTGTTCGAATAGGTCGATTTGAATGGTTGTTAGATGATGTTGAATTATTATGTCAAGCTCTTGATGCTTTTAAGAACTTGTTCACAACTTCTTTAACTCGTTACTTGCGGCTCACTTATTCTAGCAAAAAATGTCATTGATTCAGCACTAACACAAAACTGGGAAATTAGCAGTGGTAAATAATACGGAAATTCTTTGTGCAGTAAAGAATATCTTGTCTTGCATTGTAATGGAAATTCATACTAAGAATCACGTCTATAGAGAAAAGATCCGACAAATCTATTTCTATCTAGTATTGAACTAGAAATTCCTTAGTTGATAGCAAATCATTTCACCGTAATAAAACTGATCCGTCTGTTACATTTACCACCACACGAATACAGCTACATTAATAGACAGCAGCATCTCGAAAGGTATTCAAAAACCTCCTTTGTAACCCTTTGACGGTAAGGTCCATGAAATATAATAAAGTATTTGCAACGGTTTTAATGTCGAAAGAGAGTGAACACCTAACTGGGCTGTTGGCGTATGGACGTAACGTTCGACTCCGCTGACTACACCGACCCACTTGTGTAAGTCAAAAACATGAAAAGGACTGTTCATAAAACTAATGAGCAATTTGTTGACTTTATTTTTATTAGCAAATGCACGTTAGTTTATAAGAAAGACTTGCGGACTGTAGCTCAAATTACGAGTTGGGAAGTTCAGAAAATATTGCTAGAAAATTAAAGTCAGAGGCTTTCAAAGCTAGCAACCTGAATACTTTAGTCTGGACAAATTCGACTATATGAGTTTATGTTTTTAATAAAGAAAATCCTAACCCTTAATTGTAAGGTTTTTGGGTGGAAAATATACAGAATTTGTCAACAGAGTGGGATATATTAGCAGGGTTTAAGAGAGCAGCAGTGATAGCCTAGTGGTTAGACCGACTGCAAAGTCAGAGGTCTCGGGTTCAAACCCAGGCACGCACCTCTGTCTTTTCGAAAGCATGTGCGTATTAAAAATTAACTATCATTTGCTTTAACGGTGAAGGAAAACATCGTGAGAAAACTTGCATGCCTAAGAGTTTTTCGCAGGTGTGTGAAGTTCGCCAACCCGCACTGGGCCAGCGTGGTGGACTATGGCCTGAACCCTCTCAGTTTGAGAGGAGGCCCGTGCCCAACAGTGGGACAGTTTCTTAACAGGGCTAATATTATTATTATAAGAGAGCAACTGATACAGGATCTAAACCTCATTAAAGATATGAGAATATTGTTTTTAATGTCCCTACCAAAATCAGAAAAAGTAAACCGGTCATGCGACGAATTTAATTTATATTGTGAAATGTTATTTGATAATGAGCATATTTGATAATGAGGAATAGGCATGTTTTCTTAAAACAGTGCCTACGAAAAAAAAGACGAGATTTCGCTGATCTTCGAGATTGAGTTCAAGCAGAACAATATTAACAAGCAGTTATTGTTTAAATCCAGTAGTGAAGTAAGATATATATATGACGATAGATGTGCTGATGAAATTTCTGATAGGGGGCTACCAGGGCCAACGATGTAATATATAAATTAGTAGCTAGCATTGTAATGATCGGTTGCAGTACTGTTGTCTTTATAGTCCAGTGTTTGTATAGTCAGCAACTTTTATTGCCAATAAAACTTATGTTCTTGTTCATAAATTATTAATTTTAACTATCAAATTTACTTATCCTGATAAGAAAATTTGCCTATACCGTGGTATTATCTAAAGTGTTCTTATACATTTTTATGAAATTATTCTATGGAATCTCTTTTATAATATCATAAAATGATGAATTGGAAATATACCTAAATGAACAACACATCTCGCAAGACTTTGTTTTGATTGTTTTTCATAGGTCGATTAAACTTTATTGGTAGTCCCTATTATCATTGTTATCTGTGGAAACTAGAATCAACAAGTTATTCATCGATTATGTGTCAAACACTTTCTTATCACAAAAAAGAACTTTAAACGAGCAAACAACAAAAATCGAACCATAATCGAATTAGTTCACACCTCACTAATTCATTTTTTTATTTTAAAAATCGTCTGAAGTCACGACACGACCGCTATTGCCGACCGCTTCGAATTTAACGGTCGCGCAAAGAATTAGTGCTTACATAAAAAAAAATGTTTCCGGTCCGTCACTTGGCAGTCGCGTGCGCAGATGGGATACAAATAGGGTTGCCAGACATAACTATAGAATATTTAATTAGAAATTTGTTTCTATTTTCCTTTATATCGGTTATGTAATCTCTGTAATCTTTATTATAAGAATGATAAATATTAATTCGTGAAAGGTAATAAATCAGTATTGACTTAATTTGTAATAAATTAACACCAAAAAAATGTCATTAATATATTCCAATCAACAGACAATATTAGTAGTAGTATCACAGGCAATTCATTATTTATCAACCTTTCAAGAATTCTATAGTATATTTTTTCGGTTGTTGGACTGCTTCGTTCGTTTCAAATCCCTAAGGTGATATCCTAATGTGTAATATTTCGCAAGGAAAACAATCTCGTATTATAAGTCTTGAATTTGAATTTGCGCCTGGTATTATGCCAGTAGGCCACCTATTGTATTGGAACTATCAGGACCATTCAGCGAAAAGTGAGTATAGGTACTCAGTACATCTTTGCCACCGGGGAGTACAGCCCGCGGTAGCCCTGCAGGCCACGCGGCACGCTCTTGCGCAACCACGCTCGGAAACACCACAAGGCGGGAACTGGATGTAGTGTAACTGTCTCCATCATCTACACCGATATTTCAATAGCTGCATGCATGCAACATTTCCGTCGATTATGTTCTTACTACACGTATCTTAGATCGACAATCGATATTCGGCACGTGAAGGTCGCGTTCGAATGTGAAAATTGATAAAAATATAGAACAGTCGTTAGGACCACGCGAATTTCATTATTTGGCTTGAAAGGTTTTAGATGATTTCAGCAGAAAATTGTCTATTTCTCATTGGGTTTATATTACGTAGAAAAATAGGAACTCCGGAAACCTTACCTGTGGATGAGGTGTACTATGCACACCCACATTCCACCGACCATATTAGGTCCCAACACAGAAATTATAATAGTCTCTTATTATTACGATTTCTGTGGGTCGCGACGTTAAAATCTCTATGCTCTTCAGTAGTTAAAATATAAATGCCTTATCACCTTTATACTGAATTTTTCGAAAGACTAACTAATAACACTTAGTCTAACCTAGGATGGAAACCAGGAACTCTGGATCACCAGCCTTACCATGTGCCACTAGAAAAACGATGTTGTCATGTTGGGGGTTTATTGTGTTCAAGGAAACTACTATATTTCTCTCGAAAGCGGGTTCTTCAGAGCGTGATACAGAGGCGGCACCGGTGCATTCCTTGGGGAGATGCCGGAGGCCCTCCGTGACGTCGATGTTGGTCAACCTGTGATTTTAATTGGTAGGGATCCAATCCATCCGACGAGCTTACGCTGAGTCTCTGGAAAACCCTATACAAAATTTTCTACAGCAGAAATAAACGTTATCGTTTTAGGATTTTTCTAAACTTTCCCGTGTCAAAACTCTACAAGGGAAAGCTTCGAAAAATATGTTACTTCTAGTGGATCTACATAACAAATAATTAAAGGTATTAAGTATTTAACTTCAAAAGTAGAATATTATATTGTAATGGACCTATCCTATCTAAAAATTATTATGTAACAAAATATTATTCAAAACACAACATTTATAGGTATAATTTATATTATCTAACACATTCGTTTGAAATTTCTACGGAGAATTAAACTAGAATGAAGTAATAACATTATGTTAATGAGATGAGAATAAAAAAAAAACGCTCAACCATTCCGTGGTACCCCGAAACAAAAGGAAACACGTAATGAGTTTGCTGCCGTGAGAATAGACCATGAAAAATAAATACATGGTTAAATAATCCATTTTGACTGTATCGTTGGTCGTATCTTTGACTGTAACGATTGTGAGATCCTAGATTCCAATTATTTTGAGTGTGTGTGTTTGAATGATCTGCGCTGTTTGCCGCGGGGCCTTTAGAGCTTCACCGGACAGGAGGGCGAGCGTGAAGCCACTATGCTCGAGCCAACAGGGCAAGGGGGCAACTAGTTCAAGGGCGCCTCAAGGAGGAACGGCCTCGGTTTGGACAGTTGCTATGAAGAAGGGGAATATACTAGTTGTCTCGTCGTGGTGCTCTGCACCGGCCGGCGGGCAAGGGATTCCTTGACCTCGCCGTCGAGTTCGGTGTCTGATCCTGTATGCGGTATCTGTATTTAAAAGAAGGAGTTCCAATTATGCCAGGTAAAAGTTTTATTCAGGTTTTTTGTCGTAAAAAAAATCGTAGCATTTTGGCCCATAATTGTACCCGGTATACTTGCAATGATCGTTCCTGTTGGCAAGGTAAGATACATATATATTTCACCGACGTTATTAGGTATCAATGTAATAAGAGGCGAGCCTGTTTCCATAATACCGGGTGCAGTTCCAGACTATAGACTAAACCTCACTTGTCCGACTTAGGATTCCAAACCAAGACGCCGTGCACTTTGTGCAACTAGACCAACGAGGCAGTCAACATTTAGAAGAATTACTATACAAGAATTTAAATTCTTCCCCCACAGTAGTCACCGCTTTTCGCCCTAGCGTAAAATTGCCCCAAATCATCTGTGCCAGTTCTCCATAAAACATTTTAACGTGCATTTTATAAACTTGCAAAAAATTAACGTTACATAATCACGTGTACAACAATCCCTTTTGTATATGCTTTCATTTCCGACGCGTTACATGAAACGTAATAAAAATGATCGACACATAAAAACGATACAATTTCCTCACGTTTATATAAGACGGTAAGTTATTAATGTCGTTACACACACAAATCAGTCGGATTATAAATGACATCACAGGAAATATATGGTGACTTTAAATTGCTGATTTTGTGCGAAAGTGGAATACTTGATTGATGATTATCCTTCCGAATTAAATATGTATATTACGTATGCATTCGAGAAGCTACGCAACAACTCGTCCCAGATACCGAAGTGTCTCAAAACAAAAGTGTACGTCTTACGGAACTGAGACATGGTCGCTTACGATAGGTCTCATAAGAAGGCTCATGGTTACCCGAAGTAGAGATGTATAGTTTCTCTGCAAGATAAAATCCAAAACGAGGAGATCCTCAAGAATACTAAAGTAAACGGAAAGCGTTCAGAACTGCCAAGTTTAAGACAAAAAGGTTCCCCAGTGGCAACCACGCGCCGAAAAACATGGAGTGAACAAACTTTTTATAAAACGAGGGCCTGAGGGCCAATTCTGTTATTTATTTGACACTAGAACTGAATATTGACTGAATTTAGATTTAATTATGAATTGACTCACATTTGGTATTCTGGTTTACTAACATATCAGCGCAATTTCAGTATTATATCAATCTAATTCCAATATAATATCAAGTTTTTCTTTTAAAATATATTGTTGATTACATGTTAAACATCGTGAGGAAACCTGCATGCCTAAGAGTTTCTCGCAGGTGTGTGAAGTTCGCCAACCCGCACTGGGCCAGCGTGGTGGACTATGGCCTAAACCCTCTCAGTTTGAGAGGAGGCCCGTGCCCAACAGTGGGACAGTTTCTTAACAGGGCTAATATTATTATTTTATTTACATGTTAATCACAGCTGCCACAGTCTAAATAAAACATATGTAACTGAAATCTTCAATTTGACGTTTGTTTTGTATATTTGCGGTTCACGTCAGTTAAAATTTTATCGGAATACCGTTTAAATTTTGTTTAACTTTCGGTTCGATCGCGATTCGGATGTTGATATTTTACGAGAATACCATTTGTGAAATTTATGACATTGAAATTAGATCGTGACTGCATTTTGAACACTTTTATTTACGAGAATTGGCCTTCTGGTGTGTGTATGTTGCGGGTTAATCCTGGATGTTTCATTACAAAGCCAGTGGATAAAAATAAAAATATCTATCTATATTATCACGCCAGATCCCTTGCGGGGTCCTTACATGCCTCTCTGGCTTCCTCCACTCACATAGTTTGTCTCATACACGCTCTTGACTAAAATAACATATTTACAAAATAATCTATATATGCCGCGACCATATTCGGAAATCCTTTAACTGATAACACTAAAAAAAGAAGTTGTCAATCCGTTAATCGGCCACTTACACTTTGGTACTAGCTAGTTAGCTGTTACAAGAGAAACTACTCTACCAAGAGTAAATACTCTTCTATCCATTTATCCACTGCCTAAAACAATTACGCTTTACAATAGCACCGTAAAACAGGTCACACATATCAACTCGTCTGCGGACTGACATGTTTTCGCCCCCGATTCGCACTTGGCGCAAACAATACGCATTCCACACGAAACGTTCGGCTAATCAGCACTGTTAAGTTGGTTAATTTGTCGTGATGTGTGTACTCGTATGTAGGCTAACATCCGACTGAAATAGAATGTCGTACCGTTGAGAGGATGTTGGGAAGTATCTGGGAGTTATAGATGCGGCTGTTGCCGGTTACTGATCTGGGCCTGTAGACAAGCTGGCTGTAATCGTTAACGATAGTAGAAATTTACAGAAATGCCCATGTGACTTTTCGTTGTAGCGTCTCTCCCATATATTATCCAGTAATAAAAAAAAACAACAACAAAAAAGAAAGGTCAATCAAAACCGTCTTATTTAAAAAGACTAGCCCTCTGAGTTTCTAGCTGGATCTTCTAGATGTAGGCAGCGTTCCGTTCCATCGGATCGAAACATAGTTGTAGACGTAGGTGTCGAACTCGGGATCTCGTTATCTCCAGCTGCAACATTATACCATAGACCAAAAAGGCAGTGGCTTCTTGGTCTAGTGGCGAACCAAGAATACAAGATTCCGAAGACTTTTATAAGTGCTAGTTCACTAACAACAAGCAAATCAGCCAGCGCCAGCACCGATCCCAAAGATTTCAGTTTAACCGCACCCGAGTTTTAAATGTTAAATTCTAAAAAATCTGTAAAGTTTGTTTATATGCAAGCAAGCAAGTTGGTCTATTTAAAAATGTGCGAACCGAGTTGCCAATATAACTTTCATCGTCTGCACTGCCATGACCTAATTTTTACAATAGATTTTATACTCCATGTGGTAATTTTATTAACACAGTGGTGGTCTGTTTAAGAATCGATATAAGATTTTTTAAGTCTTAAGTTTAAATTGACATCTCGCGGAGGAATGTTACACTACACTGGTATATTTATAGCAGTGTATCCTCCCTAACATACACTCCTAATTTATACAAGAAATATGTATAATCTTTTTTCGTTTTAGCTCAGTTTATTATATGCATACTTATCTAAGCTAGCAAGAAACAATTTTCTCTCAGTGGTATAATTTATTCGTATGAGTTCGTAAAATTTCGGTCGCTCTGTTTAAAAAATTAAAATACTGTATCGTTCTTTACAAAATTAGGTGACGACATATTTATTTGGTTTTCGTCATTAACATAAATACTCGTTTTATCACCATACTCTGTATGTTTACTACTAAAGAAAGAGAAACACATTAAATTATATGAATTCTATTTGATTTACTCTGGAAACCGTCCAATGTTTTATCTTCTAGTGTGAATCATTCCTCTTGTTTCCAAGAGTTCTTTACGGACGCTACATAACTTAAGGAGTCTATCTAGTATAGTCTACATATATATATACATACATCTATATCATCACGCCAGATCTCTTGCCTGACAGAACTCTGTACTCCCGATCAGAGTTCTAGCAGATGCTTACCTTACAGACCTCTCTGGCTTCCTCCACTCTCATACTTCGTCTCATACACGCTCGCCGGTTACAACTTAAAGGTTAACGGCGGGTTTCGACATATTTTGTATAGAAAATCTGTCAAAATTCTACTGACAGTAAGCAAATCTATCCTTGAGTTAAATATTGCAACCGGCCATTAGTCAAATAGCCGACGCAGCGCGACGGAATGGCTTGGATACATTCGGTTGTAACGTTCACCCTCGCGCCAAGCGGGGCTGCGCTGTGTGACGTCTCGCCGCGCCACCGTCGGCGAAACCTTAAGAATGTTCATACAATTAAACATTTATAAAGCAGTTCTTCATAACGTTATATTCCACTCAATTTTACTAGAAATCTATCTGACGATGAGTTAGCAGTGATAGTAGTTGTAGTATCAGAATCAGAAAAGTTTTTATTCATATAAAAAAATTAAAGTATTTAGGAATCGTCAGCAAAGTAACACAGACAGACCTGGTGGTAGAGTAGTAGAGTAGAGTCTGTGTTACTTTTTTAACTTCTAGATGTCATTCTTGTGGAAAAGAATAATTAATTTTTAGTTAATACACGGCTTATAAAATAAAAATTTTACCATTTGTCCATCTACATTTTGCTATAGGGGATAGTAGTATTATTACAAGGGTTACCTTTGACATTTTTCTGTGAAATGTTATGGATGTATCCTGAATGTTTCTGATCTGTTATAAATAACATTTGCTTTACCCGCGGTACCATAAACGCACTGTAGAAGAACCCTTAAATACGTATCAGACTAAACCAATATACACAACGTATGCAACGTATCATGCCATTCGATCTTTCAATATCGGTATGTAAGTTAGTATCGGTGTAAAGATGAGAAAGGGTATGCTCCGTTGGTTCGAGCATATAAAAAGAATGACAGAAGAAAGAAAGACAAAACAGGTATACAATGCGAAAGTGGAAAGATGTAGGTACCGGGGAAGACCTAGGCTATCTATGAGAGTGGAGGAAGCCACAGAGGTATGTAAGGAAAGAAGCTGTTAGAACTCTGTATCCTCTGCCTACCCCGCAAGGGATCTTGCGTGATGATATAGATAGATAGATCTTTCAATATGCTCCGTAGTCTAGATGTCATAATTTATTTCGTTGGCTATCTTTACCTCCATACATTCACTTCCAATACGTATGTAAATGATATAACATAATGTATTTTTAATGACACGTTGAGTTTTGAAGTATAAAATAATACAGTTTATGTGAAAGTTTTCTATTAATGCTCTGTTTAGTACCGACTCATAGCAGGACGTAGCAATGACTGCGGGAAAGTCTCGACTTTAGTTTTGTTTAAAATCTACGATTATACTTCTTCTTTTTCTGCTTAATTTCTATTTTGTTCTCATTTCGGAAATTCTCATTTTTTAGTTCTTCTGCTTTGTATAAGTAATGCTGGTTTCTGATGTAAGTAATTAAAATAACCCCTGACCGCAACATAAATATCGTTCAAGAAGCGAGCTGTTAGGTCCGGGCACTTAATTGTAATAAAAAAAAACAACTAGAGTACTAGACACTTATTTATTTTTGTTCCACAATTATTATAACCGACTACACTTGTAACGCGGTACTTTTGTCGCTCACACGCAAGACCTCCTGAAGGTCTTTGTCGAATTCAGACCCCTTTGGTAGCTTAGTTTTCACTACTGAACCAACCGGCAGGCAGAAACCAGGTCCGTAGTTGGGCAGTAATCAGACTTATTACCAAATGAATAATGACTGCCTTTTGTTGAAAACCCGGGGTTTATAAAGGCATATATTGCTGATTTACTTTAACAGAAATGACAGAATGTGGGAACTGCAATTCAGCAAAATAGCCGCGAGAGTTAGGGATGTAACAGAGCGATCTACCCTTTAAATCTACTAAGAATAATATAATAATAAATAACCCTTACTACCCCACTGCTGGGATTATTCCCTGCCCTTTTCTAGAAAATCAAGGTACGAAGTTTCAAAAGACTTGTTTATTCTGAAAAATTTAACGTAGGTTATTCTTCAAAATAATAACCACAAATAATCATCGTCACGCATTTCCCAAGGGCTTGGCTATGCACACCCACATTTTTCATTAGGGGTGAAGCTATTGCCATTGTACCGGACACAATTTCAGACTGCTACTGAAATTTTTCGAATCCTTTATTATCACTATCCAACATAGGATTCAAAGCCACGTTATCATCAGCCGCACTAGGCGTCGCTAGACCAACGAGGCAATGAATATTTATTTATTCAATTTTTTTGTCTCTTGAACGAAGCACGAAACCCTGTAAAATACGCATAACATTTTAGCGCCACCTACAAAGGAAGACACTGAATACTAAAACACAGGTGTATACCTAGCTCTGGGGTCAGGGCCTAACTTTATCTGTAATGTAACATTGTAACATTTTATGCTAATCAAGAATTATTATATACTAGTTTCTGCCCGCGACTTCGTCCGCATTGACTTAAAACAGTAACCTTACATTTTTCCGTCACAAAAAGTATCCTATGTGTTAATCAAGTTAATAAATTGTTTGCCAACAACTTCCAAACATCTTAACATACAAGTTTTCATATTTATAATATTCTTCTTCAAGTGCCTCTCCATTACTGGAGGTTGGTCGTCATCTTTGCGTACGTGCTTCTTTCTTGAGCCATACGGAACATCTGCTCAACGCTGGCAATTCCGGTCCACTCCCTAAGGTTCTGCAACCATGATTTCTTCCGTCATCCAACGCGTCTTTTGCCCTAAATTTGGCCCATCATAATCAATTGAAGCAGGTGATATCAATCGTGGCGCAGTACGTGTCCGAGATATCCGATTTTTCGCTTTTTGATGGTTTGCATCAATATTCGGCTCATATCAATACGCTGGAGAACTCTATCATTACTGACTTTCTGTGTCCAGATTATGCGTCAGTAGCACCACTTTTCAAATGCTTCGAGGCGCTTCTTGGTATCTTCTTCTTTCTAATATAAGTAGGATATGTCATACTAGTAACTTCTCCAAAACACAATTTATATATTAACTCAAACGTTGCTAAGCTAAATAGTGATACTTGAAAACGTTTGGCATATACTGTACGCAGTGACTGGAGGTCAATAGCTCTCGTACATTCGTGTCAAACTATCCGCAGTTTGATGAGGCAGCTTCCGCCCGATGAAACACTACACATGATATAATGTTATGATCATATGCTACAACTCAGGGCTGTCAAACAGCTCGTTTATATATACTAATATTATAAAGAGGTAAGATTTGTTTGTTTGTTTGTCCAATAATGTTATAAATGTGAACGTTTGTATTTTTGCATGTTTGTTACTCAATTGCGCCAGAACCGATGTACGGATTAAAATTAAATTTGGCACACAGATAGTTTATTACGTGGATTAACACATAGGATACTTTTATCCCAGAAAAATGTAAGGTTCCTGTTTTAAGTCAACGCGGACGAAGTTCCGGGCAGAAACCAATATTATAAATGTGAAAGTTTGTATGTTTAGATGTTCGTTACTCAAACACGCAAAAACGGCTGAACGGATTTGGATGAAATTTTGCACGCAGATAGCTTATTACCTGGATTAGCGATGTCGCGGGCAGTGGCTAGTAATCGATAAACTCTGAAACTTCTGAACTGATTTTAATAATTCTTTCACTATTAAAAAGCTACATTATCCAAAAGTAACATAGGCTATATTATATTTCAGTAATAATAAGAGATTATATGCAGATTTGTCTAAAAGAAACGCGTGCGCAGCCGCGTATGACAACTAGTTAAAAAATAAAACTTTTTTCGGATTAAAATCCGCGATAAATCGCAGTTTCTTTTTGTATTTTAAATTTCGAATGTTTCGCCAACTGAGGTGTTTGACGTACAAAAGCTTCATTATTTTACTACGATTTCATTAACTTGTCTGTCTGTTAATTCGCCTGTTTGGTACAATTTATGTAATCGAATTTACACTTCACGGAGAGCTAGAGACTGAATCTTTCATCGTAGCTCAGAACTGAATAACAGTGCAGTATTTTGTTGTACACAAAACACAACAGAGAATAATAATTTGAATAAAATTTTTACAAACTAGATGCGGACGTAGGGCATATGCAGTTGATACCGCTTTAAAAACGTTGTATTTAAAAGAATAGATATATTTTATCAGATGTAGACAGCAGGACAAATATCGCCACTTTTAAATCTTCATATGGATCTCATTTTAAAAAAGTCATTAAATAAGTGACAGCCTTGGAACATTTGCATGAGAAACTGGAGTTCAGCTTATTGGAGACTTGTCATAAGGGGATTATCAAACAATTATGAACATAATTAAGTATCGCTCTTATTATTTCCCAAGAATCGATATTCTTGCCAAATAATACAATAGGAGTCTATTATATTATTATATATTATATATATTAATTCTTTCCTTACAGACCTCCCTCCTCCGGCTTCCTTGTGAAATGCCTAAAATGTTTTGACAGCCCTGAACACAGTCGAAGTTTAGCTCGTAATGGTCAGCCCACTCCCCCAATTTGCTTTGCGCAATTGTGTGTTTACGTGTATTTAGTTGAATTGCACATCGTATAGTTAATTGTTAGTAAACAAAATCTATGTCAATACGACTAATTTGTTTTGAGCACTTATCTAATCAATCAATTTCCAATATTCAGGTTACCTCTTTCAAATTGACTGTTTGTGTGATTTTTACACAAGGTGTAACATAAATATCGCAAGACCTCAGGCATCCCAATTAGATTATGGCTTTACGAATTTAATACGAATATCAAACTTCCAATTTTTCTACCATTACATATACATACCACGAGTTTTCTACCATTTTTTTAAGTTCTTTTTAGTATCCAAATTAACTATAATTTTTGCATATATAATTAACTTTTGTATGCGTATTGAGGTGTGTGAAATACATTTTAAATAGCCGTAATGCTTTGAATAATTATTAAATTTTGTTTAATACAGCGAACAGAACGAGTAACAGCAATTATTGAAAAAAAAAACTATTAGGTATTATATTTAGCACAATCTACTTTAAGGTCTTGCGTTAATTATGTTACATCTTCTATAAAGAAAAACGTTGCCACACACTAGAAATTATTCCTATGTGGCGCGAATGCGTTTGCAAACATGAAATTTACACACTCAGACCGAAACGTACATTTGTGGGTCACATAATTCTATGGTCCAATAAGTTTTTATGCCGTGTCTCGTGTAAAATCTTACAACATCTTAATTATCTCAAATATAATTTCTTCTCATTATCACCTGATAGTGGTAGTATTCACTTGCGAGTTACTGTCGTTTCAAAGACATAGTGAACGCCTTCTTAGCCTAGCTAAAGCTATGCTGATTTGAATAGAAACGATCGAGATCTGTTTAAATTAGATTAAATTTCAACGTATCGCAGAGAAAATGCGACAGGTGATCAAGAATTACAATTCACTTTCCACCGTATTTACATATCGTTTAGATTGCATTTAGAATTAAGTGATGTTGTTTAATCTCTATGTAGTATTATGCAATTGTATTTACTATCAGATTACGAGGCAAAACGAGTGTACTGGGTTATAGATAAAATGATTTCTAGTTAGCATAGACACAGGGTCCAGAGTAGTGTGTAAAAACGCTCGAGTCGGCGGTTAAAACGCTTGCGTCTTGTGTTTCAACGCTTGTGAGCATCGACTCAGCGCTAAACGCTCGACTTCAGCGCTCATTTTTGCAACACTAGTACAGAGAGTTCCAACAGGTTCTTTACAGACTTCTCTGGGTTCATCCACTCTCATAATTCATCTCATATAGATGAATATATAGTAAGCATAAATTTTCTATTTCCTAAAAATTTATTCTCAAAAAAAAAAACACCGTCACGCCTATATTCCCCAAGCGGGGGTGGCAGAGGTGTACTGAGTACACCCACGTGTCGCCGAAGATGTTAGGTCCCATGTAATATGGGGTGAGCCTATTGCCATATACCGGGCACACTTCCAGCCTCCGGACTCGTACTGGGAAGTTTTCGGTAGAAAAACTACACTTTTCCGACCTAGGATTTGAACCCAGGACCTCGTGATCACAAAGCGATGCGCTTTGCCACTAGATCAACATTATTGTCAAATCTCAAAGGATATTTAGGTGAATATTTTGTCTTTAAACTGCTTATCCCATGTAAAATATTAAATATAAAGCAATATTTCTTCGTAATCTGTAATCTGTTTTCGAATATTCCCTTTGCTCGTTTTGTGTTACTTATGTGCGCACACTCACTTAACGTTTTCAGAAAAAAAGTTTTAACTTAAAACTGGGAAAACTAGATCAATAACTAGACTTCTCTCTGCCCGCGTAATACGGAGATGTAAGATGTATCTCCAGTTCTACCTAGTTACTTTTAAATCAGATCTGTAACTAATCAATTAGTAAAGATGACATTATAATTTGGTTCAGTTATTTTAATAAAACCCAAACAAAAACTAAACTCTAAAATTTAGAGGATCAATATAAATGATTGGGATCGTCTATTTAGAATCTAAATAAATGACCCCAAACATGTAAAGATCTTTAATGTACAAGCAGACACAGCCCTCTTACAACGTCACAATAGTATAGAGAAAAGGAAGGTCGCGTTTGAACCGATCGCCCCATATTCAGCGGAGCGTGCGGAACGATCATATGTTGGAGCAGGTGGTGCTCAAGGCGAGGGAGTGGCTATCGCGTGGCCGTCCATCGTACAGCATAATGGACGTCGTTAGAAGCCTTTAGATGCTCACTACTAAATTTGATATGTACTGGCTAATCATGTGTAAGGTAGCGGTGGTGTTTTCATTTGGCTTCTGATAGTTTTAATTGTAGAATTACACACATTAAAATATATTGTAATTACTCCAATGACTAATGGAGTTAATACTGCCAAAAAATTTAGGATTGAACTATAAATTGACTGAATTATATCATTGAACAATAAGTTACACTTGATATTCTTAATTAATATTTCTATTTTTTTCTCACTAATGTTAAATCGGTGGAGGTTAACTAATAACGCAAAAGTTATATTATGAAATGTTGCCTTTAACATAACAGATTTTGTAATATGCAATGTGTGATGATGTAATAATAATATGATAACCACAAAAAAAATATTCAAAGATGAAACAGATTTTGTAGAAATCTCTTGAAATTTCCATATTTATATTTGTTTCCATGCTAGAAATAGAATACAAACATGAATACATTTGCCAAGGAACGTTTTATTAAGTAAACTCTTATAGCTGCAGCTGTTATTCCAGATTTTGTTTCTAATTCTCAAAGAATATTTTCAAGTATCTAAACTCGAAGTCAATAAAATTTGTAAGTCTCAAAAGGCATTTTGCAAATGGTTTTGAGTATCAGCGTTGACCGCATCTGTCTAGCTGCCTTGCCCTTCCGTTACTCACCCATCTTGCTCGCATGGACGGTTCTACACGGCCGGTAATGTATTCAATGGTATTAAAGTTTTTTTCACGAGACATGGGTATGGTGACGCTTCATTAAATTCCTTTTCACGCATTTTTCACTGTTAAATATTTAATTTAGGAAACCAAAAATATAAAGATAAAATCTATTTTAATTTGCATTTTAAACATGTACTGTTTATAAATTTGCGTAATTACTTAAAAAAAAATTAAGACTATTCCCTCGCGGGGTAGGCACAGAGTACAGTGTTCCAACAGGTTTCTCCCTTACATACCTCTCTGGCTTCCTCCACTCTCATAGTTCGCCTCATACACGCTCGCCGGTTACGGAGACCCTTGACTTGTCCTTCAGATAAGAATCGGTCTATTTCTTAGTTATGTAAATTGGAACGGTTTGTGTTTTAAGGATTGAGACAATGAAATCGTTATAAAAGATCAATTGTTTTTAAAATTGTAAAAACTTGATTACCTGATTTCTTTATGAATCTTATTATGTGTCCGATTAAAATACATGGTATACTCTAAGTCAAAAAATTAATAAAATATACGTGAATGCGCCATCTTGACAAATTGAAATAGACAGTTTCATAGATTTCACCCTACCCATGTCTCGTGAAAAATACTATAGATCAGGAAATTGCTATATAGTCTACTAACTCTTAAAAATTGTATTGGGTCGTGTTTTAGCTTTTAGACGAATATCTTATATAAGTTTCGTTGTTATTGATTACAATTATCTTTCTATATATAGAGTAATAATGCTTTAAAAATACCACATGGGCTCGTCGTGAATTTGAATAAACCTTATGTTAAATTCTCTAATCAGAAATCATCAAATAGTTATTTCAATATTTCAGTATCACCATAATTCGCAGATTATATTTGGTGTGTCATAATAGAGATTAAGCAACTCTTCGCTTACACTAATTGTCTTCGTCTATTTGACGTTTAGTTTACATCTGGGATTTTCGTTCCGAATATTCTGATAATTTCTGATCTTATGGGCGTTATCACTATTATTTATTATTTATTTATACGTAATATTATCCCGTGCGCAATCACTTGTTCTTATTTGTAATAAAAAATACTAGATTTCAATGTTCACCTGTTTCTAGATTAACATAAACATATTCTGTAGGTCAGAGATTATTCTGGTTCAGATTGACCTAGAAAGCAGAATTTATCTATTTTTATTCAAATTCTATTGCTTCTACTATATTACTTTTCCGATGACCTTTTCCTGAATATATTTCAAACTTATTTTA
This sequence comes from Phalera bucephala, assembly GCA_905147815.2. Lineage (NCBI taxonomy): Eukaryota > Metazoa > Arthropoda > Insecta > Lepidoptera > Notodontidae > Phalera > Phalera bucephala. Next base: position 5,005,377 of record LR990616.1, read on the forward strand.
TGATTTTTTTTTTCTTTTTCAGGTAAGTGGTGTGAAATTGGTAAATTATCATCGAATGCTGTAAGTTATAAAATTATTTTAATATACTGGATTGTAGAACATTTAACTTTGATTCATTTCTTTCTTTTCCATTAAGTTCTTTTATAAGGATCACTTAGTTGTAACTTTTGAGCAAGAATTGTAACATGTGCCGTTCACGGCTGGATGATTTGAATAACAAAGAATCCAAAAATATTCGAGGAGGGATATTAACCCAACCGACGGACCTAAATTAAAAAATAATTTGCAAAAAATACAGATGTGACTAGTTAATATTATATTTTTAAAATTAGTAAATTTAGCTGTGAATTTTTGAAATCTATGGTAGACTTAAGAGTAATGAAAAAAAACATTATGTAATGATCACCAAGCCCGAAAAAACCTAAAGAGTACCCAAGAACGGCAAGATTGGCAACGCACTTTCCAACCTGTCACAGTGGGGCCGTGTACACCTTAATTTACACCTTTGGGAATACCAGGAGTGAGACATATCTCTATAGATTTATTTACACTTTCCCAACCATTAACTAAATGGTCACTTAAGTTTGGTTAAGCTAGTATGCTGGTCAGGTAAGCAGGAGTTTCTTAACCAGCCGCAACAGATGGCTCGCTCGCCCACACGGCGCCACCGACACGCGTGCGCTTATAATGCGTTGATAGAAGGTACAGCATTAGTGACAGCGAGCTTGAATGAGAACTTTAAGTGTTAGTTTATTAATAAACTTACTTTACCTCGTCTTAACCATCAGAAATTTGAATACTACCGCTAAAAAAAGGAATACGATTCCATGATTGATATTTTGTGTGATTTTTAATTAATCGAAAATCTGTATCTAAACAATTGTTTACAAAATCTCGCCTATATTCCCCAAGCGCCTATACTCCACTTTTCGCCGATGGTTGGGTTTGCCGTTAGGTGTCATGTAATAGGGGGCGAGCCTATAACTATTATAACAAGCACAATGCCTGACTAGGGACTGATACAGGTTTTTTTCCTATCGAATATTTTTTAACCTTGACCTAGGATTACCTTCTACCTTACCATATTTATAATTAATCTGCAGATCTTTATTATTGCTAAACAATATTCAGAAGCAAGCTATTTTTTCTTGTCAAAATAATTTGATCACAAACTCTTAAGATAAATATTCGCATCTAATACTGATAAATCTATTTTAGTTTTATTATCAATAATTTGAACACACAATAGTGGGCAGGTGTTTGTAAATGTAATTCACCACATATAACATTTATCTTATCAACTTCCACAACATTCCATTAATACAGGAAGTCAGTGAAAACAATATTGACGCTATCATTAGTTGCTGCATTAGATATGGCTCCGTTACAAACACCTAGTAATCGTTTATGGCTGGTTACAATTACGATAGATTTGCCTACTACCAGTAGAATTTTGATATATTTTATATAAAAATCTGTCAAAATACTACTGACAATAAGCAAATCTATCGTTGAGTAGAATATTGAAACCGGCCATTAGGCAGCATAGTTACCTCCTACTATAAATTTCAGCTTGGCATAAATCTTTTATCATGGTAAATTACTCCCTTACTCATACACCACTCTAGAAACACTCCTGTCAATGTCCCTATTTTATACTCTTATTTTATTATTCTCATCTTGTCCGAAATTTTCTTTCAGTTTGCTATAGTATGTGTAAAACAGTTATATTTTCCATAATATTTATATCAAATCGCTTATACTAAGGACTCACACCATCAGCACGATCGAGGCCGAGTTTTTCAACGGGTGTCGGTGTCAAGCGTGTAGGTTGTTTTACGCTCGTTCCTTTAAAACACATCTTTGATCATATGTTCTTACTACTCGTACGATCCACCACTTCCTTAAGAAAATATAAGACAATTGCAATTATTACAATTTGCAATTATTTTAGTACTTATCAGCTGTGTTATTTATTTCAGATTATAAACCCTATAACTATATCCTCGACTTTCTTTCCGTTTTACAAAAATGACGCGTTCAATCTTCATAATAATTATAATACTAATGATTCAAATCTAGAAAAAAATGAGATCAACTTGAGCAGAACGATTTTGTTTCGTTTTTCTTTTACCAAGATTGTTTAATTCCTCTTTGTCCGTAATGCTACGGTGCTATGATCATTAAAAAGTGTTACCACTTTCTCTACATTTTAGACAATAAAATTGTCATAAGGTTTTGTTTATCAGATATCGCTCGTGATAACGTTAAGCCGTGTCTTACAAATTCATCATGTTTTAGAATGTCCCGCAACCGAGATGCGAATAGTCTCTTTTATCAGTGAGATAACTCTTGTTTACTGTGATACTTTCACTTATCATTGATGTCATTTGTGTAGCGCTTAGTTGATAATGATTATATATAGGATGTTTTAGTTTCGAGAATTTTGTGCATCTGGCATGTTTGCACATTAATTTTGATAACGTAACTTTATGGTTTGTTAAATATTCATTTATGCTTCACTAAAATCTTACTTGATAAAACCTCTACGCAACGAGCACTTTTGCAGAATCTCCTTTTCGTATTTAACCCTCATTATCCTGTGTATTTTTAGACAGGCGGCCCACTTAATCCAAACGGATAGCGCTTACAATACTAACGTTTTCATGTTCTTTTACTAGAGAACTCTCATTAAAAGATTTTCCCTTACTATCAGCTCCCACAATACGCCCCGTTTTACCACCCTTAATAATCTCAAATAAATACTATAGCAGCCGAATGACGTCTACTCCAGAACAAGATCTGTACTATTATGTTATATCTACCTCATACAATGTTGTATATGTATACTGTTGGCTTGTCTCTGATAAATAAATAAACATAGACTTCCCTCAAATAAACATTAAATCCTTATAATTCCAAACCGACAAAAGGCACCATCAAACCCACAGAAACAATAATACATTACATTATTCAATCTTAAATAATGTCAGCTATAAAGTCAGCCGTGCGAATCTTAGCTGGCTTAATGGACTGTGGTCTCCGCGGTAATTGATATGGTCCAGTATAAAAATTCAATTTCGTCTTTCATTACTAACATTTTAATGCGGTTTGTGACTGTCGGCCCGTGGTAAATTTGCCTTACCACTTGGTTATGGTTTGACAAGATCAAATATTTTCATGTCGGAATTTATTGTGGCTGTGATCGAGTGTTTGAAATTTTACGCGTTTACGGTCTTCCTACTTTTGTGCTTAAAGTAGTATATAAACCGTCGGTCCGTATTAAACTGATTAAATGGAAGATTACTTATTAAGTGTTGTGTTTTATGGGGCTAAGCCCGCCATTCCCACCATTGTAACTCCTGTAAGCCAGGATCGACAATGTTCTCCTTAGATGACGCCAAGGTTTGAACCTTGAGGTGTCCCAGAAAGCGCTTTAATTGTGTTGGAACCCGCAACAAATTTAATTGGACTGAAAAAACAGGAGTAGGAAAATATAACATTCCACATTAAATATTGTTTGTTTATTTTATACATGCTTCTCTTCTCATTTTGTTTTTTATTTACAAAAACAGGAATTATTAAGATATTAAATTGCTTGTAGACTAGCGCCCGGTAGCTGATCTGGATGATGCGGACACGAAGCTGGTCGTCCTAGCAATGATAGAAGGAGGCCTATATCTTGCAGTGAACATGTTTCAGGTGATGATGAAGATCCTTTATGTCAACATCTGCATTTCTCAGTAGGTGAACAAATACGCTGCAAACGGTACGTGTCAAAGCTATTCGTAAATTCAAGTCAGATGTCTAATAACTTGCGACGTATGATATCATCGGGTGTTCCGTTCGTGCAGTTTTCAACTAGAAAATGAACAAATAGTTTTATTGAAGGCAATTTATTCGTACCGGTGTCAAAGTTCTTTAGGAAATGAGAACTTTCGCGTTTCGCTGTAAAAAAATAGCAAGAATATTTAAGTCAAGAGGAAATTGTCCTAAATCAAATTTAGATCATTTGTTACGTTTTATAACTTATACTTGTTGTTATTCCGTAATGTAAGTATATTTTATAGTACCTATTGAAGTCCATGATCCTTATTAAAATGAAGGTAAAGCCTCCAGAAATAAGTTTCCGAGAATTAATAACAGAGAATTTTCAATAAGAGAAGCCATTTCTTGTGCGCCGTTTTTAACATTTCATTCAAATAGGGAGCGTCGAGGTTTAAATTGTCCTGAATTTAAAAAAAGAAATTAATTATAACCTTACATTAAATAATCTTAACGATGCCGTTTTGTCGGGCAACAGAAGTGTGGTATTTTCAATTTTGTTTAAAAACATTTGTGTTATTTTGAATATTAACGTGTAATGTTGGTAGAATATTCAAATATCTGCATGAGTATAGGCTCTTAATACTTCCGTCGTTATTTGGTCTGGTAGGATGAAGTAATCTTAAGATTTATGTACCTAGTCACTACCCCTCACTGATCGTTAACAAAGAAAAGTATGTGCGTTCAGACGTAGGCCGAACATTTTAGCTACTTAGCTATTTATACCATTTCGAGTTCAACCGTATAAACCAACGTCTTTTACTTGTCTTTTACCTTGCTAAACTAGGAATGCAGTTCTTACTAGTCCCTAACATCAGACAGCCAATAGGGATATGTGCCGCTCCAGGAGTTATAGTCGAAGTAAATAAAAAATCTATCTATTCATATCCTTTGCCAAGTAGGCGGAGAGTACAGAGTTCTAACAGTCACTTACCCTACAGGCATCTCTTGATCTCAATCTCAAAGTTCATCTCATACACGCTCATTGATTATTTTGTTTTAAGGGTCGTTCATTATTCACGTGATGTTTTTAGCAACTTTTTAAGCATCCCCTCCCCCACATTGGGAGGTTTTTGTCTAAACCCCTTACCAAAAATCACGTGTTTTTTTGGTACACAATATGTGTAAAGCGAGTCAAGGTCACGGGTCGCTTTTCGGTAGAAAATCCGTGAAAATCGCGCGATCAACGAAAAAAGAAGTACAAGTGATATCTCACAACACCCCTTCTCTCTCCTTACGATATTTCGTGATTTTTTTCGAACCCCTCCCCCCCTTTGAGCCTCACGTGATTAATTTACGATCCCTTAGTAAGTTAGTCTAGATCATCTCCGGCACCCATATCCTTTCCACCTTTGCAATGTAAATAAAAATAAAGAAACATTTTTAAGAATATAAATGTTACCATATCATTTATCTCTGCCGAAAGCTTTATCTCATCTATTTTTCACAATGTGCGTCACCCAGATCCATCATAATATTAGCAAGCTGACACTTGTTGCGACTGATATCGGATACAGAGTTCTTCGACCTACCGTGATGGACGGCCGCCGAGAAAATAAACCATAGATAAGTACCGTCGACCGTTGAAAATATAACTAAACTAGGCTTATGAATATTGATTACGATAAACGAAAAATTTGTTACAAGCCAACATGCAGATAATTTGAGAACGACACCACATAATTTGTAGTGACGCTTGAAGTATAACAAGGTTCTTAATAATTTTATACCTAATTCATTTTTCACCGACGCAGAAAAGAGAGAATTATGAAGTAGAAGCTATTTTCGGAGTGTGAATCTGTCTGTGGAATCGTAACACCAGAAAGGAATTCCCATGCAGTTTCTGAATTAACAGTCAAGGAAATCGTTTCAATGGTTATATTATAGAGATTAATTATAGATATGTATAGAGATTTCAGAGATGGCAAAGCGCATCGCTTTGTGATCACGAGGTCCTGGGTTCAAATCCTAGGTCGGACAAATGTAGTTTTTCTATCGAAAAATTCCCAGTATGAGTCCGGAGTCTGAAATTGTGCCCGGTATATGGCAAAAGACTCGCCCCCTATTACATGGGACCTAACATCGTCGGCGAAACGTGGGTGTACTCAGTACACCTCTGCCACCCCCGCTGGGGAATATAGGCGTGACGGTGATTAATTTCAGAGATACGAGAAATATTCATCTCTTGAGATTTTTACACATCCTCATCATTGTCGTCATCAGCCGAAAGACATCCACTACAGTACAAAAGCCTTCTCCACACATCCTAGCTCATTCAAACTACATTACTACCACAGAAATAATTACATATTTCGATAAAGAGTTACGACCAAATTTATAACAGTTATACCAACAAACTTGAGTCTTGTAATACTCATTTTTATTCAAGCTTAACATAATATTCGTACAAGCAAAAAGTACTTACTTATCAAAGGCTTATTTAATCAATGTGACAAAACAAAACGATCTCAATGATCGATCGATAGCACGGTAGATCGCAGTCATAATACCGCGCGGGTGACTCATGCGCAAGGACTGTAGGGAAGTCAGTCGCGACATTGACTCGGATCGTGGAGCGTGGCGTCTAAACAAGGCCTAAACGACCGCTAAACGAACGAACATTCCTTACCTACATAAAGTTCCTATCAAGGATACCGCAATTGTGGTTTACAGAAAAACAACAGTACGATAATATAAAAATACAGTTGCAAACAAAAAAATTATAAGTACCGCATCATCATCTATATTCCCAAGCAATGGTGGCACAAATATACTGTGTAATAATCTGCTGAAGATATTCGGTCCCAATGTAGGGAGTGTCTATTGCCATTAAACCGGACATAATAGCATTAACTACTGCTAATTTTTTTTAGATAGAAAAATATATTGTAACACTTCGCCTAAGTTAGAGGATTCGAAACTAGTATCTCGTGAGAGTCTGCTGTGCGCCTGAAGATCAAAAAGACAGTCGCATTAGGTTTTCTCCATAAAAACACACACACACACCACACACAAGAATGTCTTCATCATCATTTTTCTTACAATTTGCTATTATTTATAAGACGTTTTAGTAATATCGAATTGTTTTAAGTACTCATCTCCCAGACGTCAACCCTTGTTGGGGTTTTGCAGTAACCCAATCAACTTTGGATGACATAGGTTCCGCCATAACCAAAGAACATTCTCCTGCCTCCGACAACGCCTAACGCAAACGAGCCCTTCTCTAATTAGGCACCAGGACTGCTACCTTTGTAGATCTATCGCGATATTTGTTGCGGTATAGTATCTTCTGTCACAATGTGTGCCTAAGGAAGCTATATTGTTACTCTTTCCCCGTACAAAAATATCTTCGAAAAACAAAATTGATGAAGATACAAATCTTCCATTAATTGACCCTCGAAAGCACGCGGCGCCTGGCTGGACGCATAAATGCGACAGTTGATTGACGCGTGCTAATTAAAGATATAACCGCTAATTGACAATGGTGTCTTTACATCGCTCAAGTGACCTTAAGAACGTATCAATGTTGATAATAGCCGGTTGTTACTCAGTTATTTTGAATTGTAGTTTTGTGCTACCAAAATAAGTTTTCCCAGAATTTACAGAGCAAAGAAAGTGGTTACTTTTACTTTTAAGGTGTTAAAACTAGTAACGTTTATTGCATTACTTTATGCTCTACTAAAAGATTTTATCTCATCATATTTGATGATGACTTGACGGATCGAGTAGTCGTGGAATGCCGCATGGGACAACTCTTTATGCGAGCCACAGTTAATTGTTTCGGTCTAGATATTTTTGCATATGAAATTTGTCTATACTAACGCGTCCATAATACAGAATACTGAAATACTAGAATGCAAACAACGAAATCAAAAAACAATTTTACAAATAACAGTTGTCAGGAAATTTATGTCTAAAAGCTATTAAAATTAAATAAATGGGGTAGGATCTTACAACTTAAAATTTTAAGTCAAAGTAAACACGACACTTCCAAATTTTGAATACCAATATCACAAAGGTCCAAAGTACCACTATCTTCTACATTTGTGACATAAAGTTGTCTTGATTAATTTCTAAACAGGATCTATTCAATTATTCAGAGTAACTTCTAAGGGCCTTGGGACTTCTCCAGTTTGTAACTCAAAGTGGGTGTACCTTTAACTTATTCAATTACAAGATAACGATCAATATTTATGTGTCCGCATATTTCATAAGCGCCATGTGTAGCCTGGGGATCAAAGAGATCCCCAGGCAACACATGGCAGAAATCTTCATAGATTAAATATCAATAACCTAGTTAACAAACAGGCTATAATCACAAATAACTAGCACACAATGTTTAAAGCAGAAATATAATTTTCCTGTAGCTCCATAATCTTATTTTCTTTGCTAATTACTTAACATTCACATTAGTCGTGGATAATAGTGGTAATCTTTCTGGTGACAGAATAAAAATCTTAAATATGGTTTTACTCCGCTGATATGAATTACTTACACTTGTTTACGAATATCAAATTACACCTGATCAACTGCTCTGTAGCCGCTATTTTTAGAAATAGTTTCTGACAAATCCAGCAAAATAAATCCAATGCCTTTGACCCAGTCATACATCGCGCTAGTAGGGATTCACAATGCCGTGTAATCCGATTGAAAGAGATTGTATCGTTTTATAGGATATGTGTTCATGCGGCACTGTGACATTGCACATTTGGATTTCGGTGATCACTCCTTAAGCTTCAAACAATACCAAAATATATTCTATGAAGACCCTTGCTAATTTCCTCACGTGCTGTTTTCCGGTTTTTCGATACGGCAGTCAGTTCCGTAATCGCTATAGTTTCATTGACTTCTACAAATTTTTGTCACGTACTTTCCTCGACTGTTGTTTTCAGAAGACATCCACCAAGTTTCGAGGTCTTGCCAACTGCGATCTGTCACGGACGATATCTGCATGGCAAATAATCTTTTATTGAGGAAATTGACCCTTTATTCCTTAGACCAATGTTAAGGACTATTATTTATTATTATGATCACTTGTCATTGCGCCAATCACGATAAGGATAATCTTCATAAAAGTTGTTTCGGACATTAAAATTATTAAAGAGAAAAACGTGAAAACGTATCATTGCGCCAGAGGCCCCGTTATCTCCACCTTTCTACAAAGAAGAGTAGATATTTGTACACTTTCATAGTTTAGATCGAGATAACAAGCAGGCAGTATGACGGATGGGCAAGCCAAGAGGCGCGTGATTACATAAAACGTGAAAGTATTATGTCGACCAATTGAAAAGATCATGATTTGAATACGCAATTTCACTATAGGAACGATGATTTTAATCTCGCAAAGTATTACTTGATTGTGCACAGGAAAGATAATTTGCTACGTGTCCGTGATGAAGCATAAAATCCAAGCTAAATATAGCGGATACACTTCCCAAAGAATAATTTGTAAGACGTCTGCTGCGTCAATTTGCAACATTTGAATGGGGATAATAGATAGAGAAATGATTTTTAATAAAATAAATAGAGTTGGGGTACAACAAAGAAAAGGATAACGGACATGAAGGGTAAGGAAAAAATATATTACCTGTCTTACGTATTATATTTTTTCAATCTTTTCCACTTGGACATTGTTGTCTTCATATGATACTATATTAACATGATAAAGGTTTGTTTCTACCCTGTTAATTTCCTCGTCTGAGTAAACAATAGCTTTCATGTATTACGTATCTGAATTTATAACTACAATATAGAATGACTTTATGATTTCTTTGTTTTCATTGTTACGCTGTGTCTTTATGTCTTCGTGAGTTGTGTTATTTGCAAAGATTTCCAAGAGACTTCATTTGGATATCGTTACGTATTTAACAAATAATATTTGAACTGTCTTGATCTATTTCCATTTATTTGCCTTTTGTATTCTGAATCTCATTTCGTCAAAATCCAATACTCAAGTTTACTCCCCAATTTCCTATATTCAACGATTCCTGGTTCTAACGTACAATGTTGCGACAAAATACACCAATTATAGCTCCCACGATTCTGAACACATTACTGAAGAGTAAATAGCTTTAAGTATAACGCAGTACCGAGTCACATATGACCGTTGCGGCCTCGAGACCACACTGTAACTAATCACCAACCGGCTGTGATCTGTAGCATACACTTCATGTTTATCTTTATCTACTACAATACGGTATTGCAATATCCATACAAACATTGTCGATGGTAGTGTTTCATTAAAAATATTGGTCATGAATTAAATGTACTGTATGAAATGAAACGATTTTTTTCGGATTTTATCGCGGTTTATTTTTGATTTTTAAGTTCTCTCCTACATAGAACATACAAAAAGACCAGTAGAAACTCGGGTTAAAGAACATATAGCTGACCTAAAACACCGTCGCTCAAAGAAGTCTGCAGTCTGTGAACATGTCCTTGACCTCATCCGCTATAACATCAGATTTGATAGACCACAAATCCTCGTGAAAGAACACCGATTCCTACCAAGGATGGTTCGCGAGGCTATTGCAGTTAAAAAACATCCTAATTTCAATAGAGAAGATGGCTGGGTGCTTCCATCGAATTGGGATCCGGTAATTAATATAATCAAATCCAAAACCAAGCATAACACTGCAAGACCTCAAGACACCGTGAGCTAATTCTACGTAGATCGGACCAACAAAAATAATTGGGAAGTTTGAGGGTACCCCGGAACAACTATGCCTTTTGGACGTCTACCACCTCAGGCCCTCCCGCGACCATGGGCGCTGCAAAGCACTCGAAACGTCGGGAACAAAAAAATCAATAAACCGCGATATAATCCGAAAATATATTTTTAATTCATGTGTAATATTCACGTAAATCCAAAAACTCAGTAAATGTACTCCTGTATATGAAAAGGATAAGTCGAAGTCAGACATATATGTACATTGATTTTGACTAATCAGTATTATAATCATAGACATCATACTAAACTTACTTCAATTTTTTGAAATCTTCCCGTGACTACGTCTATCTTTTATTCTTTTAAACACTATCATGTCGATCTCGTTGCAGTCCCGATTTCATTGTTTACATTGATTACATAGGATAACACGTACTTATTGGCGTATTATAATGAAGAAATCAAGGAACCAACTAACAACGGATTCATGCAATTATCCAGTTTTTGTAGCGGTAAATCGAAATAATAGATTTAATCAATCGTAAAAGAGGAAACTCCTTTGCTCTTGTGAAATAGGAAGACTGGTGCAAATAATATAATCCGTTATTAATGATTTGTATTACCCAACTTCCACTATAAAACTAAATACATATAATCATGAACAATGGCTAATTGAAATGCCAAAAAATGACAACTTGAACTCTATGAAATATGACTGGGATTACTCATAAACAAAAACAAACAAATTAGCTTCAGCTGAATGCTCACTTACTGAATAAGCGTATATTGAAAAAAGAATCATCAAAATCGGTTTTTAAGCAAAGGAGTTATAAAAAAAAGATGAATCAATAACCTTTTTTTTAAGTTGGCTAATATACTGCTTAGTTCTATAGTAAGGTACCTATAGGATAGACGTAATACCCATAATATCTCAATTTACACATGTCTATTGTTTGTCGTTAAGGAGTTCCCTGGTGTATCTTCTAAGTCCAAGGTCCAATACCAATGAAATTAAAATGGGACCACTGCGGAGCTATACTGAACCCAATGCAAAAAAAAAATATCAAAATCGGTCCACAATTGACGGAAATATCGCTGAACATACATAGAGAAAAAAAAAAAAGCATACATACAACCGAACATAGAACCTCCTCCTTTTTGAAGTCGGTTAAAAATATAAACAAACAATCTATTACTTCATAACGTCTATTATCAAACAACCAATGACCTTGCCACAGTTTGGCCTAACACCAAGTGCCGATGACTTCTCTGGCACTTTCTACTAGTTTTTATTACCCACCGGCTATCAAAACAATACTGACGACCGTCTAAAATAGATGCGTATACATCGATGGTTTTGTATTTTAAACTCGCAATTGCTTAGTTGAAGACACGCAACGTATACTGCTTGTGTTGTGTTAGCAACATTCGATTACTATGGTGATATTAATGGGGTTCGTTATCGCTTGTCGTTTAGTTCATCATAATGTTTTCATTGCTTCGTGACATTATCGTATGGATTTTCCGCGAGATATTGGGATTTTGTTATCATTACTGATTCCAAAACACAATTGGGTGGAAATATAAGCCAGTCGCTGAGTTCAAAAGCAGGTGTAACGAATATAAATGCGTCTGCGCACCTGCCGCCTCTCGTTTGGAATATTAGCTTAGTGTTTACGACGTGGATGCTTCTGACACGGAGCGTGGTGAATTCCTCGTCCCACATCATGTTTTATTTCATAATTACCGGTCAGTGCCAGAGAATTATGTGAAATTCATGATTTCATCTGAGTCGCTCGTTTGGAGTGCAGTTAATGAGGCAGTTTGTGAAGGCATTTACGGCTCAGATAATATAATTGATGGATGCTAGGATTTACATCATAAATATAGATAACGAAATTAGACGTTGTAGTAAGACGTCGTAGACGGCCGATTTAGCGCAGTGGTTAAGAGCTTAAGCCGCTCCGGCCACTGTGTCTAATCGTCGCGGGTTCGTTTCCCGCACGAGACAAATCTTTGTGTGATCCACAATTATTTGTTCCGGTCCGGTCCGCACCCACGACACAGGAATAAATCCTAGTGTGGGGCTACGTTTTTAAAAGGAGAGAGAGTAAGAAAACGAGACGTAGTACCAGGACTGAAGTATGTAAAAGACGAATCCGTAGACAAGAAAAATCTTGGCGGTGTTATCCATTTTACTAAAGAAAATAAAGGCAAAAAATATAAATACAAAAGGGCGCTAACGACAAGACTTATAGAAGCAATGAATGCATCGAGATACATACATCACTATGTATGTATCTCGAAGATCACTCTAATTCAACATTGGTCTATCATATTATATCAAACCTGAATGAATATAAATTGATCATGATAAAGAATATCCGTAGATGTAACCCCAACATTTGTTCTCAAAAGAACAATAAATCTATATCACTCATGCGTCATTATAGCTCCTGTCATGTTGTCGTACATTGTTATAATAGTGTTACAAAAAATATATTGTATCAAATCTTTATTTTTTGCTGTTTCATTAGTCGTTCCTGATTATCAGACCGCGTCTGATATGCGTCCTTAATTCAGTAGTTTTCTGACGACTGATTTGGACGTATCCATTGACTGATTTATAATCTTCTATAAATAGTGTCAGGTCCGTTAATAACTTTGGATGCTACTGCATTCTTTAAATACCGATTACTTTTAATCGGTTAATACCTCTTACGCTCATGGGTATACAATTCTATGACCGTTATGGCGGGCATAAGTAGTGTATTAAAAATGTGAAAATATAATGCCGCCGACATTTGAACAATCGGTTCATCGCACCTGGGCTATCTATAGTTGCTATAATGTAATTATTATAGACAAGATGCTACCCAAGGTTACGCACGCTTTCACGTTTATTTTGTAATATCTTTATAAATTCATCATCATCATCATCAGCCCGTGTCAGTCCACTGCTGGACGTAGGCCTCTCCCATGGCACGCCACTGAGCTCGATCTTCAGCTCTCCTTCTCCAATCCCTGCCCGCTGCCTTACGAATATCGTCGCCCCACCTAGCTACAGGGCGCCCTACACTACGTTTGCCGACACGCGGTCTCCACTCAAGAACCTCCTTTATAAATTATAGCATATTTATTATTTGGATGTATAATCTATAACACTGTAACGTTTCACCAAAATCCGTTCCGTTCATCCGTTTTCTTTGCAAAGTCACTAACAACTCATCATAATAATATGTTACACCATGCTTTAGGGTCAGCCTTATGTGGCCGTCAGCATAGCGCGTAGCAGTAATTATATCATTTTAGGTAAATATATCCGTGTACATAATTAGTACTACCGTAATACGTGTGTGAAAATATTTCGATAATATTTATCATCGAACGTTGAATTTAAGTAATGAATACCGTTCAAGGACTACTAATCAATTCAATTTCCGTAATATTGACATGGAAATGTTTTTAAAATGGTTTCAAATATAAAAAATTATACGTCTGTCAAGCATCATAACATCTTTATAACAACAGAGACCTCTTTGGAATATGCGACTAAAGCTTACAGTTATGTTATTAATAATATTACAAATTAAACTCAGTCTCTGACCTCTACTCTAGTAGTGACTTTAATATTTGTCTTTCCATATAAAAAAGCAAAAACTATGTTCACATATCTTGAAGGTTCAACTAAAGACATGTCTGACTTTTGATTAAAACTGTCCATCATTTTTACAGGTTTGTTAAATTGAGTTGTTGGTTTTTGCTCCATAATCGTTACCGAATGTTATAATAGATCTGTGGCTTCAACCTATGGAGTCATGTGGGTGTTTGGCGCCATTGAGGCCTCCACCTTTATTAGATTTGCATTCGATTAAACATTCAATGGTCGTCCTTGATTCATTGTATGAATATTGAAACTGCCCGAACATTCTGTTATAATTATTACACTTGTCAATAAAAATGATTTACTCCAGTTATTGTTCATAGTTTCTAGAACAGGGATAACGTTCAAACTATGACGTTGCCACTGTTCGGAAAACTTGCGCCGCGCCACTGTTGGCCACTGAGCGTTCTAGAAGCGTCTTAATTCTAAGGTATCAGAAGTTTAATTAATGTTTTTGCAGTTGTAGCTCAGAAAACATGACATGCACAGTTTTTAGCTAGAAACGAATTATCTTGGCTTTGTTTTCAATGTTCTCCTTCAGTGACTTTAAATATTCTTACCTCTTATAGTATTGGTGTTTATGTAATATTTTCTGTATCTAACTATTGTTACCTACGTTTAATTATTGAATTTAGAGCTTACGATGATTTAAAGTGATTGGAAACCTGTTAGAATGTTAGAGCGACTGTAAACTGGGCGATATCGTGTGGGAGTGAGGCGCCATCAACGCCTCCGTCGAATGCGTCTGTTGCATCAGATTTTAGAGCGAATGCATTTACGTCTTGAGTGCCTTGAGAAAAATCACACGAAATTTCATTAACAACACTGGCCATAGCGTCTCGAAGAAGCAGGATGAGCTTTTGAATCTAAGCTTTACTATGTATCAATTAGAATTTAAAATTAACTATAGTGATAATCATGTTAAGATGTTATTGCATGGCATATTGTTTGTATGTATATTTTATTAATATTCATCCTCTGATGCGTATTTATGTGGAAAAATTAGTTAAACAATCATCAATCACTCTATTGCTTCTTAGTTTAGAATCAGGTTATTTTTTGTTATCGCATTAAAAAAAAATCTAGAATCAGTCTTTATTTTATCTATCATATTTGATAATTTTTAGGCGTATCTCCCTCTAATTAATTCTTAACGCTACCAATTGTTTCTATAATATCGTATATAACCATTATTGTTGTAGATGTGTTGCCAATCTCGAACTTGTCTGTTAATAGAATAATGCCATTCCTGTTCAAAGGATATCATGCATATAATATAGTTATGATATCTAGGGTATGCTCCGTTGGTTCGGGCATATAGAAAGAATGCCAGAAGAAAGAATGACAAAACAGATATACAATGCGAAAGTGGAAGGATGTAGGTGCCGGGGAAGACCTAGACTATCTTACCATGACCAAATAGACCGTGTCTTAGCTGAAGGGCAAGTCAAGAGTCTCCATAACCGGCGAGTGTGTATGAGACGAACTATGAGAGTGGAGGAAGCCAGAGAGGTATGTAAGGAAAGAACCTGTTGGAACTCTGTACTCTCTGCCTACCCCGCGAGGGAGCTGGCGTGATAATATAGATAGAGAGATATCTATATGAAAACTCCTTCCTTCGGTAGGCAGCCGTGCTTCGCTTTAAATCATTGACAGCAAACAAAATATTGTTAGAATATGTTTATTTATAGTATTGCATTGTGGCAATACTATAAATAAACATAGTAAATTTGTAGTGTAAAAAGTTGCATCATAAGTGATAGTGAGTGTGTGTGCAGGACGTGATCTAATTCTTTGTGTGTCGACCTGTATCACTACATAGCATACATCGTTCGTGATATTAACGGCAGCATCGTCACGTTAGTATTATATATTTTGAAAAATTCATTGACGCTATTCAATATTAGTTCTACTTTTAGCTGTAACAAATAAATGATCGAACTCTTTGCAAGTTTCCTTCGGAATATTTATAGAGGTTTAAGGTCTTTGTCATCTAGACCTAAAGATACTTGTTTGCGTTTTTTGAAGAAATTACTATTTTCTAATAATCTGATATCTATTCAGGTATTTCAGAATAATTATCTTGGTGAATAATCTTGGCTATTATAGCTTAATCCAAATAGTTTGTCGGCACAAGTAAAGATTATACACAACATTTTTCAGTCAACAAAACCACTTATATATTTCTTATCACGACCGCATTACAAATCGATAATAACAAGTAAACAAAGTAAACATTATTCTCAACACGTTCTAGTTGCGTTCTGACGTAACAAACCGTCTCGAATTTCAACGAAGTATCAATGTTAATCCAGCTACACTCCTCGACAGTTTTAAATGAAATGCTCGATTGATAGCTCCGAACACAAGAAAGAACATAGCTGAGATTCAATTACTTACATTAATTGCATGTGTTGAAAGTAAAATTGCATACAGCGACATACTAGCTGTAATGATTATAGGCATGGAATATTTCACAGGTAAAATGTAATAAATCATATGAAATTCTATTTTATTGGTTGCATCTGAAATTCCATATCGTTCGGATATCACCGTTTAGCAGATCGATTATAATTACTTCTTCACTTAGTAGCAAACGTAAGTGCGACGCTGCTTAACTATAGCTCTTAGCGAATAAAATCAGTACCTACAATGGAACTGTTACATGTACCATGTTTCTATCTTCTAAACAATCATTGCTAATTGTTTTTCTGTCATAAACGTTTATTTCAATCCTTGGCGTGTATTGCTAGAGCATATGTCTTTAGTCGTCACGTTCTAGATGCTACTAAATACTTTAAAAGAAATCGTGCTAGCTTCATTTTTATCAGCTTAGTTTAGATGATTTCTGGATTTAAGATTTTGTTGATAAGATTTACTTACTGACTGCCGTTAGTCTTGTGTTACTTGCAACTTAGTAACTTGATTATCATTTTTCCTCTATAGCTTTTGCAATAACTTAATACCTTATATAATACCATTAATAAGCATTTACGCATAAACCTATACATTAAACACCAAAAATAGCAGCCATTTATTAACCATTCTTTCGACGAGTGGGCGCAGAGGAAGTTGCAACAGAAGCACCTTGCCGACAACTTAGGGCCCACGTCTGTCCTACTTCGACCTGAGAGTTTTGATTAGCCCTTTGTTGACGGTTGCTTCAACGGCTAAAATTAGATTGACTGATTTTTCCTTGTAGTGTGTTAGTTTTCATCATACGAGTACTCAAGTAATGATTCTTCGAATATTTATTTTAAGTTAATAAATATGTACGTTGCCTACTATAATTAAAATAAATTACTCGTATGTCTACAAAATAAGTGTCGCACAGAGAGCCATGGAGCGGGCTATGCTAGGCATCACTTTGAACGATCGCGTAAGAATCACCGAGATCAGACGACGGACAAAAGCCCAAGACATTGTCAAACGCATATCTTCATTGAAGTGGAAATGGGCAGGGCATGTTGCTATAAAAAATGAAATGACAATGATGAAGTAAGATAGTGTCAGAATAATGGCCTAAAACAGGCAAACGACGAGTGGGCAGACCAATGACTCGATGGGTAGATGATATATCGAGAGTTGGAGGAAGAACTCGGTGTAGATTGGCAAAGGACCGCAAAGAATGACACAAGGGGGACGAGGCTTATGCCCTGCAGTGGGCTGTAGAAAGCTGATGATGATGATGATGACGGCTCGTATATCATGGATTCTTTTCATATATACAATTTTTACATTTACAAACACCCAGGCCGTAACAAATATTTAAGGATCACAAAAAGATTTTTCGCGCACGGAGATCTTACCAGCGACTACTCAATCTAGTGGTAAAAAAACATCATCATCAAAAAATATCGAATACAAACTATAAATTACTAAGTTAAGAAGTGTCACAAGTATTGAAAGATAAATCAGTTGTTCTTAATCCTGAGATTGTTAGCCTCGAAATAAAAATAAAGTCGTATTCAAAAATGTTCCTCCAGTAAGCTTTTTACTAACATTTAGTCAATAAATCCATCCATTGCCCAGTAGAACAACAGTTATTTATTGGTATAAAGAACGGCAGTGTTATCCACGTAAGACTTCTTAATACCGTTCGTAATCGTCATTGCGGTTCATATTCTAACGATTAGAGACCCCTTAAAAGCCCCATTGTTCTCGAGACTGATTGTTTTGTTAAAAAAGCCAATTTGAGATGTATGTATGAATTATTATACGTATGACTTGTTAATACAATTGCTCTGTTGACTTTGCTATTGACGTCATGCAATCTTAGTGACGTTATTCTTTATTCGTTACAATAATTCTTTGTTTCCTTTTCAGGTAAGTCCTGAAGACTGGATTAATTAGTAAGTTATCTATCACTTCAAGAAACTTCATTGGAATGTTGGTGCTTTGGCACTAGCAACAATATTCTAATCAATGTAATTATGTCTATCACCGTCTCTCAGCTTAAATTCATCCGTTCCTCGCTTCAACTATTTTTTTTTCGATACTTTGTACGAAATATGTATTGAGTGGCAGGAATCGTAAACTTCTAACGTTAAGAATACGTAGTATTTCATGCATCGATATTTATCGACTGGCTCCAGATTTCTGGCATATAAATGGTTGAGATATTTCAGAAAACTACAAAATCACCGAAGATAATTATTATACCATTTATAAATTCCAGTCTCCCTAATCCCCCAACAATCTGCACGCTGATACAGACGATACAAATTAAACATAAATACCGCCAACTGAAGTGATGCATGACAAAACGTCGGATCTAATTATAAATGCCCATTAACAAGTGGCGAAGGACGACCGCAGGGAAGTGCAGGATGCGCCCGCGATGACGCACCGGCTCCAGCCAAAATCGGTCCACTTCACACGACTCCGGCGCACGAGGATTATGTGGCATCTTATTTATAACTAAGCTCTCCGGTATTTGGACTACATGTGATATGTAGTTGGCTCTTGGCTCTATTTATTTTGGTAGGTGCATCTTCAAAATATTTGTGTTCTACATTTAGGTTGGTTGCATTTTGTGTGCATGAGTTGCGCCACCGTGTGATGCAATGTGTACTAGTGTTTCCTGTTATCAAAACTCTGTACGTTTATGGAACTATGAACTATGTAGATTTTCATAATATGCAGCCAGCATATACCATTCTAGATCATTACAAAAATATTCTACGTCAATGCTTATTCCCAGAATTTTACCATAGATTGAATAAATTAAGAAATATTTATCATTGCTGTATTATTAGAACATATTAATACTATTGTTACATACGTATGATTTTAACCAAGATCTTAAATTGGTCATGTTAAGATAGTCAAGGTCTTCCCTAATACCTGCATTCTTATACTTTTGCATTATATTGTTTTGTCATTAATAGGAAGCCAGAAAGATCTGTAAAGAAAGAACCTGTTGGAACTATGTGCTCTCTGCCTACCCATACAGATACATAGATCCCAAATTAGATAGTAAACAAACGTTTGCCTATGATATGTAATACATTCATGTTCAAAGGCAATAATGTCGTTTGTAACATTACATTGATTGCGATCGGGAGTCTCGAATCCCGTGCTCATCACGTTATTGCATTAAAACCTTCACTAGATTAGAGCGACGTCCAAAAATCAAAGGCTGCAAGAGAGAAAATCCATTTATCCAAATTGACTTTCGCTCCTTCATCAGAATATAGAAGGTTTTTTTGTTAAAACTCTAAATATTGAAATTTAATTACATTTTTAAAAGTTTACGATCATACACTAAAATTTATCGCATTCATTAATCAAACATTCTCAAAAGAATAAGTGCCAAAAAAATAACTGTCACAGCATTTTAAATAAAAAATTCATAATTATTACTTCGTCTCATAATTTCTTCTATAGATTTAATTTTAAAAAAATATGCTGATTATGTTCGTTATTAAATAAATCACATCGATGATCTCCAAAAACACTTAAATACAGAAAGAGAGAGTGCCAAAGAACATTTAACTGTCACAAAAAATAAAATATTACACATTAATTTATATCATCGCTTCTTCACATTTAGAATAAAAGAAATGATTATTGTATTCGTCATTACGTAAACAAAATCAATTCCTCTCCACTCGTGAGTGTTTACGTAACAAATCTATCAAAGCACTGCTCTCAAAAGACACTTGGTCGAACCAATAATCGTGCACTTAATCGAGAGCATTCTCAAATCCGTCAATACCGATATTGTTTGTGACCATTGTTTACAATCCGACGGAGATCAGAATAAACAGACTATAATATTTACAATAGGAAATCGTCCCGTCTGAATCAACTGACGTTTTGTTTGAAGGCTCAATAATAAATGATCTGTCTGGTTATAAAACTTGTGATGTCATCATATTCTTCGATAATCGTGTGCCTTGTGCGAATCATAACTGTTTCGTCATGTTAAGTAATGCGCGATAGTTATGTATTATTAGTCGTGTTAAGTAGCGATAGCTCGCGATAGACAGTGAGTAGAATCGCAACAGATTCCTTACAGACGCCTCTAGCTTCGTCTACTCTCATTGTTCCTCGTATACACGCTCATTCTCTCTCATTAACAATTCGTACGCATCTTTTATGGCGGCATTTACCTTTACCCAACTTCAAAATAAATTCTCAGAACTTCAAGCTTAGTTCAGTATTAAAAATAATCGTAATTAATCTTAAGTATTTGTCCCAATTCAGATAAAAATCGGTCATGTCTCTGCGCCAGAAAATATAATCGATTCAATACATCGACTCGAACGCACTTATTAATTAGTAACACTTGTTTATTCTCTTGTAACTAGGCAACATTTAAAACATCTTAAGAATCTCCTGTCATCTATTTGTCATTGTTAACCCACTTTCCAAAATGTACTTTTAGACTCCGCTGACATCCTTAATGACTCAAAATGTCATGACACTTTTCGTGACTTTATTGTTGCCAAAAAATTTGTTTAGATCATTAAGTTGTATAGTATTGACTTTCTATCGTCTATTAGTAATCTCTCACAAGAAACTGTTCTTGATTCCCAAAGTTTATATTAATTTTAATTAAAGATGCTTGACTTCGATTGCTTCTCCATAAGCTCCGTATTATTAAGTACATTGTTGTACGATTCAGTCCCTCCCACACGACCCATTACGTTACGATATTCACAAATATTTTAAACATCTTTATACTGATTCCCCAAGTTTATTGTACCACAAAAATGCTTATGTACAATTCACAACGTGATCATATATTCATTGTCTTTCTTCACACGTCGTGTTAAGTAAATGATTACCCACATTCGCGTGCGCTTTGGGATGACCGTACCAATTGTAATTCCACGTGTTTGCCAAATTCAATTTGGTGTAGATACTTTCGACGCCCACTGATATTACAAAGATGGTTGACCATCTGTCGGATTTAACTGGACGTGTAACATTTAGTATGGAATCAGCCTGTACTGTTTCACTACTAGTTAAAGGTATTCTCTCACAAATGGAGGTGAGAAAGAAGAAATTATACTCCACTTTGCGGATCTAGTGCAGATGTGTGTCACGTTTATTGCCACCATATTCAAGCTCCTCGATTGGTCAAATATATAAACATCAATAGCAAGCGTCAATGACGTTTTCATCTTTGCCAGTACTGTAAATGAACTCGAAACTATGGTGCAAGGAATCGGCCTACGATTGAACACCTCAAAAACCAAAATAATGTGTACATATCATAACGTAGACTACATTATAGTGGACGGCAAGAAGATAGAGCGAGTAAATGAGTACACATATCTTGGTCACCGCTCTTCATGGAGAAAAACGGGCAAGCTCTCGAAATAGACCGCCGTATCCCACTAAGCAGGGCTGCATTCAGTAAGCTTAATGCTATATTCAGAAGCAAAATGCCTATAGCCCTCAAACACCACGCTTTTGAGCAATGTGTAATGCCTGCCATAGTATACGGGTCAGAAACATGGCCACTTCCCAGATAGAGTATACAGAAGCTACAAGTTGCACAGCGGAAGATGGAGCCAGTAATATTAAGGTTTACTTTACGCGACCGTGTGACTACCTCTAAAATTCGGGCACGCACTCAACTGACCAGTATCGCTGACGTTATTGCGCAAAAGAAATGGTAATGGGCGGGGCATGCCTGTCGAAGGATGTCATGGCAGATGGAGTTGAAAGGTTCTGGACTGGAGACAGAAAACATGACGCAGAAACTTGGGCCGTCAGCCTGCCAGATGGTCCGATGCTATCCTCAGAGCTATAGAAAAACACTGGACGGGGAAAGCTATTAACAGACAAGAATGGCATGCTAATGAGAAGACCTACACTCAACAGTGGGTGACTACGGGTTGACATGATGATTATTGTTGTTGAATCACGAGCCACCGCTGTTGGATCATATCACACCGTTCATAAAGCTTCCAACTTTTCGTAACGACAACGTGCCTTTAGAAGCACGGAGACGAACACGAGAATGCTAGAAAAAGGATTGAGACTCATCTCAGACTGGACAGAGTCGAACTTGGTCGAACGCTGCCCTGGTGATCGCTAAAAACACCTCGATCCCGTAATGCTACGAGCGCCTCTGAACACATTTAAAGTGTACGCAACGACGCTCTGGAAATGGTCGGCCTTGGTACAAATTCCGGGACAGTTAGTATTACCGCACGTTCTCTATTAAACTGTCGCGTTACCGTTTCTGCTGAAATTAGCCGGCGCGGATGTATCGGCGTGTGATGCGATCCGACTAACGGGCGTCGTATTTGTGTCGTTTGGACGTTTGCGATTTCTAGTTGCGGCGCGTGTTAACCCGACGCCGCACTCGTAAATAACTCAACAAATTGCCGTAACGCGTCATTGCGCTGTAATTCTGGTCGCTTAGTGTGTTTCGAACCACTGGTTATGGCAAATTCATCATGTTTGTTTGCAACCACGCCAATGTTGCTTCTGGGTTACTGGTTATCTAGTGTCTTAATTATTGAGCTGTTCTACTTATACACATATCAGCACGATTGTATTCTAGAAGAGGTTGATAAAAATATTTATAGATAGATAAGAAGTTTATTTGCAACAAAAGGACACACATTACAAAATATTTTCCTAAAATCCAAAAAATCATGCAGTACTGTTTAAATTATAATTTTATTATAGTCCGTATGTCATAGTGGTACAAAAGGGCCACAGCTCTGCGCGACATTTGTTTGAGGAGCAAAGTGCTGATTTTCAGCGGCAGCCATAAAATTTAGGCTAGAAACTCGTGCAGCGTTACAGGCATGAACCCAAACATTGTTAATAAAATATTTCGATCGGTGCCAGATGATTGTGCTCCTTTAGTTACCTTTTACTAAAACATAACAACTAATAACACTATTTTACTTAGATATGACTACGGGTCACGGCACCACACAGTCTCTTTTTATTAAAACGTATAGATCATCATAGACTTACAGATCATCGTGAAGGTTAGGCAAACAAATATTCTAAATTAAATTTTTGGAGGAAGGCAGAGAGGTATGTAAGGAAAGAACCTGTTGGAACTCTGTACTCCCTGCCTAACCCGCATGAGATCTAGCGTGATGATATAGATAGATAGAGAAATTTTGAAAACTTAATTATATTAGACTGCCTCGTTGGTGTAGTGGCAAAGCGCATCGCTTTGAGATCACAAGGTCCTGGGTTCAAATCCTAGGTCGGACAAATGTAGTTTTTCTAACGAAAAATTCCCAGTATGAGTCCGGAGTCTGGAATTGTGCCCGGTATATGGCAAAAGGCTCGCCCCCTATTACATGGGACCTAACATCGTCGGCGAAACGTGGGTGTACTCAGTACACCTCTGCCACCCCCTCTGGGGAATATAGGCGTGACGGTGTGTTAATTATATTTTTGTAAGCCTCAAATGCTCCGCTGTTTAATTACATCAACATTATTTATTACTTTTCTGCTCTAAATACGTGCTATCAAAAAAAAATCATATAGGAGATTACTCTTAAATCCCTTCAAACTCAAACTCAAATGATTTATTTTGTATAAACCCTGCGGGGGTATTTACAAATGGTCAAATTTACATTTTTTTTAACTTACTAATCTACCACCGTATGAGAACGCGGTCTCCACTGCGAAGATCCTGCGAGAGACTCAGCGGGCTTGTCTTTTTTGTCTAATTCACCAATATTATTTTTAAAAGATTTACTGCGCATACGTTTTAATAATATACAAAATCATTTATACGATCCAGCTCCAGCTTTCTAAGATGTTTGTGTCTCAATAACTTCACTTCTCAATTTTCAAAATTAGTTTAACAGCATCAACATCTCATCAGTACTTAAACTTAGCATCCTTCAACTATCTCTTTCACTCCTAATTAAATATTCCTGAAAGTGACTGAGACACATGCAGTTGCTAGGTTCCCACCCTGAATGCTATGAATTCCATCTGTCACATAAGAACTTTACATAATCGTTTTAACGTGCTGTAGACTATGTCTAAATTGCTGTTTACACGACAAACACCAGCGCCTGCACGTAGGGTTGTCATGTGTACTGAACTTTTTTCAGTGTTTGCTGAGCGAGATCACATAAGCCTAGAAAATAGTGGATAATGAGATAATAACAGAGACTCATTTCGCTAAAAAACATTTATGACATGGGTGCCTCCAAAAATACTTCCATGGTATAGTTATTAAATTTCCATATATGGACAAAACACTAAACTTTTCTTAAAAATATCAGTCTGTCAGTTGTTTACTTTAGAAGGATGAAAATCAAGATTCTCAAGACTTAACCTCTTAAACTGGTCGTTGTTTTAATAGCTCTCCTTAAAACTACAAATTGTTTAGGGCCATAGAATTGGACGCGTTCTGGATTGTTATACTTAGATACGAGCTTGCAATGATTAATATTTTGAAATATTTCTCCATTAGTGCGGCAGCCCTAGTCGTTCAGTAAGACGAATGAATTACGTACGCGATGCGCAAACGCAGAATTCCCTCTTAAGACGGAATGCGTGTCTATTGGCGGTAGGGTCGCGTGCCAACTGAATTGTTATTGTACAACGGGATCTCTATTGAAAGTGGACTTCCAAGAAATAGTTTATTTTTATCCCCCGATACTTTAATCGAATATGATTAATTTATGATAGGATCTCCCACAGTGTAGCTGCAACTTTATCTACTTTGTCTTGATTTATTTGCCACAAATACCTACACATGCCAAATAAACCGACATTGACATAGATAAAGTTTAATTATTCACGCTTATAGTTCAAAATAGTTAACATATTACCCGGCGTCGCGCGAATGGCTTTATAGCCCTTCATATGCTTGCAGACCACCCGTATCGCATGAACGTGCTTAACTGAGAAACCTCGTTACTACCGCCCGTAGTGTGTTCCTCTCGACGACAGTAACACTTATCTTTCCGTTCCTTCCTGAGAGAGATAAGACTGACTCTGCCTAGTATTGCATGTCCTTTTCCGTGAATGAAGCTACTTCGCTTCATTTATTAACTAAAACTGTAATGATTTTATTGTATTTGCTTCTCAAGTCATACTCGTGAACGGGTGCTGCTGGTGGGGACTGGTCCGTCCTCTATCCTTTGACTGATTAAACATGTACCGTAGTACTGTTGAATCTTGTCTCGTTCGGCATTTCTCTGGAGCTTATAACCAATTATTTTGTACGCACTCTTTACATATTTGATATTAACCCTTTCAATTACTATTATTATTATATACCTTTACAAAGTCCCTATTTTGTAAATGAGAGGACTATGTAGACACTGACTGATACCATGAATCTAAGTACACTTATGTTTAATCTATACTTAAGCACATTTATTAAGCTCGTTCTGCACTGTTCTCCTATACCCCATGAATGCAATGTATATAAAAAGAATTGTAAAACTCTCATTTTGAAAAGAGTTTCTTGCCCTTCTTCTCCGAATGACTCTCCGAACGGGTGGTAGAGTCTTAAGTAATCAATGATTTTCTAATTTTGACTATTCATAAGTGCCTTTATTGAGGACTGGTTAGCAATGGTCCCTTATCTCACCTAGTGGAAAGTGACGAAAAAGAATTGTAAAACTCTCATTTTGAAAAAAGTAACCGTGGAGTTTCTTGCCCTTCTTCTCCACAGGAATGACTCTCCGAACGGGTGGTAGAGTCTTAAGTAATCAATGATTTTCTAATTTTGACTACTCATAAGTGCCTTTATTGAGGACTGGTTAGCAATGGTCCCTTATCTCACCTGGTGGAAAGTGACGATGGGCGTAAAGCCGTTCTCCTCCGTTAAGCCGTAGAAGCCCCCTGGTTCGTACGGAATGTCGATCTCCACTCCGATCTAGGTCTCGAACCTATTCGCGCCTATATTAAAAAGGCGATAACACGACACTTCGCGAACGCATCTACCCATGCGAATACCCCCCCCCTCCCGACCTCTGCCGCCACCGCCGGCCGCGACATGTTCTCTCCGATCCCCCCTATGCTTTGTCATCCATTTTTCCCGCTCAGAATACGGGCGACGACGACGTAGTCGTAGATCCCCTCCCATAGCCGGCGGTTGACCGGTGCACTTAGTAATGCACCCCGTCCCCCCACAGCGACTGTCCCAACCGAGGGCGCCTCTTCAATGTGCCCTCGAGTATGTCGCCCCTTGCCCTTCTGGCTCGAGCGTAGTGGTTGCACGCTCGCCCTTAAGCTTATGTTAAGTCAGGTTACTCAATGCAGGGAAGAGCTACGCCGTGTATCGATTGGGCTAAAATTTGTGCAAACATTGCGCTTGTCGTAAAATCCAAACACTTTGTGACCTCTCACATTGATTTCACAATAAAATTAGTAGTGACTATCTTGCACCTTGTGCTAGAATATTTCCTAATGAACACTGGACCGATATGGAAGAAAACTTGCATCTTTACTTAGTATGACAAGCGATTATTAACGCAGTACGGCTACACTATTCCTCATATAGATTGTGACACTATAAAATTCTCAATAGCCATTAGCGATTAGATTGCTTAACTCATATTTTAGTTCGTGACAAGTCCTGCCTTTAGTCATAGCGCTTGTTACAAATTAATAAGCTTAGTGGCCATCAAACGTCGTCACATTTTGTTGTGGCTCAAAGAATATTAGTCGGATTTTATTAACCGTCTGTTCAAACGGAACTCGTGAATGTTAGAAAACCGTAACAATTGGTAGGAAATATGTTTTAGACACGCAGGTTTTAACTGTATGAATTAATTTACTATGAAATGTTTAGATCAGTTATGAACGAACTGTGATATCGTGTTTTGATCGATAAAGGTTAGAATTTGAAAGAGTTCTATAAGGTCGCACTGGAGCAAAAAGTGTTGGCCGGAAATGACCTTTAGTTACTTCGGACGACATACAAAAATGCATTCCAGATCTTTAAAGAATGGTCTTCACCAGTTGTGACTATGTACCCTTAGGTACTTCGATAAAGGTAAAACCAAAAAGGTGAGCAGTTGCAAGAATTCAGAATATTCCAGGAAATCATCTTACTAAGTCAGTGATCCAATTTTTCGGTGTGTGTGTGTGTGTGTGTGTGAGTGATGTACGCTGTTGGCCGTGAGGCCTTTACAGCTTCACCGATAAGAAAAACAAACGCATTTAAGTACTCCCAATTGAGATATTTATAGTACTTCCTCTTCTTTATGTAACACTGAAACTTCTTGTATAACGCATCTAGATGATATGAGCAATCGAAACGCAAAACATACGTAGACAAATATTCCGATGATCAAATTAATTAAGTCGACGATCACGACTGCAAATCCGAGTATGTTGCTCGCCGAATGCGAGATTTCTAGGTCACACTCAAGCGGCATTGCAAATCTTTAAATACCATTTTGTAGGATAAAGAACTTTAGCTATGTATGTCTGAATACGGCCTTCAGTAAACAGTTTAGATTTCAAAACTAGTAATGGAAAAAGAAAATTCAAAGATACGGCACGAATTTTACAACTATAAGCCTATATTGTAATAAATGCGCGTGTGTGAATAGTGCGTTAACGTAAAAATGTAGGTGTGATTATAACACACTATAAACGTGAAGGAATGTTTTTTTTTTGCTTTGGAACAAGTTTGTTTGTTTATTGCAAAAACTTTTGGATTATCGAAACATCTGTGAAGATAAAACGTGAATAACATGCTTTTAGTAGGTATATGAATGACTCATTCATGTGATTTCCTTCTATTTTGACAGAAAGACTTATGTTATGTTAGATAGTAGATGATATAACCTTGTACAATATAGGTGCGTTGGTCTAGTAAATTGATGTAATGTCATGGAAAAATTAAAACCTCCAGATTGTCTGTGCTGTCGCACAAGTTTGCTTAAATTATCTCGAAACTAATAGACGCAGAAAAAATAATGCAGTCCAACCATATTGCACCATCGCTCAAATAGTGTCATAATTCTTTTTTTTCTTACCACCAGTTTCCTTAATAAAGCATTTTGTCGAACTTTAAAACCCTTAACCACTTACATAATAAAGTACATAACATTCAGTCAGTTTTGTTAGGTTTCAAGTTAGAACCCCGAACACTGAAAAACAAATAGATCAAAATATATTTCACACGATTCTTTCTTGAAAGTTGCATTATTTGCCTAACTATTTAAGTGGAAGTGCGATATGTAAACAAAATGATATCCTTGAGGACGGAGCTCACAATTTATATTCAATATTAGTGTTAGTAATATTTTTAACACTCCCATAATCTCCTTAAAGTAAAAATTTCGTATGTAGGAAAAGGTAACTTTACAGGAGAAAGATAAACTGTGTCCTGTGCGTTCTAAAATGGTGTTACTGGAACATATTCAATTGTTTAATTATGGCGAGGCGAATTTTATTAATGCTTTGGGCATTTTTGCAAACATATGATAAAATGTTTGCAAAAATGCCCAAAGCCGACCTATGAGAGTGGAGGAAGCCAGAGAGGTATGTAAGGAAAGAACCTGTTGGAACTCTGTACTCTCTGCCTTCCCCGCGAGGGAGCTGGCGTGATGATATAGATAGATAGATATGATAAAATATCATATAATCACCAAACTTGCATTATTTACGAGGATTTCACTCTAAGACTAAATATAATAAATACTAATGATAAAAAAGATAATAAAACAAAAAGTTAAGCCCGGTGAGGTTCTCGCCGGATCTTCTCGGTGAAAGCCTCGTCCCGATCCGGTAGTAGATTAGCTAAGTTAAAAAAATGTATACGTGACAATTTGTAAATGCCCCGCAGGGTTTATGCAAAATAAATGATTTGAGTTCGGTCCTGCCGCACCTGCGTTATAATGCGTTAATTAACACGCTAACAAAGACAGTATATAATAGGTTCATGCAGTCTTACAATGATATAGCCTTAAGTAGCGTTTTTGTCATTATTCATACAAGTGACATAAAGGAAAAAATATAAGAAAATGCACGTAAGCACTTTGATTATGATTTATATACCCAGTCTCATTTATATTCGATGTTAAAATTTGTATTTTGTTTTGTATTTATTCCTATTATAGTTATTAATTGTTATTAGTTAATTAATTTTAATTTACAATTTATATGTTTAATTCTTATTGTGATGTTGACATTTTCTTTCACTATGTTTTATTATTTCCTTGATTTGCGTTACTCGAACTGATTTACTTTAGATGTTGTATACGCCTATAAAGGCTTGTCACCTTGTCTCAGACTGTATCTGTATATTACGTCGGTACTATTGTGTGTGATGAGTCGATAGTGTATCTTTTTATAAATAAATTATGCAGATAATTGCATTAATTGAAAAGCGGCAACGTGTTATTTTGAGCGCCTTGTTTAAAGCGCCTGATGACACAGCCGTTAACAGGGGGGCAGGAGTAAGGCAACGATAAATAAAGTTTCAATTAAAAAAGAAGCTACATTAGCTTAGTGGCGTTAGATTAGCCCTAATGCATAAAAACTGCATCGCCCACGACCCTATGCCGCCATGCCGGACTACCATTATTTTTAGCCAGACAGAAATAGTCGATGTGTGTCGTTCACGATGTATTTGTATCGGCGCCTTTATAATCTCGACGACGGAAGGGTATACCACTTAAAATAAAAACGGGAAGAGGATAGTTCTATTCGTAGGTTTTATTCCGTCATCTCATATTTTTGATGTGGAAATATTTTAATTGCATGTATTTTCTGGTGATTAGACATGAGTTTGGTTTCAGAGGAAAACATTAATTCTTAAGTCGTATTTTAAAGAAGACTGTTTTTGTGGCAGATTGTGGAATAATCGGGGAATCTTTTGAGCTGATTTTCATTATCACTTGTTGTTATCGATTGATATTAATAGTATTTATTTATTTAATCATAAGGGACATTTTGTCAAAGATACAATAAAAAAAACTTGATCATTTGACTAACTCATTTCGTTTATCCTTATAGTTTGCACTAAATTATAATTTTAATCTAACTCGTAATATTAAGGTGATTAGGCTTATTAGTTCATCAAATGAAAATATTATCATAAGTTATTATAATGCAAAATTCTACTCATGTACAATACGCAAAATGTACTATCTACTTTAGACCACCACATGTAAAAAATGAAACATTATACAAAATCTCACTAGCTTTTTTACATTATTTTTAATCTAGAAATGTGTTTGTAGACTAACGCGTCACTATTTCATTTAGAAGCGTAAATTTTATTTGACACGGTGCAATCTATCATTTTGATAGCATAAGTCAGCTGGTGCTACCACGCAATCTGCGGGATTCAATGAAGTAGGCGATATAGGTTAGTGTGCTGCGTGTAGGCGATAAGACTTCCAGTCCTTGCTATTACTGGAATACACGTATTTCACAAATATGTATCGCCTAGAAACTAATTTAAAATATATACATTGAATTTAAAAAAAAAAACTATTTTGCAAGCATTATGTGCAAAGGAGTGGAAATCGTTCGGAAGTCTATCAATAATTACAAACTTCTCTGAAATATCTCCAACAGTCCAACGTGATTAGCTAGTCTGTATAGTAGTTTTGATTTATAGATTGCACAATCACGAAGATAAGCACCACTCTTTCTCCTTATCGTTTATAGTACAATAAATTGTGAAACTGCTAGTGTCAGTTTATTAAAAAAAATGTGTTAATTTATTTATATCATTATACACGTCATTATATTATTCAGTAAGTTCTATTGCTACGTCAGCGTCGGTCGCAATATTACTAACATTCTAGAAGAACATTTCATACTTGCATTGTAAGGAATTCAAAGAAAAGGTGGGGCGAGTCTTCGTAGATAGAACAATCCGTATGTGCTTTTATTTTCGATGAAGAAATAAGAAGTGATGTAGCGATAGTCTTCATATCATCATTCATTCAGGCTGGAAGACATTGGATAAGAGTAGCCGACGATCGTACTCAGTGACGTATTTTGGAGATACGGAGAGGTCCATTTCCAGCAGTAGACCGCTATAGGATGATGATGATGATAATATTTTAAGTATTGTATGCCGAGTCGAAATTTAACTAACAAAATTTAATGGTTGCTTTTATAGAAAATAAAATAATCTATCATGCTATTTAGTATTAACGTGTCAAATAGCTATCTTTCATGTTTCACAATCATCTATTTAGATTTCATCACGATTTTAAATGTTATCATATGACATTATTAAAACACTATTTATATATATTAACATGCAAAACTTCAAGCATTACTTAATTCCGCATAAAAATTATTGCAACATCCGCATGTTTATACGTAAATCTTTACCAAATAGGCAAGGTTTACTTCGTAAAAATACAATTGTTCCTTACAAAGAGAAATTACGTATTTTACAATTCAGAAAAAAGTCAACGTAACACTAACCAAAGTAAGCCACTCGTAATCAACTAAAATGAAAACTACGGTAAAACTTTTAAAGGCTACATTAAATAGATTGGTAAAATCTTCAACTCACATCGAATAGATTATTATTGAAAACATGCCCTAAACGCTCCCCTGCGGCACTCCCATGCAATTTATTTACGTAACGTCTTGGTAGATTTGAAAAGTGTGTGGCTCGGCCACAATTTGCGAGGCGTCGTGGACCTCTTATCGTACATCTTGATTCCGAGCCCGTTACTCGGGCCGTTTAGAATATGGACGTGGATATTGGTAAAGCATTTGATGCGGAAGCGTTGCGAAATTTATTTGGAATTGGAATGTAGTGGATAATTTTCAATGTTTTGTCGAGATTTATTGAAATTGATTTTTATCGAGGTATACGTACGACGAGATAAGGTTTACTTATTCCAGTGTGGGCAGAGTCACTTTTTAACCGACTTCAAAAAGGAGGAGGTTGTATATTCGGTTGTACGAAGGTTTTTTTTTTATGTATGTTCACCGATATTTTCGTCCATTGTGAACCGATCTTGATGATTTTTTTTGCATTGGATTCAGTATAGCTTTGTAGTTTTTCTAAAGAAAACCTTCCCAGTACAAGTCCGGAGTCTGGAATTGTGCCCGGTATATGGAAATAGGCTCGCCCCCTATTACATGGGACCTAACATCGTCGGCGAAACGTGGGTGTACTAGTACACCTCTGCCACCCCCGCTTGGGGAATATAGGTGTGACGGTGTAGATATAAATATTAATAAATAATTTACTTGTCTCTTAAAATTGTAAAATAAAAAATAAATATTTGAAGTCGGTGCCAAGTAACCGACTGCACCAACCAGCACCGACTTCAAATATTTATTTTTTGCTTTTTGAAGTCGGTTTACCTTTTTATTTAAAAGATTTTCTTCATTTTATTTTTCGCGTTTTCTACAAAGATCCTGCTGACAAACAAACTGCTTCAAGCAAACGTCTACAAAGCGTCAATTCCCAAACGGGAAATATCCCCGACAACAAGCTTAATGAGATTTCCTTGGATTAAGGTACAAGTTGGAAAATATTAATTACCACTTCCCTACTAAGGAAAATGAGTAAAATTTTATTATTAATAATAATTTATCAACTTCCGATCACAAATTACAATTACAATTTGACAGGTACCTACGGAAAGTATTTTGCTTAATTTTATCCACAATAGGATGGATATTATTATGAATCAAATAGTTAACTATTTGATTATCCACCAAAATATGCTAGCAATTAAAGTACTCTATAATTTAAAAAGCAAACATGTATAGGCGGTAACTCGCGATACAAAGGGACCCCTCAACTTGGTAATATATGGTAACAACACAACCGTGCAAAATCTGGAGTCCATCTTCTTCCATATTGGGACTGAACGTGCCTTCTACAAGCGTGCTTGTCTCCAACACCGTCTTATTAAACATTTCCCGCTTATTTTATTTAAGACTGCATGACTCAGTTTTATTCGCATTCTTTCTTGGGTTAAAAATATTTATTTCTTTGTCAGAACATCCTGCAATTTATTAAAACTTAGCGATCATTTCTAAAACACTTTTAAACTAAAGTCTTTTTACGTTATATCAAATACAACACCTTTCAACGGTCTTAAACGGATACAAAAGATAAAAATGTTTAGATAACTCATATTAAGTTCACATCGTTGCAATTCACAAATATATCTTATAGTATCTCCGAAGAAAGTTTTCCACATCCGCATAAGCCTACATTACATAGGCTTATGCGGATGTGTTGAAACATTTGATTAATTCAATGTATCATACTCGTATTACCACTGTGTACAAAAAATATTTCATTTCTGATAGCGTTATAAACATTTATCAATTGTTCCCATGTACTTTAAATAAATATAAAGAATCCACGATAAGTGATAATAGTTAATCCAAAACAATGGGTGTCTACGGAGTTCAGACCGTATTTGTCATACCGCCTCGTCCGTCACGATTGAACTGTTTGAACAACCGAAACGTGTCTATTGTTAAAAAAATACTTCCACTCTTGTACAAGTTTTGAATCTAAATCGTTATTCGGAATAGTTCTGGACATCGGAAACCGATAACTTGATACTCGAATTTTCGCTTAGCTTATGAAGCCAAATTTTACAGTAGTCTATATTTGCCAATGGCACAAGTGCCAAATGTGAATGGCAGTTTTACTTTCATAAAGATAAGCTCAAGAAGCCTTACATTATGCCTTGCACTAAGAACAATATTACATTATGCCATGAAATGGACACGAAAACACTCGTTAATTATTGTTACGTAATCAATAGCATTATTAAAAATAATAACCAGCTCATCCTCAATATAACTATACCAAATGAATATGCGGTTTTTAACAAGCGGTTTCAAAACAAATGCGCGCAGCTTACCCAAATTAAGATAACTCTTCAAATTGCAGCTTTAAATCCGAGCCTGATAGTCGACCGTGCGAAACTCTAGATAGAATCTGTATTGTCCATATTTGTGCAGGTCATTGCAGGGCACGGCCGGTTTGGGGTCAAAGTGAACCCTTATTATGTACAGCCTGAGCTTGTTGCTTTTGAAGCTCTCGCAATTATGGAAATTTTTGCTGGAAACGTGGTAAGATTAAATATGGCTTTGGATAGTTTCATAGATTTGAACTAGGGGGCAACTTGTCTTGTTGATAAAAATAAGAACCTATTAAATACAATGAAATAAAACTTTTTTTTCGGATTTTATCGCGGTTTATTTTTGATTTTTAAGTTCCCGACGTCCCCATGGTCACGGGAAGGACTGAGGTGTTAGACGTCCAAAAGGCATAGTTGTTCCGGGGTACCCTCAAACTTCTTAATTATTTATGTTATTATTATGTCCGATCTACGCAGAATGAGCTCACGGTTTCTTGAGATCTCGCAATGTTAAGCTTGGTTTTGGATTTGATTATATTAGTCACCGGATCCCAAATCGATGGAAGCACCCAGCCTTCTTTTCTATTGAAATTAGATACACTGCGATAAAATCCGAAAAAAATATTTTTTTCCATGTGTTATATTCGCGTAAATCTAAGAACTTATTAAATACAATGTTCACGTATTACTTGTTACTTATACTTATTGTATGGTCAGAAAAACCTTAAAAACCTCGGCTATCGTTAAATACAAACCTAATAACGCCGTCCTAACAACACAATATTACCCTAAAGTTACGCCGGCTTAATTAAATTACAACACATCTACCTACCTAACTATTACCAGATCACGCTACTTACACGCTACTTCTAGTAAGTATATTAAATTAAATTGTAGTCGAGTATTGATTTCTCCTGAATCGTGCCGTACATCATGATTATGATATTTTACACAGGAGAATTATTTTACTTGACTATGTTGCTTGGCAAATTATATATTATTAACTCTTGACTTATTGTACACCAATCTTTTTTGTCACGTGTCTTTCCTTCCTTTATTAAATACGATGACATGACATTCAAAGAAGGCATAGCTTAATCGACACCCGCAAATAGAGTGACTAGAATTGACTATCGCGGATAACATTCAGAAAAGTTAATTACATCGGAACTAAAATAATATAAAACCTAAAGTCATATTTGATAAAAAATACTACATGATTAATTTCTATCAAATTTGATTAATTTTTATCAAATATTCGTTACACTAACATGTAACTGCAATACACAATATGTATTTATTCGTACCATATCTCTCGGCTCACATAATTCAGTGCATGTGCATCATGGAACTTATTGGAACATGTCCAAGCTTCGAGCGTACTTCACTCGTTGAAATTATATGCGGTAGGAAATCTCTGCGGTGGCCCCGTGTTATAAAAAGTTCGCTTTTTTATTCTGTAACATTAGCCATTGCTAACAGTTCTGTGATCTTTCCAGCTGTGCTAATAATGCGTAGAGAAATTATATCAATATTGTAAAAGAGAAGTCGAAGTGTCGGTTTTTACATTATTGTTAGAGTATTATTATGATCGCCATCAATATTATGATAGCAATAAGGCGAGTGGTGCCGAGTTTGTTATCATCGATTAGTTTATCGATATCTACAACTACATAAGGAATTATTGGTTCTTCTAATAACGGAATAATCGTAATGTTGATCGGTACTACTCCTCAAACGTCACGATGAAATAAAGATTTTATTCATGCCATAGAATATTTCTAATGAATATCTTTTTTTTAGATTATGTCGGTAATGATAAAATTAAGTGAGTACATTAAGTTATTGAATCATCCAATTAAACAAGATTCCGATACCTGTTTATCATAAGTTTCGTCAGGAAATAACTCAGACCATTTTCCGTAACTCGTAAAGTCTGGATCATAAATTATGTTTCCTCGAGTTTGCTCTTTTGCGAGATGGACTTTTCTTTCTTTCACGTTTATTAGGTTACGGGTACCTATGCACTTAATTTAGGTATACCATGAAAACTACCATTACTGTACTCTAGAAAAGAACACTTTCTGAGTTTAGCAAATTTCATAGACTTAAGAAACTGGTAAGGCTGTTGGAAACAAGAATTCATCAACAACTCAATCCATATAAGTGACGTTCTTTCACAGTGACTATGTATCGTAGTACATAGTCACTAATTACTCCACTGCCATTATGACACCATCTCACTTGACCAAGAATCTTCCCTGTAACCCTTTATTTCTAAGACATACCTTCTACAATCTATCACAGCTCACAGCTAAATATAGAACAAGTTATCGTGATAAATCGATTAAAACTTTATATTCCAGACAGCGCCCTCACAATACAGCAATTCTCTCATTGTTCGATAAGCTTATTTTTAACCTTCCATATGTCATGCAGTTTGACGTCGCGCACTGCGGATTTTTATCTTATCACATGTCTACAAACGCAGTTGCTTAATGCGTTCGCATACTTTGTCATCAGGGCATAATAATGCTTCGACCGTAAACGATGCACTTATGAGAATCTGAAGTATTTTCAAATCTGGACCTT
Organism: Phalera bucephala; assembly: GCA_905147815.2. Lineage (NCBI taxonomy): Eukaryota > Metazoa > Arthropoda > Insecta > Lepidoptera > Notodontidae > Phalera > Phalera bucephala. The sequence goes on from LR990616.1 coordinate 5,042,419, forward strand.
ATTATATTTTTTATACCCGTGTCGGTGCAGGAACCTGGATGTAGCTATTATTTGATAGTTGGCAAATAGTATAATTGGTTAATAATAATTGAGAATTAGACTAGCAGCAAACTTACCCTGAGTTACGAAGGTTGTTTAAGTTATGGTTAAGAAAGAACTTTCAGAATACACGTAAGATTCCAAATCTCTGAACCACTATGACGCAATGAAATAAATTATTTAACGCAGACGAGATACGTTAATAAATGAATTTGATATTTACTTTATATTCTAGACAGACGAAATTTTTGCATTAATTGGATTTAGTCATTTTATATATTATGTTATTTCATTAAAAGCAAATAATAAGGATCGTTATGCGTTTGATATCGTATATCAAACGCCCACTCCGATCTAGGTCTCGAACCTATTCGCGCCTTTATTAAAAAGGCGTCAACACGTCACTTCGCGAACGCATCTACCCATGCGAATCCGTTAATCGTAGCCACCGCCGACTACGACCTCCCTCATGACCCCTGCCGCTACCGCCGGCCGAGACATGTTCTCACCGACCCCCCCGATGCTTTGTCATCCCTTCTTTCCGCTCAGAATACGAGCGACGCCGTAGACGCAGACGCAGTAGTAGATCCCCTCCCATAGCCGGCGGTCGACCGGTGCGCTTAGTAGTGCACCCGTCCCCCTACAGCGACTGTCCCAACCGAGGGCGCCTCTCCGAGGCGCCCTCGAGTATGTCGCCTCTTGCCCTTCTGGCTGGCTAGAGCGTAGTGGTTGCACGCTCGCCTTTTAGTCCGGTGAAGCTGTAAAGGCCTCGCGGCCAACAGCGTACATCATTCACACACACACACACACATATCAAACGCATAACGATCCTTATTTTTTGCGTAAGTCTTTACAATGCAATCGTAAGTATAAGTATTGCATGACATAACCGCGATATTGTTGAAAGCTTTCTATTGAATTTATCGTATTTTCGCCTGTAATCCCTTGCAATAAGTATACAATAATCTTTCGCTAGACGTGTATTCTACCAGCCACACCTCTACTAACAGTACCATATGCCACAGCAGATGTTCTTCAAGCTAAAAGAAGGCTAAGACTTCAAAGCTGTTTTACACTTGCTTATAATTGCATAACACCGTTCCCTTGCATCAAGTGTGCATCGCTATAATAGCTTTATTTTTACAACCGGCTTTACGATGCGCACGCATCGCCGCCTCTCCATGCTCCTTTTACATCGCGTGTATGCGCAGGCGACGTTCAAGTTTTGCTAAAGAATGTTAAAGGTTAGATAAAAAATTCGTAAGACTATTTTATGCCTTTTCTATCGAAGAATTCCTAGTCTCAGTCCGGATTCCTAAAACATCGTCGGCGAAAAGTAGGTGTACACAGTACGTTTCTTAGGAATATATGTATGTATTGTAATAAAAAAAAAAATATCGAAAACGTGTATGATCAACTTCATTTGAGTAAGGATCTCTCTCTTCTTTTTAATAGGAGTAGAAGAACCCATAGGTTATCTTACTCTGTTACGTAGACTTACGTAGACTATCTTGTGCTAGTCATAATTTTCGGGCCCATACAGTCGTCTGATAGCACCCTGAAAAAATTACTACGATTATTCGCCTTTTATGACATTTGGGTGAATTCTATTCAAATGTTAACCTTGTTCAATCTCTAAAAGATAACTTAAAGAAGAGCTCAAAACCCAACAATACTAAAGATTTGCTTTTAATTTCTAATACATCCTTTAATAGAATTCAAAACGCCGTTTATCCCCTTAAAGTTGTTACTCGTAAGGCCTCATCATCAGTTCGTTAGCGAGGCCGTGTCAAGTGGTCCGGCGATCTGCCGGGCATCCTCACAAATTGCCGTCCAATCCACAATAAAACACAAACCAATCCTAACCCAAACGTGCAAGAAACAACGTCGGAAATCCCACGCTATGCAACCTGTTACATAAACTACAAGTGTTGCTGACTGTAACAGAGTCAATACGAAGACCGTAGGCGTCAAGTACTGTTAGTAGGTGGCACTCGGGATAGAAAAATGTTTAAGCTTCGCATTAGGCAGGTATTTGCTTCGGTTTATGTTGTCTGTGGGAGTGGGAATTTAGGGCTATCTATAAAATTGAATTGCTTCTACACATTCTTAGGGAACCTTTGTCAATGGGTACAGAAGGTGTGTATTATTATATTATACTCGTTCGTGTCCCTTTTGTGTTATAGGATAACCGTGTAGAGATTGCTTTTGGTCTTTGCTCTAAACATGGATATACTACCCTAAATAGATTGAGCACTCTGCGAAAAAAACGTCATGACAAGGATACTCACTTTGAGCCCTACGTCTTTTTCTAAGTAGGGTGACCAAACATTGGTACGGTTATGGACTTGTTCACATATAATTAATGCATAATTCTCGAGTACTGCACGGCCGTAATTCTTTCTTTTTACGCATATGCCACATCTTAAATGAGTAGTAGTCAAAGTTTTTGATTAATTTGCCCATTTTCTTGCTAACTGTATATATATATTACAGAATCTGTAAATTTAGCTCCAAATATCGCAAAAATTAAGGAGAGTTTCCTAGGGCCGTTTTTCTGTATCTACAACGGTTGAGATAGCTGCCCTTACTATCCCATCTTAATCCATCCTGTATATACAAACGAATTGAGAAACTTGTCCGTTTTGAAAACGGTAATAAAAAAAAGGCTGCAGGACTATTTGCATAAAAGGCCGGATTCTCCTCAATGTTAGTTGTTCCATCTCGTTATCTCGCACAGTTCTAGTTCATGTATGTATTGTATGGCTATATATGTATGTATATATTTGTGGTATATATAAATATATATTATGTATATGTATCGTTATATATAATATGTATTTACTAAGTGTTATAAATAGGAAATTAGTTGTTATTTATATTTATTAATGTAACTTTTTTCCACTTGTATAATCTCGCACCTACCACACTTGTCTCACACCACCCGAAGGTAGACTGGCAGAAAATGCCGTAGGCATTAAGTCCGCCTATGTACATTAGTGCATTAAGTATAAATAAATAAATAATAATGGTTTACAGCGTATTTGAACCGTATTATCAATAGGTATAGTGCGTATAAGTTCTACCTTATGGTCACCGTACTGCATCGTAATGGGTGCGAGCGTGACACCGAGCTCCAGGTTATTGCTCTCACTCATCATGGTGTCTCGAGTTGATTAAATCATAGAAAATTCAATGTTGTATCTGTGAGTAAGAGTTTCATTTTCTTTCGCAACATTTTGACAGTGCTCAATCCGTTTAGGGTTATAAATTCATGGCTCTAAGAGATATGAAACGATTTTCATATGTCATATGCTTTTATGTCATATTGAAATATGTATTTAGTGCGAGTATCTTGCATATATAAATCAGCCTATACTAGCCCACTGCTGGGAAAAAGCATTCTCTTACAAACATAGGTCTATCTACATATCTATCTATATCATCACGCTAGATTCCACAAATATAGGAGAGCGAGGATATCGCCTAAATATATTTTGGATTATCTCGGACCTGAAACGTTTTCCGAACGAAATTTTTCGAACAAGATATTCCCGGAAATCCCAATCACTAACCATGCCATGGTATAAACGTATACACCATGGAGTTGACACAGCAAAATAAATCGTTATTTAATGTGACCACAGCTTACGCACCGGCGATACCCCTCTGTGACCCTTGCAAGGGGACACTGAACAACGAACGCGCCTTCACCACAGGAAGGTGGGAAAATTGATGTCTCACTTACATTTCGAATAACAGGACAAATGGTTTGAAGCAACGATACGATGCCCTTCTGCAGATATAGTTATATATAACGCCAAACCTTAGAAACCCTAATTAGACGCTTTGCTTTACAAAAATTAAAAAATATATTACTAGTGTAAGATTGCTTGTTGTTGGGTCTTTAAAGGAGTAACGAGTCGAGACTTAAATACAAATATATCTGTTCATCAAAATCCGTTAGTTATAAGGATATGGGAATATTCTGAAATGAACCACCTAACCTCACTTCTGCTCCTTATGGGGGTTTTTCTTGGCCAACCAACATATACCAAGCTGACTGGCTAGTTAGCTTGGTATACTTTATAGTGGCACCATGTTGTAGACGGCTGTCTACAACATGGTGCCACTACAAAGTAAATATAGTAGAAAGAAGAATTAGAAGGAAGTGCGTGTGGACATAGATGGCCAAAAGTGAGCTAATAGAAAACCGGAATACTCAGTAAAAGATTCTTTCCCAGATTACTAATGACTATATGTTACTAATCTAGGAAGTAGATCGACATCGCTAAATATTTTTCTCACGCATCTTTAAAAATGTCTACCAACAGCAACTGAGCGTCGCTTCACATTCCAATGCACCATATCTATTACATAAGCAACGATCTTTGATGTAAATAAACGCATTGGACTTCGTCAATATCCAAGAAAATGCATTATTCAATGATGATATCGGACAAAGAAAGTCGTAAACCAACTTCATCTGGATATCTCGTATAAAAATACATGATACGAGTATTATACAACATTTCAATGCGGAAACAGAATTGGTTTTCCTTAATTCGGTGCGTATTCAGAATATCCAAATATGCAGTGCATTTTTATGTTATGTCATTGTCAGTGTCATTGCGATGCAATTTATACCACCAGTTATCTAATAAATCATTTTAATTTAAAAACACCTTTTTAAAAACAAGCTATATAGCAAAAAACACAACGAAGATATCTTGCTTCGTTGGGCAGGCTTTTTTCTTGCTCCATCATCAGATCTTGGACACCATTTGGGTCTAAAGTACTCGTCAAGACAAAGCCGAAGAGCCCAAACACGGTGGGGTTATATTGAGTAGTTGGGTCGTTCCATTAGCCATCTTTCGGCTTCATCATCAGACCCTGAAAACTATCATTAGGAGGAGGAGGTTAAATTGTATAATTCACATGTTCCTATCACTTCCCGACTCCATTATCTGATCTGCTACTTTGTACCATATTATTGCATTGTCACCCTCTTTACATATGTAAACTAAATTTCAGTTCAATCGGACACCCAAGCTAGTGCACAAGCTAGTGGATCACAAGATTTAAACTGGAAAGTCAGACAGACATACGAACTTTCCGAGTTAAAAAAAGTTTGCAAAAATCAGGGTCTGTTATTCATCAAGCGGAGCTGGCATGGGTACGCTATATACTGTGTACACCACACATTTTTCCGACGTTGTTAGGTCCCACTTTAATAGGGCGTGAGCCTATTCTCATTATATCGGACACAATTCTACATTTAGGATTGCTTTCGATGGAAAAACCACAATAACACTTTGTATAAGACTTAGGATTCATACTTAGGAGGACACTTATCGGAAGCGAAATAAAAATTGTAGCTTCATAAAGCTTGCGCACCTGTTCCGTAATTCCGTACACCTGTTTAAATATACTTATCTTAAATATTGGTATCGACTGAAAAACAAATATGAACCAATTTCCACACTGAAAACAAAGAGAACTTGCACAGAAATCGTAAAAACTCAAACTCAAATAATTTATCTTGTTTATACAAGGGGTCTGCTCTGTGGGGTACTTACAAATTGTCAAATTACATTTTGTTTTGAGGCTACTAATCTCGTTCCGATCCCATCGTTTACCACTGGATCGGAACGCGGCCTCCACTGAAAAGATCCGACGAAAAAACTCACTTTTTTATTTAATTCTCTTTCTCTTCTTCTTTTCTTTTCTATCTTTTTTTCGTTAAAATTGTGTGAGTGCAATGTTCAGGTTAAAATTTAGAAGTTTACGATCTAGCTCCAGTGTGATGCCTTCCGACTTTATGAGACTAATGATGTTATTTCTAGGAAGTCAAGGTGTAAAGGATTCCAGACTGACTAGTTCCCAGTAGTAGTAGTACTAGTAGTTTGACAAGCAGTGTAAACTTATAACACCTCTATTTTTGCGTCGGGGGTTTAAAATACTAGGAGTGAAAACTCACGATATTTTCAAGACCATTGTCGCCTCTTTGCTATACATGAAAAGTGAGAAAAAACACAGTCACATACACTGAGATTATTGCTTGGAAAAAAATCCGATGAATTACCTTATAAGTAGTTACATATTTTGGAAGACTTTTATTCCAACTTTATCCACTGGATAACATACATTGGCAGTTCTGAAGCGTTTTATTATAATTTTGTAACATGTATGGCGACAATGTCACTCGGCTACATCTTCTCGTCTGTTATTATTACGATTTCTATGGGAACCTGCATTTTTTTTAAGCGCGGTGTTCTTACCCGTCGCCAAGGTTAAGCAGCGGTCTACTCGGTCGGCCTAAGATGGGTGACCGTTCGTGGCATTTTCAAGCGAGCGTCTGTATGCTTCGGAAGGCACGTTAAGCCGTTGGTCCCGGTTACCACTTAATATGGTAATCGTTAAGCCGAGTTGGAGGCCTTATAGGCGGCTTGATACGTTTCAAAACTTTTCTTTTTTTTTTTAAACGTATCCCGTTTTTAGATATATTAAATGTAGAACGAAAAAATATTAAAACTAAATCATGCAAATCTTTTAGTAATATTCTTATGACATGCACATTCAGCAATGCGGAACCATTTTCCTCAATTTTATTTCATGCACAACCTGTTCGATTTTTTTATACACCTCAAGAATTTTTTGTTTGTTAAAAATCTCATTCGCATACAATAGTTGTGTTGATCGAAAAGTAAATTGTTCAATTTGAATATTTCCATATACAATTATAAGTCCTAGACTTCCTTGTACCTGAGGGATTGCAGCTTATTTACTTTATTTATTTACAGCTTATTCTTCCAGTCCTGCATCAAGGTACTAATGAACTACAATTAACAATTACTCTGAATGGGTTCCGGGGCTACGATAAGTAGAATAACGCCATTCATCCTTGGCCAGCCCCACACCAGCTGGCAGCTCTTTGGAAGGACCCCGGAGATCGCAGACGATTAATTTTATTGCGGGTTCTAAGACAATTAAAGCGCTCCCCGGAACACCCCGAGGTTAAAACTTTGGTGTTATCTAAGGAGACCATTGTGAATCCTGGCTTACAGGAGTTACAGTGAGGGGAATGTATGGCGGACTTAGTCCTAAGAAAAAGATGTTTAAGGTGGGAACCCCTGGCGTCCATTTAACGGAGGAGCAATCCCAATGGAGTCAAAGGGGAGAGTGATTGACCATTACAAGGGTGTGGGGAACGCGATAATTGTTCTCCCTAAGACTTACAAGAAAGGGGCACTGGTGCATTCCGTTAGAGGATTTCGGACCCATATATCGTGTTGAAGGAGGCTACTGCAAGGATGGTTTAGTAAAATTTAAGTCCCACACACTTCAGTATTTGCACCTTTTTCGGAATCTTTTGAAGGATTTCCACGCAAAACGCAAAAGTGGTGTTGTAATACAATCCGGACTCAGACTAATATTTAATTTTTAATGAAAAACTTCCAATAACTTTGTCAGGCCTAACATTTGAAACTAGAACCTCGTGATCGCCATCCGCACCATGCGTAACTAGACCAACGACCCAGTTAAGTTATAACTAATTTGAGGGGGGTTGTGGGGGGAATTCTTACAATCTTTAGAATATACTTGTCTTTTTGGGATAATGTCTAATTGGCATTCATACGTAGGTAATACTATGTTTTGGTGTATGAAGGTACGAATTATATACTGCGGGGCACTGGCCCTTTACAAGTTGCGAATCATTTAGGCAACAGATGCACCCTTGTGCTTATTTATTTTAAAAGTCCCGCATGATCTTGGTACGACCTTATCTTTCCCCTTGAAATATCTCATTAGAAGCAAACATAGTATATTGACTCGGCGAATGTTATCTAGATTAAGAGCAAGCGCGACTTGATAATGTTATTGCTCGTTAAAACTATACATAATATTTTGCGTTGCTAACGTTTTATATATAAAATATTTGTTTAGTATTCTGTGTGATTAAATAAATAGTTTCTTTATTTGACCCGAAGTGGATTTGTTTTATGCCCTTCCCTATTGTAGTTACACAAGCTGAGATCTAATCCTATGGGTACTCTTGATTTAGGTGCTTCTCTAACTGTCCCTATAATGACAGCTCAGTTTTGCACAAACTCTTTAATCGCTCCCCATCTCGCGGGTAAAGTTCTAAAAGCCTTTAATACTCTTCTTGTAAAATAAAGTAGTTGAAGATTCTTCAACTGGTTTGTCAAATAAACTATGTTGAAAAACTTAGGGCGACTAAAAATAATTTCTCGATTGAAAAAAGCAATTTCTTAATTGTTTTTTTTTCTAAATTTTGATTTTATAGTCAATGAAATGAAACATGGCCAATTTGGCTAATAATACACATCATAAATGCATGCTCACACAATACTGTGTAATGCCCTTCGGTTGATGCCTGTCTAAAACAGACGCTTCATTTCACATTGGTACCCACCCTTTTATAGAAATGTTTATGCAAGTTAACCCTCTTTGCTATGCCTCTCCTTACCCATTCGCGACAGCACCAAAAGTCTCCCCGAGTGTATTTAGAGACCGGTAATACTCCCCACTACTTCGTCATTGGTCCACACCAAGATTCAAATCACGGGCCGCAAAAATGTTGTCCCCCGAAAGAAAAGTATCGCCGCTCGTGCTGTGCTTACCTCATTATTTTCATCCCTGTATTTACCTACTAAAACGAGTTTAATTGTTACTAACACTATAATTCCTTATCGGAAATAAATAATTTGAATTTATCCGCCTAATCTTAAGCAATTAGTTGCAAATCTAAACATTCCGCCGCAGACCGGAGAGCGCAATAAAGTAACGTCCACGTTACAGTTAATTCGAACGGCAGTCTAGAAATCTAGAAACCGATCTACTCTGGAACACGTCTCGGCCCCGATACAGCGATCCCGCGGCGAACGCTTGTATTGTTTACAATTTCACCGCGAACCATGTGTGAGATGCTGATAGCAAAAACGGGGGAATGTCACACTCTCATATAGCTGTTACTACTCCACCGACATAACTGTAGATCGATGATAGAACAAAGATAAAAATTGAAGAATGAAAACAATAATAGACCGTGTCAATTCTAAAGAGGCAATAACCGCCGAGTGCGTATGACAGTGGAGGAAACCAGAGAACATGTAAGGATTGGAACCTGTTGCCCAGCCGGCAAGGGATATATAGATAGATAGATAGAAAAATGGAGTGTTTATTTGCTTAATATTACAACAGTTGTTGTAGTAGCAAGCACATATAAAATCAGCCCATACCGTCCTACTGCTGGGCACTTCGATAGATCTTATTTAGATCCATGTCACAACGCGGACCCATTGCAGATCGGTGGGACCTTTGTGGCCATTTGCTATTGAAACTTATCAAGCCACCCATAAAACTTCTAGACTTGGTGGTCGGATCCAACGGCTTTCCGTGCCTTCAGTTTAGTCACCAAACTCAGACTGATCGAGCTGATGGCTGCTTTACATTTCTTATTGTTGTAATGCCGCCTCAGTTCGCAGAGTTGTCTATTATCTTCTACCAAAAACTTAGTCGTATTTCTTTATTTTATATGTTTTTTTTTCCTTTAAATACAATGACGTCAAAGGAATCTAATTAATTTCGAATCTCAATCGTTCACGACAAGCCCCGCTTAGGATTTTGGCAAACGTTGTTACGCCGGCTGCCGACATCCGTCTCCCTAATTTACGCAGCGTACCTACTGCCTAATGACGTCATAAATATGCCAACAAGATTACCAGTTACGCGCCCTTTATGGTCCATCCGTGCTGCCAAGTTTATGTTTACTGTAATACTTCCATTCTTTATATATCAGCACGCCAGATCTCTTGCGTGGTAGGCAAAAAGTACAGAGTTCCAACAGGTTTGTTCCTTACAGACCTCTGCCTTCCTCCACTCTCATAGTTCGTCTCATACACGCTCGCCGGTTACGGAGACTCTTGACTTGCCCTTCAAATAAGACACGGTCTATTTGGTCATGGAAAGATAGTCTACTTTCGCATTGTATATCTGTTGCATTTTTTCTTCCGGCATTCTACAATAGTACAATAAATAAAACATAATATAGTAGTGATAGCCTAGTGGTTAGACCGTTGGACTGCAAAGTCAAAGGTCTCGGGTTCAAACCCAGGCACGCACCTCTGTCTTTTCGAAAGCATGTGCGTATTAAAAAAAATAATTATTACTTGCTTTAACGGTGAAGTAAAACATCGTGAGGAATGCAAGTGCATGCCTAAGAGTTTTTCAAAGGTGTGTGAAGTTCACCAACCCGCACTGGGCCAGCGTGGTGGACTATGGCCTAAACCCTCTCAGTTTGAGAGGAGGCCCGTGCCTAACAGTGGGACAGTTTCTTAACAGGGCTAATATTATTAATATATCGTTGCAACAAATACTGTTCAACCTGGTATCTATATTAAAGGGCCTTCAACCCATGCCGGTTTTTTTTTAAATTAGGTTCTCACTAAGAATTATTTCTGTATACACTACGAATTACTCCTGTATCGTGGGACGTTTACAAATCACTAAATTCACATTCACAAACAACCAGATCGAAAAAAAAATCATCCTCGTTTCAGGATCTTAGCTGCGACTATCGAAATATGACTTATCGATTCATAATCACTGTACTAAGTCGTCTGCTTTTTTACGGGGTTTTAAGGCGATTTCGCGTGTTCCGCAACCTAAAGCCTCTAGTTTCCGGAACACACAAAATTGCTTTGAAACTCCTACGCTACGGGTTAAAGGTGACAAACATGGATGTTGATGTCTCTAACCGTTCCTCTCTTCCGCAGGTGACCAACAAAACCTCGGGCAAGGTGATGGTGCTCAAAATGAACCAGCAGCGGGCGAACCGACCCAACATGCTCCGTGAGGTTCAACTTATGAACAAGCTCAAACACCCCAATATACTAGGGTAAGTTAAATCTTAGACATCTTTGTTATACAAGCTGTAACATAATAAACGCAAGATCTTTGACACCCCGATTAGAGAAGGTTAAAGGTTTTTACACTTTTTTAAGCACTTTATACCCCAATTAACAATGAAACTAGTACGTGTATTTGTGCATTTTGAGAAATTCGTTTTAGGAATGCCTTTGAAATCTCATTATTACTATGAATCAAGAATAAATTTAGTTTTCTATAGCGCATTTTAAGAAATAAAAGCGTTTTTGCAAATTAAAAAAAAATTCATCAATAAAAAAATCAATTCAGGTGCCGATTTCGAACAAACTACTTTCAGTTCTTGCGTTAATTATGTTACAGCTTGTATACAGGTCTTTTTAAGTTTTCGGAAGACGTATGGAATTAACACACGTACCTAGATAAAAAGTGTAATATGTTCAATTGGCCACCTCTTAAAGTATTATAGGCGTGACTTGCATTAGAAAGTAAGAAAAAAGTATTCATTTTGGATTCACACAACACATTATTTTTTTCTTAGTATTACCTACTTGACCTGAAAAATAGCTTACCTACATAAATCATCACGCCAAATCCCTTGCGGGGTAGGCAGAGAGTACAGAGTGACTTATCTTTAAAAAACGTAGCCCCACACAAATTATTACTGCTATATCGTGGTGGCGTTTACAAACAAGAAAATCACATACACAGACATCCAGACTAAAAAAAAATATTTGTGTGTCACAAAGCCGTACAGGAATCTGCGACTACTTAATCCATTAGGCGGAGCGATTCAAGCTCTTAACTAATGGACCATAGCGCCTATTTTTAATCTTTTAAGAAGACGAAGAAGTAGACAAGTCATTTTCTTTTTGCAAGTCTCAAAGTGATTATAGACGTTTTTAGGGAGTTCATCTATCTATATCATCGCGCCAGATCCCTTGCGGGGTAGGTAGGAAGTACAGAGTTTCAACAGGTTATTTCCTTACATACCTCTCTGGCTTCCTCCACTCTCATAGTTCGTCTCATACACGCTCGCCGGTTACGGAGTAATTCATATGTATAATTAAGACTGAATTAAGAGATTAAAACTTGGTGACTGATTAATAATGACAGGAGAGAGATATGCGTCGACGTCATCAACCATTTTTATTAGACAAACAAATTGCCTAAAATCGTAAAATGGCTTTTATACTTTACTATGAGAGGGGAGAAAGTCAGTGAGGCCTGTAAAGAAAGAAACTGTTGGAAATCTGTATTCTCTGCCTACCTTGCAAGGCAGCTGGCGTGATGATATACAGAGGAATTCTATATTTTTTTATTGCTCAAACTTGTTTAGCCTTCTAGAAAAAAAATTAGTACGTTTTAAAAATAACGTAACCCCACACTAGGAAGAATTCCCTACATATCATATATTTACACAAATATCCAGGCCGAAACAAACCTTTGTGGGTCACACAAAGATTTGTCCCGTGCGGGAATCGAACACGCGACTTCTCGATCCAGTGGGCTGAGCGGGTTAAGCTCTTAACCACTGAACCAAGTCAACCCACAAATCGTTACATACAACCATACGTTTACGAGGGGTAAAGGGTTTTTCTAAGCCATCATAAGATCACGCCAGATCCCTTGCGGGGTAGGCCTAGAGTACAGAGTTCCGACAGGTTCTTTCCTTACATACCTCTCTGGCTTCCTCTACTCTCATAGTTCGTCTCATGTACGCTCGCCGGTTACGGAGACTCTTGACTTGCCCTTCAGATGAGTCTCGGTCTATTTGGTCGTGATAAGATAGTCTAGGTCTTCCCCAGTACCTACATCCTTCCACTTTCGCATTGTATATGTTCCCCCTATTGTTTCGCAGTGATCTCTCGAATCTAATTTCGTTTCTTCCGCTAAAAATATTCGAAGGTTAAAACTCTACGATCAAAAAATTAATTAAGCGCTACAAAGTAAATTAACGAATTAGCATTATTAAATGTTAACACCATATATTACTTCTGACGGGATATTATTACTTATCAATCTTAATATGTACATATTATATACCCAAATCAATTAGTGTTAAATATCAACCAGTTCGTTTACATAGGGTATTAAATTTATTTTTAAATAATCCAACTAATATTGTAAATGCGTGTCTGTGAATATGGATATTAGTTCCTCTTTCGCGAAAAACTACTGAACGATTTTAATTAAACTTATAAGTAAGATAAATTATATGTCAGAATAACACAGGCTATAATTAATATTAATAGTGGAAAGATGCAGGTACCGGGGAAGACCTAGACTATCTTACCACGACCAAATAAACCGAGTCTTATCTGAAGGAAAAGTCAAGAGTCTCCGTAACCGGCGAGCGTGTATGAGACGGACTATGAGGGTCGAGGAAGCCAGAGAGGTATGTAAGGAAAGAACCTGTTGGAACTCTGTACTCTCTGCCTACCCCGCAAGGGATGTGGCGTGATGTTATAGATAGATAATTAATAAAGATACTAGTTTCAGCCCGCGACTTCGTCCACGTTAACTTCAGACAGGAACCTTACATATTTTCGGGTTAAAAGTATCCTATGTGTTAAGCCAGATAATAAACTATATGACCTCTGTGGCACCGGCGGGCTCGGTCCGTTTGCGGACCTCGACACCGTGTTAGGGGAGTTCGGTCTCCCCCCTACCGCCTTGCGGAGGCTGCGCGGACGCAGCGCTTTTACGACGCGGGCCTGCGTGTGCTAGGGCGCCGGGTTGCCCTCCCCGACGCCTGCAGGCCGAGATCACGGTGGGCGAAGGTCGTTTCGGGCGTAGTCCCTGCGCCTTCGCCCAACGCGCCGTCTACGAGCGGGATTGGAAGACGTCTCCTCCCTCACCCGCTCTGCCTCCTCCTTAGCGGCGCTCTCGCTCCCAACCATGGATGATATCACGCTCGGGAACGATAGAGTGACGATTCCTGTGGCCCGGCAAAAGAGCAGTGGGACGCCGAGGGGTTTTAGTGGGCACAAGCCCCACACCACCCGGGCCATGCCCTCGGCCCGGGTGCGGTAAGCATTTAAACTCGTAACAAAAAAAAAAGTTATAAACTATAGGTGTGCCAAATTTTATCCAAATCTGTTAAACCGTTTTTGCGTGATTGAGTAACAAACAAACATACAATCTTTCACATTTATAATGTAGTAGGTTAGAAGGATTAGGAGGATTACGAAATAAACGCGTGCGCAGCAGTGGGCAACAACTAGTATATGATATTGTTAGTCCTTATATGTACTTTGACAGTTGTCCTGTTCGTTACTAAGAAATGCTAATAAATACGTATATCCTTTCTGTACCACTAATTCTGCCCCCGATAGCACAAAACGGATTTTTTTCCCATTCTGTGACTCAAGTTCAGACCCCGGTTGCACAAAACGGAAAATTCTTGCGTCTAATGCGATTTGTTTGTTTTTTTTTTTTTGAGAACGTAGCCCTAGGATTTATTCCTGTGTCGGGGGTGCGTTTACAAACATGAAATTTTATACAAGCTGTAACATAATAAACGCAAGACCTGAAAGTAGTTTGTTCTAAATCGATAACTGAATTGATTCCAACTATTTTTAATATATCTTAATTTTTTTTTTAAATTTGCAAAAAATGTTTTTACTTCTTCAGTGCGCTATAAAAACCAAATTTATTCTTGATTCATAGCAATAAGGAGATCACAAAAACATTCCTAACCCGTATTTCTCAAAATGAACACATACACGTACAAGTTTCATTGTTAATTGGGGTATAAAAGTGCTTAAAAAATGGGTGAAAACCTTTAAATTTAGAAATTTGGTTTTCGTTTTGAATTTATGAAGCAATTCTCTAATTGGGGTGACTGAGGTCTTGCGTTTATTATGTTACACCTTGTATACACAAAAACCCAGACCGAAACAAATAAATGTGGGTCACACAAAAATTTGTCCCGTGCGGGATACGAACCCGCGATGATTCGACCCAGTGGACGGAGCGGCTTAAGCTCTTAACCACTGCGCCAAATCGTCCATTATTCCATAAGGTACCACTAAATCAGTCATTGGTGATAGAAAAAGTAAAAATTTAGGTCTGTTCCATTAGGAACTATGCCCCCGTTCTGTATGCACCCGATTCGTAACCATTCGCTTTTATCATAAGTATGTGTATATTAGTTTTTAAAACCTCGCCCCACACGAGGGTTTATTCATGGGTCGTGGGTGCGTTTTACAAACATGAAAATTCACATACACAAATACCCAGACCGAAACAAATAATTGTGCCGAAAACCCGCGACGATTCGACCGCGCTCTTAACCACTGCGCTAAAATAGTCCGTCGATATAATGAAGCATTGGACTGAATTCAGGAAAACTCAGACCTAAAGGGTTACCATAAATAAATGTTTACCCTTACTTTCTTGCCGCAATCTATTACTAGTACTTTTGTAACCTTACTTTGACAAAATAAAAGACGTAAGTATACACTGTTTATAGCACTGTCTTTTTCTCAGGGCAAAGTCAGATAAGAATAATACTACAAAAAAGCAGTTGTGGTAACCCCTACATTACTAAACGTCCTTTCGGCAATCTTACGAAAATCAAGCCCGTGAACCATTCTATCCAATAGCTTGGACCACTGGACCAAAAGGGTTGGATTAGTTTTATATAGCAAAAATCGTAATGAGTTCTTAGATTTACGCGAATATTACACATGAAATAAAACTATTTTTCGGATTTTATCGCGGTTTATTTAGCGTCGCTCAAAGAAGTCTTAACATCAGATTTGATAGACCACAAATCCTCGTGAAAGAGCACCGATTCCTACCAAGGATGGTTCGCGAGGCTATTGGAATTAAAAAACATCCTAATTTCAATAGAGAAGATGGCTGGGTGCTTCCATCGACTTGGGATCCAGTAATTAATATAATCAAATCCAAAACCAAGCATAACACTGCAAGACCTCAAGACACCGCGAGCTCATTCTGCGTAGATCGGACCAACAAAAATAATTAAGAAGTTTGAGGGTACCTCGGAACAACTATCTATGCCTTTTGGACGTCTAACACCTCAGCCCCTCCTGTGACCATGGGTGCTGCAAAGCACTCGAAACGTCAGGAACTTAAAAATCAAAAAAAATAAACCGGGATAAAATCTGAAAAATAGTTTTATTTCAAAATTCGTAATATTTCTGTGTTATTAAAAAAAAAAAAGGTGAGTGAAATTAATTTAAATTTGACTCATCCCCTGTTTCCTTAGTACCACAGAATTAGACACCTTTATCACATTTACATATTACACTGTGCTATTATTAAGATTTTTGAGTTTCAAACTCAACTTGCCAAGCAACACCTGGAACAAATCTAGTTCCTTAACATTTACATGAATTATGATCTTCACGCCACTAAACGTTAACAGACACGATAATGGCATAGCAATATTAAACATATTTGCATATCAAATTCGATTTACTAATTAATTAATTAAAATGCATAATTTCGTTTCAACTTAGAATATATAATCGTCTATTCATGCACATTAGTAGCGTCAACTATATTTACGAAGAAATCGATCAAAAACTAAATTGGAAAACTTATCCTGCTGATAACGAAATAAAAGAAAAATTTTACCAAGTCTTTGTAAATATAACGAATCAACCTTTAGGGGGCGTCCATTAATTACGTGAGGTGATTTTAGAGTTTTTGACCCCCCTGGTGAGATTTGGCTCAACCCCCCTCCCCCATCCCCCAATCTCACGTAAGATTTTTCAATGTGCCTATCTCGTAAATGCATCGGATTCATTCTAAAATAAAAAAAAAATAATTCGCCTAGTATTTTTATTTAAGACTAATCAAGACTTTTAAGATTTCTGAGAAAGTTGACTAGAATTACAGTGCAAAGTAGATAATTAAATACTTAAATAATTTAACGATTTCTGCAACATTGCCGTGTTAAAAAATCTTGTTAAGTATTATTGAATATGATTTGGCCATATTTTAGTAAATCTTTAAATTAATTAAATACTATTTTTTCGCAATTTTAGTCTGTTTCTTGCGAAAAAAAATCACGTGATATTAGCCGAGACCCCGCCTCTCCCCTAAGTAAGATTAGATGAGATTCGACTCGACCCCCTCCCTCCCTTAAACACCTCGCCAATTAATGGACGCCCTTGTCAAAGGCTTTTCCTCACAAATCAAGGTGGGAGAGATCAGGTCCTTACATCACGACGCGGGCCATGTGTGAATTTGTGAAGGCATGTTTGTGGCCAACTGCTTTTTAAAGAGAAAGACAAACGTTTATTCAGGGACACAAAATACACGGCAAATAATATAAAATAAAATAAATTATGTGCCACTGAAATGGCATACACTCAAAATAATGCCGGGGCAACTCAAATACCACGGCGCTGGTCTTCCGTGTATATATATTTCAACTTTAGACGGACGATTTAGCGCAGTGGTTAAAAGCTTAAGCCGCTCCGCCCATTGTATCTAAAAGTCGCGGGTTCGATCGACAAATCTTTGTGTGATCTACAATTATTTGTTCTGGTCTGGGTATTTCTGTATGTGAATTTTCATGTCTGTAAACGCACCCAGGACACAGGAAAAAATCCTAGTGTGGGGCCACAATCATTAAAAAAAAACCTTATCAAGCCTATAAAGTTGCCAATTCGGCTAATGACTGCCACATAAAGTGGCAATAGGGACCAACGGCTTAATGTGCCTTCCGAAGCACGCAGACGCTCGAATATCGAAATAATACAAACGGTCACCCATCTCGAAAGCTGCTTAATCACAAGAACACCGCGGTCGCATAGAGGCTCTACGAGTACCTCCTCCTCGTAAATAGAAGGAAACTTAGTAGAATATGTACTACAAAAAATGACACCTATCAACTGATTTCGTTTAACAAGAATCGTACTTAAGCAAAATAAAATCTGAATTTAATTTTATTCCTTTTGCAGTTTTGGTCCTAATGTTATTCTAGTTTATTATTTTTCTAGTCTATTGCCGATTACACCATACGCAATTCCGGACTCCATACTGCTACTGAAAATTATTCGATAAAAACGGCCATAACACTGTCCTTTTACCTAAGATACGATAAACCAACAAAGCAGTCTGCACCACTCAATTGTCAAAATGAAATGGTTTTGGAGGAGGCACCCTAAATCCTATCTTGACAAGTTACAACTTTGTCAATGTATGTCTAAATACAAAGAACAACTCAGCTGACCAAATTTAAACTTCATTTTATCCATCATTAACCTCTACCGATGATCATTCAAGATTAGAAAGTCCAAACATGGTTAACAGCCGCAGACCCCTGGCGTCGATAGGACGTGCGCATTATCTCCGAACAGCAATCTTCATTGTAACTAATTATACGTATGACGTCAATACATCGGGTGTCCAAGTTGACTACACTGCAGAATCATTGAGATGCGGCTATATTTAAACGGAGACTACGATACCGCAGCTCTTATCTCTCTATGGGCATTTATGTATTAAATGGCTGAGAATAAAAAATATATTGTATGTTGTTGTACGAATGACGCTCGAACGATAAGTAAAATATTCAGCTGGGAATAAGCTGCTTGATGATTTAAGCCTCTCTAACTACTGAGCAAATGCCTTCTCTCACAAATTAAGGTAAGAGAAAGAATGGGTCATAACTTCACCGCCGACTATTGCTCATAAAGCAGCACGTCTTTAATGTGAACAAAAATGTCGACGCGTAGCGTGTTGTGCTAAACCAATTCGAAATATTGCACCTTTTGTAGACTTTCTCTGACTACTACTGTCTGGAGTCTGGGATTAGTTATGCTCACTAAACTCTATGCTGGCAGTGGCTATTTGGTGCAGGTCACTTCCTTCCCTCTAATATGGTCAAGATAGGTGATAGCTGCTATGTTGTCATACTCGTGAACGGGTGCTGCTTGTCAACGGATCTTCAATGGAGACCGCGTTCCGATCCGGTGGTAGGTTAGCAAGTTAACTAAAAATACTGTAAATATGAAATTTTGTGGGCAGGGTTTACAGCAGTGTTTTTAAAAAATAAATTATTTTGTATTTGAGACTCAATGCAGATTGATGATGCATGTAGCTAACAGCTGATGCTTTATTTGTATAACATGACTAGATTTAGCCAGTTAAGTTGTACGCATTTTCTAGTCTAATTGACTTTTAACTTAATGATTAGCAATAGACCGGAATGGAAAAGAATTAGACTTCTACGAAAACACAGATCCAGAGATACTTAACCCTGAGAGAACCAATGAGGACGTTCAATTCTCTCTGAGAAGAATGTTGAGTGCACAAAATTACAAAACCTCTGTAAACATAAGGATATTAAGATTCCAAGTTGGATTTAATAAATATTTACTCAAATATATGTTGCTTTACCTTGGATTTAAATGTGTTGGCGAGGAAACAACGAGATAAGTGTTAATATTATATACGTTTCAGTATTTTTTGCCGACAGCTTCGTCTCCGAAGTCACATCAAGACGTTTTACGATCGTTTTCTTAAGATAAACTCGTTTGGTAAAATACTCAGACGAACTTTGGTACGGTTAATTACTTTAAAATCCAAGACAATGTTTGTATTCATAATGAATATTACTTTTTATTGCGTGGCATTGAAAATGGTTGCTGAAATTATAAACATGTTCATTAACAAAGTCGAAGTTGTTGATGCTAATGGAAGAATCTCGAAACCGATCTTAAATAGTAAATATTAGGAACAATAACTGCAAATAATTATGTTACCTAAAATCAGGTCAAATTCTTTCTATAGATCCATCATAATGACTAATATAGGAGCTCGGCAATATTTATACTGGAGCAAACCCGAGAAAACTGGTAAGTTCATCTGAAACAGATTTGAGAAAGTCATTGAAATTAATTGGTTTTTAATTAATAGTAATGTTTTCCATGCCGCTCAGATAATATTTATCTACTTAAGAGGAGAGTATGTCAAATAGGGAAAATAAATACCATTGACAGCGATTTAATATTTACGCAAAGCTATGACCACGTCCGAATCCATTTAACTCGCAACCACTCCCATTGAAAACCAAGACTTAAAACATCATCTTGAGACTTTTATCTTAAAGTAAATAAGCGTTAATAAGCAACAAAGACGTTATCGAATATATTATCGCGCACCTCTCTCTTCACCAACGTGCGAAATTCGCACAAATGATACAACGCTAAATTATCCAAAAGGTCAACAGAAATTTTTGATTCTTTTTGGCACCCTCGTGCAAACACGAGCTGCTATTATTTGTATGTCGTACAAAAACCTTGCTACTGGGTCAGACGCTCAAATTCGATCGTCTCGACCCTTTGTTTCCAGTGTTTGTGTTGAGCAAACAACCGAAGCCGGTTTCTGTACATTGTTCAGAGTTACGTCATCGACTGTGAGCCAAGAAATTGAAACTTTATTATATTTGCGAAGATATTCTCTTGTGCAGTCAAATATTGGGGTTGCCGAAATAAATAATCTCATATGGACCGAAACGGGGCTCTTCAATATTTTATCAACCACATGACCAAAAAATAAACGCACCCACATACATGCATGAACCCTGAAAGCACAACACTCCTTTTTTTAGCAGACTTACAAAAATACAATCGACAAACGTTTACTTCACAGTTTCAAAAATTATGAGACGACAATTCAGTTTATAACGTCATTTAATTTTATTTATATTTTCAGGTCTTTATATACAAGCTGTAACATAATAAACGCAAGACCTGAAAGTAGTTTGTTCTAAATCGGTAACTGAATCGATTCCAACTATTTTTAATGTATTTTACATTTTTTTTTAATTTGCAAAGAAATGCTTTTACTCCTTCAGTGCGCTATAAAAAATTAAATTTATTCTTGATTCATAGCAAGAAGAAGATTCTTAACGCATTCCTAAAACGTATTTCTCGAAACGCACACATACACGTACAAGTTTCATTGTTAATTGGGGTATAAAAGTCCTTTAAAAAAGGGTAAGAATCTTTAAATTTGAAAATTTAGTTTTCGTTTTGACTTTATGAAGCAATTCTCTAATCGGGGTGTCTGAGGTCTTGAGTTTATTATGTTACACCTTGTATATACCTATTGTATAAATAAAATTAAATATATAAAAAAAATCATAAGTCATAATATCTTTTACGACAACAGTAGTAATTGAAAACTTACAATAAAAAGATTTTCAATTCAAGGTTTTCCTCTACCGACTGACTGTAAATACGTGAAAATTGTCAGTGTTTATTTAATTTTTGTATCTAATTACGCCCAATCCTAATTTGATTACGTTAACATTCATTCATTCCCAGTCCCATCCGATACAGAATTCCTTTAAACTATTTTTCCTCGTTTTATATAACTAGACACATTTCTTTCACTGTATTTCGAGATGCGGAAACTTCGATTTTGAGGAATCTGTTTACTACCCTTTACGCAATCGGCACAATATTCTTTAAATAGCCTCCTCCGTTTCTTTATCTTACCTTAATGAATTGTATTATTTGCCCATTTCTTTTACAAATCAGCATTCATTACATCTACCTTTCGGATTTCTTATGTGCATACCAAGGAGTGCTCTCTCATTCTTACGTACTCATTGTGTTATTATTTCTCCATTCTAAAACGACACTTTATTAGACGCTTCCTGTCCTGCATGACAGATTTACGTAATATGTTACGAAATGGAAACGATGATCCGAACAATGGTACCCACTGTCCCCCATTTCGCTTGTTTCCTGCTCGCTTATCTTCTTAAATAAAAACAATGCTGGCACTGTTGCGATTGTTTGTCTTATTTTTTTCCCATCCATCTAGCACAGCTGCGTTTTCAGCTCCTTTATTTGCTCCTTTGTTTTGATTCTTCAAACACTTCATCACAATAGGACTATAAAGTCCCCTTAGAAGTTAACTGTCCTACCATAGTCTACTAATATAATCTACGAAGTTGCAAATTTTTTTTATCGTGTATTAGTGTATTTTTCCTTAAATGGATAATTTCCAAAAAGTGCTCAAATCTTATATTATTCTAGAACAATACTTCGCAAGTTAAGAATTAAAATAAGCCTCACGTTACTGGTAGATCAATTCAACGGTGTTTGTAGGCTGTCAGTGAACGATGGTTACTATTTACACACAATTACTATATTTAACATTTCACGTTTCTGGCGCGCATGCAACTCTCTTCGTCAATTAGAAAATCGTAACATTTTATAGACAGCTGTTGTGTACACTTTTGAAATAAATGAAATGGTAATTTGAACGTCAAATTATACAAAAGCATCAAGAATCATTTGATTAATGGATGTGTAACCTGGGTCCCAATTACTGCGTCCACAATGATCAAGTATAATTTACGATGAAAACCGACATTAAACAAACTTAAAGTGTCAATTAACCCTAACTCTCAGTTTTATTGCATGCCTATAAACATCGCTTCCTAGACATGATAGTCATTGCTTTCACTAGTGCTGATGTTTTTGAATTTATCTCAGTATCAATGGGAGTTTCATTATAATTAAGTCCCATTCCGATATCTTTGCACGCGAAGTTTTTAATTGGCAATTTGCATTTATTAAGAGATGATTATTCTCTGAAACCTTGACATCTGTCTCATTGCGTGATCAACGAGAGATAATCACAATGTAATTGTGCGAGTTTTATGTTTTTATTGGGCAACATGCTACTTATATTTCAATATCGTCGTTATCTGTTTCGAAATAATCATCGATATTCTTTGCGTCATGGCCCAAAGAAAATTGTCTATTGAATAGTTCCACAAATGAGAGGCATGTCTTCGCATCGTGATTAGTATTTTTGTCTTCGAATATACGATTACCAGTCACGTCACTCCGTTAATGTTATACACGATCAGCATAATAATGACCCGTTACATATTAGGCGAGGAAAAATTCGTTCTGGGTTGTCGTATTCATGAACGTATTTGAACAATGTTTCAAGTTCATATATTTCGTCTACCATATTTGTAAAGTCAATATTAAATGAGATCAAATCTGTCGGTTCATCAGTACAATCAATGACAGGTCGATAGTCAATAGATTCAACGGTTTCACCTCTTATTGTGACCGCGTCACTGGGAATCGGTACTGTGGCATCTCCAATCTTTTCCCAATTACTTTCGAGTCCGTGCTCACGCGCTCCAACGCTTTTCATTGTGCTCGTCACTATAATCGGATTTCTAATGATTTATCTTCGCGCATCGACCTTGATATTTCGCGTGGGACCGTATTAGTGGAATGCATCTGCGATTTTCGATTTCAAAATTTAAACTAGATTACACATCGGGTCTAAAGGCAAGTCATGCATCGCCGGGAGGCCTTGAATGTAATTAATGTAAGAAGATTTTTTTATTATAGCTCATTTGTAAACATTACAATGGCGCAATAAATCGTCGAGTTGATTGCGAATAAACATCAATGGGTACTTCGTCGGATACGGCGGCATTATGTGGCGCATTCACGGCGCTTTCCACAGTTTTTCACTTAGCTCGGGACCCTTTTGTTTCTGGATGATATATCGATTCACTTTCACTGTTTAATCGTGTTTTCTTTTCCACGACTCCTTGTCAGTAGTAATTATAATTATTTCCGTGAATAAAATTGCTTAAGAATGCTGATTTAAACTGATTTCATTTTATTTCCGTAATATTCTATTGCTATTACTACGGTGCCAGCACGTGAGTTTCAAATTGAACTTCTTTTTTCGTATTTATATGAGAAAAACTGTTCCTAAAATATTAATATATACAAATGAAGCGCTCTCCAAGTTGCACGTTATTGGTGTTTTGATAAATTCCATATCAAGGTGGTCACATACCTACCTCCAACCGCATTGGGTCCGCTTGGTCAAGTATGATCTATTTTCTTTTACCTCAACTTGTAAGAGAAGGCAGTTGTTACTTGGAAGTGAGACAGTATAGGCTGATTTATATTCCGGTCAGAAGACCTTCAGGAAGCTTTGAAAGCAATTATAAAATAGGCTCTTAATTACATACATAAGCCCCAGCACCCAGAACTTTATTACTCGCACTTAAAGCTTAAATTTCATCATTAACATTTCTATTACCAGTTTCATGGGCGTGTGCGTGCATGAAGGCCAGTTGCACGCCCTCACGGAGTACATGGAGGGTGGTTCCTTGGAGCAGCTGCTCCTGGGCGTGCCCCCCGAGCCCCTACCGCAGCCTCTGCGGATCTCGCTGGCGGCCGACGTAGCTGACGGCATGATGTACCTGCACTCCCTCGGCGTCTTCCATAGGGACCTTACTACTAAGGTGAGTAATTAGTAATGTTAGTTTGAACGTGCCATTGCTGCTGTCTATATCTGTGTAATGTTAGCTGGATAATTAACGCATTGCCAATTAAGTTTAGCAAGAGCATTATGGAAAACAGAAAAATACGAGGCATGCCTTTTAAGTTTTGTCATTTAAAGAAAGAAACACAACTAGAACCTTATAGTACTTTTTATTGTTTATCAAAGTATTCGCCACGTAGCTTAATACACTTTTCCATTCGCTCAAACCTGTTATTATAACATTTATTCCACTCTAAAGTGGGGGTGTTCAAAATGGCTGACTTGAAAGCGTCGACTGCTTCTTCACCGGACTGGAACCTTTGACCACGAAGATTTTTCTTAATTTTAGGAAATGTAAAGAAATCGTTAGGGCTTAAGTCAGAACTGTATGGAGGATGGTAAAGAATTTCTACTTTTTCGTGCTTCAAATACTCAATCGTTTGACGAGCGCTGTGTGAGCTTGCGTTGTCGTGGTGCAGGATGATGCGTCGCTTTGAGTTAGATTTTCGAAGTTCGGCGATGACTTTTGGTAAACAAACTGTGGTATACCACTCTGCGTTAACCGTTCTACGATCTTCAAGTGCAATAGTCGCAACATGGCCGTTTTTCCAACGAACGTGGCCACCATCTTCTTTGAAGTGCTTCGAGAACGAACAACTTTAGTCGGCTTTGGCTCGTCTTGAAAGACCCAGATTGTAGATTGTTGTTTGGAATCAGGATCGTAGGCATAGATCCAAGATTCGTCACAATTGATGATGTCGTAGACGTGATTTGAATCTCGTCGGTTGAACCTTTCCAGAGTTTTCTTACACCATCTGACGCGGGCCGCCTTGTGATCGTCGGAAAGCAGATGCAGTATCCAACGGCAAACTAACTTTCTCACACCAAGCGCTTCATTCAAGATCTTCTGAATGGTTGTCTTTGAGATGCCTAATAGAGCCTCTATCTCTCGATACGTCACATGACGATCTTCGAGAATTAGTTGTCTCACAGCAATAATGTTATCTTTAGTGAAGGCGGATTTTGGGCGTCCTTCGCCAGATTTGTCACTAACACAAGTATGTCCACGCTGGAATTCTAAATACCAGCGTTCGACAGTCAGACATGGGGCTTCATCACTGAACACAGATGTTAGCTCTTCAAAACACTGAAGCCGTGTCAGGCCTCTTCTAAAGTTGTAGAAAATGATTGCAAGAACATTTTCCTTAGAAAGATTCATTTTCGTACGTAACCTGACAGATTCCAATCGACGCTGTGACTAAACAATAGCATTAATCCTAATACTTTCAACTGTTTTGTGATTCAAAATTTAAACACATTCGAATATAGAACAGTTCCAAATTCAAAATTGCCGGGAAATATGGAAACGACATAACTTAAAAGGCATGCCTCGTATACGGGATTGATATTTTACACCGAAAAGTCACGAGATCTGTTTTGCTTTCTTAATTATGACACTATTTCATTTGATCAGCGATGTGACGACCTTCTAGCGTTGAGGTTTAAAGTGGAGGAACCGAAGAGGCCTGGAAAGGGTGCAACTAGCTCAAGGGCGCCTCAGGGAGGAACGGCCTCGGCTTGGGCAGTTGCTTTGGGGGAGGGCGTATATTAGGTGTCTCGCCGTGGTGCTCTGCACCGGCCGGCGGGCAAGGGATTCTTCGACCTCGCCGGCGAGGTCGGTGTTTGCTCCTGTGTGGGGTATCTGTATCCGAAAGAAGGGATGTAAGGGCATCGGGAGGGTCGGTGAGAACATGCCGCGGACGGTGGTAGTGGCTGATAGGAGGAGAGTTAGGTTCGTAGTCGGCGGCGGCTACGATTAGCGGATTTCTATGATATGACGCGTTCGCGAAATATCGGGTTGTCGCCCTTTTAATAAAGGCGCGAATAGGTTCGAGACCGAGATCGGAATGGAATTGACGCCTTAATGCATCTCAACTCGCTTACAGATTGAGGCAGTCAATAAGGTTGAATATAACAGTGTAATATAAATAGGCACCTATATTTATGTAAATTATCGCTTTTCATGTTAACAATTATACTGTGCATGCCGAATTGGAAAGGAGGTTATATTTCATAATTGCACTTGCAATGCAGGGCGCATTGCATACCTAATGAGGTCTACAACTTTTACCTGACACGTCCAAAAAAAGAATTATGAAACAATTTCGTATCAAAAATAAATTTACATGGCTTTTAAACCGTATCCGCCAAAACTTAATCAGATATATTAGAGACAAGTAGATGTTAAGTAAAATTCACACTTCACCAAGATATACACTTGTTTGACTTAAAAGTTTAATAATGTTTACATACACAAACGACAACAAAGAATGTCGGAAGAATAACAAAACAGACATACAATGCTAAAGTGGAAGGATGTAAATACCGGGGAAGACGAAGACTATCTTACCCAAACCAAATAGACTAGTTTTATCTGAAGGACAAGTCAAGAGTCTCCGTAATCGGCGAGCGCGTCGGACGGACTATGAGAGTGGAGGAAGCCAGGGAGGTCTGTAAGGAAAGATCCTGATGGAACTCTGTACTCTTTGCCTAATCCGCAAGGGAACTGGCGTAATGATATAGATAGATAAACAAACGTGCAGGTCTAAGCAATCAAATGAAGAGTCATCTATCATATCAGCAAATCCTTGTTAACTAGGCAAAGGCCTTCTCTCGCAAATCGATCTGAGTGAGAGAGAATAGGCCGTAGTCCACCACGCGGACCCTGTGCTGATTGGTGGCGGGAACTTATCAAGCTGCTTCCAACAAAGCTAGCCTTTAAACTCAGCTTAACGACTACCACATGTAGTGGTAATAGGGATCAAATACTTGTATTTCAAAACATGGAGACGTTCTAATATTAAAATGCCAAATGGTCACCCATAACAGGCTGACCCAGCCGAAAGTGCTTAACCTTGGAGATCGCTACGAACCCCATATTACCACAGCGCTAAGAACGCCTCTAAAAAGACATATAAAGACAAATCGGGCGATTTAGCGCAGTGGTTAAGCCTAAGCTTAAGCCGCTCCGCCCACTGTGTCTAATAGTCGCGGGTTCGGTTCCCGCACGGGACAAATTTTTGTGTGACCCACAATTATTTGTTATAGTCTGGGTGTTCGTGTATGTATACCCACGACACAGGAATCAATCCTAGAGTGGGGCAACGTTTTTTTTTAAAAAAGAAAAGAAATCAAAATCGGCATAATAGAAGCAGCATTTATTAGTATTTGTTTTCTCTTTACAGAACGTATTATTAAGAAAGTATGGAGAAGGAGATTACATGGCAATAGTAGCTGACTTCGGCCTAGCAGCGAAAATACCTCATCCTGTGTAAGTATGGAACTCAATAATATAGTCACTGTATTAATTCTACGGGAATTACCGATACGGGGCTCTTCCCCCGGTGGATTACTATTACGGGTATTTTTTCTAAGAATGATAATAATAATAACGTTAACGGTGAAGGAGAAAATCGTGAGGAAACCTGCATGCCTAAGAGTTTCTCGAAAATGTGTGAAGTTCGCCAAAGCGCACTGGGCCAGCGTGGTAGACTATGGCCTAAACCCTCTCAGTTCGAGAGAAGGCCCGTGCCCAACGCTGGGACAGTTTCTTAATAGGGCTATAAGTTGAACTTTCGTCTTTTGGTTATGAGACATAATGGTATATAACAGGTAAACGACTGCATGGTGCCGCCGCGCCTAGGTTCAAATCCTACGTCGGACAAAATTATGTTGGGGTTTCTCGTATCAAAAAAATAGTATGGTGAGTCTGGAATCATGCCCGTTATAATGGCAAAAGACTCGCTCAATATTACATTGGGACCTAACGTTTTACGCAAAATAAGGGCAAACACAGTGAACCTGTGCCTCTCCTGCTTGAAAACAATAGGCGGGTAATTATATATTACATAGCAGACACAAATAAAAATGTCATGCTGTTACGATATTATTTATCATCGCATGCCACAGATCACTACAATTTTAGTACCCAATCGAATAAAACACTAATAGCCTCATAAAATACCTTCAAAAGCGCATGTCTCCCATTGCGTGCCCACCGAGATAAAATTCACCATACATTAACGACTACAGACAGGTATGTCTTAACAACTCGCACGTCCCATGGAGAATCGATTGCCTCCACACCTCGGATTCACTGCCGCAAGTTACGTGACTCTGACCTTAACTAAACCAATTGCAATAACAATGAGAACTTATTGAGGAAATGGTTGTGGTTGCTTAAGCAGTTAGGGCTATAGCACACACGGTATTTCTAGCATCGACGACTTAGTTGCTTTTCGGAAGCTCGGTGCCGCGTCCGAACGCTTTTATCCGCACACAAATAAACTTCAGTCGCTGCGATCAAGTCGCTTTTTTGGTTATTAATGCAGCGATTTAACACTACACTACTAAGCACTCCATGTGCTGCCATTGTCACCTTGCTTCAGTTCTCCGCGCCGTCGATGCAGCCGCAGTAACGCGATCGAACGCAGTTAGTCGCTAAAGCGCGAAATGGCGTGGATTCAGTCGAAAAGTCCCGCGCTTTTGATACCGCATTCGAATGCAGTGAGTCGTCAAAACGCGATGTACTCGCAAAATCGTCGGCCGTCGTGTGTACTATGTCCATTATACCATCCATACATTAAAGACTTGGGCAGTTATCAGTCAGGGGCTTTCCTTTCAGGGTAATAAAATTATGTAAAACTTAAAAACGAAACTTTAATTATGGACATAACATTCGAATGGGTTACATCTTAAGGTTTCGCCACATAGCGGACGCAGCGCGACGGGAGCGCGATGGTGGCGCGGCTTGGGGAGTTGTAATGTACTGAAATGTACGGGAGACACACAGCGTAGCCCCGCTCGGCGCGACGGAAACGTCACGTCACGAGCGCTTTATTATTGTTATATTTTTTTGTACATCACTCAAACTTGTATAATCTTAATTTTGTTAGAAATTTGTTCTTAGTTACTGGAGGATGTTATATTTGCGATTTTTAATTAATGTGTTAGGAATATGGCGTACTTTCTAATTTTACACTTTTATTGATCTGTCTATATCATTACGCCAGATCCCTTGGGGGGTAAGCAGTGATACTGATATGTAATTTATGAAATCTGTTATTATAGCAGGTCAGATAAAGAAGTGTTAGTGATATGTGAATATTGAAATACAAATTTAATTATAAGTATCAAATCAGTTACGCCGAACTTCAATATCACCTTACCTGATTTAGCTTCGCATTGTAAAATAATTACAGTACTAAAAGTACTTTGTAAAAGTGGTCAAGTCACATACGACCATGCTTTAAATCGGTTAAAATATTTTATAGCCATGAAATTGGTATTGGATTAATTTATGGTAGAAATAAATATCTTGAATTATACGCACGCGCGATTATTTTCGCGTTTTAAATTCGATACGGTTAAGTAATGTAAGGTATAGAGAGGTATATTGTAATCGATTTTGTTGGTGTGTGTCGTAATGTTTGCGGACACGCATTTGACGTTTAAAAGTAAGTATATATCGATATCTACGGATTGTAGACCATTTTGACCGTCTACAGGTGCAGCCTAAGGGAAAGGGGAAAGGTTTAAGGGTTTGAATCTGCTTAAGTACCTAAGGCAAACTTTCCAAAAAAAGAATTGTTTTGCAAATATACGTAGATGTCTTTGAAGGGAAGGAAGGAGGTTTTTGGTCCTCCATTCCATTTCGGACTTTCGGACTCGTTATACATTTGTGAGGAATACCTACATTGAACAAAGAATGTAAGCGATAGAGAAGAATAGAGTTTTATATTGTGTGAAAAAGAGAACGAATAGAGGACAATTAGATAGAGAAATAAATACTTTATACTGCGTTCAGATTCAGTCTCTGCTATTAAAACATTCAATGAAATCGCACTAAAGGTTATCTCGACAATATGATACTCTATAGTACATACCAAGAGTAATACCAAGAGTGTGTATAATATAATAAATAATATAATGTAATAAATAATAATATATATATACTGCCTCGTTGATCTAGTGGCAAAGCGCATCGCTTTGTGATCACGAGGTCG
Source organism: Phalera bucephala (assembly GCA_905147815.2). Classification (NCBI taxonomy): domain Eukaryota; kingdom Metazoa; phylum Arthropoda; class Insecta; order Lepidoptera; family Notodontidae; genus Phalera; species Phalera bucephala. The sequence continues at coordinate 5,072,745 of LR990616.1, forward strand.
TGGGTTCAAATCCTAGGTCGGACAAATAAAAAATTTCTAATGGAAACTTAACCTAATATGAGTCCTAAGACTGGAATTGTGCCCGGTACATGGCAATAGACTCGCCCCCTCTTACATAGGACCTGACTTCGTCGGCGAAAAGTGGGTGTACTCAGTACACCTGTGGCATCCCCGCTTGCGGAATACAGGCGTGACGGTGTTTGTTTGTAAAACCCACGCAATATCAGCAGCAAGCACTAACAAAATTTTACGGACGATTTAGCGCAGTGGTTAAGAGCTTAAGCCGCTCCGCTCACTGTGTCTTATAGTCGCGGGTTCGATTCCCGCACGGGACAAATCTTTGTGTGATCCACATTTATTTGTTCCGGTCTGGGTATTTGTGTATGTGAATTTTCATGTTTGTAAACGCACCCACGACACAGGAATTAATCTTAGTGTGGGACTACGTATTAGAAAAAAAATATATCAATTTAATCTCAAATAACTGCCCTAATTACAATCAATAACTATGGTCCCTAATAGTAGTTAATAATGATTTTACAGTGACTGTCACGTTGGGTGCACGCCCCGGATAGTAAGGCACGCGATTTTGCGTGCCGAGATACTATCATTAGTCATCTTGGGTCCATTTTTCATTTACTTACCTAAAAAAAAATATAAGAAGGATTATGTGTACCTTGGATGGAGGTAACCGTAGAAGTCGCGCTCGAGTCGCTAAGCGGAGTGTGTGCGCATCTTTTACAATTACTACCGCGCAATTTTCCGTATTCTCACAACTTCGCCTGCGATACTTAATTAATGATTAGGAATAGCAATGGAGTGTCAAAAATGTAAAAAAGTGCTATCAAAAAAAGGATCGCATTTCACCTGCAGAGGACAATGCCAAGGAACATTCCATAAAGCGTGCGTCAAAGGACTTGCAGAAGATATAAAAGCGGGTAGACCGCGCTTATTCTGTAATAATTGTGAAGAAGATACTGATGTTGATACTGGTGATGAAGAGGAGGTTACTCCTTCAAAAACACTACAAGAGATCAACCAAAAGATTAATATTATACACGAGATAAAAAAACAATTGGATACCATTACGAAAAGCTGTGAGTTTTTATCAGAAAAATATGAACAACTGCGCGCTGATCATATCGAAACAAAAGACAAATTAAACAAAGTCGAGAAGAGTATAGCTCATTTGACTAATAAATGTATATATCTCGAAAAATATAACATGGCTTTGGAACAAAAAATTAACGACCTTGAACACAATGCGCGAAAGAATAACCTTCAAATTGTAGGTTTGGAGCAACTACCGAATGAAAACATTATGCAATTAGTGAAATGCCTGGGAGACAATATAAAGGCTAACACCAAAGAAATAGAATGGGCGAGAAGAATTCCATCTCACAAGCAAGGCAAATCCTCCGTCATTCTGGTGGGTTTCCATTCCTACGGGACCGCAGCAAGAGATTCCTGGCTGCAACAACGCCGCAAAGTATCACAGATTACCAGTGATACAATTACAGGCGGATCTTTACGTGACAAGGTCTACATAAATGAGGACCTCGCCAAAGATACGCGTGAGCTGTTGTGGAAGACCAAGACGGAGCTTCGTGGCATCTATAAATACATCTGGGTGTCAAATGGGAAAATACTAGTCAAAAAAGTGGATGGAGACAAACCGGTTCGAGTGAGAGTGTTAAGTGATATAAATGAACTCAAAAAGTGAAGTGCGTATTTCTAAGTGTCAAAGATAGTGCTTAAAATTTTTAATAAAATTCACGGATATCCAAGATGTCAGCATGATAACGGAATGTTGTAGTACCGTAAGCGTAAATAGTTTACAAACGTGGTTTTCGTTATTTAATGAGGTAAAAGATTTACACTTATTCCATGTAAATATCAGATCGATAAAGAAAAACTTCGACGAACTATTGGCTATACTCAGTAACCACTTAGATAAGTTAAATGTCATAGTATTAACGGAGCCTAATATACATTTTAATTTGTTAAGTATGTATCAAATTCCCGGTTTTGATCAACACAGCTACACTCGTGAAGGTAGACGGGGTGGCGGGGTTCTAGTGTACACTCATTGCAACCTACGAGCTTGTGTGTGTATACCTGCTATTCAAATGCAGGCCGCAGAATGTGTTATGATCAAGGTGTGTATAAATAATACTGATGTGTTTATCATTTCATTGTATAGACCGCCAAGATATAACAACCAAAATAAAATTAAAATGTTCTTAGAGGAGTTACATACATTACTTATAGGTTTGCCTATGCATTGTAATGTGATAATTTGTGGAGATATTAATATAAACCTTTTAGATAAACAAACAAATTATGTGCAAGATTATTTGAATCTTCTGGCTAGTAATGGCTTTCTGCAATGTATAAAAGGAGTCACTCGACGTGAAATTGTAAGGCTTAGCGTTAGCGAGTCATGTATAGACCATATTTTTGCACGAATGCCGTTCATGTCTATTGATTCCGCCATAATAGAACACAAAATATCTGATCACTACTGTATTGCGATTGCAATGACTAATACAAACGGGCGTTTGGCTATCTTTGCGCCAGACGACGGCGCAGCGCGACCACGACCGAGTGCGCCCGCACTCAGTCCCCACCGCCGACACAGCCGTCGAGTATTAGACAATAACATGATCCAATCAAAGCTGCAAATTACTGATTTTAGTTTTTTATTGCATATGAAATGTCCTTATGAATTATATACGAACTTGCAATTAATATTTCAAACAATTTATGAATCCAGTTATAAAGTAATAGAATATAAAGAAAGTATGAGAAACAATAAGGGGTGGGTTAACAATCACATCAAGAATATGATAGAGGAAAGGGATAGATTATTCATCATATGGTCAAACGATAGCAGAAATATGATAAAGAGGCTGGCGTATACCCGGTACAGGAATAAATGTACAAAACTTATAGCTAAAACAAAAAGCAATTATGATAAAAAATGTATTAGTGATTGTAAGGGCAATATTAGAAAGATATGGGAAAGAATCAACAGTTTGATAGGAAATATTAAACCTTCTCCAGATGAAGTAATTTTAAAATATATGAATAACATGTCAATACCTGATCTAACAGCTAAGTTCGCCTCTGAATTTATTAATGAGATTATAAAAATTAGACATAATTGTAATGATAAGTGGTTAGACAGGAATGAATATGTGAGTCAAGCTAGCGTGTCTGTGAGATGGAAGCCTGCTACTGCTGAAGACATTACACAAATCCTGAAAAACATGAGTAGCCGAAAATCTGCCGGCTCCGATCTCATACGCATGCGTGACTTGGTTTTGCTTAGTAAAGAAATCAGCCCAGTTATCGCCAAGCTTATTAATTTGTCAGTCTCTAGTGGAAAGTTTCCGCCAAAACTTAAGGATGCTGTGGTGCGTCCAATATACAAGAGGGGGGATCATAAACAATATTCAAATTACAGACCTATTACAATCCTATCTAGTATAGAAAAGATTGTTGAAAAATATATAGTAAACTTAATGAACAATTTTTTATCCAAGAATAACATATTGAATGATTGTCAACATGGTTTTCAACAAGGCAAAAGTACTAATACTTTGTTGTCAAAATTCACTGATGAAATTAACGGACACCTTAATGATAAGAAATTTGTTATAGCAATATTCTTTGATTTTAAGAAAGCGTTCGACACCCTTCAGCACGAGACCCTACTACAAGCCATGAGCGAGTGCGGGGTGAGAGGACCTCTGCACCACTGGTTTCGAGACTATCTTGACGAGCGTACACTAAGAGTAAAAATATGTGATATATACAGTGCCCCTCCGACTGAGGTCCCTTGCGGTGTAGCCCAGGGATCTGGGTGCGGGCCAGTCTGCTACTTGATGCATGTAAATAGTCTTCGTAATGTCATTAAGAACTGCTTAGTGTACATGTATGCAGACGACCTATGTGTGTTGCGAGCTGGGCGAGACACTGCTGAAGTTAGTCGGCTCGTGCAGGAGGATGTCGATCGCATTGTTAAATGGGCCCATGATAATGGTATCATATTAAATAATAATAAAACACAGTTACTCATGATAAAATCCCCTTACGCTTGTATGCCAGATTCGCCATGCAACGTCATAACCCATTCTTTGGAATGTTTTCATGATAACAATGCTAATTGCAATTGTAATATAATCCAAAAAACAAGTGTAGTGACTTATTTGGGCATGAAAGTTGACGAAAAGTTTGGTTGGACTGAACACATAGAATATATAGTAAATAAATTACGAATACTTTTATCCAAGTTTTACCAACTTCAATATAAAGTGCCAAAAAATGTGTTAAAAAATTTGTACATGGCTTTGGTTGAAAGTATTGTGAGCTATGCCTTGGACTGCTACGGTCTTACATTTAAAACACATATAGATAAAATAGAATCACTTCAAATACGATTTCTAAAACTACTCGTAGATAACAAAACCAAAAGTAAATACAAAAGCAACTATAAAGAACTATTCAAAGTTTGTAAAATACTACCGGTTCGATTAAAACATAAATATCTATTAGCTGTCAACAACCATGGCAGTTTGGAGCATAGAACTCATATTCACCACAATATATGCACAAGAGGTGTAACACAAGGAAAATTCCAGACTACAAGTATTAATAATTATTTTGGGGGGAGAACGCTTAGCCGTAGACTTCCACTGTTGTATAACGAAATGCCTTCTGAACTACGATTAGAAAATAATAAAAAGAAATTTGCGAATATGTATAAAAAATATCTTTTTGAAACTTACGACACCAACACCTAACAATTGGGATTTATGTAATTAAGCTTTCTTAGATTTTAAATACCTGCAATTGTTTATTATGAATTTGTATTCATGTTCGAGTGTGACATCCTTCCACAGTCAAACCGATTAATCGGTTTTGTGGAACCTAGCAATTGTAAACTTTTGTTCTATGTAATAAAGTTTTTATTATTATTATTATTATATAAGCTTCAAAGCCCATTTTTTAAATACCTTTTTATATCTATTCAGTAGGTATGAGCAGGGTCGTAGGGTAGTTATCTAGCTATCATGAGCACTCAGGACTAGATTGTATCTCTATCTATCTATATCATCACGCCAAATCCCTTGCGGGGTAGGCAGAGAGTACAGAGTTCCAACTGGTTCTTTCCTTGCATACCTCTCTGGCTTCCTCCACGCTCGTGTCTCATACACGCTCGCCGGTTACGGAGACTCTTGACTTTTTCTTCAGATAAGGCTCGGTTTATTTGGTCGTGGTAAGATAGTCTAGGTCTTTCCCGTTACCTGCATCCTTCCACTTTCACATTGTATATCTGTTTTGTCATTCTTTCATCCGGCATTCTTTCTATATGCCCGAACCAACGGAGCATGCCCTTTCTCATCTTTACACCGATACTATCTTTCATACCTACTCGCTTTCTTACTACGCTGTTGCTAATGCGGTCGGTCAGCTTCACTCGCATTTCTACCGCATTCATCCTCTTTCATTCTCCTTCTTACATACCCAGCTCTCGCTACCATATAACAGCGTTGGGACAAGAACTCCGTTATGTATGGCCAGCTGCGCCTTATGGTTTAAGTGCCGGCTCCCAAGCTTTCCCATCGCACCATTCACCCTGTTCCCTGCACTCACTCTTCTCTCTATTACTAGATTGTAATTTGTCTTAAATTGTAATCTGTCGCCATTCGTCGAGCACAATATTCCATAATAATGTTATTCGTTTTCTTGTGTTTTTCACCATTAAAAAACAGTTAAAAAAAATAAACTGTTCAAGATTGTGTATTTTAAATTGATGTTATAGTATATGATTGTTTGTAGTAATTATAAAAATGTTGGGCATATCTGTAATTGATATAAGCACTAGAAATTTATTGTTCCAAAATGTCATTTACAATGTTTGTGTTTATGTTGTTGATGTGCATTACATAAAAAGAAAACTTTTACGTGCCCAAGCGGTAATGGCAAAGGTGTAGTGTCTATACTCCCAAATCGCCGACAATGTTAAAGCGCAATATAAAAGAAGGCGAGTCTTATACACACGCAAAGCTATTATACCTGCCGGGTCAGACTACAGACTGCTATTCAGATTTTTTTTGCGAAATCCTGGACCTCGGTATCGCCAGCCGTACTATGAGATAGACCAACGGGGCAGACAAATTACAATTGCACATAGCATACGTATGAATGTCACAAAAAAGTTTAGTTTAGCTTCCTACCACTAGGTTTAATAAAAGACGTGACACTCATTTTCTCTCATATACTGATTTGATTGACTGAATTCTATCTTGATAGAACTACGAGACTATAGCAAGTTATATATCTGTATTCTCTGCGTACTACACAAGGGATCTGGCGTGATGATATAGTAGCGGGAGACTGGTTTGTTGTTTAGTAACTTAATCTAACACATTTTGTTACAGCAACGGGTACAGGTTACCGAGCGTGGGGTCTCCGTGGTGGATGTCGCCGGAGTGCCTGCGCGGCCGCTGGTACGATCACCGCTCCGACATATTCTCGTACGGGATTATTTTGTGCCAACTAATCGCCAGGGTGAGTCCTTGTTGCAAGCTTCCAGTTGCAACGTCCATTCCAACGTTGCACTTTGCAGCATGCATCATCAATTGACATATATTTTAAACAACATTAGAAATGACATATATTTTAAACGCCGTTAAAGTACTTTATAATATCTCCGTATAGTGTCGTGACATGATAATACCAGTTACTCCTGCCCTACATGCTATCTACATCTCCACCAATTCACACGAACTCAAACTCAAAAAAAATATTTTGTATAAGCTGCGGGGGCGCTTACAAATAGTTGATTTCCATTTTTTTTTAAATCTAATTTAACTACTAATCTACTACCGGATCGGAAAGCGGCCTCCACTGAGAAGACCCCACGAAGAATCTCAGCGGGCTTGTCTTTTTTATTTACTTCTCTTTCTCTTTTTTCGTTTCTTTTTCTTCCATCATACTGGATACAATTTTTAGGTTACTGTAAAGAGCGTCTAAAGGATTCCAGATAGACCAGTCCCTACAAGCAGCACCCGTTCACGAGTATGATTGCTGGAACAACCATCACTCCCGTCGACCATATTGGAGGGAAGAGAGTAACCCGTGCTAGACAGCCACCGCAAGCAAAGACATTATAGTGAGCATGTCCGAACCAGAACCTCAAAGACGGTAGCACAGAGTCAACAAACCGCGCTAGACCCGGGTAGTGAAGTATGACCTAATGTCTCACACCTCAATTTGTGACAGAAGGTATTTGCGGAGCAGTAGAACAATCATTTCTGATTACGCGTTTTAGCAAATACGGACGAGGGAAAAAATATTTCAAACATGGACCAAACACAGCACCCATGTGATTGTCGTGCGGCCTCTGCCCTACAATGAGCTTATTATTAAGGTTTCTGTGTTACACCCAAAAAGCAAATATAAAGAGGAGATGGCCTAAGCTAGCGAGCCTTTTGAATATCTAAAAGATCTATTTTTTACTAGAAATAAAACCCTTCAAATGTAATAATCGACATTCCCCAATAAAGGATTTTTGAGATATCGGGATATGTCCGGGTCGTAACAATATGTTAACTGTCGTAACGATGGGATTGTGTCGTGGCCAGGTGGACGCCGATCCGGACGTGCTGCCGCGCACGGACAACTTCGGCCTCAACTACATGGCGTTCGTGGAGCTCTGCGACGAGGACACCGTGCCGGAGTTTCTCAGGCTCGCCTTCAACTGCTGCATTGTGAGTTATCACCATTAGAAGGAAAGCTTTATTTGGCATAGATTACGATTTGCATGTCATAACTATAGCAGGTTAAGAATAATAACAGTAATTAACAATAGGTATGAGCTCGTTACAAAAACGGATCCGAACTCAGCATAAAGCCAGCATTGCCCTTCTTCTCCACAGATTCCTGTGACCTTCCAAAGTGGTGGTAGCGTCTTTATTACTTTTCTGACGATACGTTAATACACATAGTTATTATTATATTTATTATTATTAGTTTACATGAGATAAGCAGTGATAGCCTAGTGGTTAGACCGTTGGACTGCAAAGTCAGAGGTCTCAGTTTCAAACACAGACACGCACCTCTGTGTTTTTGAAAGCATGTGCATATTAAAAATTAAATATCTCTTGCTTTAACGGCGAAGGAAAACATCGGGAGGAAACCTGCATGCCTAAGAGTTTCTCGAAGGTGTGTGAAGTTCGCCAACCCGCACTGGGCCAGCGTGGTGGACTCGTACCCAACGGTGGGACAGTTTTTTAACAAGGCTAATATTATTATTATTAGTTTACATGAATAAAAAATACCTTTGATTCATTATGCTGAGTTCGGTGCGGTTTTGTAGCCAGCTACTTACTGGTAATCCAATGAAACCCGTCGAGACGCTGCATAGGACGCGCGTCTGTGTGCATTTTTATTCGGACCGCAAGTACTAACATGCTGTACTGGTTTACATATCTTTAGTGTAATTGAAGTGTTATATTTTATGATGGATTGATTCTTGTTTGCTTGGTTGGCAGTACGAGCCAAAAGCCCGCCCGCTATTCCCTGAAATAGTGAACAAACTGGCCGAGGTCAAGGAGGGCCTGGATGACGCCGCGTGGGGTTCGCACACGCCCAACAACACCTATGAGAGGTCAGAATACAATTTTGAACTCTATTCAAATGTAGATAAGTACTAAAATAATAGGTATTAAGCTGAAAGGATATTTACAGTATTCGTGATCTATTAAACTATTATTAAAGTGTCCATGAAACTGAATGACATTCCCTTAAAACCAAAAGAATAAAATGCTGTACCCAAATATTTGGGCGATCGCAGATTGCAAATATACACTGCGTGTACGCAAGTTATACAAATTTAGAACTTTAAGTAGATACAAAAAGTCTACTACACGGATATAAGGCTACTTCAGTCTTAAATTATAATATAAATAAATATCCCAAAAGGGATAAAGCTTCACACACTACTACAACGCGCATGTGTGCGTGTCCTCTTGACTGGTGTACGTACCCGCCGCCCGAGGACAATACCAGTTTATGCTTTTAAAGCGTGCACTTTAATCACTTGCGACGATCAATCTTTTTTTTTCTCGTTTTTTTATATCCTGTAATCACCCACGAGCAAAACACCTAGCTAGGTGATTAAATTCCATCATCGTAGCGTATTTTTATGTGTTGAAGCTTTGTTTGTGATATGATATTTGATGATTGATCATGTGGTTTAAAACTAAGTCTTCCTAAGGACTGGTTGATTGGCTTAAAAGTTATCCTGGATGTTTTGTAATGTTTCAGTGAGGACGCAGACTCGTCGGGTCCACGTTCGTGTCCCGGCTTGTACGCCTGGCGCCGCCCGCAGAGGTTGCGGTCTGAGGGTAGCGCGAGGCATCAACATGAACAACGTAAGTATTGCTAACTTAGTGTTGTGTCATGTGTATTGGGTGGGTGTAAATTTTGATAATATTAAACTATTATTTTAATGTCAGCTACATTTTGAAGATGGTGAAACCCCTTATTTTATCTATCTATAACATCACGCCAGATCCCTTGCGGGGTAGGCAGAGAGAACAGAGTTCAAACAGGTTCTTTCCTTACATACCTTTCTGGCTTCCTCGACTCTCATAGTTCGTCTCATACACGCTCGCCGGTTACGTAGACTCTTGACTTTTCCTTCAGATAAGACTCGGTTTAATTGGTCGTGGTAAGATAGTCTAGGTCTTCCCCGGTACCTGCATCCTTCCACATTCACATTGTATATCTGTTTTGTCATTCTTTCCTCTGGCATTCTTTCTATATGCCCGAACCAACGGAGCATGCCCTTTCTCATCTTTACACCGATACTATCTTTCATACCTACTCGCTGTCTTACTATGCTGTTGCTAATGCGGTCGGTCAGCTTCACTCCGCACATCTTCCGCAGAGCTCGCATTTCTACCGCATTTATCCTACTTTCATTCTCCTTCTTACATACCCAGCTCTCGCTACCATATAACAGCGTTAGGACAAGAACTCCGTTATGTATGGCCAGCTGCGCCTTATGGCTTAAGTGCCGGCTCCCAAGGAGCTTTCCCATCGCACCATTCACTCTGTTCCCTGCACTCACTCTTCTCTCTATGTCAGCGGTGTATTTCCCATCCTTACTGAAGGCGCATCCAAGATATACAAACTCATTCACTTGTTCCAGCACATCGTTACCAACCACAATCCTTACATTCGTTCTGGTTTCTTCCCTTTCAAAAACCATAAGCTACATTTTGAAGATGGTGAATTCCATTATCTAACTGTCTACTCTTTGGAGATGTTAAATCCATGATTTAATTGTCAGCAGAAGTTAGTTGATCTTTATTTATTTATTCTTTATTGAACAAAAAGATAACAAATTTGTGAGCATATTTACACAAATGATGTACAAAGGCGAACTTAACTCAATTTGATTTATCTAGCAGTTAACCTTTGAGTGGAGACAGAACAGTTATATGGAAAATCTTTGTTTAACAAATAAACACACCGTCACGCCTATATTCCCCAAGCGGGGGTAGCAGAGGTGTACTGAGTACACCCACGTTTCGCCGACGATGTTAGGTCCCATGTAATAGGAAGCGAGCCTATTGCCATATACCGGACACAATTCCAGACTCCGAACTGATACTGGTTAGTATTTCTATAGAAAAATTACATTAGTTCAACCCAGGATTTGAACCCAGGACCTCGTGATCGTAAAGCACATTATTCGTCACCAGACCACCGAGGCAGTCAATAACAATGTAATTTTTTTTTACATCAAACAATATAAAATGCTCGGCAATATTGGAATAATAACATACTGTCACAAATTGGTCCTATCAATTTATTCATTAGCATTTTTGCAGTACTATTGATAGCCATTTATAGAAACAGAATGATGTTTTTAATATTATAACAATGTTACTTCAATCCTCGCTAATTCAAGTCGCTTACTCTACGATGTCCTGGAAACCTCTTTCACTTCCTTTTTACAAGCTTTTTTAACTTTCAATGTTCGTATGTCTGTCTGTCTGTATTTCTGATTCAAACCTTGTGATCCATTTTTCAAGCACTTACGAGCATCCTGAAATTTGGCATAAGTATGTAAGTTTGGTGGCAATGCAATAATATGGTACCGTGGAGCTGGTCTGATGAAGGAGTCAGAAGGTGGTCATAGGAACATGTAAACTATACAACGTAACCCCCTCCTGTTTATGCTTGTTAGGTTGGTACTGATAAGTACTATACAAACAGATAGTGCTAAGGGTCTGAAGATAAAGCGAAAAGGTGGACAGTAAAATCACTCAAATACTCAATATAACCCCGCCGTTTTTGGGCTCGTTGGATGTCGCACGCCACAAACAAAGGGGGATTAACTTAAAAATGGCAAATTTGTTTTATAGCGTTTCGAAAAATATATTTTTTTTATCTACAATTTTGTCAAACAATGGCAATTTTATTAAAAATAGTTTTCGGGATATGGCAACAAATTTGTTTTTGACCGTTGACGCGTGTCATTTACGCAACAATCAAGACGGACGCATTTGAGTTTCCTCAGTTGCTGCTCAGCGATCGTAGACGTCACTCGTATTAAGTCAAGTGTCGACAAACTCGTTGTTGGTTTAGGATAATAATCATTTAAATGTAAGTATTCTATACAGTTTTATTTCGACTAAATACCCTATCGTCTGTTATGTTTAATACCAATACCTGTTATATTTACAAGTAATACTCTATTGATGGTGTTGTTTAAATGTGATTGAGCCATTTAAAAATACTTATACAGTATTATCTTCACTCGACCGTATAATGGTATTAATAAAATAAAAAAATAATACTTATATATGCACTAAAAGGAAAGTAGAACAACTACCATATCTGTATATATAAATTAGGACATTTAAAGCCTTGGTTCAGGAGGTACGAATTTTCAAACTTTCAAAACGCTCTATCTCAATTTGTTTGTGAGGTGCGATGTGACTTGACGAGCACTTTAGACTGGGATGGTGTCCAAGCCGTAAGCTCCAAGTGGGCTCCAAGTGAGCCGGAGGGAAGCCACAAGAACTCGACTCTTCTCTCTCCACAACAACAACTCCTTAACTAAACGAGTATCTTCGTTGTGTTTTTGCTATAAAAGCTTGATTTTAAAAAGTCTATCTATGTATCTTTATCATCACGCCAGCTCCCTCGCGGGGTAGGCAGAGAGTACAGAGTTCCAATAGGTTCTTCCCTTACATACCTCTCTGGCTTTCTCCACTCTCATAGTTCACACACTCGCCGGTTACGACGCCGGTTGATTTTAAAAAGTGATTTTTAAAATAAAATTATTTCCCGTATGTCGCCTTTATACTGACCCAACAAACAAATTTCACTCCACAGTCCAACACCGTCGTTCGCTATCGGAGCTGGAGTGGTGCGCAAGCGCAGGTGGGGGCGCGGGTGGGGGTGGAACAGGACGTGGGGCGGCGCATCGCTCTGCATGGGCACTCGCAGCCGGGGCTGCCCCCCCTCCCCGACTAGCTCGCCTGCACCGACTAGCGCACATCATGCTGCTCCGAGATGCTCATGCCGCCCCACACCCTGCCAGAAGAACCCTAGACACCTTCCGCGGAGTCAAGAAGATTCTAGAACCTGCGCATGGGTCGGCCTCCTGTGCGGAGCTGCCGTCCCCACCGGCTAGAGCTGCATCTAGAGCTTTGGATGGTAAGTTGACTGTAGTAAATATAGTTAAAGCTTATAGTGCTGTTAAAAATTTAGAGAATACAAGGAGTCAAAAAGATTCTGGAACCTGCACAAAGATCCACGTCGCCGATTAGGGCCGCGTTGAGCAGCTTTCGATGGTAAGTTCATTATCCTAGTACTGTTTTTACATTTATAGTAGATACTATGAAAAAATTAGATATCTTCCAAGGATCCAAGAAGATTCTAGAACCAACTTTGGCTGGTAAGTAGTTGTTGTGCTGTTATAATTCTGTAACGCACCGCGCATGTTATGGTACTGGGAGACACCCACACATTGCTGCATCTCGTAAGAACTAGATAGCTTCCGAGAAGTCCAGAAGATTAGAACCAGCTTTGGATAGTATGTTGACTAGTTCTGTAAAATTCTGTACTGCATCGCATATAGACGCCTACGCAGCGCTGCTCTTGGAAAGAACTGAATGTACTGTTATAGTTCTGAACTCCAGCGCGCATAGAATGCTACTGCAAAACGCCAACTCATCATTCAGCCAGACGGACCGTAGACACCTTCCAAGGAATCAAGAAATTCCTATTCGGAGCTGCCATCCCCGCCTTCTATGGCCGTGTCGAGAGCTTTGGATAGTAAGTGGACTGTTTCTATAAAAATTCTGCACCACATTGTGGTACTGCGAGACGTTAACGCAATGCTACAGTTTATAAGTATTGAATAGTTTCTGAGTTTCAAAAAGATTCTGTAACCTGCACGCGGTTCGGCGTCGTAAGTTGTCTATTCTAGTTACGCACCGCACCACACTAGAAACCATCCGAAGAATTAAGAAATATCCAGAACTTTAGATGGTAAGTAGTTCTAATAATGTCACCTTCCATGAACCTCCGAATGGGTCGGTATCCGGTGCAGAGCTTTGTCTTCGCCGGCTAGGGCTGCGTCGAGGGCTTTAGATGGTAAGTTGACTGTTCTAGTTCTGCCACAAGCCCATTATACAAGCTGTAACATAATAAACGCAAGACCTGAAATTAGTTGTTCTAAATCGATAACTGAATTGATTCCAACTATTTTTAATGTATATTACATTTTTTTTTAATTTGCATAAAATGCTTTTACTCCTTCAGTGCGCTATAAAAAACTAAATTTATTCTTGATTCATAGCAATAAGGAGATCACAAATGCATTCCTAACCCGTATTTCTCAAAATGCCCACATACACGTACAAGTTTCATTGTTAATTGGAGTATAAAAGTGCTTAAAAAAGAGTAAAAACATTTAAATTTGGTTTTCGTTTTGAATTTATGAAGCAATTCTCTAATTGGGGTGTCTGAGGTCTTGCGTTTATTATGTTACACCTTGTATATATTATGGTACTGGTTAGCTTCCGGGGAGTCAAAAAGGATTTACAAGGAGCGTATGGAACATCATGGTGTACAGTGCTGCCGTACTTAGTAGCTAAAAATGTATCAGAACCTTGGATTCGAAAGTGGTAAGTTGACTATTTTAATACTACTTGTACCTCATGCTTTGGATATGATTGATGGATTGGATTGATTGACTCAGAACAACGCGCAAAACAAGATGAAAATACGAGACAAGCGCGATGCGTGACGCTTCCAAAATGATGACGTCACACCTTGCACGACGCCACTACCACTGAAACAAAGTTCGTAAAAAACGAAAATAACCCCCACAACATTAAGGCCTTGTCAAACATACAGGTAACCTAACGCATGACGAGACATTTTCATTTTGTGAAACGATTCGCTTTCACATTTCTATGTGACTAGATTCAAGCGATACCGTGCTATATACGCCATTATGCCCCAACCCCAATAGCGTTCACGTCAATGTCAAAGTTCACGTCACAATGCGCTTTAAACAAGGCGTTATATCACTGCATGTCTTAAGTGCCGCAATAAACATCGGCTACATCTGAGTAATCAAATGCATTACTCAGATGTAGCCGATGTTTATTGCGCATTAACGCATTATGAAGCAGGTGGAGTAGGAGCATTACATTAAAAGCGCCTCAACTACGCTTTCCATTCGCTGTGCGTTCGACAAGGCCTGTAACACAAGACACAGGTGTTCAATTATATGTGTTTTATTCAAAGGTACGCTATCGGACGACGAACCGCGCGCCGCTTCTTTACCTTCCTCGCCGGCTCTGAGCCGCCGCGGCAGTCCCCCGCCCCGACGACGCGGCTCATGCGAGAGCGGCATCTTCTCCGTCGCCAACGAGGAGCTGTGTGGACAGCGAGGCGCCGCCGGCCGATTGTGCGGCGCCGTATGTCCGTGTTCCCTCGTGGGCTGCCACCATTGCTGGTGGTGGCGCCGCGACGCGTCCGACCGCTCCGCCGGACCGGACTCGACTGACGACGTCACAGCCGAAGCCCGCGTCCGCATGTGCGGCCATTGCCTCGTCGCTTACGACCGCGCATTGGACGCCCGAACGCCTAAAGAACCGCCCCCCACTCTCTCTCACTCTCCTTTCCTCTGCGGGGAAGGCGAGAGGGAAAAGGACGAAGGACTCTGCGAGTATCACATCCTCGCTAGGTGTTGCTGCGTCGCTGACCTCGATGACGAAACTAGTTCGAGACGACCGCCCGCACCGCATGCTCTTTCATCGTCTTGCAAGCGGACGTCCAGCGTATATACTGATAGTTCTGAAGATGTCGCGTCTTTGGCTGGTTCGGATAGTCTGTACTGTGACGAGCGCGGTCCCAGATACGTCCGGTCGGCGCAGATATCGAAAATAGTGGAGTATTTCGAGAGGAAAGGCGCGGATTTCAAGTGCGAACGGTCTTCGCGCGGTCGGTCCCGCTTTACTCTAAGAACGGATAGCAGACGCGAAGATAAGGAGTACTTCGTCGATGTAAAGGCGAGGGGGAGACTGGCGGAGCTGGTGGCGGACGATGGGTGTGGTAGGAAGTGCGTGGCTCAACAACGACTCATGATATGCGAGGGCGCGGTCAAGTCCAAACTGCCCCTTTTCGATAAGAAATCGTAGCGATAGACCGTCGCCGCCGCGTCGTGCGACTTACGCCGAGTGAACGGCGACTGGTTTACTTCTTGAATGTAGATTTTTGTCTTTACAGATACGTGTCGTGTTGGTATAAAAAGGTTTAATTTTGAAAATGTAGATAGCTACGTGTTTGTTAATGTATTAGTGTGAATAAGAATACGCGTCTGTTAATGTGTATTTGATAAAATACGTGTTTGCTAAATACGTATTCGACAAAATATGTGTTTGGTAAGAACGTATTTGGTAAGATACGTGTTTGACAAGTACGTATTTAACTAGATATGTGTTTGATTATTGCGTATTTGACAAAATACGTGTTCGATAAAATTCGTGTGTGATACGATACGTGTCGGTAAACATGAAATGGTGCAATTTAGTGACGCGTAAAGACGTTATACTCTGGACGGCGTCGGTCCCCCGCGTACAGTGACTTCCGTAGTGTTTACAAAGTATATTTTTGTCCTCAGACAAACCAAGAGCAATATTCAAGTGTTGAAAATAAATATTTGATTCGATATCGTTGAACAGTATTTCCCAAGGCTAGTGCCAATATCTCATTTAGACGCGTACATTTTGTAGAACAAAATTACAGGTTCATATATACCAGTTTAATTCGAGTTTATTTGACTGATTGTAACATCGTACTTTATTAGTATAATGTAATAAAGTCGATAATCGATTGAGATTACAAATTGAAGGTTGTAGAAGTGGATATTAGTCGAAATTATCGGTGATATAGTCAATGTGTGGTTGAATGGAATGTGGCCTATCCGTATATTATGACGGGCTTATTGTTTTACGTTCGTTCATTAACTGGAGGATTGTTTAACGAAGACACGGCTTGTAAATAATTATTAATATTAGGTTATAATATAAAGAAACGGTATAATTTATTTTATGTTTCCAGTATTAAATATTACTTGCCAGTTCACAGCTATTATAAGTGTGTACATAATTTAAATTTAATTTTTCGTCATAATAACTTTCTTAGTATATTTAATATTATCATTGGCTACGTATTTAGTACTGAACTTTAATATTTTTTACATTAATACGATTTTTAATTACCTAATTTATATTTAAAAAACAAAGATAGGTATCGCTATATTTCGTTACGCATCGATAAAGTCATAATATATATATTTTTTTTTCAATTATAATTATTTACTTGAAAGAGAGAAAACCTTTGTTTTTTTTTCATAATATTTATCTTTACCCCATTATCTATGTATACTCATAATATACGGGATAAATACGTCCTAAAATTATAAATATTAAAATTATAAAAGCAACACGGCGACGCGGTACTAGTCTTTTAAAACGCGTCGGTTTGATGAAAATCCGTCTTAATTAGTAGTGTATGATCGTGTACACATTTACACGTGAAAAATATTACAATTTGAGAACGAACAAAATTGGTCGAATCAAGAGTTCTAACTTAGAAACATTTATTTTCTCCCAGTATATGCGCATTTAAGGTTCATAACTTATTTAAGCAAGTAGTGTGAGCGAGATGGGCACAAAAATAGCTATCTCCCTTTCTCATTATGAAGATACCAACACATGCTATTAGGATATGAACCTAAAACGTTGATTCGCTTCATTGATTAGTGTTGCAAGATCAATAAAAAAATTAACTACCATCCGAATAAAAATAAACAAAAATCATAAGCTATTACTTCCTCATTGATCTAGTGGGGTATGATGGGCGTAGCGATTACTAGGTCCTGGGTTCAAATCCTAGGTCGGATAGTGTAGTTTTTCTATCGAAAAATTCCCAGTATTAGCCCGGATTCTAGAGTTGTGCACTGTAAAATGCTTATAGTCTAGCCCCCTATTGAACCTGGTAATATCGCTGGCAAAAATCCCCGCAGGGGATATATATGGGGGAATATGCGCATGACGAAGTTTATCATGAGCAATATTTAATTTTCAGTGTTGTTCTTCCAATTTTTAATCTTTGAAGCGTCAACATCTCCGTTATAATGGCACCTTGCCATGCTTAAACTAAACAAAATCTTAATGTACAAATAAGTGTCAAAATATCAGACCGTACTTCAAAAATGTTTCAGTGTTGCCTGTCGTATTAGCCAGGTATTGCTAAGTAAAAAAATTGTATTGGGTATGGTAGAAATTTGAAATTCTACTAGTTATACATAAAGTATTTGAGAGACCGTTACATTAACAACCAACTGAGTTAAGCAACGTTTCATCCTGTCGGACTATGGATAGGTAACTATTAGTGTGCCGAATGACGTCAGGGCCCTTACTAGCTATGTCCAATGAAACACGTAACACGACGCGTTTCAAAACTTCGTTAAGTAATGGTTCCCAGGGGCGTAAAGAATACAATTTTATTTATTAAAAAAGTAGCCCCATTCTCGAGTTTATTCCAGTGTCGTGGGTGCGTTTACAAACATAAAATTCAGATGCACAAACACTTAGACCGATACAGATATTTGTGGGTCACACAAATATTTGTCCCTTGCGGGAATCGAACCCGCGACTTGATCCAGTGGACAACTCAAGCTTTTAACCACTGGACCAAGCCGTCCGTCATACTATTACACAATCATTTCACGCAGTTATCGTAACGCGTCGCGTTTGGTCATAGCGAATAAGTCCGTTGACTGTAGTCGTTTTTAAAGTCAATATTGTAAATTAATATCATTTAGAAACAGGCTCCCATATTTTAAGGATTAAGCACATTACATTTTTTAATTTGCAATAATATATTTAAATTTCTACCATTCCTTTAATATTAGTAACAAATTAACACTCGGCACTTAAATACAGAAAATGGCAACACCGAAACATTTTAATATATATAAAAATATAATAACATATTTTTGTAAATACAGTATTAACACGGTGTATTTAAATATCATGTCATCTATTATAATTATATTTTAGTTTAAAATCATGTTTATATTTTTAAAGTCAGGGTATTTGCGGTGTAAATATTACGTGTTGAGGTTATCGTGTTCCGTGCGGTTTATATATCAGTGCCAAAAAAAATAACTAAAAAATATTAAACGTTTGTCAGTTGGCATTATCGGGATTATTAATTTCACAATGATGCGTTCACACTATCGTATTTGTTTAGCTTTTAACCGACTTCAAAAAGGAGGAGGTTCTATGTTCATCTGTGTATATTTATCACTATCCACACCAGCGACAAAGCAATTTATTGAATTCTTATGTAATTTTTTTATATAGATTGTTGATATTCCTTTCCCACTTGCATTAATGTTAGTGTTACCGCCTGCGTTCAAATGCGCTATAAATAAGGCGCTAAAATAAAAAGTTAATGCATCGAATATCGCGTTAAACCTTGGCTATCAGCGTGTTAATTAACGCATTATGACGCAGATGGAGAAGGAACAACAATTATGAAATCGGTCATTAAAATCGAAACGATATCGATATATTCGTGGAAGACACGATACGAATGAAACATACATAATACTTTTTTTGAGAAAATAGGCTGCAATCAATACTAAATCAAATAATTAATTATCATGCTAGTGTAAATCGAACATAATTGCAATCGAATAGTTATCCCTCGTTAGCACGGCCGCTATTTCAACGCACCATGGTGAAACGCTGTTAGCGATGTTCAAGAAAATGTACTATTAGCCGTCTCATTTATTAACGCGCGTTAAACAAGCGCCCGTGCGAACTTAGGGATGATAGAATAATTTTGGCATTCGGTTTGGAGATTTCAAATTAGTGTTGAAACATGAATTCATAGCTTGAGTAATTACATTTCCGCCATTCAAACAGGTCAGAAGATACCGGACAGTCCAATAAAAAAACAGTTGTAGCTTGAAACATTTTGACATAAAATCCGGTTTTTTATTGTAGCCATTATTCGTGACTGATTCCAATACTTTACGACGGTGAATAAACTTCTTGTAGCTCTTGTAACGTTCGGTTAATATAGTTACACGCAAAACCGTGTTATGCTTATTAAAAAATCCAAAAAATAATTTTCTATCTATCTATCTATCTATAACCTCACGCCCGAACCCCTGCGGGGTAGGCAGAGAGTACAGAGTTCCAACAGGTTCTTTCCTTACATACCTCTCTGGCTTCCTCGACTCTCATAGTTCGTCTCATACACGCTCGCCGGTTACGGAGACTCTTGACTTTTCCATCAGATAAGACTCGGTTTATTTGGTCGTGGTAAGATAGTCTAGGTCTTCCCCGGTACCTGCATCCTTCCACAAAAATAATTTTCAAACAACATAATGGTTGTTTTAGAGCTAGACTTAAAACCACTTTGTATACAAGGTGTAACATAATAAACGCAAGACCTCAGACACCCCGATTAGAGAATTGCTTCATAAAGTCAAAATGAAAACCAAATTTCCAAATTTATAGGCTTTTACCCTTTTTTTAAGCACTTTTATAACCCAATTAACAATGAAACTTGTACGTGTATGTGTGCGTTTTGAGAAATTTGTTTTAGGAATGCATTTGAAATCACCTTATTGCTATGAATCAAGAATAAATTTAGTTTTTTGTAGCGCACTGAAGGAGTAAAAGCATTTTTTTGCAATTTTTATAAAAATGTAATATATCTTAAAAATTGTTGGAATCAATTCAGTTACCGATTTAGAACAAACTACTTTCAGGTCTTGCGTTTATTATGTTACCGCTTGTATTTTTAATAAAAAAATAATATAAACTGTGTATGAGACGAAGTATGAGAGTGGAAATGCCAGTTAGGTCTGTCAGGAAAGAACATATTGGAATTCTATTTTCTTTGCCTAGCTTGCAAGACATAGGGCGGAATTTTATAGATAGATACACTATTGTTAAACTCAGAGAACAGCTGCCTTATCATTTTATTTGTTGGATATTATTTTGCAAAAGATGTCAACCGTATGTGGCAGCATCGGGATATAAAGGGCTTATCCCGCACAAAAATTCTCTGCGTTGATTTCCTTTGACACAATGCACACACTTCAAATATTATGGCGATATTTTAAATCATTTCTAATAATTTATGCCTAGTTACGGCCCCTTTGGTCCTCCGTAAGATATAATCTAGACACATGTTTCAGCACTAATTCGATTTTGAAATTATAACATTGAGTACATGCCAAATATAAAAATTGTCATATACGACAGTCTGAATGTATAGGTGAAGTGCGTTTTATAGAACGGCGGTGGAATGGCCGGTGTGGTACCGCAATTAGCATATCAGTATCAGAATACCTAGGTAATATCTAGTTATTTTGGTGTATTTAGTTTATATCGAAGGTCGCGTCGGCGGTTAATGATTCCGGCAACAATAATAATTATATAGTGGTTGAAAGCACAATTTACACGTACCGACCCGATCCAAATTATCGGATCGGAAGGTGTAGATCGTACGTAAGTGGCAGTATAATCACAAAAAGAATTTTAGGGTAGTTTGTAATTTATACCAGTGATATTCGTAGTACCAATTTCTAGACCTTTTTACCCGCTTAATATTCCGTAACGAGTGCAAATTTGGAATCCCTTGAGTCTTCTTTTAACACTACTCAATTGATCTAATACAAATCCATTTTCTACGATTTTATTTAGAGTAAGCAGTTAGGATCCAATACAATGGGTAATCAATATTTATGATTATTTAAGAGTAGTATTATAAAACAGAAGACACCAGCATATACCAACTCACTTTTTCCTAAGGTATATTGTATAAATAGAATCTTACCATTCAAAAAATAAAAATATGTTAATCCCCGACTACCGAGTTGGTACAAAAAATATATTATTTAAATAATTTCTAGGTAAACTTTTATCTTATAACACTGAATGTACTCTCTCATATTGAGTCTAAAAAAGAGTTCTTATCGTTTGATAAGTATCTCATTAAATGTCCTTATACTTCAATGATAAGTATTACTGGAAATATTATCTTTTAAAACTAAACGTGGTTATGCGTTGAATATACGATTGTTATAAAGTAGGTAAGAATTCCTTTGTCATATTGACCTTTGATTACCTTTCCTAAAAACTGGATATGAAAAAAAATATTCCGGAGAACACTCGTTTTGACTTAATTTTTCTCGAGTCTAGAATATAGGATAAATTAAGAATAGTATAAATTTAATTACCTGGTTGGAACAATGTTCCTGCCATTTTTTGGTTCCCGCCAATTCCACATTCTTTAATTCCCGCCAATTCCGGACATCGTTCCTATTTACATTGACAAATCTACCGCATAGACAAAGTTTTTTTTTTCAATGATACTGGTAATATACGCTTACTGCCTTATTTCAACAGCATTAATTCTGGATGGAATTAATGTAACAATTGGGGACTGATATCACTAGTTTAGCCAGTTCCAATAACCGCCGGCGCGACGGTTGTTCTATAAGTTTCGTGTAAATAGCTCCTAACGTTCCTCGTTTGTAAGGCACTAACGGATTATTATAGAAACATTTTGTTATACGGTTGTGTCATTTACAAGCCCAGACTTATTATAATTATATAGTTGAACGCCGATCGTGGCGGTTACTGATCGAGAATGGAGGTCGTATTAAATATATTTTGTTTCAAAACTTGTGTTTTACTTAAGCCCAGGTATAACCTATAAAGGTATAATGAATGTTGCCTTACGAGAAGGTGGGTCTAGCCCGATCATACCCATTCAGAACGCTAACTTCCATCTCCTCAAACTAGTGCACTTAGACGTGGCAAAAGTGCCTGATTGTGTAGATTTGACCTATTGTATCTATAACAGTGCAAAGTTTCGAATCCCAATATGCCTCATTTGAATCAGCTAGATTCCGGCACAATCAGTCCACCGTCCGAAATAGCGACGCGTATTCGTTCGTTCTGTGAAATGGTAAGATTTTGTACAACTATTTTATATCTTTTAGTTCTCGTTCATGTTTCATATCACTGAATCGCTTCAACAACGATCGACACTCTAATTACTGAGGCAGCGAGCCAGACTGCAACCGAGCTGCGCACGGTCGGTTAGCAGTTTTAATGCAGACCTCAGCTGCATCAAAACCAGATGGCGTGGCAATTCAAATACATAATCTGTTTAGACCAATGGAGACGCATACACGCGAACAAACACTTCGCTCGATAGATAAGTATAGAAAATTAAGACAGGTACGTGAGCTCCCAGCTTGGATTTTAGTTAACACCAAAGTTTTAACAGAAATAAAAGAACAATTTGGACATCAATAATTTTATTTCATATTGTAACTTCGTATTGCTCAAGTTTATAACACTATTCAATTTAACAAAGGAAATAATATTTTAATAGGTATTATTACACGTTCATTTTTTCTGGTGCACTATTTCGAATCTCTGTAAAACAAAAAAAAAAAACAATTAGTATTACAATAAAAAAAACCTGCCTTGTTTAATAGGGAGGAAGCAAACTTCTATATACTTAATTCAACGTTCATTTGCTTTCGATTCGTAAAGGAGAAAATTCAAACGATTTGCAAAACAAACATTTATCAGGTAAGTACTGCCTATAACTATAAAATTATGATACATAATTATTGATTGATTGACTGATTTATCTTACAATCAAGAAAGTTCGTAACGAGGTAATCCGACAAAGAACCAAAGTTACCGACATAGCTCGCAAACTCAGTAAGCTAAAGTGGCAATGGGCTGGTCACATCTGCAGAAGGACCGATGGAGCAAACGTGTCCTAGAGTGGAGCCCGCGACTTGGTAAGCGTAAGGTAGAACGGCCCCCAGCTAGATGGACCGACGACCTCAAAAAGGTCGCTGGGACAGACTGGATGCGGAAGGCGGAGGACCGTGTGCAATGGCGCGTGTTAGGAGAGGCCTATGGCCAGCAGTGGACTGCGATAGGCTGATTGATTGACAATCAAGAATGGTTTCTTGTTGATCTGATGGCATACAGTGTGAGTGGCATTCATGAACTTCTGGGTTACTAGTTTGAAGTGTGTTTTGTATTGACAAAATTCTCTGCCTGCCTCGTTGGTCTGGTGGCAAAGCGCATCGCTTGATGATCACGAGGGTTCATATCCTAGGTCGGACAAATGAAGTTTTTCTAACGAAAACTTCCCAGTATGATCCCGGAGTCTGGAATTGTGCCCGGTATATGGCAATAGGCTCGTCCCCCTATTACATGGGACCTAAGATCGTCGGCGAAAAGTGGGTGTACTCAGTACACCTCTGCCACCCCCGCTTGGAGAATATAGGCGTGTCGGTGTATGAAAATCCTCAGTAGCAGTATGAAATTGTGCCCGGAGTAATGGCAATAGGTTCAACCTCATTATATTAGGACCTAAGATCGTCGTTAGTAAATTTTTCATAGGTGCTGCCTGAATACCAGCGCTGCGCCATATTTTTTTATGGTGCAGCAACATGCTGAGGCGGCAGCCTGTTTAGCCCCACACAATCTCTGACATACTACGTCAATACTATGCAGAACTGTATTTTGTTATCATAACCCTTTGTTGATATGCATGTGTGTGTGTGTGGTTAAATAAATGATTTTCTTTCTTTCTTTCTTTTTCTATATATGGGTGTACACAATACACCTCTGCCAACACCGCTTGGGGAATAAAGACGTGACATGTGGATATTTATTTTTTTATCCCGACTATCCACTTATAACCATTACCAGCGGGCGTGTATTAGACGAACCAAGAGAGCGGTGGGAGCGTGAGAGGTCTGATGAACCTTTTATTAAAGGGCTCTCTCGCTTCCACGGCTATAGAAATCTATCTATATCATCACGCCAGATCCTTTGCGGGGTAGGCAGAGAGTACAGAGTTCCAACAGGTTCTTTCCTTACATGCCTCTCTGGCTTCCTCAACTCTCATAGTTCGTATCATACACGCTCGCCGGTTACGGAGGCTCTTGACTATAGAGATATTTCCTTAAAGACCTCTCTTACTTCCACTGCTACAGATATCTTTCGTCACAGATCTCTCTCGCTTTCACTGCTACAGATATCTTTCCTCACAGACCTCTCTTGCTTCCACTACTATAGATATCTTTCCTCGCAGACCTCTCTCGCTTCCACTGCTACAGATATCTTTCCTCACATACCTCTCTCCCTTCCACTGCTACAGATATCTTTCCTTACAGAACTCTCTCGCTTCCACTGCTACAGATATCTTTCCTCACATACCTCTCTCGCTTCCACTACTACAGATATCTTCCCCACAGACCTCTCTCACTTCCACTGCTACAGATATCTTTCCTCACAGATCTCTCTCGCTTTCACTGCTACAGATATCTTTCCTCACAGATCTCTCTCGCTTCCACTGCTATAGATATCTTTCCTCGCAGACCTCTCTCGCTTCGACTGCTACAGATATCTTTCCTCACATACCTCTCTCCCTTCCACTGCCACAGATATCTTTCCTCACAGACCTCTCTCGCTTTCACTGCTACAGATATCTTTCCTCACATACCTCCCTCGCTTCCACTGCTACAGATATCTTTCCTCACAGAACTCTCTCGCTTCCACTGCTACAGATATATTTCTTCACACACCTCTCTCGCTTCCACTGCTACAGATATATTTCTTCACACACCTCTCTCGCTTCCACTGCTACAGATATATTTCTCCACACACCTCTCTCGCTTCCACTGCTACAGATATCTTTCCTCACAGACCTCTCTCGCATCCACTGCTACAGATATCTTTCCACACAGACCTCACGCTTAAACTGCTACAGATATCTTTCCTCACAGACCGCTCTCGCTTCCACTGCTACAGGTATATCTTTCCTCACAGACCTCTCTCGCTTCCACTGCTATAGATATCTTTCCTCGCAAACCTCTCTCGCTTCTACTGCTACAGATATCTTTCACACATACCTCTCTCCCTTCCACTGCTACAGATATCTTTCCTTACAGACCTCTCTCGCTTCCACTGCTACAGATATCTTTCCTCACATACCTCTCTCGCTTCCACTACTACAGATATCTTTCCTCACAGACCTCTCTCACTTCCACTGCTACAGATATCTTTCCTCACAGATCTCTCTCGCTTTCACTGCTACTGATATCTTTCCTCACAGACCTCTCTCGCTTCCACTGCTATAGATATCTTTCCTCGCAGACCTCTCTCGCTTCCACTGCTAAAGATATCTTTCCTCACAGACCTCTCTCGCTTCCACTGCTAAAGATATCTTTCCTCACATACATCTCTCCCTTCCACTGCTACAGATATCATTCCTCACAGACCTCTCTCGCTTCCACTGCTACAGATATCTTTCCTCACATACCTCTCTCGCTTCCACTGCTATAGATATCTTTCCTCGCAGACCTCTCTCGCTTCCACTGCTACAGATATCTATCCTCACATACCTCTCTCCCTTCCACTGCTTCAAATATCTTTCCTCACAGACCTCTCTCGCTTCCACTGCTACATATATCTTTCCTCACAGACCTCTCTCGCTTCCACTGCTACAGATATCTTTCCTCACAGACCTCTCTCGTTTCCACTGCTACAGATATATTTCTTCACACACCTCTCTCGCTTCCATTGCTACAGATATCTTTCCTCATAGATCTCTCTTGTTTCCATTGCTACAGATATCTTTCCTCACAGACCTCTCTCGCATCCACTGCTACAGATATCTTTCCTCACAGACCGCTCTCGCTTCGACTGCTACAGGTATATCTTTTCTCATAGATCCCTCTCGCTTCCACTGCTACAGATATATTTCCTTATAGATTCCTCTCGCTTCCACTGCTACAGATATCTTTCCTTATAGATCCCTCTCGCTTCCACTGCTACAGATATCTTTCCTCACAGACCTCTCGCTTCCACTGCTAGAGATATCTTTCCTCACAGACCTCTCGCTTCCACTGCTACAGATATCTTTCCTCACAGACCTTTCTCGCTTCCACTGCTTTAGAGATCTTTCCTCATAAACCTCTCTGGCTTCCACCACTCTCAAAGTTCGTCTCATACATTTTGTATCTGTTGGAACTATGTACTCCCTGCCCAGCCCACATCGGATCTGCATGATGAAAGCAATAAATAGACTATCTACTTACACGTTTGGCAGGGTCCAATCTCAGCCCATCACATCGATCTGGATTAGGGTCGTTGGAATCCAAATACGGGCTACGGCTCTTGGGCCTACTTTTTGGCCTAAGTCCATATTGCTCGAGGTAAGGTCCGAGGATGTCCGTGTACTTGTGGAGTAGCGCCAGAAAACCAATGAAGAAAGCAGAGGCTCCAAAGACCAGGCGGGCGATGTTAAACCCGAAGGGGCCAGAACCGTCCCCATTGAAGCCAAACCCTGGAATAAGTGTTAGGAAATTATAGGTTATTATTGGGCGTCCGAGAACCGAGCTGGTAGGCGGAAAATAATTCGCTTTATCGTTGTTCCTAGACGTCACCACCCTCAACATCAACGCAAGGAAGATATTATCATGTGGCAGCATTGTAAAACAGGATTCCCGTGTTATAACAGCCGACCGACGATGCGAATCTATAATATCCATACTCGTAGCACAGATATTCTTCCTATCGATTTCCTTGGCCAAGGTCACCCAAAACTTATCTTGTTGGAAAAAGATATTCTATTTAACGGTTACGGGGCCTCTTACTGTACTCCTAGCGGACTTCCGCGCAACGTAAAAAGCACCTAGACACATATTGGCATTGTGCCCGGTATACCTAATGGCAATGGGCTCGTCCCCTATTACATTTGGCCTTAATTTTGTCGGCGAAAAGAGTACACAGTATACCTCTGCCACCCTTCCCTTGGGGAATACAGTAATTTTAACATTGTGTCCTTTTAATATTAGGCCCAACTTCTATAGTCTTTTTCACGGGACATGGGTACGGTGACGTTTCATCATTCACGCATTCAGTCCATTTCACGCATTTTTTTTGGAATATTTAAAATAGGAAATTGCACGAAAAATTTAGCAATTTGTTAGACGCTTTTTCTGACGAATCACTTGATTCGTAAATAAATAATGAAATTTTGTGTTCTTTTTCTTTTTGTTTATAAATTATGGTTATTAAAATGGATTCGTTATCCATTACAAATTATCTCGATACACTTTTTTTAATCGATTCTATGTCATTCATATCATTACCATATTTCTAATCCCAAACGTCACCCTACCCATGTCTTGTGAAGAAGAATATACTAGGGCAAGTTGCTAATAGGACGATTTGCTAGTAGGCCGTTTTACTGTTAGGACGTCTTAAAAAAGGTAGTTTTTCTAAGTAATTTTTTTTAAAGGGCAACCAACTTTTATGTGCGCAAAAGTAAGATACCTAAATTAACTGAAAAGCCAGAAATAAATATTTGAACGGCACCGACTACATTCGTATTGTTTGTCATTATGAAGTTCCCTGATGTATGGTTAGAATCCAATTCCAATAAAATTCAAATAGAACCATCTTGGAGCTATGCCAAATCAAATGCAAAAAGAATAATCAAAATCTGTCCACAATTGACGAAGATATCGGTGAACTTACGTAAAAAAAAAAGTCGACCATAGAACCTTTGCCTTTTGGAAGTGGGTTAAAAAACTGTACTGTTTGCCGTTTGCTTCATTCCAGCGCTTCATTAACGCACGTTGAAAATGCGCTCGTGTGACCGAGGGTACTATTCAAATTTACTAACCGGACCCGCTCCACCTGCCAGAGCCACCTCTTCCCCCGCCGGAGCCCCCGCCGGAGCCCCCGCCAGAGCCCCCGCCGGAGCCCCCGCCGGTGCCCCCGCCGGGGCCCCCGCCAGAGCCCCCGCCGGAGCCCCCACCGGAGCCCCCGCGTCCCCCACCAGTGGCACCGCGTCCACCCTGCATTTGCTCTCTCCTTCGACTTTCTAATTCTTCTGCACTAAAGTATAAAATATCCACATGGACATAAACATTTAGGACATAATTAAAGTTATTTCCAATTCCGAAAAAGACGAGAATAGCTTTTAGGGGTTGTGGAGGAATGGACAAAACTCAAATATAACATTGTAACATAACATATTATCCAGGACTAAGTCACATTTTTTGAAGACAGACCCCTTTTTTTCAGATTTCCGGGACCAGATAATTATAGCAACACGTATGGTTCCTCAAACCTCAACAAGAGTCAAAATTCAATGTTTTATCAAAACTGATTTCAGGACGGTGTGTAAACTCCTAGGCAGATCCGCATACTTATTGTTATAGTTATTTTAATATGAGCTATGTCTCACAGTGGACCTGTTTTGGCGGATGATGACGCAGGCAGTACCAATAATCTATTTGATGAATAAATACAGGGAATACCTAAGTTTTAACACAGGCTGTTAGTGTTTAGGTTGCATTTACATAGGTAGGTATAACAATCTTTATTCTACTGAAACTATAGTCAAATGCTACCAATAAATAAAACAAAAAATGATAAAAATTAAAGCTATAACTATTCTCTACACGATTCACTCAACTAGGTACCCTCTAGTTTTCGTAATATTCCCTAATATAAAAGCGTTTCCGTTTAAACATTTATTTTAGCGCTTTTCTCTCATCGTCCTTTGCAAAATATTGTTATGCGATGCTTCGGACTGTTGCCTTGCTCGGTGATCTGGGAATAAAAAAAAACGAATATGTACCACCACTTTTTATTTTTAAAAGTCGCGTTCTCTATAACTTAAAACGGGCATTTTTTTCGAATGAAACGACACATGGTACGTATTTACATACTAAGTACCTAATAATATAGATAAAAGTTTAAGTGATTCTGAGAAGCTTATGATAAAAATAGATAACATTCATCTAATTTCTCAACATCTGCATTAAAGATAATTCATGTACCCAATAAATAAACACCTATCCGTTTAAGCAGGTCACTAGAGAGTGAATCCTCAACAAAATATGATAGAAATACGTAAACACTCAGGAAGTGTATCTACTACCCAAGCTACATTACTTTTCAAGAAGCAGATTTGTTACCTATCAAAATAAATACACTTGACTTACCAATCACACATTGTAAAGAAGAATTAGGTTTTTTTTAAAATCTCATTTTGAAGTGTTTGGTTGAGGCATTTAATAATATACTATATTTAACAAATAACTCTTTATTTTAGGTGATAGCAATTTCTATGCTTTTCCATTTTATTCATCTGACACTGTCATCTTGCTGTGACAAGGACGTGATCATTTATTATTTTTTCTTTCTTCGACCGCAAAGTTCTATGTATTTTCTTTATGTAACTGACACTGTAAAGAAGTAAGACTTTCTTGAGATGCAATTCGCTTACAAAACAATTTATAAATACAATTAGCGTTAAACGTAGTTAAATATCATTATTTTTCTACCAACTGCAATCAATTGAAGAAAAAATCATAAAGTCTCTTCTATTGCACGCCACTGACCTATTATAAAAGACCTATTAGAAGAAACACTTTGTCCGACCTAGAATTCTAACCCAAGAGCTCGTGATCACCGGCTGCACCATGAGCGACCAACAACACAAACAACATTTTATAATAATAAGCCCTGTTAAGAAACTGTCCCACCGTTGGGCACGGGCCGCCTCTCAAACTGAGAGGGTTTAGGCCATAGTCGACCACGCTGGCCCAGTTCAGGTTGGTTGAACTTCACACACTTTCGAGAAACTCTTACGCATGCAGGTTTCCTCACGATGTTTTCCTTCACCGTTAAAGCAAGTGATAGTTAATTTTTAATACGCACATGCTTTTGAGAAGACAGAGGTGCGTGCCTGGGTTTAAACCCGAGACCTCTGACTTTGCAGTCCAAACGACATTTAATAATAATAATAATTGTTTATTTCTGAATTAAGATACATATTTCCTAAATTAGTAAATACCAAAAACGTTACAAAACCTTAAAAGTTTTAACCAGGGGTTCCCAAAATAGGATCAGCCTGTATTTTGGGATACCGATTACAATTAAAAGAAATAAGAGTTAAAAAATAAACGTAATAAAAGAGGACGGAATCATTAAAAATGTAAGAAAAATACATGTTGAAAGAACACAGCTCAGTATTAGCTACCTACCACGAGTAAACATAAATGACCATAATAATATAACATGTCTATTATAAAAATTCACACAATTTATCCTTATTCATGCGAGTTTGTGTGGATGGACGTATGGATGTTTGTGATTCTCACGTGAAACTTCTGAACGGACTTTGATGAAATTAGACAAATATAAATATATTACAAAATAAACGCGTGCGCAGCCGCGGGTAACGACCATTGAGTTATTATATATTCTGTACTAAAAAAGACTTAACTGTCGGTTGCCACACAGATTTAAAGTGGGATCCACACCTGCCTTTTCTAAATTTGATAGGGCATTCTATTTAGGAAGCGTTCCCTCTGTCACTCTATCTAACTTCGGGATTAAGGCCCTACCGCGATCGACCACTTACACACCAGAAAAGTGACAATGATGCAGTAACTTTACAAATGAGGGACTGCTATAATGAGCGCGTGCTCGGGAGTAAACGACGTATGAATAAAACAATATAATATCATTTTCTAAAAAAACTACACTTTGAAATAGAAAACTGCATTACAAGAACTTTATTACAATTATTTTCTATGTTTTTAAGTGAATTCTATTGATTAGTTCTAAAGCATTTCGCATTGGAAACAGAAAATGTAAAAAATAGAGATGGCTATACATTTTTTTCCATCGAGAAAATTTGGTTTAATCGTGTATTCCTTTTATCAGATTCTAAAATATATAATATTTCAGAAATAATATTTCTTAATATTAAATATCTAATCCATATACTACTTAAGGTACATGGAGTACAAAAACACGTTTCTATCGCTGTGGCCCCTTGAGAGAAGTACAATAGGATGTGTGATTTCTAATAATAAGGACATTGTTCTGCGCCCATACATGATTTGCCCCAGAACCAACAGTAATGAAAAAATACTTGTATGATTTCAAATCACCCATAAATTCGCGTAACGCATTTATTATTAAACCGACAAGCGTGGGAATCGCAATATTGCACAAAAAGTATTAGGCTTTGAGGTTATAATTTAGTAGCCATTAATGCATATGAGGTCATATTGTGTAGTCGTAGTCAGTAGTAGTGGATTTAAAGATTAATTATATTTTTATAGATACTTATCGACACACTATGGAACTATCTCTATAAGTAATTAGTTTAACAAGACAATTAATCTAGATAGCTAATAGGTACGTACGCCTTCTACTTTTTACAGTGTCAATTCGATATAAGTACTTAGAATACTTCGAAATATTCGTTGTGGATTGCAAATTGTGAATTAGATACGGATATTAGTCGTAATTTGAATAAAATAGATGGTGTGG
Source organism: Phalera bucephala (assembly GCA_905147815.2). Classification (NCBI taxonomy): domain Eukaryota; kingdom Metazoa; phylum Arthropoda; class Insecta; order Lepidoptera; family Notodontidae; genus Phalera; species Phalera bucephala. Next base: position 5,104,796 of record LR990616.1, read on the forward strand.
GTCAAATGTTTGTTGGTTTTGAGGCAATTTCCGACAATGTTCTTTGGGACGTATGTCCTACACATTGTCCGATTTAGGTGTTAGGATAGAAAGATCTAGATCGGCTTAAACGACAGCCACCGAGTCAATAATCTTACCTTACTCTTGTCTCCTTTCTTGCAGCTGCAGTGGTAAGGCGCGCAAAGCTGTTGATTTGTCTTATTATTATTTTGCACACAGACCCCGCCAACAAAAAACATTTTGTACAGCAGCGTCAGGATTCCGGCGCCCACAACTACACCCGCCACAATAGGCACCCAGTCTTTACTATTTCGGTCACCCATCACAAAGCCCAGTTACAGCAAACTCCACTTTAAATTTCACATTTTTTTAAAAACTACGTTTTGACATATTTTGATAATTTTTCGACTGACATTTGAAAGAAGGATAGCCAGAGGACAGTCCAGCCTTAACCAAAGAAGTTTGAAACAAGCCTTAACCGATAAATTTCCGTGGAGCCTACGTCAAAATGACAATCCATAATACTCGTAGGTGTTATGGGAGCAAAAGTTTTTGTTTTTTGCCGTAATGGCGACAAGAAGCCAATTTTTATAATTTACTGTTATACTCTATTACTACTTGACATTGGCGAAATACACTGTTAAAGTGTGCGGCCATTATTTAAAATAAGAAGAAGAAGTAGGTATTATGAATAAAAAGAAGTACGAACCATGAGAGTGGAGGAAGCCAAAGAGGTATGTAAAAAAAAGAACCTGTTGGAACACTGTACTCTCTGCCTACCCCGCAAGGAATCTGGCGAGATGATATAGATAGATAGAAGTACGAACCATATAGGAACATCATCATCATCATCAGTCCGTATCAGTCCACTGCTGGACATAGGCCTCTCCCAAGACATGCCATTGAGCCCGATCTTCGGCTCTTCTCCTCCAACCGCTGCCAGCCACCCTCCGTATATCGTCGCTCCATTTAGCTGCAGGGCGTCCGACACTACGTTTGCCGAGCCACAGTCTCCACTCGAGAACACGTCTACCCTAGCGGTTATCGGTCCTTCGGCAAATATGGCCACCCCACTGCCACTTCAGCGTGCTGATCCTGTGAGCAATGTCGATGACCTTGGTTCTCTGTCGGATCACCTCATTACGGATTCGATCTTTTAGAGAAACTCCGAGCATAGCCGGCTTAGCAACTTTCATTTGGTGGACCAGTCTCACCGATAGGACGCACTGATCAAAGACTTTTGTCTTCAAACTTTGAGGTATTGGCGACGAGAAGTTTCCCAAACGCTGCCCAGCCCAGCTGTATCCTCCTGCGGACCTCTCTCTCAAAGTTGTTTCTACCTAATTGTAGTATTTGTCCGAGGTAGATGTATTCTCGAACAACTTCGAGAGTAGTTCCATTTACAACTACTGGCTCCGGAATAACATGTTCATTGAACATAATCTTGGTTTTATCTATTCATTCATCCGGAGGCCAAAGCGTTGGGAAGAATCAGCTAGGCCGCTCAGCATCTGTTGTTCCTGCAACGTCTCCGCCATAATGACGATATCATCCGCGAATCTTAGGTGCGAGATGTACTCACCGTTAATGTTAATGCCGCGTCCTTTCCAGTCCAGCGTCTTAAACATATCCTCCAGTGCAGTCGTAAACAATTTAGGTGAGATTACATCGCCTTGTCTCACTCCTTGATGCAGGGGGATATGCTTAGTCCGCCAGTTTTGTACTCGGACGGTCATTGTTGCAGCGTCATACAGGTATCTCAGCACTTGAATGTATCGCCAGTCGACCTGGCAACGTTGCAGGGATTCGAGAACAGACCAGGTTTCGATGGAGTCAAAGGCTTTCTCGTAGGCCACGAATGCCATGCACAGGGGCTGATTAGACTGTGTGAATGTGGTCTATGGTGCCATATCCTGTCCTGAAACCAGCCTGTTCCGTTGGTTGAAACTCGTCAAGTCTTCCCGCCAGGGGATTTGTGATGACTCTAGAAAACAACTTGTAGACATTGCTTAGGAGGGAAATCGGTCGATAGTTTTTCAGAAGGGTCGTCTCCCTTCTTGAAAAAAAAAATGTAGGAACATAGATTTTTGAATTGGTTACCTAAATGGTACCAAGTGTCCACAAAAAGTGTACAGCCGAACTGGGTTTATAATCCCTCTATGCTTTAAGTCCTATCTCTGTGATATAGGACGATTCGATTAAACAACTTTAAAAGAAAAGACAGATTTGATTTGCATTTTTTATTAAATTTTCTGCCTTATACCTAGTCAACTAACTTCTTTAAATCTTAATAATATTTACATGAATACAGATTTCTAACAAATGTAAGATACAAAAAATATATGTACCAACAAATATTTTTCATAAAATCTTTTAATAATATATACTCATATAATCAGCCTATACTGCCCACTGCTGGACAAAGGCCTTCTCTCACAAATCGGGATGAGAGGGATTAGGTCGCGTGGTGGAGTATTCCACCACGCGGACCCAGTGCGAATTGATGGAGGCAGGTTTGTGGCCACCTGCTGTTGGAACTTATCAAGCCGCCTTTAAGGCTTCCAACTCGGCTTAAGGACTACCACATTAAGTGGTAGCCGGGACCAATGGCTTAACGTGTTTTCCGAAGCACGGAGACGCTTGAATATGAAAATGCCACAAACGGTCACCCATCTCGGGCCGACCGGGTCGAACGCTGCTTAACCTTGGTAATGGATAAGAACACCGCGGTCGCACAGCGCTACGAGCAAATCTTTTAAGATTAAGATATATTAATATACTTTTTAACAAAAATAATTATATTATTAAATATGTAGACTAATTATTAGTCGTGTAAAGTATAATTATTATTTACGATTTTGTTAAATTAAGCGATTAGCGATATATGAAATAATTCTATAGAAAAAAAGTACATTTTGCCAAAAAAGATTTAAATGACAACACCAGTTATAGTATATATGGAAATTCATGTAGTACATACAAATGCGAGTTTATTAGTCAAAAATAAGCGCGGGTGAAACCACATTTGTGCATTACCAATTATATATGCAAAAACCTAATATTGTAATCAGCAAACTCCTGAGGCGTTAACAAATATTTCGCCACCAATTTATAATCTGCGGGTCTTTCCAGTACTTGCATTAAAGGCACCAATTTCGCCGCGTAGTCGTCTAAAACTCTTCTATTAACAGTACCGATAAGGTTATTGGATTTGTTCCAAAAGTAAGGTATTTTCCCATCTACAAGGGCTGCATAAAGCTTTTGAACCATAAGCTTAAAAAGAGTAGCAGGATTATTCCTCATCCAGAAAGATTCGTCGTTCCTCTCAACTATTTCCCAAAAGAATAATGTCTTGACGTAGTAGCTCGCTATGTTTTTCATTCCCTGAGAGTCTCTCAGCTTCTTCATCTGTAAAATACATATTCTTAGATAGATAGATCATAACAACCTCGTTGGTCTACTGGTGCATCACATAGTCCTGTCTGTCCTGTAGTATTTCTTTCAAAAAAACTCAATAGCATTCCAGAGCCGGTCATCGTGGCGATCTTTGAATTGGACCTTACAGTGGACGTCTTTCGGCTAAGGATGATGATGATCAAAGTTGAGCAAAAAATAATTGTGAAAACATTAAATTGTAATTTAAATATTTCGGATATAATCACGGTTTATTTTTTGGATTTTAAGTTCCCGACGTTTCGAGTGCTCTACAGCACCCATATTCACGGGAGAGAGGGACTGAGGTGTTTGACGATGGTTAATCCGGAGAAACTTAGGGGGATTAATTTAAATGAAATTTCAATTGATTGATCTTATGATTAAAAATTGAATAATGTCCAACACTGATGATGATGAATCCGGATTATAGAATTGTGCCCGAAAATAGGTTTATATTGCATTGTGTGTTACATATTCTACCTACACATCCGCCAGCCCGTTTGGGGAATAAAGAGGTGACTGTTTATATTTGTTTTTACCCATTGAGAGAGATCCAAACCGATTTCGGTCAAAACGACTGCATCAACTCCATTATTGTTGACGACCGTGCGCTCGCATGTGGCTTATGTAGCCAATCGTCTTGGTAAAGATCCTCGTACATTGCAGGCATGCGAACACACCGTTAATATAAGAATAATTAATGGCCACGGGTGGTCGGGCTTTCATTTGACCACGCTTATTACCCTTTACCTCCGCACTAAACACACTCCACGGTTATGACTAAAAACAGACATGAGTTGTAACGGACTTACCAGTCGGATCGCCTGCCGTAGGTTATAAGAATTATGCATAAGCTGCCTCTCTTGATTATGAAGAGCCAAACGCCAGGACCGCATCTGGTCTTGTTGTATCGGAGACGCTTTGTTGGGCTTACCCACCACCATCCAATAACCTTTTCTGCAATGCATGGGTATATCACGGTAACTCTTCCCTATTGGCCAACGATCTTCGGGGAGCTTCAGAGCTGGTACCAAATCAACGTCCATCTGGAAGTTTCTAGACCTATTCCGGATAAAAAGTGTCATAGCCGGACCAGACTCTGACTTGTCAATGACGTAAGGGACCCCATCGACATAGTACAGAGGCTTGGAGTCGAAGTTAACCTCACACAAGTTTAAGGCTCTATTCACAACACTTTTGAACCAGTTCGAGAAATTTGAACGCAGCAGATAATTGCAGTCGTCTTTCCATTCGTACGCAGCTTTGTTCACTTGCCATTCTGCTCCATCTCTCATTGGGAGTCGTTGAAATTGTACGCCCATCTTAAGTTGGACGAATCCTGCGGATTTTGGCTCTATAATGATGTCACTGCCAACTGGATTCAGAAGGTCAACCTTGATGTTTAAAGGAAGGCCTATTACTATGTCCATATCAAATTCGTCGGGTTTTTTGATTCGTAAATTGTCGTAATGGCTACCAGCGAATTGTACCTGAGAAAGATGACGATAGGTATAATCAATTACCCACTGTAATTTTGTTTTAATCTATGAGAGTAACTAATGGGAAAACAAAGCTGTATCTACAAATGTACTGAACTGGTTTTATCTAACAGTTACAGTGGTTATTGCGTGATGATTAAACAAACAAAACTATATAAATATATTAAAGAATGCGGAGGGAGATTCCGTTTTTGGTTATTTTTTTCATCCTGGTTTCTTTTTAAAAAAAATATCAATAATGTTCAGGCAAAATACCTACAGTATTAGAAGTCTTAAATACCAACCGTACTAGAGAATTTCCTGTAATATGGATCCACTTCCTTCATCTTTTTATGTAGGTGTTGGAATATTTTGTCGAAGACTCTATAGTGTAATGCAAAGTCATTATCCTTTAATTGTATGTACCTCACGTACATATCTGATAGTAAGGAGTTCAGGTTGGTTATCACTGGATAATCTGATACATCACTTGACTGATATCTTACAGCAGATCGCGAAGAACTGTCCCCACTGTAATAGAAAACATTTAGTGCAATATAAACTTTTAAAATTCAATTCCAATTTTCAAGTAAATTCATTTATTTTGTATAAGCCCTGCGGAGGCGCTTACAAATAGTCAATTTACTTTTTTTTTTATCTAATTTAACTATTAATCTACCACAGGATCGGAACGCGGCCTCCACTGAGAAGATCCGGCGAAGGAACTTAGCGGGCGTCTTTTTTATTTACTTCTCTTTCCCTTTTTTCTTTTAGGTTACAATTAAATAGTTTACGATCTAGCTCCAGTGTGATGCCTTACGATCGAGATATGCATCAAATTGTTTATCTGTAAAGAGTATCTAAAGGATTAGATGGGCCAGTCCGCATAAGCAGCACCCGTTCACGAGTATGACTACTGGAACAGCCATCCCTCCCCACGACCATATTGGAGGGAAGGGAGTGACCAGCGCCAGACAGCCACCGCAAGCAGACATTATAGTCAGCATGTGTAATATATTCTGTTTCCCTTGTTTAACTGTATATATCCGTATGTATATCTTGAGCTAACTTTTTTCCCAATACATGAAGGGAATAAAGGCCATAGAAGACCCCCTGATTTAATACAGCGATACCGAGATATAGGTCCGATCGATACCGAGGCAGATACTACGTCATATAAGAAATAAGGAGATACGCAGGAAAACTCAAACCACTGACGCCATAACCCTCAGAAAAGCACATCTCTTATAGAACTGGCTAATTGCCATTGGGGTAGAAAGGTTTTCGAGTGGCGAGCACATACCGGCAGATGCGCAGTGGGCATGCCAACAAAGAGGACCGATAACCTGTTGAAGCCTGAAGGTTGTAGGTTAAACCTAGATGCGAACAGCACAAAACCGGTCGTCATGACGATATTTGGTGGAGGCTCTCCTGGTTGATGATGACGATGATAATAATAATTATATTTTTTACTTTGACTGCCTCGTTGGTCTCGTGGAAAATAATTCTCATTGCAATCATGAGGTCCTGGGTTCAAATCCTAGTTAGGAAAAATGTAAAATTTACAGTATCAGTCTGGTGTCTAGAATTGTGCTCAATAATTGGCAATAGGCTCGCCTCCTATTACATGGGACCCAACATCGTCGGCGAAAAGTGGGTGTACACAGTACACCTCTGTCACCGCTTGGGGAATATAAGCGTAGCATATCTTACACCAGGTGCAACAAAGTCATAAGTAACAAATGACGTTTATGTTCAGGAGATTGATTTAAAGTTGTCGTTTTATTTAAGTGTAATGTATTTATTGTCCTATTATAAATCAATGATCAAAATATTAATTATATTCTATATTTTAAAATTAAGGTTGTTTCAGAAATAAAAATGTTAAGTGGCATATTTTTATTGTTTTTAATCACGATACCTACATTTCTGACGTTGTTGCGCAGAAAGCTAAATTAAAAGCAGAACTTTGCTGTGCAATAACGTCATAAAGGCTGAACTAAACAAAAAATCCAACTCTTAATTTATAAAATAGCACTTACACTTAAGGTTTTCAGTGGGTAACAATAATCAACATTATTATTAAAATAAATGGCATATTTTCTTATATTTACGTACCCGTAATCAGACTTTAATAAGGAACTAATACGCCAGATATAAAATTTGTAGAAAAAACTAACTGCACTAGTTTATAACAATTCTAGCATTCTTAATGTTTTTGCTGTTGTACTTAGTACCTAATTATTCTTGTATTTAATAGTCACAGTAATCATAACAAAAAATCTTAAAAATCAGAATTATCAAACTAAAGCTGCTTATAAAAATGTTCATGATAGCGGGGCACAATATTTTGAACCAATTCTAACAGATCTTGTTTTTTTTTTATATCACTTATCGGTATATTACACGTATAAGCAGGCATTAAGTTATTTCCTCTTTCATGATAACGGGGCACAAAATTTTGAACCAATTCTAACAGATCTTGTTTTTTTTTTCTATCACTTATCGGTATATTATACGTATAAGGAGGCATTAAGTTATTTCCTCTATATTTATATCGTTTCTTGGTCGGGTTGTATTTTACCGCAATGTCCTGGGTTGTTGCAAGATGAGAGCGTGAGGAGAATGTATGAAGACAGAGCCCGGGACAAGCTTTTGACAGCAGGTTGTTCAGACTCAAATGTAGATGAATGATGGAATAGCCTGAAGAGAGTTTGGTAGAATCCGCGAAATAAGTATGTGGTTGCTCAAAGAAGCATAGTACAGCAAAAGGTGATGCACAAAGATGCAAAATGAAGTACACAGCTCCGTAGAAAGTAAGAAGAAAGCGTGGCAGGACTATGTTTCTTCTTTGAACCTTTGAACCGGCAATGCAAGAATGCCACCAAAACTTTAGTGAAAGAAAAGCGTGAAAGGGCCAGCGCGATTGAGCTTCGAGAACAACACAACTCTTTTGGAGCAAGGTAAGAAAGGCTTGAGATGATTTGTTAGGCTCCAGAATGGAAAGGATAAAATCTAAAGATGGTGACATTCTTGCAGACACACAAGCTGTGCTAAGCCGGTGAAGTGAATATTTTGGAGAAATGTATGGAGATGCCCCGGATACTGGTGCCACAGACGAGCCCAGAGGCGAGTTTGCGGCACCAGAATCAACAGAGGACATCACTACGGAAGAAGTTGAACGGGTGATAGGAAATATGAAAAATGGTAAAGCTGCGGGAGTAGACATGATATCTGCCGAGATTATCAAATATGTTGGGACTTGCGTCCGCGACGCCTTCCGGGTCCTTGCAAACCTCTGCTGGAGGACCCGTAGAGTCCCTACAGATTGGCGCCGCGAAGTCATAGTACCCTTGTATAAGGCCAAGGGTTCACAATATGACTGCGTCAATTACAGAGCCATCAGTTTGATCAGCTTGGCAGCCAAGGTAAAATTATTCAAAAGATCTCGAGATAGAATTATTTCTTAGGAAATACAACGTCCATTTATTCTGTGTTACTGAACATTGGCTGAAATCTCATGAAATAATCAAATATCAAAGTCAGTACACAGTGTTGAGTGCGTTCACAAGAAAAACAGCCATACGCGGAGGGTCTCTAATATTAGTCGCCAACGACATCAAGTGTAAAGAGCGCAAGGACATTATGGGTCTTTCTATTGAACGCATTGTTGAGATATCTTGTGTCGAACTGGATAGTTATGTTGTAGCATGCGTTTACCGACCGCCCTCAGGTGATTTTAATACATTTGAAAACGTTATGGAAGAGGTGTTAAAAAAAATATCTGGTATTAAAAAGCAAAGCATTATATGTGGTGACTTCAATGTCAATCTAATCGAAAAGTCATCCATTAGCTGTAGACTAATTACTCTTTTTAAATCTTTTAATCTAGTATGCTTGTTTAATGAACCGACTAGAATCACTGCTACGTCTGCTACCTGTTTAGATAATGTGTTTTGCGACTGTGAAGTGTTTGATAAATTAATTATAAACGCTTTGCCCTCAGATCATAGTGGTTTGTTGGTGTCAGTACCCAGCCACCTTATACCTAAGTTATGTAAAGTTACTTGTAGGCCGATATCAGATCGACGTATAAACTGTTTTAGGGATAAAGTTTACAATCGCATATCTAATATGGATTGGTTACATAATGATCCCAATTACCTATATCAAAACCTTTTTGATACCATGAAATCAGAATTCGATAATATATTTAAAATAAAATCATTTTCAACGGCCAAGAAAGCAAAGTTTAGTGATTGGGCTACTGTAGGAATTCATAAAAGTAGAGCTAAGATGTATGAACTGTATGATACGAAAACATATAATCAAAACCCAGCTTTCTTGGAATATGTTAAAAACTACTCGAAGACTTTTAGGAAGGTGTGTACTGCAGCAAAGTCTTTATATTATAGCAATATGATCAAAAGGTCATCAAATAAGATCAAAACCACATGGGGTATAATTAACAGTGTATCTGGGAGAACTCAACCACGCGATGATCATATTGAACTTGTAATTAATGATAACATCTTAACAGATGATTTCGATATTGCGCAGGCTTTTAATAAATTTTTTAGTGAAATTCCAGTTCATACTACTGGCTCTTTGAACTCCTCTTCCCGAAAAGCTGAACTAATATTAAAAAGCAGTGTAAAAGAATGCAATGTCTTGTTTGAATTTAAATATGTGACCCCGACAGACATAATCTTAACCTTTAAGTCGTTAAACATTAAAAACACTGTCGACTTCTGGGGTATATCATTAAAAATACTAGATAGCATAGTAATGGCTATAGCACCTGCGCTGGCGACGATATTTAATAAATGTGTAGAGAAGGGTAGGTTCCCCGACTTAATGAAACTTAGTAAAGTTGTACCGATTTTTAAATCAGGGATAAAAAACGAGCCTTCCAATTTTAGACCGATTTCCATCTTGCCGGCCTTGAGTAAAATTTATGAAAAGATCCTACTCAATCAATTGCTTAACCACTTTAATGAGAATAAGCTGTTACACGGTGATCAATATGGTTTTACTAAGGGACGTTCAACCACAGACGCGCAAGTAGGTCTGCTTCAGCAAATTTACGGTGCCTGGGAGGCATCGCAGAATGCAATTGGTGTATTCTGTGATCTCTCTAAGGCATTCGACTGTGTTGAGCATGCAACCCTTATTAAAAAGCTAAGGCATTACGGTATTAAAAACACTGCCCTTAATTTATTAGCTTCATACTTAGGTGAAAGGTCTCAATGTGTTGAGATTAACGGGGTCAAGTCTCAGGAAGTTAATATTTCAATTGGTGTTCCACAGGGCTCCATCTTAGGACCCTTTCTCTTTTTAGTATATATTAATGACCTGCCGAACTTTGTCCGTGATGTCTGTGACATTGTACTATTCGCAGATGATACCTCATTGATCTTCAAAGTTGACAGAGCTAAGCTTAATTTTGACGATGTGAATGGTGCTCTTTCACGGATATCAAATTGGTTCGAAATAAACAATCTATTGCTTAATTCACTCAAGACAAAGTGTATTAAATTTACTATGCCCAATGTAAAAGTTAATGCTACGAATATTCTTATTAATGGCACAAAGCTGGACCTCGTGAACTCCACTGTCTTTCTAGGCATTACCCTAGACTCCAAACTCCAATGGGGGGCCCATATCTCATCGCTTGCGGGTAAACTTAGCTCCGCTGCTTATGCAGTGTGGAAAGTACGGCAACTTACGGATGTGGATACAGCACGTCTAGTTTATTTTAGTTACTTCCATAGCATTATGTCTTATGGTATCCTACTGTGGGGTAACGCTGCTGACGTGGAAAATGTATTCATACTGCAAAAAAGAGCTATCCGTGCCATTTATAATCTTGGACCTAGGGCTTCCCTCAGAGAACTTTTTAAAGAGATCAACATTCTCACGGTCGCTTCACAGTATATATACGACAACATAGTGTACATACGTAGGAATATCCATTTATTTAATAAAGTGAGTGACGTTCATAAATTAAATACTAGAAATAAACATAAACTGGTATTACCAATTGTTAGGCTTAAAAAAGTATTTACTTCCTTCGTAGGAGTCGGTATTCGCTGCTTCAATAAGATACCAAAGCCCATGTTAGAGTTGCCACTTGACAGATTTAAAAAGTATATTAAATCTTCACTAATGAGTAAAGGATATTATACACTAAATGATTTTTTAAATGATAAAAATGCCTTTACACAAGTTAACTGAAATCTAGAAGAATATAATGTTAAGTGCAGCGTGTCCTGCCTAGCGAGCGTTCATTGATTTTAAATATTATTCTCGAACGATGTCGACAGGGTCGTGGATTGGTCATGCTCACTAAAATGTCTTTGCTAGTGGCGGCTCTGTGGAGCGGGTCATTCTTTTCCCTCTAAAATGGTTGAGGAGAGTGATGGCTGCTTCTCAGGTCATACTCGTGAACGGGTGCTGCTGGTGGGGACTGGTCCGTCCCCTGCACTTTGTCTGACTGAACGTGTACCATAATGCTGATGAATTTTGTCTCGTTCGGCATCACACTGGAGCTATGACCAGTTGTTTTGTACGCGCTCTTTACATATTTTATAGTAACACTTTCTCTTACTATTATTATTATGCTTTTTATTATATACCTCTACAACATCTCTATTTTGTAAATGAGAGGACTATGTAGACACTGACCAATATCATGAATCTAAGTACACTTATGATTAATCTATACTTAAGCACATCTATTTAGCTCGTTCTGCATTGTTCTCCCATACTCCATAAATGCAATGTATACAAAAAGAATTGTAAACCTCATTTTTAAAAAAGAGTAACCGTGGAGTTTCTTGCCCTTCTTCTCCACAGGAATGACTTTCCGAACGGGTGGTAGAGTCTTAAGTAATAATAATTTTCTGTTTTTGACTATTCATAAGTGCCTTTTGGTCTACATGAATAAAAAACTTTTGATTTTGATTTTGATTTTGATTGAAAGGAGAATGCGCGAGAAGGCCGATGAAATGTTGTGCGAGGCACAAAGACGTTTCAGGTCCGGAAGAGGATATTCGAATCCAGTTTTCACCCTCCACCACATCGTAGAGACGCATCTGGCAGTGGGCCGGAAGGTTTTCTGCGGTTTTGTGGATCTGGAGAAGGCGTTTGACAGAGTTGTGCAAAAGAAACTTTGGGACATTTTGCCAGAGTATGATATAGATGGCACTCTGTTGCGAGCCGTCCAGTCCATTTATGTGGGCTGCAAGGCATGCGTACGGATGGGTGGTAACAGGTCACCTTGTTTTGACGTTGAAATCGACGCAAGCAGGCTTGCGTGTTGTCCGCAAGACTGTTTTGAATATATCTGGATAAAAGTCTTCAAAGACTAAAAGCGATGAATGAAGGTGTACAAATGGTTGACCTAGTGGTAAACCATCTATTATATGCAGATGACGAGGTTTAATTAGCTCCAACAGTCACTGATCTGCAAACACTGGTTACAGTTATGAAAGACGACTGCATGAACAATGGCTTAAATTTGAATGTCAAGAAAACCAAGATTATGGTTTTTGAACGGCAAGAAACCAGAACGAATGCTAGGATTGTGGTTGGTAACGATGTGCTGGAGCAAGTGAATGAGTTTTTATATCTTGGATGCGCCTTCAATAAGGATGGTAAATACACCGCTGACACAGATGTATGTTTTTATACAAAGAATGTCACCGTGAATATAGATATGTAAAGTTTACCCGAGATTATACCCTGACTGACTGGGAATCAGAAATAATGTCGCGCAGTCGTAGTAAAAATTGTGTGCTCCCAAAGGGCCGAGGGCGCGGCTCTCTGCTCGGTATAGTCTCGGGGTAGCTAACTAAGCCGATGATTTGATGAAATTTGTAGTAGAGTTGCGAAATCAAGACTAGTGTTGTGCAGAGGAAAATAAAGGAGTATAGAAGTGAACGTGTCTCCTCTTTTCACCCAGGCAGGTTCGACGAAGTTGGGTCGGCAACAGCGGGATAGGATAGGGCGTCCCGGGCCTTTGAAGAAAGTGAAAGGCCGTTTCAAGTGGTCCTTCGGCAGCCGGATCGGTGAAGGAAGAGTTCGCGAGTGAGAAGGATGCCAGTAACGCGATCAAATAAGGGGGCGCCCCAACGGGCTACGAACAGTGCCAATGAAGAATCGTCGGTTAGCGCCACCGCTTCGACCGCGCCTACGATGAGTACTGAAGCATCTGAAACGACATGTACTACGGAATCAACTCAAACGACGCAGTCTACTGAAACGACATCGGCTACTGAGACGACGGAGGCTACGACCACAAGCACGGCTGCACCAAAAGTGAGCAAACACGAGCAGGAAAAAGCCGTGAAACAGCATGATGGGTCGCAGCGAAAGACTGGAACAGGGTGGGGTTCCAATATGACGATTGTGCCCCTGGGACCTCCGCGCGCGCCTTCTGTGAGATCTACACAGTCGAAGAAGAGAGAGCTTGAGGCAAAGGAGGAGCTTGCGCGATTGGAATACGAACAAGCCAAGGCAGCGGCATCGCTCGCAAGGGCACGATTGGAACGCCTCCAGGCAGACGAAGCCACAAGCTCCGATGAGGATCCAGAACCAGAAGACCGTACTCATGTCCAAGACTGGGTTCAGACTACGGTGCGCGAGGAAGTGGTATTGGAAACGGAAGCCAATAAGAAATCAAGAGAAGATTCCAATAAGAAAAATGATATTGCGGTGTTCGCTCAAGAAATGGTCAGAGCATTGAATGCACAGCATCAACCGCCGAAATACATGCATGAGCTTCCCTGCTTTGATGGAAATACGTCGGAATGGATGGCATTTAAGACCGTATACGAAGACACTGCAGCTATGTTTAACAGAGTGCAAAACATAGCCAGAATAAGGAGGGCAGTGAAGGGAGCGGCGCGGGAAGCCATTAAGAGCCTGCTGTATTCAGACTGTTCTCCTAGTGAAGTCATGGACGCCCTCAGGCGACGCTTCGGTCGACCGGAATCTTTGGTACTATGTGAGTTAGAGAAGATAAAAATTTACCGAAGTTATCGGACAGTGCAAGGGAAGTCTGCGTGTTCGCGAACCAAATAAACAATAGCGTCGCCGCGATTAAAGGACTTGGAAAGCCACAATATTTATATTCACCGGAGATAGTAAAGCTTGTGGTAGACAAGTTACCATCGGTGATTAGATACCGGTGGTACGATTACGCCGCCGAAATGGATGGATCATCGCCTGAAATAGTAAGCATATCCAACTTTCTTAACCAAGAAGCGGACAGATGCGGCGCCTTCGCCGTTCCGGAAAGCCTGGAAAAGGGCAGAAGGATGATTGGCAGGCACTCTGCACACACTGTCAGAGAAGAATTCAAGTAATTTGCACCCAGAGAAGAAAGAATCGTCTGTCCGGAGTGCGAGGGAAAACATTATCTGACCGACTGCAGCAAGTTTTCAAAAGCCTCAGTGGAAGAGAGGTGCAATTTGGCGAAGAAGAATCGTGTTTGTTTTAAGTGTCTGCGATATAAGCATCGCAAACAGACGTGCAGAAGAAGCGGCTGTGGAGTTTGCAAACGATGGCATCATAGGCTACTCCATGCAGACGCGCCGAAGGCTGACGTACAATCACAGCCCGAGGTACCCGAAAATGAGATCACTACCAACGTGATGGCCCAGCGGAAGAGGCGCAAAGCTTACCTCAAAATAGTGCCAGTGGAGTTGTTCGGCCCTAAGGGTTCCATTAAGATACCCGCGCTATTAGACGAGGGTTCGACGGTGTCCTTATTAGACGACAAAGTCGCGGAACAGATAGGAGCCGACGGTCCGGAAGATACATTGGCCATCGAAATGGTCGGAGGAAATACACTAGTGAATTCAAGGTCTAAGAAAGTGCAATTAAATATTAAAGGACTTCACCACCCAAAGCGCATGAGAATCAAGGAAATTAGGACGGTGGAGAACTTTTACTTGGCGCCGCAGCGAGTGAGCGAGGTATGTGTAGCTAAATACCCACATCTCGCCGACATAGCTCATCAGTTGTGCTACGAGGAAGAATCTCCGATGCTACTCATAGGCCAAGACAATTGGGAGCTGATTATCACCATAAAGCAAGGGAAGGCGGGACTGCCGGTGGCTTCGTTAACATCGCTCGGCTGGGTGTTTCACGGTTGCGGAGTGAGACCAGTCAACTTCGTCGGTCAATGCCTGCACATTACCAGACAACAAACAGAAGAAGAAGAGAACCTGGACCGGATGATTAGAGATCATTTCTTCATAGAAGCCCTTGGAGTAGCACCCAAGCGTCCCAGCACAGACGTTGACGAGAAGGCCCTTCAAATCCTTGCGGCGACCAGCAAGGGCTTAGAAAGCGGCAGATTTGAAGTTGGTTTATTATGGAAGGACAAGGTAGAGAGGATGCCTGATAGCCCTCAGACGGCAGAGAGACGATTGATCACGTTGGAAAAGAAGTTGGAAAGGTATGCCGACCTGAAGAAGGAGTATTCGCTTCAAATCTCCAACCTGCTAGCGAGTGGATACGCAGAAGAGGTACCAGAGAAGGTAGCTCCAAGGAAATGGTACTTACCACATTTTTCTGTCGTGCATCCACAAAAGAAAAAACTTCGCGTAGTCTTCGACGCCGCAGCTAAAACAGACGGCAAAAGCCTGAACGATATGCTGTTGCCAGGTCCAGATCTTCTTCAATCGCTATTCGGAGTCTTGCTTCGTTTTCGCGAGGGACCAGTGGCTATAGCGCGGATATAAAAGAGATGTTCCTACAGATCAGAATAATAAAAGAAGACAGAGATTGCCTTCGGTTCTTATGGCGGGAACGCAGAACAGAGGAGTACAAGGAGTATCGAATGACATCAGTAACGTTCGGTGCCACATCTTCCCCGTGTACGGCCATATACATAAAAAACAAGAACGCCGAGGACATGCAAAACGAATATCCAGAAGCCGTCAAAGCTGTCGTTCGCAATCATTATATGGACGAGGAGGCCAAAAGGGTTGCGACACAAGTCGACATGATACATAGGAGAGCAGGATTTGAATTACGAGGATGGTCATCCAACGAACCATCCATTCTGAGGAGTCTCGATCCTGAAGCCACCGTTAAGAGAGATGAAGTCGCCATCGTGAAAAAGGAGGACAAAACTCTGGGCATGAAGTGGTTGACTAATAAGGAAGCATTAGGCTTCAACAGCGAGTTAAGGAACACGCCGGAAGAGGTTAGCGCTGGTTACGCAACGCCAACAAAGAGGCAAATAACGAGCGCAGTGATGTCAACCTTCGATCCTATGGGATTGATATCACCGGTTCTTATACAAGGAAAGAAGTTACTACAGAATATATGGAGGAGCGGCGTTGGATGGGACGACGAGATTGCTCCGGCTGAAGAACAGGAGTGACGAGTATACATGAACTCGTTGCGAGTCCTGAAAGAAATACGAATACCGAGATGCATAGCCCCTTACAAGACCGAGGGGGAGTTACACGTGTTCTCGGACGCCAGCGAATCTGCCTATTCAGCCGTCGCGTACTGGAGATCCACGAACAAAGCAGATGTCAGCGTCATGATAATCGCCGGGAGAGCCAGAGTCACGCCTTTAAAGCTTTTGTCCATCCCACGACTAGAGCTTCAGGCGGCGTTGCTTGCCGCTAGATTAGCGCACACCATCAGGCAAGAGATGGACCTCGAAGTGAAGGCAACTACGTACTGGACAGATTCGACTACAGTGCTGGCATGGATTAAAACTGATCCAAGGACGTTTAAAGCATTCGTAGCTCACCGCATAGCCGAGATTGAGGATAGAACGAGGCCCCAGCAGTGGCGATGGGTTCCGACCTCTGAGAACCCAGCGGACGACGCCACGAGAGGAATTCCAAGCAGCTTTAGCTCGGAGCACAGATGGATCGTGGGTCCTTCATTTCTGTACCTGCCCGAAAACTGTTAGCCTCGGGCGAACACTATGAAAGCGGTCCCAACAGGCGAAGAAAAAGACCCCGAATTTACCGAAAAGATTTCGGAGATCGACGCTGAAGTCACGCCGAGCCCGGAGAACCATTCCAGCTGGGTGAGACTGCTGCGAGCAACAGCGAGGGTGTTGCAATTCGTGGGGTTGTGCAAGCCCAAAGAGAGGGTTAACGCGTATAAAAGGAGTCTAGAGATACCGATGCCCATTGAACGTCTACGACATGGAGCGCCACCATTCGACTGCACAGCGGTGGATTACTTTGGACCCATGACAGTGACAGTTGGACGACGCCATGAGAAAAGATGGGGAGCCCTATTTACATGTTTGACAACAAGGGCAGTCCATATAGAGCTGGTGCCCTCATTATCTACCGATTCAATGATCCTGGCCCTGCGAAGATTTGCCGCCAGACGAGGCACACCACGCACTATGTTTAGCGATAACGGGACTAACTTTGTCGGAGCCAATAAGGAACTGAAATAGGCAGTAGAGGAAATGAGAGCTAATATGGAGACCGTAACCGATCAAATGAACATCCGATGGAAGTTTATTCCGCCCGGCGCACCCAACATGGGTGGAGCCTGGGAGCGCCTGGTGAGATCTATTAAGACGGCGCTCGAAGTAACTCTACGGGAGAGGTATCCGAGAGAAGAGGTGCTTCATACACTATTGCTGGAAGCGGAGCATGTAGTGAATTCCCGGCCGTTGACCGACGTAGAATGCGTCGACGGCGAAGCCCTTACCCGCAACCATTTTCTGATTGGAAGATCGAGCGGCACCACCAGTATTAGAATCCTTTCGGACCGAGATTTGGTAGGCCCGCACACATTGAAGACGGTTCAGCGCCTGGCCGACCATTTCTGAAATAGATGGGTACGGGAGTACTTGCCTTCGCTGCTGCCGCGCCGACTGCAAGGAATAACGGAAACTCGGAAGCTGCGCGTTGGCGACGTGGTCATAATTGGAGACCACACATTACCCCGCGGCACCTGGCCGCGCGGAATCGTCAAGCGGATATATCCTGGTCCAGACGGTCATGTCCGGGTGGCGGACGTGGAAACTGCCGGAGGAGTAATGCGCCGGCCAAAATCAAGACTGGTAGTTATCGAAGCAAGTGAGTCGCCTCCAGCGGATGATGGTGCTGCGCACGAGGGGGAGAATATCGGCGACAGGACCGAATAGATTCTTTTATGACTTACGTATATAACTTGACGTGTCCGCGATGTTACCATAGGAATTGAATCATGATTATGTAATTGCGATAGGATTAGTTTATATGTATAATAGGTGATAAGAATCCGCCCTGTAGCGTATAAGATTTAGGAATAAGTTACAATTATCGAGTGAAAATTGGGCACCGTTGTAATGTTTTTCGCACTGATTTGGCGATTATACAAAATATGTGTCTAGTTATTTATATTTTTATGTTTTTATACAAAGAAGGTCACCGTGAATATAGATATGTAAAGTTTACCCGAGATTATACCCTGACTGACTGGGAATCAGAAATAATGTCGCGCAGTCGTAGTAAAGTGTTGTGTGCTCCCAAAGGGCCGAGGGCGCGGCTCTCTGCTCGGTATAGTCTCGGGGTAGCTAAGTAAGCCGATGATTTGATGAAATTTGTAGTAGAGTTACGAAATCAAGACTTGTGTTGTGCAGAGGAAAATAAAGAAGTATAGAATTGAACGTGTCTCTTCTTTTCACCCACGCAGGGTCGACGAAGTTGGGTCGGCAACAGCGGGATACTGTCCCGGGCCTTTGAAGAAAGTGAAAGGCCGTTTCAAGTAGGATAAATGCGGTGGAAATGCGAGCTCTGCGGAAGATGTGCGGAGTGAAGCTGACCGACCGTATTCGTAACAGCGTAGTAAGAAAGCTAATAGGTATGAAAGATAGTATTGGTGTAAAGATGAGAAAAGGTATTCCATTCCTCCTCTATTGGTTGGGGCATATAGAAAGAATGTCAGAAGAAAGAATGACAAAACAGATATATATTGCGAAAGTGGAAGGATGTAGGTAACTGAGAAGACCTAGACTATCTTACCATGACCAAATAGATCGAATCTTATCTGAAGGGCAAGTCAAAGATTCTCCGTAACCGGCGAGCGTGTATGAGAGTGGAGGAAGCCAGAAAGGTATGTAAATAAGAATAAACCGTATTACATTTTTAAAGTCATACATCCATATTTTATAATTACAGTGAAATAAAATTAAATCTAGACTTCATTAAAAATAAATAACTTCAACGGTTTATAGATTATTTGTAGTATATTTCTGGGACAATATTGACATATTTGTAATAAATGATAGCAACACTTGCTGTTTGTAATAGAAAATAGAACCACAAAGTCAGAACTGTTAACTTGTGTCATTATTGCCCCAAAATTGTATGAAATATGTGTCATAATTACCTTTATGACGTTGTTACACACAAACACATCCTGCGGGGAGCCGCGAGCAGGTGACCAATTAGAACGTTCTCGCACTAGCGTTGACAAAAACAACGACATTTACGCCCTCAGTAGGTCATTTTAAGAGTTATATGTATGAAATTGTGGCACCGGATGAAAACGCATGTTGGACATCATTTGTGATCAAAAAATCATTTTGCCAATTTTAGCATTTTTGATGTTATTGCACCCGGTGTGCGATATGTTCATTTATTTAATAATTAACTCACCTTACTGTGGACAACCTGCTCACCATGTTGGTAAGGTAAGATGAAAAGGAGCTTTCCTCCGTATTAATCCGAGTACTAGGCCGTGGAGGTGGTGGTCTGGCCTGCGTATTTGTGGCAGCAGGTTGTGGTTTAGGCTTCGAATCCTTTGTGAAGTAGTACACAGCACCGCCAAGTAACGCAGCGGCAACTCCTGCGGCAGCTGCAGTTCCTGCCCAACCTTCATCCCTTCTGTTATTGTTGTTGGTATTGTTGCTCATGTTTCTTCCTTATCTTAAAACAATTTTTATCAATATCAGATGTGGTGTGTCTATTTAATTAAGAAACACTACTATTTCAATGTTAATTAATCTTATAAGTATTTTAATAGACAAAATGAAATAATTTAGTATTTGTAGTGATCACATAGTGGGATTCCATTCCTAGGATGAAGAAAATGTAATTTTTCTATAGAAAAGTTCCCAGTATCAGACTGGAGTCTAGCATTGTGCCTGGTAAAATAGCATTGAAGCACTGACGTTGGTGAAGGTGACCAGCAAATAAAATAATTTTGCAGGACCAGATCACTTGACATCATAGAGGAGAGGCCTACACTCAGTAGTGGATAGGTACAGGCTAATTGAGAGACAGGATGATAATATGTTGTTACAGTTTATAATCTACCTCATTGCCATATTTCTTCTTAATCAATTCAGCCTTTTAAATATGTCTGAGTAACAAACATCCAAACACTAGAATTTTTAATTTAAAAATGGAATATGATAAAAAAATAAATACCTCTAACACTTATCTTTCCTAGAGGTGTAGGCAAAGGTGTACACCACATTTTGCCACAGCATTAAATGTGACAGGGATCACACAACATCCCTGTCACATTTAATGCAGTGGTGAAATGTGGTCGACTATGTATATTTTATTAAAAAGCAAATAACATATTTAACCTTCCTCGGTTTACTATGTACACTTGAGGCCTTCGGGTCATTCAGACCTGATTTCAAAAATATGAAGTAATTGTTTTAAATTAATTAGAAAATCTAATTTTTTCTAAGACACATTTATTAAAAAAAAATAAGGAAACATTAAACGACTATATTTTCTTGGCCACACGAAAGGCACAAAATTTCAAAATGTGTCGGACATATATGTTTCTTACTTTTTACAGATTTTTGAAGTTTTTATATCTTTTGAAGATGGACATACACTACACCTTTTGCTTTTATTAGAACTCTGAGTAGTGGAAGTATTCGTTGTCTCAGTAACACCTGACGGCACTCGTTGTACTCATTCCCGTGAAGCATAGATACATTTAGAAGTTCTTTTGATTTATTTCTTATTTAGAAATAAATCAAAAGAACTTCTAAATGTATTTATGCGATTAGAAGCGTACCTGGTAATGCCCGGTGTAAGTTTGATTAGGTTTGCACTACTCAAACGACCTCTGGCTTCCAATGGGGTTAACCACACAAATTCACCATTTTTTGATAGCATCTGGTTTTCATTAGCACTGGTATTGGTAATGTATCTTAGAGGCTCTTCATCGCTATTTGTTTTGTCACTACTGCTTTCATTGTCTAAACTGGGTTGAATATTGTCAGTAGGATTTTCATCCAAACTATTCTCCGTTTCACTAATTATTTCATCCGGAATTTATATCGTAGTTTATAATTTGCGAAATCATAGCTTCAGACAATATGTAAGCCATTTCAAACACCAGCGGAACACGTCAAGTCCAAACAACAAATGAATCAAACAAAAAGTAAGGTCTCACGTAAGTAATGTAATCTAACCGCTGACCAATGTAAATAAACAATTTTCCTCAAACTACCTTCAACAATAAACAGGCTAAGTGATTGAGATACGACTAACATTTATAAATTGTAAGTATATTCTTAGAATGCAACAAAGCATTACTGTTTGCAGAACACCGGGAGGATCTTTTTCATACTCGGGTATTATTGACCCGAGGAACCTAAGACGGAAAAAACTTAATTTTCTTAAGATAAGAGACTTCACCATAATTTTACAATACTAATATATAGTGAATGCATAATTAATAATTATCATGCAGTCGTAATAAATTATATTCATAATTACGACTTTTATTGCCAGTTAAATTTCAGTTTCAGGTCAATATGACCTGAAGAACCGAGGAAGGAACTTCCTTATAGGCATTGTCGATTTAAAATGGATTTTTTGAAGCCATATAATCGATTTTTTAGATTGATCTGAACCACTGAGCCGATTCAGTAGATAGATTCCGAATGCCAATGAATCTGATTGATTAACGATTCAATCATAAAAAAGTAGTAATCGAAAATATGACCAAGTAGGTTGTGTAAATCAGATATATAAATAATAGCAAACAATGTTTATTGATAAAAATACTATGTTCCAAACAAGAGTCTTTTTTATAATCTCTAAATTGAACTTATCAAGAAAGTATAAAAAGGAAGGAATCCATAACAAAACTCATTCAATCCTAAAAATAATAAGAATCAACTTCAAAATGATTGATCGATTGATTGATCTTTTGTTCTTTGCTTTAGTCGAGAATCAATTCTTACACATTCAATCTGAATTGATCCACAGATCAATTTTTCTTTAAATGAATCGACATGCCTGCTTTCTTATCTTCAATTACATCTTTAAATAATGATGATAACAATATCTAAATGAGTTCACAAATACCAAAAGTTGATTAGTACAAAAAAACGACAAGATAACTATATGAATAAAATCCCTTTCACCTCTAATAGCACAAGATGCTCATTGTCACACTTCAAACAACAGAGCAAAAATTATTCTGTGCTGTATCATTTTTAACACCCATTATTACTATGTAACTAACATAAAATAATTCCAAACATTTACAACACATGTAGCTTACGATGTTTGGAATTATTTTAAAATATGCCACATTTGCTTATATTTATATTCATGCATATCCATGCCGTGGATTTTTTATAGAATATTGACTCCAAATAGAACACAAAAACAACTCAAAGCAAGCTGAGCCTAGTCCGTTAATAAGTTTAGAACAATTCGCAGCTTTATTGGTTACAAGACTTGACTCTAAGCTACATACTGTCAGGTCAACTCTTACCCATGAAATCAAGTGCGAAATTAAAGATGCTATTGATGCGCTCAAGAATGAGTTAAGTGCTGGCACGTCACAATTATGCATGCAACTATCTAAAATGAAGGAAGAATTGGAAACTATGAGTAATACTGTTAAATTACTTCAAGAGGAAAACTCCAAATTACGCTCTGAGATAAACATGCTCAAGACTGAAGGAATGCCAGGGAATTCGATCCTAGCAAACACAGTTGCTCAACTTAGAGCTGAACTCAACGACCGTGATCAGGGGGCGCTACTTAATGACGTTGAGATTAACAACATTCCGGAGTCACAAGGCAAGTCAGCTATTCATATCGTTCTTAATGTTGCAGTCAAGCTAGGATTGTCTCTGGAGGAACGCGACATAGTCAGCGCTACCCGCGTCGGCCCTAAGAACCCCAGGGTAACAGGTTCAAAGGATAATGAGTCGCGAGTGCGTCCTCGCCCGCTTGTTGTGCGCTTCACACGACGTTCTGTCCACGATCAGCTGCTGCAAAGCGCACGGGTGTGGCGTGGCGCCACTACCGCTGACCTTGGCCTTGCAGCTGATGAGAACCGCCGCTTTTACGTGAACCAAAGGCTCACCAAAATAAATCGGGTCATATTTGGAAAGGCTCGTGCTGCCGGCCGAAATCATAATTGGAGTTTTGTTTGGATCAAGGAGGGACGTATTTACGCAAAGCGCACGGACTCGCCTAATTCCCCTGTCCATCTGCTGCGAACCGAAAAAGATGTTGAACAGGTTTTTGGATGAAATATCATGTCATCATACTATTACTTTCAGAACGCATTTCCATATTTTTCTATACTCGTGTTTGTGTTAGTTTCAAAATACATACATTTGGTTTCTGTTACTATAAAATATCTAATTATTATTATTATTATTATTTATTTCAGATGTCAAGATCCATTACATAATATTATTATTATTATTAATACAATGCATTAGTCAGTAAATGAACCATGTTGCAGTGGTTCAAGTACTGACAGTCAAACCTCTCCGCCAATGCGTTAAGGATACTGTTGGGGCTGGCCCGCACCCTGCGCAGCAAGGACGCGCACCGCTTGCGCATGGTTGCAAAAAAGCAGTCCACGTGCGCCTCGGCGAACATTCCCGAGCGCTACAAAAGCGAGGCAGCCCCAAAAGCACCCGGAACGCATTGTTATATTGGACACGTAAGGCGCCGTACTGTCCCCGCGAATAAGCGACCCACAGACTGCTCGCGTAGAAAGAAGTGCAAAATGCCCTGAATAAGGTTATTTTGACTCCTCTCGAACAGCGAGCGAATCTGCGGGCTATCATATTCGCACGAACAGACAACGCCCTACGTTCCTTTTCAATGTCAACATCGTCTTTCAAGTCCGAGGTTAACACATGACCTAGGTATTTAAATTTGTCGACTCTATTTAGGGGACACCCTTTTAATTTGATGGTCGGTATATTACCCAGACATCTGCCTCGGGCCTGAAAGACCATACACTCGCTTTTTCTCACGTTGTACAACAAGCCGTGATCGTCAGCGTACTTTTCGCAAATGCCAAGCAGCTTAGATAATCCACTCACTGAGGCGCTCAGCAGCACCATGTCATCAGCATAACTAATATTATTAAGGCATGCTCCTCCAATATGACAACCGACATGCGTACTGCTCAGCCTCTCAATCAGCGCATTTACATAGAGGTTGAAAAGTTTAGGTGAGGTTAGCCCCCCTTGCCTCACTCCGCACTCCAACCTATATGAGGTCGAATAGGCCCCCGCCCACCGAACAACGTTGACCTGATTCATGTACCAATATTTAAAAAGACGTATTAAATCCGCTGGCATTGATGTTTGTTGTAGTTTTTGCCACAAAATGTCATAACAAACCAGGTCAAACGCCCCCGACAAGTCGAGGAAGCAAGCAAAAATAGGCGTATTCCTATCGGTATAGTATTTGACAGTTTGCTTTAAACACAATATCCCCATTTCTGTGGAGAGACCTGACTTAAAACCAAATTGGTTGTCGTGTACATGTATGTGTTTTTCAAGCTGAGTGTTAAGCAAACCGTCAAGCACTTTCGAGATAATAGTGGCCAGGGAGATGGGTCTATAATATCGCCAGTCCTATTCTTCACGACCGGGACAACCACAGTCTTGAGCATCTGCGAAGGTAAGTACGAGTGTCCCACACATAAGGAGTAGAACATCGCCAGCACTCGGGGCAGATGAGTACCTGCATATTTAAGGTGCTCAATGCTCAAGTCGTCATGGCCCGGAGACTTACCCTTCGACATAGATTTAATGACCTCTCTTACTTCTTTTGCCGAAAATCGGGCACTAACCTCCTGGCCACTACAACCAACGCAACATGCATGCTGTGATGGTCCCAGAGGCGATGTTATAGTAAAGTGCTCTTTAAACATCTCAGCTATGCCTACCAAGTCACTAGTCCCGTTGATACTCACAGGTAAACCCGGCTTACTATTTAATTTATTAGTCGATTTCCAAAAGTTTTTGAAATCGCGGCTTTTGAATGTATACTATATTACCTTACGTACACTTGCTCTGGGATTTGCTCGCGGCAGTGAAAAAAGCTTTGAAGTGTATCATAATAATTAACTATCTATACATTTATACTGATACCCACCACACACGATTTTACGATAAAACAATAAATATTTACAAAAATGAATTTATATGTGGACATTCATCAGACGCAAATACTATAACATACTCGTATTTTTCTATTTTTTTGTCAATCGATCCTCTTAAATATCTTTCTATACATAATGACAGATATAAATACTATAGTTTGCATAAACTATCGCGTGGCTTTTTATTTTATAAGGACATATATATTATACTGGTGATATATTATATCTTCATATTCAAATTACCGCTCCACTCACATGTTTGCTTACACACTTACAGAAACAAGCTCAGATTAATTTATACCCATACTAAATGACTCCTAAAAGCAAGCTTTTTCAAGTCGGATTTTATAATGCGGGGTCTTTAAATACTTGTAGGAACGAATTCATATTGGCCGTGGAGCATCACGCCCCAGATCTCTTAGCAATAAATGAAACCTGGTTAAGAGAGGGGTGCGAAGCACTTGCTCCTGTAATTCCTGGTTACCGTTTCCGTATGAAACCGCGCCCTATTGAGTTACGTGGAGGCAGAGGTGGGGGTGTAGCATTCTACATTCGTGATGGCTTAAGAGCTGTTACTATAACGCATCCGCAGTCATTGACTGAACCATTATGGGTAAAGATTAATTTAAATGGAGTAAGGTTAGCTATTGGCACTGCATATCGACCACCTTGGCAATGTGCTTTAGTGTTTCTTGACGCTATCACTGACACCATCTCCAGCTTCGCAAATATAGACAGGATTGTGTTGCTGGGTGACTTTAATATTGACCAATTTGATACAGCCAACTGTAAATACAAGCAGTTTTCGGACTTTCTTCAGTGTTCTGGGCTCAAACAAGTGATCACAGAGCATACTCACTTTACTGATAGCAGTGCAACCCTCATAGATCTAGTCTGCACTGATGTTACAGTAAATAGTGTCAATGTTTCATATATCTCAGGAATACATGGTCATGCTATGGTCAACGTTACTCTGAGTATAAAAAAAGATAAAACAAATTCACGCTTCATAACATTTAGGCCTATTAAGGATATTAATATAAATAATTTTAATTTAGATTTAGAACGCATTGAATGGAACAAAATTATTGAGCTTGATTCTGTAGATGATATGGTTTTAACATACAACAATTCCATACAAAGGTTATTTGATAATCATGCTCCCATTAAAACTAGTCTCATACGAGACAAACCCACACCATGGATGACTCCTAATCTTAGACTTATGATAAAATTACGTGATAAAGCTCTCAAACGCTATCGATCAACAAAGCTTAATGCACATAAGATATACTATAAATCCTTTAAAAAACTGGTCGAAGAAGCGATATATAATGAACAACGTGCTTTCTATAACCAAACTATAAACAACCGCATTAATGACTCGAGAAGACTTTGGAAAAACTTAAAACAAACCGTTTTGACCAATGATAATAAGGACTATAGTTGTCTGCCTGATAAATTTACAAATCCTGATGTAATAAATAATCATTTTTTAACATTGCCCAGTTCAAACAAAATTCCAATATCAACACTAACTTACTACGAATTTAATAATTTACCTCATTTGTCATTTAAATTAAAAACTGTTAATGAAAGTGACGTATCAAATGCAATTCTGTCTATTAAATCAAATTCTCAAGGTGCGGATGGTAATAGTATGGAGATGATATTACTAACGATGCCCCAGACTTTAACAGCCATAACGTCAATCATAAATAAGTCTATCGATATTTCAACTTTCCCTACCTCTTGGAAAACAGCTCTCGTCACTCCTGTACCCAAAGAAGCAAATCCAACTAAATTTACAGAACTAAGACCGATAAGCATTTTGCCCTACCTCTCAAAGGTCCTTGAAAGAATCGTGTACCTACAAATGTATAATTTTTTGGAGAATAATAACATTTTACCGTCAGTACAATCGGGATTTAGGAAAAATTTTGGTACTGCAACGGCTCTTCTGGACGTTGTCGATAATATATTAGCAGCTCAAGACACTGGTCAATGCACGTTACTAGTTCTACTAGATTTCTCACGCGCATTCGATTGCATAAGCATACCTTTACTCCTTTCAAAAATGGCATATTATGGTTTTGATCATTCAACTATAAAATGGTTCAGTAGTTATTTAAGTGGTAGATCGCAAAGCGTCAAAGTGCAGAAAAGTGATGGTGCCTACGTTTTTTCTGCACCCAGGGACATATATAGAGGTGTTCCACAGGGCTCAATCCTAGGCCCTCTCCTTTTTATTTTATATACATCTGATATGATTGCACATATTAAGTATTCCAAATTTCATATTTATGCCGATGACGTACAAATTTACTTATCTTTCAATCCCAAAGACAATGTCACTTCTGTTATTAATAAAATTAATTCTGACTTGGACACCATAGCAGACTGGTCCATCCAAAACTATCACTAAATCCAAACAAGTCCAAATATATGGTTTTAGGATCAAAAAAAAACAAATTGAAACTGCATTATTGCTTGATCTTCCTGTTTCTATACATGGAACTGCTGTTGAGTATGTTGTGGAGACTAGAAATCTTGGAGTGCTTATGGACAACAGATTGTGTTTTGAGAACCATGTTCTAACTGTCGTAAGGAGCTGCTTTTTTCGGCTAAAAGTATTGTATAAAATCAGACATTTACTAAGTGAAAACATCAGACTACAATTGTGTGAATCATTAGTCTTGTCAAAATTAAATTATGCTGACGTAGTTATAGGACCGTGTCTTCTTTCGCGTAGCAAGCGTATAATTCAAAGGGTACAAAATGCGTGTATTAGATTTTGCTATAAAGTGGCACACCTTACTTAAACAAAGCTGGCTTACTTAATATGGAATCCAGGAGAAATCTTCATTTTGCCGGACTGTTATGTAATATTATACGGAAGCAGAAACCCAAATATTTATACAACAAACTTGAGTGGTATACCTTCCATAAATCGTACAATTCTAGGCGCGCTGATTGTTTTATTCTTACCACTCCCTTTCATAAAACTAGAGCGTTTGAGGGCAGCTTTCGCTATCAGGCTACTAAATGTTGGAATAATCTTCCGCCACCACTGACAAAACCGATGTCCAAAAGCACTTTTAAATCCCTGTATAAGACATGTCTGATAGCGAAACAAACTGTTCTTTAACCCTGGACTTGATTTGGTTTTTACTTACCTCACTCCTGGTCTGATATACATTGTAGTATTATATTGTATTAATTATATTGATATATTGTATTTAATTAAATTATGTTATATATAATTATCTCTACTATCAGATCTAAACTGAGCTCAGTTCTGGGTGCACTAAGGAAGGTGGTAAATTGTATACCACGGCAAGTGCGCACCCTGATATATAATTCATTAATAAACACACACCTAGAATATTTGATCGAAATATGGGGAGCAGCGTCTAAGACAAACCTTATCCGGCTACAAACATTACAAAACAAAATTATTAAAATACTTTTCCATTATAACTATTTTACACCCACAAAAGAGCTATATATTAAAACAAAATTATTTAATCTAACCCAGCTGTATAAATTTAAAACATGCATTTTAGTTAAAAAAATTATCACAGGCAACATACATTCGAACATAACATTTACCACAAGAAAACAAAAGCACTACTTAAGGAATAGGAACAAAATACAACTCACTCAACCACGTACAATAACTTACGGGAAAAGAACCATACGGTTTGAGGGAGCGCAACTATACAATAACTTACCAAATGAATTAAAGGAGTGCAGCAGGATTAATGTATTTAAAACTAAACTTAAGAAATATATATACGAGAAATATTAATAAAACAGGAAATAATGACATACAAGGACTTGGATATGACTGGATAAATACGAAATTTGTGTAGTGTCTGAGACTCGATAATGACGTCAAAGTGATAATTATAGTCTTAAGTTTTCACATTATAATCTCATTTAAGTGAACTATGTATGTTCTTATGAGAAATAAAGTTCTTTAAACCTTATCTTGTGTAGCAAACTCCATTTGTGTTTATTTACATTATCTATATCTTCTTCATATACTTTTAAACTGTGTCTCTCACCCTACTACCTTGTATAATAACGGGTGTAACAGAAAATCAGCGCCAAGCTGTTTCAAGCGAGGCACCTATGCTGAGTTGTAGCCTTTTCACTGCCGCAGCAAACATATCAATATAACCTGTAATTGTATACACTGTGCCTTATTTGTGGTAGTGAAAAAATTATTTTCTTTCTTTCTTTCTTTTAGGCAATGACATACCAACACAGCCCTTATCCCAAACTTAGAATAAATGGGTCATGTAGAAGTAAAACCAGCAACTTCCATATCGATTGATATGAATGTTTCTTCTAAATGATCTTATGATCTCAATACTTCAAATGTAATAGGGAGTAAGCCTAATTCCATTATAGGCTGCTCAATCGATGTTGAATATGTTTACTCCTTTAATTACCCTTTGTCCACCACAGGAAGTAAGACTGGCGGTATTCGACTACATATAACCACAGGCATAGGAAAACTACCTATACTACAATGAGCAGGGCTAATTAAACACTAGGTACACTTGTCCGGTGAAGCTGTAAAGGCCCCGCGGCCACAGCGTAGATCATTCACACACACACACACACACACACACACACACAAAAATAAACACTAGGTACCAAAGAGTATATAATCACTATGCTAGGTACCTGTTAGAAATACAATTCTCGAGACTAGGCCAATAATAAACTAATTATTAAAACAGACTTACCTATTTAACAGATTTCAGAAGTAACACAATCTTTAAACTGAATAATGTTTGAATTTATTTAGTATACTAGTACGTTCCTTGTGTTCTGTGTTTATCAGATACAAATCTGATATTATAAAGTTACAGGTACGATGGATTCCATTTATTTATACCTTTTATACAGTGTTGTACTAACAAAACAACAATCTTCAACTAAGTTAAGCAATGGTAGAATAAAATATTATTCAACTATTGCAATGCTTACCTAGTGTAATCGGATAAGGACTCTGATTTAAATCCAAAGTCATGCTGAATTAAATAATGTCGAAGTCAATATTGTGTCACATAAAAAAGAGAAATAAATTACACCAATTCAGTACTCTCATATTATACTGGCAACACTGTAATCAATACGGGGAAATCCCAATAATGACACGTATAACAGTACCAGATAACTCTGGTTTCCCTTCAAAACGCATAAATCTTTCGCCTTTTACCAAATACAAGATCTTTAATCTTTTGACTCGATTAAGTTCGTAACTAATTATACCAGTGAAATCGTGAAGATAATTGCTGGGGTAAGGCCCTATTTTTTGCCGACGTTTGCAAAAAAGTTATAATTAAAAAACTATAGTGAATTTTCACTTGAAATAAAAAAGTAAACGTCTTAGGGGCCGTTCGCACGAGCGTATTTTTGCAGCGCTGGAAAAAACCGTCGAGATGAAACAAATGGAAAACAGTACATGCGTTCACACGTGAGCAATTTTGTATCGCGACCGATTTGTGTGTGTGTGTGTGTGTGTGAATGATGTACGCTGTTGGCCGCGAGGCCTTTACAGCTTCACCGGACTTAAAGGCGAGCGTGCAACCACTACGCTCTAGCCAGCCAGAAGGGCAAGAGGCGACATACTCGAGGGCGCCATTGGGACAGTCGCTGTAGGGGGACGGGTGCACTACTAAGTGCACCGGTCAACCGCCGGCTATGGGAGGGGATCTACTACTAGGAGTGATCGTTATATTACATAACTGAAAAAATAATCTATTATTAATAAATAATCAAATCACCTATTATTTATTACCTCAGGCAAGCGTTATTTTTTAAGCGTTACTTATATTACATATTGTCCGACCAAAACCGCCTACCAGCCTGCCACGCGACACAGCGACACTGACGGACTGGACTTAAGGTCAATTTCACTTAGACGTATAATATTTTTGTCAAAAGTCACGTGTTATATTATGCTCTAAGACAACTACATATGATCTATTTTTAAATGAGTGTCCAGTAATGAAAGTAATATATTATTAGGTTATTTATTATGTTCCGCGCCAATATATTTGTTCGTATTATACGTTATTTATAACGTGTTGCTTACTACGTTAGATTATTTTTTTAATAAAATCAGTACGGATCACTGGCGTGATCTTGGATGACGTACTTATGCATTTATCGTGGGTTTGTGAGGGATTGCGGCGTCGCGTGTCAAATTGTTTGCAAATAAATCGTTGGTTTGTATATTGTAATAACTGTAAATAAAAGTTAGTTTTAGTTACGTGTAAATAATTAATTTATTAAATATATATTTAATTTTGAACGCTTAACAGCTCACGGCGGCGGCGCGGCGTGTTTTGCGACAATAATCAAAAGGCGTCGTTCAACGAAGCGAAGAAATAACTATTATTAATAGCGTAAAAAATAATAGGCGTTTTAAAAGTAGCGTATCGTTATAACGCGTTTTTAATATATAGCCGTTGCGAACACTCCTATCTACTACTACTACGTCGTCGTCGTCGCCCGTATTCTGAGCGGAAAGAAGGGATGACAAAGCATCGGGGGGGTCGGTGAGAACATGTGGCGGCCGGCGGTGGCGGCAGGGGTCGGGGGGGAGATCGTAGTCGGCGGTGGCTACGATTAACGGATTCGCATGGGTAGATGCGTTCGCGAAGTGACGTGTTGACGCCTTTTTAATAAAGGCGCGAATAGGTTCGAGACCTAGATCGGAGTGGAGGATCGCGACCGATTTTAATCGCGCTTGTTCTACTTTCAACGCTCGACGTTTAAGCGTTTAAGCCGTGATCACACCTCGCGACCACGACGCCGACCTGACAGCCTTGAGACGCCATTAAGTCGTGATTACACTTGCTGATTCCGACTCCGACCTGACTGCCTTGAGACGCCATTGCAAGGCAGTCAGGTCGGAGTCAGAGTTGGATTCAACTTCACTCGACCCCGATTGTAACCAAGGTTTTTTATCTGATGCAGCCATCGTTATGATAAGCATCAGTGAATAGAATAGAATAGAATAGATTTTTATTTTGCTGAAAACATGGTGTACAATAATTATTACGGTTTTAGTTATATAGAGATGATCTACATGTTTTACAATTGTCTGGCATGCAAAATTCATAGTATCATTAAATTTCTCAACTAAAATAACTATCTCTTTCTTGAAAATATTAATTTTAAATCGGCTCAGAAGTTGAGAATCTAGTGATACTACACACAAACATTATCAAAATGTATACACTAAGCCAAGTTATGTCATAATTAATCAAATAGCATCCGTATGTCTTTGTTATTAAAATTAGCTATCATGATTAATAAAGTCATAAAGTAGAATGCGAGAATTGATAAAATAATAATAATGTCATAATATAATTATTTAATACAATGTCAATAAAGAAATATTTAAAGTTAGATTTTATCTTAGAGGAATTCTGCTATGGTATAATATGCTTTGGTCTTTAGAAGTTTCAATAAATTATCTTTTAAAAAAATGGGAATTATGTTCTCTCCAGGCTTTTGGGAGTTTATTATAAATTACTGGAGCCATGCAGAAAATGCTTTTTCGCATGAGCATGGTTTTTGAGCTGTGCAGGCAAACTGTACTATTATCACGTCTGTTCCTTTTTATGACATCCGCTAGACGTGGAAATAAGCTAGGATTAGAATGCACAAACATAGCAGTTTCGAAAATATACAACGAGGCAAGTGTTAGTAACTTGTACTTAACAAAATATGGCTTACAGCTATCTATCATATCTAAGCCGAACATTGTCCTGATACATCTCTTTTGGGCATTAAATACAATTTTTGTGTCCGTTGAATTGCCCCAAAATATTATACCGTATCTAAGATTACTGGAAATCAAACCATGATATACAGTAAGCAATGCGTCATTATTGAGTAGGGGAGCTAATTTATATAATGCATATGCGGAAGAACTTATCCTTTTTGTTAATAAGTCTATATGTGCTTTCCAGTTAAGTTTGCTATCTATAGTTACTCCGAGAAATTTTGCATTATTGACTTCGTTAATATTTTGATTATTGTAGTGTATTCCAATATTAGCTGGTCTTGATATTCGTTGACTGAAGTGCATAACATTAGTTTTACTTAAATTTATTTTTAGGTTATTGTTCATTAGCCACTTTATTGCCGATTTTAGGGAATTATTAATGTCTGACTCATATTCATTATTTTTCTTGAATGGGATTGTAATTGTACTGTCATCAGCAAATAGTGTTACTGACTGATCAATACTTCTCGGTAAGTCATTTATATACAGTATAAACAGGAGTGGGCCTAAAACGCTGCCTTGTGGTACGCCGTATTTGACTACACGCTCAGGTGACAGATATATTTCTTCATGGTTAGTCACTTTATTTATTGAGCTTATTTCTGTTTTTTGTTTTCTATCAGATATGTAGGATTTAATCAGTCTTAGAATATTCCCTCTTACTCCGTATGCCTCTAATTTGTCTAGAAGTATGTCATGACGAACATAGTCAAAAGCCTGTGTCATGTCACAAAATATTGTACAAACTGGGTTTTTTTTATCCATATTTATTATAACATTATGTAAAAAGTCATATATAGCCATTGTAACTGATTTCTTTTCCCGGAAGCCTTTTTGTTCATTACTTATTATATTATTTATAATATGATAGTTAGTGTATCGATATAATATGATATTGTTGCCGTGTAAAGAAATAATGTGAAAATGAAAGTGATTGATGATGTATCGAAACATCAACCTTTTATTGGGCTTTCTTTATTCGTATGTCTCTTCATCTTTCCTGTCCGGATAAATAGAAAAATAGCTAGATTGACAAATAATTATTTTAGATCAGTCAGCGCTCGCTTCTTCACAGAGGGGCGTGTAGCGTACAGCGACATTAAATTCAGCACTAAGGGTGAAAACGATATATCGGTGTTATAATAGGCAACACATCGACGTTTCAAATTGCTAGTTATTTATGTTTCGATTTCGCTTTAGGTTAGTACAATGCAGTAAAGAGATGTAGTGTTGGCATACCTCTAACCTCTAAGGAACTATATTATTGCATTGTCACCGAACTTATATTCGTATGCCAAATTTCAACTCATGCAGACGCCCGCAAGTGTTTGAATAATGGATCACAACTTTTGAACCAGAATGACAAACAGACATGCGAAAAAAAGAGCATAAACAACTTCTAAAATATCTAAGATATTTTTAAAGCGATGTTTTTTTTATAAAAGCTCAAATCATACATCGTCAATAAAGAAAGTTTAATAAAAGATTGATGTTTCGAAGCATCACTAATCACTTTCATTTAATATCGATCATTAAGAATAAAGGGGTATTATTTAACCGACTTCTAAAAAGGAGGAGGTTCTCAATTCGACTGTATGTTATTTTTTGTATGTATGTTACTCGAATATTCCTCCAATAATGAATCGATTTTAATGATTCTTTTTTGAATTCCAGGATGGTGGACGCGACTTTTTGTGTAAAATCAATATGAAAATTTAGAGTTTTAGGTGATGCTGATTAAGAGAATATGGGGTTAATTTTGAAATCCAAGATGTTGTGTATTTGAGTACTAACGAGGAAGTACTAGTGTGTGTTTAGTGCTCGTGTGTACTAGTGTTTGACGAACTGTTTTGTGCGTACAGCGCCTAATAAAGTACTTCGCACGTTAGTTAAAGTACATTTAATTAAAGTAACATTATAAACTACTCCATTTTATTTACTAATTCTCTTAGTTGCTTGCAATCTCTGCATGCCATTTAGCAAACATATGAATCCGGTAAAACCTTTTGTTGGCCTGGATTCCTGGATATTAGGGTATACAGAGCAATGAAACTGGATGGTCTGGCAAAACTAGCAAGCCTCCAAGGCCGTTTAGATAGTACTGTTTATTGTAATGACGTTCTATTACTTCCACATATACAGGTATTTGAAAATTGGAATCGTGATTATGTGAAAGCAAATTTATACAAGGCCAAATTTTATCCGACAATTTAATCCATAGTCCAAACCAGCCCTGGTTCTCCAAATTAAAATTGACTAAGAAAACGACTTCTATCCTTTTCCGTCTTAGATGTCATCATTGTTACAGTGCTGTACATCTTTATTATCATATAATTTGAATATAAGAAACGCGCCGTTGTGCAAGTTGTGTGGCCAAGTAGTTGGCGACCTTAGCCACATTTTATTTTCCTGTCCTTGTTTAAGCTTTTCATCCTTACGCCATTTCCTTATTGAATGTGAAGCTCCTCTTGCTTAGAATTTATAAACTATTCTGTCTTAATCTAACAATTACAATACCGTAGGCACAGACGGAATTCCGAGTAAACTTTTAAAACTATCACGTAAAATCTTAATTCAATGTGTAACCCATATCTGTAACCTAGCAATTACTTCGGGCAAATTTCTACATGCATTCTAGTTCACCGCATTCATAAGACGGGAGACAGAGACAGTGTCAATAACTATAGACCTATTTCTATTTTACCACCTATGTCCAAAATTTTAGAAAAAATAATAAACAACCGCCTGCTCGACTATTTAAAGAAACATAAGCTCCTATCCGACAACCAGTATGGCTTTAGAGCAGATTTTTCAACAGAGGACGCAGTTATAGCTTTCTCGAATAAACTAA
Source organism: Phalera bucephala (assembly GCA_905147815.2). NCBI lineage: Eukaryota > Metazoa > Arthropoda > Insecta > Lepidoptera > Notodontidae > Phalera > Phalera bucephala. Next base: position 5,140,773 of record LR990616.1, read on the forward strand.
TTCAACAAACGGAGGCTAAACAAAAATGTCTTTATTGTCGATGTATGATTTGAACTTTTGTAAAAAAAATCGCTTTAAAAGTATCGATAAATCGATATTTTAGAAGTTGTTTATGCACTTATTTTTCGGATGTTTGTTTGTCATTCTAGTTCAAAAGTTGTGATCCATTTTTCAAACACTTGCGGGCGTCTGCATGAGTTCAAATTTAGCATAGGAATATAAATTCGGTAACTATGCAATAATATAGTTCCTTAGAGGTATGTACGACGCATGCCTTTTAAGTTTTGTCGTTTGAAGAAAAAAACACAACTAGAACCTTATAGTAGTTTTTATTGTTTTTCAAAGTATTCACCACGTAGCTTAATACACTTTTCCATTCGCTCAAACCAGTTATTATAACATTTATTCCACTCTAAAGTGGGGGTTCAAAATGGCTGAGTGCTTCTTCACCGGACTGGAACCTTTGAAAACAAAGGCTTTTTTTAATTTTAAGAAATGTAAAGAAATCGTTAGGGCTTAGGTCAGGACTGTATGGAGGATGGTCAAGAATTTTTACTTTTTCCTGCTTCAAATATTCAATCGTTTGACGAGCGCTGTGTGAGCTTGCGTTGTCGTGGTGCAGGATGATGCGTCGCTTTGAGATAGATTTTCGAAGTTCGGCGATGACTTGTGGTAAACCAACTGTGGTATACCACTCTGCGTTAACCGTTCTACGATCTTCAAGTGCAATAATCGCAACATAGCCGGTTTTTCCAACGAACGTGGCCACCATCTTCTTTGAAGTGCTTCGAGAACGAACAACTTTAGTCAACTTTGGCTCGTCTTGAAAGACCCAGATTGTAGATTGTTGTTTGGAATCAGGATCGTAGGCATAGATCCAAGATAAGTCACCACTGATGATGTCGTAGACGTGATTTGACTCCCCTCGGTTGAACCTTTGCAGAGTTTTCTTACACCATCTGACGCGGGCCGCCCTGTGATCGTCGGAAAGCAGATGCGGTATCCAGCGGCAAACTAGCTTTCTCACACCAAGCGCTTCATGCAAGATCTTCTGAATGGTTGTCCCTGAGATGCCTAATAGAGCCTCTATCTCTCGATACGTCACATGACGATCTTCGAGAATAAGTTGTCTCACAGCAATGATGTTATCTTCAGTGAAGGCGGATTTTGGGCGTCCTTCGCGAGATTTGTCACTAACACTAGTATGTCCACGCTGGAATTCTAAATACCAGCCTTCAACAGTCCGCAGACATGGGGCTTCATCGCTGAACACAGATGAACTCTACAAAACACTGAAGTCGTATCAGGCCTCTTCTAAAGTTGTAGAAAATTATTGCACGAACATTTTCCTTAGAAAGATTCATTTTCGTACGTAACCTGACAGATTCCAATCGACGCTGTGACTAAACAATAGCATTAATCCTAATACTTTCAACTGTTTTGAGATTCAAAATTTAAACACATTCGAATATAGAACAGTTCCAAATTCAAAATTGCCGGGAAATATGGAAACGACAGAACTTAAAAGGCATGCCTTGTATGCCATGTACTAACCTAAAGCGAAATCGAAACATAAATAACTCGCAATTTAAAACGTCGATGTGTTGCCTATTATAACACCGATATATCGTTTTAACCCTTAGTGCTGAATTCTATGTTGCTGCACGCTACACGTCCCTCTGTGAAGAAGCGTGCGCCCTGACTGATCTAAAATAATTATTTGTCACTCTACCTATTTTTCTATTTATCTGGACAGGAAAGATAAAGAGACGGACTAATAAAGAAAGCCCAATAAAAGGTTGATGTTTCGATACATCATCAATCACTTTCATTTTCACATTATTTCTTTACTCGACAACAATATCATATTATGTCGATACACTGATGCTTATCATAACGATGACTGCATCACATAAAAAAACTTTGTTCGCAATCGGGGTCGGGTGAAGTTGAATCCAACTCTGACTCCGACCTGACTGCCTTGTAATGGCGTCTCAAGGCAGTCAGGTCGGAGTCTGAATCGGCAAGTGTGATCACGGCTTAATTGCGTCACAAGGCTGTCAGGTCAGAGTCGTGGTCGCGATGTGTGATTACGGCTTAAACGCTTAAACGTCGAGCGTTGAATATAGAACAAGCGCGATTAAAATCCATCGCGATAAAAAAGCGCTTACGTGTGAACGCATGTAATGTTTTCCATTTGTTTCATCTCGACGGTTTTTTCCAGCGCTGCAAAAATACACTCGTGCGAACGGCCCCTAATACTGACCCATTGTACTTGAGTTGTGCGTAAAACCCGGAAAATCTCATAACTTTTCCCCTGTTTTCACGTAAATATTATTAGGAAAATTTTGATAAAACTTAGACAAATGATTCATTGCACTTTCTAATCGTAAATAACTAATAAATAAGAATGCATATCTAATTTTAAGTCATCTAAACAAATAAATAACTAAAACTACCTCGTAAGCTACCGAAAAACTTGCCTGGATTTCTTGTCTAGATAGGCCGAAATCTAGGCAATTTTTTACAATAATATAAAGGTTTACCACCTAATTTTTGGCATAAATAGAAAGAATACATCCTATTTTACCAATATAGACAAAACACGTTTATTTTACGAAATATTTACCTAAATTCACACAAAGGTACTTACCGAAGATAAGGTTACTCTTTCCGTTGAGAATTTCACTTTTTATCACTTACACTTTTCACGGCACGGGCACGGAAAATTTTTATACACAAAAATACTACTCATAAATTCTGATAAGAAGTCTAGTAAAATGTATTCGTCAATTGAAGAATGAAGAATTTGATTATTTACACGCGCGACACTAGGGACGCCACTTAGCGGGAATGCGCGTCTGTCGGATGTATAAATATCCATTCACAAAAGCACAAACACAGACTAACAACAATTATACATGAACAGAACAAGAATATTAACCTCTACATTTTGTTAGAACATTGTCTACGGCTACGATTTAGTGTTTGACACGTATAAATTTATACGTTACCGACGCTTAGAGAAATAATTGAGTGGTTGGGTGGTCGTGGGTTAAAAATTCATGATGTGATTTAGAACTGTGTTATCCATTGTGCATTTATGGAACGTTTGAATGGTCGCTCTATACATCAATATATACTATGCACCACCACTTTACACACCAATATAAAATTTTCAGGTTTTCATTTCATTTTCACCAAATTGTAAAGAAATTGATAGAGTGTATATACTTTAATACCGTCAATTTAAATTGCGTGCACTGTACCTATATTTGTTTTCAACACATTCCCCTCCTATGGTACCTACGTACTTAAATAGAAAATTCGTTGCATGGATGATGTTCCTTGATAGTACTGAAAAGACTCGTATCAAAAATGGATTTTTTTTTTATTAGAACGATAAAATGTTAAGTGACATTTCATTTATAAGTTACCAGCCTTTGCTTTTTACACGAATTGAGGGTAAATTATTGTGGAGTTATACAATTCAGTTATATATGTATCTATTTTAATTTTTATCTTCAGTACACCCAACTTTTAAAAGCGTACAGGCACGGAAGTATAGGCAAGTATCGCTGTAAAATATCGCTGTGTTTGAAGGACGATTTAGCACAGTGGTTAAGAGCTTAAGCCGCTCCGCCCACGGTGTCTATTAGTCGCGGGTTCGATAGCCGCACGGGACAAAACTTTCTGTGACCCACAATTATTTGTTTCGGTCTGGGTATATGTATGCGAATTTTCATGTTTGTAAACGCACCTACGACACAGTAAGAAATACTAGTGTGGGGCTACGATAAAAAAACTGACAGGACAGACTGTTTTCAGGATTTGGCACTTTTTAAATAATGGAAATAATAAGACCGCGACTTGGTAAGCGTAAGGTAGGACGGCCCCCAGCTAGATGGACCGACGACCTCAAAAAGGTCGCTGGGATAGACTGGATGCGGAAGGCGGAGGACCGTGTGCAATGGCGCGTGTTAGGAGACGCCTATGTCCAGCAGTGGACTGCGATAGGCTGATTGATTGATTGATTGAAATAATGGAAATAAAATACAAATTGATCCTATACGACTAAAACTCATTTTTAATTAGTTTTTAATGTTAAGACAAATGTAAAAAAGATATGAATAACATTTTATTCACAATTTGAATTACTTAAAAATCTTAAGTTAAATCGATGTTTATGTCCAAAATAAATTTATTCCATTTATTGTTTTAATGCACACTGAGTAAAATTCAACCTAAATTTAATAAATAAAATAAATATTTCCACATAATAAGTTGATAATTTATTTCGATTGGCTTAGTTGTCTCTACATTAGTCATTTTTGACATTTGCACTTGTCAAGTTGTCTAGATTTATGAACACGAGTATATATAACATACGGACTCTGTTGTGGTAAATTCAACATCTTTCAAGCTAAGAGCATTTCAACCAAATGCTCTAAAGTCCATAGCAAAGTCCACAGATGCACCTGTGGAAAAGTCTGGGAAACCTATATGTAGGAGATATTATGTATTTCACATTTTTCATGTCACAGTGGGGTAAAATCAGACTCATAACTTGTCAATACCGAATATTTTTGTGATGGAAGTCCCGGAATATGGAATGTGGATAAAAAAAATGGGTTATATAAAACAAAACCTTGAAGTGGGGTGTACGGTGGCTACAAGTATATTTGTTCTGTGGGTCGCTACGTGTGCCAATCAGAAAAGGAGCTAGTGCATCTATTTGTAAATTAGTTTATAAATAATCGTGGTATTCGTATCGTATTCGTGTTGGGAAGCAAAAGAAAGTTACTACCACCGGTATGTTGATTTTTATTATTTTAGTTAATAGTGGTTAGTATTAAAATAGTTAATACTTCATTCTTTCTTCGTTTTTATTGTTTCAAAACTTGTCACATATAGTAGGCATTTCTTACATAGAAACTTAATTTGAATGTAAGGGAACCCACAAAATGATGTACTGATTTTATTGTCCATGATTTTAATGGTAACTTTATAAATAACCGAGTATTAGAAACTGTAAGTGGGTACGTATTTTATGCCGATTTAATAAATTAAAATAATTAGTCTTGTTTGAGTTTTGTTATAAGGCTTGTTACCTACATTATTCTTTCATCTATACTTCAATGTTAAATAGGTTTTATAATTTGTTTATGTTGTTAATTGACAATGTATATTTAGTGCAAAACATTTATGTAACTAAGTATTAACAGAATGAAGTAATAACAAAAACTTTCAGCCTAGTCCCACATTCTCTTAGTTTAACAATCTAATTTTCACTAAAAGTTAAGTATAAACTTATACCATCTGTTTTTAGTAAAATAAAAAGAAAAAAAAAACAAAAAAAGTTTAAACACCTGAAACATCTTTATGTAATAGGTACCAACATTTCGCAAATAAAGATATTATGACTATGTACTGTAATAAAATTCTAAATTCTTTGAATATCACAATACTAAATTTCTATAATATAAAATTCTGAAATTCAATTTAAATATAATCAATTTGATTATCATTACACAAATTAACGGTCCCATCGAAGAAAGTTACATTTGCCTAACAAAATATATGGCATTTGCAACTTTCCATCTGTGCCCGTCAATAAGGTTATTTATCCCAAATATACATACTGGATTGTAGGACTTTGTTCATTGGACATGTGAAAACCTTTTGCTACATTGGAAATTATAAAAATAACTGAACAAGTGCGAGTAGGACTCGCGCTCTGAGGGTTTCTTACCGGGTCCAGTTTCGGCCAGTTACAGCGCCAAATTGTGGTTTCGTCAATGATTTCGCCAATATAACGTAACTCTATCGTATTTGGATAGTTTGATTTATCTAGGCAAGTACCATATACCTGGGTGGCGAGCAAGGTCTGAGCCGGAAAGCCAAAGTAACTCTCCATCGTATTGTCACAATGATGTATGTTTTTTAAAAGATTTTTTATCATAATTATTTATTACCATTAAAATCGGATTATAAACAAAGAATTTATTGTCAAACATACATAAAAATATGTATACAGATTAATTGTAAACCTCTGTTCCCGTAACCATCCATTAATATTTTGTTTTTCCTATAGTAAGGTACCTGTAGGACGACCATAAACTCATAATAACTCAAAAAATGAAACAAAAAAAAAAAAATAATTACTTTAATGTCAAAGCACCCCGATGCCCCAGATGCTTGATTATTTGACTACATGTAGTCGTATCCAGCGCTCGAGCATTGGCGAGTCCCAACGCTCAGCTAATGCTCTCAGGATGCTATTAGTACTGCCATGCACGCGCTGCATCATGGATGCACATCACTTTCGCATGATCGTACTAAAGCTATTGATACGGGCCACGGCAAACATGCCAGAAGCACTACAAAATCGTGGCAACCCCCTTAGTACCCTAAAAGCATTGTTATATTAGACGCGCAAGTCGCCATAAGCCCTCTGCATATAGTTAACCCACAGGCTGCACGTGTAAAAGGACTGGCAGTATGCCTTGAATAAAGTTAACTTAACATTATCAGTACATTGTGCAAACCTAGGAGCCACCATATTATATCGGACAGCTAGAGACCTTCGCTTCCGTTCAATATCAGTATTGTCACTCATGTCATCGGTGATCGAGTGACCCAGGTACTTAAATTTTTTCACAACATTTAAGAATGTACCGCAAAGACGGACGTTCAGTATATTATTATATAGTTTCTTTGATGATTTAAAAACCATGATTTCACTTTTCTTTGCGTTATACCTGAGTCACGTAATTAATAGCTAATGTTAGGTTGTTAGTAATTAATGTTAAAGATATTATTAATTAATGTTAAATATATTAGTGGTCGCCCATTGGTCGAAATACGACCACAATTTTTTATTGATTTAATGTATTTCTTTTCATAGTTTAAAAAAAAAGCGTTCTGCACTCCCTATCTATATAAACTATAAGTGTGGAAAATTTCATTCTCCTCCGACCGCGCAATTTTCGTAAAAAGGGGTACAAAGTTTTTGCTTCACGTATTAATATAATGATTATATTCTATTGCTCACATGCCCGCAATGTGCGAGGATCTTTACCAAGAAGATTGGTTACATAAGCCACATGCGAGCGCATGATCGTTAACAATAACGGAGCTCATGCAGTCGCCATGGCCGAAATCGGTCTGGATCACATCATCATCATATTCTAAAGTCAAAGTTAGTACTTTGACTGTTATGATGAATGATGACTTTAGAGGTCATACAAACAGCTTAAGAGTTCTGTGGATGGATGGGTAAATTTAAACGAAATCCCTATTCAAGGTACAGTCAGCAACATAAGTAGATTAACATTCTTAGTTTTTTTATTTTACAAATTTTTGTGAACATTGCCAAAACCAAATTGTTAGCATCATATTCAAATATATTAAGATCAAATAAAATAATGGATTTTATATAAAACAAAACTGTGCAAGTGGTTTGAAAAACTGTGAGTGCTAAGCGAATTATGTTGCTGACCGTACCAATACACATGTTTAGTTAATAGCTACTCTGGATATTTTTTGATAAATAATAACGCATTGTCACTGATGTTACATAAGTGTGCCAAATATCAGCTAAAGGGCTGTTAACAAGTGCTTGAAAAATTCATTAAATATTTTGATCTGGAAATACAGGTAAAATATATTATATAACGGTTTAAATTTCTTTATTTCTCAAAGATTACAAATCACTTACGAAGAGAAATAAATTATAACACTAAAATATAAGTTTATCGATGCGTGTAGTAATAACTTTATATAGTGTAGTAATAACTAATAAGATAATAACTATCTTGTCTTCGGTAATTACGGGTTATGTAGTAATTTTGTCGAGCGGATACAAGGGATGGTTTACATCACGCTAGGTTCATTTTATGATATTATTAAGTTATTTATTTTGTAGTGCTTTTGAGAATGTGTTGTTTTAATAGTTTTTTGTAGATTGCTATTGATTTGGCATCTTTTATGTGTTTAGGTAATGAGTTGTAAATCTGTGCTCCTTGGTACAAGATACACTTTTTTCCATAATTGGTTCTGGGTTTATATAGTTGAATGTTATGTGCCCGTCTTGGGTTGCGTGTGTGTACATTTTTTGTTAATTTTATTTGTGTGTTTGTAAAATATACAATTTTTATATAAGATTTTTCTTATTAAAATGGATATATTATATTGATAGGTTTATGTTATATTAAATAATTTTGTCTCATTATAAATTTTGTAAGTTGGTGTTAAATATATTATATGGGGGGCTAATGTATATAGGACGCAAGTTTATTGCGGGCTCAATTCCAGATCACGGTCTGCTCCTAAATGTTTCTATAGTAAAACTCCAACAGTACTGTCCAATCTCCACTGGAACCCGCATCCAAAGATAGACTGAATCCTCGACCCTGTGATCGCCTCCCATAAAAGAGCATAACGATAGGTGTGGTCTTATTTTGTATTAGTTCAATCCAACTCTAGCCAACGTGAGGACACGTTTTATGATAGGTACAGGTAGGTTGCTAAAACTATCTTTATAAAATATCTGTGGTCATTAATCAAATCTAAAACTAATTTATACAGTTGCTAGCTACGAGTATATCTAGACGCGGCCATGTTAGAAAGTTGAATATTATCGACGTCTACAGCCCTTACGGACCTGGGCAACACAATTGTGATGCTAATTTCAAACGTAAAAAACAATATTATTGAAATAGATAAAACGACGGGCTAAGGCTCGTACGATTGTGCTTTCAATGCATTTTTATTTGGTGAGAGAGATATAGCAATAGCGCCATTGGAACAACAAGTCATTACACGTTCCTTTTTGCTTGCGAACGGAGTCTGCGTAACACATGCCGGTTACCTGTAAGTACCTTTTTTGATTATTTACGTGCTTTTTTTAAAATGTATGAGTACTAAATAAGTTTTATTGATAATTAACTGTTGTAATGATAGTATTTTTCATTTGTTTTAGTAATATTTTACAATCGTTAGATCAGTTAAAGAAATTAAGTCACAATTATTGTATCAGGCCGTCCCGAACATATTCTGCAAACATATAGTATTTTGTCAAAGACTTCAACATTCTCAGATGTCTTGCATCTTTACATGTCAGATGATGCGGTTTTTGAGTGTTTGCTCCAGATCTCTGATATCGAAGACATTTCGAATGGAGAAGTTGACAATATCAACCGAGATAGCGCATTTACCTGCGATTCAAAAGACGATATACTCCTACAAACCCTCAGAAGCAATCAAAACGAGATCTATATTTCACGACCATTGCATTGAAGGCAGAGTTAAAACAAATTTTGAAGGAACAGTAACTTCAATGGCAAACAGGTTCAAGAAGGATTACTACGAATTAAAGAAGGACAGGAATATAAAAAGGGGAGAGTGGGAGGAGATTTGTAGCCCTGACGATAATCTTTGTGTGGTTAATGCCCGGTTCCTATATTCTAAAAACGGATCGTTTTTGTTACGGCCGGTAACTTTTTCTACCAGGCGTAAGTCAAAACCGTTACAATAAAAACGTCTCGTTGAACAATTTAACTAGCGGATTATTACTAACGAATGGGAGGGTTACCAGAAACGACTCGTAAGCTTAATGTATGGCAGGGATGAAATATGGTGTTCCTATATTCATTTTGAATACGTCAGTGAACTGTCAAATTTACCACTCGTAGATTGTTTGGATACCAGTCGATTTCGGGCGGTTTTGTCTGGGAATTGTTTTGTTCGTTTGGTTCGTGGTGTTGTTTAATATATAATGTCGAGTTCCGAAAGTGATAGAGAAGTGTTCATGATATTAGATTCGAGTGATTCTGATTCAGATGAAGATACACGTCGTCATAGAGTTTACAAACCCAGAATTAATTATTTTTCGACGTTAGATTGTGCGGAGTTTCAATTGAGATTTCGGCTAGATAAACCATCTGTTCAACAGTTATTATTTGAAATTTATCCTGTTTTAAGAGTAAAAGGAAATAGGTTGGTATTATAAATACCTCAACTGAAGTGTTACTTAACTTATATGAGTGTATACCTAGTTTATTTCATATTGAAGACGTTTTGTTTTAGGAATCATGGGATAAGTCCTATTAATCAGTTATTGTTGGCTTTAAGGTTCTATGATTTAGGAACAATGCTTCTATCAGTAGCAGACTTTATTGGTGTATCAAAAACATCAGCTTGTCGCATAGTGAGAGATATCAGCTATGCAATAGCCCAACTATATCCCAAATATATTTATATGCACATGAATACAGAGCAAGACTTCTATTCCATTTCTCAATTTCCTCGTGTGCTTGGTGCACTTGATGGTACACACATTAGAATTCAATCCCCATGTAAGTACTACCATGTTATATTTATTATAATTAAGTAAATGTCTCTGAAAGTTAAGATGTGTGAAAACTACTACAGTTACTAAATAGAAATATCCCTGTCATTGAAGTTATAAGCTTGTTAGGTATCAGTATAATTATTAATATTACAGTGGATGGATAACAAAAGCGTGCCAATGGGGTCAAAAATTCATGGTGAGACTCCGCTACATCTGTAAACCGTTGGGACAAGAAGTCACGAACATATATATATATTTTTTTTTTAAACGTAGCCCCACACTAGGATTTCTTCCTGTGTCGTAGGTGCGTTTACAAACATGAAAATTCACATGCACAAATACCCAAACCGAAACAAATAAATGTGAGTCACACAAATATTCGTCCCGTGCGGGAATCGAACCCGCGACTATTAAACACTGGGCGGAGCGGTTTAAGCTCTTAACCACTGCGCTAAATCGTCCATCAAAGTAAAGTAATAAAAGTATCTCGTATTCCTATATTGTCACCAATAACAACTAAAATAACCACATTGATGTTGTATGTGTAACGGAACATAACATGACAAATGAAGATGCAAAGATGTTAAACGTTCAAAACTTTATTCTTGGCTCCATTTTTTCTCGTAGCAAGCGACATGGTGGTTCATGTATACTCGTTAATAATACTATTGAATTTACTCCAGTTAAGGATATCAACAAATACAGTATTGAGAGCATCATAGAGATCTCTGGAATAGAACTCCTTGCACAGAAATTATATATTATATGTGTTTATAGACCTCCAAAATCAAATAAAGAAGACCTAGATAAATTCTTTAAAATTTTCGACAACCTTCTAAATGAATTGTGTTATTCAAAGAAAAAAATAATTCTTTGTGGAGACTTCAACATTAATATATTAAATAATACTAAAGAGTCCATGCAATTTATCTCTATACTATCTAGCTATAACTTAAATATAGCAATTAAAGAACCTACGCGGCTTAAAAGTAAAACATGCATTGATAATTTTTTATACAATATACGAGGTTGTAAAGGTAAAGTGTTTGAATTTGCTCTTTCAGACCATACAGCACAGATTCTCACATGTCCAGTAAATATGAGTTGCCCTCTAAAATTTTGGTATATCGAGAAGCGTGACTATTGTAATGAAAATGTCAATAAATTTATAGACTGCATCAATGCTCTTGGATTTACTGATGTTTTAAGTAATGATGACGCTAAATATGCTTTTAACAATTTTTATCATTTATTTACGCTATTTTATAATTTATGTTTTCCTACGAAAGTGTTAAAAATATCTACAAGAGTACGACCAAAATGGATTACGAAAGGTATAAAACTATGTAGCAAACGTAAGAGAGATTTATTATGGAAATATCGCAAAAAGCCTACAGAAATAAACAAAAACAATTTTAAATTGTTATCATCTAAGCTTAACCGCATTGTAAAACTGACACAAAAAATGCGAAATAATAATTATATTCAAACCGCAAATAATAAATGTAAAGCTACCTGGAATATTATAAATAACAAAAGAAAACATACTCCGAATGAGGATATAAAGCAGATAAATTTTGCTGGCCAGATAGTAACTGAACCAACACAGATAGCAAATTTATTTAATAATTACTTTATCGATCATGTCACTAAATTAGCACCGAATTCCAGCAAAACAAGATTGGAAACTAAGTGCAATTCATTATTTATGAAGCCAACTGTACCTATAGACATAAATAAAATCATATTAAACTTGAAAAATACGAGTAGCACTGGTTATGACGGTATTTCCACTAACATCTTAAAATGTGTGTCTCCTAAATTGTCAGTTCTATTGAGTCATATTATGAATTTATGTATTCTGCAGGGTTACTTTCCAGAACAACTCAAAAAAAACTATTGTAAAGCCCCTCTTTAAGAAAGATGATATAAATGACATAGCTTGCTATAGACCAATAGCACTTGTCCCTATCATTTCAAAAATTTTTGAAAGGGTAGTTAATATACAACTCCATATATGATTTTTTTGAATTAAATAACCTATTTACTAAAGAACAGGTAGGGTTTAGGAGAAACAAGAATATTAATATGGCTATATATAGATTTCTAGAAACAATAACGAAAAATGTAGATTTGAGGATAACCACATGTGCCCTCTATATGGACTTGACAAAGGCTTTTGATTATGTTGAACATAGTATCCTATTATATAAATTATATGCATATGGAATTCGAGGAAATGTATTAAATCTTATAAAATCCTATTTAACTAATAGAAAACAAGCAACGCAAATAACTAGACTATGTCCTGACCTAAAAAAAGAACTAAACTACTTGTCAGAATATAGAGACGTTAATTTTGGAGTACCGCAAGGCAGTGTACTGGGGCCTCTGCTATTTATTATTTATATTAACGATCTTCCTGGAATAACCAAGCATCACACAGTACTATTTGCAGATGACACTACTGTTATATTCTCAGGTAAAGAGACAAATTTAAATTTAAAAAATGACATTAATACTACTTTACATGACATAGTACAATGGTTGACACTAAATAATTTAAAGATTAATCTTGTCAAGACAGTTCTAATGACATTTAAAAATAAAACTAATAAAATTGTTGACTTTAATTTAAACTACTTAGGACAAACTGTTCAATCAGTGCAGACGACAAAATTTTTAGGTTTGAATATAGACTGCAACTTAAATTGGAAGAACCATATAGAAATTCTTTGCTCAAAAATGAATAAATACGCATACGCTTTATATATGTTGTCTAAAACAGTCGATCAATCAGTGATATTAACGGCTTACCATGGTTATGTGTCATCCAGTTTGAGGTATGGTATACTATTTTGGGGCAACGCAACCAATAAAGATGCAGCATTCGCGGCTCAAAAAAGGTGCGTGAGGGCGATGTGCCGTATGAAACCGACTGAGAGCCTATATATCTTTGAAACGATATTATTCGTTAGAAATAACATAAATAATTATAAGAAACTTAACAGCAAACGTCATAATTATAAAATTTGTTTCCCACCAAATCAAACTGCTTTTTTAAATAAAAGTATTTTTTGCATGGCCCCTCGTATTTATAATAACCTACCGAAGTCAGTTTTATGTTTAAGTAATAACCATGTTTTTAAACATACCGTTAAAAAATTATTAACTGAAAAGACCTACTATTCGGTGAATGACTACTTAAATGATAAGTTATAGAAGAGTTGTATAATTAGTATTGACATATGACGTCATTGTTATTACCAATTTATCAAACAATATTATTTATGATTAATCGTATTCGTATTCGTATATTGACAATAATTAAAACAGTATTTACAAATAACTGTTTAAGAGAAGGTTAAATAAATAACTAAATGATATGTTAAATAATACTATGATGAATGAATAAATAATAATATATGATATGTGAATATTATATTTAAAGAATTTTATATGCTTATCAATTTTAGCCTATAAGATACTAAATATTTGCATGCCATGAAGCTGGATATGGTGAAACACCTCAAACACTGAAGATCTTATGTAATACATACCCATATTCGCAAATAAAGATATGATTATGGTTATGATTATGAAAATATGGAAGGGATCGTATTGCTCGGTCAAATGATGGAAACATACACAACATGGATCAAATCAAGCAAATGAACTGTGAAAGTCATTCTGCACCTGTTTGGTCTTGCGAGGGTGGCCTACTGGTTCGAGTACAGAGAAGATGCCAAAAAGAAAAAATATGAGAAGCAACGAAATAATCGATTTGTTGGCTTTCCCAATATCAATATTGGAGTATTTATTAGGTGGGCCAACCAGCAAGACTGGATACGATTTGGAATTAGTTGAAATGCCATCTACCTCCGAATACGTTCCTGCCACACTAACCACAACTGACAAACGGCTGGATGGTTATTATCATTGGCCAATTTTGATACCCTCAAAGCTCATCGACGAAGTGCAGACTATCAGGTTGTACTAGCCATTCTCGAGCGCGTTGCGGAAGGTTATGTAATAAAATAAAAATTGTGACGTATTACTCGTATATTTACTCGTATGTTTACTTGTATGTTGACAAAAGACTTAAACTGTTTTGTTTTTTTTTCATGTTTCATAACAACAATTAGCTGCTGTTTAAGAGTTGATCTGAAATAATAAATGAATGTGTTAAATTTTTACAATTTGATTGCTTATTTAATATTTTGGCTATATTTGTGACTTTCATTAGAAATTTTGCTGTTGTGATACCTACTAGGTAAGGTCAAATCTAATATAATTGTGATTATTATAATTATATTACTAAAAGGGCAAGGCCCAAATTAAAACAATTGTGACAGTCACAATTGTGACTCGTGTTAAGTTAGGCCGAAATAGACACAATTGTACGTGTACAGGACGACGTCTGCATGATTTGTATAAATCATCATCATCATCATCATCATCTCAGCCTATACTTGTCCACTGCTGAACATAGGCCTCCCCAATCGCTTTCCAGCGTAACCGGTCCGATGCCACCTGCATCCAACGACTTCCTGCGATTTTCACAAGATCGTCGGTCCATCTGGCAGGTGGTCGTCCCACGCTGCGCTTGCCAATACGTGGTCTCCACTCTAGAATCTTTCTGCCCCAACGCCCGTCCGATCTTCGCGCTATGTGGCCCGCCCATTGCCACTTCAGCTTGCTAATCTTAACGGCTATGTCGGTGACCTTGGTTCTTCTACGAATCTCCTCATTCCTGATTCGATCACGTAGAGAAACGCCAAGCATAGCTCTCTCCATAGCTCGCTGAGCAACTCTGAGCTTTTTTATGAGACCTATTGTAAGAGACCACGTCTCTGATCCATATATCATCACTGGTAACACACATTGACTAAAAACTTTAGTCTTTAGGCACTGAGGTATTTTGGATGAGAAGATGTTGCGCAGTTTCCCGAACGCTGCCCAGCCGAGTTGGATTCGTCGATTGACCTCTCTCTCAAAGTTGGACCTACCTAACCGGACTACCTGTCCCAGGTAAATGTATTCGTCGACAACTTCAAGAGTAGAGTTCCCAACGGTGAGTGCGGTGGGTACGACATGGACGTTACACATTATTTTCGTTTTGTCCATGTTCATTTTAAGACCCACTTGTTGAGATACTCTGTTGAGGTCGCCGAGCATTCGTCCTAGATCTTCCAGCGACTCCGCCATGACCACAATGTCGTCGGCAAAACGAAGGTGAGTGATGTATTCGCCATTGATGTTGATGCCAAGTCCTCGCCATTCCAAGAGCTTGAAGGCGTCCTCTATGGTGGTCGTAAACAGTTTCGGAGAAATGACGTCTCCCTGTCTTACTCCTCTTTTTATGGAGATCGCCTTCGTGCACTGCCCCTGTACTCGGACTGACATGGTGGCGTTACTATACAAGCACTTCAACACTTCGATGTACCGATAGTCAATGCGGCATCGCTGGAGAGATCTAAGAACCGCCCAAGTCTCGATCGAATCGAAGGCTTTCTCATAGTCCACAAACGCCAAGCATAGTGGTCGATTATACTCCTCGGTCTTCTGTATAATCTGCCGCAGCGTATGTATGTGGTCTATGGTACTAAAGCCTTTCCGGAAACCGGCTTGTTCGGGAGGCTGGAAATCATCAAGCCTGCGTTCGAGACGATTCGTGATGACTCTCGAATACAACTTGTAAACATGGCTCAGCAGTGTGATGGGCCTATAGTTCTTTAATAAAGTGTTATCACCTTTCTTGAAAAAGAGTACCACCTCACCCCTGTTCCATGCTTCCGGCGCTTTTCCTTCGAGCAAGACGGAATTAAACAGCCTCTGAAGGACTTTAAGTACCGGCGATCCGCCCGCTTTCAGAAGCTCTGCAGTAATTCCGTCTTCACCCGGCGCTTTGTTGTTTTTAAGTTGGTTGAGAGCCATCCTAATCTCGTACAGGCTGATGTCCGGGATATCTTCAGTGTAGTGTCGGGTTAGCTTGGCTCTTGGGTCTTTTACCAAGTCAACAATAGGTTCAGCTACTGAGGTATACAACTGTCCATAGAACCTCTCTATCTCCCTGAGCACCTCTGACCTATTCGACGTTACGTTTCCGTCCTCCGTCTTCAGCTTCGTCAACTGGCTTTGCCCAATCGACGCGGCTCTTGCGAACACTTTGGAGCCCTTGTTCTGCTTTATGGTCTCCTCAATACGTCTTGTGTTGAAGGACCGTAGATCGTGTCGCAAGGACTTCAATATCTGTCCATTGAGCTGCCTGTAGGACTTAGCATCATCGGAGGATTGGAGTCTCATGGTATGTCGCTCAGCCATAAGGTTTCGGGTGTAGTCGGATAGCTTTTGAGGCCTATTTTTACGGTGGGGCTTAAAATGCTTAGACCCGACCGTATGGACAGTCTCTACCAACCCATTGTTGATTTCGTCCACTGATGCGCTGCTGTCTAGCAATTCGAAGCGGTTTGACAATTCGAGTTGAAAGTTCTCGGGGTTTTGGATATGTGTATTAGAAGGTCGGAGCGTAGACTTCATCAGACGCGATCTTTCCATTTTGACATTAATATTTAATGTGCCTCTGACCATTCGGTGATCACTGCCGGTTTTTACCCTGTGAATCACGGAGACATCATTAAATATTTGTCGCTTGGTGCTCATGATGAAGTCTATCTCATTTTTTGTGAAACCATCAGGGCTCATCCAGGTCCATTTCCTATGAGACGGCTTCTGGAAGAAAGAGTTCATCATAAAGAGTCCCTCCTTCTCCAGAAATTCGGCCAGCCTCTGACCCCTGGGGTTGCGCTGCCCATATCCAAATTGCCCCACTCTCAACTCATCATCGCCCCGTTTGCCCAGTCGCGCATTGAAATTGTAATTGTATAAATAGATTATGTAATAGATTAAGTTACGATAGTACATTATGTAATAGTTTAAGTTAGAAATAAGATAATGTCATAGAATTGTAGCGCATAAACACTAGTATACAATTAGACTGGGCATTGAAGAATATAGGAAGAAACTCTGCGCGAAGAGGGTCACAACTGGTGGGTGGAGCACTGTTTCAAGATTATTCGGCTTTATTTGAATTCTCCTTCACGACGCATACTAGCCACAGCAGCAATAGGGCGCACGACGTATTGTTCGTCCTGTTCAGTACGCCTCCTGAAAAACTAAGAGGGCGTCATGAAATCCTGAAAAAAATTGTGTAATTATAATTGCGTGACCATAATATATCAGATTAATTAAAAAAGTCTGAATATATTTATTCAGACAGTCTGAATTTATTACAGTCTTGGGTCTGAAAGGGATAGGCAGTAGGTGTCTAAATTAACTGTCTGTAAATTAACTCAATGGTAATAACTTCACTTTTAATACCTACCAGGAAAACTATGTAGGCATAGTGTATAATTTAAATAACTGTTAAAGTTATTTGCGTCAGAATTATTTTCATAGGTATTAGGTTCCTTATAAGTAGGTACACAATATTATTATTTGTGGTTTTGTATGGGTTATGCCCACAATAGTTATATAATGATTTTATAATTTATTAAATCAGCCTATTGTTCCATCGTTAGTTGAAGACCTCTCACAAATCATTATGAGATCATAGGCCTTACTCCACTATGCGGACCCAATGCGACTGGTGGCCACCTCCTGCTAGAATTTAGCAAACCGACCGATCGCTAAAAATCCAGCTTGGCTTATCAAATACTACACGAAGTGGAAACCGGGCCCAACGGATTTACGTGCCCTTCAAAGTACGAAGACGCTCGAATGTGGAAATGTCACAAGTTGTCACGCATCTCAATTGACGTACCACCCAATTCCTAACTCAACTCCACCCGACACACCCAATGACCCAACCCCGTTTATCCTTTTTTTTTTTTTTTTTTGTTTTCGGGGGGAAATGCCTGCCGCATACTGCCACACCAGAGTAGGCTTGGTGTAGCAGTTATGTGGGGCTCGCACCCACTAAAACCCCCCGGTGTCCTTCGCTTGGCCAAGTGCTCTGTCGCAGGGGTCGCCTCGTGGGCATTTCGTCTGCGACAGGGCGGGCCTCGGTCTGAGTCTAGTGACGCAGACCACGTCTCTGGTTTGACTCCGTACGAAGCGCGCGTGACACGGCGCCTTCTCTACTTGGGCCTGCTGCTGGTCAGACGTCGGGGAGCCCTCCCCCGACGCCTGCAGGCCAGTCTTCAAGGCGGGCGGAGGTCATTGCCGGCGTAAGCCCTGCGCCTCCGTCCGGCACGCCTTCTACGGGCGGGATTTGAGGATGTTTCCTCCCGCTCCCGCTCCGCCTCCTCCTTTGCTCCCATCACGGCCTCGGAAAAGGCGACAGTTGCCGCCCAGGCGCTCTTCCTCTCGACCATGGCCGATATCACGCCCGAAAGCGAGAGCGCCCCTTCCCCCAATTCAGCAGCCAGTTGGAGCCGCTGCCCATCCCACGCCGGACACACCAACAGGGTGTGGGACGCCGTGTCTACTGGGGCCACACAGTGGTAGCACCCCTCCGTCTCCTCACGACCGATCCGACACAAGTACCGCCCGAAACATCCGTGCCCGGACAGCACCTGCGTCAGTCGGTACGTGAGCGCTCCATGCCGCCGCTCCAGCCATTCCCAGTAGACGGGAATCACCGCAGCAATGGTGGCATGTCCGGCGCTGGGATGCTCCAGCAGCTCGCGCCACTCTCTGTGGACGGCTCGTCGGAGCTCTCTCCGCCTGGCCTCCGCGACTCCAGGATAACCCCGTTTATCCCCGTTTATCCTGTCCGAACCGAACACTACTCATCTCTACTAAGTGATCGGTGAGAACCGCAGTCCCACAGCGCTTCGAGTAATACAATGATAATTCTTGATTTATAAATAATTTAATTAGGCACTCAAAAGATATGCTCTGATATGTCTTATATTCGTAAAACATGTCATGGGAAGTGGTATGTTTGCTTTTTATACATTTATAAAATATAATTTACTAGCTTGTTCTACTGTCCCACTCTTGGGTAAAGATCTCCTCTATATCTTCACGAAATGTCGACACATTGCTATTTCGGACCATGAAGCAAAGGTATCCAAACCGTCGCGCCACCGTTTCCTACTTCGTTTTCTGCGACCACCGCTGGGTATCCAGTTGGTGGTGGCGTTTGCCCACCTCTGACTCCATGCGTGCTGCGTGGCCAGTCCACACTTAGCTTAGAAGTTTTAATAGATAAGAAAATATTGATGTATTTTTTTTTTTACTTTTAGTTAGTAATGTCGTCCAAAAAAAGAAGCCTGGATCTGTATTTAACCGAAGCATACAGACAGTTCATTGCGATCAAAGATGAAGACTTCAAACTCGCCCAGGAGGTGTTCAAGAACGTGTTCGATCAGGTCAAGCTTAAGATGGGCGAGCAGTGCAACTATTTCAAGAAATATGGCACCCAGGTATATTGATAAATTTAAAAAATACACACCGTCACGTCTATATTCACTAAGCGTGGCAGTGGTGTACAATTAACACGACAGCAATCGTTACTATTGATGTGATAAACATTAACATTTACGTGACGAAGTTAGATCCCAATGTGACTATTGCCATTACACCTACGTGAAATAATGCCGTCTGTTAACTTTTCAAATTGGGCCTAACATAGTATGGAAGGTTGCCTGTGTCCTTCCAAAATAGAACAAGCAACCCGTCATACGCCTCTCGGCGTCACGTTAAAATGTTAAAATATTTTTTCACTCACACAATGTCAAATTAGCCAAAAGACACGTTCATAAAACTTTCCCATGATATCAATCGGTTGCATCTTATTTCCTATCTCCATATTTATTCTCCAACCAGGTGATGTACGCGGGCAGTGTTTACGACGGTATCAAAGTGTCTAAGATGGACGAGTTCGACATGGACATAGTGATACGGCTGCCGATCAACTACGAGCACGGGGATAATGGTATAATCATCGAGAACGAGACGCCGGGCTTCGTCAAGCTGAAGATCGCGAATGCCTTCGACCATTTGGACAAACAGAAGGATTGGGAGAAATGTCATAAGGTAAGTGTAGATGGAAAGAATAAATGACGGACTGGTCCCATGTACGCAAAGTGTCATATTATGCAATATGCATATAAATAAACACTCGCAGGCTTAGGTGAAATGTTTTCTTCATAAGGTGGTGTCTGGGGTGTACGTTGTTGAAAATAAAAAATGTTCCTATTTGTGTTGGGGTGTGGTACAACTTTTGTTTCTCGAAACTATCCAAATGTAGTGTTGTAAAAGCGCTCGAGTCGGCGCTTAAAACGCTCGCGTCTTTACGTGTTTCAACGCTCGTGAGCGTCGACTCAGCGCTAAACGCTTGACTTCAGGGCTCATTTTTACAACACACTTGTCCAGTGAAGCAGTAAAGGCCCCGCGGCCACAGCGTAGATCATTTACACACATACAAAAATTTACAACACTATCCAAATGCGCTTAGTAGGTATAAAACATTGACCACCCCTCCTGTTCGCGTCATCTTTCCTTATTGGTCGTTTGCGTGGTATGTATGAAAAATTAGGTATCTGGATGCTCTTTAGCCGAAAAACGTTTAACTGTAGTATTTATACTGTATAGTCTATCTATCTATCTATCTATAACCTCACGCCAGATCCCTTGCGGGGTAGGCAGAGAGTACAGAGTTCCAACAGGTTCTTTCCTTACATACCTCTCTGGCTTCCTCGACTCTCATAGTTCGTCTCATACACGCTCGCCGGTTACGGAGACTCTTGACTTTTCCATCAGATAAGACTCGGTTTATTTGGTCGTGGTAAGATAGTCTAGGTCTTCCCCGGTACCTCCATCCTTCCACTTTCACATTGTATATCTGTTTTGTCATTCTTTCCTCTGGCATTCTTTCTATATGCCCGAACCAACGGAGCATGCCTTTCTCTTCTTTACACCGATACTATCTTTCATACCTGCTCGCTGTCTTACTATGCTGTTGCTAATGCGGTCGGTCAGCTTCACTCCGCACATCTTCCGTAGAGCTCGCATTTCTACCGCATTTATCCTACTTTCATTCTCCATCTTACATACCCAGCTCTCGCTACCATATAACAGCGTTGGGACAAGAACTCCGTTATGTATGGCCAGCTGCGCCTTATGGCTTAAGTGCCGGCTCCCGAGTAGCTATATAGTACTATATAGTATTTATAATAAATACTTCCAAAGATCGCCACGACCCAAGGTAACTGATCTTCCTTAAAGATTGTTTCAAATCAAAGGTAACTCGTGATTGGCGGGATTCCGACAAGTATCTACTTCAAAACAAATTCCGCCAATGGCTGCACGGGATCGTGCAGAAGGCTCTAAATTCCATGGAAGGGACGGTGACGGTGTCGGACGTGTTGTACCTTCTTACATACAAGGAGTCTGGCCCGGCGTACACCCTCAACATCAGGAATGCCGCGGGAAATGAGGAGTTCACCCTCGACGTGGACCTGGTGCCGGTTATCAGGTTCATGTACCCGAGAGCACCTGAAGGATACAGGTTAGTTGATGCTTCGTGTACTTAGTCAGTTGGCTCAGCGTCTCAAAGTAAATCTCGGCCTCCGAAACGAGATTTCGCCACTTCTCACTTGCTTCGTGTAGTAATGCCATCATTATTATAACATATCGTTGGCAGTCTTCTACCAACGAAATAATAACAGACAATATTGCTTAAGTTAGATATATTAAACTTTACAGGTGAGCCAAGAAACTAAATATTTATATTTGAAAAATGTATATCGTTTACCTTTTTAATATCTAAGAGTTTTTTTGGCTCTCATATAAAATATGCCATACAATAATTTTCTCATTCACTCTGCCTTCGCCCACAAATGCTGGGCAAAGCCCAGCTATCGGACAGTGTAGGTTGATTTATTATTAGGCACTTCCATAAATCTTCAAATTGACGAGAATAAAATTATTATATTATTTTGTCATTGCATGTACAGTTTGAGAGGAGGCCCGTGCCCAACAGTGGGACAGTTTCTTAACAGGGCTAATATTATTATTATTTTTTATTTATTATGTACAGTAAATAAGTTGACACGGACCCATAAACATGTTTAAGTATTAAGATGTTGACAACACCTAAACTAAAAAAAATGTTTTAGTCAACACTAGTAATTTTCCGCGTCTTCGCACTTGCTCGACCACAGCACCACCTAGTCTGTTCTGGATAATGTAGCTTTCTAAAGAATGATTAAAATCGGATCTGTAGTTTCAGAGTTTATTGATTACAAACAAATAATTTTTTCCTCTATATATTAGTATAGATTCCATTAAAATATATGAAACAGTCATCTGTTTCATATATTATTTTTAGGTTCCGGTAAATTGTTTTTATGATATTTCGTATGATGGGTGCTGTTCCCGTCATGCACTAGTCACATACAGATCTACGCAGCGACTTGCTGGCTGACGAGTTAGAACCAGACCAGTTTGAATTTTTGGTATAAACTTTAAGTCCATACCCAGTCCTTGCTGCATTTTCTTTTATAACTAAAAAATAACCACTGTCATGCCTGTATTCCTCAAGAGGGGGTGGCAGCTGTATACTATGTACATTCACTTTTCGCCGAGGATGTAAGGTCCCATGTAATAAGGAGCGAGCACAATTACAGACTCTGGATTGATATTGGGAATTTTTCGATAGAAAAACTTGATTTTTTCCTTCCTAGGATTTGAACCCAGGACCTTGTGATCGCTTCGCACATTATTCACCCCTAGACCAACGAGGCAGTCATACAACCAGTTTCATAACAATAATTATGAATGATTTTTTAGAGTCGTCGAAGGTGCAAAAGCAAAGGATTGGTTTGTGGTTCCGAAGCCGAACAAAGAGTTGACAGACAACGTCGTGAAGAACAGATGCTGGCGATTATCCTTCCAGGAACAGGAGCGAGAGCTGATCAAAGGTTGTAAAGCTCTGAAGATGACCATACGACTGGTGAGCGATACCTAACTGTACTTACTAGTGATAAAACTTTATACCTGTCATATTACAAAACGTATGAGACAGGTCAAACAAGCTACCTTAAAAGAATCGTTTTAACAATTTCTAACTTTTTATATGTGTGAATGATCTATGTTATTGGCCGAGAGACCTCCTTCAGCGGACAAGAGGGCGAGCGGGAAATTTCAATTTGGTTTATTTTATTTTTATTTTATTCATTACTTTGTTACATGTTTATATCAGATATGGACAAAAATTGTGAAAAAAATAATAGCAATTAATATATTTCAAAAATTATCGCGGTTTATTTTTGATTATTAAGTTAAGCCCATAGTCACGGGAGGGATAGAGGCGATTGACGTCCAAATGTAATTATAATTCCGTAATACCTTAGGGGGATTAATTTAATTGATCCTTACAGACCTCTCTGGCTTTCTCCACTCTCATAGTTCGTCTGATACACGCTCGCCACTCGCCGCTCATTAATATCTATAATAATCTATCTATCTATATCATTACGCCAGATGCCTTGCTGAATAGGCAGAGAGTAAAAATCATTTCAGAAACCGAACTGCCATAAATTAAAGCTAATTTCGTTCCAATTTCAGGTTAAGAAACTTCGTGATTCCCTTGAAATGAAAGCGATCGCTAGCTATTACATTAAAACACTATTCCTGTGGAAAGTTGAAGATACTAAAGAAGACAAGACATTCTGGCAGAGAAAGTTAAGCGATCTCTTCAGAATTATGGTGAACGAACTGTACGACGCTATTAAAAATAAGAAGATCCGGTTTTTCTGGAACCAAGACCATAATCTGATCGGCAACCTCAAGCCGGGCCTACAAAAAGTATACTCAGACAAACTCACAGATGTACTGGATAATATCCACTCCAACAATGTTCATAAGGTCATTGGATACTTGTTAACAACTAATGAGATGACAGAATTCAAGAAATCTGAATTCTATCAAAAACAATCTATTTCTCCGGAAGCGTCCCAACGAAATTCTGTTATTGACACCCCTAAAATTGAAATTATTTTGTCTGAAAATATCAAAGCACTGAACGATGAAATTGATGAAATGCGTGGTAAGAACGCATCTAATGAGAAATTGTTGGCACTGGAGGAAAAGATTAGTGATTTGTCAGACAGAGTTCGTCTTATTGAAGAAAGATTAAATAGACTCGAAATGGCAAGGAATTACTCCCAAGATGCTGTGAGTGGAGTGAGGGGGGACGACTATTCAAATTTCAGTCTTATAAATTTAGCTTAGTAACTGTGGTCATTTATTTTGGTATTATCGCCAATGGTGCAACAATAAAGGTGAAAACTACATTCCTTAAACTTATAAGGGTTAAAGTTTAAGTGTACTAAGTTGAGGTGAAATTTAAGACTTAGAGAAACTTTATATTGATTCTAAAATTACAGTTAATGGTGCTAAATAAATAACTTCTATTCATATTGCTAAGTTATAACACGATGCATATCAATGTAGCGGGCTATCCCTGCAATGGGAGCTCTACTAAAGTAATTTAAGTTTGTACTAGTGAAACGTAAATACTTGAAGTAGTTTTATCATCTAAATATGTCACATTGTTCCTGAAGGCCAGTTCTCGTATTTGGTTCGCACAGTGACTGAATCTTGACTGAATTGAGATTTAATTATGAATTGGCCTACATTTGGTATTATGCTCCACTAAATTATCGATCTAATTTCCAGTATAATCTCAGTCTAATTTCTATATAATGTGAAGTTGCTAAATTTAAAATATATTGTTTATCATTTAGTGATTACGTGTTAATCTAACTGAAATCTTCAATTTGTCGATGTTTTGTGTATTTGTTGTTCATTCATACATTTTATAGGAATACCGTTTACATTATTTTTGACTTTTGGTCCGATTTCGATTCAGTCGATATTGATATTTTACGAGAATACCATTTGTGAGATATATGAGATAGAGATTAGATCGAGACTGCATTTTGAACACTTTTACGAGAATTAGCCTCCTGTTTATATTAAAGACCCAAGTTGGAGAACTAAATATTACTGGCCTAATGAAAAGGAAGGATTGGTCGCTAGTGGCTGATGACATATCGGTCGGAAAGGTTATAGAGGAAAATTTTGCCCAATAGTGGGACTATAGCAGTACTGTTAAGATTAAATGATGTATGGGTGCTAGTTGTTTAAAATGTTTTTAAGGTACTTTAACTTTTATAACAATGCTTATTTAACGTTACACAGGTTTTTTCATTACTAGAATGGGATTCATTCCTAGAATCGTACTTTATAGATATGAAAGTGAATTAACTTTATTAGAATAATATTTTATTATTAATAATGCACTTGTAGTTCATTAAAATGTTATTCATTAATTTTTACATAGCTTAAGCATTTATATGAAAGTCCTGATCGTGAATATTATTGATAACGATATCATGACATACAATTTGATTGAAGAAATAGTTCGAATTACCAGTAATCCCATTAATTATAATTTTAATTATGATTAAGTGTCACAAAATTAACTGTTTTATTATGATCTCGGAAATATGAAAAATAAGCATTACTGTTACGTATATTTTATAATATGAATTTGCAAAAACAAATTTACATGACACCAGATCAAGCAAGGGATGTGTAGATTCGAATCAAGTTAAAATAAACGCATTTTCCTAGAATGAAATATTATCAGTGTAAATATCTACGCTGATAATATTTCATCATATTCCATATATCATCAATATTTAATATTTTAATTGTTTGAATAGATATAATTTTTTTACGAACGATTTAGCGCAGTAGTTAGGAGCTTAAGCCGCTCTGCCCACTGCGTCTAATAGTCGCGGGTTCGGGTCCCGCACGGGACAAATCTTTGTGTGATCCACAATTATTTGTTTCGGTCTGGGTATTCGTGTATGTGAATTTTCATGTTTGTAAACGCATCCACGACACAGGAATAAATCCTAGTGTGGGGTGTCCTAAATGAATCAAGAATAAATTTAGTTTTTTATAGCACTGAAGGAGTAAAAGCATTTTTTGCAAATTTAAAAAAATGTAAGATAGATTAAAAATTGTTGGAATCAATTCAGTTACCGATTTAGAACAAACTACTTTCAGGTCTTGCGTTTATTATGTTACAGCTTGTATAAAAAGATAGGAATTAAATAACGGAGTAAAATCTAAAACTGAGCAACTGTTCCGAAGATGCTTATTATGTAATAAGCATCTTCGGAACATACTACAATGTAGTAGAGTTCATCGTGGCATACAATGAGTAACAGTCATACAAGGTTCTTCTGGCCCGTTGCAAAAATCGGAAAAAACACTGTCATCAAGTGAAATGCCACTTCATGGCAGTCACAGAGTTGTCGTTTGCTATGAATTTACCCAAGTTCTTTTTTAATAAGCAACCGTGCGGAGCCATTTGTTAATTTTTTTTTTCTGGAAGTAAAGACAAATTTTACTAAATGATAACCCTAATTTCACACCAACGCATCCCTGTCAATGTCATCTGCTGGCCAAAAGATCCTTGTCGCGCTACATTATGTACGTCATACTAGAGAAGCAATTAAAAATAATAGATGGCGCTAGTTATTTTATTTATTATGTTTTTTTTATACGTAGGCCCACACTACTATTTATTCCTGTTCCCACATACACAAATACCCACGAAATAAATAATTGTGGACATACACACAGATTTGCCTCGTGCGGGAATCTAACTCGCGATTATCCGACCCAGTGGGCGGAGCGGCTTAGCTCTAAGCCGCTGCGCCAAATCGTCCCGTCTAATTGGTGCAGGGCACGCGCGGGTGTGTTCATAAATTATAATCTATACCCGGTTTATACACTGCCACTGCCGCCATTTCCCTCTAAAAGCATTGAGCTGTACCGCGGCAGCGTCGACTGTTCACATACTCCCTTCGCACTTCTTATGTTTGCAAAAACTACCGACATCAGATTTTCTTTTCCCCGAAATGACATTGTTTACATGAAAATATCTGCAAGGCAATTTTTATACTAGCTTTTACATGGTATTTCTGATGCATCAACCTCACATTATTTGTCACACTTTATATATTTCTTTAGATTTTTATCCTTTAGTTATTTCTCCTATATTATTTTGTCCCCATTAATGCAAAAAGACTTCTCAACCGACCACACTGAGTGGGCGTGGTCTGTCAAAAAGGTCCTGCTCAAAAAACCGCCAACGAAGGGAGCGTTCAGCAGTGATAGTGTGGGAAGGAAAGTAGAGCTAAGTGGCGCGTTTATACAACTAACCTTCCCTCAATTCAAGGTGGCAGTGTGTAAATTGGGTATTATGTTTCTCAAGTTGCTTAAATAGTGCTTTAGTGCACATGAAGGCATCTTTTTTGAACAAAACTTGGCAGTCGAACACGTTACGTTGCTGCAAGCACCAGATAAGTTTTACCACCGCACCGTTTAAGTGACCTTGAGGGTAGGCACTCCAACGCGCTACAAAAAATTTAGCGTCTTCTCTAGTAGGTAACAAGACGGTATGTAACATTTTAAACGTAATGTTTCGACTGCATCAACATATCTCACATTCCATGCACGTCAGAAGTAAATAGTAACGTTTTGGAGAGATCGATTTAAAAGTTACTGTTTCAAAGTGACCAAAAACTAAATAAAGATTTGATGACCAAAATATGATTTATTAGTTGTATCTATTTTTTAAACAAGGTTATTCTAGAAAGAAAAGGCTATGAGAGAGGCATCCTTTGGGACTCAGTATTTTTTGCATTTACGATTTGCGGATGTGAGATTTGTGCTATTTTCATACCTTAGCCAGCTTCTGATTTAACATGAACATCAGTTATATTTTAAATGCCTGTTGTACCCTAAGTTGTTATGTCACAATTTTTAAATCTAAAACAATATTTTAAGCATTTATATTTGTTATCACATTTTATAGAATTTTATATGAATATATTCAGAATATCAATGTTGGAGTTTTCTTCAGAATAATTACACCTCGAAGTAAAGTAACACTGTATTGCTATGGAGAAGAATATCCTTTTTGAATCAGTTGTTCGACAAATCCAGAAGAAAATAAAAACACACAGATTTACAGCCCTTATGATATTTAATTCTTTGTTAAAAACAGAGTACAAACTATTATTGAAATTTCATTTGGAAATATACAATGCATATTATACATAATTTCAAACTCGTCGAATTTTCTGAGCATTTGTCTCGCAGACCAAACCGTTCTCGACATGTCTGAGTTACTGAAACTTTATAATAAAAATATACTTTCGATCTTATTAAGATTAGAAGCAGCATCCTTAAAACAATTATTGTAAGAATACTGGAAAGTCATTTCTACATATTTAGACTATTCAACAACTTTATAGTTTTGACATTCACATCGTTCATATTTTGTAGTAATGTACATAAGTAGCTAACATTCTTAATTTTTCAAACCGGTAATATATTTTACAAAAGTTCGTGAATATTGTTGCAACTTTTAGTTACATATACAAGCTGTATCGTAAATAACTCAAGACCTCAGATACCCCGATTAGATAATAGCTTCACAAATTCAAAACTAAAACCAAATTTCCAAATTAAATTTTTAGGCACTTTTATACCCCAATAGGGAATATGCGTGTGATTCAAATAAGGGCCAAATATTTTTTTACAAACTTTATCGCATTAGAATAATATATACCAATATTTTTTAATAACATTACTTTTATATTAAGAAAATAATTATTGAAAGTATAAAAAATGAGTGGGAAATTCAAAGTAGCTGGAACGCCACGCTATTGGTCAGATCGAATATGACGTCAAAGTCTACAATACAAATGTCAACAAGTGCATTTTTGTTTTGTCGATTTACACAAAGACAAAGTTTAAGTTTAAATTATTGAAGTTTATTCTTATGTTAAAGTGATCTTCACAGCAATATAAACAAGTTGATGGACATACCATGTCTTTTTTTCTGATTTTACACCAGTTTCTCTTTATGTCCGCACCTATCGGGTGCATTTCTTATTGTATTTTTACACCTAGGCACAACAGTGTTGTTCCATTGTAAAATAGTCGCAAAATACCAAAAAATAAAAATAAATTACTTCTACAGCTGATCACTAGTTGACTGTTATTATAGACTGACGTCACGCCAAGCGCGCCAAAATGGCGGGCGTTCAAAGTGCTCTTCAACATTTTTTTTTACCCTTTACATTTTGTTCTTGACGCTTAATTTTTTTTTGCAATTATATATTGATGTAATCTATCGTATAAAATTATAAAAAAACATACACGCATATTCCCTATTAACAAAGAAACGTGTATGTGTGCGTATTGAGGAAATACATTTAAAAATGCATTTTAAATCTCCGTATTGATATGAATCAAGAATAAATTTAGTATATTCTAGCGCACTAAAGTAGTAGCAGCATTTTTTGCAAATTAAAAAAAAATTAAGATACATTTAAAATTGTTGGAATCAATTCAGATATCGAATTAGAAAAAACAACTGTCAGGTCTTCCGTTTATTATGTTACACCTTGTATAAATATTACTTAGACTAGGAAAAACAATGGATTAATGCAACACGAAGGTGTTATAGCGATTTGTTTAACAGAATGTTCAGCGTCTTATGTCTCGGACCGTACACAACTAATTCATTCCCACGTCATTCATATTCTAGTCTGCGAGACAACTACCTAAATCAACAATATTTTGTAAACACACTGGCCACCTAAATTCTCAAAATAAATATGCCTTTAATTCAAATGAAATAAAAAAAACTAAATACAACAATTATATTTAATCACAATAATAATCCCGGCCTTTTAAGTAGATAATAAAAAAAAAACCAATTAACATCAAAACAGTTTTAAGACCCGTACTAACAAATTAATGTCGAAACTCAAGACAAGTTGTTTTAGACGAATCAATACGTTAAGACTGAACCAAGGGGGATTATTACAATCTCTTAAGCAGTATTAATGTAATCTTATTTTGCTGTAAGAAAGCTACGTCTCTTTCTCACCTTAAAGTTGTAAGCCCCTTCAACTCATACGAGTTAGTTTATAGATATGGGCGGTAGATTTACAAAATATTGTCAAAGCACACACAAAAACGAGCCTATTGCGTCTATTAAAACATAATTTACCTAAAAAGAACTAGCGTCACATTTACAATTTGAGAACATGACGTTTCAACCTGTAATTACGTGAAAATGTCTATATCGCGTGCCAGCTTTTTTTTTAAATGACTGCGCATTTTCATTACCCAGCCGTGTGTACACTTGACACTAAAATACAAACACGATATTGTTTTTTTTTCACATCAAAACTACGCAAATACCTAGGACCCTTTTTTACAGGTCAGCTCATTAAGAGTTATAACGTAACATCGTAAAATGGTTTTCCGAAAATTTTCTAACTGGCACACATTCGCTCTCATCTTTTTTATTATATTTTTACGTTTGCACCAACTTGATAAAATGAATTATAAGTAATAATCATTTTAAAGATCCGCAATAGGTTCGCAGTACACGCCATGGGAACGTTTCAAACTTTTTAACTTCGTTCAATATTTATTTACATGTACGACGTTACAAGGAAAACATGTTTACACAATAATAAATGGGGTTTATTAAATTTTACGCCTCATTATGTAACAAAAAAAAATTAAATAAAACTATTTGACGGATTTTATCGCGGTTTATTTTTGATTTTTATTTTTAGTTCCCGACGTTTCGAGTGCTTTGCAGCACCCATGGTCACGGGAGGGACTGAGGTGTTAGACGTCCAAAAGGCATAGTTGTTCCGGGGTTCAAACGGCTCAAAGCACTCGAATCGTCGGGAACTAAAAATAAAAATCAAAAATAAACCGCGATAAAATCCGTAAAATAGTTTTATTTTATGTGTAATATTCGCGTAAATCTAAGAACTCAGTAAATAAAAATGTTTAAAATGTAGAAAAAAGAATGCATGTATTCGTAATATTTCTTGTGACAATTCTGTTTTTAACTCGTACGCCCGTTGCAGACGTCCTTAAAATTAAAAGATGACATTAATTGCCAATCTATCTTTGTAATGTATGATTTAAAGATACATTAACTATTAATGTTATTTTAAAATTTAAAGATCTCTGCAGTTGGGCGCTAATAACTCAATTCGAGGCAGTCAATATGCACTTCGTTAAATTAATTAGTCATTCGTTAAGGCAACAGTTCAATGGGTTGTCGAGGCACCTTTTATAACATATTAATATTCAACGCAACTCCAAAACTCAAGACGAGGCATAATTACCGTTACGATTTATAAAAACGTATTTTAGAGTTCCCAGAAGGCATCAGATTATGTCTAACTAATTTTGTTCTCAGTTCCAACGATCTACATTTTAGAATTTCTAAAAGATTCTACTTCAGATGTAAACAACCTCGAAATAGTCTTGATATAAAGGTTGAATGCCCCTATAAGACTAGCCCAGGGGACACGACATGTTACGGCTCGCTCGAGGTAAGCGATGATCGTTTTGTCTTGCGTGTAAGTATGGCGTGCTGTGACAAAAGTTTGA
Source organism: Phalera bucephala (assembly GCA_905147815.2). Taxonomy (NCBI): domain Eukaryota; kingdom Metazoa; phylum Arthropoda; class Insecta; order Lepidoptera; family Notodontidae; genus Phalera; species Phalera bucephala. The sequence goes on from LR990616.1 coordinate 5,172,661, forward strand.
CACTAGAAAACTCGTTGCAAGAATTGTATTATATTGACCAATAGACAAGACTATTTTGACTTGCGTGAAAATCACGGGCTGACAAAATTTGCCCCGCGCGAAGTCTTACCGCCCACGCTAGCTCTGATCTAGATTTTTGTCAGCAATATATTCAACTACAATCAAGGCTATGGAAAAGTGAGTTACTGTTATATCATTTTCATTATATATTACTATCTGCATGTGTATTGTCAATAAACGATAAATAGTATCATTAATTAAAACGCACCATATAAAAATGTTGTGGACAGATATCTAAAATAATTTAAATAATTATGGAATGCTAATCATTTAGGGAAAAAAAAATTCATTTGGTAAGTACTACGAGGCCCAGCCACTATTCTTTTTAGGTATGCTGGATTTTTTTATATATAAAACGTAGCCCTACACTAGGTATTATTCCTGTGTCGTGGGTGCATTTACAATTATGAAATTACACAAAAACCAGAACGGAACAAACATTTGTGGGGCACACAAAGATTTGTCCCGTGCGGGAATCGAACCAGCGACTACTCGATCCAGTGGGCGGACCGGCTTAAGCTCTTAACCACTGAACCAAGCCGTCCGTCAAATTGGCTTGGCTGTAACTTTTAAAATTTATTATTCTAAGCTTGAATGATTATCAATCAATTTTATTTCTTGTGTCAATTTGGAGCTGGGAACTAAACAATACAAAGTATTCAGTTTTGTGTGTGTATGACTTCTTTGTCACACGGCTACTCCAGCGCACTTGTGTCAGAGATACCTTCACACACTGTGTGAGAGAGGTCAGACAGCCGAGGCGATGGTTATAGGAAGTCCACCGAAGTCCTTTGTAAAGGGACTAACTACTATATAACAGTGTAGTCAAGAATATGCCCTCATTACCTACCCATCTAAACTATTATTTAAGATATCTCGTTCGTTTACACATAATATAACACTCTTTCAAAATCCAGTCCCTTATTAAAAACAGAAGACCAGACAATCATAGATAACTCATAAAAGGAGAAAGCACTGATATAATGAAACTATTCGAGTTAATTTCTAATATATATTACTTAAAATGTTTTGAAGGATTTTTTGTAACAGATTTCCATTGAACTCCCTCCCTATAGCGAAATGTCGCGTACTCATTGAATATTCGTATATTAGAGTTGCAAAACGATCGATAGATTTACTATCGAGAATTGGCCTTGAAAAATAGTAATAGAGTGGTATGTAAGGAAAGAACCTGTCGGAACTCTGTACTACCCCGCAAGTGATCTGGGGTGATGATATAGACAGATCGAAAAATAGTGCAATACCAATAGTACTTTCAGTAGGTAGTTTCGATACTACCGATAGTGTTATCGATAATCAGACGTTGCAAATAACAGTGCGTCATTTTTAAAAAGTTTATTTTATGTTTAAAGCGAAGACTGTTTTTATTTTGTCCCGACACATTACTAGAATATTTCGACAGACATGTACATAATTCTCGTTTTCTTATAAATATTGTATAACAAGACTGCTTCTGCCTATATATTTGGCCGTACAGCCGATATCCTTACTATTTTCAAGGTCACGATAGTATCGGTAGTTTCACTATTGCTATACAACTCTAGTATATTACAAGATATAACTATACATATAATCATTCGTATAAAGATAATGTGCAGTCGAAGCGGGTATTTTTTTTCATTAATTACACATCTAGTGACTTTTCTATACTCGACGAAACATCGTTAGTGTGAGAATAATTTTGTTAAATTACAAATAAATATCTAATTAAACGTCAATTGGTTTCAAACTTTGGGTATAATATTTTTAAGTTTCATATGCATTGTATAGAATAAGCAGGCGAGCATTAACGAATGGTATAAATACATACACTTCGATTTACTGATATTTTAAAACAAGATGTCGGCATCGATTTACTTTCAACCGAAATTTCTTTATTTGCATTGGACATAACCACGCATTAAAGCGCTTTTCATAGGCCGATACGATGGTAACGATAATGTCGGTCGATAACATGGCTATAGTTGTAGTAGTAATAGTAGCTATTATTGCTTATAATAGCCCACCTCAGCTATCGTATTGGTAAACGAAAAAGCGTAATTTGTCACTCCATACATTTCGTTGCTCCAATATCGATGAGTATCGAACTCATCGCATACGATAATATCGTTATTACATCGGTCAATAAAAAGACAGCTTTACGGTAACTTCTTTTATTAGAAATTATTATATTTCTTAAGATAGTCCCCAAACATAATTTTGTAATGGTTAATAAATCTTTGGTCCTTGTCCACAATTCCATTAATATTATATCCAAAGTTTGAATTATGTGTATTAAATATATAAATTATTAGGTCAACGTTTATTTATATACAGTTTGTTCCTAGCGTTACACTTTAACAAAACTAGCCTCACGCTAAGCATTTATCAACTTATTTTTTTAGCTAACAATATGAGATAAGTATATTTATAATATATAACGCTAATATTATCAAGGAATCTAAATACTCTAACATGATAGTACTGCATTTGAAACGCAATTACTTAGTTAAATGTTGTTTGTATGAAAATTTGATAAGTACTGAATTATTTTTGATTCACTGGTACAATACATAAAGTAGGTAACTATACTATGTCATTGTTTTAACTATATTTTACAATAAACAATCTTTTTTTAAAAAAAAGGAAGCCCCCTTTTGATATCTTGTTGACAGGATCTCAATGATATATATAATTCTTATTCGGAAACCAGGTTTTGAATGAATTTCTTTTTCGACACTGATACCAAACGTAAATTTATACTTTAGAAATCAGTGTTGTAAAAAGTTTCTATAGAGATGTTAATATTTGATTGTTGTTAGTGAAAAATTATTTCATTTATTTTATCAGTTTGTGTCATTAAACCCTCTCAGTTTGAGATGAGGCCTGTGCCCAACGGTGGGACAGTTTGTTAACAGGGCTATTATTATTATATATTATTTTATCAATGTAATATATAGAAAAAAAAGGATTGTTTGTTGTATAAGAAGTACAAAACATTGAGAACTATGATTCTAATAATCAATTTCCGTCCACTATTAGTCGTCATAAAAATACGGAATCAATAAACATATTTAAATCAAAGTAACTGCATCTCATATGTATGCATACAGTGTCGATGCGGTAACATTATATTTTCACTTAACGAAAGCTTTCTAAATCAAATAGTAAAGAAAATTATCAGCTTGGCACCATTTCTAAACAAGTGAAAAAAGCATCGTGAAAACATAAATTTACCACACCGATCGTTTTAGAGAGTGCATAACTCAAGATAATTTAATTTATCGCGACACCAATGATATAAAACTATAATCACAATGAACTACGATTAAAATTCTTAGGCAAGAAAATTTTCACTCTACGCGAGGCAGACTCGAGGCATAAAAATAACTATAATAAACATTAAAATCGAAATTAAATTAACGATTCCCGCTCACTTCGTTGGCAAATTAACTACCATTGGAATATCATTTTTTTTTGTAATAGATAGATAGATGCCATTTGGTCCAGCTATTTCTCGGTCCAATTTATTAAAACCAATTTGTAAAGCAAATTAAGAAGTCATACGCTCTATGGTTACAAAAAGGTATCTTAATCATAACTCATTGTGGATAATGTTTATGAACATTACAATCGCAATTTACATAATTATATAACAAGACTATCTTCAGACACAAACTGTAAGGCGCAGTTATCGATTGCTCCAAATAACGATAACACAATACCTATGCTTTTAAATTAAAAAGCAATCGTATAATCGTAACTAATCATTGATTGTGTCTATTAATGCTTCTTTCGTTTAGTTGGTATAATTATTGGCAATTGAATGGAGTTCAAAATGGATATGTCGTTCTATTCAGCTCACGCAAAGGATATGATGCATTAGTGCGAGCGAGATGTAAGGAGATCACACGCTTCGCCGAAGTCCATCCTTTGTTCGCGTAGCTCATAGCCAACAGTGTCAGTGTTGTTAAGCTGAACTAAGGCCTAACTTAGAGTATAAGAAGTTTATAAAGTTTATAATATGTCAAAATAATAAAATCAATTTAATACTGGCCATCCACCAGAATGGAGCGAAAAAAGGAACTGGGGAAAATTCAACACTATTACCGCTACATCTTAATAGTAGACTTAATAAACTATCTAATCCCAATTTCTTTTTTCGCTTTAAATATTAGCTAATCTTAACTGACATTTTCCTGATAAATACATAACATCTGGTGAACAAACTCTTTTAGATCATCCAAATGATGCTGTTACATTGAAAAAATCTCAAGTGAACTGCCTCAAATTATACCAATGTACTTTTATTTTATTTTTAACAGACGAAGTTTTTTAACTCTCAGCTCAAACGTGCATAACTGTGCTAACTATTTCTGTATATAGAAATTTATTCACTCTCCACGAGGCAATAACGGTACAGTAGAGTAGTGTTGTAAAAATGAGCGCTGAAGTCGAGCGTTTACCGCTGAGTCGACGCTCACGAGCTTTGAAGCACGTAGAAGACGCGAGCGCTTTTACAACACTAGATTATATTAAGCGCCGACTCGAGCGCTTTTACAACACTAGATTATATTAAAATAAAGCACCAAAAAAGATTCAATATATTATATGTGTTGAAATGATCAAAAAATCGCATCATGTAAACGGTTTAGTAATTTATGCCTGTATATCTGTATAGTATATCAATATTCAGGAGTAAGCTTGTATCGGTATTTTTTGACGAGAAGAATAACACCAAACTGAAGTAGTTCGACTAGTTGAGCAGGTATATTTTTAGGTATAGGTATTTTTTTTTTTGTTATGCTGGTATTTCTGTCGGATCGATTAATTCTACTTTATTTCTATTAGTGGAGACTTGTAAATGGCTGTCTATCTCTATTTTATATCTTATTCATACCATAATAGCTGATAGTCTTCCAAAAATTGTAAAAATAAAATAAAATAAAAATATTTGACATTATTATTAAGTATGAACTATCACATATTGAAACTAAATCTTGTCTATAAATTGTGTATATGTTTATTTGTTACAAGTTTAATGCACTTTTTAAGCTTATATATTTCTGAAACCTACAAATGCCAGCATATTAATGAACTCTTATGTACTTTTTTTAGCCCAATAACATATTACGTTAAAATCGTTAAATCACGCATCATTTATCTCGAATTTTGTTTTCTATATATCTATAAGCAGTTTATTGGATTCGTAGTTTAAGTGAGCATGGATTTGTGACTCCAAACAAGCCGGTTATCAAATCCAAAAGTAGCTAAACAGATTCAAATTCTCAGGATATCACAAGCAGGTTTCTCATGTTACAGCAATTCTTAAATCCAATTTTTAAACTACATCGATAGAAAAATAATAAAAACAATTTTACAGATTTTATTAAGAGTATTTTTCAGTTTAAAATCCCCAAAAGAAAATCTGTAACATTTTATTATTCCAAAATTACTACTAATTTTTGGGCACAATTCGTCAATTACTAAAAATGTGTATCCCCTAAAGGCTTTTGAATACTGTTCAGCAACTTTTGTAAGGATACGGTACAGCTTAGTGCAGGCGAAACTGCGCCTTAAGTGCTAAAGACGTCTTGTATACGCAGTCGATAAACATTCGCGTTTAACGCGCGCTCCCGGACTTACTGTGCGCGATCAGCCACTGTAGCGTGATGTCAATGTTGTCCTTCTCTTTGCACGAAATCGAGTAGCAGCATATCTCGCGGTCCTGGATCGCTGACAGATTCCTGCCGAAATAGATTTTTTTGTTAACCTATATCATCCCGCTACTGGGGAAATTTAGAAATAGTAGTAAAAATAAATTCTAAACTCTCTCTATGAAATCTTCAATGCAATCTACACCTTCCGATCCGATTTTAATTATCGAATGAAACTGAAAATCTGGAGAGCGTCATGGACGACTGCCCTACGCAATATCCAATGTTATCCAGGGTGTCTACTTGCAAAATCGACAACGACATATTCGAAACGATACGACATTACTCCGAATGTATCGCACATTCCCTACTCTAACAAATGTTCGAATCTTATATCGTTTATCGTAACCATAGACTGAATACTTTGTTTATTCTTACTATGTTCGGAGCGAATGATAAGTATAGCTTGTCAAAAACTTCGAAAAACTCTTATTATTGGCTATGGTTTCTTGTTACGTTTGTTAAAACTTGCCGACAGTGATTGGAAAGCGCTATATTTTAAAAGTGATTTTAATATCAATTTGAAACTTTTTCGTGAAAAGAGTGTACCTTAGAAAATGTGCATAAGGTATGTGTATAAAATTTACATTTATTAATACTTTAACCTTAGGTTCATAAATATTCGTCTTACAGACCGCGCGAAACGTAAACTTGTTTCTTATTTCTCGAATTTAAGAGCGCCTCGAGTACTTTTTTAAGTGATACGGTCATTATTATCGCTAGTGTACTTTACTTTCAATGACGTGTGCTTGACAAAATACATAGCTTCGTTCATCTCAGGAACGGATGTTTATTGATCATGTTACGCCTGTGTGGATTAGACATATTTTTGTTTTGTTATATTGTTTTTTTAAATAAGTGACTGAACAAGTTGTTATTATGTCTATCTTTTCACAAAGTTATGAAAACCTTTACCTAAACATGTTTGCCTACAAGATAAATGTTTATGAATAGTGTTACCCCCACATATGTTTCTGAATCTAGGGTTAAAGAAGGAAACCTAGAAGAAATAAATATGTTAGTGAGTTTTTTACTGTAGCTTAGTGTTTAAAGTTGTATTTAAATATTTTATATTTTATTGTTGTAGATGTATCCGTCTTGCAGCACCGACTAGTTAAACACATGACAAAACAAATGCTGTAGCTCTACGTAAATCTCGTGCAGGGACCGGTGGGGGGCCATGTTCTGCTTCTCTTTCACAATGGGAGCTGCGGGAGCTGAACATAATAGGTGAAAGATTCCAGGGACCACAAACCACAGCTCGAGAGCTAGCCTTCCCCACAATGGTATGTATTTTGATAAGTTGAACAATATATTTAAAATAAAATAGTAATATTATAGAGTAAAGAATTTAAATAATAAATTTGTTATTGTTTTTTGCAGAACATAATGAAGAAGTGGCTCAGTACAACACACAGCAATTTAGTCCATCTCCAGGGGGTCATTTTGCTTAAGATAAACCAACTGTGGAGATTCCACCACCATTGCAGAAGCCCCTCGCTTAACCACCAATGCCACCTTGTCCAGCACCAGTTGAGTCTCAGCAAAATAGATAATCAACCCCTGCATCTTCCAGATTTATTAATCGTGAGTACTTTATGACATAAAACAACCTTAACTCTCAACACTACTAATTTATTTTAATTATAAAAAATACATCTATCAGGTCTATGCTTACACAAGTATGATAAATTCTAATGTTCAATTGTGTTTAGGTGCATCCTGGCATCTAACCCACTGTCCAGTCCAAGCTGGGAACAACATCAATGAGAAGTTGCTCCAATTAGAAAAAGAAGAAATGGTGATGGGATAATAATTGAATAGTTGGACCTGTTGCAACTCTGTACTCTCTGCCTACCCCGCAAGTAGTCCGGTGTGATGATTACTAAGATAGAATAATAGCTGTCTTGTGATTGTTGTAATATTTTTGTTGCTTAAATTTATAATGTTTGTTTCTTTAAATATTCTAGAATTTGTTATTAATTAAGATACTTATACAGAATTTTATTATAATTTGAGGCTTTCATATTAAAAAAAATTCAATGTTAACATGTTATGGTAAGTCCCAACATAAGAATATATATTAGATATTAAGTTTAAATTACAATGAGGGACTGATTTTTATATAAATAAATTTCCTTTAAGAAGCATTAGAATAAAAACATTTGATGAAATCTCAATTTTTGAGTATGTTTAATGTTTACCAGTACTAATTAATATGTTTATTTTATTTAATAATAATAAAAAATAGACCATCTATTTTATAATTATTTTTTGGCCTTTTTTACTGTAACTTTATTTTGTTACTACACGCCTGAGCAAAGGCCTTTATATTCACAACTGTCGATCTATTGCCATTTCGGGCCGCAAAGGCAATTTTATAATTACACTACAAATAACGCGGCTAATTATATCATGAATACATTATAAATAACCAAAATTTCGACTAATAAACACTGAACAACTTATGTTTAGTATTAGTTTAAACTAAAGTCGACAGCATTAAAGAAAGAAAACTCCACAATCGCAAAATATCACAAATTAAATTTGAAACGATAATACCGACGACGTCCTCTGAGGTGTCGTTGAAATTATCGTATAAGTGTCGTTTAGATCGTTGTCGAATTCGAATATTCGTAACTGACATTTACTACTAAGAGTAGGGTTACAGACGACAATGTCGAATATTGTATCGTTCGTTCAATCATCGTTTCGACAGAGAAAACGACGTAACTATGAGTAAGATTCGACACGACATATGCCGCGATATATCGATTATCGATTTTGCGAGTAGACCTTCTGGATCGGATCGATCGATCGAAAGACGTAACTAGTACTTGAAAAAACAACGTTACATACACTTTCTCCTACTCCCCCTTTTTCATCATTATCCGAAAGTGGTATGCTGGAGGAGCCTCCCCAAAGATCGTCATTGTACGCACTTTTGTTAAAGAGATTGTGTACAGGCCAGGTAAGGTCCCGTCGGACCGGTATAGGTTCTAGTCATTCTCGGCTAATAATCAGCTCGAGTTCTCAGTCTCGTTCTCGGTTTATAAACGCCGAGATAATCGTGGTCCGTCTAATTAGTTTTATTTAGATTAACAGCTTAACTCTTTAAACTCTGCATTTATTGACGCGTGGAAAAATTAAATGCACGTTACCCGCGTTTTTATTACCTTACGCCTAGGTTATCGGTCCATCTTGTGGGAGACCTACCCACTTCAGGTCTTCCGATGGTTGCCATCGCGAACTTTTCAGCCCCAAAGGTAGTTCCAAGAGGGATGTGACCACTGCCACTTAATTGGGCAAATCTACGCGTTATGTTATGTTACAGACGTGTGCTGTACTACATTATATCATGTATCGTCATCCGACACCGTAAAAATTTTTATGTAAGATAACATTACAGGTTATATCATGTGAGACAATGTAACATCATATGTCACGTAGCATGTACTCACATCCGCTCGATGAGGCCGTGCTCGTCGAGCGCGTGCGGAAGATCACGCTTGTTGCCGAGCACGAGCATCGGGATGCAAGTCAGCTGCAATATCATGTAGAATCATATATTACGTCACGTGGCTTGTACTCACATCCGCTCGATGAGGCCGTGCTCGTCGAGCGCGTGCGGAAGATCACGCTTGTTGCCGAGCACGAGCACCGGGATGCCCGTTAGCTGTTGCTTCTCGAGCAGGCTGTGCAGCTCATTGCGGGAGGCTTCGATCTTGTCGGGATCCGCCGCATCCACCATGTAACTGCAAAACATTAACAACCTAATAATATAATAATATTAACATTCACAACTTAAATTTAAAAATAAAAGATTCATCCGTTTATTTTGTAATATCTTTACAAACTTTTGAAGGGCAAATGAAGAGTCGAAGGGTCTGTTAGAAAAAACCTGTTGGAACTCTGTACTCTCTGGTTACCCCTCTGATTACGTCAAATAGTAACAAACATAAATATTAATAGGATGTTTACAATGAGCGAATCGACACCTTTTAAAATTTATATTTTTTCAGTAGTCGATTCACACGAATATAATATTTTACGTGCGAATCGCCACCTTCAAAAATATGTAAGTAGGCTATAACCTTACTTTATATTTTGAGCAAAAGAAATAGGAAAAAACGTACGGTGATGTTACGGAATGTTATGTACATTCCGAAAATTTCTTGAAATTATTAGTGACATGACATATTCAGTTGCCGGATTTGGTACATTTCACTAAAATAGCCTTAATCACAATGTGATTATTTTTTTTATATTATTTAGGAAAATGAATGTATCTATTAATCACAATAATTTTGTAATTCTATATGTATAAAAACGATTTGTGAATAAAAACCATTATCCAACTACACTACAACTATCCAACTCAAATAATTCATTTAGTGTAAGCCCTGCGGGGGCGCCAACAAATAGTCAATTTACATTTTTTTAATTGTAATTTTATTAATTTTTGGGAAACACAATATGTAATACACCTTTAATTATAATATATTAACTTATACATAAATCAATTAAGTTTCCACTATTAATAAGTACATTTAAAAAGGCTCTAAAATAACAAAAGTTATTACTAAAAAAAAAACTAAAAATAAAAATAACATATTCCTATGATTACTTAGCTACATTCTTTTTTGTTTTTAATATGTTTTCGGAACGCGGCCACCACTGAGAAGATCCGGCGAAGAAACTCAGCGGGCTTGTCTTTATTTAATCCTCTTTCTCTTTTTTCTTTTTTTTTCTCAATCACATTGTGTGGATACAATGTTCAGGTCACAATTAAATAGTTTACGATCGATGATGGAGATATTAATCTAATGATGTTTGTTATCTGTAAAGAGTTTCAAAAGGTTCACAAGTATGACTGCTGGAACAGCCATTACTCCCCTCGACCATACCGGAGGGAAGGAAGTGACCCGCGCCAGACAGACAGAACCCTATAGACGCAATCATCTCTAGTAGTTTGATGATCGAACTGCTTGAACAAAAATAATCCAATTTGTTATCTTGGCTAGTCAATTAAAATGGTCACGCAACTTTTGTTCCACATAGAATAGGGAATATGCGTGTATTTTTTTATATTTTTATACGATAGATTACATCAATACAAGGTGTAACATAATAAACGCAAGACCTGAAAGTAGTTTGTTCTAAATCGGTAACTGAATTGATTCCAACGAGTTTTCATGTATCTTAATTTTTATTTAAATTTGCAAAATATGCTTTTACACCTTCAGTGCGCTAAAAAATTTAATTTATTCTTGATTCATAGCAAGAAGAAGATTTCAAATGCAGTCCTAAAACGTATTTCTCAAAACGCATACATACACGTACCAGTTTCATTGTTAATTGGGGTATAAAAGTGCTTTAAAAAACCTATAAATTTGAAAATTTGATTTTCGTTTAGAATTTATAAAGCAATTCTCTAATCGGGGTGTCTGAGGTCTTGCGTTTATTATGTTATACCTTGTATATATTTGCAAAAAAAAAATTAAGCGTCAAAAACAAAATGTAAAGGGCAAAAAAAATGTTGAACATAGCAAACAGATAAGAGTACTTTAAACGCCCGCCATTTTGGCGCGCTTGGCGTAACGTCAAATTCTATAATAACAATCAATTAGTGAACAGCTGTAGAAGTATTTTATTCTGTAGTTTACTTTTATTTTGTATTTTGCGACTATTATACAATGGAACAACACTGTATTGCGCCTAGGTGTAAAAATACAATAAGAAATGCACCCAATAGGTACATAAGGACAAAGTGGTGTAAAATCAGAAAAAGAGACATGGTATCTTCATCAACTTGCTCATATTGCTGTGAAGATTACTTTAACTTAAGAATTAACCTGAATAATTTAAACTAAAATTTTAATCGACAACAAAAAATAACAATAAAGCTAACTCAATAGCAAACATCCAAAAAATTTGCACTTGTTGACATGTGTATTGTAGACTTTGACGTCATACTCGATCTGACCAATAGCGTGGCGTTAGATAGATAGATAACTCTTTATTGTGCACCAATTACATAGATATTAAAATACAAAAAAAAAAGAACTTAAAGTTACACAAAGGGCGGCCTTATCGCTAAAAAGCAATCTCTTCCAGGCAACCTTGGCGTTCCTGCTACTTTGAATTTCCCACTCATTTTTTGTACTTTCAATAATTATTTTCTTAATAAAAAAGTAATGTTATTAAAAAAATATTGGTATAGACATTATTTTAATGAGATAAAGTTATTAAGAAAAAATATTGGACCCTTATTTGAATTACACGCATATTCCCTATTGCAGGTTTATTAACATATTGTAACTACAATTTAAACTTTTAAATAAATGACCCCTGTTCATTAGGATCTATATGTGGATCCATGGATACGTTTTCCATCTCTTCAATTCGCCTATTTAGGGATTTAGTAAGAATAATACATGACATCATAACAGACTAGGTGATCTTAGGTCATGAACGTTGTACTCAAAAAATATGAATGGGTATAGCGAAATCCGAAACTCAATAGCCAACTTAACCGAATTTTCTTGCTCTCTTATTTATAAATATTGTCAGGTCGTGTATGCTCGACTGTAATTTTTTTTCTTATTTAAATTATAATGTATGTGCATTGCCTACTTACATATTTTAAAGGTGGTGATTTGCACGAAATTAAATGTCTTCGTGCGAATCGACTACTAAAAATCCTAATTTTTAAAAGTGATGATTCGAGCGAATAAAATTCGTGTCGGCGCAAGTAAATCGACAACTAAGCCAAACTGTCTCGTTGAGTCGTTAGTAGGTATTGTGGCGAATAAATGTGCGTAGAGATGACGAGGTCCTGTATATATTGTAATTTTTTGACGGATGGTTTGGTCTAGTGGTTAAGACCTTAAGCCACTCCGTCCACTGGAACAACTAACCGAGGCTTCGATCCTCGCACAGGACAAATGTGTGTGTGTGACCCACAAATGTTTGTTATATTCTGGGTGTTTGTGTATGTGAATTTCGTTTTTGTAAGCAAACTCACGATAGAGGCATAATTCTTAGTGTGCAGCTCCGATATTTAAAACTATATCAACATAAAAACATCATCAGTTCGGAGATACGCCAATAGTATATATTAAATCTTTATTTTCATCAATTATTATTATTGACTGCCGCGTTGGTCTAGTGGCAAAGTGCGTCGCTTGGTGATCACGAGGTCCTGGGTTCAAATAGGACGGACAAATGAAGTTTTTCTAATGCAACTTGACAGTATGAGTCCGGAGGCTGGAGTTGTGCCCGGTATATGGCAATAAGCTCGCCTCCTATAAACGTGTACTCAGTACACCTCTGCCAACCCCGCTTGGGAAATATAGGCGTGACGGTGTATTATTAATTACACGAATTTTTTGACGATTTTATTACACAAAGGAATTTTCTTAACATCCCCAACATTATAACGATACATAAAGTTTGCTTGTTGTAACACACACACACCGTCACGCCTATATTCCCCAGAGGGGGTGGCAGAGGTGTATTGAGTACATCCACGTTTCGCCGACGATGTTAGGTCCCATGTAATAGGGGGCGAGCCTATTGCCGTATACCGGGCAAAATTCTAGACTCCATACTGGAAATTTTTCGTTAGAAAAACTACATTTGTCCGACCTAGGATTTGAACCCAGGACCTCGTGATCACAAAGCGATGCGCTTTGCCACCAGACCAACGAGGCACAAATTATGCAAATTGAACCCGTTTCGTTGTCAAACATGAAATTGTGTGTGTGTGTGTGTGAATGATGTACGCTGTTGGCCGCGAGGCCTTTACAGCTTCACCGGACTAAAAGGCGAGCGTGCAACCACTACGCTCTAGCCAGCCAGAAGGGCAAGAGGCGACATACTCGGTTGGGACAGTCGCTGTAGGGGGACGGGTGCACTACTAAGCGCACCGGTCAACCGCCGGCTATGGGAGGGGATCTACTACTACGTCGTCGTCGTCGCCCGTATTCTGAGCGGAAAGAAGGGATGACAAAGCATCGGGGGGGTCGGTGAGAACATGTCGCGGCCGGCGGTGGCGGCAGGGGTCGGGGGGGAGATCGTAGTCGGCGGTGGCTACGATTAACGGATTCGCATGGGTAGATGCGTTCGCGAAGTGACGTGTTGACGCCTTTTTAATAAAGGCGCGAATAGGTTCGAGACCTAGATCGGAGTGGAGGTCGATGTTCCGTACGAACCAGGGGGCTCCTACGGCTTTACGGAGGAAGCGGTTTTAAACCACTTGGAGTTTATCGATGTGAGAGGGGGCCGAATGCCCGAACACAACACACGCATAAGTCATGATGGGTCGAACGCAAGTTTTGTAAAGTGTCACCTTATTTCTAAGGGACATTTTACTCCGCTTGCAGATTAACGAATGGAGACGACCGAGCACAAATGATGCTCGGTGACGGAATGATGCTCGGTGACGGACATGAAATTAGATGCGTGCGCGAGTGCGATTATGGCGCGATTACATTTCACTGTTATGCATGTCACATGATGTTTAAAAACGCACGCGGATTTTAGATTTAAATAGACTTATGGACATAACTTATTTTACTTTATTCCTGCATGAGTATGTAAAATGGGTTTATAATAATCTATCTATCCATATCATCACGCAAGCTCCCTCACGGGGTAGGCAGAGAGTACAGAGTTCCAACAGGTTCTTTCCTTACAGACCTCCCTGGCTTCCTCCGCTCTCACAGTTCGTCTCATACACGCTCGCCGGTTACGGAGACTCTTGACTTGTCTTTCAGATAAAAACGGTCTATTTGGTCATGGTAAGATAGTCCAGGTCTTCCCCGGTACCTACATCTTTCCACTTTCGCATTGTATATCTGTTTTGTCATTCTTTCTTCTGACATTCTTTCTATATGCCCGAACCAACGGAACATACCCTTTCTTATCTTTACACCGATACTATATGTCATATCTACTTGTTTTCTTACTACGCTGTTGCGAATACGGTCGGTCAACTTGACTCCGCACATCTTCCGCAGACCTCGCATTTCGACAGCATTTATCGTACTTTTGTTCTCCTTCTCACATACCCAACTCTCACTGCCCTATAACAGCTTTGGGACAAGCACTTCGTTATGCATGGCCAGCTGCGCCTTTTGGCTTAAATGCCGGCTCCCAAGTAGCTTACCCGTCGCACCATTCACTCTATTCCCTGCATTCGCTCTTCTCTCTATATGAACGGTGTATTTCCCATCCTTACAAGATATACAAACTCATTCACTTCCTTCAGCACATCGTTACCAACCATAATCCTTGCATTCGTTCTGGTTTCTTCCCGTTCAAAAAGCATAACTTTGGTTTTCTTCACATTCAAATGTAAGGTATTATTTATGCAGTCGTCTTATATCCTTCATTCATCGTATTCAGTCTTTGAAGACTTTTATCCAGATATATTATAAGCAGTCTAGCGGACAACTCTGCTTGACGATGATTTTAACGTCACATCAGGGTGACCAGGTGACATGTTACCACTCACCCGTACGCATGCCTTGCTGTCCACAAAGGTGGACTGGTCGGCTCGCAACAGAGTGCCGTTTATACCATACTCTGGCAAAATGTCCCAAAGTCTCTTTCGCACGACTCTATCAAACGCCTTCTCCAGATCCACAAAACCGCAGGAAACCTTCCGGCCTGCGGCCAGATGCTTCTCTACGATGTTACGGAGGGAGATAACTTAATTCAAACATCCAGGCCTGAAACCTCCCTGTTTATAATAAGTTTTTTTTATATAACTTTTGTATAAAAATTTTGGTGTGCCCCATAAGTACAAAAAAAAACCGATTTCGGTATTTTTTTGTACTTATGGATTACCTGACCTGAATAGTTCTTAGCTATAGTTGGACCCGGTAGGTGGCGGTGTTGTCGACCGGGAGCAAAGGCGCGGGAAACTGCTACTGAGTTTATTACAAGGATGCAATGGGAGTGAATGATTTTTTTTGTACGGAATATTTTGACAAATTGCTACTTAAACAGCTCTTATCATGAAATTCACAAGTCAGAAAAAGACCATAATAGAGGCATTTACGTCATTCTGTTCCACAGTACAACAGCATCAAATAACCATACAAGATCATTTTTAGAGTTCTTTACCTCGATCGGTAAAAACGGAACCATCTTAGTATCCCTATGTTGTACGTCTGTCTGTATGTTATTACTTCATTTTATAGTACGGAATTCTCATCAGACAAGTCCAGACAAGCCCGATGTACATTTAAATTTACGGCTCTTCTCGATATCCCAAAGTGTACCTTAAGCCACGTAAAGTTAAGACGAGAATGACTTACACAATAGCGTTGACTCCTCGGCAATACCTCTCCCACATGGAACGGAATCTTGGCTGACCACCAATATCCCATACCTGGAACAAACAAAAAATCATTGTCTGCTAGTGTCCTACAATGTTATGTGGTATGACTTGCAACAAACTGATTTATATAACCTATAGTATTTTGTATGTAAGATGTGTGTGTACTGTGACAGTTCTAAGTGTCAAAGGAAATTATACTTTATTCCATGGCAATGGCCCGTTTCTATAATGCCTTAACATCATATAGTTAAAATTAATTTCCTTTACACTAATTAATGTCACCCATCCACCACCACCACCTACCGGTTATATAGCCTATGTTACTTCTGGATATGGTAGCTTCGAATGGTGAAAGAATTTTTGCAATCGGTCCAGTGGTTTTTGAGTTTATTCGTTACAAACATACAAATCTACAATCTTTATAATATTAGTATAGATGTGTGTACTCGATCACGCAAAAACGGTTGAACGGGTTCGGCAAACAGATAGTCTATTGCCTGGATTAACACATATGATACTTTTTATCCCGGAAAATGTTAGGTCTCCGTCTAAACTCATCGCGAATGAAGTTGCGGGCAGAAACCAGTATCTTCATAAAATAGAGCCTACGTGTTATTCTGATGTTATACATCAGAAGTGTATATATAGTAAATATTCATCAAAGTCGGTTAAGCAGTTTTTGAATGACAGAGTAACAACCAGAGATGGGCAAAATGTAATCAGATTATTCATTAGAATTGCATTTTGTAATATTCAATCATGATTCAAGGTCGTGAAATCGTAGATGCTCGAATATGAAAATGCTACGAACAGTCACCCATCTCAGACTGATCGAGTCGACCGCTGCTTCATCTTGGTGATTGCTAAAAACACCGCGGTCGCACAGCGACATGAACGCTTACAAAATACCGTCGTTAACCGATGAGTCGTCTTTTCCAGATGATCTGCAAGCGGAGTAAAATGTCCCTTAGGAATAAGGTGACACGAAAATGTAATTAGATTATTGATTACAATTGCATTTAGTAATATTCAATCATGATTCAAGATCGTGAAATCGTAATCGTTGAAGATTACAAAATGTAATTGTAATCGTTAATCATTAAAACACAGTCACGCCTATATTTCCCAAGCGAGGGTGGTTAATCATTAATCTGATTACATTTTGCCCATCTCTGGTAACAACCATCCAACCATCCTCACAATCTTACGCGTAGGATACTACAACTAATATGACTAGTTTCGAATTATTATTTTATAAGCGTCGTGTGTGTGAATGATCTACGCTGTTGGCCTTTTAGAGTTTTACCGGCCAAGAGGGCGATAGTGCAACCACTACGCTCGAGCCAGAAGGGCAAGGGGGCAACTAGCAAGGGCACCTCAAGGAGGAACAGTCTCGGCTCGGGCAGTCGCTAAGAGGGAGAGCAATTACTAGGGGTCTCGCCGTGGTGCTCTGTGCCGGCCGGCGGGCAAGGGATTCTTCGACATCACCGGCGAGGTCGGTGTCTGATCCTGTGTGCGGTATGTGTATCCGAAAGAAGGGATGTAAGGGCATCAGGAGGGTCGATGAGAACATGCCGCGGACGGCGGAAGCGGCTGATAGGAGGGGAGTTAGATTCGTAGTCGGCGGCGGCTACGATTAGCGGATTCCTTTGATTAGACGCGTTCGCGAAGTATGGGATTGTCGCCTTTTTAATAAAGGCGCAAAAAGGTTCAAGACCGAGATCGGAATGGAGAACGATGTTCTATATGAACCACGGGGCTCCGACGGGTTTTGCGGAGGAAATGGGATTGAACCGTTTGGAGTCTATCGATGTGAGTGCGGGCGGCGTACCCGAACACCTCACAAGCGTACGTCATGATGAGCCGTACACAAGCTTTGTAAAGTGCCACCTTATTCCTAAGGGACATTTTACTCCGCTTGCAGATCATCTGGTAAAGACGACTCATCGGGTAACGACGGTATTTTGTAAGCGTTCATAGCGCTGTGCGACCGCGGTGTTTTTAGCGATCACCAAGATGAAGCTGCGTGAAATGGGTGACTGTTCGTAGCATTTTCATAACCGAGCATCTCGTGCTTCGGAAGGTACGTTAAGCAGTTGGTTCTAGTTATCAGTTAATGTGGTAGTCGTTAAGCCATTTGGAAGCGATATAGGCGACTTGGTTACAACAACACGTGGCCACAACCCCCCCCCCCCCCACAATGTGCTAAGTTCGCATAGTGGAGTATGACCTAGTGTATCTCATGTCGATTTGTGAAAGAAGGTCTTTTGCCTAGTGGTAGGACAGTATCGGCTGATTTATTTGCAACTAACAAATCATTGACTTTACTTTTTTTAATCTAATCTACAAATTTATTCGCCCATGTTCGGCATATGACCTCAAAATGCATCGCCTTGAACACCACTCCGCGGTGCGACTCACAAAGAACACTTAACCGACTAAATGTTCTACAAAAGGTTAATAGTGATTATCGGTTCATTGATGCGTTTAAAAGGCAGTAATATCTTCATTATCCAATTAATTGTTGCCTTAATTTGTTCTACCTTATTTTGTCCTGCCTTGTTTTGTTTCTTTGCGAGTAACAATAGACGGACGACTTGCGTGGTTAAGTGCCGCTTCGCCCACTGGATCAAATAGTCGCGGGTTCGGAAAATCTGGATATTTGTGTATGTGAATTCATATATGTAAATGCACCGACGCACACAGATATAATTCTTAAAGTGGGGAGAAAAGAACGAAAATAATTAACCTCAGTAGACATACTAAAAATATGGTCTTTTAATATATGTATTTATTTCAATTTCATTGCTTATTAATAGGTAATAATTATAATTTACTGTGAATAATTATCAGAGTTCAGGTTGAGATTTCATAAGCAAGTCATTTCTCTTCAATATACATATTATAAAACAAAAGTCCCTGTCTGTCTGTTTGAACGCGATAAACTCAATAACCACTGAACGGAGTTTCATAAGGTTTCCCCCAATGGACGGATTGATTCAAGAGGAAGAAAATGTCGTCTACATTGGACAAAATATACTGACCATGCCTTACTAGCCAGGTCAAATATAAGTTTGAACTATAAATACAGATCTACTCCATTCCAGGACTTAATGTATCCCTCCGCCAATAATATAATTATAATAATAATATTGTATTTATTTTATTTATTTATTTATACTTAATGCACTAATGTACATAGGCGGACTTAATGCCTACGGCATTTTCTGCCAGTCTACCTTCGGGTGGTGTGAGACAAGTGTGGTAGGTGCGAGATTATACAAGTGGAAAAAAGTTACATTAATAAATATAAATAACAACTAATTTCCTATTTATAACACTTAGTAAATACATATTATATATAACGATACATATACATAATATATATTTATATATACCACAAATATATACATACATATATAGCCATACAATACATACATGAACTAGAACTGTGCGAGATAACGAGATGGAACAACTAACATTGAGGAGAATCCGGCCTTTTATGCAAATAGTCCTGCAGCCTTTTTTTAAAAGAGGGACGATTGGTTGCCATTCGGAGTTCCAAAGGCAAAGCATTCCAAAGAAGGATAGACTGGACGAAGAAGGAAGAGTGAATGAAATCAGTAGTATGAGGGGGGCACTGAAGAAGACGATTATCAGAAGAGCGAAGATGTTTATTGTGATTAGAGCATAAATACTGAAATTGAGAAGTAAGATAAGCGGGCGAGACTGGAGAATAAAGGATAGAAAATAAAGTTGTCAGTGCCCTCAGAGTTCTACGCTTCCGAATAGGCAACCACTTTAATAGTGATCGATGCTCCGACACATGATCATATTTACGCAAATTGAAGACGAATCGAATGCAGTTATTAAGTAGGCGGTCTAGTTTATTGAGGAGATCTGCATTCAGGTCGAAGTAGCACACATCAGCATAGTCGAAGATAGGAAATATCAGGGACTGCACAAGCATTGCTTTCGTGTTGCTGGGAAGCAAGTTTTTTAATCGATACAGGTATCGTAACGTTCCGGTAACTTTTTGACCGACAGCCGTGACTTGTATTTGCCAGCTAAGTGTTGTGTCAATATGCAAACCGAGATTCTTAACGCTAGAGCCCAGGGGGATAACTACCCCGTTGAATTTAAGTGGAGGCAAAGAACCAACATCGACCCTGCTTATAAGCCTAGAGCTTCCAACTAGAATCGCTTGGCACTTTGTAGGATTCACCGTGACACCAAACCTGTCAGACCAATTCTTAATAGCCTCTAGGTCACGATTAAGTTTGACGACAATACCAGCAATGTTATCCACACTACCTTGCGAGTATAATTGCAAGTCATCAGCGTACAGATGATACGTGCACTGAAGTTCTTGAGTTATTAAATTAATGAAAATGGAAAATAAAAGAGGAGAGAGAATACCGCCTTGGGGAACGCCAGTGTCGAGGCAGCACCATGCTGATGATAATTCATCACACAAAACTGACTGCTGACGTTCTCGAAGATAAGAAGAAAACCAATCCAGCGACTCTTGAGAGCACAGAAGGTAGGAGAGAATAGAAAGAAGGATATCGTGACTAACAGTATTGAAGGCATTAGTGAAATCGACCAACACAAGGACGGTTACTTTGGTATCTTCCATGCCTGTTCGAATATCACCAGTCACTTTGAAAAGGGCAGAAACGGTACTATGGCCAGGCCTGAACCCAGATTGAAGAGGGTTAATTAAGTTGTTGGTATATATGAAATATTGTCCCTGTAAAGAAACTGTCCCACCGTTGGGTACGGGCCTCCTCTCCAACTGAGAGGGCTAAGGCTATACGCTGGCCCAGTGCGGGTTGGCGAACTTCACACACCTTTGAGAAACTCTCAGGCATGCAGGTTTCCTCACGATGTTTTCCTTTACCGTTAAAGCAAGTGATCATTAATTTTTAATACGCACATGCTTTCGAAATGACTGAGGTGCGTGCCTGGATTTGAACCCGAGACCTCTGACTTTGCAGTCCAACGGTCTAACCACTAGACTATCACTACTGTGATTGCCTAGTGTGCCTCTCCGCCAAATATTACAAAAAACCGTTACTCTTACTCTTAAAAAAGGATCGTAGCCCCACACTAGGATTTATTCCTGTGTCACGGGTGCGTTTACAAACATGAAAATTCACATACACAAATACCCAGACCGGAACAAATAATTGTGGATCACACAAAGATTTGTCCCGTGCGGGACTCGAACCCGCGACTATTAGACGCAGTGGGCAGAGCGGCTTAAGCTTTTAACCACTGCGCTAAATGGTCCGTCCGTTAACCATTCCATTTAAAAACCTGTATTTGTTATATTTGAATTAGTATTAGTGACGAGGCGCTCGCAGCGCTGTGCGACCCCGGTGCTCGTACCGATTACCAAGGTTAAGCAGCATTCAACTCGGTCGGCCTGAGATGGGTGACCGTTCGTGGCATTTTCATATTTAAGCATCTCCGTGCTTCGGACGGCACGTTAAGCCGCTGATCCCGGCTACCACTTAATGTGGTAGTCGTTAAACCGAGTTGGAAGCTTTAGAGGCGGCTTGATAAGTTCCAACAGTATCTATATCATCACGCCAGATCCCTTGCGGGGTAGGCTGAGAGTACAGAGTTCCAACAGGTTATTTCCTTACATACCTCTCTGGCTTCCCCCACTCTCATAGTTCGTCTCATACACGCTCGCCGGTTACGGAGACTCTTGACTTTTCCTTCAGATAAGACTCGGTTTATTGGTCGTGGTAAGATAGTGAAGGTCTTCCACGGTACCTGCATCCTTCCACTTTCACATTGTATATCTGTTTTTTCATTCTTTTATCTGGCGTTGTTTCTATATGCCCGAATCAACGGAGCATGCCCTTTCTCATCTTTACACCGATACTATCTTTCATACCTACTCGCTTTCTTACTACGCTGTTTCTAATGCGGTCGGTCAGCTTCACTCCGCACATCTTCCGCAGAGCTCGCATTTCTACCGCATTTATCCTACTTTCATTCTCCTTCTTACATACCCAGCTCTCGCTACCATATAACCATCCCAACAGTAGGTGGCCAAAAAACCTGCCTCCGCCAATCCGCACTGGGTCCGCGTGGTGGAGTATGACCTAATCTCTCTCACCTCGATTTGTGAGAGAAGACCTATGCCCAGCAGTGGGCAGTATAGGCTGATATTATCATAGGATTATTTTTAAAGTATAGTGCCCCATATCATAAAACTCCAAAGAAAATGTGTAGATTATTTATAAAAAAATATTCATAAAAACTCAATCAAAATTCAATCAATAAAACTTTATTGATAAGCTAATGGTCGGCATATGTAAATATTAAGAAAATATTGCATTAATTTAATGGCGTTATGGTGTGATATTTATGACTAAAGCTCTATTGAGAAATTAAACATACTAATCTTGGGCAATACAGCGTCGCTATAGAGTGATAAAACTCGGAAATGCAATTTTGTAATTTTCAGGCTATTTCATTTATGATACTGTAACTTTGCACCATACATGAAATTAGTATTCATTTGAAAATGCATCTTGATCATATAAAAGACAAATAATATTTTAATGAGGTACACCATAGTTATCAAAATTTTAAAGGTGCACCCTTTAAAATTTTGGTGAGTGGTTTGTTGTTCCTCTTATAATGATGTCACTTTCATACATCCAAGGTTTTCACTCGAAGGCGACCATAGGCGTGAAAGTGTTTGAAAGAAGTATTTATGTATTTATGAATGAGATGAAACTAGTGTATAATTTTATGATACACTAGTTTCCGCCCACGACTTCATCAGCTTAAGACTTAGGAACCTTACATTTTCCCGGGATAAAAAGTATCCTTTGTGTTAATCTAGGCAATAAACTATCTGTGTGCGAATGGACAGTGTCGAAAATTGCCCCAGAACCAACAAACATTTGACCCATGCCATCAATATTCATCTATTTTATTAAAATAATGGCGAATATCCGTGTCTGACGGACAATTTGCAACTGAATCAACCTGAGACAGGAACCATTTGTGGAACTCTCATTTTCGAGCGTCTCTATGCTTTGTAAGACACGTTAAGTTGTTAGATCCGGCTTCAACTTATGTGATAGTCGCTTTGCTGTTTTTTTTTTATTGTTTTTGTGACCCTACTCACACTAGAGAATCCTGAATCGTGGGTGCGTTTACAAACATGAAATGCACGTACACAAACACCCCGACCGAAACAAATATTTGTGGGTCACTCAGATTTGTCCCGAGTGAGAATCGAACCCGCAACTCCTTGATCAAGTGGGCGGAGCAACTCAAGCTCATAACCACTGCACCAAGCCGTCTGTCATTTGGATGCTTTAATTATAGTTTAATAAGTTACAACAGCAGGTAGGCACAGGCACAAATTTGCCAATCCACACTGGATCCGCATAGTAGAGTACAAGTATAACCTAATCTCTTCATCTCAATGTCACTGAAAGCCTTTGTCCATTATTGGGATAGTCCAGGTTAATTTATTATTATAGACAATAACTGAATGCAATAAGGACACAACTAAAAAATCAAGTACAGGAGAAGTCAAACTTTTTCCTTTTAATGTGTACCAAATCAACTGACCAATATTTTTGAGTTGTGACATTATTAAATTTCATCAGTAGATATTTATTAATACCTTGATAGTCACATTTCCTTTGGTGATTTTCCTCATGTTGAAGCCCACTGTCGGAATCATGTCTTCGCTGAATTGACCAGACTGTGGAAAAAAAAAATTTGAATGATTACATTTCAGGACCATAAATTAAATAACGTTCATAGTGCAAGGTGTGTCAGGATAATACATGTTGAGATAACTCAATTTAGGAAGCCCGTGATGTGGCAATATGCGCTAGGCATTTTCCCCAGTTAAAAAAAAAGGAAGAATTACATTACCTATTACCAAATAGACCGAGTCTTATCTGAAGAACAAGTCAAGAGTCTTTACAACCGGCGAGCGTGTATGAGACGAACTATGAGAGTGGAGGAAGCCAGAGAGGTATGTAAGGAAAGAGCCTGTTGGAACTCTGTACTCTCTGCCTACCCTGCAAGTGATCTGGCGTAATGATATAGATAGATAGATACATTACATATTAATATCATAATTATGATATTCTACATAAATAATTAGTCTATATAACCAAAATGGTGAAAATTGGCAAAAAACACCTATAAACTGGCAGTGTGTCAGATATAAAACATTACTCATTTCACTTCATTACATGTAATGGAAGAAAATAAATTAGCTAGTGGAATAAATATATATAAAATACATGGAAAATCTGTATGTTACATTTTTAGAGTACTATATATTTTACTTAGTCATAGACATAGCCGTCGACTTTAAAAGTGGCATAAGTTAAAAACACGACTGTTTGATTTAGAACTCTAATTAAAAAAGTATAAAGCTCATTTTTCACATAGTCTTGCTTTAATTGTGTAGCTATTTCATTTAGCCAGCAATATAAACACCACAACATTGATTAGCTTAATCATTCATTAGCGATTTAATTAATTTGTTAATGTTAAAAGCTCTGACTGTTCTAATCAGTAATGTCCTTGGTAAATTGAATAGTCAATATGCTTTACATTTGGTTTATTTTAGATAAAGAGATTTGTGGGTATCACATATCTATGCATAAAAAAAGAACTGCATCATTCTTC
Organism: Phalera bucephala; assembly: GCA_905147815.2. NCBI lineage: Eukaryota > Metazoa > Arthropoda > Insecta > Lepidoptera > Notodontidae > Phalera > Phalera bucephala. The sequence continues at coordinate 5,197,480 of LR990616.1, forward strand.
ATTATCTAGTATTAACTGACCAAACTTAGATGGCTTAAGAACTGTAATCTAATGACAACAGGTATTATGTGCTACCTGTTAATTTATCTATTCACCCCTCTCATTTCAGATCTAATTAGGCAAATATTACTTAACCACTTAATGATACTAGCTAAGTTATCATTGAATAGATAATTTAACAGGTAAACTTTAACATAAACAAATCAAGTGCTAAACCAAAGGGATTTTATGCAAATGTTTGAATTGATAATTCCAAATTTAGCAAGAAGTTACCTAAATAAGTTTTTAACGGACTTTAAAAAGGAGGAGGTCCTATGTTCGTCTGTATGTATTTTGTTATAGGCGGAACATCAGGTGTGTGAGGGACAATAATTACCTTTAATTACAACTAATTGGATTTATCTGACAGAACTTTATGTTTTTCCATTTATTTAGAGTTAATATTTTATAAAATAATAATAATATTAGCTCTGTTAAGACACTGTTGCACCGTTGGGCACATTGGTCCAGTGCGAGTTGACGAACTTTACTAAAGAATGACAAACACATATCCAATGTGAAAGTGGAAGGATGTAGGGACTGGAGAAGACTGTCTATTTACCATGACTAAATAGACAGTGTCTTATCTGAAGGGTAAATCAAGAGTCACCGTAACTGGCGAGCGGCGGCAGAGAGGTTTGTAACAAAAGAACCTTTTGGAACTTGGTACTCTGCCTACCCCACAAGGGATATGGCATGAAAGAAGATTTATAGTCATTTGCTGATCCAGGAAGCATGTGGTTGGAGTTAATGTTTTAAACTTGATACATATCATCTATGGATTTATTGATCTCAAATAGTTTTACACTGAACATGGTTTTTTAAACCTTTGGTATCCAATGAAGGGGATACAGAGAACTGTGGATCTAAGTCACATGATAAGATAAAAGGGCAAATGAACTTTGCATGACCACAAGTGTCAATATTATGAAATTGAGATGGGAACAGTGATAACCATTGTAGACTGGAATCAATATTTATATAATAGGCATCCTTCATATCTGTGGAGTTTATTCAGCTTTTTATGTTAAGCATAATTTATAAATAAAAAAATATTCAATATAAATATTATTCCTGATATTGTATTATGCATGCAATAAAAATTATACCTAATCATGTGTAGCTAAGGATCCTGTGTGATGATATAAATAGTTAGGTAAAGAAGCGTCGAGAGAATTAGTCAGACAATTTAACGCAATGGTTAAGAACCTAAGCCACTCCACCCACTGTGTTTAATAGTCAGGAGTTTGATTCCCGCACGGGACTAATCTTTGTGTGATCCATAATTATTTGTTTCGGTCTGGGTATTTATGAATGTGAATTTTCATATTTGTAAACGCACCCGTGACACAGGAGTAAATCCTAGTGGAGGTGCTGTTCTTTTTTTTTAAATCTGTTGTAACGCTGTGGCCACCCCACAAGAAGTGTGATAATATAAGATAGAAGAGTTAATTTCCAAAGGATGTACAGTCTGTTTTTGTTGCATGCAATTTTGTTTATAATTTCAAATATGAATATTGTCGTCGGATTTCAATGTGACCCTATCTGTATCAATATTTAAATGAATAAATGATAACTATAGTATGAAGTTTTTAACACTGTTCTTAATAGTACATCAATATTATTCTGAAGTCTCAATTTTTATTGCATTAGAGATATGAAATAGTTTACACAAGCCATCATGACTTTTAAATTAATTTTACTGGGTATCATTTTCTACCAAGGACCACTTCATAAAGGATGAATAAAATCAGTTATGAAAATGAAAGATAATCACACAAAAATGGAAGCTTAAGGATGGTAATACAATTTTGGGAGTATTTAGAAAGTGCACATCCAAAAGAATCATTTTAAATGTCTTAAGTTGAATTTTAATGAACTAAACGTCGAGAATGGAACTTTTACATGTTAATTACTCTATTAAGCACAACTTTCACCAAATATGAACAAAAACTATGGCAGAAAACTCTAATATGAGTCTAATACGATTTGCTCGCGCATTCCATTGTTCCACACAATACAACGAATGAAGCAGAAACAAAAAACAAAAATGAGTAATCTGAGCGCATTAACTGGCACATCACAGATAAAATCATCTTAAAATTATTCAATCAACGTAAGATATCGAAAGATAGATAGAACGAAATTCGATCATTCTACCATTCCCGCAACCAGTATGCGACATATAGTTGTATTGTGTCGGTAAAATGTGTACAAGGAAGCTAAAACAATACATAATTATTGTTTTCAGATAATACTAACGGCAATGACGTTAACAAAAGTTGTTTTGCCCGAATACTGCAGTCCGACCAGTGTGAGCTCCATCTCTTCCTTCCAGAACAAGCTTTTAATCCAATCAAGGATACGATTGATTAAAGCAAGCATTTTTAATGATTAAACACTGTGCTTTTTGTTAAAAACGTAATTTAATGAACGCCTCTTCCAAAAATCTGCTGTACAATTTGATTGACAGATATCAATTCACGTTTAGTTACTGACGTTAGTGTGAAATACGACGTATTTTCTCACGTTAGAAATATTTTGAAATTATTTATCTGCTTCAAGCAACACCGTTTAATTTATAAAGTTATTTGACTGCAATATATTTTTACACCTTAAACGATACTATGAATTGTACTTACAGCAAAAATTGCGCAACCAACTAGTAGTAACTAAACGTTAAGCTACGTGTCAAGGTTAATGTTGCCATAAAACTTTGACTGTGGTTACTATATTCGTGTGCTATATTCTTAATCTGATATATTAAAATTAAAAATATACATATCTACAATAATATCGTCGGCTATTGAGTGTGTGTGTGTGTGTGAATGATGTACGCTGTTGGCCGCGAGGCCTTTACAGCTTCACCGGACTAAAAGGCGAGCGTGCAACCACTACGCTCTAGCCAGCCAGAAGGGCAAGAGGCGACATACTCGAGGGCGCCCTCGGTTGGGACAGTCGCTGTAGGGGGACGGGTGCACTACTAAGTGCACCGGTCAACCGCCGGCTATGGGAGGGGATTTACTACTACGTCGTCGTCGTCGCCCGTATTCTGAGCGGAAAGAAGGGATGACAAAGCATCGGGGGGGTCGGTGAGAACATGTCGCGGCCGGCGGTGGCGGCAGGGGTCGGGGGGGAGATCGTAGTCGGCGGCGGCTACGATTAACGTATTCGCATGGGTAGATGCGTCCACGAAGTGTCGTGTTGTCGCCTTTTTTAACCGACTTCAAAAAGGAGGAGGTTCTATGTTCGGTTGTATGTATGCTTTTTTTTTTATGTATGTTCAGCGATATTTCCGTCATTTTGGACCAATTTTGATTTTTTTTTTGCATTGGATTCAGTATAACTCCAAGGTGGTCCCATTTTAATTTCATTGGCATTGGACCTTGGACTTAGAAGATACACCAGGGAACTCCTTAACGACAAACAATAGGCATGTGTAAATTGAGATATTTTGGGTATTACATCAATCCTATAGGTATCCCTACTATAGAACTAAGCAGTATATTAGCCAACTTCAAAAAAGTAGGTTCATAATTCGTCCGTTTTTAAAAACTCCTTTGCTTATGAACCGATTTTGATGATTCTTTTTGCATTGGGTTCAGTATAGTTTTGAGGTGGTCCTATTTTACTGTTATTGGTATTGGACCTTGAACTTTGAAGATACAAGAGGGAACTCCTTAACGGCAAACAGCACGAATGTATAGATTCCTTTACTATAGTCATTATATTAATCCTGTAGGTACCTTACTGTACAACTCAGCAAAATAATATAATATCGGTACTAAATAACTCACTCGTCACTAAAAATAGTAAAATAAAAATCTTTTAAAAAAAAAAAGGTAATCCGACTTCAAAAAGCAAAAAATAAATATTTGAAGTCGGTGCCAAGTAACAGACTGCACCAACCAGCACCGACTTCAAATATTTATTTTTTGCTTTTTTAAGTCGGTTTACCTTTTTTTTAAAGAATTTTATAATATAGGCGCGAATAGGTTCGAGACCTAGATCGGAGTGGAGATCGACATTCCGTACGAACCAGGGTGCTCCTACGGCTTTACGGAGGAAGCGGTTTTGAACCACTTGGAATTTATCGATGTGAGAGGGGGCCGAATGCTCGAACACATCACACGCATAGTCATGATGGGTCGAACGCAAGTTTTCTAAAGCGTCACCTTATTTCTAAGGTACATTTTACTCCGCTTGCAGATTAACGAATGGAGACGACTGAGCACAAAGGATGCTCGGTGACAGACCCGCTTGATGTGCGGGCCGAAGGACATGGTACTATTTAGGGTGACCCCTAGATATTTGACCTCTTTGACCCAGGGATTGGGTCGGTCGAACATGGTCACTTGACCGAGATTACTTCTAGGGTGGCGCAGGGAGTGGCGCGGGGTGGCACCTCTGGAGAAGAACACCGCAGCGCTCTTGTCCGGGTTCACCTCAATACGCCACTTCCTGAACCAATTCCCTAGGGAATTGGCGGTTGCCTGAAGGTTTCTGGTAATGAAACCCTTATTCCTATGCGAGACGTAGAGAGCGGTATCATCCGCGAATAGGGCTAGATGCACCTTACTCGAACGAGGAAAGTCGTTCGTGTAAAGGATAAACAGGAGGGGCGAGAGAGCTGAGCCCTGCGGGACCCCAGCTCGGGTGGAGTGGGGAGTGGAGCGCGTCATTTCGCCGCAATATCGGAAGGCGCGATTTGACAAGAAGTCTCGTATGATGAGCACGAGTCTGTCCGGCACACTCATTTGGTAGAGCTTGTAGATCAAGCCGTTGTGCCAGACTTTGTCGAATGCCTTCGCGACATCGAGGAAGAGGGCGCCCGTGTAGACGGGTTTGGCTCTATTAAGACCGGAGAGGATGTGCTCCGTGATGCGGTGCACTTGGTGGACGCAAGAGTGTTTGGCTCGAAAGCCGAACTGCTCGTCGATAAGGATACCCCTGGACATTACGAAGTCAGGGAGTTGAGGAGATGATAGGGCGGTAGCTCGCGGGGAGATTACGAGGTTTACCGGGCTTGTGAATGCCTATGACGTCCGCTTGCTTCCACTTAGCGGGAAAGGTGCAGTTCGTCATGGCGGCTTTCAATATGGCCACTAAGAGGCAGATGGGCGGGCAAGCATTTCAGAACGCGATTCGAAATGCCGTCAGAGCAGGGGGCTTTTTTGGTTTTGAGACCCATAATGAGATCTTCATCATTTGAATGTGAAGAAAACCAAAATTATGGTTTTTGAACGGGAAGAAACCAGAACCAATGCAAGGATTGTGGTTGGTAACGATGTGCTGGAGCAAGTGAATGAGTTTTTATATCTTGGATGCGCCTTCAGTAAGGATGGGAAATACACCGCTGATATAGAGAGAAGAGTGAATGCAGGTAATAGAGTGAATGGTGCGATGGGAAGGCTACTTGGGAGCCGGCACTTAAGCCAAAAGGCGCAGCTGGCCATGCATAACGGAGTGCTTGTCCCAACGCTGTTATATGGCAGTGAGAGTTGGGTATGTAAGAAGGAGAACGAAAGCAGGATAAATGCGGTCGAAATGCGATCTCTGCGGAAGATGTGCGGAGTCACGCTGACCGACCGTATTCGCAACAGCGTAGTAAGAAAGCGAGTAGGTATGAAAGATAGTATCGGTGTAAAGATGAGAAAGGGTATGCTCCGTTGGTTCGGGCATATAGAAAGGATGCCAGAAGAAAGAATGACAAAACAGATATACAATGCGAAAGTGGAAGGATGTAGGTGCTGGGGAAGACCTAGACTATCTTACCATGACCAAATAGACCGTGTCTTAGCTGAAGGGCAAGTCAAGAGTCTCCGTAACCGGCGAGCGTGTATGAGACGAATTATGAGAGTAGAGGAAGCCAGAGAGGTATGTAAGGAAAGAGCCTGTTGGAACTCTGTACTCTCTGCCTACCCCGTAAGGGATCTGGCGTGATGATATAGATAGATAGAATGAGATCTTCGACCTCCGTTTGGGTGATAGGAGGTAAGGAATCGGCGGGGGGAGGGATGCCCTGCGCTCGACTTCGACCGTGTCGACGGACTGAGAGCTGGGGGTGCATTGGCTCTCGAGGGAGTCGGCGAGAAGCTCGGCCTTTTCGTCGTCGTCGAAGGCTGGGGGTGCGCCTGAAGGACGGGACAGCGGGGGCATGCCAGTCGTGGAGTCGGTTTTGAGGATACGCGCCAGCTGCCAGTAGGCCAGGTGCGATGGCGCGATGCCCTCTAGGAAGTCACCCCTCCGTTCCTCCCGGACCTCCGTGACACGACGCTTTACCTCACGTTGTAAGGGTAAGAGTCGTGCGCTTGGATTGAGGCATTCTTGGAACGAATGAGATCCCTAACCTCGTCCGGCAGCCGAAAGCAGTTGAGGTTGAGATCTTCCGCCTCGACTTGCTTAAAAGATCGACTGACAGCCGATCGGATGTGGTCGGTTAAGGCATCACCGGATGATCGGTGTCCTGAGGGGACGGGATGGAGTCCGAGCAGAGGCGAAGGGGGGGAGGGTCGGCATCCGCCAAGGCCGTGCTTAGCGCATGCCAGTCCACCACCGTCTTTTTGGGTCGTTGAGGGGCGGGAGGGGGGGAAACCGAGTCTCATGACTACAGGTCGATGGTCAGAGTCGAGCTCCTAGACTACTTCTAAGGAGTGCAGCCGTAAGGTAACACCCTTCAGAAGCGCCATGTCCAGGACGTCGGGTCGGTGGTTGGGATTACCGGGATAGTGGGTAGGTAGGGTGCATAGGTGCGATGACGTCAAAGTCGACAAGGTCGACCAGGGCGTCAAGGCTCCTACCGTTAGGGGAAGTGGTGAGACCATTCCAGGCCACGTGCTTACTGTTGAAGTCACCCGCCAGAATGACGGCGCTTCGCGATGCCTTATTATTATGGGCACCGCGACGACTTAATATTATGAGCGTTGCGACGCATTACTATTGTTACCGTCGCTACACCTTATTAGTATGAGCGGCGCGACGCCTTACTATTATTAGCGTTGCAACGCCTTGCTGTTATGAGTGTCGCGGCGCCTTATTATTATGAGCGTTACGACATTTAACTATTGGGACCGTCACGACGTCTATTTATTAGGAGCGTAGCGTCGCTTTGTTATTATAAGCGCCTCGTTGCCGTATTATTATGAGCGTCGAGTCGCTGAATTATTATTAGCGCGGCGACGCCTTGTTATTATGAGTGGCGCGACGCATAACTGTTATGAATGTCGCGACGCGTTATAATTATGAGCATCACAACGCATTACTATTATGAGTGACGCGACCCTTTACTATTATGAGCATTGCCACGTCTTATTATTATGAGCGTTGCGACGCGTACTTTTGTGACCGTCGCGACGTCATATTATTATAAGCTTCGCGACGCGTTACTATAATTAATGTCGCGACGCCTTATTGCTATGTGCGACGCGACGCCTTATTGCTATGTGCGACGCGACGCCGTACTATGCGAAGCGCTCTCAATTATAAGGCGTCACGTAGTATGTATCATCGCACCACGTCCTTTGCGGGGTAGGCAAAGAGTAGAGAGTTTCGACACGTTCGTTCCTTGCAGCCAACGTTGCATTGTCGAAGTTGGCAATTTGCATACATTTGTATACATACAAATACATTCAGATAAATATAAATGCAATAGTAAAGCTCGGAAATTTGTAAGGTTTTTAGTAACGTACAAGGAGTTAAGTGATATAAATGGTTTTTTATTGTAAGCTAATAAGCATACCATTTTTTTTTCATTGATAGCACTACAGCTAGCGTAAAAAAGCCTCTACTAACAATTACTATATATATCGTCATAACAGTGGCAGAAACAATAAAATGTTTTAGTAAAGATATAACATTTCGTCATTAAGGATGTGGCATATGCGTGGAAAGAAAAAATTAAGGCGATAAACAGAGCCCGAGAAATACGTTAGTTTGACATCTAAGTCCATAATCGTACTAATGTTTAGTCACCCTACTTGGAAAGAGACGGGCTTTAAGTGAGTATCCTTGTCGTCACGTTTTTTTTCACGCAGATTGCTCAATCCGTTTTGGGTTCTATATCCATGGGCACGACACAGACTCACCCACACTCACATTATTGACGTAAAAAAAAATCCATACCTTATGAACAGTTACAGTTAGTTCATACCAACTATAGTCACCTTATCACATACATTGATCCACCAAGTTCTGAAGTATTATGAGATAATTTTGTCACATGGCGTGGCGACATGTTCACGCACCTATCAGACATCTTGTATCTTGTTATTACAATTTCTATAACGTACACAAATTCGTCACAGGTGACCTAGACTTATCGGCCGCAAGATACTCACTAACAATGATCCAAATGTTTACACCCTATTTTATTAAGTTTTATATACGTTGTGATTAGAATTAATTTATTTATTAATTTAGAATATAATAATATTCTAAATTAATAAATAAATAAATTAGAACCTCGGCCGTCATTCGAACTAGTGTTATTTTTGCATTTGTTAAAAAAAACTCTAAATTGGGAATACTTGGATGGAAATAAATGGAAAACAGAACATTTGTTAAAAAGCGCCCACAGTGCTTGAAAAACGGGCAATGATGAAGCTCTCGTGTGGATGAGGGCTTAGGCAGTTCGTGCGGATCAGGGCCATTGTTGGCCCCGGTTTATTCATTCGCGCGGCTATGACTCTGCAATGGGAAGTGAGTATGACATTACATATTATTTACACGATCGTAAAATTACACGCCGCTCTAATTTTAAAGAAAATACTTATCTGCCTATGTCTCATTATAACCGCGTGCGAGGCCGCGAGCAACAGCTAGTTTTAACCCAAACGGCCCTCCCCTCCTTTAAGATGTACACTGATTCGCCGATGAATTTATCGCGTTAATCACGTATAAGGTATTTACGTAAATTTGAATACCACGGTAAGAATATAGCACACGAATATAGTAACCACAGTAAATTAACGTTTTAAATAGAGTTTAATACGGCGACTCGACGTTCATAATTGTGAAGCTCATAATAGGGAAGCGTCGCAACGCTTATAATAATAAGGCGTCGCAATGCGCTCATAATAATAAAGCGTCACGACACAATCGTATGCTCAAAATAAAATAACGTAGCGATGCTTAAGATAAAAACGTCGCAACGGTCATAATAGTAATGCGTCTCTTCGATCATAATAATAAGGCGTCGCAACGCTAATAATAATAACGCGCCGCGACGCTCATAATAATAAGGCGTCACGATGCTCACAATAATAAGGGGTCACGACGCTCATAATAATAAGGCGTCGCGACGCTCATAATAATAAGACGTCGTCGTCGTCGTCTTATTATTATGAGCGTCCCGATGCCTAATTATTATGAGCGTATCGACGCTTTACTATTATGAACGTCGCGACGCCTTATTATCCTGTATATACATACGAATTGAAAGCCTTGTTCGTTTTGACCCTTGTTATAAATGGTTCACAGCGTATTTAAACCATATCGTAAATAGTTATAGTCAGTATTACTTCTACCTTATGGTCACCGTACTGCATCGTAATGGGTGCGAGCGAGACACCCGGCTCCAGTTCATTGCTGACACTCATTATGGTTTCTCGAGTTGATCAAATCATCGAAAATTTAGTTCTGTGTCTGTGAGTAACAGTTTAATTTTCTCTAGTAATATTTTGACATTACTCTATCCGTTTTGAGTAATAAATGTATGGTCGTGTCTATTTTGTTTTCAAGTTGTGCATGTATGGCAAATAGGCGACACTGTTATGAAACAAAATCATTCGCTATTTCACTTCAGAATTTTATTATAACGATTTCTGTGATGTAAATCTTTATGTTAGTATATTTATGTACATTAGTGTTGTAGGATATTTTTGAAGTTTATAAATATTTTATTCTCGAGTGTACACGCGTGAAAGCCGCAGCATGGGCATAAAACGGTGCCGGAATTTAAAAAAATACCTAATAGATGTATATCGTTCATTAACCACATAAAAATGATTACGTACACTTATACTAATAGTATTCAAACACAACAAACTACAATTAATATGTAGATTCTATAATCTGTATAGTTATCAACATATGTATATCATTCTCAGTTTTTCAAATTAATAATTCAAATCAGTAATACCCACTATTTCACGGACTTTTATGGACATTGTCAATACTTAATTATTATCCACACAAAAAAAATAGTTGATGCAAAATAAAAGTGTGCAAACGATTTGGAAAACTGCAAATGGTAAGCGACTTAAGTTCCTGACCGTACCTTGTTAAAGTACTTTTAGCAAGTAAGTAGGTACAATCACGGAATAAAGCTCTTCCGATGCCCTTACACCTTTCTTTCGGATACAGATACTGCGCACAGGATCAGACACCGACCTCGCCGGCGAGCCCGAAGAATCCTTGCCCGCCGGCCGGTGCAAAGCACCACGGCGAGACACCTAGTATTCGCCTTCCCCCATAGCGACTGCCCAAGCCGAGGCCGTTCCTCCTTGTGGCACCCTTGAGCTAGTTGCCTCCTTGTCCTTCTCGCTCGAGCGTAGTGGTTGCACGGTCGCCCTCTTGGCCGGTGAAGCTGTAAAAGCCCCGCGGCCAACAGCGTAGATCATTCACACACGCACAAAAACACGGATTAAATAAGGTGGGTATAATCACAAAAAAATAAATAAAATAAACACCGTCACGCCTATATTCCCCAAGGGGGGGGGGGGGGGGAGGTGTACTGTGTACACCCACTTTTCGCCGGGTAATACCCACGTAATAGGGGGTGAGCCTTTTGCCATATATTGGCCACGATTCCAATCTCCGGACTAAATACTGGGAGCTTTTCGATAGAAAAACTACATTCGTTGGACCTAGGATTTGAACTCAGGGTCTCGTGCTCGCAAAGCGGATTACACCACTAGACCAACGAGGTAGTCACTGAACAAATCCGTTTCGTAAGTATCCGCCTCGACCCTATCTCATTTACCTTCTATTTTGTTCAAAATGAACCTGACCTCACCCCGTTAAGATTACGACGAAAACTAATTATTTAAATAGTTCCTAATGATTTTCATCTTATAAAAGAATGGTACGCTTGTCAGTATAAGTGATACAAGTTTGTCCTCTAAATACGTTGACCAAGTTTCGAACGCCGCCGGCTGGCATTTTTCTTATTTTTAAAAGGTTTTATTTAACTTGCAATGTTCGTATGTCTGTCTGTCTTTTCGTTTCAACCTTGTAATCCATTTTTCAAGCACTTGTAGGTATCCGATTGATTTATAATTTGGTATACGTATGTAAAGTTGGTGACAATGCAATAATATGGTACCATGGAGCTGGTCTGATGATGGAGTCGGAAGATGGCCATAGGAACATGTGAACTATGCAACATAACCCCCCTGGGTTTAGGCTTGCTGGGTTGTTGGTAATGACAAGTACTATTCAACCAGATGGTATTCAGGGTTTGATGATGAAGCCAAAAGGTGGCAAATGGAACCACTAAACAACTCAATATAACCCCGCCGTGTTTGGGCTCGTTGGATTTGTCTTGATGAGAAATTTAGACCCGGATGGTGTCCAGGGTCTGATGATGGACCCGGAAGGAAGCCATAGGAACTCCTCAACTAAGCAAGATATCTTTCATGTTTTTTGCTGTAAAAGATTGAAGAAAAAAATCTACAAGTAACGGTAGCTAATTCGCCGTATTATAAAATATATACATATATACGTATGTACATATATATACCCCACATTAGGACTTTTTATTGTTCTAATAATTCATGGGTGCATTTACAGACACAAAGGACATTCTCGACAATTGCCCCAGAACCAACAAACATTTGAACCATGCCATCGTTATTTATCTATTTTATGAAAATAATGGCAAATATCCGTATCTAACGGACAATTTGCAATCTAAAACGAATATTTCAAAGTATTGTAAGTACTTATATCGAAATCGCCAACGTCTTTACTGAATGTCAACACACAATATAACCTCATATGTATGATTGGGTATTGAATTATAACCTCAAAATGTAATACTTTTTGGGCAATATTGCGATTCCCCCGCTTGACAGTAAACAATAAGGAAAAATAAATGCCTTTAGATAATTTATAGGTGATATTAAATCTTACAAGTATTTTATCATTTCTGTTGGTGTGTGTGTGTGTGTGTGAATGATGTACGCTGTTGGCCGCGAGGCCTTTACAGCTTCACCGGACTAAAAGGCGAGCGTGCAACCACTACGCTCTAGCCAGCCAGAAGGGCAAGAGGCGACATACTCGAGGGCGCCTCGGAGAGGCGCCCTCGGTTGGGACAGTCGCTGTAGGGGGACGGGTGCACTACTAAGCGCACCGGTCGACCGCCGGCTATGGGAGGGGATCTACTACTGCGTCTGCGTCTACGGCGTCGCTCGTATTCTGAGCGGAAAGAAGGGATGACAAAGCATCGGGGGGGTCGGTGAGAACATGTCTCGGCCGGCGGTAGCGGCAGGGGTCGCGAGGGAGGTCGTAGTCGGCGGTGGCTACGATTAACGGATTCGCATGGGAAGATGCGTTCGCGAAGTGACGTGTTGACGCCTTTTTAATAAAGGCGCGAATAGGTTCGAGACCTAGATCGGAGTGGAGGTCGACGTTCCGTACGAACCAGGGGGCTCCTACGGCTTTACGGAGGAAGCGGTTTTGAACCGCTTGAAGTCTGTCGATGTGAGAGGGGGCCGAATGCCCGAACACAGCACACGCATAAGTCATGATGGGACGAACGCAAGTTTTGTAAAGCGTCACCTTATTTCTAAGGGACATTTTACTCCGCTTGCAGATTAACGAATGGAGACGACCGAGCACGAAGGATGCTCGGTGACGGACCCGCTTGATGTGCGGGCCGAAGGTCATGGTACTGTTCAGGGTGACCCCTAAATATTTGACCTCTTTGACCCAGGGAATGGGTCGGTCGAACATGGTCACTTGACCTCGGTTCCTTCCGGGGTGGCGCAGAGAGTGGTGCGAAGGTGCACCTCTGGAGAAGAGCACCGCCGCGCTCTTGTCCGGGTTCACCTCGATTCGCCACTTCCTGAACCAATCCCCTAGGGTATTGGCGGCGGTCTGGAGTTTCTTCGTGATGAGGGCCTTGTTCCTATTGGAATAATAAAGAGCGGTGTCATCCGCGAATAAAGCTAGTTTAACATCACTCGAACGAGGAATGTCGTTCGTGTAGAGGCTAAACAGGAGCGGAGAGAGCACTGAGCCCTGTGGGACTCCAGCACTGATGGAGTGGGAAGCGGAGCGCGTCATTTCGACGCGATAACGAAAGGCGCGATTCGACAAGAAGTCTCGTAAGATGAGCACGAGTCTGTCCGGCACACCCAATCGGTAGAGCTTGTAGATCAAGCCGTTGTGCCAGACTTTGTCGAATGCCTTCGCGACATCCAGGAAGAGGGCGCCCGTGTAGACGGGTCTTCCGGGCCCATTGAGACCGGAGAGAATGTGCTCCGTGATGCGGTGCACCTGATGGACACAAGAGTGTTTGGCTCGAAAGCCGAACTGCTCGTCGATAAGGATACCCCTGGACGTTATGAAGTCCTTGAGCCTCGCCAGAAGGAGGCGCTCGTATATCTTGGCCAGGGAGTTGAGGAGACTGATAGGGCGGTAGCTCGCGGGGAGATTGCGAGGTTTGCCGGGCTTGGGGATGCCAATGACGTCCGCCTCCTTCCACTTAGCGGGGAAGGTGCAGTTCGTCATGGCGGCGTTCAAGATGGCCACCAAGAGGCAGATGAGTTGGGCGGGCAGGCATTTCAGAACGCGATTCGAAATGCCGTCAGGGCCGGGGGCTTTTTTAGATTTAAGACCCATTATCAGATCTTCGACCTCCGTTTGCGTGATAGGAGGCAAGGAATCGACGGGGGGGAGGGATGCCCTGCGCTCGACTTCCCTGTCTACCGCGTCGACGTGGGACTGGTCGACGGACTGAGAGCTGGGTGCGCACTGGCTCTCGAGGGAGTCGGCGAGAAGCTCGGCCTTTTCGTCGTCGTCGAAGGCTGGGGGCGCTGCGCCTGAAGGGCGGGACAGCGGGGGCATGTCAGTCGTGGAGTCGGATTTGAGGCTACGCGCCAGCTGCCAGTAGGCCAGATGCGACGGCGCGATTCCCTCTAGGAGGACACCCCACCGTTCCTCCCGGACCTCCGCGACACGACGCTTTACCTCTCGTTGTAAAGCGCGCATCCGGGCCCGATTGGCTTCGGTGGGGTAGGAGTCGTACGCTCGGATGGAAGCATTCTTGGAACGAATGAGATCCCTAACATCGTCCGGCAGTCGAAAGCGGTTGAGGTAGAGATCTTCCGCCTCGACTTGCTTGGACGATCGACTGACAGCCGATCGGATGTGCTCGGTGAAGGCATCTACGGCCTGATCGGTGTCCTGAGGGGACGGGATGGAGTCCGAGCTGAGAGGCAGGGGGGGAGGGTCGGCATCCGCCAAGGCCGTGCTTAGCGCATGCCAATCCACCACCGTCTTTTTGGGTCGCTGAGGGGCGATTTCTGTTGGTTCTGGGGCAAATCATGTATGGGCGCAGAACAATGTCCTTTCACACGCACTACAACCAAGGAATACTTTGGAAATGCAGTCTCCTCTGGCCCAAAGAGAGTAACATATTAGACTTCTTACTTAGTCCGTTGGCTCAGCGATCCACTGGGTCTTGGCCTCCGAAACGAGATTCCGCCACTTCTCACGGTTCTGCGCGACAAGGCACGCAGTTCTAAAAATTTAAGACAGTTTGCTACAAATGTCTGGGGTAGTTTACAACACATCCCTTCTACAAAGTCGGGAAAATTTCCGTGCGTTCAAGAGTTCTTGCTATTCCTAGTACACTAGAATTTTGTATTTAAACAACTTTCTTTAAAAAAAATCTGGACCCCGGGCCACTTTATGAAACCCACAACTTTATTGTAATCGGGACACATTGAGCCGGGGTGTTAATTTCGTTAGACCTAATTCTGTACTACTGAAAACTGGCATTGTTTGTATTTAGTCCATATTTTCACTCACAGTTGTTGTGAAGAATATCCACCACGAGGTAGTAATGTAAATAATAGAAAAAATTAATTATGTGCTCGCCTCGGTCCGACCGCGTGAGCTGGTCACCTACCATACACGTAGGAGCATGCGTGGGACAAACGGACAAGACTTTTTAATTTGTTAATAATTGCCACTAGAATATTTGGTTAAAAGTGAAACTCTACATTTATTAAAGTAAAAAAATACATATTTTACAATTAACACATAGCACAACGTATACTTGCTAAGGCATTTCAATGAAAAGAAAAAGATTTCGCAGATAAAATAATTTATTTCTTTCAAATAGGTTTCCTTTCTTTCTTTGTTATCTTAGAATAACTATTTTAAGGTATAGAGGTATTTTTAAAAATGTAAATATTCTTTCAATTAATTAATTTTTTTGCTAAGAATATTATAAAATACGTATGTTTTTACTTTAATAAAAGTAGAGGTTCACTTTTAACCAAATATTCTATTGGCAATTATTAACAAATTAAAAAAGTCTTGTCCGTTTGCCCCACGTGTGTGGTAGGTGTTTTCTTTCATTCTTTGTTTTCTTAGAATAACTATTTTAAGGCATAAAGGTATTTTTTTAATGTAAATATTAACTCAATTAATTATTTTGCAGTCAAGCTATAAAAAGTATTATTTATGCTAATGAAGTATTTAAAAGTAAACAACATGGAAAAATCCATAATTATTTATCGTTGAAAAGCCGGTGGAAAATACCAACACACTGCGATGTGCACCACCCATGTAGATTTTCGATAACTTCGGACGCACAAACGAGATATTTACATTATCTACACTAATAGAATAAAGAGGAAAGATTTGTAGTTTTGTATGTGTGTAACGAATAAACTCAAAACTACTGTACTAAACTATTAGAAAGCTACATTATCCAGAAGTAACTATATTACTTCTATATATATTCTATATGCTATAAAACATAGACCCGATAGGTGGCGCTGTTGTCGACCGGGTACGAAGTCGCCGGAAACTGCTAGTATATAATATTGTAAATTGTAGAGGGACTATGTCTGTCACTATACGTTATATTTAAAAAAAATATTGACCAACTATTTTGAGATCATAAAAAAACAAGTTCTTCTTGTATTTTCGGGCATTACGCAAAAATGACTAGGCCCTTATTCGCTATAATCAAACGCGGCACGTTAAGATAACTTCCTAAATTGATCGTGTTATGGAACTCTGTGTACTATTGGAGTAACATTAAGCGATCACGTCACGAAGTTACGCATTTAATTGGTAGCGAATAGGGTCGAAGCGGTCTTTGCGGGACCTTTACCTTTGGATAGCATATACTATTGGTAATTAATTAATAACGTCTCTGTTCATCGTGACAAATAAATTAAGTCCTGCGATATCCAAAATATCGCAAACAAAGAACAGCTGTTGTACATATTGTCAAGGGTCAATATTTTTTTTCTATGGAACACCTAACTTCTTAACTAAAATTAATGTAACTCAGAACAAACGTTGTTAGTTATGGTGTAGATAAGTTGCCCTCAAGTTGCATTGAGGATATTAATTAAGTACTTATAACCCTGTAGTTTGCCCTAACAGTGTGTTATATAGAATCAAAATTAGTATGGGAGGATCAGTCACTGACTAGAAACACACGGGCGAAGCCGCGAGCAAACTCTAGTATATCGTAAAAAAATAAAGTATACCGAACTAAAGGGGTACCAGTGGCGCGCGGGGGAGGCAACAGGCACGTCACCGCGGTCACGTGCGGGCGAGCGTGGCCTGCCCCGTGCGCCACTGCGCCTACTCGCGTTCCGTACAAGACCTATGATACTCGCGTTCCGCTCCGCCCGAACACTCAACAATATTTTGCCGCGCAAATACATAATTTTAAATGTGCCTCAATATCAGCATTTCTTCTATAGAATTTTGAGTGCACCGCATGAGCACTGGAATGTCCCACAACATTCCGCCGCCCCGTGCCATATTTTGACGCCGCGCGCCGTCACATGACTTAAGCCGGCCGGTGTTTAGAGAACATCCGTTCATAGTGGCCGCGAAGTTCTCAGGGTGACGACGTCGCGCCGCGCTCCCTACATGCAAATAAACACAATAACGACAGTTTACATTCGCTGTGGTCGTGTAACTAAAATGGATTGCGAGGACCTAACCTAAGTGCTGCGCTTTGTGAATAGTGTTGTACCTGGGAACGGTATAAAATGTAATAAGGACTTTTATCTTAAGTGATTGTGATACAGTGATCAACTGTTTTAGTTGTGACAGAAAGTGAATATGGAAACACGACATTATTGGGAGGAGAACGGACATACCGTTAAATATGACAAGTAAGTACACTACACTAAAGACAAGATAAGAAGTCCGTTTTGACAGATGAAATACGCAAAGAAAAATGGCACGTAATGAAAGGACATAAACTGTATGTCATTTATCATTTACGTCATTGAGTTTTTTAACCTCCACGTAATAAATATAATTATTCTATGCAGATGCAGTTGTCAAATCGGTCTTCATATTACGGCATTACTATAGTTTTTGCGAATTTGTCTGGTGAAGCTGTGAAGGCCCCGCGGCCAACAGCCTTAATCATTCACACACACATACAGTTTATGCGAATAATTCTTAACAAAATAAATGAAAACTTCGTTGACATTGATGTGTACATCTATCCTTTGGATTTATTGGAAAAAAAAACAGTATTTTATGATTAAGTAGATTATGGGAAATGTCCCATAATCTACTTCATCATAAAGTACTGTTTTTTTTTTTCAATTCTGGTAATGACTTGGTATTGATAAATAAATTCGGAAAAACAAAAACAAGTTTGAAGTTTTATTATCTTGCCTTAATCATTTTTCATCGGTTTATTGAACTCATCGATAAAAATGGGAAACAACTACAAATATGTGCTAATGCATAACAACAGTTTATTTGATAAAATAAATCCCCTCCAACATTCAATAGCGTTAACTAACCTTGGCCTAGATATCGAAATGACTTATGAATATAATGAATATATTTTTATGTTTTTAAACAAGAATTTGGGCTAAAACTTTACATTTCATGAATTTTGGGCACTACAAATATCGTTTACCGATTTACTCGCATCATCTTAACATAAATTATAACGGTATTTCGTTCACAAAATTCCCATGTTTACTTCACATACTCCTTACCTATGCAATTTTATAAATTCTAACAGGTAGGTAAATATTTATGTCGAAAGATTAAAAAACAATGACCATTTCACATTATAATGTTTTTATAGTAGGTACTGTTCAAATAGTCAAAAATATTTCTGTAAACTACCTACATATTTCAATTTTTGTACAGTATGTTGACAGCTCCTTGACACTTTCCAAGAACTTGTTTATCCGACTAAGCCCGCCACTCATTCCCACCATTGTAACTCCTGTAAGCCAGGATTCACAATGATCCCTCTCTCCCAATCCTCTCTCTCTCACAATGATCTCCTTAGAGGACACCAAGGTTTGAACCTGTGTCCCGGGAAGCGCTTTAATTGTCTTGGAACCCGCAACAAAATCTCCTAGAACTTGGGTTACATACCTTTTATTAAAGATTCTATCTGTTCCTTCGATGTTGATGACTATTCAAACCTTCAATTCTGAGGAGTCCGTTGACTACAAAACCGTGAAGAAGAACCGTGAGAAGCCAAGAAACTTGTATAAGCAATCGTACTTCACATAAAGTTTTCGTAAACTTTCCAATTCGAGGTTCTCTCTGTATATGGAAGGAGGTTGATGAAAATCTTTATATACCTATTCTTTTATGATCATACCTCATATTGCAGGACAGAGGCCTTCCCCAAAGATCGTCACGACGGTCGACTTTGTGTTTTGCCCATACAGCTTTTACCAGTGACCTTCACCAGGTCATTGGTCCGCCTTGTGGGGGGGCCTACCCATTCCACGTTTTCCGGTACGCGGGCGCCTCTCGAGAGCCTTTCTGCTCTAACGGTTTTCAGTTCCATGAGCAATGTGCCCCGCTCACTGCTACTTTATTATGTCAGTGACTATAATTCTCCTACGGATCTTCTCGTTTTTTATTCGATCTCGCAGGCAAACTCCGAGCATAGCTCTTGGATGATCTCGAGTCTTCTTACGAAGACCATCGTAAGCAAAAGAAAGAAGGTAGGTCCCTTACACTTATGATAAGTTCTAGATGTCTGTAATATATAAATCAATCCTCAAGTGACTAATTTCCGAATTACTTACTTGTTGTTCTAGCTTTGTCACGAAAGGTAAAGTTAAATAAAAGCTTTTGAAAATAAGAAACATATTTATTTTGGCATTTCTATATTTTACGTGTTGTATATATTTGTATATATACCTACCATTGCATATTTTACACCAAGACTGATCTAGACAGGAGAAAGTTAAGAAAATAAACAAATCAGAATTACAATACCTAATTCAATTTAAGGAGTGAAAAAACGAATTGATTTTCCGTATCTATTACCGTCGAATTCCACCACGAAGATACTTATTTTAAAACACATGGGAAAACGTTATAGTAGGTATGTCGAACTTATGGTAATTTCGTGAACCCAGTGTGGTGAAAATAAGCCCGATTTTATAGTAGCCCGCTTAAAAACTGCACGAATAGGCTTGATTGCCATCAGCAGAAGAAACCTTAGCCATACGCAACAGTAGGTAAAAATAATGATGATCAGCAGCCTATGAAATATGATGTTACTGTATTACCAGAGCTTGGATTGAAATAATTGGTGTGGTTAGATATTATACATAATTCACTGCACTGTAATTCTGTCTTGAAGATTTTATATTTCATCATAAATTTCATTCTAAAACGTCGGTCAAAAAATCCATTATAATTCCAACATCATCACTATCAACCGTGCCATCACTAAATGGTTATGGCAGAGTCGTTATCAAATTATTAATAATGTAGAGGTTTAAACGATTGTCTCTATATCTAGGATTTATAAGAAATTTAACAATGATTGATGAATGAGATGCAGATTACCAAATTTTATAAAAAGTAAAGTACCTATCGAGAATTACCATACTTCCCTACAACATTATCTTACCGCAATAAAATATCTAATTTTCCACACAATACGCAACGTACCCAGTTAACACCAGTTATGTGCGTTGCGCAGATAACCTAAAATAAGTATTGTTAATGAAATGTCAATTATAATAAGAGGAACGTTTGCGATTAATTTGGTATCGGGCGACATTGTGATTTGTAGCGAAAGCGAAGCGAAAATAACACCTCGGTGACACGTGACTCGGCTGGCGGCGCTGAGGTGGGATGGGGCAGGTGGTGGGGCGGGGGGCGGCTGCACGCGCCGTCGCCGCTGCGTCCTCCACACGCCGTGCAAAACGTGACTGGGCCGCGCACACATAGCCACCAATCTGTGTACTACGCGCACTCAAACGTAAGCTCACGTTTGTATCGCCTGACTGTTTTGAGGTGTATACTCGACTGTTTTTAGTTAACTAATTTAACTTTTTTTTTATATTTAATTTGGACAAACGGGAAGCTACGTAATATGTTCTCGACCCAAATACCGCAGTGTCGGAAGACAAAATTCTGACCAGTTGCCAGTGATGACCTATGGCACTAAGACACGGTTGCTCACTATGGACCTCATAAGAATACTCGGGGTTATCTAAAGAGCAAAGAGCTATGTTTGTAGTTTCCTTGCGAGATCGAATAAGAAATGAGGAGATCCGCAGGAGAAATAAAGTCACCGACATAGCCCTCAGAATTGCCAAACTTAAGTAGCTGTCGGCGGGGCACATTTCTAGTACAACTGACGGCCGTTTAGACAAAAGGTTTTTGAGTGGTCACCTCGAAGACGTGGAGTGGTCAGGTCCCTACAATATGGACCGATACCCGGGTTACACGAAAATGGTCATGGCAATCATTGGGAGCCTTCCTCCTGTAGTGGACGGCTTACGGCAATTGATTATATTTAATTAACTGTTACCCGCCACTTCGCCGGCGTGGAATTTAACAAAATTAATTTTTTTCCAAAATAAAAGTAGCCTAAGTTATTCCTTATAACATCAGCTATCTGCCAGTAAAAGTCCCCTCAAAATCGGTCCAGCTGTTTCGGAGATTAGCCGGAACTAACAGTTAGAGACAAAAAATTTATAAATTGTTTTTTTTTTTGTTATTAGTACCTTTCATACTTCCATATCATTTAGTAAAAAGTTGTTATTTTGACATTGCTATGTCAATTGACACTTCAACTTAATTTATTTATATCGATTTACTTGCAATAGAAAGAATGCCAGAGGAAAGAATGACAAAACAGATATACAATGTGAAAGTGGAACGATGCAGGTACCGGGGAAGACCTAGACTATCTTACCACGACCAAATAAACCGAGTCTTGTCTGATGGAAAAGTCAAGAGTCTCCGTAACCGGCCAGCGTGTATGAGACGAACTATGAGAGTCGAGGAAGCCAGAGAGGTATGTAAGGAAAGAACCTGTTGGAACTCTGTACTCTCTGCCTACCCCGCAAGGGATCTGGCGTGAGGTTATAGATAGATAGATAGATAGATAGATTTACTTGCAAACTTAACTTTAACCTTACCAACGTTAGTAGAGACTTAGGTATCTGGGACTTTTACTGCACTAATATTTCGCACAATGACCTTCTTAACGATAGACGGGGACCGGAACACATAAGTGCCCATCTCTTGTGCCTCGCGTAATAAGAGCATCTTGAAAAAAACAAATTCGCATTTCCCGTCACCCGCACTTTACTGAAGGCAGTGTGAAGCCTATTATACTCTGCCCCCCTAGGGATAGCTCCGTTAAACTCCCATAATTTTAGGAATGTTTTGACTAAGCACATCTTAGAGGAAACAAAATCGCTACCCCCTCACCCTCATATTGATCACCGCGATGTGCAGCTATTGATACCGCTGTCACTATAGAGATAACTCCGTAAAACTTCTATAATAATACGTTTGGTTTGATTGAGCATATCTTGGAGAAAACAAAACGCTTCCCACTCACCTGTACTTTATTCACGCTGGTGTGGAGCCTATAACACCGCTGTCCCCCTAGGGATAGCTCCGTTAAACTTCCGTACTACTACGAGTAGATTCGGCTTTGATTAAACACATCTTTGAGAAAACAAAGTCGCTTCGTCCTCTCACCCTCCCAATGCTTACAGCAGTGTGGAGCCTATCACACCGCTGTTTCACTAGGGATAGTTACGCTCCTATAATATCAGGTTTGATTGTGCCCATCTTGAAATAAACAAAATCGCTTCCCCCTTACCCCTGATTGCTCACGGGGGTGCCTATCACACCGCTACCGCCCTAGGAAGAACTCCGTTAAATTCCCATCAAACTTTGGTTTTACAATGACGGAAAGCTACATCTACGGCCCCATCGTCACTCCATCAGGTAAGATAGCGTTCAATCGCTGGCCAGTCTTTAATAAAAATAGACAAGCTGTCAATCTTACACATTGATATGTAAGGTGTATCTTACATATTGTAAGGTTGGCTGCTTGGTGAAGAGTACATTTATTCTGAGCCAGTGAGCTGCAATCAGTGGTACGTGAAGATAGATGAAGAGGTACGCGCGGTAATCTCTTGACTAAGGTAATTTTATCAGAAGAAAGGAATGACACAAACAGTTCGTGGCTTATGGGGTACGCGAGTTTTTGAAGGGGTGCCCAGATAAAACTAATAGGGAACCATTGCTCTAAGCCGTCTATCTCACAAATTGTAAGTTAAGATCTTTTACTCTTCTAGTCGGAAGCCAGAAGGAACTGCTTGTAGGAAAGATGTAGCGCTATTCCACTGTTTATAAATAACACGGGGCCCAGCAACTCGAGGAAACTGTCAAGGCCATTATCTTATTATATTTAATTCGTTTTCCTCGATAAACAACACATGCAGACCAACGTGTATTGAACTTGACGTGACAAAATATTCGCACATGACGCGTGACGTGTTGTGATAAAGTGTCAAAAAATCTTTGAATGCACCTACCTAATCTATTTTATTTTTATTATTACCACATTACCACGTTTTTATCAACTCGATTTGGTGTCTGTCTGTTCGCCACAAATTTAGCTAACGATTTTAAACTAACTTCCCGATCAGCTAGAGACTTGAAATTTTGAACATAGGTCAGAACTGGATGGCACTGCCATAATATGGTACCATGGAGCTGATCTGAAAGGTGGCTATAGGAACACCTCAATTACACGATTCAACCCCGTCGTTTTGAGGCTCGTTGGATTTGTCTTGACAAGTATTACATATTCCTAGGTGGTGCTCAGTGTCTGATAACGAAGCTGGAAGGTGGTCATAGGAACTGCTAAAATAAACAATATAGTCCTGTCGTATTTAGGCTCATTGGATTTGTCTTGACTAGCACTATAACCCTAGGTGGTGCCCAGGGTTTGATGATGAAGCCAGGGTTTGATGAAGGTAATAGGAACTTGTTAAGTAAATATCATGTCCCCGTCGTGTTTGGGCTCGTTAAATTTGTCTAGACATGAATTACAGATCTATGTGTCAGTGTTTTTAGGGTCTGATGATGGAGTGGGCCTTAGAAACTTATCACCTGCAAAAACGTGGGGCGCATACAATACTATCTATCACCTGCAACTGATAAAACAGCTACTTACGCTCGTTACTACTAGAGGTGGGCGATTATGAATGATTTACATAATCGAGACATTTACTAATTACTAATATTGATAAACGATCATGAAATTAGTAATTACTAATTTTCATAATCGAATGACGTTACTAATTAGTATTACTAATTTTAGTTAAGTCATAATCCCGTCCCGTATAAAAAAAATCATTCCACGAGTCAATCGTTTGTTATCCGTTGCGTAGCACAGTCGTTTTTTGGTTGTTGTGGTTTGCTTCGTCTTTAATTTATATTGAACCAAAAACTATGATTAAATATCTTATAGCGCAAGTTAATGAATAGTAATATTTTACTATTCATTAACTTGTATATGTAATTTACTATTCATTAACTTTGTATTACTTTTTTTTTCAGTGGCGCTCGTAGCGCTGTGCGACCGCGGTGTTCTTACCGATCACCAAGGTTAAGCAGCGTTCGACTCGGTCGGCCTGAGATGGGTGACCGTTTGTGGCATTTCATATTCGAGCGTCTCCGTGCTTCGGAAGGCACGTTAAGCCGTTGGTCCCGGTTACCACTTAATGTGGTAGTCGTTAAGCCGAGTTGGAAGCCTTAAAGGTGGCTTGATAAGTTCCAACAGCAGGTGGCCACAAACCTGCCTTCACCAATCCGCACTGGGTCCGCGTGGTGGAGTATGACCCAATCTCTCTCACCTCGATTTGTGAGAGAAGGCCTTTGCCCAGCAGTGGGCAGTATAGGCTGATATTATATCATATTATTATAATATTTTTTCAAATATCTAATTAAACACGTAAGAAATACTTTTACAACTATTACTCAGGAGCGTACGCCGCTGGCACAGCAGGTACATACAGTGAGCCCGCGCCAAGTGCCATCGCATCATTCCCATCGGCCATGCCGCGTGGCGCGTAATCAAACTTAGCTATTGACTACTAATTCATTACTAATGGTTATAATCGAGATATCTCGAGATATATTCATAATCGAATGATTCCATTAGTATATCTCATAATCGCCCACCACTAGTTACTACTATTATCTATTGCATGCACCCCAAGTTATTCGTTTCAAATTATATACAGAGAGAGATATATGATATAGAGAGATTATTTCATAATTTTTAGACCGTTTTAAAGACGAGGTACATTAAAAAGTTTTTTTTTTATTCACGATCTTTTTAATACTTAATATACACAGTTGTTTTGTCTCTTTGCGAAATTTACAGGAGTAGCTGCAATGGTAATAGCGAACAAAAATTTAGTAATAAAAATAAGGGACTAAATTTGGTTGCTAACTAGCTTCTGCCCGGGACTTCGTCCGCGTTAATTTTAGACAGGAACCTAACATTTTTCCGAGATAAAAAGTAATTATTCCAGGTAATAAACTATCTGAGTGCCAAATTTCATCCAAATCCGTTTAGACGTTTTTCATGATTGAGGAACAAACATCCAAAAATCCAAACGTCTACTGTCACATTTATAATATTAGTAGGAAGTTGGATAAATAAAAACGAAAAAACATTGTATGTGCGTTTGTGGTGGGTGACCCGCCCGCACATCGCGTCGTCCTCTCGGTCGGGTTGAACGGAGCACATCAGATGTAATACCACAATCTAAACAACTCGGAATACTGTGTGAGCAATAATATTAGAAACTTCCGCATAGCAAGATATTTTTCACTTCGACAATTTGAGGAGTTGTTCTGATTTAAATACTGTTTCATGAATATTTGTTGGAATATGGGCTTAAAACAAACATTTCATTCATTCCGCCGGAACACAAATGGGCAGCCTATAAGTATACGCTTCTTTGTTAATTATAAGATCCAGGAACTTCTCTGACGATTTACTAAAAGAGGCCTCTGTGGGAGATGTGGTAAAGTTCCACTTACTCCAGTCTAACGCTGTCTACTCCAGTCTAACGTGTGTAGCCAAGTGGACTTCCTACATTCTTTAACATTTAAATGTACGGGAACTAAAAAAAAATGTATGAAAATGACATTTTGTAAAAAAAAACTTACGTGGTCAGGACTATACGCTATCGATTGGAACAAGAGAATAAAAACAAAATGCTATTTGGCTAGTAGTGCTGGGATCTTTTGAAGATTCTTCCCTCGTATATATGCTTGACATTCCTTTACCACGTAGAGGTGTCCCTGACAAGGCAGCAAAATATATAATTGACTGGTACCCTGTCTATGAATATGGTAAGTAAAAGTACTATACCTTTCGTCATGTTACTTTTAAAAGCATAATATGAAGATATGGCTTTGCTAGTAAAATATTCTATCACGTATTTACGCACATAAAACGATCATTAAACATCCGAACGACATTCGACGAACATAGAACATTCGCAAAAAGAACAAGTGATCCAAACTCCAAACATTGATTTCGTAAACCAGCCAGTCTTTTTCTATTGTGGACTGGTCAGCCCCCCATCTCAGCTAATAGAAGGTGACGATAGACTGCTGACTCAGTAATAACTTATGAGTGAATAGGTTATTTTGAAGAAACCCAAGTTATACCTCCCCGGAAACAGACGGCGGGAGCGAATATCTAATTGTTTCTGGTACCTATTTTACTCACAACATTTAAAAATAATTGCAGTCATGTTGTATGCCTATGCAGCTGTTGAGGAAACGGCTGAAGGTCGTGCATCTATAATTGTGTCAGAGACTGAGGGTACCGAATTAGTTCAAGGGCAAGTTTAAAAGGGTGGAACAAATATTGAATTGAACAAAGAAGAGTTTAGATAGACTGGATACTAGGACCTAAATAAACATGTCAAGTTCAGACGAATTTTTCCCCCGTATATGAAATTTTATCGAATAGTACAATTTAGCTGCAGTAAATAACATAGAGCCTATACTGTGATATCCCATTTTCGATAATGACCGATATTCGCAAACACCAATCGAGCTTATATATGTACTAATGCGTATATAATTACGTGAACAAGAATATCTGCCATCTATGCTTATGCAGCTGTTAAGGAAACTGATTAAGGTCGCGCATTCGTAACTGCGTCAAAGACTGAGGGTACGGAACTAGTTCAAGGGCTAGTTAAGAAGGGTGGAACAAATATTGAATTGAACAAAGAAAGGTTAAGACTGGATACTAGGATCAAACAATGATGTCAAGTTCAGGAGGATTCTTTCCCCGTATATGAAATTTTGTCGAATAAGATAGTCCAGATATAAATAACATAGATACCAATATCCTCTAGGTAATCTTTTATAATAATAATTGATTACCTAGAGGTAATCTATTATGCATTCTTACAGTTACCAATTAAGCTCACCTCTGTTAAATCTGATAAATCGTACTTTCGGGAAAAAATCCAAATGCACAGTTATTACCTAAACCTAGCCTTGGGAACGCACGTTAAATACCTATTCAATGCTAAGATTTTTTAAAATTGTTAATACATCCTAAAAATCGTCCAAAAACCGTAAATTTTGTGATCCGTGCCGTGAGCCCTAAAGTTTCGCACTGGCTGGGGATTTTTGACGATTTAAATAACGTTGCACAAATTAAAAAACACAAATTAATAATATTAGGCAGCGTCGCCTTTTCACTTTTTCGTTAGTAAAACGATGCTAATGAAGGAAGTGAAACGTGTTGCCGACATTATTAATTACCTAGGTGTCGTATATAAATTTCTCGTAAGCAGTTTAAACCTGGAATTATCGAACAATAATAGCGAGGAGTGTTATACTCATTTGTACACGTGTAATTGTAGAATGCAGGGCACGTGTAGGGCCTAGAATAGTACTAACTACATATTTGCAGTGACAACGAACTGCAACTGTGTTGCGTGTGCTAATGACGTGAGTATTTGTGTACCTACTCGTTTAGGAATTTCCAAGATATCGCGTGATATTGATTTAGCTACAATGTTATGGCTTCGTGTTGCGTATTAAAGCAAATGTTGTTAGATATAGTGGGAATAAATGTTGAGTAATCAGTTGCAGAAAATGAATTTGATTTGGAATTAACAACATTTTTGTTTATCGTAGATAGACTTTTTTGAGAGCAAAAAAATGAGACTATATCAAATAAATTGCTTGTACTGAATAGGGTGTTCAAAATTATTAGTGTCCGACCGAAGCCGAAGGTGAACGATCTATAACGATTTACGAATGCTTTTAAGTAAATAACTACTATAAATAATATTATTCCAGAATTATTATTTGTAGTTGTAGGTAAATTTAATCATCACTCGTTAATTTAAAATTTTGCTAATTATGAACTAAAGGACATTGTCGAAAATTGCCCCAGAACCAACAAACATTTCACTCATGCCATCATTATTTATCTATTTTATTAAAATAATGGCAAATATCCGTATCTAACGGACACTTTCCAATCTAAAACGAATATTTCAAAGTATTGTAAGTACTTATATCGAAGTCGCCAACATCTTTACTGAATGTCAACACACACAATATAAATGGCTACTGAATTATAACCACAAAACCTAATACTTTTTGTGCAATATTGCGATTCCTCTGCTTGTCCGTTTAATAATAAATGCCTTAAAAGAATTAATAGGTGATTTTAAATGATACAAATATTTTATCATTGCTGTTGGTTCTGGGGCTAATCCTGTATGGGCGAAGAACAGCAGGTCCTTTCTTAAGGTTAATACCCTACCTTACCGTACCTTTGGTTTCGTCTTCAGCCTAAGGTTTTGGCGATGGTCTATTAATCGGCTTCAGGCAATAATCGACCTTCGGACTCTAAAAATTATAAAAAAATGTGTATTCAAACTCGAATCTCATAATAATAAAGCTATCACAATATTCAATACTTTTTATTAATTTACTAAAATATTTATACTAACTGTTCCCCTAATCGCTGAAAGTAACTAAGACTTAACATGAAAGTAAATCGTCAACAAATTCTTTCACATACGAAAATCTCCGCAGTCGGAGACTCCTTCGACATGATAGCACGACAAACTCAACACTCAATAAATACGATACGACTAGAGATATTTATATTAAGATCTTTGTATACGAACTCAATTATGAATAACTCATCAAATGTGCGTCAAACTATCTATTTACTACACAATGACTTAAGACTGTTTTTAAGAAGATAAGCGAACATGGCTAGTCTAAAGCAATTTGTAATTGTAACAATGTAAGTGACGCCTTTATAAATATGTTATATTAGTGTTGTAAAAATGAGCGCTTAAGTCGAGCGTTTAGCGCTGAGTCGACGCTCACGGGCGTTGAATCACGTAGAAGACTCGAGCGTTTTAAGCGCAGACTCGAGAGTTTTTACAACACTATGTTATATGTCTTGCTTACTGACTGCAACTATAAATTAATTAAATATAACTGTATTGAGTAGGAATACATAACAGTGGTAAATATAAGGCATTTCGTGAGATTAGCTGTAGTAAGATTGAGGCGCTCGTAGCGCTGTGCGACCGCGGTGTTCTTTGCGATTACCAAGGTTAAGCAGCGTTCGACTCGGTTGTCCCGAGATGGGTGACCGTTTGTGGCATTTTCATATTCGAGCGTCTCCGTGCTTCGGAAGGCACGTTAAGCCGTTGGTGTGGCCGCAGCAGGTGGCCACAAACCTGTCTCCACCAATCCGCACTGGGTCCGCGTGGTGGAGTATGACCTAATCTCTCTCACCTCGATTTGTGAGAGAAGGCCTTTGTCCAGCAGTGGGCAGTATAGGCTGATATTATTATTATACTATTAAGATTGAGCTGGGTTCGCACAATGTCGAAGAACCTTAAAAAACCTACAAAATGTCTATAGAATTTTAGATCACAAATTAAAAATCTCAATTTGGTTTTTTTGGGTATGTGTGTGTGTGTCTGAGTGATCTACCTACGCTGTTGGCCGCGGGGCCTTTACAGCATCACCGGGCAAGAGGGCGAGCGTCCAACCACTACGTTCGAGCCATAAGGGGCAGGGGGCAACTAGCTCAAGGACGCCTTAAGGAAGAACGGCCTTGGCTTGGGCAAGAATTAAAGCTGAATGCGTTCAGCTAAAAGCCAGGCGTCGTGGCAACCTTTAGGGACCCTACGTTCTGCTGTGGAAATCTTTAGGCTGATATTGAATTTCAAAAGCTACAAGAATTAGCTTCTTCTTATTCTTATTTATCGGTTCATCATGACTGATGGTCGCGTCCACCACAGTCCAGATTTTGCACAAGCGCTCTCCAGGTTTCCCGGCATTCAGTCTGTTTGATGGCAGCTGGAATACTGATGCTCGTGGTCTCTTTAATGACGTCTGTCTATCTGTTTGGCGATCTTCCTCTACTTCTCTTTCCTTTTACGTCACCAACTACTGTTAACTTAACCAAGTTGTCTGGTCCTCGTCGAGCGAAGGATTAGCTAGCACGGGATAATTTCTGTGCTGTAACGTCTACAAAACTTTTTTATACCGAGACATAGCCGACGTTTCTTTTAAGTAATGTACTTCTCAGAACTTTTGATTTAAAATACACCATCGTCAAGCTTATATTCCCCAAGCGGGGGTAAGGTTTCCGCCGACGATGTTAAGTCGAGGCGAGCCTTTTGTCATATACCGGGCACGATTCCAGAATTTGAACTCATACTGGGAAGTTTTCGTTAGAAAATCTACATTTGTTCGACCTAGGACTTAAACCCAGACTTTGCTACCAAACCAACGAGGCAGTCGTTTTTGGTTTGTTGTACTGGATGTAAGTGCATGCATTCTAATAAAGCAAACAAATCTGCGCACCTTTTGCTTTCTACTTAATTTTGAAGAAAACATGAGGAACATTCCATTACAGGCGCCATTATTATTAACCGACTTCAAAAAGGAGGACGTTCTATGTTCGGTTGTATGTATGCTTTTTTTTTATGTATGTATTTAACCGACTGCACCAACCAGCACCGACTTCAAATATTTATTTTTTTGGTTTTAGAAGTCGGTTTACGTTTTTTTTGTGTAACATGTATAAGGTATGTAAGCTTATCCATTACGAGTAATCAATTGACAAGTAAGTTAGGTATAATGTATGTTTAAAAAACACGTTTCATTTACACCTGTCGTGTACCGACGTCAATGGGACACGACACGTGTTGCAGTTGCATTGCTAGGCGGCTCCACATTTGTATCATTGATGTATATTGTATCCCCATTACGTTTTACCATTGCGTGTGTATATACGTGAATTTACATGCGATCAAATAATACGCCCTTCGGAAGCTAGGGGCTTTGGGATAGCGTATCATCCCTCCTTTCGATACACATACCGGACATTAAAACAGATACCGACCTTGCCAGTGAGGTCGAAGAATTTCATGCTCGCTGGCCGGTGAGACAACTAGTTTATGACGCCCCTCCCCAGAGACCGTTTCTGCCTAAGTCGCACGTACCCTAGTAGCCTGCTCTTTGCCCTCTCAGCTGGAGCGTTGTTGTTGCACTCTTGTCCGGGGAGGCTACAAGGACTCCTCGGCCAACAGCATACTCATTCATACATAAACAAGGACAGACAGTAAGTCCATACTGGCGATCATGGTACACTTCGATAACTAATGGGTACGATACGGCAAAATGATACAAATGTGGACCCAGCTTTTGTAATAGCAGCGATTTGTTGATGATAGCGTTTCCTAGAAATCTCTTCTTGCTAATTAGCTTATGTTCTACTTTGTAAAATGACATTTATCAACTTGGTCACATGGACATACTTGTGATCGGAAATCTCAGCAGTAGCTTTACCGATGGAAGAAAAATAAACCCTTTTTATTGTTCTTCCGTCCTTTTTATTTATTTATCCAAACCTAGCACTATCTTTACAGGTTTCTCCAATACAATAGTGTTGCATTACTAAATTTTACCTATATAAAATAATCTTCCTAGCCTATCTATAATATAAAGTATATAATGTTAACTTTGTAAATTCACACAGAGTACAATAAAATAAATCGATATAATTGGCAATGAGGTTAAGAGTGCGAAGCGCACGCGTCAGCGGCGCCTGTGCCAGTAGGTTAGTGCGCGCGCATGGCTCCGCTAACAGCTTCAGCAATTTGTTGTTTTACTCGTATATACCTAATGATCTTCTTCTTTTTTGAAATGGCAATCTGCTACAATATTCTGCCATTTCTTTCCGAAGAAAATTATGAATCACCCTCATTTGGTATAGTATGGTAAAGTGCAGATTATGTACTACACTTATGCATTACTGAAATGTTTCCATGAACTCGTGCGGTGGCACACGTAACAGCGCTGTTTGATCGCGGTGTTCTCAACGATCACCAACGTCAAGCAGTATTCGACTCGATCGGTCAGAGATGGGTTCACCCATCTCTGACCGATCATGTTTGTGGAATTTTCATATTCGAGCATCTCCGTGCTTCGGAAGTCATATTAAACAGTCGATCCCGGTTACTAGGTAATGTTGGTAGTCGTTAAGCTAAGCCAGCCTTATGGGTGGCTTGATAAGTTTCAAAAACAGGTGGCCACAAACTTACCTCCGCCAATCCGCACTAGGTCCCCTTGGTGGAGTATGACCTAATCTCTCTCACCTCGATTCGTGAGCGAAGGGAATTGCCCAACAATGGGACAGTACAGTCTGATATTATATATAAGCCTAACACAGTACTTAATATGCAGTAAAACGATGTTTATCAAAACGCGCGCAACGACAGACTTAGATCGCGAAGCATCATTTCGTACTGAACTTCAATGAGATTTGCACAAAAGCCGTGTAATTCGTACACGTTCTCTATTTGTGTGCATTCGGTTTAGTTGTCGGTGAATCAACTACTAAAAAGTAATAATTTTTAAAGGTGTTAAAAATTAATATTTTTAGTAGTCGATTCGCACGAAGCAAATGTTTTATCGTGCGAATCGTCACCTTCAAAAATATGTAAGTAGGCTATCGCACACTTTATATTTTATTTAAAAATTTGAATAAAGTACAGTAGTCTACAAAGGTGATAGAATAGATAGATAGGTAATTAATGTGGCGATTCGCACAATACGTGCGAATTTAGATTGTCTTATGAAGATTACCACCTGCTTATTGTTACATGGGGCATGAGTTTGATAAGAGATTGTCATGAAATAAAGGACTTCGTGAATGACGTACGTGTCATGAGGTTTGCCGATTAGATTGCAGCGTGACGTCATATGACGTGACCATTCTAACTATAACTTTATTATATCATAATCACTTTCACTAGGATGCGTTCAGAGACTTGGGGATCGGAGAATTAAGCCTCTGCCGGTTAATTACTTCTCCATTAGCGTAACTCGGCAAATAAAACTGGCTAATTGTCGAATATGGGTACTGAGAGATAGTGAAATTCGTAAATAAACTTACTTGCAACTTTAATAGTCGATTAGTCATCTTCAGACTTTACTCAAGAGAAGTGAAAGAAAACACATTTTAGTTCTTCCTCTTATTGATCTGTCGGCATTGGCATTCGGTATCTGAATTAGAGGCTCTCGTAGCGCTGTGCGACCGCGGTGTTCTTACCGATCACCAAGGTTAAGCAGCGTTCGACTCGGTCGGCCTGAGATTGGTGACCATTTGTGGCATTTCATATTCGAGCGTCTCCGTGCTCTGGAAGGCACGTTAAGCCGTTGGTCCCGGTAACCACTTAATGTGGTAGTCGTTAAACCGAGTTGGAAGCCTTAAAGGCGGCTTGAAAAGTTGCAACAGCAGGTGGCCACAAACCTGCCTCCACCAATCCGCACTGGGTCCGCGTGGTGAAGTATGACCTAATCTCTCTCACCTCGATTTGTGAGAGAAGGCTTTTATAGCAGTGCAGCATATAAGCAGTGGGCAGTATAGGCTGATATTATTATCTGAATTAGACCATATTTGTCAGTGTTGATTAGCAAACTTAGTAGTCGTACATCTTTTGGCCTGCGGCCTAAATCGAAACTAACGCTGTCATCAAGTAAAATGTCACTTCTGACAGTCGCAGAGTTTCCGTAACCGTGTGGACCCATCTGTTGGAATATTTTTTGGAGGTAGAAAAAATTTACTAAATGTCATGCATGGGGTAAAAGATCCCTGTAGCACTATATCATTAATATGACAGCGGTGTCATAGACTATTTACTGTACAGACAGTCTGTTTCCGCGACACAGGCTTCTGGAATTCTGTATGTGTTTGTTTTTAATTAGACTTTTAGTTTTTTTTTACTTTCGCCCTAAAAAAAGAAACCGCGTCCAATAATCGCATTTATAAAATTAAATATATACAGCAATCGTTCATACTCGATTTATTGCACGGTGTAAGCCACACTCAGCTTGCTAAATACATTTTCATTGTCAAATATAGCATCAGTGATGTCAGCTGAGGCGAGTAACAATGCCAGTTGTAGACTACACACGTGCTTGCATGCAAACACGATGAACCACGCTCCTATTAAATGTTTATTAATTAATCTATTTATAAGACCCAGTGCAGGTGTTAGCTTAATGGCCGATTGCATATCGCTATTAATGAAAGGGCATATTCAGTACTGTGATTTGTCGGATGTACTAATTTTGAGATAAAAGAGGGACGCCTATTCGTCCCCTTAGAGTGAATACCTTGGATGTGCGAAAGAGGTGACCTTACAAGAGGAAAACATCTCCTTCCCGCATCCTTTAAAATGTTTATTACTAGTTCATTCAACTATTTGGCGATTAACGTACAGAACTGAGAAAAAAAGAAATTCATTCTAAGGCGACTATATATATAATATCGGATGCCATATTGAGGCCTTTTCAGTGTTTATCTATCTTATGAAATTTATCTAACATCATAAAAAACAACTCGTAATATCTTTATTTCGAATGACTGAATTATAGGATAAATGTGGGTTGGAATTAAAATGTCAGAATGAATAATCAGTTTTTAAAATTCGACCTATATAAAGAAATTCAGTTTTTACATAGGATTTATAGAAGTATGTGTTAAAGTTAACGAAGAAATGTAATGACGAGATATTTTTGAAACAACTGTTTATTGAAGTCAGTAGCACTCTGATAACCACTTGATGACCGTCCTTGGATAATTCATTATAACTTTGGTTCCGCACACAGGGTCTAGCTCATAATCATAGTAACTATCTTCTAGTGTAGAACATAGTTACTGTGTTTATGATTTGGACGTCAGAATTGTTCAAAAATGGTGCATACATAATTTCTCTGGTTTCATCAGCAGAATCTTTGGTCAGCAGTCTAGTACGGGCGGCAACTCAAGTTACCTGTTACCTACAAATGGAAGTGAGAGCGAATAAGTCAGTCTAGTGTTGTAAAAACGCTCGAGTCGGCACTTAAAACGCTCGCGTCTTCTACGTGTTTTAACGCTCGTGAGCGTCGACTCAGCGCTAAACGCTTGACTTCAGCACTCATTTTTACAACACTACGTCAGTCTACTTTTGTGATCTCTTTTCTTTTGTGATTTCTTTGGGAGGACCTAGTACGGATTGGTGTATTTGGTGGAGACAGGTTTGAGGCTACAGAGCTTCCAACTTGGCTTAACGAGTACCACATAAATTAATAACCGGAACCAATGGTTTAACGCACCTTCCGAAGCATATGCCACAAGCGGCAACCCATCGGTGACTGACTGAGACAAATATTGCTTAATGTTGTTGATCATTAAAAATAATGCGTTCGCACCCCTAAATGAGTGCCTCAATACCTAGACCAAGAAGTAAGCAGTTATAATTACATGACAGTTCAAAAAATCGTCTTAGCAACATGATGACTGCAAGATATTTTTAACCCTGGCCTCCTCAATCTCGTCTTTTAGTGCGGACGATTGATATCTCTCAACGGAATAAAATAATTATACTTCTACGTAATTGATGTTGGTAGGTTCCTACTAATCAACCGCAAATTCTCGATTATTCATATAACCTAGGTACGTATTAACATATAATAGAGGCATTTCGAGATCTGTATTATTTTCATCCGAGAAATTTCCACACATCCGTATCGACTAGCAACAGGAGATCCGAAATTTATTTGTAAGGTTACCATAAAAAGTAATGAAAGGCGAATATTAACTTTATTACTAATGTCGTTAAGGTCATATTTCTGTATTCGTCGTGTCGTGACAAGTTATCGTCTGTAGGTTACGTCACGGCGGGCCGGTTAGCCCGCTCCGAAGTTCGCTGGTTTGCGCAACTCGCCTCGTGGGTCGCAACGTGACTGAGCCGCGACACGTGTCCGCCCATGCTGCGAGTCGAGTTTTACTTATTACTTTCAAAACTCGTGCTGTTCAATGTTTTAATTTCTTTTTAATTTTTGTTTTCAACATTGAATTATAAATAGACTGAGGAGAATAACTGGATTAGGTAGCTATTATTAGACTTACTTAGTCAGGTACTCTCTTAAGCAAGTCTTTGTCTGAGTTAAGTAGTACTTAAGTAAGTAAGATTTCTGTAGTTGTAGGTCTTCCTTTTTCAGTATTGTTATCGTAGTTTTACCGTGCATATAAATTGGGCCAAAGTTTTTGTTGAGCCATTCACATAAATAATTATATTTATTTTTTATTATATTTAATTTAAATCGGTCGTTGTGGTGATTTTTGCGAGAAGCATTTGTCCTGCAGTCTACTTACATTTGCTGATTATAAAGATTTATGATATTTAATTATTAAATAAATAAAAAAACATCGCTTTAGATGGAATCGAACTCACGTATTCAGTCAAGCCACACCGGGGCGACTACTCTAAATACTGAAAATACATCATGCATACAATTGACGTTAAAACAATAGCACAAGTGTTCTGAGGGCGATTCCAAAAGGTCAATTCTCGTAATTGAAAGTCAAAAAATAGTCTCGATCTAATCTCAATGTCATAAATCTCACAAATGGTATTCTCGTAAAATTTTGAACTGTCATGGACAACAAATATACAAAACATCGTCGAACTAAAGATTTTAGCTAGATATTTTTTATTTAGGCTGTGGTAGCTGAGATTAACATTTGATCAACAAATGATCAACAATATATTTCAATTCAACAACAACAAATGAGACTGAGATGATACTGAAATCGAATGGATACTTTAGTGGAGCAGAGTACTAAATGTAAGTCAATTCATAATTAAATCTAAATTCAGTCAAGCTTCAGTCTCAGTGTGAATCAAATACGAGAATTGGCCTTCTGGGTGTACATTACAATGGCGACTAACCTTAACGAGTATATTATACATACAGATATTTGACCTAAAGACTCACCCAAAGAGGTTACTCAAAGATTCTGACTCAAATGAGTCAGAATCTTTGAGTAGCACTCTTGACCAAATGGGCTGGCTCAAAAACTCAACGAGTCTCACTTAAAGAGTGTGACCTAAAAAGTCGTCAAACATTTGGTTCGGTCTCGATGTTTGTGCATGTGAAATTCATGTCTGTACTCTCTGCCTACCCCGCGAGGGAGCTGGCGTGATAATATAGAGAGGTAAACGCATCCACGATACAAAAACCATTTCTAGCGTGGGCAATGCTTTGAATTCTGAAAAAAAAAAGAAATCTACGAAGAACCTAGTTACGAGTACAAAAATCCAACACATAGTAAACTATTACATAACCGTATATGTTTAAAACATAATTAATTATTAACTGTTTTAATATACATTTATTATTGTTCTACTTTACTATCACTACATATAATAAAAGAGTCCCCGTGCCGCGTCTGTCTATCTGTCTGAACGCGATAAGCTCAATAACTACTGAACGGATTTTCATACGGTTTTCACCAATCGACGGAGTGATTCAAGAGGAAGGTGTATAATTCATCCGTGCGAAGCTGGAGCGGGTCGCTAATAACTGATATAATGTAAGTTTATGTTCATACACAATTATATTGTTAATGAAATAAATAAATCAATAAATTTATATGAATACCTGAACTGGTCATCTTCTTTGGATGCTGTTTCTACCCACTATCTATGCTGCAACATCGAATTTTTACTCTGAGAGGCACGCATAAAATGGCGATAACCTTGACCATTCTTTATCTTTAGTCCTTATCGCACATTTCTTTGGAAACTTTTTCCTGTCACTTGATCTGGGCGTTCGATCATAATTAACGATAATGTTTTCCAAAACCGTTCGGTTGCTATCGAATGAGCTCAGTGCACACACGTTTCTTTAATTTAATCTACCCAACTGCTTTACACGTATCACGTGTCGGAACACGTGTCTCGCGTTGTCGGTTAATCTACCTATCATATTAACGTTAAGAGGTTTAAGATTCGATTAAGGTTTCGCCACATAGCCGACGGTGGCGCGGCTTGGGGAGTTGTAATGTGCTGAAATGTACGGGAGACGCCACACAGCGCAGCCCCGCTCGGCGCGGCGGCAAATGGTACGACCGATCGTAGCTAAGCGCTTCCGTCGCGCTCCTTCGGCTATTTGAGCAAACCTTTAACATATTTATGAGATAGAAATAACTCCCCACCTCCTATTAACCGCAAAATCGGATACAGATACCGCACACAGGATCAGACACCGACCTCGCCGGCGAGGTCGAAGAATCCCTTGCCCGCCGGCCGGTGCAGAGCACCACGGCGAGACACCTAGTATACGCCCTCCCCCATAGCGACTGCCCAAGCCGAGGCCGTTCCTCCTTGAGGCGCCCTTGAGCTAGTTGCCCCCTTGCCCTTCTGGCTCGAGCGTAGTGGTTGCACGCTCGCCCTCTTGTCCGGTGAAGCTGTAAAGGCCCCGCGGCCAACAGCGTAGATCATTCACACACTAATAACTCCGGCTTCGCATGTCGACAAATAGGTACCATCATAGTGCTATCGACGACGACTTTGTCCAGTGGTTAAGAGCTTAAGCCGCTCTGCGCACTGGATCGAGTAGTCGCGGGTTTGATCTCCGCATGAGACAAATCTTCGTGTGATCCGCTATTATTAGTTTCGGTCTGGTTGTTTGTGAATAATAATAATAATAACTTTATTTATTTAGCAAAAAGTACATAGTGTAACATATTACTTGTAGCTTTCACACTAGGCGCAGCCTGTATCGTGAAGACCGTTATCTATCCGATTTACATATACATGGGTATTTGGCAGTATAGTGAGTCTTAGAGTAGGAATACAAATATTATTATAAAATGAAGTACCTATTTGTACCATCGTGTGTGTGTCTATGTGTGATTGTGTGTGTGTGTGTGTCTGTATGTGCCTCGGAAGATGTATATGTGTATGTATGGATACGTGTGCTAA
Source organism: Phalera bucephala (assembly GCA_905147815.2). NCBI lineage: Eukaryota > Metazoa > Arthropoda > Insecta > Lepidoptera > Notodontidae > Phalera > Phalera bucephala. The sequence continues at coordinate 5,236,401 of LR990616.1, forward strand.
AATCATAGTATTTGTACATATATTGTGACTTTCGACAAGAGCTGTGTATATATCAATCATTACGTAACAATATGTAATAAATTTTCGGTTTCTGCGTATGATAGTTGTAAAAGCCAGTGTTTCAGTTTTACCTTGGCTTGGAATTATAAACGCACCAACGGCTTGTATAGTTTGGGACCAACCATTGGTCTGACTGTCGTTATTTATACATACTTATATGAAATATTATATAAATGACTCGTTGGTCTAGTGGCAAAGCGTATCGCTTTGTGATCGCGAGGTCCGGGGTTCAAATCCTAAGTCGGAGTGTAGTTTTTCGTTCGAAAAACTTCCCAGTAAGAGTCCGGAGTCTGGAATTGTGCCCGGTATATGGCAATAGGCTCGCCCCCCATTACAAGGGACCTAACATCGTCGGCGAAACGTGGGTGCACTCAGTACATCTCTGCCACCCCCGCTTGGGCGTGACGTGACGGATAAAATAGGCTATATTGGAAACAATGAGGAATCCTTAGAAAAAAGCTAACTCTGTAAGTACGAAGTTTTAAAGGTCTATTTTAAGAAATAAATTTGAATCAGTTCCTAAAATAAACAGCCATAATGGGCTACAATTTAAAAGAAAAGTGGGGAAAGCGTCGTGACGTCGTTAAGGCATGTTTTTGACAAGATTTAAAAAAATAGGTAAGCAATAAATAAGAAAAATATTAAATCCATTATGATATAGTTTATGTTTACGTATGTTGACGGCGGCGTGTATGAGACGAACATACGAACTATGAAAGTGGAGGAAGCCAGAGAGGTCTGTAAGGAAAGAACTTTTTGGGACTCTGTACTCTCTGCCCTGACAGGTTGGCGTTGGTGGAAATGAGGGTTGCCATTTAATACAATTTTCCTAATTTCAGGGAGATATTTTACGGGTGGGTCCGCAAAAATGAACTTGGGTAAATTTCATAGCAAACGGCAACTCTGCAACTGACATGGAGTGACATTTTACTTGATGACAGCGGTAGTTACGATTTTGGCCGTGGGCCCAAAGATCCTTTTAGGACTGTAAGTGTAAGTACAAACATTTAATTAAAAGTTTGTCAAATAATAACTGATTTATTAAACAGGGCATATCTGTTTTAGCGTAATCAATTCCACGTGTAATCACTCCATTCTCGCCACCGATTAGCTGTTATTCTTTCTTTGTTTTATTAACTTGTCAAATTTGACAGCACTACACACTATCGGGCCAATATGACAATTATGACATTTTCTGACAAATTTGTCGCAGTGTCAGTGATATTAAATGGCGCCAGAATACGTGAATATGCGAGGAACCTTTTGTTTGGCGAAAAAAAGTTTCAAAGAATCCCTAACCTCCCGTGGGAAAGAATTGGTATCGAAGATTTTTCTCTTTTCTTAAAGCCCAGTTCGATCTACCCCTGCCTCAAAGAGTACTTATGTTCCCCTGCCCGATGTAAAATATATGTAAATTAGTGCGAAACCAAACGGCAGATATTTTTTTGACTTTGACATGGACACTGAAAGATTCCATATTATTACTTTAGGAGTTGCAAAGGAATGCCCACGTATTTATTAACCTAAATAATTTTAAAATTTTTTAATTCGATTAAATTGTAAGTGCAAGTTAAGGGGAAGGGACACTTCCATAATAAGGAAGAGACATGGTTATTTTTTTCTATATGAATTGATAATATTAATAATCTTACTTAACGTTACCAGCGTTATGGCAAAATATTTAGTGTGACGCCAATAATCTTTTTTTTTTTTTTATAAAAATGTGGCCCCTCACTAGGATTTATTCCTGTGACGTGGGTGCGTTTACAAACATGAAATTTCACATATACAAATACCCAGACCGGAACAAATAATTGTGGATCACACAAAGATTTGTCCCGTGCGGGAATCGAACCCACGACTATAAGACACAGTGGGCGGAGCGGCTTAAGCTCTTAACCACTGCGCTAAATCATCCGTCGAATAATAATGTCATGTCATTGCGTTTTTGGTGGGAAATATGATATATTTCAATTCCCAAAGCTTGCGTTGTTTTGAATGATAATGTGTAATGTTGATGGAATCAATCAATCAATCAGCCTATCGTAGTCCACTGCTGGACATAGGCCTCTCCTAACACGCGCCATTGCACACGGTCCTCCGCCTTACGCATCCAGTCTGTCCCAGCGACCTTTTTGAGGTCGTCGGTCCATCTAGCTGGGGGCCGTCCTACCTTACGCTTACCAAGGTAATCCGACAAAGAACCAAAGTTACCGACATAGCTCGCAGACTCAGTAAGCTAAAGTGGCAGTGGGCTGGTCACATCTGCAGAAGGACCGACGGCCGATGGAGCAAGCGTGTCCTAGAGTGGAGACCGCGACTTGGTTGATGGAATGTTAACCATAATTTATTCGTGTATTAGTGAAGATAATCGTAACAAAATGATGAAACGTGACTTTCAGTTTCCTTCAAAACGACGGTCTTATGACGGTCGGTGACGTACCTACTTGTCCACCACGTTATTGTTTCATCAATTTCATAATTATTATTTACTTCGGCGAGTTAGTTAAGAAAGGGAAGGAAGAAGACGTCATTATAACAAGAATTTCCGAGAATGCTTTGTGTGTGTGAGTGATCTACGCTATTGGTCCCGGGACCTTTACAGCTTCACCAGACAAGAGGGCGAGAGTGGAACAACTACGCTCGAGCCAGGAAGGCAAGGGGGCAACTAGCTTTGTGTGTGTGAATGATCTACGCTGTTGGCCGCGGGGCCCTTACAGCTTCACCGGAAAAGAGAGGCAACTAGCCCAAGGGCGCCCCCAGGAGGAACGGCCTCGGCTCGGGCAGTCTTTATGGAGAAGAGCTTGTACTAGGTGTCTCGCCGTAATGCCCTGCACCGGCCGGTGGGCAAGGAATTCTTCGACCTCGCCAGCGAGCTCGGTGTATGATCCTGTGTGGTATCTGTATTCGAAAAAAGGGAAGTAAGGGCATCGGGAGGGTCGTTAAGAATATGCTGCGGGCGGCGTTAGCGGCTGATAGGAGGGGAGTCTGGTGCGTAGTCGGCGGCGGCTACTTTTCTCTAATCGTAAATCGGTTCCGATGGTTGGACGCGTTCGCAAAGTAGCGAGTTGTCGCCTTTTAAATATAGGCGCGAATAGGTTCGAGACCGACCTCGGAATGGAAGTTAAGAAAGGAATGGAAGACGCCATTATATACCGAAAATATGCGGAAATGCGCAGCATCATACAATTACAGACGGAGGCTTGGTCTAGTGGTCAAGAGCCCACTGGATCGAGTAGTCGCGGGTTCGATTCCCGCACGGGACAAATCTTCGTATGACCCTCAAATATTTGGTTCGGTATGTGTATGTGACTTTAGTGTTTGTAAACGCAAACACCAAAGTCAAATCCATGTCGCACCCACCGCACTCACCGTTGGGAACTCTACTCTTGAAGTTGTCGACGAATACATTTACCTGGGACAGGTAGTCCGGTTAGGTAGGTCCAACTTTGAGAGAGAGGTCAATCGACGAATCCAACTCGGCTGGGCAGCGTTCGGGAAACTGCGCAACATCTTCTCATCCAAAATACCTCAGTGCCTTAAGACTAAAGTTTTTAGTCAGTGTGTGTTACCAGTGATGATATATGGATCAGAGACGTGGTCTCTTACTATAGGTCTCATAAAAAAGCTCAGAGTTGCTCAGCGAGCTATGGAGAGAGCTATGCTCGGCGTTTCTCTACGCGATCGAATCAGGAATGAGGAGATTCGTAGAAGAACCAAGGTCACCGACATAGCCGTTAAGAACCAAAGTTACCGACATAGCTCGCAGACTCAGTAAGCTGAAGTGGCAATGGGCGGGCCACATAGCGCGTAGATCGGACGGGCGTTGGGGCAGAAAGATTCTAGAGTGGAGACCACGTATTGGCAAGCGCAGTGTGGGACGACCGCCTGCCAGATGGACCGACGATCTTGTGAAAATCGCAGGAAGTCGTTGGATGCAGGTGGCATCGGACCGGTTACGCTGGAAAGCGATTGGGGAGGCCTATGTTCAGCAGTGGACAAGTATAGGCTGAGATGATGATGATGATGATGAAACGCATCCACGACAACGAATGCTAGGGCGGGCCTATGTTTAAAAAAAAAACAATTCGAGTAGAGTACATATTTCACTCTAAGAGTTTCGTAAAAACTTAATTTACTCATTAGAATATGACCAAACCATAGAATATTTTTGCATGCAGTAACATTTATCTATTATGCTTTTGACGGTCGATGCGCAATTTGCTTATGTCAGATTCCGGATGCTGATATTGTGTCAAGATTCTTTTGGCACGTGGCCAAAATCAGATCTAAAGCCGTCATAAATTGAAATATAATGAAGTGACAGTACACTTTTAAAAAATATATTGGTTATTTTATGTTGTAAAGGACGGTGCAGTATGAGTTTTGTGAGTCTTTATTTAATGGTTGAGCCGAGACAAGGTGAGCAGATTCAGACGGTATAAATACGTGATGATAAGCCAAGCCCACGACACACATTATGATGTCACCGTAACTAGAGCCGACGGCGACGACGGTCGTTGGTATATTGCCTCACGATTGTATCTACTACAAGCAGTCAATTTCACCAATTACTGCCAATTTTTACACATTTTTAAAGTTTCTTAAATCAAATACCCATGACGGTGTATAAATACCCATTTTTTGTTTAATATAAGTCGGAAATTTTAAAACCGGTAATTTTAATACCCATAGTACAGACATATACCAAAAGTTTAACCCACACGGCGATAGATGGCGCTAAGATCGAATTAGATCGCGATATGGTTTCGTTTGTACGGCAAATTATAAAAAAAAAACCTTCGAGGTTTTTTTGATGAACGTTATCTTTTCATTAATTTACATCAGACATTGTAGTTGGTCTTACTAGACATTGGTAACTCAATGAATTTCCTTGCGTTAACTCAGTATGTCAGGCGCAGCTTATTGCGCCGGTTCATTGCGTTAACTCAAAATTGCGCCATGGCGCAATAAAACAAAATGGAACGCACCGAATGAGCAGCGATAAGTTTGAGTGTGTTGTGTGTACGCCGCGCTCACAGGTTCTTTAGCACAAACAGTGCACAGAGCGAGATCTGCGTTGGGTCATTGTTCACTCAGCGAGTGAGTAAGAAATTGAATGAGATGGGGCATGTTAACACTTGATTGTATTCGGGCAACTCAACACTTTCGATCTTTCCGGTTCTGCGCTGTGCGCCAACACATTTTGAAGAAGTGAGTTAACACATCCGACGCAGTGAACTGAGTTGGCGCAATTGCGCGGCGTAGCGCAGTGTTACACATGTTTAGTTCTTACAGCAACAGAAACATTTATAACATAGTGAAAAAAGCTCTCTTAGGGAAAGAATTTGCTTGTTTTTAAATCTAACCTGATAATATTATAAAAAATCTATCACTAGTGACTTCCTACCAACAATAACAGTTCGTAGCTAAGTATTTCAATATAAAAATGTAATAATATTTATTACTTTCAAACTAAAATTCCTACTAGTCTTCCTCTCTCCTAAACACTTTGCTGTGCCCGACAGGGTCCATGATTGTTACCTAGCTTTTAAGCTGATCAATGTTACCATCCAAACAACATTGTGGAACGCAAAATAAAATATGAATATGAATATTTGATCGATGATAACTACAAATTGCGGAAGCAGATCTCAAAAATACTTAATATTATAGAAAATACATAAAATTCTCTTAAAATTACAGGACATTTGGTTTTGACGCAATGACTTAAGATTTGACGCAATGACTTTAGATTAAGATTGTAATGGCATTGGGTCCGATATAATGATATCGGACCCAATGCCAGACTTTGAAACTTATACTGGGAATATTTCCATAGAAAAATTAAAGAACAAAGATGCAGGCATGAACATCTATATATATATATATATATATATATATATATATATATATATATATATATATATATATATATATATATATATATATATATATATATATATATATATATATATATATATCTATCTATCTATCTATCTATAACCTCACGCCAGATCCCCTGCGGGGTAGGCAGAGAGTACAGAGTTCCAACAGGTTCTTTCCTTACATACCTCTCTGGCTTCCTCGACTCTCATAGTTCGTCTCATACACGCTCGCCGGTTACGGAGACTCTTGACTTTTCCATCTGACAAGACTCGGTTTATTTGGTCGTGGTAAGATAGTCTAGGTCTTCCCCGGTACCTGCATCCTTCCACTTTCACATTGTATATCTGTTTTGTCATTCTTTCCTCTGGCATTATTTCTATATGCCCGAACCAACGGAGCATGCCCTTTCTCATCTTTACACCGATACTATCTTTCATACCTACTCGCTGTCTTACTATGCTGTTGCTAATGCGGTCGGTCAGCTTCACTCCGCACATCTTCCGCAGAGCTCGCATTTCTACCGCATTTATCCTACTTTCATTCTCCTTCTTACATACCCAGCTCTCGCTACCATATAACAGCGTTGGGACAAGAACTCCGTTATGTATGGCCAGCTGCGCCTTATGGCTTAAGTGCCGGCTCCCGAGTAGCTTTCCCATCGCACCATTCACTCTGTTCCCTGCACTCACTCTTCTCTCTATGTCAGCGGTGTATTTCCCATCCTTACTGAAGGCGCATCCAAGATATACAAACTCATTCACTTGCTCCAGCACATCGTTACCAACCACAATCCTTACATTCGTTCTGGTTACTTCCCTTTCAAAAACCATAATCTTGGTTTTCTTCACATTCAAGTGTAAGCCATTGATCATGCAGTCGTCTTTCATAACTGTGACTAGTGTTTGCAGATCAGTGGCTGTTGGCGCTATTGAAACCGCGTCATCTGCATAAAGTAGATGGTTTACCACTAAGTCACCCATTTGTACACCTTCATTCATCGCTTTCAGTCTTTGAAGACTTTTGTCCAGATATATTATAAACAGTCTAGCGGACAACACGCTACCCTGCTTGACGCCGATTTTAACGTCAAACCAGGGTGACCTGTTACCACCCACCCGTACGCATGCCTTGCAGTCCACATAAGTGGACTGGACGGCTCGCAACAGAGTGCCATCTATACCATACTCTGGCAAAATGTCCCAAAGTCTCTTTCGCACAACTCTGTCAAATGCCTTCTCCAGATCTACAAAACCGCAGAAAACCTTCCGCCCCACTGCCAGATGCTTCTCTACGATGTTGCGGAGTGAGAAGACTTGATCCGAACATCCTCTTCCAGACCTGAAACCCCCTTGTGCCTCGCACAACATTCCATCGGACTTCACGCGCATTCTCCGTTCAATAATTTTACCGTACACCTATATATATATATATAAAAATCGAAATTGGTAATGTTGTATGGCAATTAAAACAATGGGAGTTAAAAAAGCAAAACCACGTCTACAATATTTAGAAAAAAAAGTGTAACTGAAATCTGACAATGAGAGTTGATATTTAATGATATATTTAAATTAATTATTACTTACACCAAAATCATAGCAACTACCTAACTTAAAAAACGAAAACAGCGAAATATGCAACATCTGCACCATAGACTTACTAGCTACGATGATCTGCACGCACTTTATTGTCACCTTAAAGTCGACGTGACCAACGAAGTCCTATAATCCAGTATTTGTTTATAATCAATAACCTTATCGACGAGCACGAAAGTCGCAAATGCCATTTATTTTGTTTGGCATATGTAACTGTTCTATGGGACCGACTAAGTATAAAGTGCATATGATCGAAATTAAGAACAATCCAAGCGCGGGTGGCAACCCTAGCTCGGGACCCTGAATGCATAATCAGTTTATGCATAATAATTACGCATCGACCATTCCTAACCGCATTCCAAATTAAAAAGTTAACCATGTTAAGATGGCGACTGTAAGTCACGTGGCGCGTGTGAGCCGCTCGTGCCGCGCCGAGGTCGCGAGTTCCGTGAACTATGTGCGTTTGTGTGTGTGAAACGTGTGTTTAATCATCTATTATGATATATCGATGTGTTTAATCATCGATTATGATATATCGATGTGTTTAATCGTCGATATACGATTTTTTTACATGGAATGACGGTTTTTAGCACATTGCTAGCTAGGAACCCTGCAAAAGTATGTGTAGGTTATACGCCATTGTTTGAAATTGGTTGTCATGATGGATTCAGGTGCAGGAGGAAGTATGTAAAGTATCCATCGCTTTACTATCCAGGGTTGGGTTCATCAATTTCATTATCATCAAGTTCATCGGGGAGGTGAACTAATTTATATAAACACGATTATGCATCTCACTGGACACTGGCAAAATACACTTAAAATTAGTGTGAAGTCATAACTTACAGAAGAAGAAGAATGATACAGGAATAATTCTGAGTGTGGGACAACTTTTTAAAGAAATCGATGGAGCCATCAACCTAATCCAAGTGCACCTTTTAATCATTTCATTAACAAAAATCCATTATTGGAACAGTGTTTTCACAAGTTGTACAGACATACGAATATTGTAAGTTAAATATAACTTGCAATGTTTGTATGTCTATCTGCCCGTCTGTCCGGTTCAATTCTTAGGATCCATTTTTCAGTACTTGCGGGTTTCCGATTGAGCTAAAATTTGGCATGAGAGGACGTCCATTAATTACGTGAGGTGATTTTAAAGATTTTTACCTGACCACCTGACTATTCAATAAAACCCCGCCGTATTTGGGCACGTTGGTTTTGTCTTTAGACTCGTGCGGTTTCCAAAGTCTGATAATGGAGCCGGAAGGAAGCCATTAAGAACTTTTTAACGAAGCAAGACATTTTCGTCGTGTTTTTGCCATAAAAGCTTGTTAACCGACTTCAAAAAGGAGGAAGTTCTATGTTCCCCTGTATGGATGTTTTTTTTATGTAAGTTCACCCATATTTCCGTAAATTGTGGACCGATTTTGATAATTAAAATAAAGGTGGTCCCATTTTAATCTCATTGGTATTTGAAGAAGTCCTTGGACTTTGAAGATACACCAGGGAACTCTTTAACGACAATCAATACGAATGTGTAGATTGAGATATTAAGGATATTACGTCAATCCTTTAGGTATCTTACTATAGAACTAAGTAGAATATTAACCGACTTCACAAAAGGAGGTTCATAATTCGACTGAGTTTTTTTTAACTTCTTTGCTTATAAACCAATTTTGATGATTCTTTTTGCATTGAGTTCAGTCTAGCTCCGAGGTGGTTTCGTTTGATTTTCATCGGTATTAGACCCTAGATTTTGAAGATACACCACGGGACTCCTTGACGGCAAACAGCACGGATGCGTAAATTCAGTTATTATACGTATTATATCAATCCTGTTGGTACCTTACTGTAGAACCAAGTAGAATAAAATAATATACGTCTATAATTTTTTATAATTAATTCACTCATCACTTAAAATTGTAAAATAAAAATCTTTTTAAAAGAAGGAAAATATGAAATAAAACTATTTTTTCGGATTTTATCGCGGTTTATTTTTTGTTTTTGAAGTTCCCGACGTTTCGAGTGCTTTGCAGCACCCATGGTCACGGGAAGGACCATGGGTGCTGCATGACTTGCCCTTCAGCTAAGACACGGTCTATTTGGTCATGGTAAGATAGTCTAGGTCTTCCCCGGCACCTACATCCTTCCACTTTCGCATTGTATATCTGTTTGTCATTCTTTCTTCTGGCATCCTTTATATATGCCCGAACCAACGGAGCATACCCTTTCTCATCTTTACACCGATACTATCTTTCATACCTACTCGCTTTCTTACTACGCTGTTGCGTAAAAGGTCCCCGTCTATTATAAGACCGTGCGTGACGTTGCCTAATTTTAAAGTCATCGATCGGGTGCTAAGATTAATGACACCTTAGCTACTATATTTGATTAATTACTAGCTACTGAAATGTAGATGAAAAAGTTTGTAAAATTTTTATTATAAAATAGTAACCTTGGAGTTTCTTTAGTGTTGTAAAAACGCTCGCGAGGGCGCTTAAAACGTTCGCGTCTTCTACGTGTTTCAACGCTCGTAAGCGTCGACTCAGCGCTAAACGCTCGACTTCAGCGCTCATTTTTACAACATTAAGTTTCTTGCCCTTCTTCTCCACAGCAATGACATTCCGAATTGGTGGTAGAGTCGTTCTTACTTTTCTGACGATTCATAAATACTATAATGGTTAAAAGATAATTTAATATATATTTTTTATTATTAACCTACTCTGTCCCACTGCTGGGAAAAGATCTCCCTTTCTTTTCTTCAACGATCTCTATCCTCAGTCATCAAGATACTCCATCTATAAGATTACTACTTCTATAAATATTTTTTCTAGCTGACTATACTTTAAAACGTATTTAAAGATATCGTAGGAATGAAAATATACTGTGTAAGGCGCGGTACTAGTATATGAAAAAATATTTTTTTAATCGTTTGGTTTTGGATGTTTGGGGACAATCTTTGACCAAATTATCCAAATTGTAACCACTAACGAGCCCTTAATCGCAATTATCATTCAGCATAATTTTCCGCCATCTCCACCACGCGACTCACTTGTTCAGTGCATCGTAAGCAAGAGGCGAATGAACTTCCACATTGCGCTTGAGTGTAACAGTCAAGACATACAAACATAGTTCTAACGCATACTATATATATCGTATGCATTAGATATATATACTAATAAACCCACCTTGGATCCAAAATATGGTAATTGGAGTCAGGGTTGGTAAATCAGCCTACAGCCTAATCTGCCTCTTAAGGGTTTCACGTCAATCGTTAAAAACAGAACTATTATACAGGATCACTTTCTTGTCCGTCCGACGGCTAAGACCATTATTCTCAGGAACGCCTAGAGGTGTATCTATCAAGTTAAAATTTATGTCAATCCTGGGTAAGGTCTACAATCCCTTAGCGGAGTAAAAATCGAAGCTTTTAAGTTAATGTTGTCAAAAGATACGGTCATTGTAGGTGAGTGAGTTTGTCACTCGTCATGTCGTCGTTTGTCATTTGTCAACCCCATGGTGTACTTTCCGTGATCTTAAATATCAGCCTATACTGCCCACTGCTGGGCAAAGGCCTTCTCTCATTTCGAGGTGAGTTATCTAGAAAGAAAAAAATCTGTTACCACATTTTCTTTTTCTTGAATTCGAAATGAAAATAAAATGAAAATAACCATATTTAGTGGCACTTGTACGGAACCCGAGCACGTCTTCTTATCGCACTCGTCCGGTTTATTCATGTTTTCTGTTTGCGAACCTCAAAGGCTGGTAAAGAGATTGTCGTCCGGCTTCTAATAAGATAATTTAAGACAAATAAGTAAACCGGAATCAGGTAAAAAACTAACAAAATTTGACAAGTTCCTGCACTTCTCATTATTTTAAAAATTCCCAAAACAGAAAGAAAACTTTCCACGTCAAAATATTGTATTTTCACGTTACGTTAACATATTGATCACAGTAATACACATTTTGTCCAAAGAATGACACCCGGTAAACATTTTGATATCCCGCCAAAAAGATATTCAAGGTTAAATTGGTATTGATACCAGCCAAAATGTTACTTTTACCTACGCTTCCGTTGCCAACGTTTAATAACCCTGTGGCAGCACGTGTGAAAAACCGTGTTGATGATAGATAACAAGTAGCTAATAGCAATGTCTTGGCCATAGAGTCAAATAATATGCAGAGGGCTTTCTTCACTTAATGTTAAATATTACGTCTATACGTTTCCTTTATTAACGTGTGTAAAACCACATTGTAGACCTCGCCGGCGAGGTCGAAGAATCTCTTGCTCGCTGGCCGATGCTGAGCACTACGGCGAGACACCTAGTATACGCCCTCTCCCATAGCGACTGCCCAATCCGCGGCTGTTCCTCCTTGAGGCGCCCTTGAGCTAGTTGCCCTCTTGCCCTTCTGCCTATTCACACACACACAAAAAAAACACATTATGAATATCGCGACTCCGCTCAAATAGCGTCATAATTCAAAGATGTTTTTTTTTGTATATTAGGGTTCTCACTAAAAACTAAAAAACTCGTTTTTTTATTAACGGTTTTTTAATTCCTATTCTTGTCCTCTCAATGACTACTTTACGTAGACAGGCGCCGCGAGGACAAGACTGGCTTACGCTGTCTATTGTATTCGATCGGAGTAATGTACCTTCGTACTCAACAGAGGTAATGCTTCATATATCCATATGAAGCATTACCTCTGTTGAGATTTTTATTTATACATCATAGCTGCAGATTCTGCATAAAATTAAGAAGGTATTAGCAACCTATTCTTATACTCGTAAATCTAGGTTTGATTGAAATAACATTTGTCAAACTCATACATAACCTGCAATGTTCTACCGATTACTTTTTCATGAGGATTCCACGATGTGTACCCTATCGTCTTATAAAAATATAAGACGATAGGGTAAGTAAACAGACACTCCCCAGTAAATAAAGTAAGCAGTAACAAAATGCCGGTTTTTCGAAAAAATAAGATATAAGGATATTTTTGTGCAAAGCAGTATTTTTTTTCCTAAAGCCAACTCATTTTTACTTATTTTAGTAACATTAATTTCTTACTACAATGATTCATTTCAAAATTATTAGCATTCAAAGTTGTCGATGTGAAGATATCGGAAAATTGATCGAGATGGAATTAACGACTCCGGTAAGGCACGATATATTTGACTTAACTTTTTAGCCATTATTCAAGTATTTGTGATACAATTTTTATTGAATTTTGTATAGGACAGTCTAACATGAGAACTAGCAAAATGCCATATATATAATTGTTACTGGAGCTCCTAATGCTCTGTGACGAGGTTCTAAATATAGGGATGAGCGAAGTCGAGTATATAGAAAAATGTCATTGATAACCGAATCAATCAATCAAATTTTGATAAAAATAAACAAAATTTCGTATCATTGCGTTACAAGGTTTACTATAGCGTTATTCCAGTACCCGCAAGTGTACTACAGAGACGTCAAGCTGTTTCTTTGGTTCAGACCTGGACCCATTTAGATCCAATAATAATACAAAAAGTTCAATCAAGTACAGGTATTAAATTGCGGGCTGTGTTGTCAATCTACGAGCTTTTATTACTTACATACACTCTAACTCACACGCCTATGTCCCACAGGTAAGGCAGAGATTACAATTCGCCACATGCAACGATTCTGACACAAGGGGTGTATCGCTTCATCTAGTACATACAAAAGTAAGACTAGTTCAGAAGTGTAGATGTAACGTAGCTATATTATTCCATTAAAATATTCTAGTTATAACAATGTTAAATATTAATAATTACGCTATTATTTAAATCCATCCATGATCCAATCGTCACTCCAGAGCCGCCAACTTATTATGCACCAGAGTGTTGCGAACCATTTGCGAACTACTTACCCAATAGTTTGTTATGCCAACCACAGATAATAAAAATAAGTAGGTAATTAATAAAATAATGTTTACAATACATTCTCATCCATTTTCGTCGACGAATGCTAGCACTACTTCTACAAAAAAAGCATGAGAATGTAAAAGGGAAAACCCTTTTAAATATACTATTAAGGTATTTTCTTCTTCTTATAAAACTCTTGCCCCACATAATTAATTATTCGTGTGTCGTGAATGCGTTTACAATCATGAATTTTACATACACAAGCCACAAACACAATAATGGTGGGTCACAAAAAGATTTGTTGGGTGTTGTTAAAGCGGCCTACGCTGAAACCACTAGATATAGTGCTACAAGGATGGAGGAAGGAGGACAGGGAGCGTTGGTGTGAAGTTAGGGTTGTCATTTAGTAAAAAAATCCTACTTCCAGGGAAATATTTCAAAATGGATACTAATTAATAAAGATCTTTAGTAAATTTCATAGCAAATGGCAACTCTGCGACTGACATGACGACAGCATAAGTTCCGATTTTAGCCGCGGGCCAAAAGATCCTTGTGTGACTGAAAGAGCAAGTCGTAGTTTAATATATAAATAGCTCTTTGTTTATAAAGCAGATACTTACCTACTCATTTTCTTATTGCGACACATCACGCGACCGCTATTTGTCCGACCCTAACTTCAACAAAGTAACTTAATACCCAGACCATAAGACATAATTTTCCTTGTGAAACTCTGTGGTGTACATGACTGTTTAATTTTAGTCTTGTAATCGCACGTGACTCGCACATTCGCGATGAACGTCGCGACGTTCAGTTGTGCGAAACCCAAGCGTTTTTAGACTTTAAATAGTCGAAGTTCAACGTTCGTTTTTCTATGTATGTTGAATATGAAACATTCCAATTATCTTATTTGACTTTCAACGTGGATTCTACTTGTTTTCGATATTGTAGTGATAGTAGAAAAACACGAGAATCGATTAAATTGTTATAGTCAAGAAGAACATGATGTCGGACGCCTTGCTGTGTACCTGTAACATACTTTAGGCAAAATTTTTCGAAGAAGGTTCTCAAAATACGTAAGTAGAATTATACTTACTCAATTGGAAAAATTAAAAAAAATCTCAATGGTCGTTAGAGTTAAACCTTCGTTTATATTCATGTCTCTTGCATGGCAATGGGCAAAGAAACATAAAATAGAGCAGTTTGATTATTAATTTACATGTATGTAAGGTAGAAGACCTTAAGATTATTCCTGTAACTTACAAATAAAAACACATGGAACAAACTCTATAGTTTATAGAGTCAATATTTTAGGATCTTACTTAACTTTATTATAGTATGAGTGCGTAACATAATTTATTTATTGATACTTACTATTTTCCGTTTCTCAACTTGCGTAATGGAGTTCTAAAAATAATTCTCGTTTCAGAACATAGATATCAACGGTTATATCAGCGTTAAATTAAATTCGATAAATTATTTAAAAAGATTTCCGAACGTTACACTTTCGTGTACACGTGTTTCGGCTGCGGGCACGTGACGAGTGAGGTCACAAACGACGAGGCAATTGCAATCGATAAAAAAATATCTAAGCGCACGAAAATGGAACATTGCACCATTAAAAAGTTAAGATAAGCTTCGCTTAAAATAGGAAATAGTGTCAATACTATATTCGATTACTCGTGCAATATAAACAAAGATGTTTTTACAGTCGCACAAGGATTTTGTGGCCCGCGGCCATAATCGGGACTAACGCTGTCATCAAGTGAAATGACAGTCGCAGAGGTGCCGTTTGCTTTGTGTTTTTTTTTAAAACGTAGCCCCACACTAGGATTTATTCCTGTCGTGGGTGCGTTTACAAACATGTAAATTAACACACACAAATATCCAGACCGAAACAAATAATTGTGGGTCACACAAAGATTTGTCCCGTGCGGGAATCGAACCCGACAGTGGGCGGAGCGACTATTAGACAGTGGGCGGAGCTGCCTAAGCTCTTAACCACTGCGCTAAATCGTCCGTCAAGAAGTTTACCCAAGTTCTTTTAGTTTAATTAGTAACCATGCGAACCTGTTGAAATATCTCCTTGTAAGTAGGAAATTTTACTAAATGTTAACCTCACAATTTCACACCAACGCCAATGTCATTCATGGGTCAAAAGATCTTTGTCACCCTATATTTATTAAATGACAGTCGGTCAGCTGGCTGGCATACGTTTTTTTTTGTAGTTGCAAAGTTTTTTTAAAAATCAATATCGTCTCTTAGCTAACAAAGCCGCGAAAATGGTAAATTATTATACTATCTATGTTCTTACTATAGATAGATAGTACTCTATCTATTTATAGAGTACTTTATTGTATACCACTGGTATTACAATTAATTAAATACAAAAATATTAACAACAGCTAGGTACAATTGGCGGTCTTATTGCTAAAAGCAACTTCTTCCAGACAACCAATGCATTGGAAGAAGGAATATAATACAAACTATAATCATACATACCTACATACGCCGACTCATAATATGACTAACACAATATTTTTAGCTAGACAATAAGGATTATCCTCTGGTCTATTTTAACGAAAATCTGCATCAGCTTTTTTCATTTATATAACTAGTTATTTAGTTTGTTTTTTTTTTCCAGCTGCGTAGTAAAGTCGTCAGCTTAATTAAACCAGTACCCTATTTTTGAATTAAAAGTAGACACAAACTTACCAATTAAATTGAGGTATTTAATACCAACCTACTAGGTATCCATCAACAGTTTAACAAAAACCAAATAACAGATTGGTTCATTGTCACGAAATTATCAGCACATTGAAAAAACTGCCTATAGTATAGTGCGACAAGGATCTTTTGGCCTATGGATGACGTTGACAGCCCCCTGTCAGCCTGCCTGCTTTGGTGTGAAATTAGTGTTATCATTTAGTAACATTTTCTACTGCGAGGGAAATATTTCAACAGGTAAGTCCGCACGGTTACTAATTAAAACAAATTTCATAGCAAGCGGCAACTCTATGACGGTCGTCGTCTTCTTCAAGTTATGGCTTCACACTAATTATAAGTGTATTTTGCCAGTGTCGAGTGAGATATATAATCGCGATTGTTTAGATTAGTTCAATTCCCCGATGAATTTGATGACAACGATTATAATGAAATTACTGAAATACCCCACCCTGGATTGTAAAGCGGTGGATACTTTACATACCAATTGCAACGGCCGTTTTGAGGGAAGTCGAAAAGGCACGTTTTATGAGTTTGTTACAATTACCTTCACTCATGCACATATAAGAACACATAATGGTTAATATTCCACCAACATTACACATTATTAGTCGAAATAACACAAGTTTTGGAAATTAAAACAAACTGACAACATCACTCTTCGACTTCCCGCCAAAACTCCTCTATGACGGTCATGAAGCGACATTCTACTGTTTGACAGCGTTAGTTCAGCTTTTAGCCCTGGGCCAGAAAATCCTTTTCCCATCCCATTTTCTAAAATGATTTCTCAATTAGACTATTGTTTTTATCCGCGTTTATTGTCAAAAATATATTTGAAAATCGAACACGGCACAGAATAATTATATTGGAGTTTGTGTATAGTTCGATTCATAAATATATACCTATAAGTACAATTATATTTAAATAACCTCTAGCTTTAATTAACGTGTATTCCAATCTCATAACGTGTTTAATTAACGTTCCTCAATTAGCACGCCGACGCTTATACTTTTCACAAGTCTCGAGTATCACACTTACGACGTGAATCAAATAAATGCAGCCGACGAGGCACGTGCTTGCGGTGGGGTAACCACACTACGCGCCTATAAACCAGGGCAGGTCAATATTTTTCGCTACGGTCGCTTGACAGAGTGGTCGTGGTAACGATGAGGCATTGTTGCTATCGGCTGATGGAGCTCGCTTTACTTTCTGTGATGTGACGACTACATGATAATGTATTGTATGGTCAATGATCTAACTAAATATAAGTTCATAATGACGCGTTTACATTTTCTTTAGAATATTACTTAAGTATTCATACCTTGGTACAAAAACATGAAATAATATGACTGAATTTGCTGAAAAATTATGATATATTTCATTCAGGATTTTATTGCCGTACTTAACTGAATATGAAAAAATAACATAAAATATAAGCAGCAACAAATCTATTTTATAGAGCACGTGAAATTAACAGACCCAGATGTTGCCTTTATTGTAGTAGTTGTTAGACTAAGCTGGAGTTTTTAGGGCTTGAACAATTTTAACACCAGATAAGCCATTCAAAAATAAAATAACCTAGTTATTAATACTAATACTGTATCTCTTACTCATCAAGTAAATTTTAGGATTATCCTACTAGGTTCCGTGATTCTACACATTCTACAAATATATTTCCGAGTCGGTGGCGTCTCGTGTGTGACGGCTATTCTTGCTCATTTGACGTATGCCGGCAGCTTCGTGTTAGCATCGCTATAATTATCATAACCTTTTCTTAGAAACCAACCCAGTTACACAGTTTTTCTCTCTACACCTTTCCACCAGAAATAAGGATTTAATTGAAAGTTAACTACATCCGTCCTTTTGCCTTTTTTAATTGATGAAAACCATTTTAATGTGTCAACCACTGTTACTGTACCATGTATTTCCACTTGGTTACCGAATAAAACATTTTTATTTTTCATGTGTAGTGTTCTGAATTTGAATTTCGAATTAAAATAACGTGGATAATTGACGGTAATTTAAAGTACCCGCGTTTGTATAGGATTGTCCCGTCTTTATTGTTCAGTGTACACGTCCTATGAGCACATTGTACGATACGAGTCTGGCGGCGTCGTGTATGCGGCATACTCGTTCAAGTGACGTGTGGCGCGGCTGTCTCGTGTTGACTCGGCCATTGTTGTGATGAACGCGCTGTTGAGGCCGTTTTCGAAGCCCGACGCCTTTGTGGCTGATCACCTGCCTGGATTGTTGGCGTGAGTACCAGTTTTTTTGTGTCTGTACCACAGCAGTACATAGATTTTTGTGCTAATAGTTTTTTTGTGGTAATCGAAAACACTGTTAAAGAAACGTGACTTCATTTTAATTGTCGTTCTTGTTCTGTAAGACTCGGGCCGTATGGTATTTATTAATTAGTTTAAGAAGGTTGCCCCACACTAGGAATTATTCATGGTGTCGTGGGTCCGTTTACAAAATTGAATTTCAGATACATAAATATTCAGATCTAATCGAATGTTAATTTGTAGGTCAAGTAAAGATTTGCCTCATGATCAAACCGGATCGGACTACGCTCTTACCACCCAAAAATAAACCATTGTTAAATGTACGTTGTTCTTTTATTTAGTCATATAAAACAGTGATAACCTTGTTACCAAGAGGTCCAGGGTTCACACGCACTTCTACGTGTTTTGCAATCAATACTTACATAGCACTTATGCTATTGCACTTGATAACGATGAAGAAAAAGTAGTGAGGAAACCTTCATATCTTCTAAAGAAATTGCTTAAATGACATAATTAGGATTTCTAAAAATAACATCTAGGTAGTTCATACAAATTATTTTACCGAATGAAATATTGTTAATTATGTAGATTTCCTGATTTATTTTTGAAACCCTTACTTAGGAACATGGATCCAATTTGTAGAGGTTCCTTGAGAGAATTTAATGTTACGTTGTCAGCCTGTCGAGATGAGCCGGCTGAAAATTTAGGCAATTCTTATTAAACTGACCGCGGTAGGTGAAGCAGTTATTGTATATTTTCACTTTCATTAAACTTACTCGCGGCAATATGCATCTTAACACTTCCACCCCTGAGGCATATAAGCTGTGACCGCTCCTCTCTGAACCTCTTCGATTTCCACTCGACCGAAAAACACATGCCGAGGTGCGGGCTCTGACCGAATCTCTGGAGCTCTAAAGTCCGTATTGTTACTCACCAAGAGCTCGCTGTTAGTTGCTCTGCGATCAGCAAACCTTAAATCGGTCTGAGTTATACCGGGCGAAGTTTCAGACTCAAGACTGTTACCGAGAATATTTTGATGAAAAAACCCAGTAACGCTTTGTCCGACCTAGGATATTCATAAATGTAAATGAAAAATGTATAAACTAGTTTGCACAGTTGTGCATAGGGTTGCCAATCGTTTCGTGTATGTGGAAGACTTCACTGTTGGCCGAGGGGACTTTACAACTTCACAAGTCAAAGGGTTTATCTACCGTACTCAAAATAGACTATTGTGCTATAGTTTATAATTTAAAACTCCAATAAGGTATGCTAAAACTACGCAGGGCCTTGATTTTTTTGGTACAAATTTTACTAGTGGACATACATTAAACACACAAAAAAACTGATTAGGTTTTTATTGGACTACAAAAAACCACTGCTCTAAAATATTATAAATAATTAACCATGCTCTTTTTTATGAGTGTGTTTTCTGGCTCGAGCGTAGTGGTTGCATGCTAGCCCTCACTCCGCCACTCACAAACATCAGTGTGTTTATATTCTTACCCTCTCTCAAATCAGATATCCTGTTTTCTCTTACTTTATAAACACTTTATAAACACATATGACGTGGCAACTAAAGAAAATAAGATTTTTTTTTTATTTTAATCCTTTATTGTATACAGTACATTTACAGTTGTAATTTCACAGGTGATATACAAAGGCGAGCTTAACTCAAAATATGAGTCCTCTTCTAGCGAACCTTTAAGTGTTGAGAGATGAGAATGTTAATAAGAGGGTAGTTATACAATTACACATTAAAACATACAATAAAATAAATATAAATAAAATACATACTATACAAAACTAAATATATATAATTTATAAAATAAACATACATAAAAATACACATATTATATTATATTACAAATGTGTATCAACAATCAGATAGGAAATGTTCCCTGATTCTTCACCTTATAAAAGATTGATACGATTAAGAAATTAATGAATCAACAAAATGAATGAATTCTGCTCATTCATTGAATTCCCAAACATATTTGTTTATAAAATTCACAACCTAAGAAAAAACAGACTTATTTGTTCCAAAAAAAGTTGGTAACCCTAGTTGTGGACAAAAGTCGCGTGTTTCGTCAGCCGGCCATACGAAACAGAGCGAAGTCACGTGAAGTTGGCACCTCAGTTTTTGCACTTGTTTAAGCTGATTTGGACGAACATTTTTATGGCCTTTGAACTAAGTGAAAAATACCGTTTTTTTTAAGTCATTCACCAAACAAATTGTTGAAAATAAGGGGTAACCTGGCATGTATCTAGGATATGGCGTTGGCGTATCTGTGTCTTTTTTATCTAAGTTTATTGCATAAGTAAGGTAAATAAAATATCAGTGGCATTATGGGACATGGTCACAGATAACATTCTTCAACTTATTGGTTGGTGCCTAGCTTAGTGGACTAGCACACTGAAGTGTGGAAATTTAGACCGTTGATTGTGTTCTAAATGTATGGCTTTTGATTAATAATTAACAACACCGTCACGCCTATATTCCCCAGAGGGGGTGGCAGAGGTGTACTGAGTACACCCACGTTTCGCCGACGATGTTAGGTTCCATGTAATAGGGTGCGAGCCTATTGCCATATACCGGGCACAATTCCAGACTCCGGACTCATACTGGGAATTTTTCGTTAGAAAAACTACATTTGTCCGACCTAGGATTTGAACCCAGGACCTCGTGATCACAAAGCGATGCGCTTTGCCACCAGACCAACGAGGCAGGCTTTTGATTAGTTAATCAAACGTTACCTAGGAGTAAAATAAGATTTTATCGTAGTTGATTACAAGACTAGTTTCGTAGCCGGCCGAAGGGTTAAATAAAATAAGTTTTACATACTTAAATCTATCCTTACGTAGCGAAGCTATAATCTCTAGATCACAGCAATCGTAATACTTATTAATTACAATTTCTGTATTATAGATACAGCTTATAACGAATTCATATCCGGTAGGTTAACTCAGTCATGTCGTCCCTCGCGCTGCCATTCACTTCCCGCACTAGCAATACCCAGTGGATCAGACACCGACCTCGCCGGCGAGGTCGAAGAATCCCTTGCCCGCCGGCCGGTGCAGACCACCACGGCGAGACACCTAGTACACGCCTTCCCCCATAGCGACTGCCCAAGCCGAGGCCGTTCCTCCTTAAGGCGCCCTTGAGCTAGTTGCCCCCTTGCCCTTCTGGCTCGAGCGTAGTGGTTGCACGCTCGCCCTCATGTCCGGTGAAGCTGTAAAGGCCCCGCGGCCAACAGCGTAGATCATTCACACACACACACACACACACACACAAAAAAGAGAAAAATTTCAGGGATAAATATATGAGGACTTACCATAAGACAGTATCACAAAATTAATGTCAGGAAAATTTCAATAAAAAAAGTAAATATCATTTCGGGAAAATATTCTGTTCTAGGAGGAAAGTGTCGACGCGAAGCGGTGGCATTATACCTACGTATAATGTTTTAAAATAAGATAACATGATAAATTTAAATCATGACTAAGTCTCATGATCACGTGTCATGCTATTTTTAGAAAAATCACGTTTACTGAACGTGTAAGTGTACAGTCAGCGACTTATAAATCTTAATAAACATTTCTATGATCAGCGATTACACCTGTTAACGTTCTGACCACGTGACTATTCGTTATAAAATGTCATTCTTGTACATTTTGTATTGGATGTCAATTTGGCTACAGAGGCTGATACTAAGCACATGTTAGCCATAGCTTTGGCGCTTACCATGATAACATGTGAGGCGTAGACGAAAAAACGTGACTGTTCAGTATTTAAATGGTATTCAATTTCGGAGAAAAATATGAATATCTTTACCATCATAAGTTGTGTTGCCGTATTTTGAAATATTTAAAAATGTGTTGTGTGTTCGTAAAATATGTCTTTAATATTATGTTTTTTATATAATTTAATTTAATAAACATAATATTAAAGACTTGTTATGCCAAATAAAAACTAAAGCTGCCAAATAAGATGTTGAGAGAATTACACATTTCTGTCTCGCGGCAAGTTTTTGCTTATTTTCTCTTATTCCACTTTGATTATTATTATAATATTTTCAAAATAAACGTCTTTTAAAAAAGTATGGTAGTGTATAAATATATAAATAAATATACAAAAGTATATAATAGTTACTACAATGTTAGTCCTTACACAGGTATAACAATAAGGTCAGACCAAATAGACCGAGTCTTATCTGAAGGACAGGTCAAGAGTCTCCGTAACCGGCGAGCGTGTATGAGACGAACTATGAGAGTGAAGGAAGCCAGAGAGGTATGTAAGGAAAGAACCTGTTGGTACTCTGTACTCTCTGCCTACCTCGCAAGGGATCTGGCATGATGATGATATAGAACAATAAGGTACGGATATGTGTAACGATAGCACTAATCCACTAACAGAACAGTAAGAAGAAATAGGGAGTTCGCACATTCATGGATTAAACGATACATATTTATCACAAACGACTGTACAGATCGTGCGTCTCGAAAGTATCTCTTATACAAAGCAGCATTTATCATTTTAAAATTCATATATTCGTTCTAAATTCAATAATTCAGATCAGCTGTCAAGGTGTATTTTTCCACCATCGGGCTCGTGTTTTCATCTTGATAGTATAATAGCAACATTATGATAAAAAAAAACAACAGCCAAAGGTATTCATCATTTTATCATGGTCATGTCTCACGTGTACGGGATAAAGTTTTTATCAATCTGCCAGTCCGCGTGACCCCACTTGGTGGTACGAAAAGCCGACAGAATGGAATAATTCCACGACTGTCGTATTTAGTGATCTTGGTAATGTTTATTCTAATATTAGCCCTGTTAAGAATCTGTCCCACCGTTGGGCACGGGCCTCCTCTCAAACTGAGAGGGTTTAGGCCATAGTCCAGCACGCTGGCCCAGTGCGGGTTGGCGAACTTCACACACCTTCGAGGAAATCTTAGGCATGCATATTCCTCACGATGTTTCCCTTCACCGTTAAAGGAAGTGATAGTTAATTTTTAATACGCACATGCTTTCGAAAAGACAGAGGTGTGTGCCTGGGTTTGAGTCTTACCACTAAGCTATCACTGCTATATACCGTTTATATATAATATTTATTCTGGAACATAATAATATAAAGAGGAACAGATCGCGTTAAGACCGTCCGCCGCCGCCGTTCGGAGATAAAAATCGTCGTCTGATTTTAACAATTCTTTCAATACTATGTATACTTAAAAACCACTGTCATTCTTATATTCCCTGTTTGTGTAAGATCCCTCAGAACAATCAAAGAAGGGCAAACTATTATACCGCCCCCTAACTCAAGACTTTTGTTTTATATTATTTCAATTTTTCTAGCTTTCGCTTCTTAGCACTATACCCACTAGACCAACGAATAGTGCTCTCTACATAGGTACCATACAAAATACCGTTTTCACAAAAATAACTTTTTTAAATAGGGAAACCAACTTCCAAAAAATAAAGATTATATGTCGGTGCCGGTTAGTGCAGTCGGTTACTTGGCATCGACTTCAAATGTTGTTATTTAGAACAAGGTATACCTTTTTTAAAAAGTTGTTAACTTTACTCTTTTAAGTGATGACTGAATTAATTATTAATATTTATATCCCTATATTATATTATTCTACTTAGTTCTACAGTAAGGTACATACAGGATTGATATAATACCCGTAATAACTGAATCTACACATTCGTGCTATTTGGCGTTAAGGAGTTCCCTGATGTATCTTCAAAGTCCAAGGTCCAACTCCAAAAAAATGTTCCACCTTGGAGCTATACTGAAACCAATGCAAAAAGAATCATAAAAATCGGTACACAATTAACGGAAATATCGGTGTAACATAAAAATGATACAGAGGTACATAGAACCTTCCCTTTTGAAGTCGGTTAAAAATTAGAAATATTTCTATCGCCGGTCCTCTGGTGTTATAAAAATATTAATTGCGAATGGTAATAAGGTTTCCCTCTTCATCATCATCATCATCATCTCAGCCTATACTTGTCCACTGCTGAACATAGGCCTCCCCAATCGCTTTCCAGCGTAACCGGTCCGATGCCACCTGCATCCAACGACTTCCTGCGATTTTCACAAGATCGTCGGTCCATCTGGCAGGTGGTCGACCCACGCTGCGCTTGCCAATACGTGGTCTCCACTCTAGAATCTTAGGTTTCCCTCTTACCTACGCTTTAACTTGAAAATTAATTTCAGGTAGGTATTTAATAACTTGTTCTTATTTTATACGTAACATTTGAATCCGCAATCATTTTGATAAGCAACATTTTATCGGCTTTGGCCAAGGTTGCCGTGTGGCATTGCTTCTACAAAAGTATTACGTTATGACTAAACTTCTAATTACGGAGTGTTGGGATAGGTCAGCTGAGTTGACAGTCATCAAAGAGAATGCCAAGATGGCCAATCGCACTGGAAAAGTGACGGGCACTGGGCCTTATTCGCTACGACCAATTGAACATGTAACGCGGACACACGTGACAATTATAACTCCAGTGGTATACAGAATACTACTTGGTACACAATCGTTTAGACCAGGGATTCCCAAAGTGGCCGATATCGGTTTCCCAGGGGTCGACATAAATGAAAACTGACTTTGGGGGTCGACGAGGTCTAAAAATCGACCCCTATTAAGTAACACAAGTTCTTATTTAAAACTTTCAAGATACTGTGTAAGTTGTGATACGTGTACCAACTTGTTATAAGAATGACTAATATTTTATTAGGAAGTATCATTGTTGTACTTCACTCACTTTCACCAACCGCAAAGTTTTTAAATTGGTAAGTATTTTGTAGCATTAGAAAAAAAACTAAAGATAGGATTTTTAAAGTAATTTGGCTATGGGGGTCTGAGGTATCAATTCATTTTGAAAAAGGGGTCTCTTGCCCAAAATAGTTTGGGAATCTCTGATTTAGACGAAATTATTCCTACGTTAGGTCATAACGAATAAGCGCCCTGGAGTAATGGTACACCTTGGATTACCAAGTTTTTTGGAAGAAATGAAGTACTTATAAAAAAGCTCAGAGTTGCTCAGCGAGCTATGGAAAGATCTATGCTCGGCGTTTTTCTACGTGATCGAATCGTAGAAGAACCAAGGTTACCGACATACTACCCCATAAGATAAGTAAGCCAATGTAAGAAAGTATGCGAAGTGGCAATGGGTCCACATAGAGCGAAGATCAGACGGGCGTTGGGCAGAAAGATTTTACAGTGGAGACCGCGTATTGGGAACCTCACCGTGGGACGGCCGCCTCCCAGATAGGTCTAGATCGATGTTGTGAGAATCGTAGCAAGCCGTCCGGACCGGTTGCGCTGGAGAACGATTGTTTAGGCCTTTGTTCAGCAGTGGACTAGTATAGGCTGAGATGATGGTGATGATGATGAAGTACTTATATCTGGTTTTACAGCGGGCATAAAGGATAACTCATGCCTATAAAATGAGAGTGTCTAATATTTTTTTTTTTTAAAGTTGTTGTTTTCTTATACAAAAAAGGCTTTAAAATAAGGGTCAATAAGTCTTTCCACTGTTACATATGGCGGCGGACCTTACTTGCACCCATATTGCAAGGAGGCCTTTAGAATCGTGGGCGTAAAGTCCGAGATTCTGAGTGCCCATTACACCGACCATGTGGATGGGGGAACGGTAGATTATATTCACCTGGGTGATTTGCTATTGGGTGATCATTTGACACTAATTAGTCGCCTTTAATCAAGCATGGCCAATTTCACTATTACCAAACGCGTCGTGTTACAATAACTTCGTAAAATAATCCCAATGAAAGAATGGTGTACCAATAAACGATCATTTCGCAATTTTATCG
Source organism: Phalera bucephala (assembly GCA_905147815.2). NCBI lineage: Eukaryota > Metazoa > Arthropoda > Insecta > Lepidoptera > Notodontidae > Phalera > Phalera bucephala. Next base: position 5,262,685 of record LR990616.1, read on the forward strand.
TAACGTGCCGCGTTTTTTAATTGGAATATGGTCTCAGGTCTTAGTGGAATTAACCGGAGTGGGTGTAAGTTGACGGATGCTGTGGTGAATAGGATTGAAAGAGGTATATTGAATTGGTATGGGCATGTGGACAGGATGTGTGACAGGCGACCAACGAAAGGGATATATCGAGCAAATGTGGTAGAAGCGTCGGAAGAGGTCGCCCAAGGAAAACTTATCACGACCAAATTAATAGTCTCTTGGAAAAGGGTCAAGTGCGTAGAACTCTTAATCGACGGAAATCTATGAAGAGGGTTATGAACGTAGATGAAGCGAAAGAGGTGTGTCAGAATCGTAGTGTGTGGCAAACTCTAGTCTCTGCCTACCCCAGTGGGATAAAGGCGTGACTGTATGTAAACCCGGGCGGGCGCCGTAATGTGACCAAGCTGTCATCAATTTGTAACCATTTTATTGAGTCGAACTGTACAAACGGAATACATTTCGCGATACACTCATTCTCGTTGTGTTGAGATTAATGTGCAGGTAAAGATGTACTTACCTACGTCTACAGGTTTAGCGGAATTCAAAAAATATACTCAAGGTCGTTTGCAAGTGTAAGAATAAATACATTTTGATATGTTTTAGGGTTGTATAAGTGGAATACCACAAATATAGAACAGAGTGGTAACCGAGGTGGGATCTCACATTTACTCTTGGTTTCCTTAAAATTATTGGCAACTACCGACTACGTCCCTTGAATCTTTAAATCAAGAAATTTCTATATAATAAAAAAAAAACAATAAAAATACAGGTTTATCTTAGTAGAAAAGGAAATAAACAGCGCCCATATTCCCCGGGGGGTTGGCTCTGTAGACCCCGTTTTCGCTGAAGATGTTAGGTTTCACGTAATAGGGGACGAGCCTATTGCCATATACACTATCAGCTTATCGGAATATTGTTAACATTTTGTTCAGTTTTCGGTCCGAACTCGATTCCGTCGAAGTCGATATGTTCCGAGAATATCATTTGTGAGATTTATGATATTGAGATTAGATAGAGACTGCATTTTGAACACCTTTAATTCCGAAAATTGTTCTTCACGACTATTCGCCATTAAACAAACGAGAGAGTCTCTTACCTTAGTCTCTTAGACTAAGACAAATAATTCAACTAAGATTAGTCTCTTTCTGAAATTAGTAGAAAAAAAAATCTTGCTGTAATGATTTCAAATCAAATCAATTTATTACTTGTGAATATCGATGCTTGTAAATGTATACTTAATAAAATTAACAAAACTTCTAGACAGTACTGTCAAACAAGCAGTTTGATAAAATCGATGAAGCTAGTCAATTTTGACTTTAACTGATCGCTTTCGCTCACGTTTATTAATGTTGCGTAGCATTAATAAACAAGATGGCCGATTCGCAGACGGCGCGCGCAACCTTGAATTGGAACTGTCATGAATGCATTTTGTAGGTCACGCGAGCACGTGGTTATGTTTGTTTGTTTACGCACCAATTTACCTGGAAAATCTTGTATTTACTTAAAAATAAGCAAGCTTATTGTTAAAAATATTTTTGATTGACATCGAGCATACGTTTTACGCCTGCTCACCGCAAAAGTGGAAGTGTAGTTCCACCCATGAAATATTTTGTTCCTATATGACAGATGAGTCTAATGTGACAATCAGTACCTACGCGAAGTTTAATCCTGATTTTTATTAAGTTTGAAAATTGTTAGCACAGAGAGCATTCACCTGGTTGCAACTGCTCTTAAATTTTAAATTGTAATAATAAGCAATTATAATTTCACGTACATGTACTCTCTGCCTACCCTGCTAGGGATCTGGCGTGATTATAGATAGATAATTCCATGTACTTTGGTTTCGAACCATCAGCTCTGGTTTGCTTTAATTGCCTGTCCAGAGTCAATTAGCTCGACTGTTTTGGATGATGATGATAAGTTACCACCGGCCATATATGATTTAATGTTGTAAAATACTGAGGTGACTTCCATAACATACATTTCTCGTACATAGATGTCTTCATGTTGGATCCATTTCTCCACCCAAGCCTTCCAAGGTACCCTAACCTAGTTAAATAATTCTTAATGACATGGCCTGGCTAGAAAACACCTCTCCCAAATAAAGCTGAGAAAGAATAGGTTATACTTTACCTCGCGGATCCAGTGCAGATTGGTGAATCCTCATTTATAGCTACCATATTTGGATCATATCAAATTGATATTAGGCACCGTACTTAGTTAAACAAGTTCCAGATAAAATGGCTTGACGATAACTCACTTCAGACTGACCGAGCCGAAAACCGGTAATTTTTGGTTGCTATGAACTGGAAGCCATTTGAACCATGTAGACATTCTCATGAATAGTATAACTTGGTTAATTTAGACTCACCTGATACTACATTGGTCTCCCATACCCCACAACAAAATGTAGATAGAAAAAATTGTAAATATACTATTTTGAACGATTAACCGTCCTTCTTCTCCACAGGAATTCTACCAATCTTTGTTACTATTCTGACGATTCATAAATACTGTAATGGTTTACATGAATAAAAAATATTCTGATTCTGTAAGCTCCGTCAACATGTAAAAATAATAATTTTCGTATTGTCACGTGTATTCAAGTTTTACCTCTTAATTAGCATAACAACAAGAAGGCTTTCCCAGCTGTTCCTTCAACGTGGCATTCGGCAAGCACGTTTATAGAAGTATTTGCTTACCTACCGTGATCATGTTACTGCGGAGCTAAAACAAATTTATCAAAATCGGCGAATATAAAGTTTCCGATACAATCTATTAATTAATTACCTACCTGCTTTACAAAGGATATGCAACACAAAGCTGGTCCTTGTGTCGCCACAAGGAACGGCTTTGGAGGCTTTTGTCTAGTGTTGTAACAATGAGCGCTGAAGTCGAGCGTTTAGCGCTGAGTCGACGCTCACGAGCGTTGAAGCAAGTAGAAGACGCGAGCGTTTTAAGCGCCGACTCGAGCGTTTTTACAACACTACTTTTGTCCCACAGTGGATGACTACGGTTGATGATGATCACTACATATTATAAAACAAAGTCCCCCCCGCCGCGTCTGTCTGTCTGTCTGAACGCGATAATCTCAATAACTACCGAACGGATTTTCATACGGTTTTCACTAATGATCTGGGCGGGTCACTAGTAATCAGAGATGGGCAAAATGTAATCAGATTAATGATTACGATTGCATTTTGTTATATTCAATCATGATTGAATATAACAAAATGCAATTCAAGATTCAAGATTAAAAGTGTAATCGTAACCGTTGAAGATAACAAAATGTAATAAATACACCATCAGTTCTATATCCCCAATCGGGTTAGTTGTAGATTCGCACGAATTTTACTCGCAAGATCAGTGCGAATCGCGACCTTTTAAATATTTTTTTCAGTAGTCTATTCGTAAGAAGAATACATTTTTTTTCGTGTGAATTGCCACCTTCAATACCGGTTTATCCTTAATCTGATTACATTTTGCCCATCTCTGCTAGTAATACATACAAGACTGTTATGCTTGTATGATGCAGAGGTGGACTTTGTACACCCACGTCCTTACTTCTTCATACATTCCACTTGACTCTATATCAGCGTAAATTTCGCGCAGTAATCTTTAAAACTACCTTTTATCCCTCACTCCATCTTAAACAATACAGTATCAATAAATTATTGTTCATAAGTGAGTATTGAAATCGTAACAGTTGTTTTTAGTTCGGGCTGACCTTGGCACCGCCACGTTGCTTGGTCACATGTCGCCAAAGACAACCTTGAAGTTATACAATTGATTTCCTTTAATATTTACATTGATCTCGATCGTATTGTCACGTTGTGGCACTACCCTAATGTGCTTGGAATTTCACGTGTGCAGAATAAAAATTTCAATCTGACTGTACTTTGCACACTTTTTTAAAGAGTTTGAAAATTGGTAGTGGTGGTTTTGCCTGCTTCATAAGTTCATTTTGTTAAAAAAATAAACACCGTCACGCTTATATTTTCCAAACGTGGGTGGCAGAGGTGTACTGTGTACACCCACTTTTTGCCGAGGATGTTAGCTTCTAAATAATAAAAGGGAGCGAGTCTATTGCGATATATCGGGCACAAATCCAGACCAGACTGATACTGAGAATTTTTCGATGGAAAAACCACATTTTTCCGGCCTGGGATTAACAAAAATACTAAATCCGCCTATACCTGTACTGCCCCACTGCTGGCCAAAGGCCTCCTTGATAAATGTGAATGAGAAATAATCTAAGAGGCTCAATCTTTACTGTTCCGGACACTCAAGCTTGTGGCTACCACGTGAAGAAGCTACCGGGATCAACGGCTGACCATTACGAGTCAAGATGAGGTTTAAAAACGGAAATGTGACAAACTGTCATCTACAAAATAAAACTATTTTTCGGATTTTATCGCGGTTTAGGAAATAATTTTAAATTATTGATGACCTCAGATATTTTAATTAGGGTAGCTTACCGAACTGTGGACACTGTAAAACACGTCCTTACATTAGCTATGTTTATAATATTAGCCCTGTTAAGAATCTGTCCCACCGTTGGGCATGAGCCTCCTCTCAGTTTGAGAGGAGGCCCGTGCCCAACGGTGCGGGTTTGCGAACTTCCCACATCTTCGAGAAACTGCAGGTTTCCTCACGATGTTTTCCTTCACCGTTAAAGCAAGTGATAGTTAAATTTAATACGCACATGCTTTGGAAAAGACAGAGGTGCGTGCTTGGGTTTAAACCCGAGACCTTCGACTTTGCAGTCCAACGGTATAACCACTAGGCTATCACTGCTATTTAGCTTAGCTATGGTTGGGTCGAACTAATTCGAAATAAGACCACATCTATATTTGTGCGCTTTTTTTTCGGCCCGTTTTTCGGACAAATAATATAGAATACCTCGTTACTACCTCCTACCAAGGTACGCCCGAAAGTAAACGATAATCGTAATTTTGTTTCAGTTACAATTCCAACGACGGCTTCGGTCGGGTGGCGGGCGAGCAGCTCAACTTCACCGCGCCCTCGGAGGACGAGGCGGAGTACCCGCCCGGCGCCTACCTCAAGAAGGGGAAGGTCTCGAGGGCAAGTCCACACTGAATATGCCCGATTTATAATCTTTTATTCTAGAATAAAAATCGACTTACCAGAGCGGTCATAAAGCCCCTTTTTTCTTAGCTGATAATTTAGTATTATATCTTTAGAGTACATTACATTGCATACCAATATCACTGGTGACATAATTCTGAAAAAAAAATGCATATTCATATTTACAGGATAAAACACTACAAAGTGTGTTATATACATATTTCTTAGCTAAGTAAAACGGACTTTAATTATCATCACAACCATCCTAGAATGGGTAGTCAGTGAATTTTAGAACAATGTTCGTATTTCAAACATTCTCACTCTTCTCATGTACACGAGGGAGACATGTGATGGGGGTGAGCCTATTGCCATGACGGGTTCTCTGATGGATGTTAAATATTCTACTTTATTCAATACCTCGCTAGTGTGTGCTTTATAATGCAGGTGGCTATCACGAGATCCTAGGATCGCATCCTAAGTCGGACGAAACATTTGGAGGTTTTTCTATCAAGAAATCTTAATGGCAGGCCAGAGCCCAGTAGTCAATAGCTGCGCCCCTTATTGCATTGTGTCTTCACATCGCTGGCGAAATATGGACATACATATTACACCTCTGCCACTCCCGTTTGAGAAGGAATTACATAGTAATAAATAACCGAATATAGGGAGTGTACAGGCGCTCGTACCGCTGTTCCACCGCGATGTTCTTACCGATCACTAAGGTTCGCATCGTTCGACTCGGTCGGCCAGAGATGGGTGACCGTTTGTGGCATTTTCATGTTCGAGCGTCTGCTTCGGAACGCACGTTAAGCCGGTCCCGGTTACCACTTAATGTGGTAGTCGTTAAGCCAAGTTGGAAGCCTTATAGGCGGCTTGATAAGTTCCAACAGCAGGTGGCCCCAAACCTACTTCCACCAACCCGCACTGGGTCCGTGTAATGGAGTATGACCTAATCTCTCTCAACTCGATTTGTAAAAGAAGACCTTTGCAGTGGAACAGTAAAGGGTGATATTATTATTATATTATTATAACCGAGTATAAATAAGTTGTCAATGTCGTTGTTCGATTTCTGTTTTTGCTTCCTCAGTTGTCAACTAGGAAGCAATAAATCACATGCTGTAGTTGATATGTTGATGAATTCATGTCTGTATGTCGTTGTCTTACACTTTTATCCACTTTACGACACCACTGAGTAATAATTTCCGCTAAGATCCAAATCTGTTGAACACGTAGTAAAAAACAGGGCTCATCCATATTATACTTTAATTAAAGAATCATTTTCCTATCTCAGTTAATATTAAAACATAGTTATGTAATAATAAATCAGTTTATACTGTCTCATTGCTGGTGGGAGAGTATTCCCCCAAATGGATTCATGAGAAAGGAAATCAAGTTGAGGAAAGATAGGTCTTCGTCACGCGAATTGGTAGAGTAATGGTTAATTATCTGAGTATAGTTAGTCAATTTTTCCATGTGGTTACCGGAGCTGTAGAATATGTTTTATTTACTTATTAAAAATCGGATATAAGCAAAAAGCACTCAAAAAAAGGTTGATTTACTACAGTAATAGGCTCCCTCTGTTTCTATGCTATGCATATGTAACTCGGGACTATTTTTGTGAACCATGTCTATTGCATTTAAAGTTTCGGACTAGCTTTTCGAGCATCCATGACAACATTTAAATTTTTCCACAGCAAGATCCGATGTCCCACCGTATAATCGAGAAAAGGCGTCGAGACCGCATGAACAATTGCCTCGCTGACCTATCCCGGCTCATCCCCCCCGAGTACCTGAAGAAAGGCCGAGGCAGAGTCGAGAAGACCGAAATTATCGAGATGGCGATACGCCACCTCAAATTCTTACAAGACCGCGCTAACGGTTCGTATTCCGGATATTGATAAATGCTTGGTAATGTTAGTTATAATTGGAAAGCGGAATATGAGCATATTTTTTGATCTCGCTCCAACTGATTAACTTTGAGATTCAGTTCTTGCTTAGCCACTTTGAAGTTTTACGTTGTTATAGTGAAAGTATATTACTAAATATAAATACTAGGTGGTGCGTCAAGTATGAGAAGGTAATCTTAAAGTTAGAAGTAGGCGGGAAGCTACGTTACCTGAGTCCATCTAGATGAAGTAATTTAACATGCAAGTGTGTTGACCGCAAACTATCTAAGTTAAGCTATAAGCTGTTAGTTTGGTCATTCTATCTAAGTTATGTGAATTTTTCGAACTCATGGTTCAGTTGGGGTGCTATACAAAAGAAATAGAATCTTCCAAACTAGCTGGAGAGTAAAAATATTAGCTTAAATAAACTTCGGTCTTGCCCCTGCGACCTTAACGATATAACTTATTGTTCACACAGATCATTGAGAGTCGTAGAATCAAGACCTAGTTTTCCAATTATTCCTAACATTAATATATAATTTTATTATTAGAAGTCATCAAATAACTAAAAAAGACTTCTTTGAATCTCAAAATTTAATTTGTTATGAAAATTCCTTTTTTCCTTCATAGGAAAAGATTTAGTTAGTTAGTTTTATTATGTCGTATTGTCATCAATTATATTTATGAAATGGTCGTTGATGTTGCCCTCATCAAACTCTTATTAAAGTAGAGGCTTTTTATAGGTATATTCTTGCCTGTGTCTATAGCAGGAATCTTATCATCCATTTCTTAAGTGTTCTTATTATTTTTTCATACCCAGAGTTAGAAGAACACGTGTTCTTCTCTTCTCTCTCTTAAGTGTCCCATTAGTGAAAATAAATACTCCAAAAGTAGAAATTTTTCTACTTGTGGAAATTAAGTAAATTTCAAATTTACTTAATGAAGTAGTTTCATAAATACATTATCTAATCAGTACTGACTGATTTTAGTAGTTGTTTAGTATTTTAAGCTATGATAAGCTCCGGCAAGACTTCTAATAACATAGTTTTCTTCAGAAACTTTCAAATGTTTCCAGATGCATGTATGAAATACAAAGATACCTAAGTGAAAAAATATTTCAATTGTAAATAGGTTCCTTTGACAAGTATTATCTGCATAATATCCGAATATTTAAAGTTAATTCGTGAATTTACGAGAGCATTTTGTAAACCTGTCATGTACAATAATCATTTCTACATATTTAATGTTTTGTTAAAAATCATATTGAATCATGCAATGAATTTATACAAACAGCTACGTTTAAGTGCACAGTGCTAAAAACATAAAAATATATAGTTTGTGCACTATTCCCAGGAAAGCGCAATTCGCACAATACGTGACGATGATATGTCGCAATTAATCACTAGTGTTTGACGTCAATCGTTAAATATCTTGCTGAATATATGCAAGTGTTTGAAGTAAATATAATTTATTACATCAATGTAGACCGATATGCACTTTAGTTTCACGATATCCCATCACTGTTCACGTCAATGGAAATATAATTAAACTGAACAAGTTGCAGTAATATTTAAAACATGTCGCGTGTACCGAAGTAAGTGCTCAATGAAAAAAGTGGACAAAAATATAGTGCTCGAAATTTTGGTAATTTCCACCATATTTCACTTTTAATTGTAATTGCAATTTGTTATCTTTACAATCGCACATAAACCAGTGCTGATCCATAAATTTTTCAATTACTACATAATTTAAATTTTAAATATTTAAATCGCACCACATGGTTTATGGACGACACTTAAACTGCACGAAGTTGCCAAAAATTAAAAAAGAAAGTTGTAGATTTTTCATCGCTCATCCATTTTACGTTGCTTATCATTGCCAACATTATAAAAGAACTAACAAATTTCACATCACGCCTTGCCAAAATTTCATTATATCATAGAACAAGGTTTACAAAAACATGCTCGCATCGGTACACTGAAGAATGCTAATATTGTTGGAAGTCGCCTAGCGAAAAATGCTGCATCTCTGTGTGGGATTGTTTTAGCCGCGGAGCGACAGTCGGGCGAGGAGCACTTCCGCGCGGGCTACCAGGAGGCGGTGGCGGAGGTCATCCGGTTCCTTGTGGAAGTACAGGGCTACGAGCCCGGGGACGGGCTCTGCCTGCAGCTCGCATCGCATCTGCAGAGGCACTGCGAGGGTGTCACTAAAGTTAAGTACCAACCACAAAGCAAATAGTTTCGTATCAACATTCACTACCCACTGACTCGTTGGTTTTGTGGAAAATAATCTGTGTAACGATCGCGAGGTCCTTTCGCATCCTAGACCGGACAGTGTAGTTTGTGATAGATAAATTCTCAGTATCAATGCAGAGCTTTGTGTAATGACAATAGGCACGCTCCCAATGACATTGGGATCTAACGTCGTCGGCGAAAAGTGGGAATACACCTCTGCTACTTCCGCTTGCGATATATCCTATACATTTTCCCCAAGCGGGACGGGAAACGGTGTGACAGAAAGGAACGTGTGTATCCCAGTTAAGTCTATGAATAAATGCCACCATCCAATGGTTTAAATAGCCTGTTTTAATCGCCGAGTAACGCTTATCTAAATGTAACAAACCACCACTTTACTCGGGGGTGGAAAAAGAGGCCCTAAGCCTAATATTTATATTTGAAATTATAGGCGAGTTAGTCCGGGAGAAGCACCGTTCGCACCCTGGCTCTTCGTCAGAGACGACCAGTTCGTCGGGCAGCTCGCACGGGTTCGTGGTGAAGGGCGGCGTAATCGCCACGGCGCCGCCCGGCCCGCCGCCCTTCCCGGAGCCCTACGAGGAGCGAATGCCCGAGAACTACCAGATGGACTGCGACAGGGGCACTGACTGTAAGTATGTCATTGTATTTAGTAGAGTTACCCTACGTAATCAAAAGCTAAACAATGAAACAATAGGCAACAGTATATTTTAATTAAAAGCGCTTACTGCTCTTCTTTCTTAAACGCGTTGAAAAAAACGCACGTGCGAACGAGGGATAAATGTAGCTATGAAAGGTCATTCGTTTTTATTTAGGTTCTTTAAAAGACGGAGTTCCTTGTCTTAAGACGAATGACAGACGGCTTGGTCCAGTGGTTAAGAGCTAAAGCAGCTGCTTCACTGGATCAAGTAGATGCGGATTCAATCCCCGCACGGGTCAAATCTTAGTGTATGAATAATATTAGTCCTGTTAAGAAACTGTCTAAACGTTAGGCGCGGGCCTCCTCTTAAACTGAGAGGGCTTGTTTAGGCCATAGTCCACCACGCCAAGTGCGGGTTGGCGAACTTCGCACACCTTCGAGAAACTCTTCGGCATACAGGTTTCCTCACGATGTTTTCCTTCACCGTTAAAGCAAGTGATCCTTAATTTTTAATACCCACAAGCTTTCGAAAAGACACGTGCGTGCCTGGGTTTGAACCCCGAGACCTCTGACTTTGCAGTCCAACGGTCTAACCACTAGGCTATCACTGCAATCTTAGTGTAATCCACAAATATTTCTTTAGTCTGGGTGTTTATGTACTCGTATATATCGGCGATTATGTTTTGGATGGCACGTCTTATACTCCTAACGGTACAAGGTGGATTTTTTTCTCTTCGTTTTTATGGTCTTACGGGTTACTTGGGAGCCAAGCATGTTGGAAATCTTGAAATAACACTAGGCTCTTGTCCGGTATACTGATCTTCCTTGGTATACTGACTTTCGTAGTAAAATATCAGATGATGCTCGTAATAATTGAGGATTAATATCACATGGAATGGAGTGAGATTAACTTCTCCGCGATATGCCCGATCGCTCTGTTGCCAATTGAATTACAAAGTACGGCCGTCCGTCTCACATCGACTATCTGTTTTCGGTCGGTCGTCATCTAACATCTGTCATCGCATCACAACTAAACACACTCAAGCAACTATTAAAGGCGTACAATCAGTCTATAGACAAGATTAAATAGTTACTAAAAGGAAAATAACAGCTTGACATTGACAATTTGATGTTTGTAAGCTCACTTACGACGCAAGAATAATTTCAGGAATCGTTTTTAAAAACCCTGTACTCTCTGCCTACCCCGCAAGGAATCGGGCGTGATGATATTGATAGTTTCTACAAACAAGATGATGTTCTTGAAGAATCACGAGAGGTTTTTTTATTGAGAACTGGTCAGCCATTAACTCCTATCTCATTTAATGGATAATGATGATCCTATTCTCTTGGAAATAGGCTAAGGAGACGTTAATTAGCCTCAGTTCATAATTGGTATAATCGGGTTAATCCCGCCTCTTCGTATGGCAAATGCAATATAAAAATACTAATATATTATACCTTATCCTTTAGAAAAAAAGACTGTATCGAGAGGTATATTTTGGCCGTTTTACATTTACACTTGCTTTGCATAAAATAACGTTGTTTGCGTCTTACGTTAAGTGAGATTTCCACCATTAGTATAGTTTGACTCACGTGGTTTATGAAACACATCTTAAGTTTTTATTTTCAAAATATGTATTGAAGGACACGTCTGTTCTGCGGCTATTATTCTTTGTTATTTTAATTTTAATTCGGGGTTTTAAATTCTAGGTTTAAAGACATTTCTAAATAGGACTGCGGACGGTTTGTTTATTTATACACTAAGTATAATTTTCCGGGTTTAGTGTAGGTTACTACACGGCACTTAATGTAAGTTAGCAACTTCAGGTGCAAGGTAATATGATAATCTATCTCTATCTATTTATCTATATAATCACGCCAGATCACTTGCAAGGTGAGCAGAGAATACAGACTTCCAACAGGTTCTTTCCTAACAGGCCTCTCTTCCACCACACTCATAGTTCGTCTCATACATGCTTGCCAATAATGATAAATGTTTTCTTTTGTCCTGCAGTATCGGTGCCGCAGGCGCCCTTGCCGGTCGAGGGCGAAGCTCTACGCGAGGGCGAGCCGCTGCCGTTCGACGGTCGCCGCAAGCGAGAGCCCACACTCCGTGCTGTCCGCAAACCAGACCATTCCGAAGATTACCTCCACTCGTACAAGTTCAAAAATTCTATCGAGAGGCGATTTTCAAGATCACAGGATACTGAGGTGAGATTTTGTAGGATACTAAAAGTTACCCGCAGTTTCACATCTGGTCGTCAACAGCGCCACCTACCCGGTCGAACTATAGCTAAGTAATACACAAGTTACTTGTGACTCTTACCGATCACCAAGATAAAGCAGCGTTTGGTTCGGTCGGTCTAAGATGGATGATTGTTTGTGGCATTTTCATAGTCGGAAGTCTCCGTACTTCGGAAGGCACGTTTAGCCATTGTTCTCGGTTAATGTGGTAGTCGTTATGTCAAGATGAAAGCTTTATAGGCGGCTTGATAAGTTCCAACAGCCACCAATCCGCACTGGGTTCGGGTGGTGGAGTACGACTTAATCTCTCTCACTTCAATTTATTAGAGAAGGTTTTTGTCTTGGAGTGGGACAGTAGGTATAGGTTGATTTACGCTTTCGGCACAAAGTCGACGGAGCGGGGCGTCGTCTGCCGGCGCACGTAGCGCGGCGCAGACGTAATGGCCTGCTAGAGTGACGGCTTGGCGTCGCCCCGTCCGCTAAACAACGCAATGCTAGCGTCCCGCTCGTACTCGTATTGGCGTCTCATTCTCGCTGTGCTTCGTTTGCAATTCGTTTGTAATCGCTGGTGACCCGACTATTGCCATCGTGCCGAGCGTGACGGAGCTGTGGGACACCGCGTCCACAATATGACTGGGATTATAACTTATAGTACTATTTCTTATGTTACTTGTGAAATGTTCTATGCTCAGTATTGTCGCGTGCGCAGGCCGCGGAGCAATCAGCGCGCGCGGCGGCGACGCGCGTGTACAGCCGCGCGCGGCGCCGCGGCCGGCCCGCGCTGGCGCCCGCGCCCGCACCCGCGTCCGCGCCCGCGCCCGCCTCCGCGCCCTCCACCACCACGTCCGCCTCCGGATCCACTGAGGACACCACCGACACCTCGCCACAGGTATTTTCGTGTGTGTGTAAATGATCTATGCTGTTGGCCGTGGGCCTTTACCGTTTCACCCGGCAAGAGGGCAAGCGCGCAATAACTACACTCCAACCGGAAGGGCAAGGGAGCAACTAGTTCAAGGGCACCTCTAGGGGAGGGCATCTAGTAGGTGTCTTGCCGTATTTCTTTCCACTAGCCAGCAGGCCGGGGATTCTTGAAGCTCGTCGGTGAGGTTGATCCTGTGTGCGATATCCGTATCCGATAGGAGGCGGGTATAGGCGTCGGGAAGGTCTGCTGTGGACGACGATAACTGCTGATAGGTGAGGAATCAAGTGCGTAGTCAGCAATGGCTACGATCAGTAGGCTTGAGTTATGGGAAGAGTTCGCGAAAAAGCGGGTCATCGCCATTCATAAGGCAAATAGGTTCAAGACTGAGATCGGAATGGCACGCCGCAGGTCTTTCCACATACTTATCACTCTCTATCGAATGCTCATCATCACTTAGGGTAGTTCCGGTACACGATCACGACTTCAGAATCGAGATGAAAATTTTAACTTTAGCTGGAGTGATTTCCCTGATATTATTTTATTTGCAATTTTGGTACTTGGTTGCTGGCTGTTACCGATCGTTACACGTATCTTGTCTTTGGGTGTGTGGGTGTGTATGAGTGAATGAATAGGTATGCTTTTGGGTGGGGAATCCTTAAAGCGAACAAGAAAGTGAGCGTGCAACGATGCTCCATCACTCTACCCAGTTATTTAACTGGGTAGTGATAGAGCGTCGTTGCGTATCATATATATTTACACGATACATAGAGACACAGTTCTTGGATTAAATATAATAAATCTGCGCTCTCAGGACACATCCAGCGAATCGCCGCATCACCATCACTACGACAAGCCGCCACCACCTACACAATACGTGCCTGTTTTCGCGTTGAATGCCCTCGGTGAGTTGCATACAGGTTAGACAATAATAATACTTATATAACAAACCTCATGGTAAGTTTTAAACGATTTCTCTATTTGCAGGAAAATACTACGTCCCGCTAAGTGTCGACTACGCGTGCCTAGCAAGGCATCTTGGGCCCTACGACGTCCTCGATGCGAGAGCGGTTCATCTGGCCGCACCACTGCATCCAGTCACGATTCACGTGAACTTTCAGCCGTGTCTCAACTATCACGTGAAACGAGAACCGAGTGACCGCGAGTGGCGAGCTGCGTAAACCACAGTGGAAAAGACTCGTATTCAGTGTTAAAAAAGTGACATTTAACGCATAATGACGGTAATTTTTAAATGAGACAATGTCATGACTGAACTAAAAATTAAAATTAGAAGTGCGGCAATTTATTATAATGATCGTTTAAAATTAGCTAAGTGAGTTATCACCACATTGCTAGACTTCGGTAGTTTTATAACGGGTACCTATTTAAAATAGGAGAGAAATAATCTACTTTGTGTAACTGTATTTTTGTATGATAGTAAATAAAAGATGAATATTTTTGACATTTTCAAGTTACAAAAGATAATTATTACTTGTCAACACTGAGCTGTGAGGGATTTTGTTAATTTATAAAAATATTATTAATTACTCAGGAATTTATCTTGTCGGTGCTAAAATATGTAATAATCATTTAATGATTACTTTTTTTTAACTCGCATACATGAATACGATAGAGGACGCGTCACAGAACTTCAGATTATTGTATGAAAGTATCATCGAACATGCCATTTTCTAAACAACTTCAGAAAGCATTTATCACCGTAAACATAATAAGTTTTGGCTGTTCTAGTCAAAGTTATAAACAATATAAATTTAGTATTTTTTTATACCTACTGGTAAAAGTTTTGTTTCTAAAATGTAACATTTTTGTCTTTATTATGTGGCCTGTATTTTAATGATATAGTGCCCAATTAAGATTGAGGATGCTACATAATATTTTGTTTGCATTATCCAAATAATTCAGCTCACTAAAACACTAATGATTGGGCGTTAGATATTGAAAACCAGTTTGAGAAAACATGTTTTTGTTTTACCGGTTTTTTTTTTTGATTTGAGATGTATGAAGCCTTTTCAAAATTCAAAACATGACTTACGTCATACTATTTTTATTATTTCTATTCATTTTTTGAGAAATAATAATAATTATACATATCATAATATGTATAATTATTATTATTTCTCAAAAAATACATGGTCCTGCATGACTCATAAGTCATGCAGGACCATATTTCAGAAAGTTTATAAAAAAAACAACGATTTTTAGATGATGTTCATGTGGTTTTTACACCGCTAAATGGCCCGAACCATCTTTATCGTTGTTTACATCATTTATTTATACATGTACCTATGGTAGTAAATTTACATTTTCAACTACGAAAAATAGTTGATAATATTTTTTATAAGCGCAAATCGGACATTATTAGACTAAGTTTTTACTATGGGTATGTCTCATAGAGGTACGAGCGAATGATATATATAACAGCAGCGAGGACGATATTTTAGTGTTCAGAGTTGCGGCTGTGATACGTAAAAGATAGTCGAGAAAAATAAAGGTAGAGACAGACCTAAAATGGAGTTCTAAACTGATAACATTCCCACGTAGTGGGCTCACCCTTGTCGCATCCACGGGCGCAGGAATCCACGTAGTGTAGCATTTTAAAAAGTAATATATATATATGGCGACATATAGTATGAGCTATATAAGAATGTAGCGGAGGCGAATGTGATAAGAGACTTAAATATAAGATTAGTGGAAATTCGATCTCAAGATCGTTTCAACTGTTTAATTTTCAGTCTTCATCTTCTGTTATAAATGATGGAGGTCTAGTTTCATTTTGAAATATGGCTCTATTTTAAAAAAAATAAGTTATAAAATTGGTTCATCAACAAAATATTGTTACCAATATAATAATAACACAAGCCTTTAAAAATCAAGCAAACTTTAGTTACTAGTTAGAACTCTATTTAAAAACTTAAATGTTTGTTTTTCCCCCTCGATTTCCCTTTTCCTTGCTTTTTAGTTGTGTCCCATGTTGATGTTGTGTTACTATTCCATTCGACCAGCATTCCATGTTTTAAGCATAGAATAAATACTTGCGTTTACTGGTCGGGTTAGCGAGTAGTCTTAACACTGCGCTTGATTGTATCTTGGTCTGTTACTACTTTTACCATAACTTCGTCTGAGCTGAGGTGTATTTATCAGCAACAAACTTTGTCTGATACTTATTACCATGGACGTATAAAAAACCGGACGGCATCACGCTAAACACAAACTAAAGCCTAAAAGTCAGTTACGTACGACTCTCACTACGAAACAAGTTTTATTGTTGTCGTTGTGCAAGTATGTGCATTAGCGATATTTGGTCCGCCTTTATTTATACGTCCGTGCTTATTACTTACCAATTGGAATTGATAGAATTTATTGTCATAATTATAAGTTATTTTTCTATAAGAATTAAATACACCGTGAGTCTCCAAACGGGGACACACGAGACATTTCTTGTCTGTGCGGGCATTACTGAAAAACAACAGAACCGATTTTGACATAACGTTTAAATTTGGATCAATGTCATTGATTTGGATAGCGAATATATCCATCCGCATGTTTGGTCGAAATGAGTTAAGATTCTAGAGAAATACAAAATCATTAAGCATAAAGGTCTAGTGTCATGCTCCAATTTTAATAATTGCTCATCTTTTCTAATTTATTGTTTTTATAACAATATCAGATGAATAATAAAACTTTGATAATTCACCTTAGAAATCAGATGTTTCATAACTTGAATGATATTTTAAGATGTAAAGGCCAGACTAAACGTGTATTATATTTTTACATATTTCCCACCAAAATTCCTGAATTATTTTATGATCGATATTGATATATGTTGTGGACAGGCTATTGACATAGTTGCATTCACAGAACAAAGAATATGTACTTCTTTATTTCGTGGTTTTAGTTATTCTTTCACCTGTATACGATACTAGTCATAGGTCCTTTGGCTAGTCCTCATCGATTATGAAATGCTATTGAATATTTTTTCGAAGTTAAAAATTATTTTTAAATGTATGAAGGTAGTGTCGAAAATGATTATTTTGGTGTAGAGTCCAATTAGGACTAGTTCAAGACTGAGGTTTTTATTTACGTAGATTTATAGAGTTAAATGTTTGTTTGAACATTGAATTCTGAATTATATCATCCGAGTTAGAATTCATTGTGCAGAGGTGTCAAATTTTACGTAAAGTTAGCTCCAGACAAGAATTTAAGATAGAATGTTAAATGTGTACTACATTTTGTAAATACAAATGTTTAAGAAATATATGTTAAATATTTTATGGAGTGTAGTTTCATTTTCTTAACTAATAAAGGAAAGGCGATATATTTAAACGAAGATTTTTATGTAATTAATTATCATAACATCTTTTATTCTCTAGTATTATTTTTAATTTTACATGCTTAGTTCAAACATTACGAAAGAAATAATAATATTTAACATCTGGATAATATACAGCTTTTCTATTTTATGATCCACTTAGTGATAAAAAATTATATATATTATTTTGCAAAATATTCCATTGTTACATCGAATACCGTACATCAAATAAGGAGGGAGCGGGGACAGGCCGAAGGTGGGGTGCGATCACAAGGGAGTCGAAGGTACCAATAAACTAAGTTCATAATATGGCAAACGATAGTGCGCTTTTTGTTCACCATAACAAAATATAGCTTTCACTTATCATTAATACTAATATAATATATACACAGACAGTTCTCTACTGGTTGATATAATTAAGAGTTTTTATCACAAAGATTTTCATCTAATCTACAGAAACATTTCAAGTTAGAGTGCCTTTTGTTGCGAAGTAAGATACTATATACATATGAGACTGCCATCGATTACGACTTAGTTTAAATCTAATCTATGCCATTGCTTTGGATACACACACACCCCGATGTAACTTCATTGTGGTAAGCCAGACACATCAAAATGCACTCCAACAGCAAGACATTTTAAGCAATAAATTTACAATTTATTAAAAACCAGATCGAAATATTTACAAGTTCATTCATTTCACAGAGTCGCTGTCTTACGAGTCCGGCAGCGAACGTTCCACACTAATCTACATTCGATTCAATAGAAAAAAAATCTTAAAAACTTTCTATAGTCCGTTTTATACACATACAAAAATAATAAAATTGGGGATTAAATAAACTGTTAAAATATATTTTTTCTGTGTGCTATAAATATGTTTCTTGCCTTCGAGGCCTATTATTGCAACATGTTTGACTATCTTCTAATTTTTTTAAGATTATGCGTAGAACACCTAAACTTTAAGTAGATAGAAGCGACCACCCAATTACGCGATTAAGCGAAGCCTACTGCAACTTAGTTGACACCGTCCGGCTGCACGAGATGGCTCATCATATAATTGCTAGTTAATTGAGACAAATTTCCGATATGTTCTTGTTACTCATTTACTTGACAATGGATTGAGAAAAATAATATATGAAATAATATATTCACAGTTAAAAAGTTGGCTCAGCCCTTAGTATGACTAACATATTGTAAATTGACATTGATAAAGTAGCCCAAATTTCTAGAAACATTGATAGACCGCATAAAGCATACGTCTAATTTTTTTAGTTTCTCGTATCAGAACCAGGTTTTACAATTCTGAGCAATTGAGAATTTGTTGATCCTGATTCTGAATTTATTGATTCTGATTCTGAGCTGATTGTGATGGAGCGTTAAGACACTGGGCGATACTAGAACGCAGTTAAACTACGTATAATTATGTTAATCTAAATTGCAACGATAATTAAATTACTACGATAGTCAGTGCACATTTGCACTACACAATAAGGTGGTAATCATACACTCATGAAAATATTAATTAGTAAATCAGAATTTATGAGAATTTTCCATAATGACCGTATTTTATTGAAAAGCGTCTTCAGAATTTCTCGAGAAAACTACAAATATCGTTTTTATAGGTGCGTAATTTGCAGTTATTCTGTACTTGGAAATATCATATCAAATCAATATTCGGCGTATGGTCAAAGCACGTAAGTAGTAACAACTATAATACTAATTAAAAAACAGCAGACATTAATAGGTGCCGAGCAATCTGTACCTTGACTGCACCAGCTAAGGCATATCGTCGTTGAATCAAAAAATCTCATCGAAAATGCCATAGACAATATTTTTCAGTCATAAAATTATATTTTACAAATAATCCGAAAAACCATTACCTATTAATTTTAGAACCCAATTACATTAAAAAAAAAACAGTTAAGACTTAAAGCCATTAATGCAACAACCACGTGGTCGACCCTAACAAGTATGATTTAGTTGGGGGTCTTTCGTTCTTCTTTTAGAATATTAAAAATTAATTTTATACATCCGATTATATGTTATTTAACAGAAAATTCCCAATGTTTCAAGCGATTCAATATCAATACAAACTGCGTTAGAATACGTTAAATCAATTTTATTTAAATATGATATTAATATGACTTCTACATAAGATTGAAAGATAAACAATACTAAAATAATCCGTGAAACAGTGCCCTAAAAATCCCAGACTACAAACTATAACAAACAGAATATTTTGCAAGTGCATGTACGTATATTGCTTATAAAATCACTGGGTGTCAGATTTAAACTATTTTAGACCGAGGTTATTCACAACATCGATTCGTTGTAAAAGAATACATTATATTAGTCAGCTGTTATTAACAATTGTAAAACTAGAGAGAATATAACACGAGGGTTTCTGTAGCGATAACTTATTCATAGCAGGTACATAATTCATTAAATTATCGGCCTCACGACCTGGGATATTATATATATTACAAAATAATTAAAAAGCTTATAAACCCAATATTTGGAACTTGCACCATGTTCTAGGATAGAAGAGGTTAATAGGAAGGGTTGTGACCCTTTGAGTGTTATCTTCTAGTAACACCTGAATAACTTGATCATAAACTCACGCTCGTGAATTCAAGGCAAGCTCTACCACTAACGAAGCTATCAATGATTTTTACGTGAGTGAAGTGCCCACGCAGCCAACTCGTACAATGGACATTAGGTATGTATAATATACGTTTAGTTAGCAAGTTTCCATCGAGTCATTATACGGGATGGATTTTTGAGACGGCCCGCTACCTCAACCGTTGTAGCTCCAAGAAAACGGTCTTAGGGAACGACCCTTAATTTTTAAGCGATATTTGAACTGCATTTACAGATTTTGAAACGTAGTCAGCAAGAAAATGGGCAATTTACGCAAAAACTTTTTTGAAGCCAATCGATCGTTTCTTATAAGGATCAAAAACTTCTACTGGACCAACTAAGGTTGGAGAACTAGAAAAGTCAAAAATGGCAAAATACCTTTTTCCCTATATTTTATAGGAAATCGTTAATTATTTAACAGGATCGATTGGCATCAGAATTTTGTTTGTGTAAATTGCCCATTTCCTTGCTGACTGTACATTTTTTTTCCAAATCTGTAAATGCCGCTCAAAATATCGCAAAAAGTTAAAGACAGTTTCCTAAGACCGCTTTAATGTATCTACAACGGTTGAGGTAGCGTACACTACTACTAGAGGGCACTTCAAATAATTATCAAATAATAAATTTTGTGTCTTGCAGCAGTGTAAAACGTTTAAACAACTTGAGAAACATGATAATTTAATATCTATGAAAACACAATCCCCTCTAACCCCGCGGTCATCGAGTTGCGCGCCAACGTCAACTTTGGAACAACGTCTCTAGTACTAAGTAGGTAATTTAGCGAGTGTGAAACGATATCGTACATAAAACGACTGCAATAGCACTGAAAAATACAAGCCCGATTCCATAATTTTACAATTGTTAATTGCCGTTATTCTATTAGCAATGCGTAATGAAATTCTCCTGACATACAAATACGGCCCACTACCATCATAACGTCAACTGCAAACTAGCAGATCTCATATCATTCATTGGTGATTGTGGGACTTTAAAAAAGATTCAAGATATTATGATATTATATTAAGTGCTTGTCCACGTTAAGTCGCTATACAGGTAACGAGGAACTTGTGGAAATCTATTTACACTAGATTGTTCAATCTCACACTTTCTGCAAATCGTATTGAGAGAGTGCAATGTTCTGCTTATGTGTTAGTTCTTTTATTACACAAAGTCACGATGTGTGTAACGATAGAACTAGTTCTTGCCTGATAAGTACGCGTATAAATTTTTTTAATAACTAAATATAACGATTACGATATTACAGGATATCAATGCCTAAACGCATTAAAATTGATCAATTCGCTCTGGCAGAGGAACATCGGCGTACATACATTTGCTTTAAAAATACCCGCATTTGGCTAACAAGAGGTTTTTGAGGCGCATTGAATGGGTTAAATAATAAAAATATAGTGTCAGCAGCTATGCGCTGACGCGCAGTCTAGTTCTATCGTTAAACACATCGCGACATTTCCGTTACACGTGTAACGATAGAACTAACACACTAACAGAACATTTCACTGTAAGTGACAAGATGTTGGGCGTATATTTCTGGATTGAACCGTCTATAATAAGCACTCAGTAATACCCATAGGTAATAGGGCACCACATATACGGACATGCGCACATATAAAACACCGTGGCATTAACATTTTACAATAATTATTAAAGTTCAGTACAAGGGATTGCTCAATGACCTGTATCCGTATTTGTGCGTTTACATAAAAAATACTGCTTGTGTATTAGGCAGAGTTTTGCACAAATTTATCGTTACGTGTAGCGGATGTAAGTTAACGTTTCGAGTAGAGGCAAAGTACATATCGTCGTTGTAAAATGAATACCTATGTGCAATTTTTGGAAATATTATGACTAGTTTACTAACCATGTGCTGTGTGAGTCTAAGTCATTATACGGCGAACTGTGGACATCTGTGGAGATCTGCTTCATATATAAAAATGTTTACAGGAAAATGTTCTTATTCAATATCTCAGTTATACGTTTTTACACATAGTAGATAATTAATTTGACAACGACGATATATGTCTTTTAAAAATGTGGGTAGAAGGAAAATCCTCACTATCAAAATCGCGCGTACACGTGCGAGAACAAGCACTATTTAACACTAGCTGCGGTCCGAATCACGCTAATATGTGCTTATGCATTCCAAAACGGCGTAAGTGCGTCAAGTTGTTGGCGCACTTGCGGCGTTTCCACACGGAAATATAAGCGCTCAAATGGATATTAAGATCATTCGGACCGCAGCCAATGTTGGTCACTGACGTGTTCCACATTATGTATACCCAGCTGTTAAGTGCAAATAAAACTTAAATAATAATTATTAATGTGATTGCAATACGTATCAGTCAATTCTTAATTCTCGCGACAGCGAACATCCAATTAGGACAATTCTAGTCAATTAAACAACTTCGCAATTTTCTTTGAGATTTATAATATATTACTGGTGCTCAATAGTCAAATCACTTTTATATCGTTAAACATATGGAGCAGTTATGCTTGGCAAACTTTTTGCTTCATTGCAATCGGTGACAGTAGGGAAAATGTAGGGAACAGTAGGGCACTGACAAAGTCAGTAGTCAATGGTCTGTTCAAAAACGTGAAATATAAATGTAGACAGTTTGAACTCTGAATATTTGTTTGACGAAATTTGACACAAAAAGATATTGCAAAAATACTTTAGTGGTTAAAGACAATGTTAAGGTCATCATTAACAAGACAACGGTGAGATGTGACAATCTAAAGTTTCAACGTCAGAACATCTGATTTGACCATGATTGAAAAAAAGTTTGCTAAGCAAAAGTTTAAGAGCTTATATCTTGCGTGTAAAAATTGCGAAGTTGTCTCGTGGAGAGCATCGGAACATACTACCCAGCTGCCTACACCTGCTTGTGATGGCGGACCATGATAAAACAAACTTTGCACAAATACGCTCCACTTAAATTATAACACAGATTTCACCTCTAAAAATGGCTAATGCGTATCTGTATAGAGACGGCTCTAAATTACAAGTGAAACTTCTAGCACTAACGAGAGACCTACAACTAGGACGAGCCCTCTGAACCCCTATATACACTAAAAAAAACATAAAACAAATAATAAAAACAACTATAATTTACTTAAACATTATGCGTACAAAAATCCTTGCCGTCATTCCCTAACGCACTATCGAATAGATCGATCATAAATAATTTTATCAATACGATACATAAACATTGTACATATATAAAAAATCTCTCATACCATTATACATATTTACTTTACTGAGTAGGTTCCCTATATTTATCTTAACTCTCCTATATACAATATGTACAGAGGGAAATAAAAACAATTTGTACTTGCAGAAAACCGTGAAAACTAAGTGAAACTAATATACAATCGGCGCGCGCATCCAACGTACACTGATAGAAATGTTTAATGTAATGGTATTATGATACAGGCGACGAGCCGGCGCCGAGATTTAGAAAAATAATGTCTGTTGTGCGCCGCCCTACCTGGCGCCGCGCTGCGCGCACGCCGCGCCGCCATCTGCCGGGGAACAACCGCACTTATATACATATAGACAAAGTTTATTTCACATTATAGTTATAATACAGATTTGGATTGTATCCTCTCGGAATTTCAGGATCAGACACCGACCTCGCCGGCGAGCTCGAATAATCCCTTGTCCGCCGGCCGGTGCAGAGCACGACGGCGAGATACCTAGTATACGCCCTCCCCCATAGCGACTGCCCAAGCCGAGGCCGTTCCTCCTTGAGGCGCCCTTGAGCTAGTTGTCCCCTTGCCTTTCTGGCTCGAGCGTAGCGGTTGCACGCTCGCCCTCTTGTCCGGTGAAGCTGTAAAAGGCCCGCGGCCAACACCGTAAATCTTACACACACACACTCCTCTCGGAATTCAAAGGAGTGGCTGCAGTCTGCACTGCTAATACACACATAAACACAATACATGAAAAGTTAATTTTTCTACATTTCGTAATGTAGAAAAATTAACTACTATTTTCCATATTCCGAGAGAATACGATCAACAACCTATACAAGGTGTACTGTAAATAACGTAAGACCCAAGACACCCCAGACAGATAAGATAATTGCTTCGCAAATTCAATACGAAAACCAAATTTAACGTTTTTTTTTTTGCCCTTTTTTAAGCACTCTTATACCCTAATTAACAATGAAACTTGTACGTGTATGTGCATTTGAAATATCCGTATGGCTTTGAATCAAGAATAAATTTAATTTGTTATAAAATACTGAAGGAGCAACAGCATATTTCGTAAACTCAAAAAAATATGTACCATACCTTAAAAATTGTTGGAATCAATTCGGTTACCGATTTAGAACAAACTACTTTCAGGTCTTGCGTTTATTATGTTACACTTTGTATACATCACCCACGCACAAACATTACAATAAAATATTCCGTAACCTATATAGAATTTAATGGGGCACAAGTACTGCATTATTCGTGTTAATAAATATTAACGCGGCTAATATGAATCCACTTACGTTAATAAAAATAAGAATAAAAAAGAAATAGAAATTAAAGAAAAAAGGAAGAAGCGCATTCAATCCATTCCTTTGCAGTGCCTCAAAATATTCTGACAAATAAGATGTTGTAACTTGTTTAAATTTCATAGAAGAATTACATTTTTGTTTTCGATCTTAGAATTACACTTAAGCTTATGCATCCATGTCTTAGTAGGAAATTAACCGTTAAGAGCTTATTTGCATCTGCAGTTCGATATCTTGAGCTGGCTCTGATTATGAGAATATCATATCCATATCGGTCATATAAGTATTAAGATCCAATTCCTAAATACAATTTGGTCAATTTTCTTTTCCAGGATTTTTCCCATTTTGAGTACGAAAAACTCCAGAACTAAAGTTAAATTTCCCATTTTCCCAACTAGACTTGATATGCCAGTATTTTCAAATGGTTTGAAGTCCCACCTACAATACCTTCAAACTGCTATTCTAGTTTTTCTTAAAACTATTGCTATCCCCATACCCAGGTAAAATTTTGTACCATATCAATCTTTACAATAAGGTCTTATTTCCGAAAACCGATGCTCCGAATTGGTTACTCCTCTATTTTTCCCAATTTAAGTCCAGTTGTTATTAACACTAAAGTCTAAATTGCCAAGTGTCCAAGTGGACATACCAGTGTTTTCGGTTGGCGGCCTCGCCTCCTCGTCGTCCGGGGGAGCGAGGCCGAACTCCCGGCGCAGCCGCGAGCTGAGGTCCTCTCTCTGGCGCTCACTTGCCGTGGGCTGCGCGTCGAACACACCTGCGCAAATAACTGGCCGTCAGACAATTTGGTATGAGAGGCTTAAGCACAAACTTTTTGACGCTATCGTAACGTTGTCGTGCTGTCACGCTCTTTTAGTATATTTGAAGTGTGAAAAGGACGGCATATCATCTCGATAGCATTACGTTAACATCAATCTGTTCGTGCTTTGCCCTCAGAATAGATCGAATTAGTGTTATTTACGCAGTTGTATGATTATAATAGTATTTCCCATCCAATAGAAATTATTTGTAAAATTTACTGATCGTCCTTTGATAAGTACTAAAGTATTTCCAAGAGCAAGTTTCAATGTCAGAGCATTTTAAGTAGAAGCTGTCTTAGAAATATAGTAAGTATACATGAATGATTAATCAGCCGTAAATTAACACAGAAGAAAAAAAAACAGCGACAAAACCAATTCATGTAAATAAAATAGAGAATAGTATTATGCAAGTCATATTAGACTTGACGTCATCCATCAGTATTGCCAATTAAAAGAAACAAAACGAAAACTGTATAAAATAATTATTACAAAGAAGAACAATATTTTTCCTCAGCGCAAGAGCGTTCTAAAAATAATTACAAAAACACTTGCAGATATCAAATAACCGACCAATTACCAACTGTAGTTGCGAGCAACAGATACACAAGCCGATACGAACCGAGTGGAATCATTAGGAATATCTCAACGTCACGGCATGTTTGAAAAAATAAAGAAATACGAGTATTGTATGAATATATTAGTGTTTAAATGTGCTGCGCAGTATTGTGCGATATGTTTACACTGGCCGCCAAGGTCGGCACAGTAAGGATTTTAGACTTTATTGCGGCAAGCGATGAGTGCGTTTATGCGCTGGTAACGCGGCAATATCTGTTATTGCATTTAAAATTGGAGACTTTATTTTTGTGTATAGCAACACTAATTTGTTTTTATTAGCGAACGGACCGAATGTTTAACTAAGCTTTTTATGGCAGGTAATCGCTACGAAATAATCGAATAACCTATCAGGGTTATGGATGTCGCTTCATAATAATTAAAGTTATAAAGAAATGGGTGGTCTATTAACAAAATACGCATTAGCGGGGCACATAGCTCGTAGAACTGACGGCCGTTGGGACAGACAGGTCCTCGGGTGAGAACCTCGTACCAGAAGACGTGCAGTGGGCAGGCCCACAAAAGGTAGACCGGTGACCTGGTGCACGTCGTAGGTATGTTGGATGCGTACACCAAAATCCCATCGTCGTGGCGATTTATGCGGGAACACATTGTCCTGCAGTGGATATCCTTCAGTTGATGATGAGTAACAAAATTGGCAGAAACATACACCATAGATATTTAAAGGAAGTTGTACACCCAAATTTGGCCAACACCGTCACCCCTATATTCCCCAAGTGGGGGTAGCAGAGGTGTACTGAGTACACCCACTTTTCGCCAACGATGTTAAGTCTTAGTAATACGGGGCGGGCCTATTGTCATATATCGGGCGCAATTCCAGATTCCGGACTCATACTGGGAATTTTCGGGACCTCGTGATCACAAAGCGATACGCTTTGCCACTAGACCAACAAGGCAGTTGGCACTTTGCCATTATAACGGGCACATATCTAGATTATAGACTGCTATTAAGAATCTTTCGATAGA
This sequence comes from Phalera bucephala, assembly GCA_905147815.2. NCBI lineage: Eukaryota > Metazoa > Arthropoda > Insecta > Lepidoptera > Notodontidae > Phalera > Phalera bucephala. Next base: position 5,289,645 of record LR990616.1, read on the forward strand.
AAAACTACATTTTCCCCGAACCTAGGGCACAACTTGGTAAGCGTAAGATAGGACGGCCCCCAGCTAGATGGACCGACGACCTCAAAAAGGTCGCTGGGACAGACTGGATGCGGAAGGCGGAGAACCGTGTGCCATGGCGCGTGTTAGGAGAGGCCTATGTCCAGCAGTGGACTGCGATAGGCTAATTGATTGATAGGGCACTTAGTAATCTCCAGCCGCACTATGCACCAATATGTCAACTAGGTTTATACAATTTACTGCACGGCTGGCGGCGTATGCAAATGTATAGTTATATACACAAAGTGCACTTTATCGCCGCCCACTTTATATGCATAGTTATGTACCGGCACGTTACACATGCGTTTCTGTGCGCTGCTCGTACATGCAAACTTTAACTATTCAAACACGATATATTTTCTCAATTTTAAATATCTTTATGACGATGCAATTATACAGAGGAGCCGCATAATAGACTCTCCTATACAATCAAGCGTGTCACTGCGCAGAATTAAGAGGACGTTACGGTCCGCACACTTCTGTATTTGAGAATAGTTCTTGAGTGGAGGCCAGGAAGTGGCAAACATAACGCAGAACCCCCTTAAGCTAGGTGGAGCGACGACTTTCGTAGGGCGGCTGGCAGAAAGTGGATAAGAGTAGCCGAGGATCGTACCCAGTGGCGCGCACTTGAAGAGGCCTATGTCCAGCAGTGGACTTAAGCTGATACTAATGATGATGGGTAGATAAATTAAGATCATAAAAAAAGATCATAATATTATATCACTTGAGGACTCATTAGTACTAGTTTTCTTTCGAAAGCGCATAGCGGTGAGAAGCGTAGCGGGTTAACATATGTTACTATATATATTTATTTATTTATTCTTTATGCACTTTTATGTACATAGGCGGACTTAATGCCTGAGGCATTTTCTGCCAGTCTACCTTGGGGTGGTGTAGAGACAAGTGTGGCAGGTGCGAAATTACACGAATTGGAGAGGGTAAAGAAAAAAAAACAAAAAATATGTAAATAACAACTAATTAACTATACATAATACTTAATATATACAAATTATATATAACGATAATATACATATTTATATATATACAACAAATATATACATAAATAAATAACCATACAATGTATACATAAACTAAAACTGTGCGACATAACAACGTGAAGCGACTAACATTGAGAGGGGTTCAACCTTTGGTGTAGATAGTCTTGTAGACTTTTTTTAAAAGAGGAACGATTAGTGGCCATCCTGAGTTCCAGAGGCAGAGCATTCCAAAGAAGGATAGACTGCACAAAGAAGGAAGAATGAATGAAATCAGTACTATGAGGGCTATATACAGTATGGCTGTTGAATATTTACCCACTGTCAACGTTAATTGAGTGTAACAACTTAGAACTGCGCTCCGCAGTGGTCGGGGCGCGTTGCAATTGAGCCAATTTGATTCGTGGCGGCCTTAATGCGATAATTATTATGCTTGGATGCATTTTAATAGTAATCGCTTGCATTAATTACAGATAAAACTAGAAGATAATTTTTTTATTGAAGCTCGGTTGTGTATTTATGCTGCGCAGATGGAATGGATACCGCTGCAATAACATACAAGCGACAATCACACACAGATAATAGCATACATTGGGTAGAAACAGAGATGATAGTGATTTAATTTTGATTACTCCAGTAAATCCTCCAGGATAAATAGTGACATCTTTCGATGTTCCGTGTGTTTTAAGATCGCTAAGGCCCCTATTTAGCGTTACCTATTGACTAACTCGAGGTTATAACTTGAAGTTGAAGGCAAATGGGCCTTATGGGCAAAGAAGGCAAACATCCTCCAATAATAACGTGGATCTCTACGACTATGTTCCGAATGACAGAAAATATGGATGTGAATATAATATATAAATTTGCAGTTAAGCATACGTATTGCTGATAATGAGACATTACAAGTCTTATTGCAATTCAAACCGTTTTATACTCTATAACTAAAGTTATAGTGGTTATTTTATATCGTAACGAGTTTACCCGCGCAGCACAAAGCTATTAAGTGTACCCAGTCCCAACATGTTGGTAGATATTCTTGAGGTCAACAATCAAGGACTGGCAGCGAGCCAGCAATCCGGTGACATGACACGATTTAACACAATTCCACTCAGACACATGTATTCGTGATGCGTATGAAATGACTTTATGAAGATATCTCTATAGTTCAGCGTATAGAATTGCTATCAGAGACCCAAGCATGAATTTTTTGATTGAGTAACGGTTTTGCATGCTGTTTCGTTTATTTAAAAAACTTAGCACCACACTAGGAATAATTCTGTGTACTAATTTTACATACAAATACTTAAACCCAAACAAACCATATGCGGGGATCAGTACACGCGACTATTTAATCCAGTACTAGTAACATAGAAGGGACGGAATGTCAACTAAAAACATTACTATACAAAAATAAACTCGTTCGGGTTTTTTAAATCTGTGTTTTAGGTCTTATGATATTTTAAATAGATGCAGTTTGTTGACTTTTAGTTATAAGTTACGATCATTGGCATAGATAGCAAATTTTTTTAGGAATATATTTTCTATTTGAGTTTCGTGTGGTGTTGATTCCTATTGAGTTGTGTCAATGAGTAATTTTAATGCTAATGAATGATACGAGTACATGCAATCGCACAGCTTTGGATTTAAATTGCTCGCTACTACTTTCCTTTTTTTTTCTAATTTGGACCTATATTTAAGAGGTACAAGGCGATATGTTCCTATTGCAGCATCTATGTGATGACAACCGGTCGATGGATCGGTTGACGCACTGACAACTGTGTAAAAACTGTTTCAGATAGTTAAGGAATCGCCACATAAGCGACGCAGCGCGACGAGGGCGTGACCTGGGGCAGTTGTATTGTACTGAAATAAACGGGAAACATCACACAGCTCCGCCACCCTCAGCGAAATGGCAAACTTGCGACCCGATGCGATTAAAAACGAAGCACGGCAGGAGCGAGACGCCAATACGCGTGCAAGCGGGACGCTAGCGCAGCACGACGTCGCGCTCGTAGTTTGACTTGCGCGCCGCGCCGCCGACACCGGCCGAGCGCCTCCCGAGCGCACCGTCGGCTATGTTACCAGACCCTTTATTCATTAGACGCTTAAAACCATTTTCATCAGACTTCACGAGCGCAGAGACAGACCGATGCTACAAGTACCGCTCCCGCTGTACTGCATGCTCTATGTGGAGCATTGTGTAAAAAGAATTATTATGTACCTCTGGGCAGATGGTCGGCGACGAGCTCCCGGTGTAGGCGCTGCTCGAGCTCGTCGGCGGCGGCAGCGGCGGCCGCGTCGAGGCGCTGCGGCGACAGCGAGGCGGCGGACGAGCCCGACGACCACTCGGCGCCCGCGTCCGCGCCGCACGCCTCGCCCGACGAGCCGCCGCCCTCCTCCGCGCCGCCCGCGCACCGGTGACGCTTGCGGTACTCGCTTATAGAGAGCTACAAGAACGGACAAATTATCACGCTGATGACATTAAAGGTTTGTTCAAATAGCCGACGGAGCGCGACGGAAGCGCTCGGCTAGTTCGGTTGTCACGTTTGCCGTCGCACCCTACGCGCTTACAAACGAAGCACGGGGGGAGCGAGACGACAATACGCGTGCGAACGGGACGCTAGAGTTGGGCGGCTGCTTGGCCGGCGTGACGTCGCGCCTGCAGTGTGACGTGCGCGCCGCACTGCCGACGGCCGGCCGAGCGTCAGCCGAAAGCCTCCGTCGCGCTTCGTCGGCTATTTGACCAAACCTTTAAAATTACCACTATTTATCTGTGCTATTCGGATACAGGCGATCAAGCAGCGCCTACCTCATAAGAAATTAATTAATCTGCCTTTGAATATTACTACATGAATAAAATAGTATAGTAATTAATATATTATACTGAGGCAGGCACTGCTTAATTGCTTATATGCAATACAGGTAGTCCGACAAAGAACCAAAGTTACCGACATAGCTCGCAGACTCAGTAAGCTAAAGTGGCAATAGGCTGGTCATATCTGCAAAAGGACCGACGGCCGATGGAGCAAGCGTGTCCTAGAGTGGAGACCGCGACTTGGTAAGCGTAAGGTAGGACGGCCCCCAGCTAGATGGACCGACGACCTCAAAAAGGTCGCTGGGACAGACTGGATGCGGAAGGCGGAGGACCGTGTGCAATGGCTTGTGTTAGGAGAGGCCTATGTCCAGCAGTGGACTACGATAGGCTGATTGATTGAATACACGGCACTGTTTTCTTCAAGGACTAAAGATGAACCACTGAATGAAACCAGTATCAGTACAGATAAATTCAAATTCTTTACTTTGTATACCCTGCAGGAGCACTTACAGATTATCAAGTTTACAATTTTTTGGAACTAATCTACCACCGTATCGAATCGCTGAGAACATCTACTAAGAAGATCCGATGCGAAACTCAACGGTATCTTTTTTGTCCAATTCTCTTTTCTATATTTTTTTCATCATGGTATGTATAGATACAATGTCATGCTACACAATTAAATTCTAGTACGATCTAGCTTGTCTCGAGTGCAACATACATCCCTCAACCATACTGAAGAGTAGTAAGTTACCCCACCCCCCACCACATTGCTATAAAATATCTGTTAGATGGAGATTTGGGTTTATAACCATTATGTTATTGGATAATATGCATTACTCTACCTACCCCTGTAAGTAAATGTATGTAAACAGTATTTATTATTATTTTTAACGTTACCCCACACAAGGATTTTTTCTTGTTTCTTGGATGTGTTCAGAAACATTAATTTCACGTAAAAATACACAGAGTCTGAAACAAATGTTTGTGAGGCACAAAAAGGTTTGTTCCGCACGTTTATTTGATTAGTAAGCAGCCAACGGTCTAACAACTAGACAGAACCGTCGTCCATTCTTTAATTAATTTAGGAGGTGCGTTTGAACGTTGTTTTTCTAACTAATATTATTTGTCAAAGGCATATTTCGTCGTGTAGCTGTTACCCGCGGCTGCGCACGCGTGTATTTTGTAATATCTTATCTATACTAATGTTATATAGAGGTAAAGCTCGTGAGTTTGGATGTTCGGCGTAATCTCCGGTACTACTGATCCGATTTTAATAATTCTTTCACCATTGGAAAGCTACCTTATCCAGAAGTAACATAGGTTACATAACATAGACCCGGTAGGTGGCGCTGTTGTCAACCGGATACAAAGTGGCGGGAAACTGCTATAAGCTATATTACTGCACAGTTTCGCCAAAATCAAGGGTATTTGCATTAAGAGTACCAAACATACATACATCCTCAGAAACTTTCTCATTTATAATATGTCGGACGGCTTTCAAAAACTCAGGAAGATATCTGCGAGTATGATGCTATGAACCGTGAGAAGTGGCGGAATCTCGGAAGCCAAGACTCACTTTGGGTCGCTGAGCCAACGAAGTAAGTAAGTATCATGCTATTAGCGATTATCTAAATCGATGTAAACCCACATCACGTTCACTTCGATACGAGAAATAAAAGTGTATAGTATTCAACAAGCAAGATAATGCATGCTATAGCTACTCGTGCAAGCTGATATCAGTCAGTGGTCCAATTTCAGTGTTTTGAAATACGCTAGCGATATTGTAAACTGCTGATAATTATATTGTACAAAATAAAAACAAGTTAAGATAGCTGTTTCAATTTCATTATATAATTGATCAGACTGAAAGGGAAATGAGATAAATTTATATTACTTTCTAATATTTATGCTTTGTAGTGATGCCCTAGTGGTTTGACTGCAAAGTCAGAGCGTCGTTCAAACCCAGGCACTCACCTTTTGTCTTTTCGAAAGCATGTGCGTTTTATAAATTAACTTTAGACATAAACCTAACATTTTTCCCGGATAGAAAGTATCCTAAGTGTTAATGAAGGTAATAAACTATCTGTGTGGCAAATTTTATCCGAATCCGATCAGCCGTTTTTGCGTGATTGAGCAAACATCCAAACATGTTAATATACAAACTATAACATTATCAAGAGTATCCGTAACCGGCGAGCGTGTATGAGACGAACTATGAGAGTCGAGGAAGCCAGAGAGGTATGTAAGGAAAGAACATGTTGGAACTCTGTACTCTCTGCCTACCCCGCAAGGGATCTGGCGTGAGGTTATAGATAGATAGATAAATAGATATAACATTTATATTAGTTATACTAGCTGTTTTCCGCGGGTTCGCACCCGGTCGACAACAGCGCCGCCTACCGGGTCTATGTTACTTCTAAATAATATAGCATTCTAATGGTGAAATAATGACTAAAATAGTTTCAAGCGTGGCATCTTTCTCTCCATAATTAGGATTAATCCTAGCATATTCAAAGACACTGGATAATTTATTTTCGCTCATAGGTTACAAGTCTTGGCGACCATAAAGACGCATATTACAAAGAATCATACCTATAGACCGAAACAATCCTATAAAGTTAAGCCTGACCGATATGTGCGATTACTTATGGGTTGGGTTTAAGAAAAGATCACCAAAATTACTCTCATTCTAACGACTGGATCTCATGCTCAAGCCATTGGACTAAACAGAAATAGTGGCATATTTTTATATAAAAACGTAGCCCCACACTAGGAATTATTCCTGTGAGACCTAGACATATTTGTGGGTCACACAGACTTGTACCGTGCGGGAATCGAACCTGCTACTACTCGTTTCAGTGGGCGAAACGATTCACTAATAGTGTTGTAAAAACGCTCGAGTCGTCGCTTAAAACGCTCGCGTTTTCTACGTGTTTCAACGCTCGTGGGCGTCGACTCAGCGCTAAACGCTCGACTTCAGCACTCATTTTTACAACACTACTCATTAATGTGTACACCAAGTAAACAGTACAGCTTTACCACCCCTGCATGGGAAATATGACCGTGTTGTCTCCTTTGATATAGCTAATAATCCTACTGCATTAGGAATACCACAGATAAAATTATTGATTTCACACCTTTTATCAATGAAAGATTAAATTATTAGGGATGGGAAAGTGCGTATTCATAATAGCATTGTCGATTTTGCCGACCTTACATTTTACTTTTATCTAATCTAGACCTTGGACTGATTTATTCAGGCCTTTTACTAAGTTCCATAAAACTTGATACGGGTAAATAATATCCATCAATACGTCTCGTAATATAAGCCTATACTGCCTACTGCGTAAAGAAATGCCTTCTCTCACAAATCGAGGTGAGAGAGATTAGGTCATACTCCACCACGTGGACCCAGTGCGGATTGGTGGAGGCAGGTTTGTGGCCACCTGTTGTTGGAACTTAACAAGCCGCCTTTAAGGCTTCTAACTCGGCTTAACGACTACCACATTAAGTAGTAGCCGGAACTAATTGCTTAACGTGTCTTCCGAAGCACGGAGACGCTCGAGTATAAAAATTCCACAAAAGGTCACCCATCTCGGGCCGACCGAGTCGAATGCTGCTTAACCTTGGTAATCGGTAAAAACAACGCGGTCGCACAGCGCTACATGCGCGTCCACAGCGCTACGAGCTTCGTCGCAGCGCTACGAGCGCCTCGTAATAATTCTGACTAACTGAATAACGCGATGTCAACAACAATTTAATTAGTTCAACACCTTACATTAAACAAATAATTTGATGAGACACTCCGAAAGCTAATAATACTGAATAACGGTAAAGATTGATGGGCTGAGAGATTGCAGTGATCTGGCTTGACCCCTCTTATAAGAGTATTATCCTATTTGTATAGACAGTCCATATAATAATCTAGCAGTATCAAACAAAGACAATGGCACTTATAGATATCTTATTTAAAGAACTTCATGAGTGTGCATTAGTGTTGTAAAAATGAGCGCTGAAGTCGAGCGTTTAGCGCTGAGTCGACACTCACGAGCGTTGAAACACGTAGAAGACTCGAGCGTTTTAAGCGCAGACTCGAGCGTTTTTACAACACTAGCTAGTACGCACAAGCAAAGATGACCCTATTGACCTTTGAATGCTCATGATGTTCTGTAAATATTGACTACAGTAAACTGTCAAAAATGCCATCATATGGTTCTGCTAGGTTGTAACCTTCAAGGATTACATTTCCATAATAACTGATATAAAATAGGGGGCCTAAGATAACTAAACTCCTCTTGGCACTCATTCTCCTTTACAAAAAAGAGTGAACTGTATTAAAAAAAATACATAAGTCTTATATCTAAACAAGACATTTTTAAAAACAACAACAAGAATAATGTCTGTAAGGAAAGAAACTGTTGGAACTCTGTAATCACTGCCTACCCCACAAAGGATCTGGCGTGATAATATAGACAGATAGATAAAACAACAATAATATATAAGTGCTAAAAAATATATATCTACATCATCTTGCCAGATCCCTTGTAGACTAGGCAGAGCCGGTATTAGCAGAGTCTGTCTCTACCCTACTTCACAGGCAGAGTATAGACTCTCTTCCGGTGGAATAGGCAGTCTGTACTCTTTGCCTACTACCAAGCGATCTGGCGTGATGATATAGATACCTGTTGAATCTGTTGTTCCAACAGGTTCCTCACAGATTTCTCCGGCTTCCTCCACTCTCATAGTTCGTCTAATACAAGCTCGCCGCCTACAGGGACTCTTAATAAATATAGTATATATAGACTCACCTTTCTGCGAACAGGTTTAGGTTTTTCAACAGGCGGAGGGTTGAGCCTCGGGTCGTTGGGTCGCGTGCACAAAGGTTTGCCGGCCGGCTTGGGCGTCGGCGAGGACGCCAGCAGAGCCTGGCCCGAGCTCAGCACGCCCGATAATATCACACTGTTATTTGAGTCCATGTTATTCACACGCGTCAGTATCTCCTGGACGCTTTTCAGTTCGTCCACAGGTGTAATACTGTCCTTGTCAAATAAACTACTATCTAAACTTGTAGTCCTATCTATTGCACTTTTTATTATAGACATGTTCGGCACGTTTTCATTTATCGTAGTGTCCATGTTGAATGTCTGAGACATATTGCTGAAGATACCGGAGAATAATCCGGTGGAACTGAAACGGGATGAGAAGGGTAGGGAGTTGTCCAGCACTGATAGCCGGTCGATTGAGAATGGTTTCTCATGTTTCTCGACCGGCGATGCTGGCCGGATAGACTTGACTGGCTTCATAGGCTCTTCTGGCAATGGTATGGTTTCTGGAGGCGGTATTATTGACATCGGACTAGGCTCTTCTGGTAATGGTATGTTTTCCGGCGCTGGTAGAGGTATTGACTCGACTGGCGGCAAGGGTATGTTCTCTGGAGACACATGAACTTTGACGTCATCCTGGACGGAGTTACTCATGTCGTCATGGATGTCACCGTTGATCTCTGGCGACTTTGAATTCGTGTCGTTTTCCGTCCTCAGCTGAATACTGATCTGATCGTCGACCATGTTGAGGTCGAAATTCAAATTAACTTTCTTCCGTTTCTCTTTGGGCTTTTTATTTCTACTTTTGAGGATCAAAATGTTTTCCGTATGGAATGAATGAATCTTTTTCTGTATGTCGTCCATTTCGTCCCTTTGGGGTGATGAGTTACCGCTCGTGTCCGCCGATTGGCAACTATTTAGTTTGTCGTTTGGACTGTCAATGCCTTTCGCATCAATATTGGTATCGATGGATTCCTGAATTTTTGGCTGAGCCGTTATCGTCGTATCAATCTCCATTGGTACAACTTTAATGTAATTACTTTCTTCCATTTCAACATTATTATTATTAGTTTTGATGTCTTCTGGCTTGGTTATATCTGGTGGGAGCTCCTCCTCCGGCGTAGGCACTCCTATTATCCTTCTAATATGTTCACTGTCATGAGGCCCCCTAATGTTAACGTTCAGAACGTCATTATCCATATTGCACTGATCGTCGGACCCTTGGCCGCTATCCGATCGCGTCCGGTCCCTACCGTATATACTATCCATAATATTCCTCACTTTATATTGCCGCGACATTGCTTGTGGGTCGTCTTTGACCGGCGAGTCTTCAGACGTCAATATAGGCGAAGTTTCATCATTACACTGCACAAGTAAGAACATACTTTAGTACCAATGTATTTAGAATCATTTTACAATGAAACTGCTTTCTTCATACTTACAGGCACAATAGTATTCTGTTCGCACGATAGCGATTCTCTCGCTAGTCGCCGCTTCTTCAATGGAGTAACCATTTCGTTGGGCGGCGATTCTGAAACAAACACATCTATATTTTAACATAGCAATACTGCTCTTGAAAATAATGTTGCTTAATTGTAATATGTTAAGTGATACAGACCTGCAGATGGCGAGTCGCTCTCTTCACTGATGGCTTGTCGTAACCACCGTTTCTTGGCACTATGTTGGGGTATGGGGGGTGCGACAACCTCGGCGATCTCCGTGGGTGGCGTACTCCTGGTTATCCGTTTCGCTTTCTTTGGAGGTCTATTCCGATCTCGACCAGGTGTTCTTGGAGGCGATGCCCGAGTTTCTTCCTCGTGGTCTAAGTCTTGTCCCCCACTTAAATCGCCTATGATGGTAGACGCGACCCTAACTAGGCTTTCTAAAGAGGGGGCGGATACTAAGGCCGGTCTGTAAGGAGATCTGTAGGGGGACGGTGTGCGTTCAGGGGATCTGCCTATCCATTCCGTCGCCATTGTTTTCTTTGTTTTTGGTAATTTAAAAGCGGACTCGACGGAGCCGACGGCGGCTTCGACCAGTAAACACGCGGAGCTTAGACCGATTTCCTGTAAATAATATTTGATCTGTAGGCATAATCTAAAAAGAAACTAACTTTATGAAAATAATATCTAAATAATATGTATAATAATTTTCGTTGTTATAGCTCATAATTTAGGATTTTTTTTCCTAAAGGCCAATGAGAAGCTATGGATGGCCACATGGCTAGTTCCGATAAAGGCAATGACCGATAGCTATCTCTTTCTTACACTTAAGGACAGAAACACTTGGGTGATGCAATGCTCCTTCGCGTTAAAAGTGCGTTAACGTACGTAATTATATCTGACAGTTACCTATAAATAAAAAGGAGAAAGTGTATGATGATCACTAATATATCTGTTTTTGAATTTAATTTAGTATATCTGGTTATGTTTATGACGTTCTACTTCTGGTAACCAATGATTCCCCACATTTGCAATAAGGAAACCATTTCGACGAAGTGATCGCCCTCATTCTCACTCGCTCTCAGATATCGCTTAAGATGCGAAGTGTGCGCTCCACGACGCCTATACGAAGAGGAGGTGACCTAAGCTAACGAGCCTTTTGATTTCCTAAAGCCTTGACGTCATCATGGTGAGTGTGACTTACCTCAGTTTGTCATCGCTACTTGCTCCGTTCACACGTCCGAATTCACATAGCTATCAAATATTAAGTATTTTTATTTAAAATAAAACCCTTAAAATGAAGTGTACATGCAAAAATTACCTGGATTGACATTTTGATCACGCAAATAATATGACATTTCACTATTTAAGATTTGTTTTCGTAATTTATCAGAATACTTCTATATTCGAAATGCCATCTAACGTAATATAATTGAACTTACAAGTAACATTGACATAAACGAACCATTTAGTTTTTACCAGTCTCCGCCAGATGGCGAATACAAATGTAACCGCCCGTAACGTCCCTCTCGCTCTGTGCCACCGCGCGCAGTGACAGATTTCATTCAATAATAAAACTCTGTTTAGGCCATCTCCCCTTCGTGTTTGCTCCGTGGTGCGCCCTCATTTTGTCCCAGATATAACATGGTGTTTGTGTTAAGAGTGATGAAACAGCGTAAACGGCGAGTGTTGAAGTGGGTGCGTACCTCGTTGACGTTGTCCGCCACGTGGTCTAGCGGCGCGACGGCGGCGCTGTCCCGGCGGCGCGGCGTGGCCGGCGCGGCCGCCTCGTCGCCCGACGTCACCAGGTCGCTGTCGGCCGAGTTCAGCCGCCGCCGCGTGGACTGTGACGTCGTGCGCGCCCGCCCCTTGCGCCTACACGAACACACCGACTTTGTGACTACGGGTACTTGCTACAGTTCTAGCCATCGATATATACAAGATACTGTAGTGTAGCGACCTTTATGGTCACGACACGATTGATGGAACGGTCTGATGTTTGCGACGGAAGTCATTCCGCTAGTAAATTAGGTCACGGAAAACCCGGGTTCGATTTCTATCCTGAGGAAACATTACAGTGGCGACGAGTTAAATTACGTGTGTTTGCCGTGCTTAACGGAGTAATTATCGTACATAAAAATGTCGATCGGAAAGTCGAATGAATTTGATGTACAGTCTCGTATGTGGTCATCATGTGTTGATAGACTAGACATGTACTTGAAAGTGAATAAAGTGGTAGACGATCTAAAGCTACCGACTTTGATTGCCAGCATGGGGGACGAATTACTAGTACATCTCGCTAGCCCAAATAGGCCCTCTGAGTTGACATACATGCAAGTCGATAATCTTACGCGTCAACATTTACAACCGGCGCCATGATGTCTCGCCGAGAGATACCGTTTTCGTCAAAATACAGGAGAGAATATCGCAAGTTTCGTGGCGGAATTGAAGCAATTATCACGTAATTGTAAATTTGATTCAAATTTGAATGAAAATTTGCGGGACCAATTTGTGTGGTTGACAAATCATAATCAAATCAATCGCATAGCAAAGCAATTTAAATTGGATTTTAACAATTCAAAAACCCAAAATCATATAAAGGATTACTAATGTAGTTTAAAATTCTGCACTAATTAATAAAATTCACCGAGATTTACTTATGTTCCTGTTATAAAATATGCTTTATATAAAAAATAAATATCTACGGGATCAGAAGGGAAGTAATTAGACAGCGGCTATTCGCGGAGAACGATGACGTTTACAAATGCTGTCAAGTTAGCTTGTTGCTTGGAAGCGGCGAAGCGGGTAGCTGCGCTGCTTCAGTTATAGGCATCGATATATTATAACAAGAAACACAATCCCGTTTAAAAGTAACACAAAAAACGTCCCTAAATTCGACGTGAGTTATAGTTATGATATATTTTGGGTAGGTTTAGTTAAAAACCTCACCACGTGTCACGGTTTAAAAAGTTGCTAAATACATCACATGATAAAGCAATAGTGAAACTATCGCCTAAGATACGAACATATGGTGCTTGCCACAGTTATATTTATAGTTCAGATTCAATCATTTGTATCTGAAAGAGTGGAAGGATTCGAATCATAATATGATTGGAATAAAAAATAATTTCGGACACAGTCAGCCCACCATCCGAAATCACGTCGCGGATTCGTTCATGGTGTGAGACGGTAAATGTAGCGAATGTAAGACCGAAATTCAGATTGACGCGAATTATTGCTTCAATATTAGGTATACTGACTGGTGAATGTAACATGGAGATTCAGATCCAAATGAGGCATTTGTTTGGTACAACTGTTTAGTATCATGTTAATCTTGTTCATGTGTCACATCACTGAATCGTTTCAGAAAAGATGGACACAGATCTAATACAGACCAGATTTGTTATGGACTTGTCTGTACCGAAAACACGAATATTTATGCAAGGACGAGAGCGAGGCAAGAACCCCTTTGTGTAAAATCATAATCATATCAATCGCATAGCAAAGCAATTTAAATTGGATTTTAACAATTAAAAAACCCAAAATATATAAAGTATCACTTATGTAGTTTTAAAGTCTGCGCTAATTAATAAAATTCACTTATGTTCCTGTTATAAAATATGTTTTATATAAAAAATAACTATGAATGTCAGATTTGATAAGCATTTCCTCTGCTCATGGAAGCATTTACAAATCACCAACTGTATGAAGTAGGACAGATTTGTAGTAGTAGTTGTAGAAATTAAAGTCCGGTTATTATATGATGAGTTCTGACAAATGATAAATTTAAAAACAACAGAGAACCGAAGTAAATAATCGATCGTAATTTTTATCGATTTATATCCATAATCGAAAGTTGCTGTGTACAAAATATTATCGAATTCTCATTATCATTAAAAAATGCTATAATTGTCTTTAGGTGACTTGTCCGGTAAAGCTGTAAAAGCCCCATGGCCAACAGCGTAGATCATTCACACACAAACAAATGTATTTAGGTGTTAACCCACACAAATTAAATCCATCACGTCTCTTATTAATATCTTAATTCAAGTAATATAATTATAATTATGACATATTATAACAATTTCCTTTTATTTTAAATGTATTTTTGTCGATTACTCCCTATTGGAAAAAATCGGTAAATACATTACATAATACACATTGCCAGCACTAATACAATTGCGTTCCATACAAACAGCAACCATAAAATTGGAAAATATTTATTATCTATCACAAGAATAAAGACAGTCCTTATTATTTTATACAGGTAATGTAATGTTTCAGAGCTGTCAGAGCTCATCATATAATAACCAGACTGTAAGCAAACATTTCCACTTACTTTTTCCTCTTTTTGCTAGTGTGTATTTCATCATCCTCATCTTTGTCGATCGCATTTGGATGAGGGTCCGACTCTCTCCGCTTCTGCCTTTCTTTCACCTCCTGTTTACGCTGTTCCGCCTTTTCCATGCGTTCAAATGCTTTCATTATGGCTTCCATCTTACGCTCTTCGCGAGTCTGGAATAAAATCAAAGATTAAATTATGCTCTAAAACTTAGGATGTAGTTCATTTTAATTGTAAGTTTAACTTACCATTTTCTTTTTATCTTTTTCTTTACTAGTTGGTATTTTATCTTGGGAATCATCAGTTTTATCGTCTAAAGAATCCTGGTTAACACAAGTAGTCCTGCTCGATCGTGACGATCTATCGTGGCACGCTGATTTCGCTGTAAATTCTCTGGTTGCCGGCCTATCATCCTCCAATTTAGGTTCTTTAGGCTCCTCTTTTGGTTTCTTTTCTTCAATTTTCTCTGGCTTTTCTTCATCAGAGAATATGGGCTCGGTTTCTTCTTTAATAATAACTTTCTCCTCCTCTTTTGGAGTAAGCTGTTTAGGTATTGGTGTGGGAATCTGTTTAGGTATTGGTGTAGGAATCTGTTTAGGTATTGGTGTAGGAATCGGTTTAGGTAATACCGGAAGAATCTGCTTAGGAATTGGTGTAGGAATAGGTGTAGGTATAGGTTTAGGAATTGATGCAGGAATCGGTTTAGGAATTGGTGAAGGAATCAGTTTGGGTGCTGGTATCGGTTTAGGTTCTTCAAGTTGAATAGGAATTGGTTCAGATTTGATGATTTCCTCAAGCTTGACTTCTTCTGGAGGCTCAATTTTACAAAAGTCTGGCTCATCTATATCTTCAGGTTTCATTTCTTCTTTGGCTATCAGATCTATTTCAGGCTTTTCTAGGTCTTCCGCAGGCTCAGGTTTGATTGGCTCATCAAAATTGAGAGCCATAACAGCCGTTTTAACCGGTGGCGAAAGAGGAGGGTATTCGTGTTTTATCTGCGGCGGGGTTTTCTTCTCGGATTTTATAGACAACATTTGTGGTGAAAACTCTTTGACTGGTGTAGTGATTATAGGTGCGAGAGGTGGTGATACAGGGGACGAGGAACTAAAACATCTATTCCTACTTCTCTTTTCTCTAGGCGGGTAATCCACGCTCTTTCTAGTGGACAGCGGATTTAGCCCGTTCACTTTGCAGTGTTTAGGATTCCCGCAAGCACAAGGCTGTTTACTTCCATCGATGTCGTGCCCAACCGTAATCTCTGTATCAGATTGTACAATTCCTATAGTCACCAAATAAACATGCAATGTTCCTTTCACGATACAATGCTGGAGCTCAGCGTTAGGTTTGCACGACCTCCGTACGAATCTAGCTTCGTTTCCATATGTTCTCGTGTCAATACATATTTGCGTGTTATCCTTAGGTAACCGGTAGAAGAATACAAATGGACCAGGTTTCTGACTTCCCGCTCTAGCAGAGTTCTGTAATTGTGGCCGGTGTTGGTTTGATAACATATATTTGCCCCGCAATTCTATTACAGGGGTGTTTTCTTTTAAGTCTTTTGTGGCAATAAGTATCTTCCCACCTGCGTGGGGCACTGTCGTACATAAATGCGCGTTCATAGCATACGCCATATTAGGCGTATTACCCAGTTTGCTACTGTACTTCATTATCTTAGCCCTCAATTCGGGGCTGTAGTGGTTTGTTACTGCCAGTTCGTAAGAATCTTGCCAGTGAGACTGATTCGATAATCCTGAACTGTATTTATTTCTATTCAACATCATTTCTTTTTTACGTTTCACGCGTTTTTCTGATAGTTTTCGCTTGGTACCTTTTCTCACAACTTCAGTTTTCTTAGGCCTTTTCGGACCTCGCTTCGGTAACGTCAACGACGGCTGTGGCAGTGGAGGTAGCACTGGAAGACTCGAATTGTATGTAGTCACGCAAGACCCACTGGTGTTGGTATAAGTAGTGACTGTTAGAAGACGTTTTCTTCTTTGGCCAGGAAGTCGACTGCTTTCCGAAGAGTCAGAATCTGACGCACCAAGCGCGCTAAGTTCTTCTCTCTTCCTCATTTGTATGGCACGAGCGTGGCGCCGGTCTATCGCTCGGGGTAGGCAGAGTTCACACATGTATGCGTCAGGGATGTTCTGTCGATCAATACCCATGCAGTCGACGTGCTGCCACTCGCCGCAGCGATCGCAGCATATCATGTAACCGTCGTCATGCGTAAAATTGCATACACATCTGGTTTTCCCTTCCTCCTCGCCCTCCGGTGCGGTTTCTGTATCACTACCACCCCTGGTAGCTTGCCTTCTATCGCCATCTATGGAAGATATCACAGATGCAGCGTCATCGTCTTGCGGCGGCGGTGGCTGAGGTTTGCATGTGAGAGGTGTCATTTGTATAGACGTTACGGGTATCGGCGTGCCAGTTACACTCGTGGGTACTGTTAATGGCATTTCGTAAGACGCTGTGGACATGATTACTGGCGAATTCCTCTTTATAGGACTCATGGGAGTCGTGGTTGTGGTCGGTGAAGTGATGACTGGGGATGGTGCAGTCGATACGGGGGTAGTTGGCGCTGATGTCGGCTGTTTTTGGGCTGGCTGTGCGTAAGTGTGGTCTAACATGACGAATGCTAGCGGCTGGAAAGAATATCTTCTGAGCTCTTCAGATAGATTTGGCCTCTCTTCCATTCCTATTATATCATCTTCAGTAAGTAGCGTGGATTTATCGCCGCTGTAACATAACAAGCTCATATTAATACACTGATAAAGATGAACTATATTTAAATAACATGGAATTTTTTTAATACTCACACAACAATTCTCTTCTGATTTACTGGCGGTTTTGGCTGTACAGGCTCCTCTATTACAGGAGGTAAACTTGTAATGTTATTTATAGGCGTTGGACTCGGTTGTAACATCAGTTTTGGTTGTGACAATGATTGCAATATTTGTGCCGTCAATTGCTGGTTAGCAGACACCTGGGATACTGTTGACAACTGGTTATCTGTTGGGCCGTAAGTTTGGACATAGCGTAAGTTAGGTGTAGACCCAGACTGAACATAATGAGGACCTTTCGGTAAACTAGTACTTATTGGGGCTGTAGATATTAAAACTGGCCCACACGGAGACTGTAAAACTAAACGTTCTCCTTTTGCAGGGAACTTAGAAAGAGACATAGGTTGCGCCTTATGTGTTGGACTACCAACTTTCTGTATAATTTTCGACGTATTGGAGTCAACAACTCCGTATGTTGGCGGCTGACTTTTATACGTGACGCTGGCGACAGGCCAAGACTTCGCCTCTGACTTGTTCACTGAGCCCGCTTGCTGAATTATTTTTATTGGCCTTGATTGATTCTTCTGATTTGACACTTGACTAGAGTTCTTGGAACTCTTGAACGTGTTAACAGATTTCCTTCCAGAATGCACAGACATCTTGTTCGGTCCAGACACAACACGTGATAAAATATGGCATTGCGTATTTCCGGATGATGCAGCAACCATAGCATTTAAATTAGCACCATTATTTACCTTATTTAAAGTTTTATTTAAGTTTGTGCTTTTGGTAAATGAGTGACTGTACGGCACGTTTTTTATTGGGCTATTGTTAATGACGTTGGCTGATAGATTAGTGCACCCTATCAAAGATTGGCTCTTCTGAGGTTTGGTGCACAGTACAGAGTTGCTCAGTTTATAAACATGATTTGGGGCACCATAAACGGGGGCTATTTCTTTGCCACCTATATACTGTTGATTGTAAGTCGGGTTTTTGGGTAAAGATATGTTACTTAAAATCTGAACTTTGGATGCTTTCTGCCTGCCTATAAAATTTGTTTCTGTAACTATGTTTGCTCTTCTTCCCGACTGGTTCGCATCACTAACATAGCTCTCACTGGTAATTATGATCTGTGACACACCAGCTTGTGATCTGTCATCATCAATTTTACTATCATTTGAAGCAGCACTGGTTGCTAGTATTGTCGGCAGCCACAGTGTTGGGTTACCAGATACATCTTGTACATTTTGTATTGATGTAATGTTGCCAACAGCTGCGTCAACATTGATCGTGAAGTTCTGTGGTAGCTTAGTGACATTCTGAACAATTGCTGTATTTAATGGTGCTTGTATAAGTGTTGCAGAGTTTTCTACATAATTGCCATCGTTTGAATCTTCAGCTTCTTGTAATATGGGATATGCTATGCGGCCTACATTATCCATGGCCTCTTCGATCCTCATAATACTGGGTAAGGAGTCTACTACAGACATTTCTTTATCACACCTTTTATCTGTAATGTGGTATTCTACTTCTTTTTCTACTTTGTGCACTGATTGGATTATGCTTTCTGGATTTGTGGAGTCAGGTTCTGGATCGCCTTCAGTGGGAGATAAGGGCACAGCCCTCAGTACAGGAGTCCTTACACTTGATACATTCATATCTGTTACTTTGTGATCCAAGACATGTTCATAGATGTTTTCACTGGAGGTGGCCGGCCCGTAATCCTATAACAAGAAAACAAACATTAAATTAGCACTTTAACTCAGGTAAAATGCACATAATTATTTCAGTAATTACAAGTAACATTTTGCATAATGTTTAAATAAATAAATAATGATATATGTAACAAATGTACAATTTTGTGACTTGTTTTATTTTGTATGAGTAAATGGCAGTGTATATTGTATGTATATTGTGTTATAAAATTTGATCTATGTTATATACACTTGATCTAGAATTAAATACTCATTTTACACAGCCTACTAGGACACTTAGGTGACTTTTGCAGAACAGATATAATGAATTTATTATCATACAATCAACATATATTACAACTAGCACAAAAAGGAATACATATAAACTATCAAATGCCCTCATTCACAAAAGTAGTGATAAACCAGAACTGTATTTTATTTCAAATCGCACACAACTCACCCCAAAGCTGTAATTTCAAAACTTAAAAAGGTAAATAAATACACTTTTTGTTTCAAATCTTTATTTACATAAATGCCAAGGCCCTGTAAAGAAAGGTAGTATTTCTGTGCGTATGATGGAAAACATCTGAATAAACAATACAATTGATAATTTGCTGACAGATCACAATTATTACCATCAATTAATGTTTTTATTCATTCATTAATAAACACTTGTTTAGTTATGTTACTTGTTTCTGAAAGTATGTGGGTGGGTTGATATTGGTTATGAAATCAGTGTAGTTAAAAACAGAAGAGTGGCACTGCATTATGTGGTTAGTTCCAGAACCAAAATATTTACAAAATCATGGTGTTTGGTGATGGTTTTTGTGACCATGTTGGTCAGACCCAGTGTGGCCTTCTGATACGAGTGTTGTGTTAGAAAACGAGTTGTACTCACTTGCCGGGCCGCTGTTTCGTATTCTGGTGTAGCAGACATGCTGTATATACTATCATCTTGGGTCAAACCCGAGATGACGCCTTGGAGTGCACCACGGCCCCCAAATATTATTTCATGTGACTGCAATCGAAAATCGACCCTTTACCCACACATCCTCGAAATTGTCACGTCTACGAGCGATGTACACCATAGTGTTCTTGGTAAAATATTTTTAGTCCACAAATAGGATACGACCGTCGAGGTCATTGTTCGACGAAACTATTCGAAAGTCACTTTAATTTGTTTCCTACGAGAAAATATAAGGTACAATACCATAATAATGCATTATTAACGCTGCGGTAATGGAATAAATGCGTGAAATAAGCGAATAGGTTAATCCACTGCCGCCATTATTGTGGCACGGAAACTGAAACGTCTAGTTATAAACATCAAAAAAAGTAAACACTAACCTAATTCAGCAAATATAGTTGAAATATAATAATTATCAATGAAAATAAATATGATTTTTGGAACTATATGATGACCGAATCCGCTTAGTAACAAAGACCTAAGAATTATAAGTACATAAGAAAATGAGGTTTGTATATTTATAACACCCCAATGAAATAACTAATGACTTAACTATAAACACTACAATAATATTAAAGGTTTTATTAGTGTTAATAAACTAAATATTTATAGAAAATGACAACATCACAATAGTTAGCAGTACGAAATCCAGATGTAAACACTTTTCTAGAAAATACTGAAGAA
Source organism: Phalera bucephala (assembly GCA_905147815.2). Lineage (NCBI taxonomy): Eukaryota > Metazoa > Arthropoda > Insecta > Lepidoptera > Notodontidae > Phalera > Phalera bucephala. The sequence continues at coordinate 5,310,250 of LR990616.1, forward strand.
AACTTATACTGACCTGTGTATGAGCAAATTAATAACACCTAGGACGTAGCGAAACTATTTCCATCAAATAATTTCATAGCACGTAATAAATAGGCCTCAAAGTCCGAAACTACGACCAAAACATTCACAAGACTCGAAGATGGCGGCCATTGCATTTTCTTGATACAAAACAACGGGGGTTTCATGAAACATGTCGGACTACTGAGTACTTCCGGTCAAATAAGAATGGCATGTATTAATACATAAAATTACTTTTTTAATGAACGACTCAAAATAGTTTTGTCTTTAAAAAGAAAGCAATAGTTTTCAATCGGTGTATAATTTGCAAAAATATTAATAAACTGTAATCTGTAGTTTATAAGTAGTTCAATTTAATTAAATTCAGTTTATGGCTAGAGTTAAAAGATATTTTCCTATTTTTTTTTAATTTTCGTCAACAGCATAGACTACGGAACAACTTTTTGGATAATTACGCGTGCGTTCAAGATTAAAAAAACCTAGATACATTTTACGGTTACGTATATTTATCAAAAAATTTGCGAAATATTTACATCAATAAATTTGTGACTCCTAATTAATACCATCGTAAGCAGGTATCAACAAATGGACGTATTCATATCGTGTTTAGTGGCATAGTTTCTTTTTATAATCATCACCATCTCAGCCTATACTTGTTCACTGTTGAACATAGGCCTCCCCAATCGCTTTCCAGCGTTACCGGTCCGATGCCACCTGCATCCAACGACTTCCTGCAATTTTCACAAGATCGTCGGTCCATCTGGCAGGCAGTCCTCCCACGCGCTTGCCAATACGTGGTCGCCACTCTAGAATCTTTCTGCCCCAGCGCCCGTTCGATCTACGCGCTATGTGGCCTGCCCATTGCCACTTCAGAAGGGCTATGTCGGCGACCTTGGTTCTTCTACGAATCTTCTCATTCCTGATTCGATCGCGTAGAGAAACGCCGAGCATAGCTCTCTCCATAGCTCGCTGAGCAACTCTGAGCTTCTTCTATCTTAGTTTCTTTTATTTGAAACGAACTAATTGTTAGTAAGTAGTCACAACTGCATAGATCTTTCCCCAATCTATGAAGGTTTCATCAATGATTTTGGATTATCGACCCTTTTGCATATTGCAAATGTACCATTTGTATATATGGTCAATATTATTGGATGTGCAAACTGGGGAGTTACAATCCTGTGCAGCAATCCAAAGATATGCCACAAATCATAGCCGCAGACATGTAACTGAGGTGAAATATGAAATTATCCCAAGAAGTTTGAAACAATATAAATCTGATTTTACAAGAAAATTGTCCCAAGCTTCGTAAGAGCCAGTGAGGTGTATATAGGTATCTGTCTTAATATCGATAATAACCAAAACTAAAATTGTTTGTTGTTTGAACTAATATAACTTAAAAATAGTCTCGCTGGTATTGTGAGCGTATGTATGTGGGTCTATGTGTTTTGTATTTTTGTAATTTTCTTTTGCTTTGAAGTACTTTTAGTGCTATATTATTTTCGTCGTGTGTGCTGTGAATGTGATACTAAGAAAATAAAACCACACATTTTAATATTCAAGTTTTTATGCATAAAGAAGTAAAAAAAGTCTAAGTCAAACATAATCAATTTATATATAGGCCAAAAAAATGCACTTACAAATGTCAAACAACCTTTGAGAAAATCCCGCAAAAAACTTTCTTTAACATAAATTGTTTATTTCTACAAACCTTTCGGCTAACCATGTCATTTTTTAACAAAATGTGTTTCACATAATATGTATTGGCATCGTTGATTTAAGAGCTGCTCAAGCCCCCATTCAGTCAGTTATCCTGTTCAGGTTATCTGAAATTTTGAAGTATCCTTTAATATAATTCAGTTTCGATAGACTTTTTGAACTTATTAAAAGGCACTTTTACGAAATGTGCCTTTTAATAGGTTATGCAAGATATTGTAGAATCACATACATTACTTTAAGTATTTTTTTAATTACATAGTCATATTTTTAATAAGGATATTTATTTCTTTGAATTTTTGTTTAAAAAAGCTTTCGGACGTAATTGTAGATTGCACGAACAGCTCCTTGTTGAAAAACGACAAGTGAGCACACACACAAATCCGGCGGAATATCATCGAAGGATTAGCCTATATCTACGAAAATAACAGATAAAAAAAATTGTAGTTTTCATATCAGCGAATAACCTAATTTCATTACCGCATATGCCACTGAGCTTCATTTACCAAACACTTGTTCAATAGGAAGACCCCAACGTAATCTGCGTATCGCGCTAGTAGTTCGTACATCAATAATTATACGAATTCGTCCAACGGATTTAATGTAATGCCAACATTTTTTTTTAGTTTGGTATCTAAAATATAAACACATTAAGTGAAGCAACAAGCATATTATAAGATACATAACAAAATAAATAACTTAATGATATCTGTTGAAACTGAGGGAGTGCTGGATGCTGAAGCTGTTGTCCTCAATATTTTTATGAGTCAAATCAAATAGGAAGCTAACCGACAACATGTGACCCTACAATATTTTTTTCAGCATCAAAATTTATTGCCTGAAATTAAATAGCTTAAGACTATTATAGTAATAAATAATATTAAATTGTCATCTCATTTTAGAAATTTTTATATTTAACTTTTTGTCTTCCTGTGGAGTAAGCTGAGTGTAAATAGTTCTGTACCGTCTACCTACCCTGCAAGGAATTTGAAAAGATAATATAGGCAGATAGATTTTGGAATGAAATCAATTCTTTTTGGATAATTTAACGACAGGACGTGAATGTTTTATGTGGGACCTGATTACTTGGATGCCTTATTATATAATAAAATATAAAAATATAAAATAAGCCTTTATTGCTGTTATCTTTAACTTATTGGTATCTTTAACTTATTTGACAAATATTAATTAAAAATCAAAAATAGAGTAGAAAAGTAATTAACTTAAACTAAATTGTCTTCACGGCATTCGGTTGTTCTCCTCTTTTTACAGCTTGTTTTTCGACAAAGGTCTCCTCTAAGGCTTTCCATTTGTTTCTGTCCTTTGCTGCACGTAGCCAATTTGGACCAGCTACTTTCTTCAAGTCGTCCTCCCATCGTTTTGTTTGTCTTCCTTTTCTTCTTTTACTTTCTCTGGGGTACCATTCAGTTATTATTCTGGTCCATTTTTCTTTCTTTTCTCTTAACATGTGTCCCGTCCATTGCCATTTTAATTTTCTGCAGACTGATTGTACTTTTCAGAACTTGGTATTTTCTTTTATTCTTTTTAATTGTATTTTATCTCTTCTCCTTACTCCCAATACACTTCTTTCTATGCCATTCTGACAGATATTTATTTTATTCTGTTGTTGTTCGGTTAAGGCCCAAGTTTGGCAAGCGTATGTCAGACATGGCAGGATGCAAGCATTAAAAACTTTTCGCTTCTCTGACATTGGAATCTCTTTATTTTTCATTATTTCGCTCAACAACCAGAATCTCTTCCAAGTATTAGCTATTCTCCTTTCGATTTCCTTCTGCATGTTTTCTGTTGGTGATACTAATTGCCCTAGATAAATGTACTCGTTTACGTATTCTAATTGTTGATTATTAATTATAATAGCTTCTGTTAGTGGAGAATTGCTCATTATTTTTGTCTTTCTTGTATTCACTGAGAGACCTGCCTTTGCACTTTCATCTGACAGTTGTTGGAGCATTTTTTTCAAGGTCCTCGGACATTCTGAAAAAAGTATTAAATCGTCAGCGAATCTCAAGTGACTTAATTTCTCTCCGTTCACGTTCAGTCCGAAATTCTCCCAACCCAGTCTCCTAAAAATCATCTCTAGTACGGCTGAAAATATCTTCGGTGAAATAGGGTCGCCTTGACGGACGCCTCTTTCAATCGGGAACTCGTCGCCTATTCTTTCCAGTTTTATTTGTGCTGTACTCTTCCCGTAAACTTTCTTTAATAGGCGTATGTACTTTCTATGGACTCCTTGTTGCTCTAATGATTCCCATATATAGTGGTGCTCCAAGGAATCAAACGCTTTATTGAAGTCTACAAATCCCAGATAGTATACTTTGTTATATTCTCTGTACTTCTGTAGTATCTGCCGTAGTAAATGAATGTGGTCTATGGTCGAAAATTTGCTCCTAAACCCAGCTTGCTCCTTTGGCTGATTTTCATCGAGTGTGTTAGTTAGCCTAAAAAGTAATATTTTTGAAAAGATTTTATATATATTAGACATTAAGCTTATTGGCCTGTAATTGCCGATGTCTCCTTTGTCTCCTTTCTTGTGTAATAAGACAATTATTGATTTCGTCCAATCTTCTGGGATATTTTCTGTTTTTATTATTGCGTTAAATAAATTGGTTAGCTTGGGGGCAATCACTGGCATTGATATGCGAAGAAGTTCGTTAGTGATATGATCAGGACCTGGTGCTTTTCCTAATTTCTGCGTCATAATAGCTCTTTCTGTTTCTTCATTTAGAATAAGTGGTATAGGTTCAGAATCTTGCGTGTCGTCAGTCGCAGTCGTAGTGAGTTTGTCACTTTTGCTTTGGTACAAGTTTTTATAATATTCTGTAGCAATATTTAGTATTTCAATTCTTTTTCTAGTACCTTTTCCCTGTACATTCTTCATATTTGGCATCCAATTTTTCTTTAACTCTAATTCTTTGAACGCTTTCTTTACTCCTCCTGTTTTCTTGATATGATATTGAAAAGTGTTTAACCTTTTCCGCTTCCTGTCTTTTCTTATATTTTCGTTGATCTTTTTACTTATTTCTGCAATCTCTTTACGTTTCTCTTTATTTTTCGTTCCTTGTAGAAGCAATTTTCGTTCGTTAAGTAGTTTAGTTGTTTCGGTTGATATTATTGCTTTATTATTTGTATATACTTTCCGAGCTTCAGATTTGAGGGTGTTTACAAAGTCGCAATATCTCGTCTGAATTGATTTAGTGTATTCTTTTTCTTCCCTTCTATACAGATTTTCTTTTAAGTTTTCCATTAAATCCGCGTTATTCTTGGTGTTGACATAGGGCACCGATTGGGCTTTTAGCCTTCTACTTTTCTTTATATGTATTCCTCGTAACGTCGCGCGTATCATTTTATGGTCCGAATTAAAATTAAAATTATGTATTATTGAAAGGTCTTTAAAAGCTTTTGGTTTATTGGTCATAATATAATCGATTTCATTTTTATACCGTCCATTTGGGGAAGTCCACGTCCATTTCTTTCTCTTTTTATAGCAACTATTCATGATACTTAGCTTATTTTCTAAGCCGAAGTTCACTAATCTTTCTCCGTTTTTGCTCCTGGTGCCAATACCGTGACTTCCTACAATATACTCTTCGCCTCTTTGGCATTCCCCAATTTGACCGTTGAAATCACCCATTACTATTACATTTTTGTGAGCAGACTCAACAGCTTTTTGTAATTGTTTGTAGAAGTCTTCTATTTTGTTTACGTCTTCTTTTTTATTTGCTTCAGTTGGTGAGTAAGCCTGAATAATTGACCAAGATTCTTCTCTGTTATTTTGTATGGGGAGTTTAATATTGAGAATTGCTATCCTTTCTGATATTCCTTTCAATTCTTCTATTCGGTTAGTATATTTCCGTTTTATCAAAAAACCGACACCATATTGCCCTGGTGTTTCTCCTTTGTAATGTAATATAAATTTTCCGTGGTCCTTTTGGTTATATGTGCTTAGAGGGTGTTGGTCGTTTTCCCCCACGATGACCAGTCGGCTTGGGGGAGGTTGTTGCTTTTCCGTTATATTTAGTTTTGTATTCGTGTTTTGTTGTATTTTCCGTTTGCCGAGAGTTAGTTGCTATTGTTGTTTGGTTATAGAAATGTTAGAAAGAGAATTGGATCTGTTTCTCATCAAATCAAAAGCGCTAGTTCTATTGGCCTTGAAGTACATGGAGGTTTGCTGTTTTTTAGGTTGAATCTCCGAAGAATGCGGTGAGGAAGAGGTTTCCCGTTTTCTTTTGTCGTTATTAGATCCGTTTTCCTTCACTACGAGCATATCATACTTCAAAAAAGCTATTTTCCCTTTCTTCCTTTCTTCTACCAGCTCTGCTTGTAGAGCTTTCCTTTTAGCCAGTACTTCCTTTGGATAGTCTTCAGTGACATATAACTTTTTCAGACCCTTGTTATTTCTCATTATCTCACTCTTTATCCACCCGTTTACGAAGGAACATAGGACTGGTCTCGGTTTGTTTTCGTCTCTATTTCTAATCCCTATTCGGTGTATATTGTTTATTCCATGTTCCTCTATATCAATGTTAATATCGCCCTTGAAAGTTTTCTTTACATTATTTATTAAATCCAATGTTGATTTTTCTATCTCTTCTACGCCAAATATAATTATATTATTATTCCTCTTTTCTCTTTTAAAATGTTCTATCTCTTTTTCTAGAGTTTCTGCTTTTAATTTTAAGCTTTTGTTTTCCTCTATAATCGGGATTAATTTTTCATCCATTCTAGACATTATATTGTTTGTAATAGATTCAGAAAGTTCGATAGATTGTTGTTGCATTTCTGATTTCATATTGTCAAACAAAAGTTGGAATTGCGCCTCCATTTTTTTTTATTAAGTTTTCTTGAAACGAAACGTTATGGTAGAAAATAGTGAAATTTATTTTTCAACTCTTGTAACACTAGCGTATATGTCAGTTGTTAGCTGTCACCTAGGGCTGTCACTGTGTTTTTGCCAGGACTGTCAGAATGAATGAGTATAATATTAAAGTCACTTATGAAATGTTCTATGATCTAACCTCGAAACGTTGTTGATACACTTTCTTCCTTTCTGTGATATAATGTGCAAGTTTCGTCTTCAACTAATATCTGCAACACTTTAAAGGTCTCTTTAAGGTCTTCTTTTTGATGTAGTACGGTAGTGACTAGACTGTGTGACCCACAATTATTTGTTCCGGTCTGGGTATTTGTGTATGTGAATTTTCATATTTGTAAACGCACCCACGACACAGGAATAAATCCTAGTATGGGGCTACGTTTTAAAATAAAGAAAATAAAGAAATGTAGATTTTCTAACTAAAAATTTCCAGTATGAGTCCGGAGTCTGGAATTGTGCCCGGTATATGACAATAGGCTCGCCCTTATTACATGGGACCTAATATCGCCGGCGAAAAGTGGGTGTACTCAGTACAACCCTGGCACCCCCGCTTGGGGAATATAGGCGTGACAGTGTTTTATTAATTTACAATAATAAGACCCCGTGAAATATGTTAGCGTTTGGTTATCGATAAAAAAGATCACGTCACTAATAACCTCAACTACTACTCCAAAAATAATGAATATACAATCATATAAGCTACTATTTAGTTATAAACGGGAATAAGGATGATTTATTCTCAGTGTTTTACAATATAATTAAGCAGTAAACCTTAAACATGTAAAATGAATAAAAAACCTTGCCAGTGAAACAACAATAACACTTCATATATTTCTTTACGTGATGTTTGCGATTTAGAACTCAAAACCACGTATGCAATTTCACTTAAACAATAATTAAGCCCTGTAGAATCTATATACACCATTGTAGAAACGATGTGCACTTTATTTTTACACCATTTACAAAATTTCAAATCAACGCGTATTGTTTTTTTATATATTTAAAATACCATCAAATTGAATTGACACTTAGTCTATATATATTTTCCATGAAGCTAAAATTACCTGGAGGGAGTCATACGACGTTGCTGCTCCGCCGGTCATCGTTCAACACATTGTTTATTTTCTCTTTATTTTTTCTTAAACGGATCACCATTTTGAGTGAATGAGAAAGCTTTTGTAAGGTTGGCAACGTCGCCCAGTACGTGTGCTTGGTTGCCTGTTATGACCTGTGGTTAGGCCCTAACAAATGCGCCCCGTCCGTTTCAACGAATAAAATATAAATGAAAATCATTGTGATAAATGAATATACTTTAATACAGTGAAGTTATATCGTGATGTGCTGTATTTTGTCAATCAAGGACCACCAAAGGAGGAGTGAAAAATCCTGAATTATCATTTCACACGTATGTATTTATGGCCCCCTTATTATATTATAGAGAACTTTCACAGCAAAATTATGGATTTAACATTAAAGATATACATCACTGACGTCATATAATTAATACAAAGGCAAAATACGCGTCGTCGTGATGCCATAAACATAAAAAAAAACAGAAACTGTCAAATACAAATCTCCACTGATTGAACATAACTTGACTCTATATGCTGATGACAGTACTGTATTATTTACGAATAAGAATATATCTAATTTAGAAACTGACATAAATAAATCTCTCTCGTTAATTGTAAAATGGTTAAATTGTAATAACCTAAAACTTAACTTTGACAAGACTACATACATGAGCTTTCAACAGCGAGCTAAATTGCAAGCGCTGCAAATTAGGTACCAAAACTTTAATATTAAAGAAACTCGAGTCACAAAATTCCTAGGGGTATATATTGACAATAAAATAAACTGGAAAGCACATACAGATCATATCTGTAATAAACTATCACAGTCATCATATGTTCTATACAGACTCCGAGCAATTGCTAATAAATCAACTATTCTAGCAGCATATCACGGTTATGTCACATCACATCTTAGATATGGATTAATATTCTGGGGTAATTCAACCAACAAGGAACATGTTTTCAAGGCCCAAAAACGCTGCATACGATCAATGTGTAATCTGAAACAAACAGATACGTGCAGACCCCATTTTAAAAACCTAAGGATTCTGTCGTTACCTTGTCTGTATATATATGAATGCGCACTATTCACTAAAAACAACTTGCATTTATTCAAACAACAAACTCGAGCTCGTCACTGGAATAAACTAAATATTGTGCCGAGTAAAACAAAATTACTCCATACCAGTGTCTTTTGCATGTCAGTCAAAATTTACAACCAACTACCGCATGAGATTAGAAACCTTTATGATATTAAAACATTTAAAATAAAACTACAAAGTTTCTTGATCGAAAAATGCTATTACTGTGTAAACGAGTATCTTTCTGATAAAATATGACTACCTAAAACCTGCCGGAATCATGTTATAATTTGACAAATTAATATAAATTAGACATATGATTATAATTTAGACCTAATTTTTATTCCTTTATTTTATTTTTAATGATGACATGTAAGTTTAATTATATAGACGACATTTCTGTAATCTCCAACTATCATATATATATTGTGTAACATTCACATGCCTTAATCAGGCCAAATAGATATAAGTACCTACCTATAATGTAACACCTTACCTGCTCTATTTAGTGTGAATAAAGAATTGAATTGAATTGAATTGAATCCACAGTTACTTTGAACAATGGCATAAGGTAAACGCAAATGCCAAAACAAAAAAAAAGGGTTCTTTGCAGCACCCATGGTCACCATGGGTGCTGCAAAGAACCTTCAATATGTCCTTTGGACCACGTATTAAGCGAGTTTGCCAATAAGGCGTTCAGCTGCCAGCATTTGCGATAGATGACTGTTCCGATAAAAAAATACCGTTATGTTTTATCCCAAAACTGTATGAGCTTTACTGTGTATAGGTATATTTCGCCGATAATATTTGGTCCCTATAAAGAATAAAACAAATTATAAGTATCGGCGTTTTTAACTAAATCGTTAGCGGGCGATCGCACGAGCGCTTTTTTTCAGCGCGGGAATAAAGCATCGTAATCGATATTTATACGCTTGCAAAATGAGTGTTCAATCGAGTCTTAAAATAACTTGAAAATGTTCGTCGCGCAGTGGGGACCTACCAATGAATTCCGCAAAGATGCTAGCAATAGCTGTTTGTAGACTAAGGAGACGATCTAAATATGAATCTTTGTAGCATTAGTGAGGATTAGGATAACCAGTGACATTATAATTTAACGTGATATAAAGCGACGTGTCGCGGAGGTCCGGGATGATCGCTGAAGTGACTTTTTAGAGGCCCTCACGCCATCGCATCTGGCTTACTGGAAGCTGTCGCGTACTCTTAAATCTGACTCCATGTCTGACATGCCCCCGCTGACCCACCCCTCAGGCGCTACCCCAGCCTTCGATGACGACAAAAAGCCGAGCTTCTCGTCGACACCCTCGAGAGCCAATGCACTCCCAGCTCTCTTCCTGTTGACCCGGCTCATATCAATTCGATCGACAGGGAAGTCGAGCGCAGGGCTTCCCATCCCCCACCGATTCCTTACCCCCTATTACCCAGACCGAGGGCGAGGACCTGATTTAAGGTCTTAAACCGAAATAGGCCCCCGGATCTGACGGCATGACGCGATTACGCGTACTCAAAAGCTTGCCCGCCCAACTCATCTGCCTCTTAGTGGCCATCCTTAATGCCACCGTGATGAACTGCACCTTCCCCACTCAGTGGAAGTAGGCCGACGTCATAGGCATCCCTAAGCCCGGTAAACCTCGTGACCGTCCCACGACTTACCGCCCCATCAGTCTCCTCAACTCCCTAGCAAAGATCTACGAGCGCCTGCTCCTGGCACGCCTGAAAGACTTTGTATCGTCCAAGGGTATTCTCGTCAATCAGGGCTCCGGTCTCCAAAGTCCTGTTGCTCCAAGGTATTACTGCCTTCTGTATCGGGCCCAACTGCCTAGCGAGAGCTTCTCGAGGTGTTTATCGAAGCTCTTTGCTATTAGGACGTTGACTGAAACAACTATCGGAATAATGATAGTTCAATTAACATTCCACATGGCGGTAACCTCATGGGCCAGGTCCAAATATTTAGCTAATTTTTCTTTTACGGCCTTTTCCAAAGTTCTCATCATGCGAAATGGTGACATCAACTAGCATTACACGACGCATCGATCAATCTATTATCACGATATCAGGTTTATTGGCTGTCCGTGATAATAGATCGATCCCAGTAGAGCGTGATATGACCACTTTCGAGAACTGGAAGAGGCTGGTACTGGTAGTATGGTACTTCAGAGTCCACAAGGTCATATTTAAGAGCAAGTTGCTGATGGATAATCGTAGCCACCCGGTTGTGTCTATACAAGTACTCTCCGTTAGCAAGACGAGAACAACCGGAAACTACATGTCTAATAGACTCACCAGGACGGTGGCATGCCCGACAAATGTCAACCGGATGAGTTTTGGCGGGAAGTCGAAGAGTGATGTCAATTTGTTTTAATTTCCAAAACTTGCGTTATTTCGACTAATAATGTGTAATGTTGGTGGAATATTAACCATTATGTGTTCTTATATGTGCATGAGTAAAGGTAATTGTAACAAAGTGATAAAATGTGCCTTTTCGTCTTCCCTCTAAAAGGCATCGCAATTGGTATGTAAAGTATCTACCGCTTCGCTATCCAGGGTGGGGTACTTCATTAATTTCATTATCATCGTTGCCATCAAGTTCATGGGGGAGTCAAAATAATTTAAACAAACACGATTATATATCTCACAGGACACCGGCAAAATACACTTAAAATTAGTGTGAAGCCATAACTTGAAGAAGAAGAAGAAGAAAAAGAAATGTCAACCGCACCGTCCTTTAGGAAGTGTTTCCGGTAGTTGTTCGTCATGATAACTTCGTCCATAATTGCAAATACAAACCCTTCAGTTTCCCCTAAGAGGTTGCTGAAGCGTTGCCAGGTCACAGCAACGAGCTGGTCCACATCAGGCCCTGTAAGAGCCCGATAGAACCGTCCGTGTAGCTCCTTGTCCTTCCACATGGCTGTGAGGTCCGAAATACTTAATACTTGGGACCTTCGCCAGTTCCCGTTTGCCAAGGAAAGCGGAGTTAGGGCTCTATCGATTGTGGCAACATCTCGACACATCACCACGGATACACTCAAAAAGTACTGTCTGAGATTGCACACCTCGGGGTTGTGAAGTGTCTTACCCTTTAAAAAATCCACGACCACCGCAGTTCCGCGGGATGTACAACCTCATAACAGATGACCGCGGGTGATGCATACGATACGCTGTCAGCAATCGACGGATCTTTCTATCCAGGGCATCCGGTTCAGACTGAGTCCACCTTAGTATGCCAAAAGAGAAAGGAAGACCAGGACCCAACCATTGAAAGCTTGGCTCTTATTTCCACCTGATAAAAAGATTTTTAGCAATGATTGTTTCATATTCTGTTCAGCTATACTTAAGGCTTGTGACCAACGTAGTACCAAGATACTTGTAGGAATTCATTTCAGAGAGAGACCTGACGGATATTTCTTCGGAGAGTTGTAGATTGAAAGAATCTTCAGCTCTTCCTCTTTGTATATGGATGACCGCACACTTAACTACTCCATTCCGATGTCGTTGCTAAAATTGCCGGTTATTTTGAGCAACTCCATCAGGTCTGTTTTCTCTGAAGCGTACAATTTGAGGTCATCCATGTACAGTAGATGAGATATAGGCCTTCTTATAATCAATCCAGGCCATGGAGACATTCTTTCTGGATCGTCGCACCTGTTGGCAAATAGCCATGTCAATGAGGAGCAAATCCTTTGTACTCCGGGAACCCTTTCTTTCACCCATTCTGAGTAGGCGATAGAATATGCTGTGCCTTAAGGTGATAATTGAGTTTTATTCTCAGAATGAATGTAAGGAGTTTATAGACCGAGGTAGACATGTAATCGGTCCATAATTTTTAGGTTGCGAAGTACTGCCAGATTTGTGATTCAAGTGAGTGACACCCGTTGTCATAAAGCTAGGGAGCGATCACAATTCAAGAGCTTCTTGGAATTGAGTCGCTAGACGAGCATGTGAACCCTGGAGCCTCTTTAGCCAGAATGCGTGCAGTCCACCACGCCCCGGTCTGTTCTAGTTCGGCGCCGCACGAACTGCACAGGCCAGATCGTCACGGCTTATGTCTACGGGCTCCATTTCCTGAATGGGCCCACGGCCGCATTTGGCAGAGTGCATGTCAGTCACTCTCTCTTGTGGGCGCCCCCAAGCCTGATATATACTCCTTTTATTCGTCTGGAAGGTGCGATTCACGTGGTATCTGTTTGCTCTCTCCTGCGAATCCTCTTCGCCCATGCATAAACTTTTTGTTTCCAGTAGTCTATGTGTTCCGTGGATCCTGCCACATAGTCCACAGGAGCCACTCCTGTGCTTGCAAAGGCTTGGGCCACGAAACGTACAACTTTCGGGCGGTTGTTTCCAACCTGGAAGCATAACAATTTCGCTATGAGTGTCCTAGCCATATTTTTACGCCGCTCTATCCTGTGCTGCCAGAATGGTTTAGCATTTGTGGGTTGGGTGGCTCGATGTAGATTAGGAAATCTTACACCTGCCACCCGACATACCGCCACCGCTCCACAGTACAAAATAGAATGGGTATCACATAAGTCCACACTGGTCTCCCAGTGTGGCTTTAAAACATTGTATAGGGCACTCACAAGCGAAATGTTACGTCTATGCATGGGCAAACGGGGTAGGCATGGTCTCGATCATGGTCATAGTCTCAAAATCGGTGCAAACCGATACTCCGCAATGGCATCCTTCAGAGCTCTCCTCACCTGCTCCTGTAGTTGGTCACTAACACTTACCTGCTTGCTATTTACCTCCTCCAATCGTGCCAAGTTATTCAAAGAGATAGGTTCTTTGACACTTCGCACGTCGGATTCATTGCGAGCAGGAAGTGCTTCGCGGTCAAGTCGCATGCAGTCGCTCAAGCACTGTGCCATCCAACAACTTGCACCGCTGGATGGCACGAACTTGATCCGATAGTCGTTGCGCAGTTACGGCGATAGTCAGGTGAAGCCTCTGAAACGGAGACAATAATTTCGGACGGTAAGCGGTAAGTGTGGTGACTCCCTCTGTAGCACCATAGTAGGCCCGCATGACACTCAGATTTAATTCCGGGGTCCATCTCATGCGGCGCACTACATCATCGGTAGCAGGGGCAGTGGACGGAGCATAATGTCCCGCTGGTCCTAGGCGTGCCTGCAGCGGTGGGCGTCCTCTTATTGTTATAAACAATACCATGATCTTTGGACCGCACATCAAGCGAGTCTGTAAACAAGCGGCCTTTGAACTAGGTCGTCTTTACCCGACTATCTGCAAGCGGAGTAAAATGTCCCTTAGGAATAAGGTGACACTTTACAAAACTTGTATACGGCCCATGATGACATACGCTTGTGAGGTGTTCGTGCACGCCACCCGCTCTTACATCGATAGACTCCAAACGGTTCAATCCCGTTTCCACCCCAAAACAGTCGGAGCCCGTGGTTCATACGGAATGTCGATCTCCATTCTAATCTCGGTCTCGAACTTATTCGCGCTTTTATTAAAAAGGTGACTACCCGATATTTCGCGAACGCGTCCAGTCATAGAAATCCGCTATCCTTGCCCTTCTGGCTCGAGCGTAGTGGTTGCACGCTCGCCCTCTTGTCTGGTGAAGCTGTAAATGCCCCGCGGCTAACGGCTTCAATCATTCACACACACACAACGAATATGACGGCAAATTTGAAATCCAAGATGGCGAATGTGACTTTCTGTGGTAAATCCATATGGGTATCATTTTTGGGGTATTAGGGGATGCTAATTACGAATATAGCGTTAATTCCTGGATCCAAGATGGCGGACGCCATTTTTGATGTTAAATCAACATGGATATTATGGAGTTTTAGGGGATGCTGAAAACGAATATGACGTTAATTTTGATAATCCAAGGTGGCGGACGCGACCTTTGATGTATCAATACGAATATATTTTTTTGGGTTTTAGAGGACACTGATAATGAATATGGTGTTAATTTTACGTTATATTCGTAATTAGCATGCCCTAAAATCCCAAAAACGATGCCCACATTAATTATTTACAAAAATATTAACTCTATATTTGTGTTCGGCATCCCCTGATATCCCAAAAATGACACCCATATTGATTTTACTTCAAACGTCGCTTCCACCGTCTTGGATTTCGAAATTAACGTCATATTCGTTATCAGCATCCGCCTAAACCCTAAAAATGATACTTTTATTGATTTAGCATCAAAAGTCATGTCCGCCATCTTGGATTTCAAAATTAACGTCATATTCGTTATCAGCATCCCCCAAAACGATATTAATGTTGATTTAACATCAAAAGTCGCATCCGCCGTCTTGGATTTCAAAATTGACGTCATATTCGTTATCAGCATCCCCTAAAACCCGCAAAACGATTTTCATGTTGATTAATTAAGCGATATGGTAATAGGAGCTTTCCTTAAGCGCTAAAATAAAGCGTCGAGATGAAAAAAATGGAAAACAGTACATGCGTTCACACGTGACCGCTTTTTTACTGCGACCGATTTTTATTGCGCCCCGTTCTATTTTCAACGCTCGACGTTGAGCGTTGAACGGATACGACAAATGGAGTTCTGTACATGTGTTCGCACGAGCGTTGAAAAAGCGCGCGCGGCTATCAGCGCGGCAAAGAGTACATTTGTCAGTGCGGGTCGCGGATGCTTAACGTAAAGGCGTGTACCAAATTTAGTTATCATTTTTTTTGGTAATAAACATGCGAAATTTTACTATATTAAAATAACGGCTACTTCATGGATAATAAACACCGTCAAGCCTATATTTTCCAAACGGGGGCAGCATAGGTATACTGTGTACCCTACTTTTCGCCAACGATGTTAGGTCCCACTTAGCAGGGGGTGAGCCTATTGCCATTATACTGAGCATAATCCTAGACTGAAAGGACTGATACTGGAAATTTACCAATAGAAAACCACTTTTAGTCCGAACCAGGATTTAAACCAAGAGCTCGTGTCGCCACTAGGCTAGACCATCGAGGATTCTGAAATTTTAATTTTGTAGGTCAAAGTTCTGTTTTACGTTAAATTGTTGGCAGAATTGTTGAGAAGACATTAGGTACTAAGAAATTATGGAGTGATCGGAATAATCTTGGTCAAAAAGACAAAATTTTCCTTCTTTGTACTTTAATTACGAATATGGAGTTAATGTGAAAATAATACCTATATTGATTTTATACAAAAAGTCGTAACCGCCATCTTGGATATCGAAATTAACCCCATATTCGTAATAAGCATCCTCTAAACCTCCTAAAACGATACCCATGTTGATTTTACGCAAAAAGTTGCGTCCGCCATCTTGGATTTCAAAATTAACCCCATATTCTTAATAAGAATCCCCTAAAACCCCAAAACTGATAACCATATTAGTCGTGTCCGCCATTTTGGATTTCAAAATTAAACACATAATCTTAATGAGCATCCCTTAAAGCCCCTAAAACGATACCCATGTTGATTTTACGTCATATATTCTTAATCAGCATCCCCTACAGCCGAAGTCGCGTCCTCCATTTTGGATTTAAAAATTAACGCAATATTCGTTATCAGCGCATCTCCTAAAACCCCAAAAGTGATAACCAAATTGATTTTACAGAAAAAGTCGCGCCTGCTAACTTGCATTTCCAAATTAAAGGGCCGTTCGTACGAGCGGTTTTCTGCAGCGCCGGAATAAATCGCCCTAGGCGATATTTAATCGCTTACAAAATAAGTGCTCAAACGAGCGTCAAAAAATCACTTGAAAATGTTATGGCTTCACACTAATTTTAAGTGTATTTTGCCAATGTCTAGTGGTATGCTTAATCGTGTATGTAAGATTTCTAAAAGAATTCAATTACCCGATGAACAATAATTAGAGATGATCGACTTCATAGATTATAAAACGGAATAGTTTGACGGATTTGAGAAAAGTGGGCAATATAAACATAAATTGAATAAGATTACTTGAAAAACCGCCGCGTGGTTCCCGGCTTAGAATAGGACCAACCCATCTCATCCCATCGGGTGTCGTACAAGGCGACTAAGGGAAAACTAGGGAATGGGCAGCAGCGTTCTCTTAACACTTCTGCGATCAAAAACTGCGCTCGCCAACCCGCCTGCCAAGCGTGGCGAGTATGGCAAATCCCCCCAATCACTATTATGGAAGAAAAGAAGAAAACCAGGCCCCTAGTCCCCGGCGGTCCTGATCGTCCTGGCCACGGTAGCAGCCATGGTAACGACAGGACAAGGGGTGCTAAGAATCTCCGGCAGAGATTCGGCTACCACCAAAAACGAAAATTGGCCCTGGTGACATACAACGCACGCACTTTGAGGACAGATGAGAAGCTTGTTGAGCTGGAAGAAGAGTTAAACAAGTTGCGGTGGAATATTGTTGGTTTATCGGAGGTCCGAAGAGAGGGCGAGGACACGATAACCTTAAAATCCGGCAACTTGTTTTACTACCGGGAGGGCGAACAGCAGTCCCAAGGTGGTGTCGGATTTATCGTCCACAAGTCACTCATAGACAACGTTGTGTCCATCACTAGTGTGTCGAGCAGGGTAGCGTACCTGATACTCAGAATATCCAAAAGATATTCGCTGAAGGTCATACAGGTCTACGCACCGACCTCGACATACTCAGATGATGATGTCGAAGTTATGTATGAGGACATTAGTAGAGCCATACATACTTCCAAAACACACTTTACAGTGGTTATGGGTGACTTCAATGCGCGGCTGGGCAAACGGGGCGATGATGAGTTGAGAGTGGGGCAATTTGGATATGGGCAGCGCAACCCCAGGGGCCAGAGGCTGGCCGAATTCCTGGAGAAGGAGGGACTCTTTATGATGAACTCTTTCTTCCAGAAGCCGCCTCATAGGAAATGGACCTGGATGAGCCCTGATGGTTCCACCAAAAACGAAATAGACTTCATAATGAGCACCAAGCGACAAATATTTAATGATGTCTCCGTGATCCACAGGGTAAAAACCGGCAGTGATCACCGAATGGTCAGAGGCACATTAAATATTAATGTCAAAATGGAAAGATCGCGTCTGATGAAGTCTACGCTCCGACCTTGTAATGCACATATCCAAAACCCCGAGAACTTTCAACTCGAATTGGCAAACCGCTTCGAATTGCTAGACAGCAGCGCATCAGTGGACGAAATCAACAACAGGCTGGTAGAGACTGTCCATACGGTCGGGTCCAAGTATTTTAAGCCCCACCGTAAAAATAGACCTCAAAAACTATCCAACTACACCCGAAACCTCATGGCTGAGCGACGTTCCATGACGCTCCAAACCTCCGATGATGCTAAGTCCTATAGGCAGCTCAATGGACAGATATTGAAGTCCTTGCGACAAGACTTACGGTCCTTCAATACAAGGCGTATTGAGGAGACCATAGCACAGAACAAGGGCTCTAAAGTGTTCGCAAGAGACGCGTCTATTGGGCAAAGCCAGTTGACGAAGCTGAAGATGGAGGACGGAAACGTAACGTCGAATAGGTCGGAGGTGCTCAGGGAGATAGAGAGGTTCTATGGGCAGTTGTATACCTCAGTAGCTGAACCTGTTGTTGACTTGGTAAAAGACC
This sequence comes from Phalera bucephala, assembly GCA_905147815.2. Taxonomy (NCBI): domain Eukaryota; kingdom Metazoa; phylum Arthropoda; class Insecta; order Lepidoptera; family Notodontidae; genus Phalera; species Phalera bucephala. Next base: position 5,328,599 of record LR990616.1, read on the forward strand.
CAAGAGCCAAGCTAACCCGACACTACACTGAAGATATCCCGGACATCAGCCTGTACGAGATTAGGATGGCTCTCAAACAACTCAAAAATAACAAAGCGCCGGGCGAAGACGGAATTACCGTAGAGCTTCTGAAAGCGGGCGGAACGCCAGTACTTAAAGTCCTTCAGAGGCTGTTTAATTCCGTCTTGCTCGAAGAGAAAACGCCGGAAGCATGGAACAGGGGTGTGGTGGTACTGTTTTTTAAGAAAGGTGATAACACTTTACTGAAGAATTATAGGCCCATCATACTGCTGAGCCATGTTTATAAGTTGTTTTCGAGAGTCATTACGAATCGTCTCGAACGCAGGTTTGATGACTTCCAGCCTCTCGAACAAGCCGGTTTCCGGAAAGGCTTTAGTACCATAGACCACATACATACGCTGCGGCAGATTATACAGAAGACCGAGGAGTATAATCGGCCACTATGCTTGGCGTTTGTGGACTATGAGAAAGGCTTCGATTCGATCGAGACTTGGGCGGTTCTTAGATCTCTCCAGCGATGCCACATTGACTATCGGTACATCGAAGTGTTGAAGTGCTTGTATAATAACGCCACCATGTCAGTCCGAGTACAGGGGCAGTGCACGAAGGCAATCCCCATAAAAAGAGGAGTAAGACAGGGAGACGTCATTTCTCCGAAACTGTTTACGGCCACCTTGGAGGACGCCTTCAAGCTCTTGGAATGGCAAGGACTTGGCATCAACATCAATGGCGAATACATCACTCACCTTCGATTTGCCGACGACATTGTGGTCGTGGCGGAGTCGCTGGAAGATCTAGGACGAATGCTCGGTGACCTCAACAGAGTATCTCAACAAGTGGGTCTTAAAATGAACATGGACAAAACCAAAATAATGTCTAACGTCCATGTCGTACCCACCGCACTCACGGTTGGGAACTCTACTCTTGAAGTTGTCGACGAATACATTTACCTGGGACAGGTAGTCCGGTTAGGTAGGTCCAACTTTGAGAGAGAGGTCAATCGACGAATCCAACTCGGCTGGGCAGCGTTCGGGAAACTGCGCAATATCTTCTCATCCAAAATACCTCAGTGCCTTAAGACTAAAGTTTTCAGTCAATGTGTGTTACCAGTGATGATATATGGATCAGAGACGTGGTCTCTTACAATAGGTCTCATAAAAAAGCTCAGAGTTGCTCAGCGAGCTATGGAGAGAGCTATGCTCGGCGTTTCTCTACGCGATCGAATCAGGAATGAGGAGATTCGTAGAAGAACCAAGGTTACCGACATAGCCCTTAAGATTAGCAAGCTGAAGTGGCAATGGGCGGGCCACATAGCGCGTAGATCGGACGGGCGTTGGGGCAGAAAGATTCTAGAGTGGCGACCACGTATTGGCAAGCGCAGCGTGGGACGACCGCCTGCCAGATGGACCGACGATCTTGTGAAAATCGCAGGAAGTCGTTGGATGCAGGTGGCATCGGACCGGTTACGCTGGAAAGCGATTGGGGAGGCCTATGTTCAACAGTGGACAAGTATGGGCTGAGATGATGACTTGAAAAACAATTATAGACACGTACAAAATTAAATATAGATATTTTTATTGTGGGGGGAGCCAACTGCAGAGGTCCATAGATCCTTATTGTTTAACAGGATCAGTTTCTCTGCTCACTCTAACGCGCAGTGTAAGAGCAATCCTTTTTAAGGGAAGCTTGAAAGGATTGCTCTTCAAGCTTCCCTTAAAAAGGAAGCTCTTAACCATTGCGATTTAGCGCAGTGGTTAAGAGCTTAACCCTCTCCGCCCACTGTCTAATAGTCGCGGGTTCGATTCCCGCACGGGACAAATCTTTGTGTGATCCACAATTATTTGTTCGGGTCTGGGTATTTGTGTATGTGAATTTTCATGTTTGTAAACGCACCCACGATACAGGAATAAAACCATGTGTGGGGCTACGTTTAAAAAAAAAAAAAAAAAAAAGGCTGGAACACTTCACGGTATACACTTTATTTATCCGTTTATACAGTATACGTATATAAGTTATTACAAAACGTTCATGATGGTATAATTGTACATTATTATTATTATACTGTTTGCTTTGACTGACAACACTGCTAAAGAGCAGTGTTTGTTAGAACTGAAAGCAGTTCTAACAAAATTTTTGCCAATCAAAAATTTTCTCAAGTCATTCTGTGAAAATATCAATTCAAATTTACAACATCTGTCATGTGTACCAGTAGTGAGATTAAAAAAAAACTTAAACCTAATTGCAAACCATTTGGTTCATCAATTATGATGTACAATAAACTTTACAATAGCTTAAATATACGAATTGTTAGATTATGACAGAATAGTTGATAAATTCTAAGCAAGAGGAGCTTCACATTCAATAAGGAAATGGTGTAAGGATGAAAAGCTTTAACGAGGACAGGAAAATAAAATGTGGCTAAGATCGCCAATTACTTGGCTACACAACTCGCGGCGAGTTTCTTATATTCAAATTATATGATAATAAAGATGTACAGCACTGTAACAATGATTACATCTAAGACGGAAAAGGATAGAAGTCGTTTTCTTAGTCAATTTTAATTTGGAGAACCAGGGTTGGTTTGGACTACGGATTGAATGGTCCGATAAAATTTGGCCTTGTATAAATTTGCATTCAGATAATCAGGATTCCAATTTTCAAATACCTGAATATGTGGAAGTAATAGAATGTCATTACAATAAACAGTACAATCTAAACGGCCTTGGGGGCTAACTAGTTTTGCCAGACCATCGACAGCTTCATTGCTCTGGATACCCGAATATCCAGGAATCCAGGCCAACAAAAAGTTTTACCGGATTCATATGTTTGCTAAATGGATTAGCATGCAGAGATTGCAAGCAACTAAGAGAATCAGTAAATATAATGGAGTAGTTTATAATGTTACGTTAATTAAATGCCAACTAACGTGCGAAGTACTTTATTAGGCGCTGTACGCACAAAATAGTTCGTCTAACACTAGTACACACGAGCACTAAACACACACTAGTACTTCTCTCGTTAGTACTCAAATACTCAAATACACAACATCTTGGATTTCCTAATGAACCCCATATTCTTAATCAGCATCACCTAAAACTCTAAAAATGATACCCATATGGATTTTACACAAAAAGTCGCGTCCACCATCTTGGATTTCAAAAAAAGAATCATCAAAATCGATTCATAATTGGAGGACTGTTCGAGTAACATACATACAAAACATACAGTCGAATCGAGTTCAATTACTTGCGGGCGTCTGCATGAGTTGAAATTTAGCATACGAATATAAATTCGGTGACAATGCAATAATATAGTTCATTAGAGGTATGTATGCCAACACTATATCTGTTTACTGCATTGTACTAACCTAAAGCGAAATCGAAACATAAATAACTCGCAATTTAAAACGTCGATGTGTTGCCTATTATAACACCGATATATCGTTTTCACCCTTAGTGCTGAATTCCATGTCGCTGCACGCTACACGTCCTTCTGTGAAGAAGCGCGCGCGCTGACTGATCTAAAATAATTATTTGTCAATCTACCTATTTTTCTATTTATCTGGACAGGAAAGATGAGAGACATACGAATAAAGAAAGCCCAATAAAAGGTTGATGTTTCAATACATCATCAATCACTTTCATTTACACATTATTTCTTTACGAAAACAATATCATATTATATCGATACACTTATAATTATCATAACGATGACTGGATCACATAAAAAAACCTTTTGGTCGCAATCGGGGTCGTGTGAAGTTGAATCCAACTCTGACTCCGACCTGACTGCCTTGTAATGGCGTCTCAAGGCAGTCAAGTCGGAGTCGGAATCAGCAAGTGTAATCACGGCTTAATGGCATCTGAAGGTTGTCAGGTCGGAGTCGCGGTCGCGAAGTGTGATCACGGCTTAAACGTTTAAACGTCGAGCGTTGAAAGTAGAACAAGCGCGATTAAAATCGGTCGCGATAAAAAATCGCTCACGTGTGAACGCATGTACTGTTTTCCATTTGTTTCATCTCGACGGTTTTTTTCAGCGCTACAAAAATACGCTCGTGCGAACGGCCCATAACACTATATACGTAATCAGAGTCGGGCGTTATAAACTACTTTTGTAATTAGGTTTATTAATACATAGAGAATAGAAGAATTGAATATCGCTCAACCCTATTATTTGTTCCCTAATGTTCGCAGAACTAAAATTAATATACACTTAATATTAGTTAGTAAATGTTTATAATTAATTTCAATTATCTTTAACATATGGAATTCACAAGAATAAAATATTACTGTTGAAACATTATTCTAATGTTATTTATTATTTTAAACTAAAGAAATGTTATATTTTATGCATAGATTTTATACAAGTACTACGTGATACGGTACGCTTCTGTCAATGTCTAACGTCATCTGCACGTTTTCATTGAGGTTATGTTTTGTCCACAGATGTTGTCTTGAATACGGCATTGTGTAGTTTTTCATACATTTCTCATAGGTTTAAAATATTTACAGCGCCACAATGAGTGATTTTGTTTTAAATGATAGTGAATCTGAAGTTGATTCCGATGAAGAGGTAAGCTTTTTATTAAACATGAACTTTGGTGCCATTCGTGTATACTGGTAGTATAGAATCTATATATTATCACGTCAAAGCCCCTGCGAGGTAAGCAGTAAGTACAGGATACCAACAGGTTCTTTCCTTTATTCATCTCTGGCTTCCTTCCTAGTACGAACATTTTTTTTTATGCAAAGTAGTGAGAGCTGAATTAGTTGTTCTCTCTGCTTGTATGCATTTAGACCACAGTTTGACCGTGACTTATACTGTTTATGTTAGATCAATGTACGATTGTCAGTTGTAAATGATATGAACTGTATTCTCGGTCCAATTTGAAACTCAGTTATTGAAAGATATGAGTCTTATGTAAAGGACAGGTTAAGAGTCTCCATAACTGGCGAGCATGTATGAGATGAACTTTGAGAGTGGAGGAAGCCAGAGAGGTATGCAAGGATAGAACCTGTTGGAACGCTGTATGATGATGATGTGATAATATAGATAGAAGAATGGCAATAGGTTTGTTAGAGTGTAACGAAGGGAGTGGCTTGGCAATCATTTTTTCATGTAAATAAACTTGTCCCTATTTGAAGGGATGTTGTGCAATTTTTTTTATTCTAATGTTTGAAATGGATGGAAATAAGACAAAGCTACTAGGCACTTTTTATTTAAGACCAATGGTTGGCTAAAAAAATGATGCAAAACACTTTAGCATTCTCTCTTACACCAAGATCCATAAGCTTTCTACAGGTTGTTAACTACCATTGTAGAAAAAAACTTAAATTTACCTTCATTGTCAACAGCTTCAAGAAGCATTCGCCAAGGGGCTACTGAAGCCAGGTTTAAATGAAGAAATTGTGAGGGTTGAGAAAAAATATGCAAATAATGTTGGCGATTTGAAAGTAAAATTGAAAGAGTTTCAGCTGAAGTTACCATGGGTGGAAACGCTGGATTTAGTGACCACAGTTGCTCCAATGGCTCCGGATGTGGCTTTGCAAATGCAGGACACTGCTCAGAGAAGAAAGTAAGGTTCAATTTGTCTTGTTTTCATGTTAATAAATAAATAATAATAATGGTTCGTGTTTGTCCCACTAAATAAGTGGCCACTTTAATCTAGCTATTTGTAGTCATGCTCAGCTCTTCCCTTGTTATGGTGGGGTACAAGGGGCGGACCGGCAATAGCAACATAGTCTGAGAGGTTTCTCCACAATAGGCTATTTGACTAATTTTAGAAAACCATTTTAAAGTATTCTTTATTACGTAATAAACACACTACATTACTATTTCCAAAATGATATGTGAGGTCACATGCTCGTAAACAAGTAGCTATTAACACCGTAGATGAAGTGAATTTCATAATTTTTCTTCAAATTCCTTGGTTATAATAGTGTTTAATGCAACATTGTACAAATACGTCTATTAATAGTCCACACAAACTGTTTCTGTTCTAACGAATCCTAAAAAGCGAAAAATGTGATTGTCATTAATTCAAAGCGACCCAAAGGTATTTTATCACATTCAAATATTTTTATGTGTGAAGATCACTTTGTTATAAGTAGTATTTAACTTTATATATACTAGATTGCAGCTAAAAATGTCGGGTTTTATGAAACGAAATAACATCTATAATGCCTATTATAGCTTAATCATGCCGCATAAGTTTGAAGGATCCTTATACTGATGTTTTTACATTTTAAAGTTCCGAAGCATAGTAGTCAGCGTTATTCTTACAGAAAAAAGCAACCCAGAGCAATCATAAATGCGTCAATCTTTATTAAGTTGTTGTTATCAGCTCGCACCAAATTTGACTCCATTTTTAAATTTAAAACGAACATTTACGCCACTAGTTAGTAGTTTATAAGATTTGTCAAAAAATAGCTCAAAGATCGAATATAACACCCAGAAAACATAAAACGCGAACTACAATCAGTCGAGGAAGCCATGTTTACTATCGTGTGACGTCACCAGAGATACAACCAATCACAGTGCGTTCCCGTCACAGACAAAATTTCATAAATTATTATGTTTTTATTTCATGTAATTTGTAAAAAATACACAATTTTATTTAAAGCGAAGTGAGATATGTTTTATTACCCTATTATCTGTTAGGATGACCACAATTTATAGTTTATTTTCATCGTTGTCAAATGGCCTATTGCAGTGTTTTAAACACTTAACACAAAAGCATGCATCTATGAAACTGAGTGTAGATTTCATGATTTTTATACTGCTGTAGTTGGTGTCTAAAGGTAGATGCTCCTGACACGGGACAAAGTATGGTGGTGAGGATTTTCTTTTCTCTCCATTGTCTAAGGCCCGTACTACAGAATGAAAATTAGTCATGAATCTTAGTTCAAAACTAACATTTTAGTACAAAAATCAGTTTTTTAAACTAGATTCACAACTGATTTACGTTCTGTAATATGGGCTAAGTCTATGGCTGTCAGATAAAGCTTATCATCAGAAGGTGATATAATGTAAGTATCATTATAGTAGTCTCTAACCCCTTATATAGTGGGGACTCTATATGCACGTCTTAGCTAGAGCCACTTTTTCTTTACCTGCATAGCACTGATCTTAAGTATTATTTTCAAGGAATCTTAAAGAAAACACAAAAGGGACCCAAATGTATGACCCTGCACAGGATCCAGTTCTGAATGAGTTCAAGCGAGAGAATCTTCTCCATCGTCAAGCACAAGCTGCTGTTCTTGAGGGACTCAAAAGGCTGAAGGAGCTTAATATTCCCACTAGGAGGTATGTTAGTTTGTGTTCTGTCTTTAATCAATTTTACGTCATAACAGTGATGAGCCCTAAACATATTATAGATTCACTTCTGTGTGTGTGAATGATCTACGCTGTTGGCCGCGGGACCTTTACAGCTTCACCGGGCAAGAGGGCGAGCGTGCAACCACTACGCTCGAGCCAGAACGGCAAGGGGGCAACTTACTCAAGGGCGCCTCAAGGAGGAACGGCCTCGGCTTGGGCAGTCGCTATGGGGGAGGGCGTACACTAGATGTGTCGCCGTGGTGTTCTGCACCGGCCGGCAGGCAAGGGATTCTTGCCGGCGAGGTCGGTGTCTGATCCCGTGTGCGGTATCTGTATCCGAAAGAAGGGATATAAGGGCATCGGGAGGGTCGGTGAGAACATGCCGCGGACGGCAGTAGCGGTTGATAGGAGGGGAGTTATTATAGATTCACCATTCATCACATTTGGCTTTAGAAATGTCTACTCTACAAATTTTATCCCTCAAATCACTTGTTACCTTATATCACAATCGATATATCATAACAAGATACACGGTTTCGTTCAAAAGTTACACTAAAAAACGTTCCCAAAGTCATGTGAGTTATAATTATGATATAAACATAAATTAGGGCATATTGAACGTCGTTGGTCTGGTGACAAAGCGCATCGCTTTGTGATCACGAGGTCCTGGGTTCAAATCCTAGGTCGGACAAATGTAGTTTTTCTAACGAAAAATTCCCAGTATGAGTCCGAAGTCTGGAATTGTGCCCGATATATGGCATTAGGCTCGCCCCCTATTACATGGGACCTAACATCGTCGGCGAAACGTGGGTGTACTCAGTACACCTCTGCCACCCCCTCTGGGGAATATAGGCGTGACGGTGTAATAATTGAACCTTGCTCGTATCACTTAAAGTTGTATTTGCAAAAAAGCGTAAGCTGGCTAATTTTTTAGTATCATTCACTTTTGCCTGCGTTTTGGTGGTACCATTTTTTGTGCGGCGAACTTGTATATACCTATATTTGATCGTTGTATATCACAGATTTTTTATAGACTATGTTTATAGTAAACTAGTTAACTTATACAGTTCCACCTGTTTCATTTGTAAAGTATTCGCTACTACTCACATATTCTCTGATTACCCTTGAAAAATATTTTCTTGACAACCACTTTAAAACTAGCAAAAGCATACTTTATGTCCGAAAGTCAAGATGGTGGACATAGTCCTATAGATATATTGATCACTTAGTGAGTTGGAATAGACTGTGTTTTTCTGAAGGGCAAGTCTCCGTAACCAGCGAACGTGTACGAGACGAACTATGAGAGTGGAGGAAGCCAGAGAGGTCTGTAAGGAAAGAACCTGCTGGAACTCCGTACTCTGCCTACCCCGCAAGGGAACTGGCGATGATATAGATAGATAGAATAATTTGTACTATTTTATTTTTGTCGTTTTCAGACCTGATGACTACTTTGCCGAGATGGCCAAGTCCGATGAACACATGCAGAAGGTCCGCAAGAATCTAATGGCTAAGCAGGCAGCACAGGCTCGCACTGAGAAAGTACGACAGCTCCGAGAACAGAAGAAGATTGCTAAACGTGTTCAGGTATGTATCATTGTTTTTGTAGAATATCTATCAATATCATACCTTGCAGGGTAGGCAGATAGTACAGAGTTCCAGCAGGTTCTTTCAGGTGAAATAAAACTATTATTCGGCTTTTATCAGCATTTAACAGCACCCATGGTCACGGGATGGACCCTCCATGATCATGGGTCCTGCAAAGCACTCGAAACGTTGGGAACTTAAAAATTATAAACATTTCGCGATGACAGCTGAAAAATAGTTTTATATCATGTTTAATATCTCGTAAATCTAAGAAGTCAATAGGTTCTTTCAGGTCTATGTAGAATATTATATTAAAATTAGCTGGATAATCAAGCTTTCTCAAATATTTGCTCTCTCCAATTCACGCCATAGAGTACGATCCTTGGCTACTTAGGTATCCAATTTCTGTCAGCCATGGCTATTACCTTCAGGAGATAAGAAATTGTGACACACTTGACTTGCTTTGATTTCTATACAAATGAATACTCATTGTATACACGAGCGCGTGTGACACGCTTCGCGGATGAGCGCGCAACGATTACAACCTTGGAACCCATAACGATGCGTGGACAAATAGACAATTATGTATGTGACGATATCCATACTGTTTTTAGTTTGTTGCACACGATTCGGTCGAAGAACTTTTGCATACGAAAACTGCATACGATTTTCTAGGCCACAGCTCGGCAAACTCATAAAACTTGATTTAGCATATTATTGTATTGACAGAGTAACCTTTATCATTTACAGTCACGGTATATGTTTAAAGACACATAGAACAACGTAAACACAACTTACTATGTAATAGATGTTTGCTTTTAATTAGTCCCTTGGTTAGCTTCAGTCCACCATTTTTTGAACTATGTAGGTAGATATGACACTTAGTTCATAAATAAACACCATTACGTCTATATTCCCCAGCCTGAAATGGTAGAGGGTTACTGACAACGAATGTAATAGAGGACGCACACACAAACAATGAAGTCAGCAGGATTATTATGGAGAATTTTTCAATAGAAAAACTACACTTTGTTAACTATTTGCCCTAGTGGCGCCATTCACAATGTTGGACTCTAAACTACCTACTAACCAAGCAGTTTACACTTACTTATAAAATTAACAAACCCTCTTTTTCATTCCAGATTGATAGTAAATTGAAACAAGCTGCTGAAAAGAAACAAATTTTGGAGCAATTGAAGCGTGTCAGGAAAGGTAAATCTTCGGACTTGGGCTTCTTAGATGATAATAAAGGAAACAATAACAACAGAGGCAAGGGCCCACAAAATAAAGTCAACAAAAAGAGGGCTCTGAAAGACAACAAATTTGGTTTCGGTGGCAAGAAGAAGGGATCGAAACTTAACACGAGGGAATCCTCATACAATATGGATGGGTTCAACGGGACTAAAGCACCGAAAAAAAAATTCAATAATTTCAAAACTAAATCGTTTAAAGTGAATCAGAAGAACAAGAAGACTCAGAGACCTGGCAAATCTAAGAGGAGGAACGCTAAGAGATAATGATATTAGTTCTAAGTTATTATTGTAATAAATATTTTGCACTATCACTGTTTTTTTTTTTTTCTGTTTGAATGGATGGTGTATCCTTCTTGCGTGCGAGTGTGAGTAATCTACGCTGTTTGCCGCGGGCTTCACAGCTTCACCGGATAAGAGGGCGAGCGTACAACCACTACGCTCGAGTCAGCAGGGCAAGGGGGCAACTAGCTCAAGGGCGTCTTATGGAGGAACGGCCTCGGCTTGGGCAGTTTCTATCGGAGAGGGCATATACTAGGTGTCTCGCCGTGGTGTAATGCAAGGGATTCTTCGACCTAGCCCACGAGGTCGGCGTCTGATCCTGTGTGCAGTATTTGTATCCGAAAGAAGGGATCTAAGGGCATCGGGAAAGTCGGTGAGAACATGCCGCGGGCGGCTGTTCGGAGAGGTGGGGTATCCTTCGTGGGTGTAACGCACGCACCAAAATTAAGCTTCATCATCATCAGAAAGACTACCACTGTTAGACAATCATCTGCCCCAAAGATCGCCACGACGAATGGGTTTGTGCTGCATGACTCCGGCTTTTACCTGCGAACTTCACCAGGTCAACGGTCCACCTTGTGAGGGGCTTGCCCACTCCAATTAAGCTTATCCATTAATAATTTAGTTGGTATTAGAGAAATTGGGTTACCATAGATAAAGCCCATTTTTTCAAAATACCACGTATGTGTAACGGTACTCAGTTACACCTGTTTCTAAATAAAAAGGGAAAATAAGGGTAATATGTTAGCCACGTAAGTACGATTCACACTTGAAGTAATAAGTTTTAGCATACATCCGAAAATATTCTGATAGGTGCTATTTAAATATGACAGGCGCTAAATATATTTAATTACTAACGGCCCGTCCCGGCTTCGCAAGGGAGGATATTGCGTCCGGTGCGTAGGAACCAAAGATTATAATAATATATAGGAGAAAAATTGGCAACTCGACCGAGCTGTCAAACGCTGTAACAACAGTGCTACCTGGTGGCAAAGCGGAAAACTATTTTTGTAAGCTATAGGTAGGTAGGTAGCTATGTATCTATACGCATTACGTAGATGATACCTATATAGCCATACATATTTCAAGTAAAAGGTAGTTTGTTCTTGGACAGAAACGTAAATAAAAAACCTTTTTGAGAGAGATAACTGCTTAGTTTATTCATCACATTGAAGAAACTTACATGTTACAATATTAGTAGTTTGGTACCACATTATTCTCAATTCACCTTTTATAAAACAATATGAATTTATATATACCATTGAAAATGCGGTACGTTTTAAAAACGACACTTTTTTATAGTATATAATACTACGTTTCTGTTTTACGTATCAAAATACAATAAATTAACCGTAATTCATGTTTTATACCTATAATTTGTTTGTTTCCATGATGTTCACCTTTATGCTGCATTCTAGAGCTACTAGGTAGTAAAATTGTTTTATAAAAAGTCAATTAGGGTAGATTTTTTTCATCATCAGATGAAAGTTCAATTCAATTTAAAGCTTGTCTATATTCTTTGTGGGATGAATTAAATGTAGGTTGACATGGAAGGGCAACCTGACTGAATGTAAAAGAGTAGTTCTTGAATTGTTTATGTTGTATTTTATCCTATAAATAACTTTTACCTGATGATTGAAAATCAGAAATACACTATATTTCTGTGCTTTACATAGTATTCTTGCACATATTTTTTCATTGAATTCTGCCCATCATATGTTAATTTTCTTGACAATATCCGGTTTAATGACCGACACCAGCTGAAGACAATAACATTAATTGTTTTGTCAGTAAAAAACTCTACTAATTCTTCTTTATGAATCAAACAATTAAACGGGTACTCTACGAATATTCCACATAACATTTTTATGTTTCTTTTTAGGTTACTTTTAAAACTATTTTCTTTTAAATAATTAATAGTGATATTTTGGATTTCATAAAAGCATTTTTCTAATTCCTCTGTAGGATAACATAGCCAATTTCTCGTTGCGCAATATTTTAATAAATTTGTTACTTTATTTCCTACAATTTTACGTCTGCAGATTTTACAATTTTTTACAATTTTTGTTAAGCATTTTTTCAATACCCAGCCACAAACATACTGCCTCTGGTCTACACCTGGAGCCCTATAATTTATATTTAAATTAAAACAGCTCTCCTTAATAACAATTTCTTCATCATTATTGACACATTTTTTTGGCTTGCCTTTCAATAGAATATCAAAAGTAGCTAGGCATTCATTGACTCAGGCTCACATTTCTGTAGCCGAGGCTTCTTATTTTACCGAAAAAGTTCTCTACTGGGTCTTGATTTAAATTCCTGCCTAAAAAGCAATCAAAAGAATACTTGAATTGAACAATATTCCAAATTTCTTTTACCCCATTCAATTGTTTTGATCAAATTGGTGATGGATGGTACAGTAGTCTCTTAAAACAAATATTACCATTAATCATTTTCTTTTGGATAAATTTAATTAATTTTAATATTTTTAAACTATTTTGTCATAGCACATGATGGGGTGATCCTCTCCGTATGGCAGCCCTAAACACCTTGCCATTCTGGATTTGCAGAGTGCAGAGCTCCGTGATGCGATGCACTTGGTGGACGCAAGAGTGTTTGACTCGAGAGCCGAACTGCTCGTCGATAAGGATACCCCTGGACATTACAAAGTCTTTGAGCCGCGCCAGAAGTAGGCGCTCGTAGTCGTAGCCAGGGAGTTGACGAGACTGATAGGGCGGTAGCTCGCGGGGAGATTATGAGGCTTGCTGGGCTTGGGAATGCATATGAAGTCTGCTTCCTTCCACTTAGCGGGGAAAGTGCAGTTCGTCATGGCGGCGTTCAATATGGCCACTAAGAGGCAGATGAATTGGGCGGGCAGGCATTTCAGAACGCGATTCAAAATGCCGTCAGAGCCGGGGGCTGTTTTGGTTTTGAGACCCAAATAAGATCTTCGACTTCCGTTTGGATGATAGGAGGTAAGGAATCTGCGGAGGGGAGGGATGCCCTGCGCTCGACTTCCCTGTCGACCGCGTCGACGTGGGACTGGTCGACGGACAGAGAGCTGGGGGTGCACTGGCTCTCGAGGGAGTCGGCGAGAAGCTCGGCCTTTTCGTCGTCGTCGAAGGCTGGGGGTGCGCCTGAAGGGCGGGACAGCGGGGGCATGCCAGTCGTGGAGTCGGTTTTGAGCGATCCTAGGGTCGTTGTACGGGCTTGAGGAATGTTTCCTGCACTAGGAGGATATCAAGTTGGTGATTTCGGAGGAAATCAGCAACCTTATCTCGCTGGGAGCGAAGGCCATCGGCGTTAAAAATCGCCAGGGATAGGTTGTGGGGCTTAGGACGGGAAAGTCGTAAATCCATTATTGGGTGCGGGGGGTTGGCAGAACCCAACCCAGGACGCCAGGACGTCAGAAACGTCCCTGTATTCCGCGGTCAGGAGGACCTGGTCCGCCAAGTTGGTGGCGGCGCAGAGTTTAAGGGCGAGTTTTTGGACTCTGGGAATCAACGCGGGGCTTATTGAGTCCGAAACATTCATTATCAGGGTGAAGTCCTGGCTGACGTTTGTGAACGGAGGGGGACAAGCCGCAACCGGTGGGATCGCTGGCGAGCGCTTTGGGGCGCCCCCCAAAGCGCTCGCCAGCGATTTACCCTGTGAATCACGGAGACATCATTAAATATTTGTCGCTTGGTGCTCATGATGAAGTCTATCTCATTTTTTGTGAAACCATCAGGGCTCATCCAGGTCCATTTCCTATGAGACGGCTTCTTGGAAGAAAGAGTTCATCATAAAGAGTCCCTCCTTCTCCAGAATTTCGGCCAGCCTCTGACCCCTGGGGTTGTTTATAATGTTAATGTTGAAATCCCCACATATAATAACTTTTTTCTTACCTTGACAATATGCAGTTAACAGGAACTCTAGTTTTTTCAAAAAATATGTTCAAGTCCTCTTGAGCTACTTTAGGTGGTCTATATATGTGGTGGACTTCAGCGTCTGGCGCGCGAGGGCCTACGGGGCTCGTCGTCGTCGCGTGGACCCCCATGCATTTTACGCATCGAGGGCGCGCGTGGCAATTACGGGCAGAGTGCCCGTACAGCTGGCAGTTTTGGCACTGCCCGGGCGTGCCACGTTTTCGAGGGGCCTCTACGGAGAGGCTAGAGTTATGGCAAACGACCGTAAGGTTAAAAACCTTACGACCGGACTCGGTGCGGTCGAGGACGACCAGCACCGTGTCGTAGGCCTCCTTTGAGCGCCCATTGACCATCCTGTGCACCTGGCGCACAGGAAGGTCTTGGGACAGGAGGTCTTCCTTAATGACGGCGGTGTCCAGCTCCCTAGAGACACCGCGGATGACTACCCTGAGCTCCCTTTCCTCCTCCAGGGTGTAGGTGTGATAAGCGATCTTATTAGATCGCAGGAACGCGGATAGCCGTCGATGGTCGTCCGAGAACGCCACCTTGACTGCTATACCTTGCGCGGTGGAACGCGCATGCGTATTGTTAATCTGGCGATTGTAAGCGCGTCGCGCGGACGCGTGCTCGACCTCCATATCGGAGTCCGAGTGAGGCTCGGACCCGCATGACGAGACGGGGCGGTCGGCGGGGGTCGGGGGCGGCGCAACGATCTCCGTTCTCGGCGCGGCGAAAGGGGTCGCGGGGCGCGCAGAAGGCGCAGGGTGCGCAGGAGAGGGGAGCGACGCATGCGCGGGCGATGCGTCGGGCAAGGCGGGCGAGTACGTCGCGTTGAATTGGCGGATGATGTCCGGACAATTACGCGCGATGAATTTCCCTAATTCCCGGAGGAATTCTGGAGAGAACTCGTCTGCCATTTCCTGAGGGGAAATGACAGGGCGGGTGAACTTAAAGAAGGGCCCTAAGACCCGGCGTAAACAGTGCCCAGATCCCCTCATCGACGGCGGCGGTGGGAGGTACTTACCGGGGAGACCAGGTGTGTCCTTCGCCTTATGGGCGAAAGGGCAACACCAAACCCTAGCTGCTCCGGGGTAAAGAGAACCGCCGCACGGAGAATAGGATGGCGGGATGGGTGTAGGTAAAGGTCCTGGAGAAATCAGGAGCCCTGGCTAGGTAAGCCCCCAAGGCGAGAGCTCAAGCCCTTCCGAGTTGGCCGCCCTCTGAAGGAGGGAGGCGAGCGCTCGGGTCCCGCTCAAGACTGGCTTAGTGACACCGTTAGGCGTCCACCAGACTTACCACGAACGGACAAAAGTCGTGGTTTTAAAACAAAACACTACTACCTAACCGAAAACCGTTACAAAAAACGCGGGAAAGGTCGACCGCCGTCAGAACAGCGCGTCTACCTATCGACCCACGTAATTAGTTACACGCGAGCGAAACGCACAGACGTGATCACACAAGGACGTAGTTGCATACGCACGAGCGAATGAAAACACGCAATCGCGCAACCACGCAAGCACGTAAGCGCGGCGAGACAAACTACGTAGGTACACGACACGAAAAACCTTTAGGAAAACGCGGGAAGGCCGACCGCCGTTAGAACGGCGGGTCTACCTGTTGACTCACGTAGTTAATTACACGCGAGCCAACGCAAAAACGCAATTACATATGCGCGAGCAAATGTAAAAACGTAACCACGCAAGAGCGGGCGAGACCAACCACGCAAATGGATCGAGACTAAATACGCGCAAGAGATAGCGAGCGGGCGGGCTGCGCAGTGACACGACCGCACGCGGGGCCGGCACAGCCAGAACCCTCGTTAACTAGGGAATTGCTAGCACTGACATTGACAGATGATTGATCACACACTGTGCTTATTATCTTTAATCCAGTAGTGTGAACTTTTACTATCACATCTTTGATAATATTTTTTAATTCAATTTTATCTAAACAGTTCGTAAAGTAGTAAGCTACGGGTTGCTTGTAATTTTTCCTTATGCCTTTGATCATAAAGACCAGGACATGATTCGCCAATTTAGTTTGGTCCCCGTGGCTTGTAAATCCTTTTATTTCATCAACTACTGGGTTATAATGCACTTGTGGTGTAATAGACATTTCATCAAATATCAATGTACAGAGTCTATCTTCTGCAAATAATGTTTTAGATGACTCTTTTAACTGTTCAAATATCATATTATTGATACCTGGTTTTACTTGAATGTTTCTAAGAAGGTTTCGCAAAGATTTCGAAGATGGGAGAGAAAAAACCTTAGATAAATACCGGTAGCTCCTTGGGCTTTTCTTATAAATCATTAGAGACATTATTTTTTGCTCCAAGGTAAATCTACGCCCTCTTGGCTTCTTATTGCTTTCAGACCACTGTATGGTCGTAAATAATCGTCCTGGTAATGACATATTTTTGAGTAAGTCATTAAATGACGATTTTAAACATAAGTCACTCAATTTAGCCAAGCGTGACATGAAATCTTTTTCTTTAATTTTTAATTGAGTCAGCTGATGTGCTAGTTTCAGATTTTTCCTGGTAAGCCGTAGATTTTTCCTGGTAATTTTCTTTATAATTGACCGTATTTGTGTTGTTCCCGACCCTGAAGAAACACAAGGTTTGGTTAAAAAAAATAGACAAAAACAACAAATCTATTGTGGCCCCTATTCATGAATCAATCACAAGTCTAAAAGCAATCTTGGAAATATAATTCTCATGTCTCTATAGTTTAAACTCTCTTTGTATTAAAAATCACAACCTATTTTCATTGGTCTGGTGGCAACAAAGTCGAGGTGTTGGGTTCAATTAAGGAGATGATGATGACAAGGTAACCTTTGTGTAATATTTTTCAAACAAAAAAAAAGGTTCGAGGTACTTAGAATTGAAATCATGACACAAAAAATTAATCTCCGATATGCCAGGACCGAGCAAATAAAACATATGTTGTCTGTGGCACAAAGAAATGCATTAGCACCCTTTTTATGTGATTGTTTTTCACTAATATAATTGGATATATGCCACTCCTTAATCAAAAATTAGTTTAATATTATATTATGATATATTTTACAGTTAAAAGTAAAAAACATTGTAAGGTTATATAAATGAACTGATTGAAATAAACATTTAAAAATGAACATAGCAAGCGCCATCATCTCTCATGTTATTTCCATGCTAAAAATGAATTGTGCATGTGTATTTAATGATAATTATGATTCATTCATTCTCAGACAGCAGACAACACCTTTACTCAAGTAGCGAGATTGATGTTCTGGCATAAGACAGGTTAATTTATCAGTAATTACCTTCTTTAGAAGTTGAAGCCTGAACATCACCCAGAAGCAAAGTTTCCTTATTAAAATTCGAAGATGTGCCATCCAAATTTGCTTCTGAAAATAATTTCTATCTATCTATAACCTCACGCCAGATCCCTTGCGGGGTAGGCAGAGAGTACAGAGTTCCAACAGGTTCTTAACTTACATACCTCTCTGGCTTCCTCGACTCTCATAGTTCGTCTCATACACACTCGCCGGTTACGGAGACTCTTGACTTTTCCATCAGATAAGACTGGGTTTATTTGGTCGTGGTAAGATAGTCTAGGTTTTCCCCGGTACCTGCATCCTTCCACTTTCACATTGTATATCTGTTTTGTCATTCTTTCCTCTGGCATTCTTTCTATATGCCCGAACCAACGGAGTATGCTCTTTCTCATCTTTACACCGATACTATCTTTCACACCTACTTGCTGTCTTACTATTCTGTTGCTAATGCGGTCGGTCAGCTTCACTCCGCACATCTTCCGCAGAGCTCGCATTTCTACCGCATTTATCCTACTTTCATTCTCCTTCTTACATACCCAGCTCTCGCTACCATATAAGGATAAAACTTACCATTTTCATGAGTTTGTAAAGATTCCTTTGGTTGAGGTGTGGTCAATGTCACAGCCATGTTCATCCTTGGCAAAGAATAATTGTGTTCCATTTGGATATTTAATACAACATTTTTGGTTACACCTGGAAAATAAAAGCGTTGAAATTTAGGCAAATCTATATTAATACAGAATATTACAAGATGTTACCGTATGTTAATGGTTACCTTGAAAATGTAAAGTTGGAACAGCCAAGTATAGTAATCTATGTCCAGATACTTTTTGCTCTGGTTTAAAATGATAATCACACACCCTTTTATTGTTAAATATTTTAACAGGATCTTTTTCCTGTATCTTGTCACCAACAACTGATAACCATGAATTGAATAATTCCGTTTGTTTCTCAGGATTTGAAAACGTATCCATATATGCACCTGTGTAAAAATGAAACTAATTACATCCTTGCCAACTGATTTCCAAATTCCGTGACGAGAATCAGAAATAATTATGATGGTTTATGTAGACCACATCCATCTACTCACCATAGTTTATTATCCGTAAATGCTGCATGTGTTACAGATAAATTTATAAAGTAATGTATGTAGGTATTTAATATTACTGTAAATACTATACATGTTGCTATACATGTTGAAAAAATATCTCACCCAGACTGTCGCAGCCAAAAACACATTTCCTGTTGCAAGACATATCAACAGAATACTACAAAACAAACTAAAACTTAACAAACAATAGCGTAAACGTAACAATCAATAATAAACAACAAGATCACAGATACAAATAATAGTCAACAAATAAACACAGTAATCAAAAATAACAATAACCAGAAGCCGCTTGAAACTTTCGGAGGAAATTTTCAAACTAATTATTATTTTTTATTTGTGTCAAATTGAAGCCGCCACGTTAACGTTTCGTTTTCACAATATCAAATTCAATTAATTTATTACGGCGTTTTGGGTAATAATAGACTAAATTTAATAAAAAAATAAGTAAATATAGTTTGCAGGTATAGGTTTATTCAATGCATCTACTGAATACATTATCTCGTATTATTTGATTTGTTGTAATGTTTAAATTAACTCGTTTATTTCTGCGTTGAATAAAACAACGTTAAAAGGAGTAAAGCAGGTTAAATTGACTGCTTTATTGACACGACACTGCCATCTAGTTCAATGTAAGGTAAACTTACACGGTCAGTTTTTCCACTAGGTAGCGCTTTAGTGCTTCCCACCCCTAGTAGGAACGTGCGGCTACCTATTTCATAGATGTGCACGCCCCTCTCCCGCACTTCGGTCCCCCCTTCCTCACGCCCGCTGGGCTGCGTGGGGCCATACCGGCCACGGCGCAGCGGCGTTTATTTTTCTATTAGTATTTTGTTTAGATTGATATTTTTTAATTCGTAATATCTTTTGAATGAAATGTCCGATTTGGATCATACAAAAAGTAATCTACAGCTATTGAAACAGTCTTGAATATGATATGATTTATTTGGACAAGTATTAATACAAAGGTATGGATAACATGGTCTGATGTTGGTCGGCATTTCTATCAACTTTTAAAATGTAAAATGTGGAATGGTATCCCGAAATTTATTGTAGATATTGAAAACATTTTTTTTGTTCTATCATCAATAGTTTCCGCAGCGCATGCGATGAAAGACATTTTATGCCTATTTTTTACACCTTGGGTTATTGAAGTTTTAGTAGGGATCCCTAATTTTTTCAAGTAATAAACTCAAACTCAAATAATTTATTTTGTATAAGCCCTGCGGGGGCGTTTACAAATAGCCAATTTACATTTTTTTTTAATCTAATTAAACTACTAATCTACCACCGGATCGGAACGCGGCCTCCACTGAGAAGATCCGGCGAAGAAACTCAGCGGGCTTGTGTTTTTTATTTACTTTTCTTTCTTTCCTTTTTTTAACCATATTGTGTGGATACAATGTTTAGGTTACAATTGAATAGTTTATGACCTAGCTCCAGTGTGATGCCTTACGATCGAGATATGAATCTAATAATATCTGTAAAGAGCGTCTAAAGGATTCCAGATGGACCGCACAAGCAGCACCCGTTCACGAGTATGACTGCTGGAACAGCCATCATTCCCCTCGACCATATTGGAGGGAAGGGAGTGACCTGCGCCAGACAGCCACCGCAAGCAAAGACATTATAGTGAGCATGACCAAACCAGAACCCCAAAGAGTTTTGAGTTTATTCGTTACATAGATACAAAAATACGAATCCTTCCTCTTTATAATATTAGTATAGAAGATAATAATATTAGCCTTGTTAAAAAACTGTCCCACTGTTGGACACGAGCCTCCTCTCAAGCTGAGAGGGTTTAGGCTATAGTCCACCTCGCTGGCCCAGTGAGGGTTGGCGAACGGCGAACACACCTTCGAGAAACTCTTAGGCATGCAGGTTTCCTCACGATGTTTTCCTTCACCGTTGAAGCAATAGTTAATTTTTAAGAAACAACTTTGAGGGAGAGGCCTACGTCCAGCAGTGGACTGTCACGGGATGATGATGTACATGCTTTCGAAAAGACAGTTTGACTTTGTAGTACAACGGTCTAACCACTAGGCTATCATGGATTTGATTTTAAAATATTTTCATAACCATTTATCACACATAGTTTATATAATGTAACATAATTAGGTATATTGATAAAGCAGTCAATTTACCGCTTATTAGTGAATTATTTTCGGTCATTCAAATTCCATTCCTGGCTTGACGTTAGGCCAGGCGGATCACTATATTTTCATTATAATTAGGATACAAGAGGTACATTGAATTTGCTTTTAGGTACAGACAGGTACATTGCTTTCATACTTACTGCATATTGATTCATAACATTACCGCCGCTATAATGACATTTATACCAATCTTAACAAAAAAAAAATTTTTTTGTTACGATTTGTATAAATATACCTTTTCAACTTCTGACGGCGATCTTCACAAGGTCATCGGTCTATCTTGTAGGGGTTGGATGTGGATATAGGTAGGTATAAATGAAACTATAACCAAGTGGTGTATAAAGGTATATATTCGTCTACCACTTGCGGCCCTTGCCCTTTTTCTTCTGCTGCTGCTTGCGTTGCCACGCGCTGTCCGCCTGCTTGGGCTCTACGCGCGGGCTCTTGGCGGCCGCCGCGGTGGTCGCGCTCGGCTGCTGCTTGCTCATGTCGCTGGGGGTTGAGGAACAAATTGAGTAAACGCTCGTATTGCTAACACCGTCACGCCTATATTCCTCAAGCAGGGGTGGCAGAGGTGTACTGAATACACCCACTTTTCATCGCCGATTTTAGGTCCCATGTAGTAGGGGCGAGCCTATTACCATCATATCATATTGCTAACATATCATCTTCTTCTTCTATCTTTATCGTCTCGCCAGCTCCCTAACATATCATATTTTAGCTTAATGTAATAAATAATCTTTGTCTAAAGTGTGTGAAATTTATTCAAATGTATTGTTTTTAGATCGGTAGTCCTAAGTAGTACATAAGTACCTATTGCGATGATAAAATAAATAATCTGAATTTACTAATAACGATACTTTTTACTTTACTCTTACTTTAGAAAGGATATTGTTCTGCACCCATACATGATTTGCCCAGAACCAACAGCAATTAAAAAATACTTGTATGATTTCAAATCACCCATAAATTCCCTTAAGGCATTTATTATTAAACGGACAAGCGGGGGAATCGCAATATTGCACAAAACGTATTCCATTTTAAGGCTATAATTTAGTAGCCATTAATACATATGAGGTTATATTGTGTGTTGACAGTTAGTAAATATGTCGGCGACTTCGATATAAGTACTTACAATGCTTTGAAATATTCGTTTTAGATTGCAAATTGTCCGTTAGATACGGATATTTGCCATTATTTTATTAAAATAGATAAATAATGATGGCATGGGTCGAATGTTTGTTGGTTCTGGGGCAATTTTCGACAATACCCTTTAATGATACTCTATTAAATCTTGCATGCTAGACAATGGTAAAACATGACATGTTTTACCATTGTCTGGCATCATTTACATTGTAGATGATCACTATGAAACTGAAATCACAATAATTATTGTGCACCATGTTTTTAGCAAAATTCTATGCTATTCTAATATTCAGGCCCTAACAAACACAACTAACTAAATATTTTGATTTGACTAAAGGTTATTGGAATTCTACAAAAAGGTACACATTTTGCCCATCTCTGCTATGGGGATAAGTAAGTAGATATTCCAGTACTTATATAGTTGATCATGAGTCCCTATTCACAGACGGGCTCAAAGAGCATCGGAGAGCGCTTGTTTTTTTACACAGATTGGATGTCTTGGTGACGTATGTAAACGCTCGGAGCCGATAAGAGTCTTGAAACAAAGAGACTGAGCTGATTGACTATAGTCCTTTTCACCAGTCAAGGGTACGCTGACGTTTAGAATTTGACGTTATTATAATGGTAGTGAATATGAAATAGAATCGATTGAATATCGTATCGTGAAAATTTACAATTCAATTCAATTCAATTCTTTATTCACACTAAATAGAGCAGGTAAGGTGTTACATTATAGGTAGGTACTTATATCTATTTGGCCTGATTAAGGCATGTGAATGTTATACAATATATATATGATAGTTGGAGATTACAGAAATGTCGTCTATATAATTAAACTTACATGTTATCATTAAAAATAAAATAAAGGAATAAAAATTAGGTCTAAATTATAATCATATGTCTAATTTATATTAATTTGTCAAATTATAACATGGTTCCGGCAGGTTTTAGGTAGTCATATTTTATCAGAAAGATACTCGTATACACAGTAATAGCATTTTTCGATCAAGAAACTTTGTAGTTTTATTTTAAATGTTTTAATATCATTAAGGTTTCTAATCTCATGCGGTAGTTGGTTGTAAATTTTGACTGACATGCAAAAGACACTGGTATGGAGTAATTTTGTTTTACTCGGCACAATATTTAGTTTATTCCAGTGACGAGCTCGAGTTTGTTGTTTGAATAAATGCAAGTTGTTTTTAGTGAATAGTGCGCATTCATATATATACAGACAAGGTAACGACAGAATCTTTAGGTTTTTAAAATGGGGTCTGCACGTATCTGTTTGTTTCAGATTACACATTGATCGTATGCAGCGTTTTTGGGCCTTGAAAACATGTTCCTTGTTGGTTGAATTACCCCAGAATATTAATCCATATCTAAGATGTGATGTGACATAACCGTGATATGCTGCTAGAATAGTTGATTTATTAGCAATTGCTCGGAGTCTGTATAGAACATATGATGACTGTGATAGTTTATTACAGATATGATCTGTATGTGCTTTCCAGTTTATTTTATTGTCAATATATACCCCTAGGAATTTTGTGACTCGAATTTCTTTAATATTAAAGTTTTGGTACCTAATTTGCAGCGCTTGCAGTTTAGCTCGCTGTTGAAAGCTCATGTATGTAGTCTTGTCAAAGTTAAGTTTTAGGTTATTACAATTTAACCATTTTACAATTAACGAAAGAGATTTATTTATGTCAGTTTCTAAATTAGATATATTCTTATTCGTAAATAATACAGTACTGTCATCAGCATATAGAGTCAAGTTATGTTCAATCATTTTGGGCATGTCATTAATGTAAATTAAGAAAAGTAATGGTCCTAGTATGCTGCCTTGTGGAACACCAGTGTGAACCTCTCTCAGGTCTGAAGAGTAAGTTTCTTCTGCCATAGATGCTGAATTAAATTTCTTTATTTCTGTTAGTTGTTTTCTGCTAGTTAAGTATGATTTTATTAGGTCAAAAACGTTCCCTCTAACTCCATAAGCATATAGCTTATTTAATAGATGTTTATGCTGCACCCGGTCAAACGCCTTAGACATATCCATAAACATAGCTACTGATGGTTTGCCCTTGTCGATACTTGTAAGAGCTTTTTGCAAGAAGTTATATATTGCCATGTTTATGGATCTGTTCTGCCTGAACCCATATTGGCATTGAGTAAATATATTATTCTGTTCGAAAAAAGTGTATAGACGTGCCCTAAGTATAGATTCATATACTTTTGCAAACCCTGGCAGAAGAGCAATTGGTCTATGGTTGCTTATATTCGTTTTATCTCCCTTTTTGTATATAGGCTTTATTATGGATATTTTAAGTTTATCCGGAAAAATTCCTTGCGTAGTGCATAAGTTAAATATGTGACTTAGGGGTTGAGCGATAATCATGGCTACGTCTTTTATTACCTTAGTGGCTATACCATCATAGCCTACGCTGCTGGTATTACGCAGCGATTTAATCGTTTTAATTATGTCATTATGAATGATTGGGGTCATGAAGATTGATTTAGAATTATATGTCAATGGTTTTAGCTCTTTATAGTGTATTGTATTTGTGCATTTTGTGGCATCTTCTTTCGTGATCATATCTGTATAGTAATCATTAAATGTCGTTGCTATTTGTGTTGGGTCAGTAATGTCTATTCCATCTACATTTATTTTATGTATGCCTTCTACTGGACTGTTAGTTTTTATCTGATTGATAACTTGCCAAGTAGCTTTTGCTTTGTTGGATGCTGTTTTTATGTGATATTCATTTTGTGCTTTTTTTGTTAGAGTTATTATTTTTTTATATCTTTTGGCATATGTGCTAAATAATTCTCTGTTTTCTCTACTTGGAGATGTTCTGTATTTCCAGAGGAGATAGCGCTTACGCTTACTACATACCTTTATGCCGCGAGAAAGCCACTTTGCTCTACGATTTATTGTTACAGTTTTTCTTATTAGTGGCAAGCAAAGGTCGTAGATTAACGCAAACAGATCTTGGAATGTGTTAAAGGCATAATTTGCATCTGTGGATTTGTATACGTTATTGAAAGATAGTTGTTTTAGGTACTTATAGAAAATAGTTATAGAAAATAGTTGAACGATATATTGAAAGATAGTTGTTTTAGGTACTTATAGAAAATAGTTATAGAAAATAGTACAACGAAGAATGAATCGATATTGTTACGACTTCAGTACACCCCGATATCTCGTAAACCCCATATCGAGGAATGTTAATTTTAAAATGCATTACATACACTTAGGTCCCCAAGCGATCTGTCGAGAAAGATTTAGAATCCCCGCTTAAGTGTTGAAACGTCTAGAAGGTTCCACCCCTTTAATTATAGCCGGCGCGCGGTCGCGGTATACAAGTACCTATTCGTTCCTGTACGAGTAGATATGTAATAATAATACCGCTTTGTGGGCCGCGCCGGCTATTGTTTGATGTACTTCTATCGATGTACTTAGAGGGTTCGCGTCCGTTCTAGAACTTTCATACGAGTATAAAAGGAACACAGAGCGCGGGGACGGACACAGTCTCTTCTGGGAAGCGATAGTGATCAAATCGGAGAACAAGCGATCTAAGTGGAATACAACAGCGACTTAAGCAGCGATATACGGACACTACGAGTGACTCAGCGATTCGGAAGCAGTATTTGGGTATTAGTACCCAAATTCACACACTAGTACTACTCTCGTTAGCGAGAGTAGTACTAGTGTGTGATTAGTTCGCGTGTGTATTTGCATACGATGTACTGTTTTGTGTGTACAGCGCCTAATAAAGTACTTCGCACGTTATTCAGCATTTAATTACCCCGCAAACGGGTAAACTATTTAGGAGGAAAAGGAGAGCAAAATAAAATAATCTCATTATTTATTTACGAATCAAGCTATTGGTCAGTAAAATCGTCTGACAAATCGCTTGAAGCTTACGTGTATTTTTTTTTTAAGTATTTTTTGGATTCTATAATTCCAATATCCTTAAGTACAATATGTGTGTGATGGAATATAATTTAACGTCACCGTACCCATGTCTCGTGAAGAAGACTATAGCCTGGGTAAGAGACGGACGCCGGGGGTTTCAGGGGATGCAAACCCCACATAACTGTTACACTACAAATAAGTTAGTCTAGTTACGCGGAAAGGAGCCTGCGAACAGGGGGAACCGGTCGGCTGCTTGTAAGGGCCTACGGCGATCGAACATATATCGACCGGGAGAGTGACAGTGATGCAATAACTTTACAAAAGAATAATAAGGGACGGATATATTGAGCATGCGCTCAGAAGTAAACGACATATGCGGAAGCTGTAAAGGCCCCGCGGCCAACAGCGTAGATCATTCACACACACTAACAAAATGTATGTGATAAAACAAGTTTTATCATTTTCTAAAAAAATGTAGTTTTTCTAATGAAAAATTCCCAGTATGAGTCCGGAGTCTGGAATTGTGCCCGGTATATGGCAATAGGCTCGCCCCCTATTACATGGGATCTAACATTGTCGGCGAAACGTGGGTGTACTCAGTACACCTATGCCACCCGTGCTTGGGGAATATAGGCGTGACGGTGTGTACTTTATGAAATAAAAAAAACTTCTTTACAAGAATTTTGTTACAATTATTTGCTTTGTTTTTACGTAATTTCTACTGATTAGTTATTAAGCATTTCGCGTTGGAATCAGAAATTGTAAAGCAATAGAGATGACGGGTCTTATCTAAAGACGAGTCAGGAGTCTCCGTAAACGGCCCGGCGAGCGTGTATGAGACGAACTATGAGTGGCGGAAGCCAGAGAGGTATGTAAGGAAAGAACCTGTTGGACCTCTGTACTCTCCGCCTACCCCGCAAGATCCGGCGTGATGATATAGATAGATAGAATGGAGATGACTTTAGATTTATTTTCTATCGAGAAAATTTCGTTCAATCGAGTATTCCTTTTACCAGATTCTAAAATATAGAAAATAAAATCATATTTCGAAATATGAGGACTCTAATCCATATACTTTTTGAAGTGCATGGAGTCGAAAAACACAGTTTTGGGTTTTTTGGCGGGAAGTCGAAGAGTGATGTTGTCAATTTGTTTTAATTTCCAAAACTTGTGTTATTTTGACTAATAATGTGTAATGTTGGTGGAATATTAACCATTATGTGTTCTTATATGTGCATGAGTGAAGGTAATCGTAACAAAGTGATAAAACGTGCCTTTTCGACTTCCCTCAAAACGGCCGTCGCAATTGGTATGTAAAGTATCCACCGCTTTACTATCCAGGGTGGGGTACTTCATAAATTTCATTATCATCGTTGTCATCAAATTCATTGGGGAGTTGAATTAATTTAAACAAACACGATTATATATTTCACTGGACACTGGCAAAATACACTTATAATTAGTGTGAAGCCATAACTTGAAGAAGAAGAACACAGTTTTTTCGCAGTAGCCCTTAATGTTTCATATTAAAGTTATTAGGAAGGCCCGTTTTGGAACTTACTATTGGTCGGTGGCGGTAGTGGACATGCCCTGACTGCCCTTGATGACGTCACGCCTCACGCCGCGCCGCTTCCTGTACGCGGTGCGCTCGTACTTGGGCAGCCATCTGCATGTAAAATAAAAATAGATATAAGCACATAAGAGAAACAACTTTGAGAGAGGTTCGTAGGAGGATACAGCTGGGCTGGGCAGCGTTTGAGAAACTTGGTCAAGTCTTCTCAGACAAAAGTCTTCAATCAGTGCATCCCACCTGTCAAGACAAACGGAGCCGAGACGTGGATACTTACAATGAGACTAGTCCACGAAATGAAAGTTGCCCAGCGGACTATGGAGAGAGCTATGCTCGGAGTTTTTCTGAAGGATCGAATCCGGAATGAGGTGATCCGACAGAGAACCAAGGTCATCGACATAACTCACAGGATCAGCTCGCTAATGTGGGCAGTGGGCTGGCCATATTTGCCGAAGAACCGATAACCTTTGGGGTAGACTCGTTCTTGAGTAGAGACCGCTGCTCGGAAAACGTAGTGTGGGACGCTCTGTAGCTAGGTGGAGCGACGATTTACGCAGGGTGGCTGGCAGCGGTTGGAGGAGAAGAGCCGAAGACAGGGCTCAATGGCATGCCTTAGGAGAGGCCTGTGTCGGGCTGATGAAGATGATAACATAATAATATGCAAGCTGATAGGGACAGGTGCATTTAAACTTAATCCGGTGGTATTACCAACTTATAGATACGATAAACCTTTTCAAACACGACCCAGCTGTGTCATTGGCCGCACCCATTTTGGTTAAAAAGATATTTAACATTTTGTATATAACAACTATTTTTTTTAATTTCCAGGTGAATGCCGTCAGTGAGAGTTTTAATGGGTACTAGGATTTCAGGTTTTGCGCACATAAGTACCACCCTGTGTGAAAATGCACTAAAAAAAATATTAGGTAATTACGCTTCTTACCGATTACTGAGGTTAAACAGCGTACGACTCGGTCAGTCTGAGATGGGTGGCCGTTTTTAGCATATTCGTATATGAATGTCTCCATGCATTAGAAGCACGTTAGGCACGTTAATATTAGCCCTGTTAAGAAACTGTCCCACCGTTGGGCACGGGCCTCCTCTCACACTGAGAGGGCTTAGGCCATAGTCCACCACGCTGGCCCAGTGCGGGTTGGCACGTTAAGCAGTTGGTTCTGGTTACCACTTAATGTGAGAGTCGCTAAGCCAAGTTGGAAGCCTTATGGACACTTTGACAATTTCCAAGAGCAGCCACAAACCTGCCTCCACCAATTTGCGCAGAGTCCTTGTGTGGAGGATAATCTCTCTCCCCTCGATTAGTGAGAGAGCTTGATCTATCACTTAGGATTTTGTTGGTGGCTCACCTCTCTGGATCCGGAGGTTTAGAAAGATCAGCGTTGGGTGGCAGTTTGGTCTTGCGTTTGCGTTTGGGTTTGGTCTTCTGAAGCAACTCCGAACCGGGCGTTCTGTGAAACGTATTAAAAAATAAATAAACAATATAACGCCTGTATTTCCCAAGCGGGGCAGAACGTGTACACACTGCGACCTCAAGACTGCTACCGAGGTTTCGTCGATAGAAGAACCTCAATAAGACTGTCCATTTCGAACACAGGGCCTTGTGATCGCCAGCTGCACCATTAGCCACTAGAGGCACGAGGCAGTGGACAGATTCATTAATGAAATGTTTATACTTTAAACTACCAACTGGAATATGGAGGTATGATAAAATCGTGGGTAAGGATAATATTTACCCGGGCGACTGTTCCTGTTTACTTTGCGCGTTCTTCTTCACAACCTTGGCACCCATCATCCATTTTGATGATTCCAATGCATCTATATCGATTTTGGTCTGAAATTAAAAGTACATGATATATATTATGTAAAAGGCACTCGAACAGCTGTTGTTTCACGGTACTTAACTGATCATGTTTTACTGATCATACTGATTATGAACATGTTTTTTTATTCCATACATTTCAAGATGTATATAGGTTAAATAATAATAATATTAGCCCTGTTAAGAAACTCTTCCACCGTCGGGTACGGGCCTCCTCTCAAACTGAAAAGGGTAAAGGCCATAGTCCACTACGCTGGCCCAGTGCGGGTTGGCGAACTTCACACACCTTCGAGGAACTCTTAGGCATACAGGTTTCCTCATGAAGTTTTCCTTCACCGTTAAGCAAGTGACACTTAATTTTTTTAATACGCACATGTTTTCGAGAAGACAGAGGTGCGTGCCTGCGTTTGAACCTGACACCTCCGACTTCGCAGTCCAACGGTCTTACTACTAGGCTATCACTGCTTTTATGGATTTATATGGATTAGAGATTTAATATTTCGAAATATGATTTTTGACTATAAATTTGGTAAAAGGGATACACGATTAAACAAATTTACTCGATTGAAAAAAAATCTAAGTTGCTTTACATTTTCCGATTCCAATGCGAAATGCTTAAGACCTAATCAATAGAGTTTACTTTAAAAAATAGCAAATAATTGTATCAAAGTTCTAGTAATTTTATTTCGGTGTAGTTTCTTTTTTTTTTTATAATTTGACACTGCGGCCCGGTTTGTCCCGCACCTTTTTTTTTGTTTAATTTATGTATTTTTTTTTTAATCCGTATCAATATATCCGTCCCTTATCTTATAAAGTAATTGCATCATTGTCACTCTTTCGGTCGATAAATGGTCGATCGAAGTAGGCCCTTAAGTAATGTTTGTTCGATGCAGAAGCGAATGACTATCTATCTATCTATCTGTAACCTCACGCCAGATCCCTTGCGGGGTAGGCAGAGAGTACAGAGTTCCAACAGGTTCTTTCCTTACACACCTCTCTGGCTTCCTCGACTCTCATAGTTCGTCTCATACACGCTCGCCGGTTACGGAGACTCTTGACTTTTCCATCAGATAAGACTCGGTTTATTTGGTCGTGGTAAGATAGTCTAGGTCTTCCCCGGTACCTGCATCCTTCCACTTTCACATTGACGAAGCGAATGACTAGTATTTACATTTTCAAGTGTCTCTGTAATTTAGAAGGCAACTGGGTTCCGGCAGCCACGGCCAAAAAAGAAGGGATATATTTTTAACAGTGTATGTAGGAAGCAGTGATAGCCTAGTGGTTAGACCGTTGGACTGCAAAATCAGAGGTCTCGGGCTCAAACCCAGGCACGCACCTCTGTTTTTTCGAAAGCATCTGCGTATTAATAAATTAACTATCACTTGCTTTAACGGTGAAGGAAAACATCGTGAGGAAACCTGAATGCCTAAGAGTTCCTCGAAGGTGTGTGAAGTGTGTGTGTGCATACACTTCACACACCTTCCACCACTGTGTGAATGATCTACGCTTTTGGCCGCAGGGCCATTACAGCTACACCGGACAAGCGGGCGAGCGTGCAACCACTACTCTCAAACCAGAAGGGCAAGGGGCAACTAGCTCAAGGGCGCCTCAAGGAGAAACGGCAGTCGCTATGGGGGAGGGCATATATTAGACAAGGGATTCTTCGACTTCGCCGGCGAAGTCAGTGTCTGATCCTGTGTGCGGTATCTGTATCCGAAAGAAGGGATGTGATCAGGGCATCGGGAGGGTCGGTGAGAACATGCCGCGGACGCCGGTAGCGGCTGATAGGAGGGGAGTTAGGTTCGTAGTCGGCGGCAGCTACGATTAGCGGATTTCTATGATTGGACGCGTTCGCGAAATATCGGGTTGTCGCCTTTTTAATAAAGGCGCGAATAGATTCGAGACCGAGATCGGAACGGAGATAAACCAAAGTTGGAAGCATTATGGATAGATATATAAGTCCTAACTTCAGGTGGCTACAAAACTGTCTAGGTGGGGTCTACGTGGACTATTTGTATTTTATGAGTGAGAGTAGTTTCCCAGCAGTGGGTAGTATAAGCTAAATTATTAATCGATGGCCGAGTCTAATCTTGTTTTTGTTTTATATTGATTCAACTTCTAATCTTATTGACGGTACACCATACTTTGTTTGGGGTATGAACTAGCGATGCGCGGTTGTTAAAAAAAAAACTATTGAATGAATCCATAATTGTAGTTACACACATTCGATTGTCAATTCATTCGTCCTCACGAAAAAATTCAATCGACGAACGAATGAAAATCGACGGTGCATAAAGCACTGATTACATTACCCGACCCCGACTCTGACTTAGGGCGTTTAGTGTGCGATCATAGTTTTGATAAACATCAATGTATCGATTTAATATGATATTGTGGTCGTGTAAAAAATTATGCGAAAATGAAAATTATTGATGTTTTATGGAAACCTCAATCTTTTCTTAAGATTTCTTTATTCGTATGTCTCTCAGTCTTTCCCATCTGGAGAAAATAGATAAATAGGGAGAATGAAAAACAATTATACCGATACATCGATGTCTGTCATGACGATGATTGCATTACTAAACGCCCTAAGTCAGTGTCAGGGTCGGGTAATGTAATCTGGGCTTTACCAAGTGCGCAGGGTACATTCGATACTGGGGAAACATTTCGATTGTTAGCAATTATTTTTAGTTGATCAGTAATTTTTGTCCCTGAAGGTCATGTCGGTAAGGCTTCAGTTGGAAATAACGATTGAATTATAGGTAAATATAAACAAATCTAACGTAGTTATAATCACTAAATCTACCCTGCAGGAGATCTACTACTATATCATCACGACAGATCCCTTGCCGGGTAGGCAGAGAGTACAGAGTTCCAACAGGTTCTGTACTTACATACCTCTCTGGCTTCCTCCACTCTCATAGTTCGTCTCATACACGATCGCCGGTTACGGAGACTTTTCCATAGTATTTTTTACTGATTATATTTACTAATTAATTATTAAGTCTCTAATCCGTCTACTTGTTTAAGGGTGTGGAGTACAAAAAACTAACAGTGGCACTCCGGACGTGCCGACAAAAGCTTTGAAGTGATAACTTCTAATGGGAGGGTAAACCGCTTCGTAACGTAACGCGTAACGGCGCCAGTCTGTCTGGATTCCCTTTCTCTCACGCATACGGCAGCGGTAGGCAGGCTCTTCCTCTCTCACTCTAACCCACAGCACTAGTTTAAGTTATCACTTCTGTCGGGTGTCCCGTGACGCACAATTTTTTTTTATATACAGATATATCGGTAACGGTAACAGTGGCGCGAGTTCAATTGTTTTTCCCGTCTCAAAAAATGCCCAACGCGCCTAAAGAAGTTCTCACTTAAAAAACACGTGTTTTTGCTATGGCCCCTTAAGTTGCGTTTAAGTTTTACCTCCAGCTGGTGTAGGGGCGGCAGGCTCTCGGCCATCTTCCGGGCCCGCTGCGGGTCGGCGGCGGCCAGGGCCTTGACCAGCTTGGCGAGGCTGCGCTTGTCGCCGGGCGCGGCGCGCGCGATGGCCTCGTGCGCGCCCGCGGCGGCGCGCGCGTCGCCGGCGCGCCGGTGCGCGTCGGCCGCGGCGCGCCACACGGGGACGAGGCGAGCCAAGCTCTGGACAACATACAGTAGAATTCAAATTCTTTTATTTCCAAAGGGTTGACAAGTTTGTTACATTATTTGATGGCATGGGGTACAGTGACACAGAAAAAATATAGGTGACTATCAAACTAGGTTTATAAACCTGTGACTTGAAAGTTAGTGTACCTCCTTTTGTGTAGGAAACAGTTGCACCGAAATAGAGATCGTCGGATTACAGTGACTTTACGCAAAGAAAAGCATTAGTGGCATTAGCATGTATGTACTTTAAAACTAAAATAACTGAAACTAATATAAATTATAAAAATATGACAACCAAGATGTGTCTGTATGTGCATGCATGTGTGTGTGTGTGCGTGTATCTGTGTGTGCGTGTCTGTGTATTTGTGTGTGTAAGTGTGAGCCGTGCGACTATTCTATAAGTTTGTGGGAATATATATACAGTAGAATTGTGTTAAAAACTAAACTTAAGACTATAACTTAAGAATATTCGAGAAATACTAATAAAACAGGAAACAATGACATACTAGGACTACTAGGACTTAAAGTGACAATTATAGTCTTAAGATTTCACATTATAATCTCATTTAAGTAAACTATGTATGTTCTTATTGCCTAGTTGGTCTGGTGACAAAGCGCATCGCTTTGTGATCACGAGGTCCTTGGTTCAAATCCTAGGTCGGATAAATGTAGTTTTTCTAACGAAAAATTCCCAGTATGAGTCCGGAGTCTGGAATTATGCCCGGTATATGGCAATAGGCTCGCCCCCTATTACATGGGACCTAACATCGTCGGCGAAACGTGGGTGTACTCAGTACACCTCTGCCACCCCCGCTGGGGAATATAGGCGTGACGGTGTGTATGTTCTTATGAGAAATAAAGTTCTTTAAACCTAATAACATCGGAGGGCAAATTTTTCTATTCATCTATATCATCACGCCAGATCCCTTGCGGAGTAGGCAGAGAGCACAGAGTATCGACAGGTTCTTTCCTTACATACCCCTCTGGCTTCCTCCACTCTTATAGTTCGTCTCATACACGCTCGACGGTTACGGAGATTCTTGACTTGTCCTTCAGATAAGACCCGGTCTTGGTCATGGTAAGAGTCAAGGTCTTGCAAATTTTTATTTTATTTTAATATTTTCAGCAGTTTTCCCTAACTTGTCATCTTCGTGATACTTGACATTGGCAAAATACGCGTCGTCGTGATGCCATAACCATAAAAAAGAACACATCGGAGGGAAATGATAAATACGTCGGTTATTTTTTTATGGCGGGAAGTCGAAGAGTGATGTTGTCAATTTGTTTTAATTTCCAAAACTTGTGTTGTTTGACTAATAATGTGTAATGTTGGTGGAATATTAACCATTATGTGTTCTTAGATGTGCATGAGTGAAGGTAATTGTAACAAAGTGATAAAACGTGGCTTTTCGACTTCCCTCAAAACGGCCGTTGCAATTGGTATGTAAAGTATCTACCGCTTTACTATCTAGGGTGGGGTACTTCATTAATTTCATTATCATCGTTGTCATCAAATTCATCGCGAAGTCGAATTAATTTAAACAAACACGATTTTATATCTCACTGGACACTGGAAAAATACACTTATAATTAGTGTGAAGCCATAACTTGAAGAAGAAGAAGATAAATACGTCATACAAGTCGTAATCTTAGAAAAATAAACTGTTTATTTTTGTTAATAATAGGGAGAAAAAAATACTACGCAGTATAAGTATCTATAGAACTTTAATATTTTTTTTTTAACTTAACCAATAACAGAACTGACTAAACATAAAATAAATAGCCATTGTGGTGAAATATCACATGTATTTTTTTCTTCGTAAAACGTAATAATAAAAAAAGAAC
Organism: Phalera bucephala; assembly: GCA_905147815.2. Lineage (NCBI taxonomy): Eukaryota > Metazoa > Arthropoda > Insecta > Lepidoptera > Notodontidae > Phalera > Phalera bucephala. The sequence continues at coordinate 5,363,502 of LR990616.1, forward strand.
GCTATTTCTAATCTTTCTCGATTTCTAATCGATCTTTAAAATGGTTACCATACTTTACTATATACTTAGGAGATAGTGGGGGGGTGTTAAAAAGTTGCTAAAACATCACGTGATTCATGGATAACCCCTTAACTGAACACTGGACTGCAAAGAGTTGCCCAATTGCATCGTGTAATAATAAATAACGTGCACTTTAGCTGAAAGTTCTCTGCAACTAAGAAGTGATACATTAATTGCGTCAGACGTTTAGGAAGAGAGAGGGGGTCAACAAATTGTGTCATCGTGTGAAAAGGAGGAGACCAATCGTAAGTAATTACTTTTGCTGCTGTTTCAATTTTGTGATATTTAAATATAAAAACACCGTCACGCCTATATTCCCCAAGCGGGGGTGGCAGAGGAGTACTGAGTACACCCACGTTTCGCCGACGATGTTAGGTCCCATGTAATAGGGGGCGAGCCTATTGCCATATACCGGGCACAATTCCAGACTCCGGACTCATACTGGGAATTTTTTCGTTAGAAAATCTAAATTTGTTCGACCTAGGATTTGAGCCCAGGACCTCGTAATCACAAAGCGCGGCGCTTCGCCACTAGATCAACGAGGCAGTCAATAATTTAAATGTAAAATTGCAAATTATGACGTTATATTAAACTCGGTTTATTTGGTCGTGGTAACGACCAAATAAACAGAGTCTTATCTGATGGAAAAGTCAAGAGTCTCCGTAACCGGCGAGCGTGTATGAGACGAACTATGAGAGTCGAGGAAGCCAGAGAGGTATGTAAGGAAAGAACCTGTTGGAACTCTGTACTCTCTGCCTACCCCGCAAGGGATCTGGCGTTATGATATAGATAGATATTAAACTGCTCAGACTAGTCGGACAAATAACTACCTGTGACATAGACGGGGGAAGGTCCAAAATAATGAAATTCGTGTGACGTAGAATAGGATTGACGGACGATTTAGCGCAGTGGTTAAGAGCTCGAGCTGCTCCGCCCACTGTGTCGAATAGTCGCGGGTTCGATTCCCGCACGGGACACATCTTTGTGTGATTCACAATTATTTGTTACGGTCTGGGTATTTGTTTGTGAATTTTCATGTTTGTAAACGCACCCACGACACAGGAATAAATCCTAGTGTGGGGCTACGTTTATATTACAAAATAGAATTGTTATAAACCCCTCGTTCGCGTGTACGCTTTTTCAACGCGTTTGTTTAGTTCTAGCGGGGTCTAGAGGGTTGCTACTTGCTTTCCCTACCCTGCAAAATGATGCCAGATTGCATCATCTGTGGAATAGTGCGACAAGGATAGTTTAGCCCGTTGATGACATTGACAGTTGGTGTGAAATTAGGGTTATCATTTAGTAAAATTTCCCTATTTCCAGGGAAATATTTCAACAGGTGGGGATCCACCTGTTGAAATATTTCCCTGGAAATCACTAATCAAAGAAAGAATTTGGGTAAAGGACATTGTTCTGCGCCCGTACATGATTTGCCCCAGAACCAACAGCAATGAAAAAATATTTGTATGATTTCAAATCACCCATAAATTTTCATAAAGCATTTACTATTAAACGGACAAGCGGGAGAATCGCAATATTGCTCAGAACGTATTAGATTTTGAGGTTATAATTCAGTCGTTCGTATGAGATTGTATTGTGTGGGTTGACATTCAGTAAAGATGTCAGCGACTTCGATATAAGTACTTACAATACTTTGAAATATTCGTTTTAGATTGCAAAGTGTCCGTTAGATACGGATATTTGCCATTATTTTAATAAAATAGATAAATAATGATGGCATGAGTGAAATGTTTGTTGGTTCTGGGGAAATTTTCGACAATGCGTTTTCATAGCAAACGGCAAGCAACTCTGACTGTCATGAAGTGACATTTCACTTGAAAACACCGTTAGTTCCTCCAAACGGTCAAAAGATCCTTGTATGACTGTATGTAGTGATATGAGATATGTGAAGAGTGATGTGATGTGTTTTCTTACAATTAAAGTTTTCGAGGCGCTCGTAGCACTGTGCGACTGCGGTGTTCTAACTAATTACCAAGGTTAAGCAGCGTTCGACATGGTCGGCCTGAGATGGGTGACCGTTTCTGGCATTTTCATATTCGAGCGTCTCCGTGCTTCGGAATGCACGTTAAGCCGTTGGTCCCGGTTACTACTTAATGTGGTAGTCGTTAGGCCGAGTTGGAAGCCTCATAGGCGGCTTGACAATTTCCAACAGCAGGACCACAAACCTGCCTCCACCAATTCACACTGGGTCCGCATGGTGGAGTATGACCTAATCTCTCTCACCTCGATTTGCGAGAGAAGGCCTTTGCCCAGCAGGGGGCAATATAGGCTGATATTATAAAGATTTCGTCACAAAGCCGACGCAGGGCGACGTAAGAGCTACGGCGGCGCGAGCTGGAGAGTTGTAATGTACTGTACTGTACGGGTGACGTCACACAGCGCAGTCGCGCTCGGCGCGCCGGCACACGTCATAGCCCGCCGCCGTCGTGCTCCATGCGATTACAAAGCACGGGAGAGCGGGACGCCAATACGCGTGCGAGCGGTCGCTATAGTCCTTTGTACCAGTCATATGGTATGCTAACGTTTAGAGTTTGACGGTTCTAGAATGTGGTGAGTGTGAAATAGAATCGATTGAATATCGTATTGAGAAAATTCATAACGAAGAATGAATTGATATTAGTAAAAATTATTTAGGAACAAAATAAAATAATCTCATTATTTATTTATTAATCAAGCTATTGGTCAGAAAAATCGCTTGTATCGTCGCTTACATGTATTATTATTAAAAAATCTATAAAACTATCTGTTCGAATATGTGAAGACAGCGCATCCACGTTTATTTATAAATTTATTGACCATGAAAATACTAAATATTTCAGTTAGATATATACAATAATATATTCGTAAAAAATGAACAATCGATTTTGTACAGTCCCCAAAACGCAAACCGTTACAATTTAAATAATTGAATAATACAAGTTAGTAAGTTTCTTAAATAATTACGCAAATTTATGAACAGTGATTATTAGGAATGATATTTAAATGAATGTTTGAATGAAAAGTAAAGTTTTTGATGTATTTTTGTTTTTTGAATTCTATATTTTCAATATTTTTAAATACATGAAATTTATACGTGAAATGGAATATGATCAAACGTCACCGTACCCATCTTTAAAAAAAAGAGTTGCTCTGGCAGTGAGTGTGCGGCGCCCTGCCGACCTCCGGCCGAGCGCTTCCCGAGCGCCCCGTCGGCTATTCGACCAAACCTTAAAGGTGAAAAGTAGAGTAGTCTTACCGCATCGTCCTTATAGTGGTGGTAGACGTCGGTGAAGAGCTGCGAGGCCTTGTTGTGCTCGTGGTCGGCGCACAGCAGCGTGCTCAGCAGCGCCAGCACGCCCGCCCGGTACTTGAACTCGCTCTCTTCAAGAAGCTTCACGGCCGCTTTGCGATCACCCTGCCAATTATATCATGTAATCTTAGATCGTTTACAGCAGGGATTCCTAAAGTGGTCCCGAGACCCCAAGGGGTCGATATCGGTTTCCCAGGGGTCGACATAAACGAAAACTGATTTTGCGTGTCGACGACGTCTAAAAAACGACCCCTATTAATGTGATAATGCAAGAAGAGTTGATTACCATTAGCACAGACGAGGAGCTTAAGCAGAAGTTCAACCGAGGTTATCAGAAGTTCTGATTGCAACGCAACATTGAAACACAGTATCGTGCAATGTGGAACATTGCCGAAAAATACCTTATCGCTTTTCCATCATCATACCTAGTCAAAAAGGCTTCAGTGTAATTACAAACATTTTGACAAAACAAAGAAACCGTTTGAAAATAACGAACGCGGACATTTAAGGCTGCAACTCACCAATATTGAACCGGATTTAGCTAGATTGGTAGAAAGTCACCAGGTTCATCCATCACACTGATTTTCTTTTAACTTTACTTTGCAATTTTAATGTTTATTTTTTCTTTTAAATAATTACCTACTTAAGTATTTTTACGTAATTTGTATTAATAATTATTAATTACACTTGATATTTACTGAATTTTATGTCTGTTTATTTTGTTTAATGTTGATGAGAAAATGAAGTCAAGTTTACTCACTTAACCAGGAAAAAACTAGAGATAGGATTTTTAAAGTAATTTGGCTATGGGGGTCTGAGGTATCAGTTCATTTTGGAAAAGGGGTCTCTTGCCTAAAATAGTTTGGGAATCCCTGCTTTACAACTTTACTGGGAGGAGCCTTTATAGCTTTACTGGGAAAGAGGACGAGCGTTTCACAAATAAATTGTAAATCCTGAGCTGTATTACAGTAGATGTTCTGCTTTTTCTTAAATTTATTTAATTGTGTACATTACCTTAGGGTTATTCCTTAGGTCTAATATGTTTATGTCAAATCAAATGTAATGAAAGAACCTGCTGGAACTCCGTATTCTCTGCCTACCCCGCAAGGGATCTGGCGTGATGATATAGATAGATAGACAGAAATGTAATCATATGTTGGGTGTAACCTGTTTATGTACCAAATATAATAAATAATTTACACTCCACTCGGAGCAATCTTAGATTCGTCGGCTCCGATTAGTTGCCAAAGCCTGAACCTTGTTTATTTTAGGTATGAGCTAAATATGTCATAATCCTCATACACATTAGTAATATTATAATTATTCCTAATGATATTTGCATGCTCAAAGGCTAATTTTAACATCCACTGTAACCCATTTTCGAAAAATCTTTTATAAAAAAAGGTAAACCGACTTCAAAAAGCAAAAAAATAAATATTTGAAGTCGGTGCTGGTTGGTGCAGTCGGTTACTTGGCACCGACTTCAAATATTTATTTTTTTGCTTTTTGAAGTCGGTTTACCTTTTTTTATAAAAGATTTTTATTTTACAATTTTAAGTGACCAGTGAATTATTCTATAGTAGGGTACCTATAGGATTGACGTAATACCCATAATATCTCAATTTACACATGCCTATTGTTTGTCGTTAAGGAGTTCCCTGGTGTATCTTCTAAGTCCAAGGTCCAATGTCAATAAAATTAATATGGGACCACCTTGGAGATATACTGAACCCAATGCAAAAAAAATATTAAAATCGGTCCACAATTGACGGAAATATCGCTGAACATACATAAAAAAAAAAAGCATACATACAACCGAACATAGAACCTCCTCCTTTTTGAAGTCGGTTAACAATAAACTGATTTGATTTAATAAATATTATAATTATTTTTATGCGTTCACAAACACAACATGTCAGTTAAAATGTCAAAAAATTAAATGCTTATGCTGAAGATAACTAGGGTACTTACAGCTTAAAACGAAATCCATCGACATAATAATATGTAAATATATTTATGATACCGTACTCTCTGCCTACCCCGCAAGGGATCTGGCGTGGGGTTATAGATAGATAGATAGATATATTTATGATTTTAATTAATTTGCTTGCTGCAATTGTTATAGATTTCTCTCTTCGTTCATCTACAATGACCACTAAATAGTTGAAAATCTATAAGCCGAACAAGATGGTATAATTACAACCTAATAATTTATACTAACAGCCGACAATCGACGAAACATTGACCAAGTGTCTTTCTTGACTGGGTAATCGTTAATTTCCTCACCTGAGCCAGCAAGACTTGAACCGCGGCGAGCGCCAGCGTGCCGCCGTGTTTGAGCAGCAGAGCCACGGCCTGCTGCTTCTTGCCGTCCTTAGCCAGCGACGACGCTTCCACCAGCGCCGCCCGACGCTCCTCGCCGAACTCCCGCACTAGCTTCACGCAGCATTGCTTACAGAAGTCCGGCTGTCAAAAATTAATTGTACTTGTAATATGAGCTAATTTCTCTTATGGAAGTGTTACACATAGGAACACACACATAGGTGTAGATCAGTAAGGACGGGAAATACACCGCTGACATACGAAGTAGAACGCAGGGAACAGAGTGAATGGTCCGATGGGAAAGCTACTTGGGAGCCGGCACTTAAGCCAAAAGGCGCAGCTGGCCATACTACATACTGTTATATGGTAGCGAGAGCTGGGTATGTAAGAAGGAGAATGAAAGGAGAATAAATGCGGTCGAAATGCGAGCTCTGCGGAAGATGTGCGGAGTGGAACAGTGTAGTAAGAAAGCGAGTAGGTATGAAAGATAGTATCGGTGTAAAGATGAGAAAGGGTATGCTCTATTGGTCCGGGAGAATGTCAGAAGAAAAAATGACAAAACAAATATACAATGCGAATGTGGAAGGATGTAGGTACCGGCAAAGACCTAGACTATCTCACCATGACCACATAGACAGAGTCTTATCTGAAGGACAAGTCAAGAGTCTCCGCACCCGGCGAGCGTGTATGATACGAACTATGAGAGTAGAGGAAGCCAGAGAGGTCTGTAAGGAAAGAATCTGTTGGAACTCTGTACTCTTTGCCTACCCTGCAAGGGACCTGGCCTGATGATGTAGATAGATAGATAGAACTAGTATAGATAGGTAATTAGGTTTGTAGCCACCCACTGTTGAAACTGACCAAGCCGCTTAATAATTCTCTCTTGTGATGCGTGAGAAGCTTCGCTTAGCAGTAGAGTTGTATAGCAAGAATGCATCTATCGATAGTATTGATGCTATCGTGACTAGGAAAAGTACAAATCGGCCAATACTAAACAGTATTGCTGTAATATTGTTGGACTATTGATAATATTGATAAGATATAGTATCAACACTATCAACAGTTTTGCAACTCTACTTAGCAATGAGAATGCTTAAGATGATTTATTATTATAGACGTGTTATTCGATTGATCAATTCGATCATAATAGTGAATTAGAAAAATTCAATATCTGGGGCATAGGCTGCGGAACGATAGATATAAACTCCTGTGGGTAATGTTGATTTTATGAGTTACTATTTGCAAAAATTAATCTACAATCATTGATTATGAAACGACTTCATTTATCGAACTAATAAAACCGCCATCCGCCATCTTACAATTATTATTATCGGACTGTTCGTATTTGCGATAGGAGATAGGCGCATCGCTTCCAAATATAAAAGTGATAAATAAGGATAATATAGTGAATATTGCTTTTTAAATCCTTAACTACGTGTTTCATTACGCCCACAAACATCATATAACCTACTGTTGGAACAATTATCGCAATTTCACTGTGATGTTCAATAATTAGGTTGTTTACAACATACTTCGATAGATGGCGCTGTACCGAAAATGAATGTTTAATGAAGAAAGTTAGCCTGCGGTTTCGAGATTTTCAACCGATTAATGACTACCGGTCAGTTTTGGTGTAGCGTCAACCTTGGCACAGTGGAACGGTTGAGTCTACTCCTTCTTAACACGGAGGTTCATTGGACCTTCGTTCACCTACAGTAAATTATGGGGAAAGTGGTGAGAAGTTAAGTTGGCTGTAGGATAGAGTCATGACAGCGCAGCATCGCCGGGGAGCGACGCCGAACTATTTCGCTTTACTAAAGACGAGATAACATATGCAGATTGCAGAGCTATAGTTTTTTTCACATAGGATGGGTAGTGACAGTTCTAATTGCCAAACGAAAATAATATTTAATTCAATGGTATTAAGGCATAAAACCATAAGTATAGAAACGGATCATGCCTCTTATTGCCATTGAATAAAGTATAATTTCGTTTGGCAATTCGAAATGTCACTACCCATCCTATATGAAAAATTCTATAACTGCCAATATTCTCAAGTAGCAAGACCATCCTAAAAAAATAAAATAATATTAGCCCTGTCCCACCGTTGGGCACGGGCCTCCTCTCAAACTGAGAGGGTTTAGGCCATAGTCCACCACGCTGGCCCAGTGCGGGTTGGCGAACTTCACACACCTTCGAGAAACTCTTAGGCATGCAGGTTTCCTCACGAATGTTTAATTTCCTTCAGGTCCAAAAAGTTGATTTTGCAAAATGTTGAATTTTCAGTATGTTGAATTCCCAATATGTTGAATCTCAAAATGTTGAATTCCCAAAATGTTGAGTCCAAAAACGTTGACTTCTCATTATGTTGGGCAAACAATTCTCACAATGTTGAACTTATCAAAATGTTTAATATCAAAATGTTGAATTCCCAATATATTGAATCCCAAAATGTTGAATTCATATTCGTTACGTTGACGTTCTTGAAGTAGATCCTAATGCTTTTTAACTGAATTCTTGTCCTATGTTCGTCTGTATGTATGCATTTTTTTATGTATGTTCGCCTATATTTTGTCGATTGTGGACTGATTTAGATGATTCTTTTTGTATGGTTACAAGTAATAAGTACAAGTATAACCCCATTATTTAATAATAATTTAATTTTATCCAATAAACCATTTTAATCATCGGTATTGGACCTTAGACTTTGAAGTTAAACGAAAGTCGTTGTTACTTGTCGTTAAACTCCTTAACGACAGGTAACTAGAATCTGTAGATGGAGTTATTATAAGTATTGTGGTAATCGTATAGGTACCCTATCACAGAACTAACCAGAATATTTCGTCTGTTTTTTTTATAACGTCTTTATTTATGTACTGACTTTGATAATTCTTTTTGCTTGAATATAGCTTCGAGGTGGACCCATTGTGTTGAAATCGGTATTGAACCTTTGACATTGAAGGTATAAGGAACGGCTAACAGGACGAATGTATAGATTCCGTTATTATAGGTATAACATCAGTCCTGTATGTACCTTATTGTAGAACTAAGCAGAATATTAATAATTCACTCATCACTTAAAATTGTAAAATAAATAACTTTTTTAAAAAAAGGACAGCTGACTTTGAAAAGCAAAAAATAAATATTTGAGGTCGGTGCACAGAAACCGACTGCACTAACTGGCACCGACTTCAAATATTTATTTTTTGCTTTGAAGTAGGTTTTCTTTTATTTTTTTTTAAAGTTATATCTATTCTCATCATTACGGCGCTGCTCGTTTCCTGGTTTAAATATTCTCTCGTTCGCCTTCTAGGGCACCAACGGGATAATATGGTTTGATATTTTAAGTAAGAACCACACGGAAAATAAGAGAACCGACCCGTGAGATTCGACATTTGAAAAATTCAACATAATGAGCATTCAAAATTTCGGGAATTCAACATTATGAGAACCCCAACATTCCAGGAATTCAACATTTTGGGATTCAACATTTCTAAAATTCAACATAATAAGAATTCAACATTTTGGGAATTCAACATTTTGAGATTCAACATATTGGGAATTCAACATAATAAAAATTCAACATTTTGCAAATTCAACTTTTTGGTCCTGAAGGGAGACCTCTGACTTTGCAGTCCAACGGTCTAACCACTAGGCTATCACTGCTAAAAAGAAGATTGATTATTACATTGGAGAAGAGAAATACACTCGAAACGTCGGTAACTAAAAATAAAAAAATAAACCGCGATAAAATCCGTAAAATAGTTTTATTTCAAGAGAAATACAGTTAAAGTTACCTGGTTGGAGTATATGGCGAGTATGGCTTGGTTGTAGGTGATGCTGGCCCGCTGCCGCGAGTTAAGCTTGTGCTCTAAGCCGTCCGCCGTCGCCGCCTTCATGCGCTTGCGGGAATCGAACACGTTCCCGTCCCTGCGAGGATATAATACTTGGAAGATGCACAGTGATGAGCTGACTGGGATGATTAAGTGTTCATTGCAATAGTTGGTCGCTATCTCAGTCGTAAGGCATCATACTGGAGTTGGATCGCATTAATGAATTTGTATAATATAAAAATGTACGCATCTATACAAAAAATGATGAAAAAAAATGAATGGAAAATTAAACAGAAAAGACAAGCCCGCTAAGTTTCTCGCCGGATCTTCTCAGTGGAGGCCGCGTTCCGATACAGTGGTAGATAGGTAAGTTACAAAAAAAAAGAAATGTAAGTATGACACTTTGTAAGCACCCCCGCAGGGTCTATGCAAAATGAACGATTTGAGTTTGAGTGACAGTTCTAAGTGCCAAACGAAATTAGTATTGAATTCAACGATATTAAGGCATAAAACCATTGGTAAAGAAACAGGTCATGCCTCTTATTGCCATTGAATAAGGTATAATTTTCTTTGACACACAACTATTACAGTACCTTACTTCCATGAAAAATACTATACAGGTAGCTCTTACAAAGTACCTAGATTGGAAACACTTTAAGGATGGCAAAAGTAGAGTGCGATGGACGATTTAGCGCAGTGATTAAGAGCTTAAGCCGCTCCGCCCAGTGTCTAATAGTTACGAGTTCGATTCCCGCACGGGACAAATATTTATGTGAGCAACACTGATTTCGGTCCAGACCGAACAGTATTTGTGTATGTAAATTTTCATGTATAAAGTTATATTTCCCTCAAGAAAGGTTTCGGACATTCCAATGGTTCATTCCATATAGCGATCCCGGAACCTCCCTGTCTTGTCTAAGGGGGACACTATGAAGGATATTTTCTGTGGTAATAGTCTCATATACTTAATATGGAGAATCTTTTGAAGATTTTTCCTCAGCAAAACCCAAAAAAATACATGTATAAATGTACTAAACAGCAGTTTGTAAGCTTATAGAGCTTTGGGCGGCTTAAAGAAACTCGGCACTAATTATGAAACTGGTTCCTTGTATAAATAAATAAATCATTCCTTGTGTGTGTGTGTGTGTGTGTGAATGATGTACGCTGTTGGCCGCGAGGTCTTTACAGCTTCACCGGACTTAAAGGCGAGCGTGCAACCACTACGCTCTAGCCAGCCAGAAGGGCAAGAGGGGACATACTCGAGGCGCCCTCGGTTGGGACAGTCGCTGTAGGGGGACGGGTGCACTACTAAGTGCACCGGTCAACCGCCGGCTATGGGAGGGGATCTACTACGACAAAGCATCGGGGGGGTCGGTGAGAACATGTTGCGGCCGGCGGTGGCGGCAGGGGTCGGGGGGGAGATCGTAGTCGGCGGTGGCTACGATTAACGGATTCGCATGGGTAGATGCGTTCGCGAAGTGACGTGTTGACGCCTTTTTAATAAAGGCGCGAATAGGTTCGAGACCTAGATCGGAGTGGAGGTCGACGTTCCGTACGAACCAGGGGGCTCCTACGGCTTTAAGGAGGAAGCGGTTTTGACCCACTTGGAGTTTATCGATGTGAGAGGGGGCCGAATGCCCGAACACAACACACGCATAAGTCATGATGGGTCGAACGCAAGTTTTGTAAAGTGTCACCTTATTTCTAAGGGACATTTTACTCCGCTTGCAGATTAACGAATGGAGACGACCGAGCACAAATGATGCTCGGTGACGGACCCGCTTGATGTGCGGGCCGTAAGACATGGTACTGTTTACTGTTTAAAATCATTCCTTTTCTCCCACAAGTTACATGTATATCATTCTAAATTTTACAAATAAATATTGGTAGGGAGACAGGAGCCCATACTAAGTAAAACTTGTGTTATGGGTCTGCCCTGGAAAAAAAGAATTAATGCCATTGTAGGTAAGTTACAAGTCGCGTAACAGGGTGTGTGCTAGAGGCAATAATTTGTATGTGCGTGTGCGTGGTTATGTGTGTATGTGTGTGTGTATGTGTATCCATAGGAAGAACTAGTATATTAGTTTGTTAAGCACCTGTTGATGACAACGATGTTGTTACTGGCGATGGCGACGAGTGCCTGGTCGCTGGGTTTGTCCTTCAGCACGTTCTGGTACACCGCTGCTGCTTCCTTCTCCTTGCCCATTTGCTGCAAGCAGTAAGCTTGCTGGACTCTGCCAATACAATCAATTATTTAGGAAAATAAGCGAAAAAATATGTATAGATCAATACAGCCCAAATCTTTGACAGTTTTCTCACAAGACCTGTCAGCCGCCATGTCATAATACCATAAGAACAAACAAACCATATCCCCTTTTGTAAAAATATTATATAAATATATTAAAAGTCATAAAATAAAATTGTAAATACTATTATCGTCATACCTTATTATAGTATTTTATTTGTGATTTATATATAATAATTTTGTTTGTCTATGTTACAATTTATGTGGTGTTGTTTTAGATTCTTTGTACTGTACCATCCATTTGTTCACTTATAAATCGAGCTGATTTATGATTACATTTATCACCGGATAGCCTTCGTTTGTTGGATCTATATACTCGACATTGGCAAAATTGTGGCGACCTTCCCCTAAAGGATATAGACAAGAATTGAATTGAAATTGAACAAACAAAATAATAAAAGCGTGGTAAAATATTCACCACTTGAGTCCTAAGCTAGCTTTGAACTGTTAAGTATCTAGCTCGTAGGGTAGTTAGTTTGAAAACAATCGCAAATCCTTAACTGAACAGACACACCGACGTAAAATCCATTTAATAAAAGTGTAGTAGAAAATAGATAGTCTTATCTGAGGGACAAGTCAAGAGTCTCCGTAACCGGCGAGCGTGTATGAGACAAACTATGAGAGTGGAGGAAGCCAGAGGTATGTAAGTATTAAGTCCTGAACTTTAGTAAAACACCAACTCAATGTAAATCATGTATTTTGTTAGGTAGCCATTGTACAAAAGTGCGTATGTCATTATCTTATTTTCCTACCCACTTAATCCACATTATTAATTAACAAAGTAGAAAAGTACCCTATTCTAATACACATAAATCCATGTAAACAAATCAACAATATAACATACCTCCCCCCTAAGTATAATAAATAAAACGAATGAACAACGATTATGTGACCAAATGCCAATACATAATTAAGCTGTCACAAAAGGCATCTATGACATATAGTGATTATCTCTATGTCTGTCGTATGGAGTTTTAGAATGCAGATCTATTTTATTTTTTACTTTTCCTGGTGCCGATGAAACTAAGGGGCTATCTGATGGAGGTATACCCAATATCTCTGCCCATTTATCCGCATCCGGAATCTCAATAATTTTATCCAAATCCTGAGAGTCTGGATTCTCTGTTCGTACCGGTTCATCACTCGCTAAATCATCAGCTACTCTCTCTCCCTCCTCTGGCCCGGATTTTGTAGATGTTTTTTTTATTAACTGATCAATGTGACGGGTGATTAGCGCTCCATTCTCAGTTTTAATCTTGTAGTTAGATGGACCGTTCTTATCATATATCTGACCTGGTAACCATCTTGGGCCCATAGCATTATAGTTGCGGTACATAATGTTCTGACCTACATTTGTTTCTCTCGTTTTATTCTCCCTGTTGACATCAATCTGTTTCTCAGTCCGTTTATGTTGTAGACTATCTGGGTGTATAGTATCCAATAAAGTACGTAGCCGTCTATTCATGAGCAGTTCTGCAGGTGTCTTCTTTGTTGTAGTGCATGGTGTGACCCGAAGTCCTAGCAGTAGATTTGGAATTCTACTGTCCCATGCCAAGTCATCCATTTTCCTTAATTTATCCTTAATTGTCTGTATCATTCGTTCGGCCAACCCATTTGTAGCTGGGTGATATGGGGCTGTAGTCACATGACGAATGTTATTAGCAGTGAAAAATTTCTCTATTTCATTAGATACGAAACATGTGCCGTTATCCGACACTATTGTATCACATAGCCCATGTGTAGCAAATACCGTCCTTAATAGTTTAATGACTGTAGCCGAAGTGGTGTTATTGACCATAAATAATTCAGGCCATCGGGAGTAAGCATCCACGATAATCAAGAAATACTTATTGTAAAATGGTCCAGCGAAATCCATATGTATTCTGGACCAAGGCCTTGACGGTGTAATCCACTTATGATAGGTCTTTGGTGGCATGTGTCGATGTTCCAAACATTTAGTACACGTGCTGACTAGGTCTTCGATGTCTTCATTGAGGCGTGGCCACCAAACATAGCTTCTAGCTAGAGCTTTCGTTTGTACGATTCCTGAATGTGTTCTGTGCAACGCTTTCAACACTGCTTGGCGAATGGACTTTGGTACGACCACTCGACAACCCAACAATATGCAGTCGTCCTGAAGCGACAATTCTAAACGATTCAACCAGAATGGACGTAAATTGTTGTCATTGACTCTAACGGGCCAACCGCGTTGTATATAGTAGATGACTCGTGACAATGTGCTATCACGTCTCGTTTCCGACGCTATCTGCTCAACATCATAGGGAAAATCTTCTGGTGACTCGGCCATCAACAATATTTCACCGAGCTGTTGTTCCGGTTCCTCTGGAACTGGTTGTGGCCAACGACTTAAATTGTCTGCGAATCCAATTTGCGCACCTGGTTTATAAACTATTTCATAGCTGTGAGACGTTAAAGCGATGGCAATCCTAGTTAATCGAGGTGACAACATATTAGGCATAGGTTTCTTTGGATCAAATAAACCCAGTAGCGGTTTGTGATCAGTCACTAATCGAAAATGTCTTCCCATCAGGTAATTATGGAACTTGGTGATACCAAACATTATAGATGCCGCCTCTTTGTCCAGTTGCGAATAACGTCTTTCGTGTGAATGTAATGTTCTTGACGCCATAGCTATGGGACGTTCCTGTCCATTATGAGTCTCATGAGACAATACTGCACCAACACCGTATTCTGAGCTGTCACACGTAAGTACAAGTGGTTTTCGTAAGTCATAGTGCTCCAGTGTTAAGTCAAAGGTAATAAGACGTTTCGCTGTGTCAAATGCATTTTGTTCACGCTCTGTCCACCTCCATGCCTGAGATTTTTCCAATAACCTATGTAATGGCTCTAGTATAGTAGCCTTATGCGGTATGAATCTTTCATAAAAGTTGTATAAACCGAGAAATGCCTGCAGTTCCTGCTTGTTCTTAGGCTTAGGAGTGTTCACGATTGCCTCTACTTTACTTTTTGCGGGATGTATTCCCTCCGCATCTACGACAAATCCAAGGAATTCGACCCTTTCTTGAAAAAATTTGCACTTATTCTTATTAAGGCGAAGGCCAGCTCGACCTATCCGTCCCAAAACAGAGTCCAGTCTGTCCTGCAATTCTTGTTTAGACCTGCCACTAATAATAATATCGTCAATTAGGACAGCTATTCCCGGAATATCAGCCAGCAAAGATGTCATCAAACGCTGAAAAATCCCCGGACTTGCCTTGACGCCAAAAGCCAAACGATGTACAGTGTAAAGACCTTTACAGGTATTCAAAGTTAACAGTTTCGAGGTGTCTTCGTTGACAACCACCTGTGTATATGCACGGTCCAGATCTAGAGTTGAAAAAAATTTTCCACCTGCAACAGTGGCGAAAATTTCATTTGCGGTAGGCAAAGGGTACGTATCTGATTCAGTTGCTTCGTTGACTGTGCTGCGATAGTCACCACACAATCTTATTCCCCCGTTTTCTTTATTATCGGAACAACGGGCGTAGCCCATTCAGAATAGGACGTCGGTTGTAGTACTCCTTCTTCTACTAGTCTGTCTATCTCTTGTCCTACCCTCTCCTTGATTGCAAATGGAACAGGTCTGGCTTTTAAAAATTTAGGTACAGCGTTCGCTTTGAGATGTATTGTCACTTGCTGTCCACGGTAGGTACCGAGTCCATCCTGAAATACTTCTTTGTGTTTATTCATCAATCTATCAATTTCAGCACCATCTTCAATAAAGTTAATATTTAGTGAGATGTTTAGCGGGCTAAACCAATCACGACCTAGAAGATTTGGTCCAGTTCCTCTAGCGACGATGACGCAAAGATCTCGGATCACCTCATTGTATTGTACTGGCAACCAAACTTGTCCCAAAAGACGTACGGGAGTCTCTGTCCATGTTCGGAGCGACAGTTCGATAGGCTGCAGAGCATCACGTGGTAGACGAAAGCGAATCGAGTGCCATGTGCGTTCATTAATTATTGAAAAACTAGCACCCGTGTCCACCTGCATGTTGACCGATACCCCCGCAAGAGCTACCGCCACTTCGTAGGGCGGTATGCGGCTGGTTCGATGGGTGATTACACCCGGTACCCAATAAATTCCATTTAAACGATCATCCGCACCTGCAGCGTAGTTGACGTCTCTGTTTACGGTCTTCTTCTTGCTTAAACATATCTTTTCCAAATGTCCCTTCTTCTTACAATACCGACATACAGTATTTACAAAACGACACTCTCCGGCGTGTCGATTCCCGCAACGGTAGCATAAACGACTATAAAGGCTCTTCGTTTGAAACGCATTAACCTCCATCGGCTCGACAACTGCGGGCGGCCCCGTATTAGCACACCCCGAGGAGAACGGCTGTGATAGCCCCGACGACAACCCAACGGCCGCTTGCTGGATCATACGGACGTCCCGCCCCGCACTTTCAGATGACAACATAGCGTCCACTACGTCCTGATAAGTTATACGGTCCCGCTTCAACAGTTCGTACTGTAGTCTTTCGTCCCTCATACCACAAACTAATCGGTCCCGTAACATTCGCTCTAAGTCTATAAAATTGCAACCGGAAGTTAATTTTCGAAGTTGTGCTATATAGTCCGTTGCAGACTCGTCACGTTTTTGATCTCGTTTATAAAACTGAAAGGACACTGATATTTCATTTGGCTTTGGGCTAAAATGTTTTGTAAGAATCTTATGTATTTCATCAAATGTCACTTCACTAGCTTTCTTTGGTGTAATTAATGCCAGGAATGTTTCGAATACTCGCGATCCACATACTGTAAAGAAATTTGCTCGCTTGTCAGCATCCAAAACGACACCATTTGCCTCAAAACAAAATTCTAAACGATCGAAATAAATGTCCCAATTGTCCTTTTGCGGATTAAACTCATCAAATTTCACTGCTTTACTGTTCATTTTGACCACTTTTTACCAAACGTCGCCACTATTAAGTCCTGAACTTTAGTAAAACACCAACTCAATGTAAATCATGTATTTTGTTAGGTAGCCATTGTACAAAAGTGCGTATGTCATTATCTTATTTTCCTACCCACTTAATCCACATTATTAATTAACAAAGTAGAAAAGTACCCTATTCTAATACACATAAATCCATGTAAACAAATCAACAATATAACAGTAAGGAAAGAACCTGTTGGAACTCTGTACTCTCTGCCTACCCCGCAAGGGATCTGGCGTGATGATATAGATAGATAGATAGATAGAAGAAAATCGACGATTCCTGCGTGCAAAGCGAAATGCACGCTTTTTACCATTATAAAATGTTTGGCTACACGTGCTTACGACGATTACGCATCGTTAATTTGACCTGTTAGCGCTCGTAGTATTGTAGTGTATGACCCCCCTACCTCACGGTAGCCCATATATAAAGGGATACACATCATTTAATAGAAGACAGTTAACCCAATACACGTTAGGCGTTATCTTTTATTGATTGATACAGCCCACAGTGCAGTATGGACTGCTTAGATCTGATATGTTAGTGTTTGTAATGTTTGTACAAAGGGACTGTCTGTAATAAATTGTGCTCAACTCAAAAAATGCTATGCCTATTATATCAACTTGACAAAATCTTGAAGTGCGTATACCTGATAATGGCAGCTTCCTCCTTAGCCTCCTCCTCGGTCCCTCCATCGTCCAGCACACTCTCGGAGCAGGCGGCTTCAGCTCGCTTCAGTACCGGCAGTGCCTCGTTGTATTTTCCACGCATAGCCAGCGTGCTGCCCGCATTGTATGCTAGCTCATATGTGTTCTCATCGAATTGAGGCAGTTCAGAATTCTGTCAGAAAAATGTTATTATGGGTGTACTCATCGATCAAATATAGGTAGATACATGCTCGCCACACATAGATGGTACCACCAAAAGGCAGGAAAAAGTAGACGGTGCTAAAAATTACTCTTACACTTTTTTACAAATACAACTTTAAGTGTTACGTGAGTAAGGTACAATATGCCTTAATTTATGTTTTTATTATAACTATAACCACTCAGGTGGATTCGGGGACGTTTTTTAGTGAAACTATTGAACGTGACTGTAATCTTATTATGATATATTGATGGGTGTACTGATTTATCTAGCTGACATAGCTGTCAACAGTGTGGAGAAAGTAAAGGCAGGTGTTGGACACACCAATTAGTTGTGATATACATTTTATTTCGATTGGTCATCACTATTTCTCTAGGGCAGGGTTACCCAACCTTTTGTTTTGTTGTGCCCCCCGGGTAATAAATAATATTTTCATGCCCCATTCCATTTTATGGAAAAGTCAAGAGTCTCCGTAACCGGCGAGCGTGTATGAGACGAACTATGAGAGTCGAGGAAGCCAGAGAGGTATGTAAGGAAAGAACCTGTTGGAACTCTGTACTCTCTGCCTACCCCGCAAGGGATCTGGCGTGAGGTTATAGATAGATAGATAGATTCATGCCCCATTCCCCTTTAATTTTGTCATTCCAATTTTATTAAAAAATATTTAACATTCTATTTATTTATACACAAATACATTTCAAACAAATTTAAAACGTTTTTTTGTCGTAATCATTTATGTAATTGAACTTTGTGACAAACAGAATGTGATATTGCGATGTTTAATATACGCATGATTTTTTTTTGTGCCACCCCCCTTCATATCTCTCTACGCCCTCCAAGGGGAGCGCGCATCCTGGTTGAGAACTTCTGCTCTAGGGTATACTGTGAGAAAACTCAATCTTGAGTTAATCTCACCTGTGTACATAAACATTCTCATGTACTGAGTTCTTAGATTTACGCGAATATTACACATGATATAAAACTATTTTGCGGATTTTATCGCGGTTTACTTTTTAATTTTTAAGTTTCCGACAACCAATAAAAATAAAAAATAATTAAGAAGTTTGAGGGAACCCCGGTACAACTATGCCTTTTGGACGTCTATCTAACACCACAGCCTTTCCCGTCACCATAGGTGTTGCAAAACATTCGAATCGTCAAAAACTTAGAAATAAATAGCACCGTCACGCCTATATTGCTCAAACGGGGTTGGCAGAGGTGTACTGAGTACACCCACGTTTCGCCGACGATGTTAGGTGCCATGTAATAGGGCCATATACCGGGCACAATTCCAGACTCCAGACTTGTACTGGGAAGTTTTCGTTAGAAAAACTACACTTGTCCGACCTAGGATATGAACCCAGGACCTCGTGATCCAAAAGCGATGCGCTTTGCCACCAGACCAACGAGGCAGTCAACTAACATAAGAAGATTATTATAGAATAACAGAGAGGTAAAATCATAGAGTGACTGCCTTGTTGGTCTAATGGTGAACCCAGGACCTCGTGATCACAAAGCGATGCGCTTTGCCACTAGACCACCGAGGCAGTCGAAGGCAGTCAGAAATAAAAAAACCGCGATAAAATCAGAAAAATAGTTTTTTTCAAACAATCCCATGGTAAAATTATTTATATCACTAACTCTACAATCCTAATTTTTACCCCATCTATCTTTAATCTATGTTTAAAGAGACTACTGTCTCATGGGCCTGCGATTACGAGAATCCATTTGTATTCTGTACTAGCGACCCGCCCTGGCTTGGCATGGGTGAATGACACACATCAACCTTCTTTATCGTTGCACACATAAACCTTCTTCTGCATTCTGTTTTATATTATGTAGTGATATTGTCAAGACATTTTCGAGAGCAATGTCTTGCAGGTGGGTCGGGATCTTTAAACTTTACTTACAGGATTCAGTGCTGCAAGATTGGCAACAACTGCCGACATGTTGGCTTTCCTCTCATCTTCATATTCATCAGTGGTGTTCTTTACAATGTCACGGTATAATGTGTAGCAGTCTTGGTATTGCTCCAGACGGTACAGAATTTGAGCCCTGGAATGAGGGGAAATCTTTACTTAAAACTTAGTGGCAGTATAATATAAAATTAGAATGCCAATAGTGGCATATAGTATGGCGGGTGATCATGAGGTTTGAACCTAAGGTGGGGCAAAGGGTGTTTTTATTCTCAATAGTAGTCTTATGGAATTGTGCATAGAATACTGGCAGTTTCGATATTTCGATATAAAAGGACGATTTGACGGACGATTTAGCGCAGTGGTTAAGAACTTAAGCCGCTCCGCCCACTGTGTCTAATAGTCGCGGGTTCGATTCCCGCACGGGACAAATCTTTGTGTGATCCACAATTATTTGTTTGTGAACTTTCATGTTTGTAAACGCACCCACGACACAGGAATAAATCCTAGAGTGGGGCTACGTTTAAAAAAAAAAAAAAAAAGGATACAAGCCTATTATATCGAAACTGACATACAAAATGTAATTAATGTAACCAAAAATATCAAAGTATAGCGTGTCGAGCCGAACGAGCTCGAAGTACTGCTCCTTTAGTAGACTTTTCTGACTGCACTCTGGGGTCTGAAATGGTCACGCTCACTAAAAATCTGGAGCTTGATCGCAAAAATGATTTTGTATAATATAAAAATGTATGTATCTACACAGAAAATGATGAAAAAAATGAATGAAGAATCAGACAGAAAAGACATTTCTCGCCGGATCTTCTCAGTGGAGGCCGCGTTCCGATCTGGTGGTAGATAAGTTAAAATAACTGGACAAGTGAAAGTAGCTCTCGCGCTCTGAAGGTTTCGTGCCGGGTTCAGTTTCGGCCAGTTTCAGGGCGAAATTGTAGTTTCGTCCTCCGGTTCCATCATCAGATCCTGAATATCATCAGAGTCTATAGAACTCGTCAAGGCAAATCCAACGAGCCCAAACACGGCGGGGCTATGTTAAGTAGTTGGGTAGTTCCGTTTGCCACCCCCCGGCTCCATCATCAGACCCCGGACAGCATCCGGATTTATAAAACTCGTCAAGACAAATCTAACGAGCCCAAACACTGCATGATTATGTTCAGTAATTGAGAAGTTCTATTGGCTACCCTTCAGCTCAATTATCAGACCCTCGACATCATCCAGGTCTACAGAACTCGTCAAGACAAATCCAACTAACCCAAACACGGTAAGAATATGTTGAGTAGTTGGGTAGATCCGTTGGTCACCTTGCCACTTCATCATCAGACCCAACAACAAGTAAAAAAATATATAAAAATTATATACCTTAATTCTTTCAAAGCAGGTGTCAACTCCGGAGCATTATCAACAGTCTGCAACGCATCCTTAGGACAGTTGAGTCGGTACTGAGCGTATGCCTTCTCAAAGTGGAGGTCTGCAGCCAGGGCAGCATTCTTAGGGTTGCTGAGTATGGCCAGTGCCTCCTTGAAGTTGTGGAGTTGGATGAAGCATATCACTTTGCAGTGAAACGCCTTTTGCTCATTGGGAGCTATTTGTAAGACTGAAGAAGGATTATGATATTATATAATATTAGCCCTGTTAAGAAACTGTCCCACTGTAGGGCACGGGCCTCCTCTCGAAATGAGAGGGTTTAGGCCATAGTCCACCAAGCTGGCCCAGTGCGGGTTGGTGAACTTCACACACCTTCTAGAAACTCTCAGGCCTGCAGGTTTCCTCACGATGTTTTCCTTCACCGTTAAAGCAAGTGATAGCTAATTTTTAATATGCACATGCTTTCGCAAAAACAGAGGTGCGTGCCTGCGTTTGAACCCGAGATCTCTGACTTGGCAATCCAACGGTCTAACCACAAGGCTATGATATTAATATGACTATATAATATGATATTAATATGACTTTATTTACTAATATTTAATATTTTAGAAATTTTATTTGAAAAATTTAATAAAATTGACAAAGATATCATTTATGCTACATAATGTTATGCTGTGTAATATTTTGTTACCCATCCTTATTAATATTGTGTTTTTATATAATTAGATGTGTACCTGGTTCTGTGTTTATTCTTGGATAATGTGTTTACTTCTGTCTTATTTTTTTTTTGTGTTTTGTTAGTTGCTTAATTTTATTTAGCTGAATGCACATGTTTTGGATTACAATCCAGATCTATTGTATTACTTAGAACTAAATGTTATATTTGATTGTAATCTGTGTTGTGTCAAAAAAAATACTTATTATTAGGTCCTGAACTTCAGTAAAACACCAACTCAATGTAAATTATGTATTTTGCTAGGTAGCCATTGTAAAAGAGTGTGTATGTCATCATCTTATTTATCTACCCACTTAATCCACATTATTAATTAACAAAGTAGAAAAGTACCCTATTCAAATTCTCATAAATCCATGTAAATGAATCAACAATATAACACTTATGATGGTTGGTTACACTTAATATTGCATTAAATATGTTTTAGTATGTATCCTACTGTAACAGCATAGCACATAATAGTTAAGTTTGTAACCGGCTAAGTATGGTATGATCAATGTGAATTGATTTGGGTCATCTTATATAGTGATAAGCAGAGCTCGTTTCTAACTATAAAAAATGAAACTATCAGAGAATACACATGTCAATTCCTTGCTGACTTACATTTCTCTGCTAGGGTACACCGCCTATACTACTTATATTATAAATGCGAAAGTTGCTAAGGATGATGTATGGATGTTTTGTTTTCTTTTACACAAAAACTATTGCAGAGATTTAAATGAAACTTTACCAGAATAATACATAGGCCATAATTTATAATGATATGATATCAGTCAGTGTGTATGAGACAAACTATGAGAGTGGAGGAAGGCAGAGAGGTTTGTAAGAAATAGGTTTGTTGAGGTTTTTAGAAATACATATCTTAAAAATATTTCACAAAGGTATTTCTAAATTGAATTACTACCTAGGAAATTTGTTTAATTACTTACCATATGGATTTATTATTTTTATGTGGAAACAAATGTGTGTGCTAAGTTATACTTACTAAGGTAATGAGTGAATTTCAATTAACCATATTAACATTCAAGATAATACAAGAAGGAAATGTTACAGAATTTTAAATATTCCAAGCTACATTATGCAATGAATAACCAATTTATTTATGGTAATTTTAGAGAGCCGATATGAAATATTTTAGTTGAAAAATTAACAATTACTTATCAAAATCTGCTACTTCTAATCGCGAAGAGTGCTTAGTTGCTTCATATTTTCGTAGTTATATGGCAAAATGGCAATACATAGATAAGTTACTGTATGAACTGTGGGCTGTAGTGTGGTTATCTTTCACCAAAAATCTGATTTGACAAAATGAAAGATAAATATTATAAAACAGGGTTATTACTTACTTTTTCCTGTTGCTTTCAAAGCTCTATCATAGTCACCACTTTGGCAAAACTTATTTAATTCAATATAAGCCTGAACAAGGTTATTTTCCCTGTTGGCTGACATTTTTTTGACAACCTGGCAAGACAATAAACGTCATCGCATTTCGTTTCTTCTTCTTCTTCAAGTTATGGCTTCACACTAATTATAAGTGTATTTTGCCAGTGTCCAGTGAGATATATAATCGTGTTTGTTAAAATTAATTCGACTCCCAGATGAATTCGATGACAATGATGATAATTAAATTAATGAAGTACCCCACCCTGGATAGTAAAGCGGTGGATACTTTACATACCAATTGCAACGGCCGTTTTGAGGGAAGTCGAAAAGGCACGTTTTATCACTTTGTTACAATTACCTACACTCATACACATATAAGAACACATAATGGTTAATATTCCACCAACATTACACATTATTAGTCGAAATAACACAAGTTTTGGAAATTAAAACAAATTGACAACATCACTCTTTGACTTCCCGCCAAAACTCGCATTTCGTTTCGTATCATCCGCATACCCTCGACGTTTAGTTTTAGGCAGTCATAAAATATAAAAATATAATAATTATTTTTATCAGTAATTTTATATATCAGTTTCAACTTTCACTATGTAACTAGATGAGTGGATATGATTACAAATCAACTTAAATCAATTTACCTATCAATGAGAAATTTACCTTTTGGCACGTTTAGTAGCTGCACCGAATATGTGTACGGGTGAATACTTGTTTCTTTAATATGAGGTTTGTGAACCACACATTATTTACATGCAGTTTGACATTTGTGAAGTGCAGAGCTCAGCCCTTAACAAATTCAATAGAAATTAAATAATAAAGTAGAGTTTTGGCGGGAAGTCGAAGAGTGATGTTGTCAATTTGTTTTAATTTCCAAAACTTGTGTTATTTCGACTAATAATGTGTAATGTTGGTGGAATATTATCCATTATGTGTTCTTATATATGCATGAGTGAAGGTAATTGTAACAAAGTGATAAAACGTGCCTTTTCGACTTCCCTCAAAACGCAACGGCCGTTTGTATTTCAGTTGGTATGTAAAGTATCCACCGCTTTACTATCCAGGGTAGGGTATTTCATTAATTTCATTATCATCGTTGTCATCAAATTCATCGGGGAATTGAATTAATTTAAACAAACACGATTATATATCGCACTGGACACTGGCAAAATACACTTATAATTAGTGTGAAGCCATAACTTGAAGAAGAAGAAGAAGAAGAAATAATAAAGTATCAAACTCAAAAATAAAGAATTACCTATACCAAGCTGTTCGGTAAGTCTTGGGTATTTTATTATACTAAATATCAATCTAATATAATCTTTGTTCATCGTAAGTAGTTTTTCCCAATGATGTGAACAGTTTGCAGTACCAGTGCATGTACTATAATGATTATTATAGATGGTACTCTTTAACCGTAATTTTTGCATGAAGTTTTGTTTTTTTTTACTGCTAAAATTCTCATATGAATCTTATTCTTTTAAAAACTAGGCAGTGTTTGTGTAGAGCGTGTGGTTAATCCGTCCTATTTATAGTTACTATTTACTACAAAATAACCCATGGGTAATATTTTATTAAGAGTCTTCTTGTTTTCCAGATTCAGAATGCCATCATGTGTATTTCGATACTGTAAAAATACAAGTAAAAATGTGGGAAAATATTCTGGCATCACTTTTCATAGGTCCGTGAAGAACCTTGATAGATCGCATAATAACTATATGTAAGAGATTAAATTTACCTATTTTATTTGTTTATTACTAATTTTTAGGTTTGTACCTCAGGGACATTTGGAAAGAGAAAAATGGATAACAGTTGTTCAAAAAAACAGAAGCGAGAACACATGGATGCCTTCAGAACATTCATGTATTTGTTCTGCTCACTTCAAAGCTCATGATTTCTACACAACCACTACTGGGAGACATTTTCTTAAGAAAACAGCTATTCCATGTGACAATCTATCTGAACCAACTGGTGAAAACCAAGATTTCCCAACATCTTTGAATGATGTTGAAGTATCTGACACAGAATCAATACTTGATACACCTCGAGAAATACGATTAAAAAATGATTTAAGGAAAACATCACTTACAAAACAGACGCTGATAAAGAGAAATAAAAAGTTGCAAAGACAAAATAAAGGTCTACAACTCAAAATAGAAAAGTTAACAGCAATTATAAAAGAATTAAAAGAAAATTTCGGTATTAACAAGAAACAGGGACAGTTAAAGAAACATAATCCACAATTTAAAAATGACACACCTAAGAATGATATACAAAATCCAGAAATAAAAAAGGGCATTCCGGAAAATAATAGACAAAATCCAGAAATTAAAAACGACATTCCTTAAATTAAAATTGATATTCCTCTCTCTCTCTCATAAAAATTGTCCACTGCACCTATACACTCACTAAAGACACTCCTGAATAGTTTCTACCAAACAGTCTATGTGAAACTAATTTCGGTAGCATTACCATGACTCACAAAGCCAATAATGGAAAATGCACCAATGATGTTTAAAACAAAAAAAATAAATCATAAAATAAAATGACCCCACTGCTGGGTTTACAAATTGAGGTGCGAGAGAATGGCTAATACTCCACCACGCGGACCCAGTGCGGATTGTTGGAGGCAGGTTCGCCACTTGCTGTGGGAACATACCAAGTCGTCCATAAGGCTTCCAACATGGCTTAACGACTATCACATAGAGTGGTAAGGGATACAAATGCACGGAAATAAGATATCACATTTTTGCACATTTATACTCCTATATGAAAATAAAAACAGCGCCCCTAGCGGATATATGAGAAAATAATCGTATTAAAACGTATGTAGAGTAATAATATTCGTGGCAGAAGTGCTGGTTATACCACTTAAAATTACTTGCTTTTTTTGTTTGATGGAGCAAAACTTTTTTGTATAGAATAAGGACTGGACGTTTAAAAAACGGAAAGTATTGGTAGCATGGATTATTGGAAGAGAATGACACAAGTTCCTTAACATATATTTGTCAAATTCATCATACTCTTCATTTTACAAACATAGCCACAACTTTTCAATGACTACTTTGTTAAAGTAGCTAAATGTGATGATACTTTTAAAATACCTCGATATTTAACATCAAAATTCAGTCAAGTTCTATTTATGTTCACCCTACATCGGCAAATGATATTCAAAAAATAATCATTGCCTCAAAAAATGTTGCGAGTACTGGTTATGACGATGTCACAATACAAGTAGTTAAGGATGTATCTCATATTATTTCTCCTATTTTGAGTTACTTAATAAACCTAAGTATAGAATTCGGAATATTCCCCGATAATTTAAAATGTACTATCATTAAACCATTGTTTAAAAAAGGTGACAAAAGTGACATTAGCTGTTATAGACCGATAGCGTTGCTATCCATATTTTCCAAAATTTATGAAAAAGTATTTTATTACTCCTTATACGATTTCCTAGAGGCTAAAAATCTAATTGAAAGTGAAAAATATGGTTTTCGTAAAGCAAAATCTATAAATATGGCACTCTTCAATTTTATTAAAACTATAATAACCAATATGGACAATCGCACACCTAAAGTAGCCATCTTCTTGGACATGACAAAGGATCACGTTCACCACGATATCTTGCTTCGAAAACTATATAATTATGGCATTAGGGGTAACATTAACAATCTACTTAAGTCTTACTTAACTGGTAGACAAAAAGCTACGCAGATTAGTCGAGTGTCCCCTGCATTGAAAACCGAGTTCACATTTCAATCTAAATACAATATTATTAATATAGGTGTACCCCAGGGGAGCGTTCTAGGTCCGCTACTTTTCCTTGTTTATATTAATTAGTTACCGTCCACTATTAATCATCAAATGACATTATTTGCCGACGACAGTTCTGTTTTATTTACAGGCAGACATGGAATGACAAAGCTTAAAGATGACATTAATATTTTTTTGACTAATATAACTAATTGGCTTACCTCTAATAATTTATTATTAAATTAATTTAAAACGAAAATTATGAACTTTAGACAGAGAATACAAACATCTGACGATTTGAATATCACATTTAATAACACCAAAATTGAGGAGACAGATGAGATCAAGTTTCTAGGACTACACATTAACAAAAAGTTAAACTGGAAAAGTCATATTGATTTTGTTTGTAAACGTTTAAGTCAGCATTCATATGCTCTGTACAAACTCAGTAAAATCACTGACAGGTCAGCGGTCATTGCTGCATACCACGGCTATGTTGCCTCAATATTAAAGTATGGTCTATTGTTTTGCGGGAACTCCACAAACATTGAAGTCGCTTTTAAAGTCCAGAATCGATGTATTCGGTCAATTGTGAATATTCAGTCAACAGACTCCTGCATACCACATTTTAAGGAACTAAAGATACTACCCCTAGCCTGCATGTTTATCTATGAATGTGCTATTTTTGCTAAAACAAACATAAGCTTGTTTAAATTTAGAAACCGAGCAAGGCTTAATAACAAAATGACACACGAACCACATAAAACTGAACCACAATAAACTTCCAACGCAAATTAAAGAAGTGAAAAATATTGACAAGTCAGTTTAGTATAAATTTTTAAATGAGAAATGTTATTATAACTTAAAAGATTACCTGACCGACGTGAATAAGAAATTGAAATTGAATGAATGTATATTTTTGACATTGTAAATAGTATAGTATATAATTTTCATATAAAAAGAGACTTTGGGACATTTTGCCAGAGAATGGTATAGATGGCACTCTGTTGCGAGCCGTCCAGTCCACTTATGTGGACTGCAAGGCATGCGTACAGGTGGGAGGTAACAGGTCACCCTGGTTTGACGTTAAAATCGGCGTCAAGCAGGGTTGCGTGTTGTCCGCTAGACTGTTTATAATATATCTGGACAAAAGTCTTCAAAGACTGAAAGCGATGAATGAAGGTGTACAAATGGGTGACTTAGTGGTAAACCATCTACTTTATGCAGATGACGCGGTTTTAATAGCGCCAACAGCCACTGATCTGCAAACACTAGTCACAGTTATGAAAGACGACTGCATGATCAATGACTTACACTTGAATGTAAAGAAAACCAAGATTATAGTTTTTGAAAGGGAAGAAACCAGAACGAATGTAAGGATTGTGGTTGGTAACGATGTGCTGGAGCAAGTGAATGAGTTTGTATATCTTGGATGCGCCTTCAGTAAGGATGGGAAATACACTGCTGACATAGAGAGAAGAGTGAGTGCAGGGAACAGAGTGAATGGTGCGATGGGAAAGCTACTTGGGAGCCGGCACTTAAGCCATACTGCGCAGCTGGCCATACATAACGGAGTTCTTGTCCCAACGCTGATATATGGTAGCGAGAGCTGGGTATGTAAGAAGGAGAATGAAAGTAGGATAAATGCGGTAGAAATGCGAGCTCTGCGGAAGATGTGCGGAGTGAAGCTGACCAACCGCATTAGCAACAGCGTAGTAAGAAAGCGAGTATGGAAGATAGTATCGGTGTAAAGATGAGAAAGGGCATGCTTCGTTGGTTCGGGCATATAGAAAGAATGCCAGAGAAAAGAATGACAAAACAGATATACAATGTGAAAGTGGAAGGATACCGGGGAAGATCTAGACTATCTTACCACGACCAAATAAACCGAGTCTTATCTGAAGGAAAAGTCAAGAGTCTCCGTAACCGGCGAGCGTGTATGAGACAAACTATGAGAGTCGAGGAAGCCAGAGAGGTATGTAAGGAAAGAACCTGTTGGAACTCCCTACTCTCTGCCTACCCCGCAAGGGATCTGGCGTGAGGTTATAGATAGATAAAATTTTTATAAATGTTCATTTTCATAATAAATTATTGTATGCCATAAAGGCGGGTCATGGCTGCCCCCATCATAATCTCAATATTTAGAATTGTAACATCATACTTCTACCTATATACCACAATAAAATGTATTTGAATTTGGTGAACATTGTCTAAACCAGCATATTTAAATATTATTTTGATCAATAACGTAATAGGTTTGATGCGAGTGTGCAAGCTCGAAAAACTATTTTCAGCGACTTATGTTTCTGACAGTACCTATCGTACACTACAATTTGTATATCGTTATTGAGAGAAAAAATCTATTTTAGTTGTAGTAGTTATTAGGAATTCTGGAGTTGAGTGTCTCTTATGTTTACTAGCAGTGTTAGTAGAAACAGTAAAAAGGCGCTATAGGTCCCGGCTATAAAGGAAATATCGTTATTTTGAAAAATAACGATACTTTAAAATAGCCACTCAAAATGTTACATATAAAATAATTAAAACATATAAAATTATATAAATATGTTCCGTTATTTACGTTAAATCAACGATACTTGACGGTATCGAATAAATAACGGCATTACCTGATTAACGTTAATGATAGTTATCTCATTTACTCCGGTTAGTTGTTTCTTTTTCTCGACTTGTCCCGTGTTGTACCTATGTAGTTATACCGCGCGTGACCGCAACTAGATACTCGTAGGATCGAAAAGTTTGGCAACGGGCAGGTAACGTTATTTTTTAATTATAAAATTTCGTTTTATTTTCTCGATACCGTTATCTCAAAGTAACAGAAAAAATGATATTACCTTTACTAAAATGACGTAGTATAGTTAATGTGGAGTGTTATCGGTAAAGTTTCCGAACCCCATATGTAAGTAATTAAAAGTGATGTACTGGGACTCTGACGGCTATGACGCCTATAGCCCTGTATATATATTTTCTTTTGATAAGGTTCTGGTCTACTGGACGGAGCGAAAGACGTTTCGCCCGATAGAAGCAGTAGTTACGGATCAGCACCTATAGCCAAGTTGACAATCTACAGTCGTTAACGCTAATAGAAAGCGGAAAAATGTATGGGAATGACATTTTGCAAAGAAAAGTCACGTGGTCAAAACAATGCGGTATCGATTGCGACAAGAGAATAGAAACAAAACGCTTGCCACTTGTCTAGGAAGATTCCAACACCGTACAAATCTTTGTGTGACCCGCAAATATTTGTTTTGGTTGTTGGTGTATGTGCAAGTCATGTTTGGAAACACGCAATGAGAGTGGGGGAAGCAAGAGTTCCTACGGACAGTATATTGGAGCTGTGTTGTCTCTGTGTTACAGTTCGACCACGGGTCTAGGTATGGGGTCATTGTGCAACTTAAACTAATGATTGGATCACTGCTCTTATCCAAGCCCTGTAGTCCAACTAATTGGATAGAGTTGTTGAACCACAACCACCATAATGGTGTAGACAAATAGAAGTATTCCTCAATTTCAAAACTTGTATAGACGACAAAGAAGAAAACATTTCCTGTTCTCATGAAGTGTGCAAAAAGAATTCCTCATTTCAAATATCACACATCCGTTGTACGTTTGAAGAGAAATTTCAATTTTTCGACGTTAGAAAACTGGCAACTCGGTGGTCGCAACAAACTTGCCGTCCCGACCAACTTTGATGAGTTCGACACACGACGCGACGTAAGCGCCCGCAGTCTTGCTAGAGATGTACACTTGGAAATGATATCGATAGTTTTTGATGTACCTACCTAGTTTTGTGCCAACGATGTTACGAGACGTAGATTGGTTGTTTCGAAAACATAATTGTGTTTTGACAGATATTATTGTTTAGAAAGGATTTGAATGTGAATGAATGAAATGACAAAGCGATTATAAACTTTTTGATCTTTCGGACAATTTTCCGGCACATTAATATTATGCGCTCGGTATATTATGGTTGCCAAAATCTAATGAACATATATAAAATGTGAAAGTGGTGGGATGTAGGTACCGGGGAAGACAAAGACTATCTTACCATAACCAAATAGACCGTGTCTTATTTAAAAGATAAGTAAAGAATCTCAGTAACCGGCAGCCGTTTGAGAGGAACTAGGAAGCCAGAGAGGTTTGTAAGGAAAGAATCTGTTCGAACTCTGAACTCTCTGGCTACTAAGCCAGGGATCTGGCGTGATGATATGATGAAGATATATAGATACAGAGCGAAATCTAATGAATGAATTAAGTTGTATGTGCGAGTGATGGACGTTGATCAAATGTTTCTCATTCATCTATTAAATGTACCGAATAAAAAACATCGATGTTTTTGGTAAATAAGTTCGGTGCATCGTTTTAATGCATCGTAGGAGGTCGGTGCATCGGGTAGGTATTATCGTCCATCCCTAATCTTGCACAATAGTTCCTCAACTCCCTATTCTTTTGAATAAAACTCTGGCCCGAATTTACTTTGTCATCGTTTTGTTCCGTTCGACGTTTATGTGATATAAAATAGCTATGGTTTCGTGTTACTTTGCGGTTGTTGAAATGATTCTAGAAATTTGTAGGAACATTATTTGAAGATTAAGTAGTGAATTTATAAATAACTAGCGACCCGCCCCGACTTCGCACGGGTGAATCGTTCGGTAGTGATTTTATCGTGAGTTTATCGCGTTCAGACAGACAGACAGACGAGACGGGGGACTTTGTTTTATTATATGTAGTGAAAGTGATTACTTACTTACATAGTAGATAATTGTTTAATTATGTACTTATTTAAATGCAAATCCTGCATAGTTCTTTTTTGCGATCCATTGATGCTTCTCTTGAAATTCTATCTATGCCGTAGATATCCAGGAGATGATCACGGGGATCTAATTGCAGGCGTCTACAGATGGAAGATGTTTTTGTTTTAAATTTTTTTATCCATTTCGTCCCACTAGCTTCGTCCGTTACATTCCACTGTGTTGATACGAATTTATCGTATTTACACCCAACATTTTCTCCGAGGTGGTTGTCGATTTGAGAAAATCAAGATAAATCCGCGCCTCACCCAAGCAAGTGTGCAATTTTTGGTAGTGTGTTCTATAGTTATACAAAAATCGATATCTGTCTAATAACAGAATTAAGACATTGCGCGCTTGTATTTTAAGGGATTAGAAGACGTTGGACATGTTTATATAGATAGATTTTAATAAACCTACAGATCCCTATTAGTATTCAGAAACCGTCGTGTTGTCCAATAGGTACCTACCAATGAAAAGAAATCCTCCGCATTACAAGTGTTAAAGTAGTCCTAAGATTCTCGCCTCAAGACAAGACAAACAATGTTAAAGTAACATCTATTGTCGCGCCGCGGACCGCGCCCGACTTTTAATCGCATTAGCGAGTTGGCGCCAACTTTACCGCGGAACTTTCCTATTGCTACTCCGACCCTCCCAGTCAGGCGATTGTGGTCTCCCAAGTAATTCCTATTAAATGTTCGCTGTAGCGTGTGTGTGTGAATGATCTACGCTGTTGGCCGCGGGGCCTTTACAGCTTCAGCGCACAAGTCTCTGTAGCTTAACTGGTAATATTTAGTTCAGTGTTTAAATATTCATTTACACCTTCGTATGTTGCTGTGGTTGCTGATTAGCCCTATGACTAATAGAAGGTGGAATAGTTAGAGCCGAAAGATATATGCTTTTCTTTTCATCTGTATGAACAGAGCATGGCATCGAGTTAGGGGCTTGGTTTGAGAGTAGGGTAACTCCATGACTCCCACTACTTAAGGAGATGTTATGTTGACTGTTACGTAGCGTTACCATATGTCAAAAATAGAAAAACCTGGGGCTAATGGCACATATTATCCATCACCTACTATTGATAAAAACGGCTTCTTATTGCTATAACCTATTGCATGCGCCCCAATTTTCTCGTTTAGTAATTATTTTACATTTTTACCTACAGGAGTGGGATGATAAAGATAAATAATTTCATAATTTTTAGTCCGTTTTAAAACCGTGGTATATTAAAAAGTTTCTTTTTTCCAAAAAATATTTTCTTAGATCTGTGTTCTAACTCTACGTACGCGTCCATCCAAAGATTGCAAAACCTCATACAATAAATTACAGGACGTTCACTCCGTTCGAATTAAATATCTAGAAGGGGGATGGAACGTATTTTATCGAGAACGGGACTGATAAATTGCGCGAAATTCAATTTAAAAGGGTAATGTTTGTGTCAGTATTACGGCGTCACTCGACGCCCGCCTATAAACTCTGACGGTCCACTGACCAATTGATATATGGTGCCTTCGCACATATATCCAGCTTGCACTGCGGAAATGTTATGTTGGTCGATATGTTTAGCTACAATGTATAAAACGGTTTTATTTTCATTGACAATTTTGTATTAGGTAAGTATTGCCTGTATTTTATCGAGGCGCTCGTAGAGCTGTGATGTGATACGTTTGGCTCAGTCAGATTAAAGTGGGTGATCGTTTGTAATTTTCGTTTTTAAGCATCTCCGTCGAGCCGATCGATGAAGCCCTATTATCCCTGTTATATGAGGATTTTTCTTCTTTAGTCCCCTTCTAGGTATACGACATTAACAATATTAATTTGAAAAAAACCTTTTTAAAAACAAGCTTTTATAAAGAAACAACGATGATATCTTGCTAAGTTGAGGAGTACTTATGGCTTTTTACGGCTCCATTATCAGACCCTGGCATCGACCCTGGACACTATCTGGTTGTATAGTACTTGTGAATTGAATACCAATCTAACAAGTCCAAACACGGGTGAGTTACGTTGTATATTTCACATGTTTCTATGGCCACCTTCCGACTGCATCATTAGACCGGCTCCATCTATCTATCTATCTATATCATCACGCCAGCTCCCTCGCGGGGTACGCAGAGAGTACAGAGTTCCAAAAGTTTCTTTCCTTACAGACCTCTCTGGCTTCCTCCACTCTCATAGTTTGTCTCATACACGCTCGCCGGTTACGGAGACTCTTGACTTGCTCTTCAGATAATACACGGTCTATTTGGTCATGGTAAGATAGTCTAAGTCTTCCTCGGTACCTACATCCTTCCACTTTCGCATTGTATATCTGTTTCATTCTTTCTTCGGACATTCTGTCTATATGCCCGAACCAATGGAGCATACCTTTTCTCATCGTTACACCGATACTATCTTTCATACCTACTCGCTTTCTTAATACGCCATGACCATACGACCAGCTCCATGGTACCATATTATTGCATTGTCATCGAACTTACATACGTATGCCAAACTTCAGCTCAATCGGATAACCACAAGTGTCTCAAAAATGGATCACAAGATTTTAACCGGAAATACAGATAGGCAGACACATATATAGGCAGACATACAGACATACGAACATTGCAAGTTAAATAGAGGCTTGTAATGACATAGACCTGAAGCAAATACGAAGTTGCTTCGTGGATATAGGATTGGCCACAGAACAAAGAAGACAAGTAGGTACTTCTTTAATCCGTGGGAGTGGCGTTATTCTACTATTCAGTATCCTATTATAGTTAACAACAAAGTTCAATCTACACAAGTATCGCAAAAGTTTTGCGAGATTTACATGTCCCAAAGAGGCGATAACTTATTATGAAAGTGTCCAACTGCGATATGTTAAACTCTACATAAAAAAGATAGTTCGGGGATTGATCGCTATAATCTAAGTTGACAGTTCAGATACATAGGCCTATTCTCCTACGACTTTGAGTCAGACACGTTTTTTGGTTCCTCAGAGACCGAGGCGATTGCGCGAGGATCTCAACTGTCACATAATTTTACAAGCCATATGTCAAAATAAATCCCAGAGTTATAAGCTCGCCTCGACGTCTATGTCCTACATTTGCAGACTAATTTTCGTGCAATACAAGCTGGGGATAACAGATTAGAAGGCCGTATTTCCGTAAGGCCAAAAAAAGGTTGACCCATTTGTTTCCGCGCGGGACACTTTTTTCCTGACAAATTGTCTGAAAGTAATTTTAGGCCCAAGACCAGTTATTTATGTACATTACTTTAGGTTTATGTTCGTTCGGAAACGTGTAATTTTTTTTTTAGAGAATTTGGTCGTTCTGTGAGGTGATGTTGAACAAGGTGTTGAAAGTAACAGGTAGCGAAAGTTAATTGTTATGGCGACTAAAAGAGTTCCTACGCTCTACCAATGTTATGGATTCAAGTTACGTTTTTAGCATTTGGTCTTGGATTAATAAAACATGCTTAGTAGACTAATAGCCTAAGCATTTGGTATTGAAAAGATCTAAGCTAGATTTTTGTATAAATTGACTTATGGCGCTATATTCAAGTATGTCAGAAAACGAGATATACAGTCTTTATTTATCTTTAAAAATAATGAAGTTATGATTTAGAACTTTTCACTACAAAACTACGAATAAAACTTTTGCCACACAAATAAAGTGATATTACGTTACGGCTTATAATTCTGATATAGTAGTACCCTCCGATTTAAATTACATTTTTGTAGACTTAATTTTCACACCAGATCTCAGGCTCAAGCTCTTTATAACAAACGGCGTAATTATCAAATAGCGGGAAATAATGTGGCCCTCTCAATAAGTCCCAATATTGAATTCCATGGCATCGTTAAACGCGTCATTACAGCAAATGAGATCGGACGCGCAACGCGTTCGATGATTTGACGCAAATTGGACAGGTGTCAGGAATGCGGGATGCCGCGATCTGAGGATGCTACTCGTCGTTAGTACTGTACTAGACTTAACGAGTTTCATACGCGAAGGTTTCTAGGGTTAGCAAAATAAGTAACCTGACTAAAAATAGAAAGCTAAGGATCTGAACTGAAGTGATTAGAAAATACTTTAGGGAGAGTTTATTGACCAACGGATAGGTTATCAGCTGAGAGAGTAATACAACTACATATTAGGTGGGTGGATAAATGTGACATTGCCTAGGTTATAATATTTTTAAAAAGAGTAAATAAGTACGCGGTAAGGAAAGATAGAAGGCCAAACCATTGACTGGATACAACCTGGATGCAGAGTAGCGGTGAACTGAAAAGCATTATCATTTAAATAAGAACCAAATTTGCATTAATTTGTTTAGACAATTATGATCCATTATTTGTTAGTAAGCTTAAATTCTCTAAATCTCTCTCACCTCGATTTGTGAGAGAAGGCCTTTGCCCAGCAGTGGGCAGTATAGGCTGATATTATTATTATTTTTTATATTATAAGCTTAAATTCTAGGAGTTAGTAGAAATTAAATTAAAATAAATCAAATACATTTATATATATATATATATACTATCTATCTATCTATCTATAACCTCACGCCAGATCTTTTGCGGGGTAGGCAGAGAGTACAGAGTTCCAACAGGTTCTTTCCTTACATACCTCTCTGGCTTCCTCGACTCTCATAGTTCGTCTCATACACGCTCGCCGGTTACGGAGACTCTTGACTTTTCCATCAGATAAGACTCGGTTTATTTGGTCGTGGTAAGATAGTCTAGGTCTTCCCCGGTACCTGCATCCTTCCACTTTCACATTGTATATCTGTTTTGTCATTCTTTCCTCGGGCATTCTTTCTATATGCCCGAACCAACGGAGCATGCCCTTTCTCATCTTTACACCGATACTATCTTTCATACCTACTCGCTGTCTTACTATGCTGTTGCTAATGCGGTCGGTCAGCTTCACTCCGCACATCTTCCGCAGAGCTCGCATTTCT
The DNA here is from genome assembly GCA_905147815.2 of Phalera bucephala. Lineage (NCBI taxonomy): Eukaryota > Metazoa > Arthropoda > Insecta > Lepidoptera > Notodontidae > Phalera > Phalera bucephala. Next base: position 5,400,100 of record LR990616.1, read on the forward strand.
ACCGCATTTATCCTACTTTCATTCTCCTTCTTACATACCCAGCCCTCGATACCATATAACAGCGTTGGGACAAGAACTCCGTTATGTATGGCCAGCTGCGCCTTATGGCTTAAGTGCCGGTTCCCGAGTAGCTTTCCCATCGCACCATTCACTCTGTTCCCTGCACTCACTCTTCTCTCTATGTCAGCGGTGTATTTCCCATCCTTACTGAAGGCGCATCCAAGATATACAAACTCATTCACTTGCTCCAGCACATCGTTACCAACCACAATCCTTACATTCGTTCTGGTTTCTTCCCTTTCAAAAACCATAATCTTGGTTTTCTTCACATTCAAGTGTAAGCCATTGATCATGCAGTCGTCTTTCATTACTGTGACTAGTGTTTGCAGATCAGTGGCTGTTGGCGCTATTAAAACCGCGTCATCTGCATAAAGTAGATGGTTTACCACTAAGTCACCCATTTGTACACCTTCATTCATCGCTTTCAGTCTTTGAAGACTTTTGTCCAGATATATTATAAACAGTCTAGCGGACAACACGCAACCCTGCTTGACGCCGATTTTAACGTCAAACCAGGGTGACCTGTTACCACCCACCCGTACGCATGCCTTGCAGTCCACATAAGTGGACTGGACGGCTCGCAACAGAGTGCCATCTATACCATACTCTGGCAAAATGTCCCAAAGTCTCTTTCGCACAACTCTGTCAAATGCCTTCTCCAGATCTACAAAACCGCAGAAAACCTTCCGGCCCACTGCCAGATGCTTCTCTACGATGTTGCGGAGTGAGAAGACTTGATCCGAACATCCTCTTCCAGACCTGAAACCCCCTTGTGCCTCGCACAACATTCAACATTTAATCTAATGTATATATATATATTTTAATCTAATGTATAATATACATTAGATTAAAATGAATTAAATTGATTTACTACCATGCATTTTTTATTAGACATTGCCACATAGGGGAGGCAATTTCTTCCGCCTTCGGCCTTCGCCTATTAAGATAAATTTTCCTAAGTGAATTTCACAAAAAATTTAGCATACAAGGAACCACTTTTTTTGATATCATAGGGTAAAAATATTCAGCAGATTCTCAGGTATACCATGGATAATATTCAAGTATTATGAGGGCCACTTACCATTACGGAAGGGGGGCTCGGGGATCTCCAAATGGAAGGGTGGTATTTCTTTGTACCTCACAAGATTGGGAAACTTGAGAGTCACTTCCCTTGTACTCCAGACATCTGGGATCACTAGGGTAGATAATCCGCTCTTTTAAGTCCGTTGGAGCATACAACAACTTAGCAATAATTGACAATTCTGTTTATGACTTTCTAAATAAATTCGGGAAAAAATATAATGCTTTTACTAACCCTACAGCAAATGGAACGTCAGTAAACCACCTCTGGAGTGGAGTCGACAACGATCGCTCGGCATTGCCTAATAAAGGCGCGCCGTATGAGATTTCAATTTGGTGACTCAACTTGGCGCCGTTCGGTGGAGCGCGACACACTTCATTATATTAATACTACCTACGGCAAAAATGGTAATGGGTTCTTTTATTTTCTTAAGGAATTGCGAAAATTGTGTGATTTGAGATTTAACAGTGCGTTAGCCATTAGGAGTAATCCTTTATGGAAAGCTAGGCTGCAGCTAGGTTACGGTATATTGCTGCAAATTAATTCATAAAAGATTAACGACATGTATTATTTCAAAAATCTGATTTGAGTTCGATTTTATTTCATCGGGACTCTTCCTTAGAGGCGCTGTACAATAATAAATAAACACCGTAACGCCTATATTTCCCAAGCGGGGGTGGGAGAGGTGTACTGAGTACATTCACTTTTCGCCGACGATTTTAGGTTGTATGTAATAGGGGGCGAGCCTATTGCCATATAATTCCACACTCTGGGATACTGGGAAGTTTTCGTTAAAAAAACTACATTTGTCCGACGTAGGATTTAAATCCAGGACCTCGTGATCACAAAGCGATGCGCTTTCCCACTAAACCAACGAGCCAGTCACTGTACAACTTTCATAGAATTATGAACGTTAAGATTTCCTAAACTCAACATGTATAAACCCTGTGAGGAAAGTCCTACTAATATTATAAAGGTCAGAGTTTGTATGTTTGGATGTTTGTTACTCTATCTATCTATATCATCACGCCAGATCCCTTGCGGGGAAGGCAGAGAGTACAGAGTTCCAACAGGTTACTTCCTTACATACCTCTCTGGCTTCCTCCACTCTCATGTTCGTCTCATACACGCTCGCCGGTTACGAAGACTCTTGACTTGCCCTTCAGATAAGACACGGTCTTTTTGGTCAAGGTAAGATAGTTTAGGTCTTCCCCGGTACCTACATCCTCCCACTTTTGCATTGTATATCTGTTTTGTCATTCTTTCTTCTGACGTTCTTTCTTTCTATGGTCGTTACTCAATCGCGCAACAACGGCTGAACGGATTTGGGTGAAATTTGGCACACACACTCACTCTGTTGGCTCAGCGACCCAAAGTGGGTCTTGGCCTCCGATACGAGATTCCGCCACTTCTCACGGTTCTGCGCCATTCGCTGCCAGTCTTCGGCTTGGAGCTCACGCAGATCCGCCTCAACCATGCCCTTCCAGCGATACCTGGGACGACCAACCGGTCGGCGGCCGATTGGTCGGCCCAGATAGGCCTTCTTTACACTACGGTCTTCTCCCATTCTTTGAATGTGGCCAAGCCATCGGAGTCTTTACGCTTTGGTCTCTCCTATGATATTAGGGCCAGCCATGAGTTCTTCGATTTCAGCGTTATTGCGGACTCTCCAACTTCCATTTGAGTTTCGGACGGCGCCCAAGATTTTCCGAAGAATCTTTCTTTCCGCCAGAAGTAGCTTGTTTTCCTTTTTTAGTGTTAGTGTCCAAGCTTCACATTCATACAATAATATTGGTACGAGAGGAGATAGAAATTTGGCACATAGATAGCTTATTACCTGAATTAACACATAGCACTTTTTATTCCGAAAAAATGTAAGGTCGGACGAAGTCGCGGGCAGAAACTAGTATGTAATAATTTTAGATCAAGGGCCAATTAGAGATTTGATACTTATGATAATATATTTTCCAAAAAGAGTCTAAACTTTCTGGGTGGTCAAGTCTCCACGAGGAGCACCCGCAGCACGACTATAACTATTACATCACTTAACTCTATTAGAGGGAAAAATGTGACCCGCACTAGATAGCTACCGCAAGCAGAGAACTTTCAGTGAGCATAACCAATCGAAAATACCATCCATTGCTTAAAGAGTTAAAATAAACGAACGAACTAATCTTGTCCTATTGAAAGATCAACCGAGCAATGTGCTAACGCATTTTTAAATCAAATCTTCTGAACCAAAGAGTTTGTTTTAGAAAAAAAGGGGGTTCCTGTGGTTCTAAATTACAAATATACCCACGTTTTTCTTAACAGACAGGTCGTATATTAGATGCTCTAAGGGCATTCTTAATGTACCTCCAGAACAAATTGCCTCGGACCCTAATAATCGTAAGTACGGGTTAGCCAAAGGGTAGATGAGGAATTTGTGAGAATATTGAAATCTGATTTCGTTTGAGATCTATTTAAAAAACTCGTCTACAGAACTTTTTGCACATTTGAAAGGTAAATTGGGTAGGCACTTGAGTGTGATAGAATGGCTTCTTTGCATGCCTATATGAGCACATGCTTGTGTGGTCGTCAGAGGTTCTGTTGGTACCAGGATTGTTGAAAACTTAAAAGTATCTATAAAAAAAACATGAACACCGGCACACACATTAAAATGGCAGAGGTGTACTGTGTACACCCACATTTCGCCGATGATGTTAGGTTATAATGTAATAGAGAGAGAGTGTTTTTGTTTCATTCGCCATTTATGAAGCAGGTATAAGCGCATACACCGTATCTGAGGTGTATAGCTGCATAATTTTTTTGTGTGTGTGTGTGTGTGAATGATCTACGCTTTTGGCCTCGGGCCTTTTACAGCTTCACCGGACAAGAGGGCGAGCGTGCACTAGCTCAAGGGCGCCTTAAAGAGGAACGGCCTCGGCTTGGGCAGTCGCTATGGGGGAGGGCGTATACTAGGTGTCTTGCCGTGGTGCTCTGCACCGGCCGGCGGGCAAGAAGATTCTTCGACCTCGCCGGCGAAGTATAGCTGCATCATATATACCATTTTCCTTGCCAATGGACTGAATGTAAAAAGTCTAAGACCAGGGCCTGTACCACGATCTCTTTAACAAAGCTATTATAATCTTACTTTGATGTAAGAAAGAGATGCATATATACGTAGTTAATAGATTTGCCTCTTTTTCAAGGTGCAGCAAAGGTCTTTAGATCGTGCAGTGTTATGCTTGGTTTTGGATTTAATTATATTAATTACCGGATCCCAATTCGATGGAAGTACCTAGCCATTTTCTCTATTGGAATTAGGATGTTTTTAATTTCTATAGCCTCGCGAACCATCCTTGGTAGGAATCAGTGTTCTTTCACGAGGATTTGAGGCCTGTCAATTCTGATACTATGGCGGGTGCGAATAAGGACATGTTCACAGACTGCAGACTTCTTTGAATCAAAAATAAACCGTGATAAAATCCAAAAAATAGTTTTATTTCATGTGTCAAATTCGCGTCAATCTAAGAACTTATTATATTAAAATAGTGTTGTTAAAGAGGTTGTGATAAGATCGTCTGTGACCAGGGGTTACCAGGGAGCTGTTAGTCGAGGGGCCTTTACAGCTTCAGGAGTGAACGTGCAGAAATACGCTCCAGAAGGAGAATTGATTTTGTAACTTGTGTGTGTGAATGACCTACGCTGTTGGCCTCGAGGCCTCTACAGCTTCACCGGATTTAAATGGCGAGCGTGCAACCACTACGCTCCAGCCAGCCAGAAGGGCAAGAGGCGACATACTCGAGGGCGCCCTCGGTTGGGACAGTCGCTGTAGGGGGACGGGTGCACTACTAAGCGCACCGGTCAACCGCCGGCTATGGGAGGGGATCTACTACTACGTCTACGTCTACTTCGTCGTCGCCCGTATTCTGGGCGGAAAGAAGGGATGACAAAGCATCGGGGGGGTCGGTGAGAACATGTCGCGGCCGGCGGTGGCGGCAGGGGTCGGGAGGGAGATCGTAGTCGGCGGTGGCTACGATTAACGGATTCGCATGGGTAGATGCGTTCGCGAAGTGACGAGTTGACGCCTTTTTAATAAAGGCGCGAATAGGTTCGAGACCTAGATCGGAGTGGAGGTCGACGTTCCGTACGAACCATGGGGCTCCTACAGCTTTACGGAGGAAGCGGTTTTGACCCGCTTGAAGTCTGTCGATGTGAGAGGGGGCCGAATGCCCGAACACAGCACACGCATAAGTCATGATGGGACGAACGCAAGTTTTGTAAAGCGTCACCTTATTTCTAAGGGACATTTTACTCCGCTTGCAGATTAACGAATGGAGACGACCGAGCACGAAGGATGCTCGGTGACGGACCCGCTTGATGTGCGGGCCGAAGGTCATGGTACTGTTCAGGGTGACCCCTAAATATTTGACCTGTTTGACCCAGGGAATGGGTCGGTCGAACATGGTCACTTGACCTCGGTTCCTTCCGGGGTGGCGCAGAGAGCGGTGCGAAGTTACACCTCTGGAGAAGAGCACCGCCGCGCTCTTGTCCGGGTTCACCTCGATTCGCCACTTCCTGAACCAATCCCTTAGGGTATTGGCGGCGGTCTGGAGTTTCTTCGTGATGAAGGCCTTGTTTCTATTGGAATAATAAAGAGCGGTGTCATCCGCGAATAAAGCAAGTTTAACATCACTCGAACGAGGAATGTCGTTCGTGTAGAGGCTAAACAGGAGCGGAGAGAGCACTGAGCCCTGTGGGACTCCAGCACTGATGGAGTGGGAAGCGGAGCGCGTCATTTCGACGCGATAACGAAAGGCGCGATTCGACAAGAAGTCTCGTAAGATGAGCACGAGTCTGTCCGGCACACCCAATTGGTAGAGCTTGTAGATCAAGCCGTTGAGCCAGACTTTGTCGAATGCCTTCGCGACATCCAGGAAGAGGGCGCCCGTGTAGACGGGTCTTCCGGGTCTATTGAGACCGGAGAGAATGTGCTCCGTGATGCGGTGCACCTGGTGGACACAAGAGTGTTTGGCTCGAAAGCCGAATTGCTCGTCGATGAGGATACCCCTGGACGTTACGAAGTCTTTGAGCCTCGCCAGAAGGAGGCGCTCGTATATCTTGGCCAGGGAGTTGAGGAGACTGATGGGGCGGTAGCTCGCGGGGAGATTGCGAGGTTTGCCGGGCTTGGGAATGCCTATGAGGTCCGCCTCCTTCCACTTAGCGGGGAAGGTGCAGTTCGTCATGGCGGCGTTCAAAATGGCCACCAAGAGGCAGATGAGTTGGGCGGGCAGGCATTTCAGAACGCGATTCGAAATGCCGTCAGGGCCGGGGGCTTTTTTAGATTTAAGACCCATAATCAGATCTTCGACCTCCGTTTGCGTGATAGGAGGCAAAGAATCGACGGGGGGGAGAGATGCCCTGCGCTCGACTTCCCTGTCGACCGCGTCGACGTGGGACTGGTCGACGGACTGAGAGCTGGGGGCGCACTGGCTCTCGAGGGAGTCGGCGAGAAGCTCGGCCTTTTCGTCGTCGTCGAAGGCTGGGGGTGCTGCGCCTGAAGGGCGGGACAGCGGGGGCATGTCAGTCGTGGAGTCGGATTTGAGGCTACGCGCCAACTGCCAGTAGGCCAAATGCGACGGCGCGATGCCCTCTAGAAGGACACCCCACCGTTCCTCCCGGACCTCCGCGACACGACGCTTTACCTCTCGTTGTAAGGCGCGCATCCGGGCCCGATTGGCTTCGGTGGGGTAGGAGTCGTACGCTCGGATAGAAGCATTCTTGGAACGAATGAGATCCCTAACATCGTCCGGCAGTCGAAAGCGGTTGAGGTAGAGATCTTCCGCCTCGACTTGCTTGGACGATCGACTGACAGCCGATCGGATGTGCTCGGTGAAGGCATCTACGGCCTGATCGGTGTCCTGAGGGGACGGGATGGAGCCCGAGCTGAGAGGCAGGGGGGGGAGGGTCGGCATCCGCCAAGGCCGTGCTTAGCGCATGCCAATCCACCACCGTCTTTTTGGGTCGCTGAGGGGCGGAAGGGGGGGAACCGAATCTCATGACTACAGGTCGATGGTCAGAGTCGAGTTCCTGGACTACTTCCAAGGAGTGCAGCCGTAGGGTGACACCCTTCAGAAGCGCCATGTCCAGGACGTCGGGTCGGTGATTGGGATTGTTAGGATAGTGGGTAGGGTGCATAGGTGCGATGACGTCAAAGTCGAGAACGTCGACCAGGGCGTCAAGGCTCCTACCGTTAGGGGAAGTGGTGAGACCGTTCCAGGCCACGTGCTTGCTGTTGAAGTCGCTTCGTCGTTGGAGTGCTTCAAAGTCACTCCTGAGAACGGACTTAGTGGGGGAAAGGTATACGGAGGCGATCACGATGGGCTGGTGCCCCGTGAGAGAGACGCGACAGACCGAGGCTTCGATGTTGGTGAGCGCGGGGGGATCGAGAGGGATGCAGTGCAGGGACCTCCTGTAGTAAATGAGAGTACCGCCTCCGCGGGAGCCGATTCTGTCATTGCGCACGAGGTTATAGTTTGCGATCCTAGGATCGCGTTGTGCGGGCTTCAGGAAGGTTTCCTGCACGAGGAGGATATCAAGTTGGTGATCTCGGAGGAAATCAGCAACCTGATCTCGCTGGGAGCGAAGGCCATCGGCGTTAAAGAACGCCAGGGATAGGTTGTGGGGCTTATGGCGGGGAGATCGTAGATCCATTATTGGGTGCGGGGGGGTTGGGTTCTGAGGGACGCCAGGACGTCATATACGTCCCTGTATTCCGCGGCCAGGAGAACCTGGTCCGCCAAGTTGGTGGCGGCGCGGAGTCGAAGTGCGAGTTCGCGGACTCTGGGGAAAAGTGCGGGGCTTATCACCGCCGAGACGCTCATTATGAGGTCGACGTCCTGACTGACGTTAGTGGGCGGAGGGGGACAAGCCGCCACCGGCTGGATCGCCGGCGCGCGCTTCGGGGGGCGGGCAGGGCCCACTGACGCAGGGTGGGAGGCCGCGGTGTAGGGCAGCGGCTTCACCCACGCGTTGGCGCCGAGGGACGGCCTGAGCGGCGGGGGAGGGGGGGTCAGCTTCAGAGGCGCGGGAGCGCGGGGAGCCGTGGTCGCTGGCGCAGAAGGTACCGGACGAGGGTGCGCTGAGGGCGCGGGGGGGTGTTGCGCTGAGGGGGCAGAGGGGGGGGCAACCGCGCGGGGGCGAGCGTCTCCTTCGAGCGGGCGCACTGGGACGTCGCGTTGTCCCCGATGCACTTAACGCATCGAGGGCGCGCGAAACAGTTTCGGGCAGAGTGCCCGTACAGTTGGCAATTGTGGCACTGCCCGGGCGTGCCACGTTTGTGGGGGGCCTCCACGGAGAGGCCAGAAATGTGGCACACGGCCTTCAGGTCGAAGACCCTACGGCCGGACTCGGTGCGGTCGAGGACGACCAGCACCATGTCGTACGCCTCCTTGGAGCGCCCATTGACCATTCTGTGCACCTGGCGCACAGGAAGGTCCTGGGACTGGAGGTCGGCCTTGATGACGGCGGTGTCCAGCTCCCTCGGGACACCGCGGATTACCACCCTGAGCTCCCTTTCCTCCTCCAGGGTGTAGGTGTGGTATGCGATCTTGTTCGATCGCAGGAAAGCGGATAGCCGTCGGTGGTCGTCCGAAGACGCCACCTTGACGGCTATGCCTTGCGCGGTGGAACGCGCGTGCGTATAGTTGATTTGGCGATTGTAAATAGCCTTGGATATGCGCTCCCAGGCGCTCTTGTCCTGAATGACAAGCGGCGGGGGAGTGATGTTCGGACGTGCGGGGCGCGCGAGGGGGGAGGCCCTCGCGGCCGCGTCGGGAGACGGAGACGGAGACGGCCGGGGGCCAGAGGGGCCGGGAGAAACGGAAACGTTTCCGGCCTTTTGGATCTTGGGAGGCGGCGAGTCGCGCGGTTTGCGCGCGCGCTTCCCATTCGCTATGGGAACGAAGTCGTCCTCCGACGAGAGCGACGGGGACGGGGACCGGGCGGGGGCGGCGCGTCGCGCGGACGCGCGCTCGACCTCCATATCCGAGTCCGAGAGAGGCTCGGACCCGCATGGCGAGACGGGGCGGTCGGCGGGGGTCTGGGGCGGCGCGACTAAATCAGTTCGCGGCGCGGCGAACGGAGTCGCGGGGCGCGCAGAAGGCGCGTGATTTTGTAACGTTGAGTAATGATATGTACTGAACAACGGATGTCTCGAACCGCGTCGGTGGCGTCGCCCGTCTCCCGTGCATTGTATTCGGAGGCGCTCGCGCGATCTGTCGCATGTCGTAAGCAGGCAATACATCAAAGCGGCGCGCGCGACGCGGCCGCGGGCTCTAATCACAGGCACATAATAAACCCCGCACTGCGGGCTGTGACATTTGTGATTAGTACCTACCTAGGCATCTACCTTCAGAATATATCGAACGTGCTTTCTGAAGAAGTTAGAGCGTTGAGATACCTACCTACACATAGTACACAACACCATCAATCAACTATTGCTAAGACGACTTTTATAGGAAATATTTATTTATATAGGAAATATTTAAAGACTGTCTCGTTGGTCTAGTGGCAAAGCGCATCGCTTTGTGATCAAGTGTAGTTTTTCTAACAACAATTTCCCAGTACAAGCCCGGAGTCTGGAATTGTGCCCGGTATATGGCAATATGCTCGCCCCTTATTACATGGCATCTAACATCTCATCTAACGTGGGTACTAAGTACACCTCTGCCACCCCCGCTTGGGGAATATAGGCGTGACGGTGTGTGTATTTATTTTTGTTTCCGGTGACTAACTATCACCAAGACTAACTCGGTCAGTCTGAGATAGGTGTGTGGAAGTTTGGTATTCAAGCGTCTCCGTGCTTCAGAAGGCTTGTTAAGCCGTGGTTCCATGGTAACTAGGTGGCAGTTGTCAGGTTTGAAGCTTTATAAATTCGAATAGCAGATTTCCACAAACCTGTCTCTGCCAACATGTACTGAATTCAGGTAGTAAATTACGAAATGATTTTAACTTCTTCATTTCTTGTTTTTCTTTTTTTCTTCTGTTTTTAACTTCTTGTTTTGGGAGAGCCTTTGCACAGTAGTGGAATAAGATTGGGTGATTTATTAATACCTATCTATATATTTTGCTTCATTCAGCAGGGGGAGCCGCTTTCAGACCTAAATAAATTAATCAGACTAAACTGTCCCATTGTTGGGCAAATGCCTTCGCAATAACCTCGGTTATTGCGAAGATTAGATAAGACATATCGATTATGATTCGCTTCGAGCAATCTAAGGCTCTACACATCGTTGCATTGCTATTGTCAAAATCCCTTCTGAAATGGCAAAGATTAAAGCCAAAACCGTCATTGGAAACGAGCCTAACAATTCAATTATAGAAATCGGCTCCCAGCTAGCTTCTTGATCGTCTACATCTAGATTTGATTCGTTCTAACTAGACATCACAATCCGTTTACCGCATCCAATGGAAGAGTGGTCTCCACAATGTACGCATTGTATTAGTATTTTAATATTCGATTTTTTACTGGAATTATTATGGGACTATTTTTTTTTGCAATTAAAAAAGATAATTGAGTATCTAAACAATACAACGTTTTTATGGTATAGACTAGGGCATAGGTATTTTACTTTTAAACTGAATTTCCAACCACTTTTCGCATTGAATATTTATGTATGTACGTATCGGATACTAGCATGCCAACACACCTAAGTAAAATAGTACTAGTTTAGTGGTTAGGGCATAGTCCCTTCTTTCATTTGATTCAGTAGTCGCAAGTTCAATTTCAGCATGGGACAATAGTTTGAGCGACATACTACCATTTGTTCGTATTTTCGTATGTGAAATTTATGTTTGTAGGTACATGCATCCATCCATCCACACAGGAATAACACCTAGTGCGTGGGGTAACGTTTAAAAAACAGTGTTCAGTATGTAACGTCTGTGTAATATATTTTTTCGCTATGGTACCTCTTATCGAATTATCGTGATCATAGGATATGTAGGCAGGTATGAGAGCAGTCGAGGATTGCACGCCACTAATTAGTGAGGCCTATGTCCAGAAGTGGACTGCTATAGGCTGATTATAATGATAATATTTACACTTATAATTATTTTCAAAGGTGCATTCAATAATTTTGCGTCCAATATGGAGGCGACTCCGCGGGTTAATTTGGCCGATACCGTCGGTGGCGCGGCGCGCGGCGTTCGCCGGGCGATCGCATGGAAAATTGGTCTCCTTCACTATTCCATTACGTACCAAGATCCCTTACGGGAACCCCAGCCATTCCACCGCGAAAATAAATTGGACAACGTGGGAGTCAGGTGAGATGCATTTTGAGATTTTTTAACTGGTCATATGGAATACTGGAAATAATTAGCAATATTCAATACTCACGATGGCCTCATGAGGAGTTTAAGATCACCCATACTGCTTATGGAGTTTATTTGCAAGATGCATTAAGAAATGAGTAGATTTGCACGAGAATCAGTATAAGTAGCGCTTATAACTGCCGTGTGTCCCTCCTATGAGCCGTTGTGGTCGTCTGCTGCATATTTTCACCGTTTTTCTGATGCCCTTACCTCCCGTCTTTTGGTATAATACACATAGGAACAGACATCGAACTCGCCGGCGAGGCCGAAGAATCGCTTGCCGGTTTATCGGTGCAGAGCACCACGGCGAAACACTCCTATATACTCCTATATACGTAGCGACAGCTGAAGCCGAGGCTCTTCCTCCTTTAGGCACCCTTAAGCTAGCTGTCCGTTTGCCCTTTCGGTTGAAGCGTAGTTGCGTGTTCACCCTCTTACCCGGTAAATCTGCAAAGGTACTTTGGCCAACAGCTTAGATCATTCACACAAAAATCGGCTATGGACCTGCATATGGATGTGAGAAGAATTAGGCAAGTAAAAGCGATCAAGTCTTCGGTTTCAGTCCTAAGCTGGACACCTTCGTTAGGGATTTTCAGTTGCAGTTCCAAGTCTACTTAGAATGATATCCGTTACAATGGCAAAAGACTGACCCCCTATTAAATTAAAATGTGAGTGCAAGTACTAAGTAATCTCTGCCACCCTCGCCAGCATATGCATATTAGTGACGGTGTTCATTAATTATTTAATTTTATTTACTTTTAAATCAGGCGCCTGCATTTTTTGCGCAATTTCCTTTAAAAATTCACTTTACGGTTGGACTTAAAACCTCATAAAAATTATAAAAGCTCTTTTTTAAAAGTCCTATACGGACTGGCCTTTTCGTTTGGGATTTTAAACCGTATTTTTAATTAAATGAAACGTCGAGCGCTTCCGCGCTGTGAAATCGCTTTCAATCAATTATCCAGTGCGCTATTAGTCCGCCTCACACGACTCACCATCAGTAAGCAATAAATTCCTGCTATCGGCATAGTTTTATAATAGAACGAGTATCTTTTAGTATGAGATTTCATTAACAAAAGAAGATTTTGGCATGTATATGAGCTGGGCGAAAATTATTTGCGGAAGCAATGAAATTATAATTAAAATATTACCGATTTTATTGTGGTTGATTTTTCGAGTGCTCTACAGCCATGGTCTACAGAGACTGAGGCGTTTGAAGTGCAAAAGTCATTGTTAGTCCGAAGTACCATCATATTAGCCCTGTTCAGAAACTGTCCCACCGTTGAGCATAGGCCTCCTCTCAAACTGAGAGGGTTTAGGCCATAGTCCACCACGCTGGCTCAGTGCGGATTGGCGAACTTCACACACCTTCGAGAAACTCTTAGGCATGCAGGTTTCCTCACGATGTTTTCCTTCACCGTTAAAGCAAGTGATAATTATTTTTAATACGCACATGCTTTCGAAAAGATAGATGTGCGTGCCTGGGTTTGAACCCGAGACCTCTGACTTCGCAGTCCAACGGTCTAACCACTAGGCGAAGTACCATAGGAGTATTAATTTAATTGCAATTACAATTTCAATCAATAGATCCTACAAATAAGAAGTCGATTAAATAATGCCCACCACTGCCTGATAGAAAGTGACGGTGGGACCGATGTAGCTCGCTATTTACTCTGTATCTTACGTATATTTACGTATTTTACATAGTGCCCTTGCCGCCACTTCCCGGATCACCCGTGTGAAAGTTGTAAGGCTGTTACTAACACATGTCTTAGGTTGTGTCTAGCGTTAAAAAATCTGTAAGAAACCAATTGTGTCTTTTACTAAAAAAAAACCGGAAAATTCGTTTATTTCAGTATATTTTTTTTGGTATTTTTGTTGGAAAAAAAACAAGATTTTTATAAAAAAAACGGGTTTTATTTAAAAAAAAGGCTTACAACGATGTTTTAATCACTGCCTGACTGCCTCGTTGGTCCAGTGGCAAAGCGCATCGCTTTGTGATCACGAGGTCCTGGGTTCAAATCGTAGGTCGGACAAGTGTAGTTTTTCTAAGGAAAACTTCCCAGTACGAGTTCACAGTCTGGAATTGTGCCCGGTATATGGCATAGGCTCGCCCCCTATTACATGGGACCTAACATCGTCGACGAAACGTGGGTGTACTCAGTACACCCCTCGCTTGGGGAATATAGGCGTGACAGTGTGTGTTTAATCATTTACTATAACGTTTGTCGTCGGTGAAATGTACAAAGTAAACCTCTGCAATTGCCGCTTGGGGAAACATATTTTAGGACCTAATGTCGTCGGCGAAATGTTGGTGTACAAAGTACACTTAGCGCGGGTGAAATCGTGGGTGTACATAGTACTTCTGCCACCTCCGCGCGAGGAAATATATCTTTAGGCCGAACAAACATCGTCTGCGAAATGTGGACGTACAAAGTACACCTATCCAAATATGAGATCAAAGTACATCCACAATTCTCAACACCTCGTTTCGGACTCACTGTGGCACATTTTAGCCACTCATGCTTACGGCTCTGTATGTAAATGAAAGAAACCAAATATGGTTTCTTCAGTTTTATTAGAAAAAAAAAACATGTTTTATTCCGCATCATTTTTGCCATTTGCTTTTTTCTTATGAAACATGGAAAACACGATGGATTTTGAAAGAAACGTGAATGTTTCGAGTTTTTATCAACGCTAGTTTAGTCCTGTCCTGTCGCGCTTATCCATACAATTTCTTAGCGTACTCCTACAAAAAAAGTTGTTAAATCTCTTTCATAAGCAATCTCTTTTAAGTGCAGAAAATGTCTAAGGAAAGCACAGGATCAAAACGCTATTACGCAATCTCATTCTTTGTTATTCATAAGTCTTCTCGGAGTAGAAATGTAGAGGTAAGTATTACTGTTTAAATATTAATTTAATATACCGTCCATTAAAGAACCGGAGAGGTCTATAGGAAATATGTGTGAAAAGCTAATAATGAATGTAAAGTAAGAACCTATGCATTCATTATCAGAATGCGCTCACAAGCTCATCTATTCCGTTCCGGTTTATTATCGATACGGTTTAATGGGTTTTCCAAGCGTCCGAAATGCCAGGACATGTCCTGTGGTTTTACAAAAAATAGAGAAATTAATGCATATCACATATAATTTAAGGAAGATTTACGTGATGTGTGCAAACGTAGGACATAATCAAAAACGATACGGGGTGATATACTCGTTAAGCGGGAAGAAGCATCCGTTGCAACTCTATTTTCCTATCTATCTATATCATCCCTCCAGATCCCTTGGGGGGTACGCAGATTACTCTGTTATCAATAATAGTATCTATTCTTTGAAATATGACAATTTCTGTCCATCAAAGCTCATTCACATTGTCTCCCTTATTTCCTTCATATGTTTTACGATAGTCCTTACATCTGCTAGGGTCAGTATACTGTATATTTTACATTTTTAACAACTGATATCAGCAAGTGACTTACATAAAGGCTATCAGCAAGTGACTTACAAGTGACATACACTTCTCGTAAAGGGCTTCTACGTGTTGGACCCATGTCTATGGGCAAGCCTTCCGGTCCGGATTAAGCCCGTAAAACTCAGTGAGATACATAATAATAGATCAGCCTATTGTGTTGAACCCAAGGAGTTCGCGTGGTGTTGTGTGGTCAACGCAGCCTTAAGCATCGATGCAGAGGGGAGCGAGTCTGGTCTCTCTCGAAAGCAGGCTTTTGGGAGCGTGGCATATAGGAGCATCAGAGCATTCCTTGTGAGTATCCTGTAGTCCCTCCGAAGTGTCCAAGTCAGCCGTCTTAGGAATCTTAGTCAGAAGGGGTCCGACAAGACCAAGGCTCACGGAAGTTCTAATATATTATAAACAGGGTACTGCAGGAGTAAATATTGAGAGGTTATAACTTATTATTTCTAATACTGTCCTTTACAACGCTCGATATGTAGTCCCCGTGCTATAATTCCCTTCGGCCGTCATTATGTATTCATACGAGAAAGCAATTATAGTGATTTATACGTGCAAATAATGTATGTGTGATGTATTTATCGCTGTCTGTTTTGATGTGAGCTAAGCGTGTTTCAATGTCCCAATTTAGGTAGGTAGTTTGTAGATCATACCTACATACGTAGATATAACAGATGTGCCACACGTTGATATTGAGCCAAAGTTAGTTGTATAATGACATCAATTACAAATCATTGAAGGCTGGAAACAGCGCCACTGCATCAAACTTAGAAGAAAGGTCTTTATTCTTCTTGTTCAGCCAAAAGACATCCTCTTTACGACAATGGCGTCTCCCAAAGATCGCCCCAACAAGCCGTTTATGTTGTAAAACCAGTAGAAGACGCTCATTGAATTAGATTAATTGATTTTATTTCGCAATGATAATTTACCACTTTGTATTCATTGGCAGAAGTAGTCGTGATGCCAAGTTACGATATATTTTTACTCGACTACGGCAAAGCAAAAAAAAGGGATATATTTTAAACAGTCTATGTATGTATATTTGTAGTTACGTACCAGCTGTATTCGCAACTATTCGTATAACGTTTGCGTTATTTTCAGGCTTGTATTTCACACTCTTACGTTTTTTTAGACAAATGGTAGCCTATTTCCTTCCCTTGGATGAAATCTATGTCGTTGCGGAATTTGATCAAAATCTGTTTGGGTTTGGGCGATTTGGGCGTGAAAAGGTTGAAACGGCGCGAAAAGGTGTGAAAACAAACAGACAGGCAGAGTTACTTTCAAATATATATTATTAGTATGAATAGTATGGATGTTCCACCGTTGCGCTTAAACTAGGTATCCATCTGATATTGATGAATGAGGTGTCAATCGCTATCGCCGTCCGCGCCATGTTCTCACCGACCCTCCTGATACCCTTACTTCCCTTCTTTCGGATACAGATACTGCACACAGGATCAGACACCGACGAGGTTGAAGAATCCTTTGCCCGCCGGCCGGTGCAGAGCACCACGGCGGGACACCTAGTATATGCCCTCCCCCATAGCGACTGCCCAAGCCGCGGTCGTTCCTCCTTGAGGCGCCTTTGAACTAGTTGCCAACTTGCCCTTCTGGCTCGAGCGTAGTGGTTGCACGCTCGCCCTCTTGTCCGGTAAAACTGTAAAGGCCCCGCGGCCAACAGCGTAGATCCTTCACACACACACACACAAATAATAATACAATTTGTTATAATCGTCCGGGTGATGCTAGTATAGTCTACCTTTTTTAATGAACCAAATCATTACGACGGATGTTCTATCCAAAAAATGGAGGTTTCTAAATTTGTTTTTGCTATCGGAGGAGAGCTAAGAGGAGAAAATTCTAAGTTCATCTATCTATAGTAGGTACAATAAAATATTTCAAGAAAAGAAAATTAATTTTACTATATCTATATCATCATCACGCCAGCTCCCTCGCGGCGTAGGCAGAGTACAGAGTTCCAACAGGTTCTTTCTTCTATTATTTTATTTTTATTTTTACAATATTTGGGAATCTAACGGCTAGGTAAGAGGTACTTAGACAGCTTATACAATAATAGAGGGCCATTTATAAAATTCCGCTGGTAGTATCCAAAAGAAAGAATATATATATATATATATATATATATATATATATATATATGTATATATATATATATATATATATATGTATATATGTATATATATATATATATATACACACACATATATATAGTCCGAGGTATATATATATGGATTCGGATATGCAAAAAAAAGGTCTGTTAATTACCTGTTAGTTGGTCTTGAAAGAATTTGTCGCTTAGCTGCTTTCTAAGCCGACTTATGGAGCAATTAAATAGATCAATATCTATATCACTGGCCAGAGCATTAAAAAATCTGCTTATCCTGATAATGAACGAATTTTGTCTATAATTAGTCCTTACTAGAGGGACATACAAGAGACTAGGTTTTCTGAGTGAGGTAGTGTGCGTACAAAGTCTAATTTGCTCAAGAATATCAGGGCAGTCCACATCACCATTAGCTATCTTGAACAAAAGCACCAAATCAGCAATTTTTCTCCGTTCATAGAGAGGAAGAAAGTGGAATTTTTGACATCTGGCGGTATAGTTGGGTAAGTATGTTTTAGCGCGAAATTATATGTAACGAAGAAACTTTCTTTGAATATTTTCTAGGCGCGTAATATGCACATTATAACAAGGATTCCACACTTGCACTGCATATTCCAAGTGACTACGCACGTAGGTGCAATATAGAATCTTTATTGTTTTTATATTAAAGAATTCAGATGACATTCTCATAACAAAACCAAGTGCCTTAGAGGCTTTCGTAGCTATATCACTAATATGCTCGTCAAACAAGAGTTTGCAGTCAAAGTTAACACCTAGATCCTTAATTTTATTTGTTCTTATAAGAGCAGTGTCCTCTAAAGTGTAATTGTATAGAAGAGGGGTTGCTTTGCGTGTAAACGAGTAACGTAACGTAAACGTAACATTTGGACACGTTTAAGTCAAGCTTGTTGCGCTTACAGTAGGCTTGGAATCTGTCTAGGTCAGCTTGTAATGAAATTGGGTCGTTTACATCTTTAATAGGGTGAAGCATTTTCATGTCGTCAGCATACAAAAGGACTTTTGAGTTTTCAAAACATTGAGAAATGTCATTAATAAAGATTAGAAACATTAAAGGTCCTAATAAAGATCCCTGGGCAACGCCGGAGGGAATATACATGGGCGAAGACGAATATCCGTTAAGTACTACCGTTTGACACCGGTTATGCACATATGAAGAGAACCATCTGTACAAATTTCCCCTAATACCTACGAGCTGTAGTTTGTTCAAGAGAATCGCATGGTCTATTCGGTCAAAACATTTGCTGTAGTCTGTGTATATTACGTCAACCTGAGACGGTTCAGACATGAAATGAGAAATATAGTCACTACACAGCAAAAGATTGGTTGTGGTGGACCTGCCTCTTATGAAACCATGTTGGTTCTGGTCAAGACTATGTTTTAGAGCCGAGTACACTTGTGCATACACGATCTTTTCGAGCACTTTAGCGAATAGGCATAGTTTGGAAATGGGCCTGTAGTTGACAATCATATTCTTAGAACCTTTCTTATGTATGGGTGTGATAAATGCGGTCTTCCATATGTCCGGCACTACGCCTTCGGTGACAGAACGGCGAAAGAGAATAGAGAGGGGAAAAGTCAGACTTCGGGCACAATTCACTATAAGGATAGCTGGGATATTGTCTGGACCGGCCGATTTATTAAGATCCAGGGACTTTAGATGAGTAAGCACGTGTTTGTCCAGAACTTCTACAGATCCAATATCAACAGATGATGATACATTGTGTTGAGCTGGTATATTGTGATACTGTATGTTTATACTGTGAGACGAGGAGCCCAGACTAACATTATCATCGTTGTTTAGAAAAGTGGAGTGGAAAAACTCCCCAAATAAGTCACATATCTCTTTCCCTTGGTCCGACGTTCGACTCCCATAGTGCAGAGTAGACGGATAGTTGTTAGACTGCTTCTTACTTTTTACATAGGCCCAGAATGCACGAGGATTCTTGTAAATACAGTCTTCAATAGATTGGATGTAATGAACATACATTTCCCTCTCCAGGGTTCGAGCCCGATCACGTAAGATTAAAAACGATTGCTGGTCATGTGTGTTTCCATAATTTTTAAATTTTATATGATATTTATGTTTTTCTTTAAGGAGTTTAATGAGGGGTTGTTTGTACCATGGAGGATACTTGCGAGACGGTGTAACCAATTTAGATGAAATGTATTTGTTACGAAGTTCGTAAACCTTGCGGTAAAAGAATGAGACTGCGTCCTCCATGTTTCTTTTGCCTAATTCTGATTGCCAGTCAATTCCGTTTAATTCAGAACAGATGGACTGGAAATCGCCGTTATGATACCTAAATTTAGTATATGGAAGAGGCCTAATTGTCTGCAGTTGTGCGAAATTGGCTGATATTATGAGAGATTTATGGTGAGGGTCTTCAGGGACTAGAGGACAGACACAACATTCAACATTGACACTATTATTGGAAAATATTAAATCTAATATACGATTATTTATATTCGAAAAAGAATTATATTGCAGCAAGCTACATATATTTAAATTGTCAAATATCTCCGACTGCTGCAATCCCTGGATGTTACTGGGATCTAAAGAGGTACCATCCTCACCAAACGTCCTAGTGATATTTGGCAAATTAAAATCACCTAGAATTATAACACTATCCAGCAGATTGGCTGACGTAATTCCGATAACATTGTCAATGAAGTTCGATAGTTGCGCCGACATTGTGTTACCCAAGTTTTGATTGCAAATATACACAACACTAATGTGCATCTTACAGTTAGACTTCGATTTACGATTATTGATAGTGAGAGTAATCCACAAATCCTCGGCAGAGGATAACCATTCGTTTCGACACTCAACTGCAAGCTCGCGACGGACTGCTATCAAAACTCCACCACCAAGTGACTGATTAGCCGCCAAGTAGTCCCGATCTCGCCTAAAAACAATATACCGGTCGTCAAATAGTTCACTATTAGAAATACCGTCGTTTAACCACGTTTCTGTTATGCAGATAACATCGTATGAATTTATGCATACATTTCTATAAAAATCAACAGTTTTAGTGCGTAGGCCCCGAACATTCTGATAATATATTCTAATCGCCATCATTGATAATTAATAAGTGATAGAAAAAGTGTAAAAAACAAAATGTTTAAGGGTGAGCAATATAAATAAAATGGTTTGTAAACAAAAGAGACATAAAAAGAAAATTTTTTGGCACTCCAAATAATTCCAAAATAATGTACTAAATTAATAAAAGCAAATGATATTTTTAAAATGCACATACATAAGTCAATAAAATAATTAGCAACACAAAAAAGACGGTAGTAGTAAGTTGCTACGGTTAGCGATAAGCTAATGATGCAAACAAAAGGACCCGACTGGTGTACGCACACACCTATAGCAGTAGTACCAGCAAAAAATTCATTGCAAGCGATTCTCAAAGTTTTTAAGCAGATGTTTTTACAAGTTGCGATAGCTAGGTAGAATAGAAAGAAAAGAATCTTGGGGTGCTGCGGTCGGGTAACCTCCTAGTGTGCCCGGCCCATTGCCAGTCCCGCGGATACGTCCAGAGGAACGACAATGGGAGCGGGACGGTGCACCCCGGGTATCGTCAATAACTTCCCTCACGGGGGATCTTGTTGGCGATGGCGGATGACCTGACATGGCGCGGTGCTTGGGATTGGGTGCTGCGGCAGGGGGTAGGGGAGGGAGGGAAGGGGGGGACAATCTCCTGCGTGTTTGTGCCGTGCGCGGTGACCCGTACAGCAGGGTGAAGGAGTCCTGGGGGTTGAGTTGGTGATGGACCGGTAGTTGTTGTCTGTCGCCGGCAACACGCCTCTTTGGTCTGGATCTCTGTCCAAACGGGAGGCTGTCACGTAGCCGCGTGGCAGTCAATCGGCTGAAGTCCATCTTTCAGATGGGCTAGGCTAGGGTTCTGGGGTGAAGGGGTCCGCAGGCGGCGGTGTGAGCCTACACTACGCGGGAGTGGAAGTGAACACCGTTAGTCTCGTGGACAACTCACCCTGGAACCCTATACTCTGATGATAGCCCTGGTGCTTATAAAGCATCCCCAAAGGTGAGGACTCCGTGGCGGGTGGGGAATCATCAGAATGAAGAATAGTATTAAGTCATATGGACAAAAAGAGCAATAAGAACCCCAAAACAGTCCCCAAAAAGGGACAAAGTGCGTCATGCACACAAGGCCCCTCGGGGCAAAGTGTAAGGCCCTCGGGCATGAAAAAGGCAGCGGGACAAGTGACGGCAGCGAACCCCAGTGGTGGCGCCAGTCTGGTCCCCAAAATTGCACCTAAGAGTTGCGGATCTGGAGGAGACACAGCGTCTTCCGGTCTGCCCCCGGCTGCCAAGGTGGAGGCGAAGGCGTCCGGCTCTGCTGGACCCGGAAACCAAACCACCCAGGCGGCCGGTGCTGGCGGACTGCGTGACCATGTCCCCCCTAAGGGACGCAAAAGACTCAGCGGGCTCGCTAAGCGGAGGAAGCGAATCGAGCTCGCAAGGCAATCGGCTGTCTCTCAGACGCCCGTACAGGAGGCGACGCTCTCTAAACGGGCGAGAGAGGTCAGCGATGAAGCTAAGGATGCGGCAGGGGATCTGAAGCGAGTTCGCCTCGGGTCCTCCTTTAAAGAAGCCCTGACTATGACAAGGATGGTCATCATTGCGGATGACTATCCCAAAACGATGATTGATGAGGAGACTGCCTGGAGCATAAAGGACGTCATCTGGAGGAGGATGTGGAGCGATCCTGTCCTCACCATTGATTGGAAGGGGGTCCAAGGCGGCATCATCAGCATAACTTGCTCCAGCGATGAGGCGATCACCTGGCTGAAGCACTACGACGGTCAAACTGTCGGTGGTGTCAAGGTCAAGGTGATCAGAGATAGGGACTTACCCCGTCCTGTGAAAAATGGCGTGGAAGAGGACACGTGTGAGCGAAAAGGTCCCTCTGTTAATGGAGCTTCAGATGCTCCAGCGACTCCATAAGGTTATACTTACGGACCGCTGGAGGGTCGTGAACACGACGACAGAGGGAAGACAGGCTAGGAGCATCATCCTGATGGATCAGTCCTCGGCTGATGCCATTAAAGAAGCCGGGTACATGCTGCACGCCGGGCTTGACCGCAGCTACTTCAAAGTCCTTGAAACGTCGGAGGACAAAGAGGAGGCTGCGGTTGGGTCCAATAAACCAGCGGTAGTACCCATCACTACTCCGGTGGAGACACTACCAGACCATCAGCAGGGGGGAAACACCCCTGCAACAGATAAGGAGGAGGCACTGCTCGCGGACTGTCCGGTCCCATCGCCAGCCATGTCGGTGAGATCGGATGGACTGGCGGGCGGCTTCGATAATCTGGGCATCACGTCTTCCCCGATAGGGGAGGACGATGAAGCCCCAGATAGCAGCGAACCGGAGGAGAGCTGCAAGGTAGGTAGTCCCTAGTGTGGACTACCAACTGAACACAACCAGGCAACAAAGGAGCTTGGCCTAAGGTGCGTACAAATCAACTTGCACCACTCTAAGGCGGCTACGGCGATGCTAGATCGCCAGCTGCGAAGAGCTAAATTTGACTTAGCACTTATTCAAGAACCCTATATTTATAGGGGACAGATAAAGGGCCTTGATGGAGCGGGGGGTAACCTGTTTCACAATTGCACAACTAATGACATGAGGACCTGCATTTTTGTCAGGAATGGCATAAACGCTTTGCCTCTGTCCATTTTCTGTTATAGGGACCTCACCACGGTGAAGTTAAAATTGGAAGGTAACAAGGGTTTGCCGCGTGGTTCCCGGCTTAGAATAGGACCAACCCATCTCATCCCATCGGGTGTCGTACAAGGCGACTAAGGGAAAACTAGGGAATGGGCAGCAGCGTTCCCTTAACACTTCTACCATCAAAAACTGCGCTCGCCAACCCGCCTGCCAAGCGTGGCGAGTATGGCAAACCCCCCCAATTTATTAAAATGGAAGAAAAAGATAAAACCAGGCCCCTAGTCCCCGGCGGTCCTGTTCGTCCTGGCCACGGTAGCAGCTATGGTAACGACAGGACAAGGGGTGCTAAGAATCTCCGGCAGAGATTCGGCTACCACCAAAACCGAAAATTGAGGACAGATGAGAAGCTAGTTGAGCTGGAAGAAGAGTTAAACAAGTTGCGGTGGAGTATTGTTGGTTTATCGGAGGTCCGAAGAGAGGGCGAGGACACGATAACCTTAAAATCCGGCAACTTGTTTTACTACCGGGAGGGCGAACAGCAGTCCCAAGGTGGTGTCGGATTTATCGTCCACAAGTCACTCATAGACAACGTTGTGTCCATCACTAGTGTGTCGAGCAGGGTAGCGTACCTGATACTCAGAATATCCAAAAGATATTCGCTGAAGGTCATACAGGTCTACGCACCGACCTCGGCATACTCAGATGATGACGTCGAAGTAATGTATGAGGACATTAGTAGAGCCATACATACTTCCAAAGCACACTTTACAGTGGTTATGGGTGACTTCAATGCGCGGCTGGGCAAACGGGGCGATGATGAATTGAGAGTGGGGCAATTTGGATATGGGCAGCGCAACCCCAGGGGTCAGAGGCTGGCCGAATATCTGGAGAAGGAGGGACTCTTTATGATGAACTCTTTCTTCCGGAAGCCGCCTCATAGGAAATGGACCTGGATGAGCCCTGATGGTTCCACAAAAAATGAGATAGACTTCATCATGAGCACCAAGCGACAAATATTTAATGATGTCTCCGTGATTCACAGGGTAAAAACCGGCAGTGATCACCGAATGGTCAGAGGCACATTAAATATTAATGTCAAAATGGAAAGATCGCGTCTGATGAAGTCTACGCTCCGACCTTCTTATGCACATATCCAAAACCCCGAGAACTTTCAACTCGAATTGGCAAACCGCTTCGAATTGCTAGACAGCAGCGCATCAGTGGACGAAATCAACAACAGGTTGGTAGAGACTGTCCATACGGTCGGGTCCAAGTATTTTAAGCCCCACCGTAAAAATAGACCTCAAAAACTATCCAACTACACCCGAAACCTCATGGCTGAGCGACGTTCCATGACGCTCCAAACCTCCGATGATGCTAAGTCCTATAGGCAGCTCAATGGACAGATACTGAAGTCCTTGCGACACGATTTACGGTCCTTCAATACAAGGCGTATTGAGGAGACCATAGCACAGAACAAGGGCTCCAAAGTGTTCGCAAGAGACGCGTCTATTGGGCAAATGCCAGTTGACGAAGCTGAAGACGGAGGACGGAAACGTAACGTCGAATAGGTCAGAGGTGCTCAGGGAGATAGAGAGGTTCTATGGGCAGTTGTACACCTCAGTGGCTGAACCTGTTGTTGACTTGGTAAAAGACCCAAGAGCCAAGCTAACCCGACACTACACTGAAGATATCCCGGACATCAGCCTGTACGAGATTAGGATGGCTCTCAAACAACTCAGAAATAACAAAGCGCCAGGCGA
Source organism: Phalera bucephala (assembly GCA_905147815.2). Lineage (NCBI taxonomy): Eukaryota > Metazoa > Arthropoda > Insecta > Lepidoptera > Notodontidae > Phalera > Phalera bucephala. Next base: position 5,424,679 of record LR990616.1, read on the forward strand.
AGACGGAATTACCGCAGAGCTTCTGAAAGCGGGCGGAACGCCGGTACTTAAAGTCCTTCAGAGGCTGTTTAATTCCGTCTTGCTCGAAGAGAAAACGCCGGAAGCATGGAACAGGGGTGTGGTGGTACTGTTTTTCAAGAAAGGTGATAACACTTTACTGAAGAATTATAGGCCCATCACACTGCTGAGCCATGTTTATAAGTTGTTTTCGAGAGTCATCACGAATCGTCTCGAACGCAGGCTTGATGACTTCCAGCCTCCCGAACAAGCCGGTTTCCGGAAAGGCTTTAGTACCATAGACCACATACATACGCTGCGGCAGATTATACAGAAGACCGAGGAGTATAATCGGCCACTATGCTTGGCGTTTGTGGACTATGAGAAAGCCTTCGATTCGATCGAGACTTGGGCGGTTCTTAGATCTCTCCAGCGATGCCGCATTGACTATCGGTACATTGAAGTGTTGAAGTGCTTGTATAATAACGCCACCATGTCAGTCCGAGTACAGGGGCAGTGCACGAAGGCGATCCCCATAAAAAAAGGAGTAAGGCAGGGAGACGTCATTTCTCCGAAACTGTTTACGGCCACCTTAGAGGACGCCTTCAAGCTCTTGGAATGGCAAGGACTTGGCATCAACATCAATGGCGAATACATCACTCACCTTCGATTTGCCGACGACATTGTGGTCGTGGCGGAGTCGCTGAAAGATCTAGGACGAATGCTCGGTGACCTCAACAGAGTATCTCAACAAGTGGGTCTTAAAATGAACATGGACAAAACGAAAATAATGTCTAACGTCCATGTCGTACCCACCGCACTCACCGTTGGGAACTCTACTCTTGAAGTTGTCGACGAATACATTTACCTGGGACAGGTAGTCCGGTTAGGTAGGTCCAACTTTGAGAGAGAGGTCAATCGACGAATCCAACTCGGCTGGGCAGCGTTCGGGAAACTGCGCAACATCTTCTCATCCAAAATACCTCAGTGCCTAAAGACTAAAGTTTTTAGTCAATGTGTGTTACCAGTGATGATATATGGATCAGAGACGTGGTCTCTTACTATAGGTCTCATAAAAAAGCTCAGAGTTGCTCAGCGAGCTATGGAGAGAGCTATGCTCGGCGTTTCTCTACGCGATCGAATCAGGAATGAGGAGATTCGTAGAAGAACCAAGGTCACCGACATAGCCGTTAAGATTAGCAAGCTGAAGTGGCAATGGGCGGGCCACATAGCGCGTAGATCGGACGGGCGTTGGGGTAGAAAGATTCTAGAGTGGAGACCACGTATTGGCAAGCGCAGCGTGGGACGACCGCCTGCCAGATGGACCGACGATCTTGTGAAAATCGCAGGAAGTCGTTGGATGCAGGTGGCATCGGACCGGTTACGCTGGAAAGCGATTGGGGAGGCCTATGTTCAGCAGTGGACAAGTATAGGCTGAGATGATGATGATGATGATGAACAAGGGTAGCCGAGAAGTCATCTTCTCGGCTGCCTATCTGCCCTACGAAAGCGCGGACCCTGTTACAACGCATCTGCGGGACTTGGTTGAATATTCCTGCAATAAGAAGGTTGAGCTAATCGTAGGATGTGACGCAAACGCGCATCACGTCGTCTGGGGCAGCTCAGACACTAATCAAAGAGGGGAAAAACTTCTGGACTTTCTGGTAAGTACTCCTTTACAAATTCTCAATAGAGGAAATAGGCCCACGTTTGTTAATAGACGTAGGGCAGAAGTTATTGACATTACAGTTGCCTCTAATAGAGCGAGCAGACAGGTAAACAACTGGCATGTCTCCAATGAGATCTTATCCTCCGATCACAATTATATATATTTTCAGTATGGGATGGAAACGTTTAATATAAATCCAAGAAGGCGGAACCCAAGGAACACTGATTGGGCCGCATATAAAAGTGACCTTAAAGCAGAGTTAGGGAAGGTCCGAGGCAGACTCAGCTCTGTATTAGATATAGAGTTCGAGGCGGATAGCGTAGCTCGGGCAGTAAAGACCGCCTGGACTAATAACTGTCCGGAGAGCAGAGTCATAGCGAAACGTGACCCATGGTGGACACCAGAGCTAGCGCGGTTAAGAGTAGAAACTCGACGTGCATTCAACACTGCGAAAGCAACCAAGAACTTTGGGGAATATTCTACGATACTCACGAGGTTCAATACAGAAGTGCGGAGAGCAAAAAGAAGGGCTTGGAAAAGACACTGCCAAAGCATAGACAGCCTCCCTGAGGGTATGAGGTTAGCCAAGGCAATATCCATGGCCAAATTAAATTCACTTACTACAGTGAGGAATGAGGTAGGGGAACTTACAAACAATGGGGAAGAAACACTGAAAACAATGTTCAACGTGCACTTCCCAGGTTCGGTGGCAATACAGGGAGAGGACACCATGTGTGATGTCCAAATAGATGAGCTAAGCTTAAAGACAACTAGAGCTGACTGGGAGACGGCAGGCAAAGTCGTGGAACAGAACAAACTCAAATGGGCCTTAAAGAGTTTTCAACCATTTAAGGCCCCTGGTCCGGATGGTGTTTACCCCATCCTACTACAAGAAGGGAAACCAGTACTCAGCCAACACCTGTGCAGACTATTCAGGGCGTGCGTGGCATTTGGGCATACCCCTAATATCTGGCGGCAGGTGACGGTGACGTTCATTCCCAAACCAGGGAAACCCAACTATGAGGATGCTAAATCCTACAGACCAATCAGTCTATCCTCATTCTTTTTAAAATGTCTAGAGAAAATGATAGATAGGCACATAAAGGATGGTCCACTAAAGGATTATCCCCTACATAAGATGCAATGCGCTTATCTACCTGGTAAGTCTACGGAAACGGCATTGCACTATGTGGTGAATCGTGCAGAGATGGCTCTGCAACAAAAGGAAATTTGTGCTGCAGCTTTTCTGGATATCGAGGGTGCATTTGATCGCACAACATTCTCATCCATAGAACTAGCTGCTATAGAGCATGGGATAGAACCAACTCGTGTCAGATGGATCAAAAACATGCTAAAGAACAGGATAGTCCAGTCCACTCTATTGGGAGAAGGGCTATCCGTAAGAACCACTAAAGGATGCCCGCAAGGAGGGGTCTTATCGCCGACTCTGTGGAGTCTGGTAGTGGACTCTCTCTTGAAGATAATCAACAAAGGTCCGTTCTACGGAGTAGGATATGCGGATGATATAGTGATAGCAATCAATGGGAAGTTTCCAAACACAGTATCGACACTGATGCAGGAAGCTCTAGATAAGGTAACAAACTGGTGCACAACAAATAGCCTCTCGGTCAACCCGACGAAGACTAATGTCATCCTGTTTACAAGGAAAAAGGTACTGACGGGCTTACAGGACCTGTACATGTATGGAAGTAAAATTAAATGGGCCACTGAGGTCAAGTATCTGGGGGTGACCCTGGACAAGCAACTGAAGTGGCATACACATGTTGATCTAACCATAGCCAAAGCACTGAGAGTGCTGAACATGTGTAGGTCAGCGTATGGAAAGGCATGGGGACTACAGCCCAAAATAATGCACTGGTTATTTATCACTATGGTAAAACCGATAATAACGTATGGATGCATCGTGTGGTGGCCTAGAACCAAGACACAGACGTGCAGGGATTCCTTAACAAAACTGCAGAGGACAGCCTGCCTGGCCATCACAAGTGCTTTCAAAACAACACCGACGGCAGCTATGGAGAGGCTACTCAACCTAACTCCATTACATATCGTCATTGAAACTGAGGCAAGGAAGGCACTCTATAGGCTAGAGAAAGCTGGACTGTGGAGCATAACGGCGCCAGGCCTCGAACACACCAAGCTAGAACCGGATAAGGAACTAGATGACATAAGGAACATGAGAAGTGACAAGATCATAACCACATACATGTTCAATAAGAGATTTAGCACTCACATTCCGACCAGGGAACAATGGAAAAGTGGTCTAAATAAGCAAGGCAAGGAGCAAATGATATGGTACACTGACGGATCCAAAACCAAGTTTGGAACAGGAGCCGGAGTATACACGGAAGGATATAGCCTCAGCCAAAGCATGGACAGGTTTACATCAATATTCCAGGCAGAGACCTATGCGATAAACATTTGTGCAAAAGAGATATTGGACAAACGAATCACGGGCAAGAAAATCTACATTTGTAGTGATAGTCAGGCTGCCCTCAAGGCCGTCGGCTCCTATGAGCTAAACTCAGCACTGGCTGCGGAGTGCGCATACCTTCTTGACAGATGTGGAGCGCGCAACACGGTCAGGTTAGTTTGGGTCCCTGGGCACACGGGAGTTGATGGCAATGAGCGTGCGGACGACTTAGCCAGGAAGGGAGCAATGGGAAAACCCGTTGGTCCAGAACCGTTCATAGGCATACCAGACGGTGCCTATAGAGGCGCACTCTTTAAATATGCCCAAGAAAAACATAAGAAAGAATGGGAAACACACACAGGGCTTCGACACTCAAAGGAATTCCTTTCCACATGGTGTGAAAGCGATTGCAAGAGACTACTAAAATATAGTAGACTACAACTAAGGCAAATAACGGGAGCATTCACAGGCCACTATGGCACGAAAGAACATCTACACAAGATGAACCTATGCGGCGACGTGGTATGCAGGTGCTGTGGCACAGAAACTGAAACCATGATGCACGTCATCTGTCACTGCGACGCTCTGGCTGCGCGGCGAATGGAACTGCTGGGAGTGGCCTATCCAAACCCAGAAGAACTACGGCTCTGTCCCCCTGCTGGAATCTACAACCTAATACAGGGAGTACTGGACACCTCAGGTACGTAAGAGCATTAGGGCAAGGACAGCACAAAAGATCCCATGGGTCGAAGTGCGCCAGAGGTATCCTCGGTCCGGTAAGCCAATATAAGATAAGATAGGTAGAATACATATAATAGCAACAGGTTTATTAATAGTATAAATATCCTTACAAGTTTTTTAAATCTGAGTCTGTTCTTATGGATAACACGGGCGATGTAGGGTTTTTTCTAACAAATATTTTGCACCCCTTAACCCAGATAAATGCATAACCTTTCTCCTTTGCCAATGATTTGGTTTTATTGAGAAGTAATTTATTTTCTAGAGTTAAATGATCATTCACATAAATTCGATTATCACCCTTAAGGCCTAAATTGGGACAGGTAATAGTAAATTTCTTAGCTGCAGCTACGAAGTTATCCTTCAGGTACCGGGAGTGCACTGATATGACAATGGTTTTATTCTTCTTGTCATTCCTCATAGGAACACGAGTTATGTAGTTAATTTGCTCTTTAGGTAATGGGCAATTGATGTGTGATCCAATTAAGGATATGGTTTGGAACAGATTCTCCGCGTTGGATACCGGGACTCCCTTGACTTCGATGTTGTTTGACCGTGACCTTTGATCGTTCTCACGCAGCTGAGCTTCAACTTTTAGGATACGCTCCTGCAGATAATGGACTTCACTCCTCGTTTTGTGCAGCTCCTGAATTTCACCTTCAATTTCGGACATCCTCGCAGAAAATGTTGCAATTTGCTGATCGATATACTCAATTGAATGTTTTATCACCGAGAGTTCCGATTTGATGGTCTTCAATTCCGCTAGCTCCGCTTTCATGCTTTTGATGTTCTCGTCTAAGATCGGGAGAATGGAGACTTGTGCAGCTAGGCGTTTAAGTTCCGTAAGAACAGTGTCCATATCAGCAGGTGCTGGGGACCTTGAGCCCGATCCTCCGGCTGAGGTCTTGCAAGTCATACACTTCCAAGTATTCCTACGATGACCCAACTTTCGGAATCCTCCCTCCGTTATCCCGGCGCAGGGAAAATCGAAATGACCTAAGCACATAGTACATTGCGGTCCATCTCTAAATTCACGATCACAGCTTTTACATTTGAACATTGCGACGAGACGACAAACACGTTAGTTTAACAAGTCAAGTATACTTTGAGAACCGCTGGTATTTACGGGAATGTGGAACCGGTTACGTTATGCGTCCACGCGGTCCGCTGTCTACGGACTGACTGACTTCTCATTGTTCTTTCACTATATTTTAGCGTTTATTCTATACTTGGGTTACTGTTTTTTAAACTTGTTTTCTTGTTGTCATTCATTTAGGTATGTGATAAGTAGAATTCAGACAGCTGCGAGCAGGTACACGTAAATAATGAGTTTGAGCACCTCAGTGGGATAAGTTTTCTAATTAGCGGCTCGGGTATGACGAGTTGACTGACTCCGGACGTGAACTGATTAATTACCTGCTGCGTGTGGATAGGGAGTAATGTTTGAGGTGAGCCATTGTCAGGGAAGGTTTGGGTCGGTTGGTTACCCGGCTGATTGTAGTTACCAGGTGTAATATTTTAGGATCTACGCTAATGAAAAGTTATAACGGGTACTTGCTTCTCTTGAAAAATAAACACCGTCTATATTTTGCAAACAGGGGTGGTAAAGGTATACTTTGTACTCTTACATACAAGTGTAGGTAAGGTCGCAACCACAGGTCCTATTATAAAAAGGGTCGAGCCTATTGTCAATATGACGGACGATTTACCGCAGTGCTTAAGAGCTTATGCCGCTCCGGCCACTGTGTTTGATAGTTGCGGGTTCGATTCCCGCACGGGACAAATCTTTGTGTGACCTACAATAATTTGTTTTGGTCTGGATGTTTGTGTATGTGAATTTTCATGTTTGTAAACGCACCCACGGCACAGGAATAGGTCACAGGGTGGGGCTAGGATTTAAAAAAAATATATATATACCGGGCATAATTCCAGACTCAGGATTGCGATTCAGATTTTTTGATTGAAAAACCTACTAAATGCTGGACCTCGTGGTCGCCAGCTGCACTATGCGCTTCTAGAAGAAAGCATTCTCTACTATTTAGTCTTTTCTTCTACTGTTAAGGTATTTGAATTAAATTGACTTTATATCATGTTACCTGTTATCTGAAGGACAAGTCAGGAGTCTCCGTTACCGGCGAGCGTGTATGAGACGAACTATGAGAGCAGAGGAAGCCAGAGAGGTATGTAAGGAAAGAGCCTGTTGGAACTCTCTACTCTCTGCCTACCCCGTAAGGGATCTGGCGTGATGATATAGATAGATATATTATGTTCATGTCGTAAACAGTAATTCAAATAATTAAAGGCATGTGACGTAGATTGATTTAGCAGGTAGTCGTCACTGTAATACCGCGGTGTTCTAAAGATGACCAAGGTTAATCAACGTTCGATTAGTTAGTTTGAAAAGGGTGACCGGTTGTGGCACTTATTTTCGAAAGTTTTCCGTTAGGCCTTAAAGTATCAATGTGTATATACTGTTCCGTTGGCGATCACGGGGTTCTTGTTTTCAAAGCAGGAAAACAACACTGTGCCCGAACTTGTCTCGGTCATATAGCTCTTGTGGGAAAAAAACAGTAGTTCCATTAATGCACGCAATATAACTTCAAGTAGCTTCAAGTATATGCGGTAAGGAATTTGTAGCTAAAGTATTCTAAGCTAGAGCCCCGACTAATATAAGCGGCGCCGCGGTGCGTTCTGGCGCGAGACGGTGCCGGATCGCATTAGACTGCGGCCGGATTCCGGCTCGCTCGCAAAGAAACTCTCATCTCCTGTTTGTAACAAACGATTCGTAGTGCAGATACGCGAATATAATTATAATTATTGTATCTATACGTAAACACAGCTCCGTTGGTGTCATCGGATTCTTGATACCAACGCAGAAAATTTTGCCCGATCCCCCGTTCTCACAACTGTCTTAGTAATATTACAGTCTTGTGGTAAAAATAGCAGTTTCATTAATGCGCTGATTGCACACGATATAACTTCAAGTATACGCGCTAAGGAATTTGTAGCTCACTTGAGCTACAAACTAGAGTTATTCTAAACTAGAGCCACGTCTAATAAAAGCGGCGCCGCGCTGCGTTCCGGTGCGAGACATTTCCGGATCACATTCTAACGGGGCCGGATTCCGGCTCGCTCGCAAACAAACTCTCATCTGTTTATAACGCCCCCTACTGCGGATACAATTATGTTATTTAATTACCTATTATTAAAGCGTGATGATGTTATGTACAAGGTGTATTGTAAATAACGCAAGATCGATTAACAAAAGCGGCGCCGGGCTACTACCGAGTTACGAACCTAGCTACTTGAAGTTATATTGTGTACAACAGACGCAATAATCAAACTGCACATTTTCCCAAAGACAGTACTTTCACCGCGCAGGAGCGCGAGACGATTCCGGATTAGATTATAACGCGGCCGGATTCCGGCTCGCTCGCAAACAAACTCTCATCTCCTGTTTGTAACAAAGGCTCTGTACTGCGGATACTCGAATTGAATTATAATTATGGTATCTATAGGTATACACTGCCCCATCGGCGCAAAAGCATATTTTGCCCGATCTCCCGTTCTAACTACAGTCTCGGTCACATTACAGTCTTCTGGTAAAAAGAGTAAATTCATTAATGCATAGCTTCAAATACACACGTTAAAGAATTTGTAGCTCAAGTATTCTAAACTAGAGCTCCAGCTAATAAAAGCGGCGCCGCGCTGCATTCCGGCGCGAGACGGTTCCGGATCACATTATAACGCAGCCGGATTCCGGCTCGCTCGCAAACAAACTCTCATCTCCTGTTTGTAACAAACACCCCGTACTGCAGATACTCGAATTTAATTATAATTATGGTATGCTTATAGACTGCCTGGCGATCACGAGGTCTTTCGCTGTAACGTAGAAAATACACACTGCCTGACCTGAAATTTGAGTCAGAAATGCCAGGTAGTGTGCTATTATTATTGAATAGTTTCTCTGTCGGATTATGTAATCTGGAGTTATGCCCGCTATAATAGCAACAGGTTCGGTACCTACCTACATTGGGGACTTAACATCGTGCAAATACAACAAAAATATAGTCAAGACAACAATACCTAGCAGAAAAGTGAAAACGAAAGTAATTGGTGCCGGCGTATAACATTAAATAACGAACCCTCTTTTCACCGACTTCTAAAAAGGAGGAGGTCGACAATTTGTTTGTGTTTTTTATAACGTCTTTATTTATGAACTAATTTTGATGATTCTTTTTGCGATGGGTTTAGTATAGTTTCGAGGTGGTCCCATTTTAAAGAAATCGGTATTGAACTTTCGACTTTGAAGATACATCAGAGGACTCCTTAACGGCGAATAGCACGAATGTATAGATTCCGTTATTATGGTTATATGGTTATTATATCAATCCTGTAGGTACCTTGCTGTACAACTCAGCAAAATAATATAATATAGGTATATATATATACATATATTTTATTTTTTTTAAACATTGCCCCACACTAGGATTCATTCCTGCGTCGTGGGTGCGTTTACAAACATGAAAATTCACATACATAAATACCCAGACTGGAGCAAATAATTGTGGATCACACAAAGACTTGTCCCGTGCGGGAATCGAACCCGCGACTATTAGACATAGTAGGCGGGGCGGGCCTAAACCAATGCGCTAAATCGTCCGTAAATATTAGTAAATAATTCACTTGTCACTTAAAAATGTAAAATAAAATCTTTTAAAAAAAAACTGACTTCAAACCGCAAAAAATAAATATTTGTAGTCGGTGCCAAATAACCGACTGTACTAACAGGTACCGACTTCAAATATTAATTTTTTGGTTTAAGAAGTCGGTTTTTTTTAAAAAAAAAGACTGTTTTTATCCACTTCTCTGCTCACTGCTTCTCGTTTAATTCCATTTATTTGTTCCTTGTGAAAACAAATACGATAGTAGTATTCACGGCATTTCACATAACATTACAATGCATAGTCTTTTGTCACTTTAGTGGAGAGTTACTCGGGAATTTGTACAAGTTGGCGAAATATTTGCGCCGAAATTACTTCACGTGTAACGCTGAGATTTAAATTTAAGATCCCTGACAACATAAAAGCGTGTTGAATGGAAATTAATGGCCAGGTTCTTCTTTACGATACCAACATTATGGCGGAGTGTGGGTGTAAGAGAAATAGCACCAAAGTTAATTATTCATTCTCTTGTAGATCATCTTATAAGGATTGACAATTTTATTAGGAGCATCCTTTAAACAGGCAACTAGTAAGCTTTGTCATGGAGTTAAGGTGCAATTAGTACATGATACTCTACCCACGAAAATTGTACCTTATTTTTTCATCGAAATATTAATTCCTGATGCTAGGACAATCGATATAAGCTCAGCGCGGCTCTGAGTTTAAGAAAAGTAACAACCACTGCTTAATTGATCTTCTTGCGATCGTCTTGTCGCATTCGGGTCAATATACTGTGTCGGTGAGCATGTAAACTGCAAGTGTTTCTTTGACCTTATCTTGCGCTTGTTCGCCATCGTCCGCACGGACACTTTCTTCTTCTTCTTCAAGTTATGGCTTCACACTAATTATAAGTGTATTTTGCCAGTGTCCAGTGAGATATATAATCGTGTTTGTTTAAATTAATTCGACTCCCCGATGAATTTGATGACAACGATGATATAAAATTAATGAAGTACCCCACCCTGGATAGTAAAGCGGTGGATACTTTACATACCAATTGCAACGGCCGTTTTGAGGGAAGTCGAAAAGGCACGTTTTATCACTTTGTTACTAGTACCTTCACTCATGCACATATAAGAATTCAAATTCAAATTCAAATATTTATTTGCGGACTAAGTATACAATAATATATCTTAATATTATAAAGTGCTTATGACTTAGTGGCCGTTTACGGGTATTGCAAATACAGTTGTAATAAAAATGTTAAGTAGTTATGACATAAATTAATGAAATAATATAATTAAGTTATTAATATAATTTAGTTATTATAATAGATTACAATTTCAATAAAGTTTCATAGTATATTGCAATCGTCATGTCAATATTAATATAAGTAGGTAGTTGTATGTAATTGTACTTTGTTCCAATGTTTGATATTATGTTATTGTGGCAATTCTAAATATTCTGATAGTGAATAGAAACAGTTATGAGTTAAGTAAGATTTTAGTCGTTTATTGAATGATGTTAATTTAGTTTCGGTTTTGATATAATGTGTTAGTTTATTGTATATTTTTACAGCCATATATTGTGGACTTTCGTTGAGCATTTTGATACGTGATTGTGGAATATATAAACTATTTTTGTGACGCGTATTTCTATTATGGGTATCAGAAATTTTGGAAAAGTTAGAAATATTATTAAAAACGAAAAGGCATATGTCGTGAATATATATTGAGGGGAGTGTTAATAAATTGTATTTTATAAAATAAGGTTTAGAACACATTAACCATTAGGTTAATATTCCACCAACAATACACATTATTAGTCGAAATAACACAAGTTTTGGAAATTAAAACAAATTGACAACATTACTCTTCGACTTCCCGCCATAACTCCCCGGACACTTTCAACGCGATATGCAAAAGCGCTGCAAGCGCTTTTAAAAAAAACACTGTTAGCTGTTTGTTTTATTCCAGCGCTTTAATAACGAGCATTGAAAAAGCGCTCGTGCGAACGAGGAATTACGGGTACGGTCTAGAACAGTTCTAATTAGTCTACAACTTCGTCCAAGTGGTGTCTGTAATGAAAGCCTCACTCTGTATAATAGGTCTTACCCTTCGTCTGGACTAAAAATAATAGATAGTTTAAGCCTTTGCGAGTTCATTGTAGAAAATTTATTTTCACTTAGTATTTTTTAGCAGTGATAGCCTGCCTACCATTGGACTGCAAAGTCAGAGGGTTCAAACCCAGGTACGCACTATTTGTCTTTTCGAAAGCATGTGCGTATTAAAAATTAATTATCACTTGCTTTAACGGTGAAGGAAAACATCGTGAGGGAACCTGCATGCCTAAGAGTTTCTTGATGGTGTGTGAAGTTCGCCAACCCGCACTGGGCCAGCGTGGTAGACTATGGCCTAAACCTTCTCAGTTTGAGAGGAGACCCGTGCCCAACGGTGGGACAGTTTCTTAACAGGGCTAACATTATTATTTTTATTATAGTATTTTTAAGACTTTAAAAAATTTGTGTGTGTGTAGGTGAATGATCTACGCTGTTGGCCGCGGGGCCTTTATAGCTTCACCGGACAAGAGGGCGAGCGTGCAACCACCACGCTCGAGCCAGATGGGCAAGGGGGCAACTAGCTCAAGGGCACCTCAAGGAGGAACGGCCTCGGCTTAGGCAGTGACTTTAAAAAAAGTACGTAGCCCTACAAGGCTATACACTAGGAATTATTCATGTCTCGTGAGTGCGTTTAGAAATTTCACAAACACAAATACCAGGATCAAAACAAATATTTGTGGGTCACACGAACATTTGTCCCGTGTTGTCCAGCGCGGGGATCGAACCCGTGACTATTCGACCCAGTATTTTTTTGTGTGCTTTGTTCTAGTTAAGATAGTTTTACTATATTAGACAGTTTAGTGCTCAGTTGTTTTGTGAAATTTGAATTAGTTCTAATTTCGGTTGTTGCCCGTATATTCACAAGAGTTCTCACTGTTTCCTCATCAGCCGCAACAACATCTTATCTTATCTTATTGTTTGCTTACCGGACTGAGGAGACCTCAGGCGCACTTTGACCCGTTGGGATCTTTTGTGCTGTTCTTGCCCTAATGCTCTTACGTACCTGTATCAGGCTGTAGATTCCAGCAGGGGGGCAGAGCCGTAGTTCCTCTGGGTTTGGATAGGCCACTCCCAGTAGCTTCATTCGCCGCGCAGCCAGAGCGTCGCAGTGGCAGAGGACATGCTTCATGGTTTCAGTTTCTGTACCACAGTTCCTGCATACCACGTCGCTGCATAGGTTCATCTTGTGTAGATGTTCTTTCATGCCATAGTGGCCTGTGAATGCTCCAGTTATTTGCCTTAGTTGTAGTCTACTGTGTTTTAGTAGTTTCTTGCTGTCTCTCTCACACCATGCGGAGAGAAATTCCTTGGAGTGTCTCAGCCCTGTATTTGTTTTCCATTCTTTCCTGTGTTGTTCTTGGGCATATTTGTAGAGCGCGCCTCTGTAGGCACCGTCTGGTATGCCTATGAAGGGTTCTGGACCAACAGGTTTCTCCATTGCTCCCTTTCTGGCTAAGTCATCCGTACGCTCATTGCCATCAACCCCCGTGTGCCCAGGGACCCAGACTAACCTGACCGTGTTGCGCCTCCAACCACCACATCTGTCAAGAAGGTATGCGCACTCCGCAGCCAGTGATGAGTTTAGCTCTTAGGAGCTAATGGCTTTGAGGGCAGCCTGACTGTCACTACAGATGTAGTTACAGTCAGGCTGCCTGAATTTTGTCCGTTACATCATGGTAAACAACCTACCGCAGGGTTCATCCACGGTAAACAAAACCTCTGGAAGTCCAATTAACATTTTCTCTCCGATATACCTTCGCGTGTGAAACATTCGGTATTCAGATTTGCCTGTGACCCTTGTTTCGTGGCTACAATCAGGTGGACAGATGGTATTTCAGGAATGTTTACCTCTTTTGTTTTTAAACAAGTCGGGGATACGGTATTGTTTTATTTTCGGGTTGTGTTTTTCTTTTATGTTATTTTAATATACTTAACTCGTAATATCTATATATTAATACGTGAAGCAAAAACTGTGACGGAGGAGTATGAAATTTCCCACACTTATAGTTTATATAGAGAAGGAGTGCAGAATGCTAATATTTTTTTAAAATTATGCATAAAAAGTACATTAAATCAATATATATATATATATGTATATATATTTGTTATTGCTGGTTCAAAGATCTTTTTGTATTTTTTATTATTGTGGTGGCTACTAAGGAGTGAGAGACAAAGAAGAAGGAATCTATATTCGCGGACACATAATAATAGTAATGAAAATTCAAATAGTGTTAATATTATACAGAATGAAGCGGTGAATTTGAGAGATACATTTAAATGTGCACGAAATGTCATTACAAAAGATTTTTATAGTTATGATTGTGGATTAATGGATTTAGAATGCAGGTTTTGCAATGGGAAACATTTTGAATCTGAAGTCACTTTAGATGACAGAACTGCATTCACCTTATGTTGTCATAAGGGTAAAGCAATATTATCGCCCTTAAGTCGAAATGAATATTTTAAATCCATAAGATTATCCAAAACGATTAATGAATTTAAATGTGAATCGTTAAATGGATATCCATTATACAGAAGGCGTGATAATAATACGCATGCAGAATTTCATGGTAGTTGCTTTGACAATCGGTACGTTGTACCATACAATCCATATTTACTTGCCGAATTTAATTGCCAGATAAATGTTGAAGTATGTCCTACAGTCAAAAGCGACAAATATATTTATAAATACGTGTATAAAGGCTATGACAGTGCATCCGTTGAATTAGATTCTGGGGGAAATGAACAAGGTCAAAATATACAAATTAATGAGGTTGCAAATTTTTTAATTGGTCGTTATGTTGGATCAACTGAATCTATATGGCGCATCTATGAATTACCAATACTAAAAAAAAGGTTTTTTTTTTAATCATTTTTTTAGTTTTTTTTTTTAACTTACACACCGTCACGCCTATATTTCCCAGAGGGGGTGGCATAGGTGTACTGAGTACACCCACGTTTCGCCGACGATGTTAGGTCCCATGTAATAGGGGGCGAGCCTATTGCCATATACCGGGCACAATTCCAGACTCCGGACTCATACTGGGAATTTTTCGTTAGAAATACTATATTTGTCCGACCTAAGATTTGAACCCAGGACCTCGTGATCACAAAGCAATGCGCTTTGCCGCCAGACCAACGAGGCAGTCATGGCTGTTTTTTAATTTAAATTTCATATAATTTGTTTAAAAAAAATAGGCAAGTTAACAGTGTAGCCTTGGCGAAATCTGTGATTATAGAAGTAGAGTCTTTGACAATAGAACCTTAATAATGTTCAAACTTATAATTTAAATTAATTATGGTCCAATTTTGACCACTGAGCGACCACTAGTAGATTATAGCTACGCTAATTATTACCCTTACGATTCATTGACATTTGTGAGGACTCAGTTGGGTCTCAACTCACTTTACTCACTCAGTCATTCAACAGACTCAGTTATTGGTAATCTGGATACCTTCTTGGCTGGCTCAGCCGTGTCCAAAATGCTATGTTTATTATCACCATCATCAATCATATAAATTATTTACATATTCCACCAATAGATTTGCGCTAAATAATATTAATAGAAGATATAATAAGATAGAAGATTATGACTGGTTTACATATTTAAATAATAGAAAGATTTGCTTACAGCCAGAGTTCCTATTTTGACAGATTTTCTTAAAAAGATTAATGTTAAAATTCTGCTGATAGTAGCTTGGTAGTAGGCGAGTCTATCCTTGAGTTAAATATTGATAAAACATATATTAAATACCTACTTATAATAGAAATTTGACTGGCGATAAAGTGAATCATGGCCCCTTATTTTGGATACGTACATCTAGACATCTCGCGCGGCCGGGAAGGAAGTGGACACGAAAATAAGTAGTGTGGAAATGTAAAGTTTATATAACGACTACTCATTTTTATATCTATTCCCTCGCTCCTTGCTGCGGTATACTTTCCACGCGGGATAGTTTTGCGTTCATTTCTTTGCTCATTGTGGTGAGAGTAGGTAAAAATAAAAGGTACCTAATAGAATTTAATAAAAAGACCGTCGTTCCACCCAACCTGGCAACTTTTGACAGTTTTGATGCAATGTAACAATAAAGCAGTTTCTCTAGGTTCAATGGTCCATGGCAAAGGGCATATCATGAGCATTAATCACTATAGGTTCATGGCCGGTAGACACAGAGATGCCAACTCAATGTTCCCATTACTGCTCAATTCTAAATCAAATTTTAACAAAAAAGTAACTACCTATTGTTTATTTATACCATGAAAATCAACACAGAGAAAGCCACTACACCACAAGCAATAAACTAGAAATTATCGTGAGTGACAGAAATTGTAAAATGGAAATACTAGCACGAACCACGAACCGTCCGTATATTGATTCATGCATCTGTATTCGGCGGCTTTACGCATAGATAATAGACGTGTAAACATAATGGATGGAAACTGACATAGAATAGGAAACTGTAGAAGTACCAAGGTTTGAGGGGCAAGTAATAATGCCTTGGTTAGCGCAGCGTGGGAAGGCCGCCTGGCGGATGGACCGATGATCGTGAGGGTCGCAGGAAGTCGCTGGATGCAGGTGGCATCGGACCGGTTGCGCTGGAGAGCGATTGGGGAGGCCTATGTTCAGCAGTGGACAAGAATAGGCGGAGATAATGATGAATAATGCCTTCAGAATGTGTTTTTGCTTATACACAATTGTCAGGTATAGCTACACAAAGTCTGCTGGTAGCGTCTCTGTGAACTGAGTTACTCTTTTTCCTTCCAATATGGTCGAGGTAAAATATGGCTTCTCATACTCGTAATCGAGTCCTTGGGACGGATCCGTCTTTTATCCTTGGACAGATTAAGTACTTGTATTTTTACAAGCTTTTATTTGACTTGCACTGTTCGTATGTCTGTCTGTCTGCCTTTCCGGTTCAAATCTTGTAAACCAATTTTTTAAGCACTTGCGGGTATCCAATTGAGAAGAAATTTGATATACATATGTAAATTTGGGGACTATGCAATAATAGGTCGAAAGGTAGTCAAAGGAACATGTCAAGTACATAACATAACCCCCTCCTGTTTAGGCTAGTTAGATTGGTATTGACAAGTGCTACTCAACCAGATGGTGTTCAGGGTCTAGTAATAAAGCCGAATGATGGCCAATGGAACGACGCAACTACCCAATATAACTCCGCCGTGATTGGGATCATTTGATTTGTCTTCACAAGCACTGTAGACTTAAAGTCTCATGATGGAGCCGGAAGGAGGTTAGAGGTACTCCTCAACTAAGCAAGATTAGCTTGTTTTTAAATATATCTTTAAATTAAAATTATATATTAGTTAGAATAATAGTAGAAAATGGATGAGGTACACTAGAACTATACTTTTTTGTTGTTAGTAAGTAAGTAATATAAGTTTTATATATAATGTGTAACCATTTATGGAAAATGTCTGACTTGAATGTTGATGTTGAATAGCTTTTACGCTTTTAATCCATTTCTACTACATCCATAGAATAATATATGATGAACTTCTGCAGCACTTTGCTATGTTGTGCCAGCGCGGAGTGCGTCGCATGGCCCGACGGGACCCCAAAAAACAACATCGGACCTTCGTCAGCTGTCACCGGCCTGGACTCCCGTTCGAAATTTAATTTGCCGCTATGTTACTTGGAGGAGAAAGTTGCCAGTGCTGCGGTGTTTTTTGGTGTGGCACGCTTTTAAAATATCGATCGATATATTTGGCATCGAGAAAAAACATGTTTCAGCTATTTTAATTGTCCTTATTTTGATTGTAGCTGCAATAATGCTGCTGAGCATCAATTTAGTCCAAGTTTTTTAAATTATACCATCTGGCCCTTTCAAAATTAGATATTTACTACTTATAAATCCACCTAACCTAAACTCTGCATGAGTTTAGGTTATTTGTAACCTTGTAATGTTTACAAAAAGGTATAAGGTAAGGTTACAAACAAGGCTAATTTCAGTTAAGCGTTAAGTTACTGTATCCGAACAATAACGTTAACAGGCCATAACTTCAACTTTACATCAATTCGTTAAGTCCAGGGACGGATTCAATACATCATACCTATTAAATATAGTGAAGTTGTGAAGGTCCTTCGGCCAACAGCTTAGTTCACTCATCATCATCCTTTTCATCACCCTATAGCAGTCCATCCAGGACATAGGCCTGTCCAATTGCACGCCACTAACTACGATCCTCGGCTGCTCATCCAATACTGACAACAGCCCTACAAAGGTCATCGCTCCATATATCTCATTCATACACACAAAAAGTACCTATTAAATTACAACGGAATCGATGTTATTTGAGTTTTGATAAATATAATTACGCAAAGGACGAAGCGTGGCCTAGGCGACAGAATTAGATGCTATAATACATCCTGTGCGCCTGGTAATTATCAATGGAGCTGTTGCCGCATCTCACAAAATATTTACAATACTCTTTATATACAACACTATTAGTTGTCTTGGCCATGATTTCCTCATAGTGTTTCTTACCGCAAACAAATCTGCAATAAACACGTTATTCAAGTAATTTGATTAGTAAGCTAAAGTGGCAATGGGCCGGTCACATTAGCCGAACAACCGATGATCGCTTGCACAATCGAGTTCTTGAGTGGAGACCACGGACTATGTCCAGCAGTGGACTGCTATAGGCTGATAATGATGACGTTATTCAAAACAATAAAATACTGAAGTTATCGTGGTTTACCTGTAATAAAATATTTTGCCCTTCAAAATCCGGGCCGAGGCGTAAATCCGTCGCTAAAGCCACAGTATATTCCCGCGAAAGGTTACTCTAAATTAGGCTATTTATCTAGTTTCGTACCAGCGTAGTTTAATTACGTCAACACGTAATCCCGAACTAAGCCAATCTAGCCGAAATCCAGGAATTTACAAAATACTCAACTCCTTGATTGAATTTGGGGTGATTTGGGTAGCTCTGTTTTAACACATAAAAATCTGTGAGGGGAACAGGTGTTAAGCGAAAAGCGATGATATTATTGACAACCATAATATTTGTAAAATAAAACGTACATATCATTACATATTATAAAATATCCCCCCGCTACGTCTGTCTGTCTGAACGTGATTAACTCAATAACTACCGAATGGAATATCGGTTTTCTCCAATGGACGGAGTGATTCAATGATGAAGGGTTATGTGTATAATTCACCCGTGCGAAGCCGGGGCGAGTCGCTAGTTTCTTATGAATTGTAGTACTTATATGACAGAAATATAAGACTGATGTTGACAAAACTTGTCTTGTTTTTAATAATAATGCGTACTTTTGGTAAAATATGTTAATATTCCAACATGATTGTAACATCATGGTGTGAGGAAAGAACCTGTTGGAACACGGTACTCTCTGCCTATACCGCAAGGGATCTGCCGTGATGATATAAATAGATTATAACTATTGCGTATGCATGTAAGAAGATAATGGAAGTAAAGTGATGAAACATGATACCTAGAGGACAGACAACAGTGTGTTCAAATTAATCAAACTAAATCTCTAGGCTTTAGTTAAAATGGGTGTTCCACAGGGATCGATACTGGGTCCGTTCCTATATTTAGTTTACATAAATGATCTACCTGAAGTTATTATAAAACGAGCGAAGATAGTGTCTTTTTGCTAACGATACCTCTTTGATTTTTTAAGTAGGTAGAGTGGTCAAGAAAACTAAATGTATAAGGTTTTCTTTACCATATGTAAAAAGTACTGGATATGATATTATACTGAACAATGAGAAACTTGAGTTCATCAATGATACATCTTTCCTAGAAATTACGCTTGACGCCAAGTTACAATGGGGTCCTCATATTAAGAATTTAGGTAATCGGCTTAGCTCCGTCGCTTTATAAGGAAGATCAGACAACTAACTGATGTGGACACCGTGAGGATAGTCTTTCAGCTACTTTTATAGGGTCATGTCGTACGGTATAATATTGTGGGGTAGGGCAGCTGACATTGAGTCTGTTTTTATCTTACAAAAAGGGCTGTTAGGGCCATCTATAACTTGAGTAGTCGCGACTTTTTAAGAGAACTGTTCAAAGAAGCTAATATCATGACGGTCCTATGTCAATATATTTATGAAAACATTATGTATACTAGAAACAATTCAGATCCCTTTAATCAACTAGGTGATAGGCATTTCTATAACACACGACATAGAAATAAATTAGATCAACCGCAATTTCGTTTGTCAAAAATTCATTAATTCTGTTAGATTTTATAACAAAATTCCAACTGACGTCACTAAACTTAGTGAAAATAAGTTCAAAGCTTGTGTAAAACGAACACTTTGCAAGCAAGCTTATTATTCAATAGAAAATTATTTAAAAGACAAAAATGCTTGGATAGATGCTATCCACTTGAGTCATAACAACCTATTCAACTATTATTAGTTAAGATTCCCTCTCTTCCTTCGATTAATTAAACATAATGACTTTTTTTTGTACTTTATTTTGTAAAATAGGGAACCACATGGTTCCCTCATTTATACTATTTATGAGAATGGCTACATAGCCATTCTCATAAATAGTATAATTTGCTTTATTTTACTTAGACTCACCTGATGACCAACCCACATTGTTCTCCCATACCCCACAACAAAATGTAGATGAAAAAGTTAGTAAAATTTTTATTTTAAAAAAGAAACCGTGGAGTTTCTTGCACTTCTTCTCCACAGGAATGACAATTCTGATGATTCGTAAATACTAAATAAAATAATAGAATAAAAAATATTCTGGTTCTAATTCAGATTCTGACTTCTTAATTTCCCCTACGTTGTAATTCGTCTATAAAGTAACCACTTTATTGTTTGGGGTACTCCATCAGTTATTTATCATCATTTTTGTGGTAGAGTTTTTTATATAATAAAATATCGTAGAGTTTTTTAACTTGATACCTACATGGAAACGCTACTAGACCAACGAGGTAGTCTGACTAAAATACTAGGTACGTAAACTATTTTCAGACTTGATTTCTAGGTTTACAAATGTCGAGTGGACTCTATTAAACCTGCCCGTACCCTCTCTAACACAATTAAGATCAGTGTAAGTTACGTTGGCAACAGAGTTGATAGCTTTTTTGGGAGGCTAAGTGTAATAGAGTTTAAAACACGGGTGTTTTTAGGAGTATTTACATTTATTCGGTCTAGATCAAACTTTTACTTTTCACTCCTTAGTCGATGCTATTTACTTCTGCTTGGTGCTAGTGTGTTTACGTTTGAGGCAGTTAATAAATCACAGAATCAACTTCTCACTTGTAAAATTACTGCTCTAGTAGTCATACTGTGTATGTTCGGGTGCTACTTGTGGAATCTGGTTTTCGATGATCACGATTCTTGGTCAACGGGAACTAAGTTATAGGTTTTTATGACTTTAAACATCCATCCATCCATCTTTTGATTTTGTTGAGAAACCTTGGTATTTGATAGGAATTTTAACTGGATACTAACGTTCTTAAGAAAGTTTTTTAATTGTGTTTGAGATTCGCAACCCTAAAAATTACGATACGCATGTGGGATGGTGCTCCGAAAAAGGCAAACTGGTCGCCCCTTATCACATTATGACCAGAAATACTTCATAGTACAACTTACTATGCACTTCTGCATACCTTTCCTGTGTTACCAGTCCTGAGTAGAAGTAGTTCATTCATAGGTATTGTATATCAAAAAATACATGAGAAAATTTAAACACATATAAGTGTGAAACATACTTATCGAGTTTTATTTATTTCTTGGGTTGCGGCCACGTAAAGTTGTGATTCCTTTCGAGGCGGTAAAGTTTAGATAAAGTGAGTTTCGCAAGCCAAGCTTAGAGAGGCACAGTTTTAATTGAATCTAAACAATTGCATCAGCAGTTTACCCAAGTCTTGGGGTGGATACAAGTCCAATAGAGGTTGTTGCTGATATTATATAAACATTTACATAGGGAAATCTCGTTGGTCTTGTGGCGCATACTTATAGATAGGCTAGCAATCATAAAATCATGGGTCGCATACTGTTATGGAGACTATTGAAACAATCTGTTGCAGTGCGTAGTCTGAATTTTTTTCTGACCCATATTACATTAGTATTTTTCAGACTATTATCAACAAACTGTGGGTGTAATTGCTTAGTTTGACAAAACAAAGCAATTAAAAATGCAAAAAAGTACAGAAAAATCTACTTTAAAATATTCTTGTAGTTGTTTTACGAATGACATTATGATTCCAAGAAAAATATAAACTGATATGAGGATAAACATAGAGAAACACTGAGAAGAGGCCAAAAACTACTCAGTGGAAGAGGCGCTCATAGCTCTGCGGGACCACAATGTTCTTTGTGATCACCAAAGTTAAGCAGCTGGGCTCGTTCCGTCTGAGAATTCTAAGATTTGTGGCTTTTTCATTTTCACGCAAGGTAAGGCACGTTTAGCCGTTGCTCCGGCTACTACTTAATATATTAGTCGTTATATCGAATTGGATAAGTTCCAATAGTAGGTGGCCATAAACCTGCTACCACCAATCCGCACAGGGGCCGCATGGTGGAGTATGACCTATTATAATAATAATAAAGTTTATAAGGTACAAAAATTTGCATACTATGAATACATAGTAGATGTATCTAAACATAATATTTTACCAAAATAAATTAACGATTATACCTGTACTAATGGAGATTCATTGTGTCACAGGTATCAGCGCGTTCCATAAGTGTGACTAGTTAAGAGATTATGTAAGGATACACAGATTACAATTTGATCAAGAAATTAAATTACATACTAATTACGATAAAGGAAAAATTACATCTATTGTATGTGTGTGTGTGCGCGCGTGCCTGTGCGTGCCTGTGCGTATGTGTGCGTGCCTGTGCGTGTTCGTGTGTGTGTGTGTGAGTGTAGAGCTGGCTATATAAAAGCTCCTGCTAGCTAGGCTAGAAGTTCTATGAGGCTTGATATCACATATCATATCTTTTCTTCGCTTATCGCGTCTCTTATAAGGTGTTGATTTATGTGTGCGTAATGTGGTATGAAGAATATAAAGTTGTCTGACTGTTAGGACGTTTAGTACCTTTAGCACTACTCTTTGCGCTCGCTCTAACCGTAAAATATATGTAGCATAGGTATTCCGCCACACTGGTTTACAGTACCTTATGATGGATTGTACTAGGGAGGTGTGGACCATTTTTAATGTTCCTAAGTCCGCAGAAGATCTAAGTTTTCTAAAAATGTAGATAAGTTTCCTCGTGCGGAAGACCAAATTTTTTATATGTTTATTCCAGCTTAAGAAGGAATCTAAGTGGGCTCCAAGGTATTTAGTGTTTGAGTTGCGTGTAAGAGATGGACAACTGCACCTGGGCTTGGTTTGATTACCGGTGTGGGCAATTAATCGTGGTTGTTTATGGAGTTGCTGGGAGGAGTTGGTCGAAAAAGCAACGTAGTTTGTTTTTTGGAAGTTCAGCGTGAGAAGATTGGATTCGAGCCAAGCATGAATTGTGGTGAGTGCTTTCTCGGCAAGGTTGAAAACGAGTGTCCAGTTTTTAGCGCTAAAAACAAGGGCTGTGTCGTCAGCGTAAGTGAAGATTTTGCAGTTTTGGACGGGGAGTGTGCACAGTTCGTTAATATACCCTAAGAACAGGGCTAGCACACTTCCCTGTGGAATCCCGTAGCAGATTGATTCTTCTGTGCTGATATATTTTCCAATCTTAACGCACTGAACACTCTTACTTAAATAACGCCGAAATATAGCTAGGGGGGGGACCCCTTATTACTATGCTTACCATTTTATCCAGAAGTTTGGGGACAGAACGGTGTCAGAGGTGTTTTATTTTTCAACGTTGCCCCACACTAGGATTTATTCCTGTGTTGTGGGTGCGTTTACAAACATGCAAATTCACATACACAAATACCCAGACCGGAACAAATAATTGTGGATCACACAAAGATCCGTCAAGAGTTAGATATTTCAAAGGCCTTTGAAAGATCTAAGAATATTGCTAAAACCTTATTTTTCTTGTCAATCGATTCAATTATAGAGTTGGTCAAGTCAATTACCGCAGCATCCGTAGATTTTCCAGAATAGAATATTTCAGAATAATTCTTTTTTATTCATGTAAAGCTACAGTATTTATGAAGCGTCAGAAAAGTAACAAAGACTCTACCACCACTTCGGAATGTCATTCCTGTGGAGAAGAAGGGCAAGAAACTCCACGGTTACTCTTTTAAAATAGTATTTTTACATTTTCTTTTTCCATCTACATTTTGTTGTGGGATATGGGAGAACGATGTAGGCTGGTCTATCAGGTGGTTCAAAGTTAATTTATACAAATTATACTATTCATGTGAATGGCTACATGGTTCCCTCATTTACAGAGAAAGAAATAAGAATAAAAAGATACATTTTACTAAATTAATAAAACCATATTGATTATTAGCTATTATTTTAAACTTTGTGAGATAGTTTATGAGTTTACTGTTTAGAAGCTTTTCGAAGATTTTTGATATAGCCCCCAGTTATGATAGAAGACCTTAGCTCAGCTTATAATAACAATGAATCGGCAATGTGATCAGTGAACGCTATTACGGAACTGCTTTTATACTTTACGAGGGCAGTGGCGTCGCGGCAGAGGTATTATACATTCGGAATTATAAACACATCATCCTAATCTGACTACCAGATCACCGTCTTAACTTGTTAATCCCACACAGATTTGTCTAACCGCACAATCAGGAATTCAAACAACAAATCTTGAATTATACCAATTACCATGTAAATTTGGGAAGTTCGCGAAATAATTTAACGCGGTGTAGTCGCCGGGATTCAAAACAATTTATATGTTAATTCTGTAGATATGGACTGGGGTTCTGTGTACGAACGAATTAGTCGGCAACCGCGGGCGTGTGGAGGTCTGGACGCGTCGAACGAGATATTACTAGTATTTATGACGTGTATTTGTAGTGCGAGCAGTAATAGCGTAGTTGTTGGTTTGAACATGGTTTAAACCTTAGCTCGCACCTCTAAGTTAACTGGCGACATTGAAGCTAGAGAAAATTAAAACAGCGTACATAATATCTAAATAGGGAGCCCCGCAAGGGATCTGGCGTGTGCATAATCACAGCTATAGATATACTATATCCGTGTCTGTGTACGTTATCAATACGAACATTTTATTTTAATTTACCATACTGACACTTATTGAAATTGTAATCTTGGTAAACATGCCTCATTATCTTATTAAATTTAGCACAGCGGTAGATCATAGTTATTGCTATTGCTGTTGTTTAGATAAATGATTTAGAAATATCGTCTAAACGTTATGGTATGGGTAGATATCATTGGATAATTACGTATCACAATGTTTAAGGGACAAGAACATCATACTGGAAACAGTTAAGTAGTATAATATAGGTAAGCCTGCGGTTTGATCATGCCTCAATTTTGACCGTAGCCCCATAAACCACTAACAGTATGTTCGCCTACGAAAAGCTTTAGCAAGTTGGTAAGTAATATCACCAATTTGCTCTCGCATAGTGTTGGTAATTGAAAACACTGATGCTGAAACAGTGGTATCTCGTACGTAGCACATCCAAATATAGCACACAACATTTAATCGAATACAAATCTGCAACTGCATTGCAATCGAGAACTCGCTGAATCAGAATTAATTAAGCACGAAATGTCTCGTTAATCGATTTAGTCTGAATCTTGAGGGAAGTCGAAGTTGCCTTGCGTTAGTTAATACTCGTAGGATTGTATCGCGATGATATTAGATTTATGAATGGAATTACCTTTTTTATAATTTTCGTTATTTCTATTTTTACACATATTAGTTTACATAAATGGAATTCATCCCTGGGCAAAGTGCTATTTCTTGTAAATAGGTACATTTTTAACTTGATTTTTCTGTTTATTAAATGGTAGGTATCTTTATTATTCTTCCATTTATATTTTTGGCAAGATTCCAGAGAGAATAACTTACTGTCCATGAACGCACCAGAGTTAATGGAAATCTGTACGTTCAGATGTTCTTTATTTTTTTTGTGTGCAATTAAATAGAATTTAATGAAACCTATAATTTACACAGAGAATAATATAATACTTCCTATCACTTTTTCACTGCGTGCTATTTAGTAACGTGTAGAAACTGTAACTTGCCCTCAGTATCTGAAAAAAAAATAGTGTTAAAGGTGTAAGTTTTTTCACAATGTATTCTTTTATATGGGCGCTTTATCTTAGAAAAATTTCTACGATCTCTAAGATGATTTCTTTGAAAGGTGGGTCGTACAAAATCGGCCAAAGCGGTCAGATTCCTACTTAAACACTATATTACTAGTATTTGAATCTCTTTCATTTCGCATAAAAAAGTATTTATTTTTTATGCATTCATGTTTATAGACGGACTTAATTGTGTGTGTAAATGACGCTGTTAGCAGCCTTTACAGCTTCACTGGACAACAGACGGACTAAATGCCTGAGGCATTTTCTGCCAGTCTGCCTTGGGGTGGTGTGCTTCAGAAACAACTGTGTGAAACTTAAAATTTAGGTAATGCTTTTATTTATTTATTTTCGTATTTTTCGACATATATAAAAATAACTTCACGAGTTTGCTACTTCGCTTCCAATTCTTAATGACACGGTACCTAAGTAGGTACAGTGCCTGTCATCAACAGCTTTAGTTTTATACACCGATTTAAATAAATGATAGTGTTCAGCGACTTATGAAGCTGATTATTCGTATACGACCTCTACAAAGACTGCTTACCCCAATAAAAGTAGTGAGCGACATCTCATTGAATGGTCCCGCATTGAACACAAGTTTCTTCATAGTAGTCACACCAAGGAGCGCCACATCTTTTTGTACCTCTGTATGTGCTTCAGGCCAGTTACATTCGAATGTACTGTAGCTTACCGCTATGCTCTGAAATTGTAATACCAAGTTAATGTACGTCACCGACTTCAAATATTTATTTTTTGCTTTTTGAAGTCTGTTTTTTTTTATATTTTTGTTACCTCTAGTGTGACTTCGTTGCTGTACCAATAGAAGAGCAGTAATTGTATTAGACATGCCACAACGAAAATTAGACCGGATATGAGCGTCTGAATGTCGTCCTGGATCTGTAATTAAATAATTTTTTTGACGGACGATTTAGCGTAGTGGTTAAGAGCTTAAGCCGCTCCGCCCACTGTGTCTAATAGTCGTGGGTTCGATTCCCGCACGGGACAAATCTTTGTGTGATCCAAAATTATTTGTTCCGGTCTGGGTATTTGTGTATGTGAATTTTCATGTTTGTAACGCACCCACGACACAGGAATAAATCCTAGTGTGGGACTATGTTTTTTTTTAAAATAAATTAAAAAATAAAAATAAATTTATTGTTCCATTGAAACATAACCTATGCTTCCTGATCGGGCGTTCATAATTTAATCAGACGGTTTTACACCTGTAGTGTCCATCAGTAATATAATATCTAAGATGTCAACCGTCAAAACCAATAAGAATCATTGGACTCTCAACTGAAATTTTCCATAAAAAAATTTGATTGTTTTGAGGAATTTCTGATGACGTAACTTGTTTCTTAAATGTTAGAATTAAAAACATCTTAATGCAAAATAGAAAAAGAAAATCACCGTTGCTTCGTGATCATCATCATCATCAACAGCCTATAGCAGTCCACTACTAGACATAGGCCCCTTCAATTGCACACCACTGTGTAGGATCATCACCTTCGTGATAAATAATTTCAACCTATCAGATCTAAGCAATCAGAATCATTTCCAATGCACGTCTAATATATATAAACTGAAATGGAGCTCATAATACCTGCGCCATTTGAATGATGCAGACACCAAGATTGACGGAAATTATGACCAGATACAAGAACATCACTGGCGAAATTAAGGAGTTGAACATCTTCTGGTATCTGTAATTATAGTTATAAGAGAATAAATCACGTATCGTTTGTTGAATTAATCTTCTGTGGCGATGCCTATTTGTTGAAATAACAGAATGTTGATGAGTGTCTGGATACAGTCACGTGCATGCCAGTTATAATGATAAGCAGAGTCTTGATAAAATTGAGCTATACTTACTTGACCAGGGTTGTGTGAAAATGGTGACATTTAGCAATATTCTTCCGAGTCCTGTACACATCATCGGCTATAATAGCATTGCAGTAAATGCGAGTGATCCTTAATTGCCCAGCAAAGAATATCATTATTGACACTACTAGTGTATCCCAACCTACAACGTAAGCGCTCACGATATGCCCTAGAACTGTCTGAATAATCATGGATATGTAGTAACTCGTTGGTTCTCCATGAAACGGAGTATAACCATCAAATATGTGCAGGTATATATTAGTCCCGTTTACATTAATCTGATTCTTCTGGTACGGTTCAGTAAATATGCTTATATTGGACAAGAATGCCAGTGCCCAGTAGAAATAAGATACTCGACGATTCCTCTCTATGTAATCTTTAATTATTCCATTTTGTTTCTTCTCATTCTGCGCTACTTGATTCCTTTCTACAGATGACATGTAGTCGATAACTTGCTCCCAGTTTTTATACTCTTTTTGGAAACAGCAGGCCTTTACTATACCCATGTGGAAGGGAGCATATTGGAGAATTAGTTTTAAGGAGTCCGTGTCGAAATAGATCAGACATTTAAGGTACTGACTTAAGAAAAACGCTACGGTTAGGTAGAAGAGGAATTGTTTAAATCTGGTTGCTTTGGAATTGGGGTTTGGATGCCATAAGCCTGTAAACCTTAAGAGTTTGAGATGGGGACCTACTGATGGATAAAAAGGATCTTCGAGGAACTTCCAAACTTTTAGAAGCGAGCATGTTTTGTATCGAAACATTTTTTAAACGCGTCCGTATTTTCTGTACCTATACTCTAAACTGTATGAGATATTGTTCATTTTTTAGTCAAAAAACTATTGAAGTCGTTCCGTGGGGCGTTTAATAACAAGTTTACATAGGCAATTAAAGTATTTATAAAAACATTCCCAATTAATTTTATAAAAGTTGATTACAGTGTAAGATATTAGTGTTATTTGGATAGAATGCCAATTTCGCTTAATTGAAGTGGTCTGTTTGATGATAAGTGTAGGTCGCCAGTCTGTAGTTACTTGTACTACCTACATAATAATAACTATGGATAAAACATAAAACAAATATTTATTAAGTAAATAATAGGTTGGCAAGCAATAGGGATCGTCCTAAAACAAAATCTAAAATGAATGAGCTGTGCGCTATACGATAACCATACGTTAACATAATAAATTACCTTAATTAAATATCTATCTTTTCGAAAAGCTTGAAAAATAATTAACTGCAACAAATTAAATATTTTTTTCCAAATTCTTTGCCTCTACCAATCCGCAACTAAGGCCCCCCGTGGTGCATGACCTATCAAACAGCAGGTAAAATCCTGATGTCAGATAAACGACATTAATTCACAGTACTTCGGTGTTGAAGACGACGTGAGAAATTTCCTAAAGTAAACCCTTGAAAATGGTATAAGGCTTAAAAATCGAAATAGTGTCCGAGTGGAGCTAGTAATTATGAGACATTGGTATGGGACCTATATTATAGTTAAAGAACTTATGAGTAGCGCAATAATATAATGAAATTTCTCCTATTTCCGAAGTTTTAGTAAGAGGCCCCGTTGAATCTTAAGTCTGTCGTTACATCCAGATAAGATCGCTGACGGAAATTAAGAGGAAATTGTATTTGTTTCTTATACAGCGTCGTCGTCACAATAAAGACAATAAACCTAAGGACGCTTTATATAAAATATGTTAATTTTGTATTGCAAATTAGTAGCTACGGTGTTGATGAATGTTGATTTTATCTAACTAAAGATATATTTTAGTAATATAATCTTAGTAGAATATAAAATAGCTTACGTGTTATTTTTGCGTATAATCTGCATTACCGTAAAGTTTCACCAAAATCCGTTCAGAAGGTTTACAAAGTTCTTTATTAGAATAAAAAAAGTTTGAATACTTGTCTTTGCGCAAAATGAGCGTGACCTTGAGCGTGACGGACGCGCGCGCTTCGGTTATGTCAATTTAAAAATTTGACGGTTACAATTTATTTAAACTCCGTTTACTGTTTAACGAAAGAATTGTTGTTAATTAATAAATAACAAGAATAACAAGGTTTGTGACGAATGTTAAGAGAAGCAGTCGTTATTAATTTAAGTTGTGGAGTGCTTTTTGTCGCCTTAGTGACTAGATTCCAGGTATATTTTTACAGTGAAGTGTTTGATGTGACTAATTTTGATCAGCGTCGACGAAAATGGTAAAAATGGAAAGAGGGCCAGGATTAGGCGGGCTGAAAGGCTCCATTAAGGATATAGTACCATCCAAGAGTGGTTCCACACAGAACATGGCAGCTAGCATAAAGGTTGTTGTGAGAGTCCGGCCTCTGAACGACAAGGAGAGGGACCTGAACAACCGTGTCGTTGTCGACGTAGTTGATGACAAAATGTTGGTGTTCGACCCTAAGGAGGAAATGCGGCCTTTTTTCTATCAAGGAGTTCAGCAGCTAAACAAAAACTTTTTAAAGCGGGCCAACAAAGAATTGAAGTTTGTTTTTGACCATATCTGTGACCAGAGCGCAAGTAATGAGGATGTGTTTGAGATAACCACTAAGGATATGTTGGGGTCTTTGATGGACGGGTACAACTGTTCTGTTTTTGTGTATGGTGCGACCGGAGCAGGGAAGACATTCACTATGATTGGCAACAGCCAGTACCCGGGTATCACATACTTGACTATGGAGCATCTGTTCTATATGATTAATTCCCATGAAAAGGACCGTGAGTTTGATATTGGTGTTTCTTATATTGAAGTAAGTTTATAATTAGTTTTGTTTCTCTTGTTATTTGTTTATAAGTGGCCTGTTTAAGTCTGAGCTAAGTGAAACTTTCAAGTTTCACTTTATTTCTGTTAATAAAGTTTGCTTTACATTTTTAAAGTGGTGAAACTTTAGTCTAGTTTATGTATATTATATTTAGTATAAATATATGTGTATGCATATATGTATATATAGATAGATATGTATTAATTATATTAACAGTCATTAATATTTTTAGGTAGTTATATTTTCGTTTTTCATTCCTTCGTTTCTTGTTTTAACTTCATATCGTTTCGCACCTACCACACTTCTTTCTACACCACCCTACGGTAGACTTGTTGTAAATGTCCCAGGCATTAAGTCTGCCTATGTACATGAGTGCATGAAGTATAAATAAAACTATGATTTGGTAAAATATATTGTTTATAAGGTAATTTTGTCAATATTAAACATATTAGAAGCACACCGTCACGCCTATATACCCCAAGCGGGAGTTGCAGAGGTGTACTGAGAACACCCACGTTTCGCCGACGATGTTAGGTCCCATGTAATAAGGGGCGAGCCTATTGCCATATACCGGGCACAATTCCAGACTCCGGACTCGTACTGGGAAGTTTTTGTTAGAAAAACTACACTTGTCCGACCTAGGATTTGAACCCAGGATCACAAAGCGATGCGCTTTGCCACTGGACCAACGAGGCAGTAACATATTAGAAGTTTATTTGTATAGTCATAAAATAATATTAAGGTTATGATAGACAAGTTTCAATGAACTTGCAGTGCCAGCAGCGAGAATGTGATGAAAAAATCACCTCTGACAAGAGCAATTTGCACTATAAATGCAGTGCATACTATAGTTGCACATTTATATGATGAATTGAAAGATTGATGAGTATAAATTTTCAAAAAGTTTATTGATATTATTTGATTGACTTTATATATTTAGTTTTATATTGTTTTTTATACTTTTGTTTCTTATTCTATCTTATAAATTGTACTATCAATATGAATAATACTTTAATTAATTAAGGGACCAAGGAGATAAATAAATTGGTAATTACAATTAATTTTAAAGTATAATAATGTAATATTAGCCCTGTTAAGAAGCTGCCCCTCTGTTGGGCACAAACCTCCTCTCAAACTGAGAGGGCTTAGGTCATAGTCCACCACGCTGGCCCAGTGCAGATTGGCGAACTTCACACCTTCGAGAAACTCTTAGGCATGCAGTTTTCCTCACGATGTCTTCCTTCACCCTTAAATCAAGTGATAATTATTTTTTTAATATGCACCTGTTTTCAGAAAGACACAGTTGTGTGCCTGGGTTTGAACATGTGTCCTATTACCTAATTGAACCCATTTCAATTGATTGAATTGGGCCAATTATAAAGTACACAATTATTTTTTTCTCTCTTCAGGTATACAATGAAAATGTATATGATTTACTAAAACCATCTAAAACAGCGCTTCAACTTCGAGAAGACTCCAAATATGGTGTTATGGTAGCTGGCCTCACACTAAACAACATTAAAACAGCTCGGGAGCTTCTTAACATGCTGGAAAATGGCAATAAGAATCGGACACAGCATCCTACTGATGCTAATGCTGAGAGTTCAAGAAGCCATGCAGTTTTTCAGGTACAATACAATACTTACACTTACCACTTACTATTCAGGAGATGCAATGAGGAAATCTTCATCAGAGTAATGGAAGGTTCCAATAATACTGCTTAAACAGGTTTGTTCCTTGAACAGCCAGAGTATATTCCCTGAGCAAGTCAGACGTCAGACAGTCTCCTTATTAGGGAGGACCATCTTTTTTAGTCATTAAGCAATAGTGGTTAAAAACTGAATATTATATAGCCTATGTTACTTCTGGAAAAGGTAACTTTCCAAGGGTGAAAGAATCATTAAAATCGGATCAGTAGTACCCCGAACATCTAAACTCACAAACTTTACCTCCTTATAATATTAGTATAGATTTTACTTTTTAATTTCGGTCAAGAAAAAAAAATAAAGATGGACAATATATATTTATGTTTAATAATACTAAATAAGTTTTTTTTTAATAATATATTTACCAGAATATGGAATATGTCTTGTTCCGGTGGGATGGTTGGTAATATTACTTAATATAATGTATAAAATACCTTCCCAACCAACCTACTGTTAACTGACTTCTTCACACTGTCGACCTTTTTGATCATGGAAATCAACCTAGATCTCTGCATAAATCTGTTTCAAACAAATCATTCTGTTTTTCATGTATTTTTTAATTTTGTTAGTTGTGTTAATAAAACCAATAAACTTGTTAACCATATTCAATTACCCACAACGTTCCCCAAGGTGTACGTAAAAATGCGCTGCAAGACCAGCAGTCAGCTCCGCATAGTGAAGCTGTCTATGATTGACCTAGCGGGAAGCGAACGGGCCTCCGCTACTGGCTGCGTCGGCGAGCGCTTTAAGGAAGGCGCGAACATCAACAAGAGTCTCCTTTCTTTGGGCAATTGCATTAACAGACTCGCTGATGGGAGCAGTTATATTCCATACAGGTAATTAACATTTGGTTATAGCCAGGGATGGGCAAAATGTAATCAGATTGATGATTAACTGGGGGTGGTTGTGTTTGGGGAATATAGGTGTGATAGTGTATTAATGATTAACGATTACAATTACATTTTGTAACCTTCAACGTTTAAAATTACACTTTTAATCTGGAATCATGATTGAATATTACAAAATGCAATTGTAATCATTAATCTGATTACATTCTGCCCATCTTTGGTTATAGCACAGAATAAACCACAAGGTCAGGGTTTGTAGCGATTATAGGATAGGGGACTTTGTCCGGTAATGGACGTCCAACGACCTTCTTTTTATCTAAGGTGGTCTAGAGTTTCATTATCATCAGCCGATAGACATCCAATTTAGGACATGAATCTTCTCCAAAGATCACCACAACAGCGTGTGTGTGTGATGTGCTGTACTCGTCTAAGTCTGCCTGCTTGCTAGTGCATAATGCAGGTGGCAATCACCAAGTTTGAATTCTACGCAAAGTGTAATTTTCTATCTATCTATATCATCACGCCAGATCCCTTGCGGGGTAGGCAGACAGTACAACGTTCCAACAGGTTCTTTCCTTACATACCTCTCTGGCTTCCTCCACTCTCATAGTTCGTCTCCTACACGCTCGCAGGCCATAGTCTCTTACTCCAGAGGCCAAGCGACGGGACAGCAAGATACCCACCCCCATGCTGGCACGACTGCTCTGCGGTACCCCAGACCACAGAGCCATTGTGCCATCATTCGTCATGTAATTTTTTCACCTGAAAAATCCTTAATCTGGAGTCTGCAGTTGTGTCCAGTATAATGGTAATAATCTTGTCCCCTATTACGTTGGAGTTGCATTCCTGCTTTCTTTAATTACATAGAGTCTATCTATCTTCAAATCCCACAAGGAATCTGGTGTAATGTTATAGATAGTCTCAAAAACAGCTAGTATATGCTGATCTTAGTTAAATTATCTGCGCTATTGTGAAGTAATATTCACTTGGTTAGTTAGTTTTGGCCATTCAACTTCCCATAGATTCATTTACTATTTCTTCTCTACAACAGGGACTCCAAACTAACAAGACTCTTAAAAGACAGTCTCGGCGGCAACTGCAGAACGGTAATGATCGCCAACGTGTCCCCCTCAAGCATTAGTTATGAAGACACGTACAATACGCTGAAATACGCCGCCAGAGCCAACAAGATCCAGCTCAGTATTAAGAAGAACATTGTAGACGGAGATATGAGGCTCTCGCAGTATGTGAAGATTAATGAAGAATTGAAGAAAAAAGTTAAGGAATTGGAGGCGAAGTTGTCGCTTTCGAGCGTGAAGACTGTGAATAGGGAGCCGGATTTGGTGAAGGAGAAAGGTATATTTTGTATAAATTTCAAAGTCCCCTGTCGCGTCCGTTTGTTTCGAACGCGATAAACTACCGATTTGCGTACGGTTTATACCAATGGACGAGTGATTCAAGGGGAAGGTTTAGTTATATAATTCACCCGTGCGAGAGCAATATGTTTAGTTTTTACTAGTCTCTGCCAGATGGCAAATACAAATGTGGGTTGGGCGTAACGTACCCTCTCGCTCTGTGCCACCGGAATGACACATTTCATTCTGTAGAAAAATCGGTTTGGGCCATCTCCCCTTTGTATTTGCTTGGTGGGTTGCAACACTGTTTATGAGTACTCGGTGAAAATGATGAGGAATTTGCGCGTGTCCACCCTCCCGCGAGGTACGGAAAGCGACTGATCATCCAATTACGCGCCGACGTCAATCGCCTTCTTTGCCGCGCACCTTCCTGCCTTCAAAGAGTCCTAAAAAATCACTCTCGGTCATTCTACAACAGCGCCCCTAATACGTGATGAAATGTGAATTCCAACAGCGATGCAAGAGTGGCGACGCCGTATCCTGGAGGTGGAAGCATCGCACGGGAAGTGTGAGCAGCAGCTGCTGGCGCTCATGGCCCGCCAGCGCGTGCTGGCGCTGCGCCAGCGGCTGCGCACGCGGGCCTTCTCGCACGTGGCCGGCCTCGCGCACCGCTCCTCCTGCGAGGCGATGGAACAGGTACTTAGGGCAGACCTACATAAACGCGGTGCAGTGCTTAAGAGTTTGACTCGCTCCGCCCACTGGATCATTGAGTCGCGGGTTCGATTCCTGCGCGAGATAAATCTTTGCGTGATCCACAAATATTTGTTTTAGTCTGGGTGTTTGTGTATGTGAATTTCACGTTTGGAAACGCACACATGATACAGGAATAATTCCTATCGTGGGGCTACGTTTTTTTATATAAAAAAAAACATTTTTACAATAGGTCTCACACTATTCAACTATCCTTAGTTTATTTAATAAATATAAAAAGGAATACAATATCAGGTCTCTTGTAGTGTCTGTGTAGTAGAATGATAACGCCTGTTTGTTCTCCGAATGTAGTAGAAAGCGCCTAAAACACAAGAAGACTTATGTATCTACGTAATGTAAGTGATCTTTGGTGAATAATAAGCTTTAAATACGATCTCATCGCCTTTAACGATCTCTTCGTGGACAATCCTATAATGGTATGTATAATGAATTTATTTTAATATTTTGTATTCAATATAGATGTGCACAGAAGAAATACCCCGGCAAGAACGCGCAGCCGAGAGCTACGTCAAACAGTCCGTACATTTAGACACAAAAATATTATCCGCAGCTACGAAATGGGACGAGAGTCAAAAGAAACTGAACATCATTTGCGAACACGCACTATCCGACTGCCCGGAACTCACAGACTTTATCGAAAGAATACAACTACAAAGCCAACTGCGGCAGATCACTGCGAGAGACGAACTACGGCACAAACTATTGCTAATAGAAAATGATGAGATAAACGCCTTTACAGAATACATGAGCGACATGCCGAACATGCTTAAAAAGCTGTATTTAACATTAAAAGGTTACGATAAAGCACCGCCCGCGTTGACTGCCGAATACCTAGAAATAATGAAGAAAGCAAAACTAGCGAAAGGCATAACCTGGTCTGACGAGGACAACGAAATCGATTCTCAATTCAGATTCATTTGCACTCTAGACTTAAATCAGAAGCCTTCATCCGCCTTAGAACATAGCTTCATTAAGAAAGAAGACGCGAACCTCACTATGGACATTATTACAGACAGTGAGGACTTAACTGATATAGAAAATAAAGAACCGGTTGTATCAACAAAAAAACGTAAAGGAACACCGATAAAACTTGCGAATAACGAAACTATTATTATAAATGACTCGTTCGAGAGTTTAGATACGACAAGGAATTTAAATTCGGCTAAGAAAGTTAAAAGGGAGTATGAAGTCGCGGACGACGTTGAAAACTTTGCTG
Source organism: Phalera bucephala (assembly GCA_905147815.2). Classification (NCBI taxonomy): domain Eukaryota; kingdom Metazoa; phylum Arthropoda; class Insecta; order Lepidoptera; family Notodontidae; genus Phalera; species Phalera bucephala. Next base: position 5,461,068 of record LR990616.1, read on the forward strand.
TTATCGACCCGAAGGACTTGAATTCGACCTTCGTATTGGCCAGCAAGATGGACGCGTTGAAGAAACCAATCAAGGTTGAGACGAAAATTGAGACTCAGCCAGTTAAAAGAGGACTCTTTGATAGGACGAATACTATACATGGGACTGTGAACTTTAATGACAAAGGTAAGAATGAAACGTAACATATTTAATCCATATGCTGAAATGTTTGTGTGTCGGAAGTTCAAGGCGTATTGGCGGAGAAATTGATGGATGCTTATTTGATGTCTGACTTCTGATTACTGTATTTCAAGATAAGCATTACATAAGTATGGTGGTTATCTTACTGTAGTATTTTTCGTATAAGTGACAGTTCTAAGTGCCAAACGAAATTAATATTAAATCAACGATATTAAGGCATAAAACCATAAGTATAGAAACGGGTCATGCCTCTTATTGCCATTGAATAAAGTATAATTTTCTTTGACACTTGGAACTATGTGTGTGTGTGTGTGTTTGAGTGATATACGCTGTTGGCCGTGAGGCCTTTACAGCTTCACCGGACTTAAGGGCGAGCGTGCAACCACTACGCTCGAGCCAGAAGGGCAAGGGGCGACATACTCGAGGGCGCCTCAAGGAGGAACGGCCTCGGTTTGGACAGTCGCTACGGGGGGAGGGGGTGTAATTAGTGCACCGGTCGGCGGGCTAGGGGATCTACGACTTCGTCGTCATCGTCCGTATCTGGAACGGAAAGATGTCAAAGCATCGGGGGGATCGGTGAGAACATGTCGCGGCCGGCGGTAGCGGCAGGGGTCGGGTTCATAAACTTGCAACTGTCACAGTACCCATCCTTCATGAAAAATACTATAAGTACTTCCCGAGTTTCGATTATTAATTAGAAATTCGCCATCAGTGATCATAAATCATTTTCTGGAATAGTTTTTGGTTTTAGAAATTGGCTACGAATCGGATTGTACAACCCTATTATCGATTCGTAGGCAAGCAATTTCTAAAACCTAAACTTTACTTCTCTTTAGATATATTATCATTAGTCTCAAGTCATGAGTCTCGGTAACCGGCGAGCGTGTATGAGACGAATTATGAGAGTGGAGGAAGCCAGAGAGGTCTTTAAGGAAAGCACATGTTAACCTGTTGTAAGCGTCGACTCAGCGCTAAACGCTAGAGTTTCAGCGCTCAGTTTTACAACACTAATGAGAGTGGGGGAAGTAAGAGAGGTATGTAAGAAAAGAACCTTTTGGAACTATGTACTCTCGGCATACCCTGCATGAAATTTGGCGTGATCATATAGATAGATAGATAGAGATCATTAGTCTCATGTCTCTGGTATAAGGCTACGAGAGCTAGATTGCTAACTTATTATTTATAACTCTACACTTACAAGACATTAATGATAAAACAGTGGTAGGTAGAGTAAATTAAAAAATAAACTATCTATTTCTATCATCATGCTAGATCCCTTGCGTGGTCGGCAGAGAGCACAGAGTTCCAAAAGGTTCTTTTCTTACATATCTCTCTTACTTCCCCCACTGTCATTGGTGTTATAAAACTAAGCGCTGAACCTCTAGCGTTAAGCGCCGAGTCGACGCTTATGAGCGTTGAAGCACGTTGAAAACTAGAGCGTTTAAGCGCTGACTCGAAGGTTTTAACAACACTACTTCATAGATCATCTCATACAAACTCGCCGGTTACGGAGACTGATGACTTGCCCTAAAAATGTAAATATTTTTTTATTAGGACAAGTAGTGAAAATTGTGAAGCCGGTAGTTGGGAAAGCCCTGCCGTTTAGAAGACCAGCGCCACAACCAAACCCGCCTCCAAAGACAGGCGGGTTCGGTTCCAGCGTGTCGAGGGACGGTACGCCCTTCCAGAGGAATGTACAAGGTACTTAATTACGACTTTATGTATTGCATGATAAGTGTTGTATTTGTCTGTTTTATGTCTATATATTGGTGTTGGTATGGAAATGTTATAGACTAAGGTCCCAGAGCCGCCAAACCTACATCATTACATGATAAAATCTGGTGTATTGATAAAATCGGGATAAGTGGGGGTGGCAAAAGTACTGAGTACACCCAATTTTGTTAGTAAAAAGTGTAATATGTAGTTAAGAACTTATGCTTGCTAACTGAAAGCAGGTATCTTTTCGAGATAGCCGTTACTAAAGGCACTCAAAACCGTAGTATCTTCTTAAATTATGAAAGTTGGTTTTCTTACATGTTTTACAGAATATTTTTCAAAATTAACATTGGATACTGTCCATGGCCTTTAATGGAGTAGAATTCCAGCTTTATTCTACTTTAATATTATATTTCAGTCGTAAGGCACCACACTGGAGTTGGATCGCATAAATAATTTTGTATAATATAAAAATGTATGTATCTATACAAAAAATGATGAAAAAAATGAATGGAGAATTAAACAAAAAAGACAAAACCGCTAAGTTTCTCGCCAGATCTTCTCAGTGGAGGCCGCGTGCCACCGAACCGGTGGTAGATTAGAAAGTTAAAAAAAATATGTAAATATGACACTTTGTAAGCACCCCCGCAGGGTTTATACAAAATAAACGATTTGAGTTTGAGTTTAATCACCTGGGGATCAATTAGTTTCCTAGGCAACTAAATAGTTTCCTTAGATCACCCAGCGGCTATTCACCAAGGATATATTCCACATTCCAAGCGCTTTTCTTTTCTCGTTTTTGGTATCCTGTAATCACCTATGAGCAAAACACCTAGGTGATTGAATTCCACAGATTTTTTATCTGGTTTTTGGAATAAAAATAGCCAGATGATAATATTCCACCTGATTTTTTTACTTTTTTTTGGTATCCTACGGTATGGTCACCCAGGTGATTTAGTACCTGTTGCCTCTACAACAGCACCACTTTGAAACTAGCTAGAATGCATGCGTTCTTAACTTCATCATCGACTATTCTAACTTTCATAAAATAACGTAGGTCTGCCCGGCCTCGGATCTTGGTTAGTGCCATACACTTCAAGGATCGTGTCTGTAAGATCATGTTAATAACGAACAGTAAGAAATTACATTCCAAAGTGATGGCAGTCTTTGTTACTTTTCTCACAACTCATAACTATTATAATGGTTTATATGAATAAATCGACTGCCTCGTTGGTCTGGTGGCAAAGCGCAACGCTTTGTGATCACGAGGTCCTGGGTTCAAACCCTAGGTCGGACAAATGTAGTTTTTCTAACGAAAAATTTCCAGTACGAGTCCGGAGTCTGGAATTGTGCCCGGTATATGGCAACAGGCTTGCCCCCTATTACATGGGACCTACTATCGTCGGCGATACGTGGGTGTACTCAGTACACCTATGCCACCCCCTCTGGGGAATATAGGCGTGATGATAAATAATTTCTTTTTCTGATTCTGATCCAACACAATATTTCGGAATTGGAACTATAACATGTTTTCTGTTTCCAATACTATATTTATTTAATACTCTAACAATTCCCTTCCATGTTCCGTGTTTGTGGCGTCTCAATAACACACTAATAGACTCAATAAACCGAGCCAAGGCTAGTGTAACTCAAAAGTCAGTCGGTTACAAAGCAGTGCGGGCGAGGGACAGAGTGCAAGCCCACCCGTACTCCAGACCTGCCATGCTCAGCGGGAGAACTGACGTCAACAGAAGACAGAAGAACTAAGGAGACCGAAGAACATGGAAGAATGTCAAGTATAGAGTATTCTAGAAGCATAGCTTTGATTATGATTAGTATAAGGTTTCCAATCCACCGGGGAACTAATTCGCTTGGGCCAATTAAAATAGTAACGCAGCGTTATGATATTTTCGTGAAATGATCTCTTAATGCTACCATTAAGAGACTGTATGCCAGGACTACCTGGCATACAGAACATTACACGAATATTTTTCGAAGTAATAACGCGCCGCATTTGGTCATAGCGATAGAATGCGTGTTTCATATACAGTCCATCAACATGACCAGCCTATAGCAGTTCGGGGCTATAGTCTTTTTCATGAGACATGGGTACTGTTAACGTTTTACCAATTCCATTTCACGTATTTTTTATTGTGGAATTTTTAAAATTCCAGAATAAAAAATCTGGATTCCCTAATCCAGAAAATACACAAACATATAAAAACAAAAACAAAAATCGATTTTAATATGCATTTAAAACATATACTGTTTATAAATTTGCGTAATTACTTAAAAAACTTAAAACTTTAACTAACTCTATTTTTGTGTATTATGTAAATTGGAACGGTTTTTGTTTTAGGGACTGACACGATGTTATAATCGATCAATTGGTTTTTAAATTCTGCAAATCGATAACCGATTTGTATATGAATATTTTTATATGTTTCCCGATTAAAATACATGGTATGCTCAAAGTTAAGAAATTAAAAAATATACGCGGTTGCGTCATCTTCACACATTAAAATAGACAGTTTCATAGATTTTTAAATAATAATTCACGTGCACTACAAATTAAGCGATTTGACACATAATTTTTCTGACGAATCGTTTGAATCGAAAATAAATAATGACATAATTTTATTTTGTTTTTCTTTTTGTTCCCAAATTATTGTTATTAAAATCGATTCGTTCTCCATTACAAATTATATCAATCGTTCGATTCGTTCTCCATTAAAAATTATCTCAATACGATTTTTCCATCGATTTTATTTCATTTAATTATTATCATTACCACATTTCTAGAAACGTCACCCTACCTATTTCTCGTGAAAAGAATATAGACATGTCCTCTCCAATTGCATGCCGCTGAGTAGAATCCTCAGCTCCTTTTATCTAATTCCTGCCTGCTGTCCTGCAAAGTACACTGCTGCACCAATGAAGCAACTACGAAGTACGAATTTATATTTACGTTATACGAATTTATATTAGCTTCGTGGCTCTTATTTATTTATTATATTAGCTCAACATTAGATAATTTACCCGTCTAGATTAAGCATCGCGCGCGAGGAAACGGCATAAAAGGACATTGTTCTGCTCCCTTACATGATTTGCACCAGAACCAACAGCAATGAAAAAATACTTGTATGATTTCAAATCATCCATAGATTCTCTTGAGGCATTTATTATTAAACGTACAAGGGCGAATCGCAATATTACACAAAAAGTATTCGATTTTGAGGTTACAATTTAGTAGTCATTAATACATATGAGGTTATATTGTCACGCCTATATTCCGCAAGCGGGGGTGGCAGAGGTGTACTGAGTACACCCACGTTTTGCCGACGAAGTTCCTTAATCGGATAGTTAAATTGTAGTAAGCACACGCACGCGCACGCATGCATTGACAGCTTTTGAACAGATTTTCGAAAAAATGGATCTCTGCCATCTCGCGCACATACCGCGTAACTGAGGCTGCTTTTAGGCGTCATTTTTTTTAGCAATAGTCTACAAGTCTGAGTCTAAGAGCTCAACTTTGTTGGAAAAGCTAAGACGAGCTTGCGTGCATACACATCTAAGCATATTCGCATATCCTTGGTGGAAGGGTAGTCTTATGAGATAATTATGAGTAGATTAATCGTGTCAATGTAATTTTAAGAACTCGATGGAACATACATTTAGCTGCAGAAGGGATACTACCCTTCTATATTATAGCAACTGTCACATATTGTACATATTGGCGGTCTATAATACCTTTCCGTTAGATATGTCAGTCATGTATCTTTAGTTTTTAAAGATATGTAAATGTACTGACGATAAAATATAAATGTTTTGTACCTATGTTTTTCGTGATAATAGCACATGTTTGAAGAAGTATTTAATAGGGCTTCCAATTATTTGTGTTTATTTTAGAAAAAAATCACAGTAAATATCAAACAATATCCTAACTATTAGAGATGAGTCGTATTTATTAGAACAGATCCAAAGAACAGGTATTTTACGAGAATAGGTGGCACCTAATCCAATTCTGGCAATACTTAATCCACCTTATATTCATATTCAATATAATCTAATGTTTAGCCGTTTAGCGCGCTCACTCACACCTGTTCCCGCGCTCTCTCACTCACTCATATGCTTATCGCTTTGCTATCCCGCTTACGTGTAAGGGAGCGAGACAGCGCTATACAACGCGTATTGATATAAAACAAGTATAAATATAATGAATTGAAATCTTTTAAGCCATCTTGCAAACGCTAAACTTTTGCGGAATATTTAATATCGCAAGACTCAAAACTTCATACATTCGTAAGTTAACAAAAGTATGAAGGGAAGATACCAATTCATTAAATGATAAAATAGAAAACAAGTATTACTTTATTCAACCAATTTCGTGCAGAAATATCTAATCTAATCAAAAAAATAAATTTTGATTCCATTTTGAAACTTCCATTTTCTTAAAAGTGTTATTATGACTCAATATAACAAAACAACTTAACATTAAATTAATTCAAATATCGATAATTCTATATCAAGATTTGATATAGAATAGGCGGATTGAGATCACTAAGTAACGGTATGTGTATGAGATCATTGAGATTAGGTGGATTAGGTGGAATAGGTATTTGGATTAGGTATTTATGCAGACTAGGAACAGGTGTACTTAGTACCTGATTTACCTAATACAACCCATCTCTACTAACTATCTATCTATATCATCACGCCAGATCCCTTGCGGGGTAGGCAGAGAGTACAGAGATCCAACAGGTTCTTTCGTTACATACCTCTCTGGCTTCTTAAATATAAAATAAGAAAACACTGTTTCCTAAATATTGCATTTTCACGATTTTCTCTAAATGTATTATGTTGACTAATGGTCAGTTTGAATATTTAACTTATGTATTGACTACTGTCAGTTGAATTTTGATAGTAAGAAATTCTACTGACAGTTAGCAAATCTATCCTTTAGTTGAATATTGAAACCGGCCCTAAGACGGTAACGTAAGGAGTAACTGATTTGTAAATAATTAAAGTATTTTAACGATATTATTATCAACTTCAATTTGTGACTTTTTTTAAGTATAATTTAATTGAGAAAGCTTTACTTGTATCGCGTTAATATAATGTTTTTGTAAATGGACACTGTCTATTGAATTTATTTTAGTAGTGGTAACGGTTTTAACTTTTATAGTTTATTATTGTGAGGGGGACATTATTTTGAAAGTTGCTACATTTTTATATGGAGGGCTTACATGACAAAGTGGCTCAAACGTTAAGCTAATTTAGGAAGTGAGAACACACGAAAACGCGCTGTAAATATTTTTTTTGTGATAAAATAGTAGGGGTACAGATGTATGGACAGCGCGCCTTCCGATATTCCGATTAGGCAATTTTTTGACTGGTTGGCGTGCATCCGACGAGCTTCGGAATTGGATGATTAATTCGGCATATTCGTGGGCCCTTATTAGCTATGACCAATCAAACACGTAACGATAACTTCGTAAAATTATTCATTAGCATACAGACAGTGGCGTGCATTGCATATAGGCGATTTAGCAGGGCCTACCTTAGTATAATATACTGAATGTATCTATCTATCTATCTATATCATCACGCCAGATCTCTTCCGCTATAGGCAGAGTACAAAGTGCCAACGGGTTTTTTTTTTTTTTTTTTTAGGTCAACAGCTAATGTAGTAATAATAATGTTGCATAGAAAAAGTAGGCCATTTAAAAGTTTCCACAGATAGTACAAGCAATAGAAATTAGGTTCTTTCCTAACAGACCTCTCTGGCTTCCTCCACTCTCATAGTTCCTCACACGCTCGTCGTTTACGGAGACTCTTGACTTGCTCTTCAGATAAGACACGGTCTATTTGGTCATAGTAAGATAGCCTTGGCCTTCCCCGGTACCTACTGAATGTAGATATAAGTTATTTATTATTCTATTTAAGTATGTTAATTGATATTATTTTATTTATGTAGTAACATATAAAGGTATTTTAATTGAATTCTTATGAGGTAGGTACTACTTAATTATCTTTATGCAATGCACGCCATTGCCTAAAGAATACCATAACAGAATCATTTCACGCTGCGTTTGGTCATATCGAATAAGGGCACTTTGTGACATACAACACATTTCGCACTACACTGATAGTCTATGGGGTCACCAATAGTTCGAAATGTGTTCACAAAGTGCCTACCGGCGCGCGTTATAATATTTCTAATATAAATTTATGATAAGGACAATCCTTCTACGAGCCTTAGCTGCATCAGTACAGTGCAGAATGCTTCTCAGAATCAATTAGTCTTAACGCAGCAGTCGTACGATGTCTGAATACCGTTTTAAACTTCCCCACATTACGGGTAAAAAGGACGCACTTTTAAGATACTGTTACCCCAGTATTAGGGGTTTGAACATAATGAAAATATGTTTTATCTTCACTACAAAAACGTAATGGAGGTTTTACACGATATTTTCGGCATGTTGATTCTTGCCGATAATTTTTTCTATGAATTTTGTGTGTTTAACTAATTTTCTGTATATTTCTATACTCTTTTTACTTTGAACATTTTGTATATTGAAATTTCTCGTCTTATGTCAATTATAGTGGATTGTTAAACATAGTGATTAAAAAGTAATTAAGTATTAGACTAAATAGAAGAACTGACGTATTAACTGTTGTTTTAAGCATTTAATTTAATCAAGATTGTGTGGAAATTTAATTAAAACATATTTTAAAAGTTTGTTCATTACTTATTCAGCAGAGTTAATTATGTCACGGATTATGAGGTCAGTCTTTGTGTATACAACTAAAGCTTGGTTTTAGTAAATGTATTTTCTATTTTCACCTCAGCAGGAGAGTTCTATAATGAACGCAGTGGTAAGCGAGTTTTTCAAAGAATAATTAAAATTAAAATTTGTTGCGTCGTTGGTGTAGTAACGAATGTTGCGAATAGCAGTCACGAGGTCCTGAGTTCATATCCTAGGTTGGACCAAATTGTAATTTTTCATTCTTACATTGTCCCCAGTACAATGGCAATACGGAGTTCTTTATTTCGTGATGGCAATAGGCTGCCCCTTTTTACAAGGAACTTGACATCGTCTGCGAAGAGTGGGTGTACACAGTACATCTCTGTCTCCCCGGTTGGGAGATATAGGTGTATTTTTAATATAATTTGATTCTGCCAGAATGAAATGGAGTTAGGTAGGACATGTTTGTCGAATGCATATGGAGAGATGGCCCTGAGTCAACACCGATATCCGAAGGTATTCAAAAATTGCCGCCGTCTAAAAGGTTTTAAAAGAGGCTGGCGTGATGACTTACATGTTTCTTAAATCTGTTATTCAGGGTTGCTTGTTTATGGGAGTCTTAACTAGTTTAATTAAATATAATGTAGTTATTCTTGCCTTTGCTACTGGCGGTTCTCATAATAGACTCAGTTATTTTAGCAGCCTGATATGCTAGCAGTGTAAAGTGGACATTTAGCATATGAACTGCATCCAAACGTCTGACTTTTGTGATACCTAATATCCATTTTCTAATCCGAACCTCTTACTAAAATCGTATTGCCACGTGTCATAATAAGATGACTAATCTTAAAGTCGCCCCATTCAAGCGGGCCACAGAACAAAGACTAGTAGTCTAGTATCACAGTATTAGTATACTTATTTATTCTGCCGTGTGGACCCTCTATATGGGTGGGACCTGTACTCGGCAACCATTAGATTTGTCTGTGTGCGCCTCGCTCCGGTGTCAGACTAATTACGGCGGGCACAAATTGAAGGCTTTGAAATACACACCGGGTTCCCGAGCACGCCTGCGCGCCGCTCTATAGCAAACTTGAACAAATGAGCTATTCGATTTCTGAAATTACAGGCGCACCAATGTTATAGACGTTGTTCGCTTTTGCTAGTAAGTCGGTTATTTACAGTTGATCGGTTAGGAAAAGAAGACATTAACTTTAAGAGCGTATTAGCCCATTTGTATAGTGTTTGATTATGACTTTTAATATTCCTGCGAGGGATATAATTTGCCAGAAAAGAGTCAGGTTTGCGAACACCTGCTGTTGGAACTTATCAAGTCGCCTACAAGGCTTCCAACTTGGTTTAACAACTACCACATTACGTGGTAACGGAGACCAACGGCTTAATGTGCCTTCCGAAGCACGGAGACACTTGAATATGACGGTCACCCATCTCAGGCTGACCGAGTCGAAAGCTGCTTAACCTTGGTGATCGCTAAGTACACCACAGTTGCACAGCGCTACGAGTGGGGATTTACATGCGGGGATACTCTGCGAGGGATATACATACCTAATAGGGAGACCATTTAATCGAGTGCATCAGAATCGCGAATGTCTGTACTAGATGGAGATATATCGTAAGGCGGCTAGGTACATCAGACTCCAGCGACTATACCTCATCGTGACCACGTCCACTCTCTGTAAAGAGTGAAGCGAATAAGAAGAAGCCATATAGATAGATATGTAGAATGTGTAGATATTGAACTGAGATAAGGATTAATTTGATTTCAAAAATTTTCTATGGATTTATGCCCCTGGGACGACGTAATTATTGTGAACCGTACAAAATTTTTTTTTGTGAAAAAAATCTAACCTCCAATATGGCGCTTATTTACATAACCAACACACGATTAAATAAAATTACGTCACATCCCAATTTATTTCCCTCTGTTCCAACCTCGCCTACTAAATAGAATAAAGAATTAGGGTTCAGTCAGACCAGGCAAAGGTATCAACAAAAACGCCTACAGAACCGTAAATGAATTGATTCAACGCAATCAATTTTTTCTCGCCCTTTCCATTCCGTGCACGCGCCGACTCATTCACTCTCGCTCTGATTATCGGTCAATCACTCGGTCTCACCGTTCAGTTGGCTGGAAAATTGGTAATTACAAGTAAGTGATAAAATGTGGCGAGTGTGTTGGGGTAAGATAAGGTTAAGGTATTGTTTAGGGGTTTGCTCGAGAAAAATCCTTTTGTTTGAAGTTAATTCAGCTGAATATAGAAATAAGTACACAAGTAAATAAAGATTTGATAAGTAAAGCCAGAGTAGGCCTCGTTATAGTTGGAATAGTTGCTTGGATAGAATAAAATGCTAAACATAACTTAATATATAGGTGCTGAGAAGGATTAAATAATTGAATAAACTGTTAAAGATAGGACGCAATTCATCTATCAATGTATTTAGTCATGTAATTAAGGTCTACCGAGCAGCGAAACTTACTGTACCTACCTAGAAGTGAAGCCGTGGACATAAATGGTTGTGGGAATCGGCCCTTGCCTGTGCCCGGGCGGGTATTTGCATAAAACTAATTATCGTGTATAGCTACGTGTTTGCATGTCAAGTCGGTTGACACGCCTCGTTGATAATACAGCTGTAAGTCAAACTAACTAAGTAATTCTGATTCAAAATCAGTTTATGTTTTCATTGAAATTAAATAAGTAATTATTATAAGAGCTTTTTTAAAACTAAAAAGTTTTTTTTCTAAATTTGTACATGTGGTGCAAATGTACAAATTTACTCTGATTCATCTCTGATCAAATTTAATCCTTACCTATATTGAATGTACCGACGACAGTCCGGTAGGTAGGTGACTAGGTACTAACTACCGAGTTTTCCCCGGGGACAGTTAGCGGTTCACAGATCACTACCCCCATCTGACTGAAATGTTGCCAAACTTCGACGGTTCTCTGTTCACTTCTTTCTTTTCGCGTGTACGTTCGTTTGTTTTTCTTTTTAACTTTGGTGGAATATACGGGCTCTGATAGTTTTTACCTATTGTACTGTGTAGTTTTATTTGTGTAACGTGGTTAGGTAACACCGCGTTTTTATGTTATTAGTGGGGCTATCATATAACATTGTGAATTAGGTATGTAGTTTTCCTAAATAAATAAACTTTTGGGGTAGGTTCACACACTCAGCAAATCCCTTTTATGGAATCCCACATAAAACGATTACAAATGTAAGACTACAATTTGAAATAAGGCCAAAAACTTTTATTAGAAATATTTTAAAAGTTGAATACTTCATTCTTAATACGACAAATGTAATTTCGCGGAATCCTGGTGACTCGTCCACAATGCTTTCACGGAACCTTAGGAAACCAGCTTAGGAAGTCTAACGTGTGGAGTAGTATTAGAAGAGAAAATAATATTGTCTCTCTGTACCAATTGTTTAATCTGCGTGGGGTTATAATTTACTTCTTTTAAATAAAATATAAAAAGATGCGTTAAAGATTACACGTAAGAACACGCTTTAAGAGTTTCTCTTTTTATTATGAGGTAAGTGTACGTACCTATTCACCGATTTAATCTCAGAAATTAGATTATTATTATGATTTATATTAATCTGCAATGCCTCAGACCACAAGTTGTTTGACGGTTGGGTATTTCTTCGAAGTTAATTATTCGTTTGTTAGTAGGCCTATTCGTTGTTATATCCTGCAAACTACGGAATAAAGAAGTACTACTCCTCTGTTCTGTGCTGCAAACGAATTCACCGCATCGGGACCCTTATTAGCTAAGACCAATTAAACACGTAATAGTGGGAATACAATACAAGATCGCTTATTGGTACATCCAGTGGCCTACAGGCAAGGAATAAAGAATTAATCCTTCCCTGTTCTTTGCATACAGATTACAGAATACTATTACACAATCTTTTCACAAAGTTTTATAACGCGTCGCGTTTGGGCATAGTGGATAAGGGTCCAGATTATCGCTATTTTCACTCACCGCCGCGGTACACTCCTATATTATTTCCATAAATATAGTGTAAATAAATAAACATCGTCACGCCTATATTCCCCAAGCGGGGGTGGCAGAGGTGTACTGAGTACACCCACTTTTCGCCAAAGAAGTTAGGTCCCATGTAATAGGGGGCGAGCCTATTGAGCCCGGTATATACCGAGCACAATTCCAGACTCCGGACTCATACTGGGAAGTTTTTCCTTAGAAAAACTACATTTGTCCGACCTAGGATTTGAACCCAGGACGTCGTGATCACAAAGCGATGCGTTTTGCCACTAGACCAACGAGGCAGTCACAAGACCAACGAGGCAGTCAAATATAGTGTCTATATTAATAATGACCTCCCTACCTACCTACCTGATTGTCTCGTTGGTCTAGTGGCAAAGCGTATCACTTTGAGATCACGACGTCCTGGATTAAAATCATAGGTCCGACAAATGGTAGTTTTTCTAACGAAAACTACCCAGTATGAGTCCGGAGTCTGGAATTGTGCCCGGTATATGACAATAGCTTCGCCCCCTATTACATGGAACCTAACAACGTCGGCGAAACATGGGTGTACTCAGTACACCTCTGCCACCCCCGCTTGGGGAATATAGGCGTGACGGTGTGTTTTCCCTCCCTACCCTAAAAGGGATCTGGCGTGATGATGTAAATAGATTAGAAAATATGCAATTCGAACTATGAATAATTATGAATTATTTCTGTCGTAGTTGGGTTTACAAACATGAAATTTACATACACAAACCTCCAGACTGAAACAAAAGTTTGTGGTTCACACAAAGATTTGTTCCATGCCGTGATTGAACCAGCGATTACTCGACCTAGTGATTAGAGCGACCTACGCTTTAAACCACTAAACCATGCCGTCGTGTCGTCTATTTAATTTAATATAATAGACCTATGGATAGTGCAAATTCTTTGGGATACTGTTAACGTCTATGTTTGAATAAAATGATAATTTACATATCTCGTCAATGCAAAGTTTATATGTCTGGGAGACAAAGAATTTTAATTTTTTTGGTGACACAGATATCAGTAATAAACTTAATATAAACCAGAAGTCGATAAATTCAAATACATATCACAGTCTAAACCCAAACATAAACTACAGGTCTAAACCAAAAACAACTCTCCCCATATTTTATATGCCCGTGGTAATTTAGAAAATTATCAAAATTGGCAAAAGGTAGATATCCAAACGTAATTTTATCTTTAAAAAAACCGTACCATGACACTTCTGGACACTTGACATATGGTTGACACGTGCCATTTTGACATACCTGACGTTATCGTAATGCGCGCGCCGGCAGATCGAAGTGTGTGCGTGCGTGTTACACAGGTGTATTTCGCCGAAATAACTGAAAAGTCGACGTGTTGAAATTGTGTATAAAATCTATTTTATTTATTTGTTTTTATAAAGGTGAGTTCCGCTATAGTTTTACTTGATATTCTGTTTCTTTGAATTGTCTTAATATTTGTATTCACGTCATAATATGCCCGAGATTAGGTTGTGTTTTATAAAGATTTATCAGTTTATAAGAAATTAGAACCTATTATAACTGTTACTCCACACCATTTAAAAGTTGTTCACTGAAAATGTTTCTAAATTATCACGTTTTTCTCAAGAAAATGAGTTATTTAGGTTGCTACCGTAACGGCATCTAGTGGCACGAAATGAACATTAATGAAATGGATTTTCGTAACCTCTTTGGCACATTGTTTCACTTTTCCTTAGTTTATAAAATGCCTTAGTAATATTAATAATAAATTCCGAGATGATGGCAAGTATAAAAACAGTTAGCAGTTATTTTGCGTTCTAGTTGTCTCATTTTTTTTAAATTTAATAATACAATGGAAAAAAAAACATGAAAAATACTTTTGATTTAGTCTATATAATTTTTTTATTTATCTAATTAATTTTATTGAAAGTCGCGCTTCGCGAGTGTGCCGAATTCATTTGAAACGTGCTGCATGTATTGCATCATGCCGCTTGTTTCCTTGCAGACGTAGGTGCATTCGCGCGTTGTCAACGATGTACTTACCTATAGCTACAACGTACTTTTGCTGAGGTATTTTTAATTTTTAACGGCATGTTATCGCATTATTGGTATTAAAAACTTCTTTTGTCTACTGCTTAGGTACTTCAGAAATATCTGTTACAATTTTTCAATTGACCTGTCTGCCCGGCAATTAAAAAATTATTTGTGAACATTGGTTTAATCAGTGGACACTATTTCAATTGAGGCCTTTAAATCCCTATTCAATGTATTCCGCAGATTCTACATAGGATCTATCTATTATCTACAAAATAGTGCGGTAGTAGTAAATAGTAGATAGTAATGTGCGGTGCTGAAAAAAACAACAGCGCCATCTAGTAAAAGCCAAAACTAAACTGCAAACCACACTCTTCAATACGCGCTCCAATATTCTATTTTTTTCCTAATTTATACAAATGCACATCTATTGATATTCGGGTGAGACCTCGCTTTTCGAAAGATACCTTAAACATGTCATCTTGTGTTTTGGAAATTTAAAAACCACATAATGGGTTTTTTTATATGCAATAACTGGAAAGTTTATGCTATTTTTGGATTGCAGCAAATATAATAATAATATTAGCCTATATTGCCCACTGTTGGACAAAGGCCTTCTCTCACTAATTGAGGTGAGAGAGGTCATACTCCACCACGCGGACCCAGTGCGGATTGGTGGAGGCAGGTATGTGGCCACCTGCTGTTGGAACATATCAAGCCGCCTGTAAGGCTTCCAACTCGGCTTAACGACTACCACATTAAGTGGTAACCAACGGCTTAACGTGCCTTCCGAAGCACGGAGACGCTCGAATATGAAAATGCCACAAACGGTCACCCATCTCGGGCCAACCGAGTCGAACGCTGCTTAACCTTGGTAATCGGTAAGAACACCGCGGTCGCACAGCGCCACGAGCGCCTTAAATTGTATTGCCATTGCAGCAAACGAGTCCTTAAATAAAGAGTCATTGAGTATGATGTTCACTTGCGCGTCCATGATGTCAAAAAAGATTACCGTTGCATCAGCCACTTGAGACATTCACTTGGGGAAGTCCCTCGCCTAGTGAATGGGAATCGATAAAATAAACAGATAATAAAAGTTGCTCATCAATAAAAGGGCAACATTTTTTTATAGAGTTATTTTTATAAACAACTACACCACACCATCACGCCAGATCCCTTGCGGGGTAGGCAGAGAGTACAGAGTTTCAACAGGTTCTTTCCCTACATAATATTGTTATTATAAGCCAGCAATTCTTAATTAATCTATCTATATATCATAAAGCCAGATCCCTTGTGTGGTGGGCGAAGAGTACAGTATTTAATGATTATAATGTATATATATTTATAATCTATACTGCTTCTATACTACTAGTGCCCCCTCTCCCCGCGAGATGGAGTGATGACATAATTTGGGTAGCCGGTGGGAACTGGACGCAGAAAGCTGAAGATCGGGTTCTGTGGCGATATTGGAAGAGGACTATGTCCAGCTGTGGTCCAATTTAGGCTGATAATACTGCCTCACGAGGTCCTGGGTCGGGCATTGTTATTAAGATTTTTCTGTTGAGAAATTATTATTATTATAGGCATCTTAGATCAGGAAAGCAGTTAAAACAACTGGTAGATGCCTGTATCCTGCTGTTCTCTACTCGGATTATTGATTGTTGTTAAGAAGATATTTGTCGAGTCTGTTCTCGAATTGGGTGACATTCTGCGCAGAAATTACGTAATCTGGAAGTTTGTTCCACTTGGTTAAGAAATGTTATGAGAGTTATTGTGTGAAAAGCTAGTACATAGATTCTAATGATGGCCTCTAAGGCGAGTATTGTAATCACGTTTATACAGATTATGGAAATCCTGTAGGTCTAAATGCAAATCCGTAGTCTGGAATAGGGAATATGCGTGTAATTCAAATAAGGGTCAAATATTTTTTTTTACAAACTTTATCGCATTAGAATAATGTGTACACCAATATTTTTTTAATAACATTACTTTTTTATTAAGAAAATAATTATTGAAAGTACAAAAAATGAGTGGGAAATTCGAAGTAGCGGGAACGCCACGCTATTGGTCAGATCGAATATGACGTCAAAGGCTACAATACAAATGTCAACAAGTGCATATTTGTTGGATGTTTGCTATTGAGTTAGTTTTATTGTTATTTTTTGTTGTCGATTTACACAAAGACAACATTTTAGTTTAAATTATTTAAGTTAATTCTTACGTTGAAGTGATCTTCGCAGCAATATAAACAAGTTGATGGAGATACCATGTATCTTTTTCTGATTTTACACCACATTCTCCTTATGTCCGCACCTATCGGGTGCATTTCTTATTGTATTTTTACACCTAGGCACAACACAGTGTTGTTCCATTGTGTAATAGTCGCAAAATACAAAATAAAAATAAATTACAGAATAAAATACTTCCACAGCTGTTCACTAATTGGTTGTTATTAGACTTTGACGTCACGCCAAGCGCGCCAAAATGGCGGGCGTTTAAAATGCTCTTATCTGTTTGCTATCTTCAACATTTTTTAAGCCCTTTACATTTTGTTTTGGACGCTTAAATTTTTTATGCAGTTATATATTCATGTAATCTATCGTATAAAAATATAAAAAAATACATATTCCCTATTGTGTCCGGTAACATGGCAATAGGCTGACCCTGATATCGTTAATGAAATTTAATTGTACACAGCAAACCTTTACCACTCCCGTTTACGGATGAACCTAATGATACCCATGTTATCGCATTATTGGTTTTAAAAACTTGTTTTGTCTACTGCTTAGGTACTTGAGAAGAATTTGTTACAATTTTTCAATTGCCGGATATGGCGGATATTTGTTTAATCAATGGACACTATTTCGATCTCTTTCGATTCGATTTCGATCGATTCAGCATATTCTATATAGGATCTATTTATCTACAAATATTTTTTAAATGCGGTGTTGAAAAAATCAACAGCGCCATCTAGTAAAAGCGAAAACAAAACTGCAAACCACACTCTTCAATACGCGCTTCGATATTCCATTAGACTTTATTTTTTTTTCCTAATTTATACAAAGGCACTTCTAATGATATTTGAGTGTGTGTGTGAATGATGTACGCTGTTAGCCGCGAGGCCTTTACAGCTTCACCGGACTTAAAGGCGAGCGTGCAACCACTACGCTCTAGCCAGCCAGAAGGGCAAGAGGCGACATACTCGAGGGCGCCTCTAAGAGGCGCCCTCGGTTGGGACAGTCGCTGTGGGGAGACGGGGTGCACTACTAAGTGCACCGGTCAACCGCCGGCTATGGGAGAGGATCTACTACTACGTCGTCGTCGCCCGTATTCTGAGCGGAAAGAAGGGATGACAAAGCATCGGGGGGGTCGGTGAGAACATGTCGCGGCCGGCGGTGGCGGCAGGGGTCGGGGGGGAGATATTTGAGTAAGACCTCGCGTTGTTGAAAGATACCATAAACTTGTCATCTTGTGTTTTGGAAATTTAAAAACCACGTTTTTTTATAAAAACTTTACCCACTCCCGTTTACGGAATAACCTACTGATACCCAGTCGTTGTATATCGTTTGTAATTGTATTGCAGGCATGTCAAACATGCGACTCACCTCTCTCCGCTCCTGTTTAGCCTTTACACGAACGACATTCCTCGTTCGAGTAAGGCGCATCTAGCCCTATTCGCGGATGATACCGCTCTCTACGTCTCGCATAGGAATAAGGGTTTCATTACCAGACACCTTCAGGCATCCGCCAATTCCCTAGGGAATTGGTTCAGGAAGTGGCGTATTGAGGTGAACCCGGACAAGAGCGCTGCGGTGTTCTTCTCCAGAGGTGCCACCCCGCGCCACTCCCTGCGCCGCCCTAGAAGTAATCTCGGCCAAGTGACCATGTTCGACCGACACATTCCCTGGGTCAAAGAGGTCAAATATCTAGGGGTCACCCTAAACAGTACCATGTCCTTCGGCCCGCACATCAAGCGGGTCCGTCACCGAGCATCATTTGTGCTCGGTCGTCTCCATTCGTTAATCTGCAAGCGGAGTAAAATGTCCCTTAGAAATAAGGTGACACTTTACAAATCTTGCGTTCGACCCATCATGACTTATGCGTGTGTTGTGTTCGGGCATTCGGCCCCCTCTCACATCGATAAACTCCAAGTGGTTCAAAACCGCTTCCTCCGTAAGCCTTGACCGGTGCGCTTAGTAGTGCACCCGTCCCCCTACAGCGACTGTCCCAACCGAGGGCGCCTCGAGTATGTCGCCTCTTGCCCTTCTGGCTGGCTAGAGCGTAGTGGTTGCACGCTCGCCTTTAAGTCCGGTGAAGCTGTAAAGGCCTCGCGGCCAACAGCGTACATCATTCACACACACATGCGACTCACTGAGCATTTTCCTGCGGCCCGAATCAATTTTGAAAATAGCCGGATAATGAAGCCCGCGAGCGTGTTAAAAACAGTTTTGAAAATTTAATAAATATATTTGTCTTATAATAGTACTTATTTTGTTAAGATTTTCAGTAGTTTGTCTAAGATTAAGGTTTTTCAGTAGTTTGTCTTCTTTAAGATTAGGTTTTGCTGCCTACCTAGTCTACGGTCTTCATGCTTTTGGACCACCAGTGACTTTGAGTTTGATATGGCTGTTTTAGTGGTAGCATAGCGTATGTATGTGCCAGCAATGCCGACTGGATACTCTATTCCTTCTGTTAGGAACTATCCACATTGACACATGTTAATTCATGCCTACGGATTATACAAATTAGTAACGGAAAGATGTAGGAGCGCTTTTCACAAATAACAAATAACGAACGTATAATTAATATAGCGATCACATTTTAAACAAATATAATAGTTTTTACAGCAGAAATTTAAAACCAAAATTAACTCGTGGCTATTGGAACAAGGCTTTTTTACCTTACAAGAGTTCCTAAAGGTTAAAAGTTAATGATTTAAATGCGTAAAATAGTCTTAAGTTCATAAGCAAATAAAAAAAAATAGTTATATTTTTTATGTCAAAAATTTTGCATGCCTGCAAAAGGTGGTGAGATGCGTACAATTATTTTGAAAGTAACCTAATTATTTCAGCCTCCGCGCGAGTCTGATGTGGTGTATTGTTGTACCATTATGACGAAATGTTGATAGGATTAGTGCTATAATTTATACTTACCACTAATAGTGATGTATTGTACTGCATTACCTAACATTATTGTCATATTTATTACTGATGTAAAGTCCCGTAGAGATGTGACCAAAGCAAACGATCAATTAACTAGGAATTACATTCTATCTAAAACATTTCAAAGGCTTCGCAAAATTCATCTCAGAGACGCTTAACCAAATCCGTACCTTCCAGCGAACTCCTATTACACTTTCTAATAACCCCAAACAAAGCTCGGTCATCCCGATTGTACACAGTTACTGCGACCCAGTGGCTCAACCGACACTTCAATTCCAAGTAATATTTGAATTAAACCGGAGACGATTTCAAGCCCCCAGGGTACGGTGTCGCCAAAATGGGGTACCAGTACTGAAATGGGCTGGCGGCCCCAACACGGCCCGTCTTGTCCGGGTTAATTGATTTATGTATTCCGCTCCCGTAGGCGCAGATTAATAGATTTGTTGCTTAAATAATAATCCGTGATGAATTTAGAATTGCCAATTTAAGTTTAGTATGGAGATCTGGAGTTTGAAATTTATTATTAAGTACTTTGGTTAGGATTTCTTTGGTTGGGTTTTACGAGGATTCGGAGTCAGGATACTTTGATTTTGTTTGTTTGTTTTTAAAAAAAAACGTAGACCCACACTAGGATTTATTCCTGTGTCGTGGGTGCGCTTACAAACATGAAAATTCACATATACAAATTACCAGACCGGAACAAATAATTGTGGATCACACAAAGATTTGTCCCGTGCAGGAATCGAACCCGCGACTATTAGACACAGTGGGCAGAGCGACTTAAGCTCTTAACCACTGCGCTAAATCTTCAATTTGTGTGTGTGTGTGAGAATGATCTACGCTGTTGGCCGCGGGGCCTTTACAACTTCACCCGACAAGAGGGCGAGCGTGCAACCTCTTCGCTCGAGCCAGAAGGCCAAGGGGGCAACTAGCTCAAGGGCGCCTCAAGGAGAAACAGCCTCGGCTTAGGCAGTCGCTATGGGAGAGGGCGTATACTAGGTGGTCGCCGTGGTGCTCTGCACCGGCCGGCGGGCAAGGGATTTTTCTGTGTCTGATCCTGTGTGCGGTATCTGTATCCGAAAGAAGGGATGTAAGGGCATCGGGAGGGTCGGTAAAACATGCCGCGGACGGCGGTAGCAGCTGATAGAAGGGGAGTTAGGTTCTACGATTAGCGGATTTCTATGATTGGACGCGTTCGCGAAATATCGGGTTGTCGCCTTTTTAATAAAGGCGCGATTAGGTCGAGACCGAGATCGAAAGGTAAATCGTCCGTCAGTTTGTAATTAATATGTTTGTGACCAGATTACTGTATTTATTTTATGTATGCTATTTAAACTTACTTTTTAAAATCCACATTATATTGTGAGCTAGATTCGTTCGATGTTCCATATCATCCCTCTGGGATTAATTTTGTTTATTATGTTGTATCAAATTAATTTGAAAGTTTTTAAATGTCCTTCCCGCTAGATAGTTATTAAAGTCTTCATTTACTTTTTCAAAATTGATAGTTCCTAGTATTATCTAGTATTGGATAAAAGTCTTCAAAGACTGAAAGCGATGAATGAAGGTGTACAAATGAGTGATATAGTGGTAAATCATCTACTATATGCAGATGACGCGGTTTTGATAGCGCCAACAGCCACTGATCTGCAATCACTAGTCACAGTTATGAAAGAGGACTGCATGAAAAATGGCTTACATTTGAATGTGAAGAAAACCAAAATTATGGTTTTTGAACGGGAAGAAACCAGAACGAATGCAAGGATTGTGGTTGGGAACGATGTGCTTGAGCAAGGGAAAGAGTTTGTATATCTTGGATGCGCATTCAGTAAGGATGGAAAATACACCGCTGACATAGAGAGAAGAGTGAGGGCAGGGAACAGAGTGAATAGCGCGATGGGAAAGCTACTTGGGAGCCGGCACTTAAGTCGAAAGGCGCAGCTGGCCATACATAGTGGAGTGCTTGTCCCAACGCTGATATATGGTAGCGAAAGTTAAGGTATAAGGTATGTAAGAAGGAGAATGAAAGTAGGATAAATGCGGTGGAAATGCGAGTTCTGCGGAAGATGTGCGGAGTGAAGCTGACAGACCGTATTCGCAACAGCGTAGTAAGAAAGCAAATAGGTATGAAAGAGAGTACCGGTGTAAAGATGAGAAAGGGTATGCTCCGTTGGTTCGGGCATATAGAAAGAATGTCCGAAGAAAGAATGACAAAACTGATATACAATGCGAAACTGGAAGGATGTAGGTACCGGGGAAGACCTAGACTATCTTACCATGACCAAATAGACCGGGTCTTATCTGAAGGACAAGTCAGGAGTCTCCGTAACCGGCGAGCGTGTATGAGAGTAGAGAAAGCCAGAGAGGTATATAAGGAAAGAACCTGTTGGAACTCTGTACTCTCTGCCTACCCCGTAAGGGATCTGGCGTGATGATATAGATAGATAGATAGATAGACCTAAAAGCGGCTTCACTTGTTACCATTCCAAGTGTCTACGATACAGAAATAGCCATACCTTGGCCATTTCTGCCTATTGTGTCTAGCAACGTTGCCCTGACTCCATTATAAAATACTCTAGCCTCTGTTTTAAACTATATCAATGTTTTCAAACTGAACGTTTGAACGGAGTTAGCCGAGTCATCCTTATCCTAATGCACTGGTTAATGGTTCAAGTTTCGAGTTATATTTGGTTGGTTAATTAACTCTATAAGTTATCGGTTCCCGGTTCATTGTGATAATAATGCAATCTTTGTAGATGAGCAGTATTTGGTTAACAAATAATATTTTAATATTGATTAAAATTAATTTCTATTATGTTCAATTGTGTAATAGGGAGTACGGAAAAACCTGCAGTTAGAAATGATATTGAATTTTTTTTAGCCCGTTGTAAACAATTAATATCTGATGAGGAAAATATAAAATAGTGCTTATACTGATAATTCTTTGTAGAACACTCATCATCATCATCTCAGCCTATACTTATCCACTGCTGAACATAGGCCTCCCCAATCGCTTTCCAGCGTAACCGGTCCGATGCCACCTGCATCCAACGACTTCCTGCGATTTTCACAAGATCGTCGGTCCATCTGGCAGGCGGTCGTCCCACGCTGCGCTTGCCAATACGTGGTCTCCACTCTAGATTCTTTCTGCCCCAACGCCCGTCCGATCTACGCGCTATGTGGCCACTGTAGAACACTGAAGTAGTGAAACAAAATTATTAATTTAGCATAGTTTTAGAAGGCTTGCATTGAATATACTGATATTGAGAAATAAAGATATTGACTCTGCCTACTGCGCAAGGGATCTGGCATGTTCATATAGATAGAAAGATATTAAACGAGGAATATTCCTGGTATACTGTTCGGTCAGTTTATTGGGGTAGTAGACCAAGATCTTTTATTATAATAGACATGAATTTCATTTATAACATTACTAGCAGTTTCCTGCGATGTCGTACCCGATCGACAACAGCGCCACCTACCGGGGTCTATGTTATATATTCTGTGTTACTTCTGAATAAGGTAGCTTTCTAATAGTGAAAGAATCATTAAAATCGGATCAGTAGAACCGGATATTACCCTCAACATCCAAACTCACAAACCTTACCTCTTCATAATATTAGTATAGATACTATAAATTTTGTGCTTATATGACATCAGTGTACGAGATTTGGTCTTCACTAAAAATAAAACTAAAACATTATTAAAATCTATAAACGCATTTCCTGCTAGCGAAAGCTGATTTCTTTCGCAACTTCTTAAAAGTTTATTTATTAGCTAGTATATACGGCTTCATTAAAACTTTTCTCAGCCTTCATATCGACTAATCCGTCGTTAGAAAAAGTAGGTTTGGCGTAAAAAAATTAAAAAGTTGCTGTAGTCTTATTGAATAAGTGGTCATAAGAATGTTTAAATTAATAGACTTTGGTGGAGTTTTGTATCTGTATTACATGCAAAATTATTATTTCAGATTACAATTTAGACTTCTTTTTAATGTTTAAGTTGCCATAATATGCGAGTCTATTACCATATTAATAAATGTTTCTTTTTTTCAGATTTCAAAATGTGTGGAATCTGGGCATTGTTCGGTGTAAGCGAAGACTTATGTCCACTATGTACGGAAAGCTTCGTAGCTATCCGTCACCGTGGGCCTGACGCGTGGAGGTTCGAGGCAGATGCTCGCGAGCCGTTTGCAATTTTCGGATTCCGAAGACTCGCCATCGTTGACGGCCTTCACGGCATGCAACCGATGAAGTTACATCTTTATCCGCGCACAACTTTGATATGCAACGGCGAAATTTACAACTGCAAGCGTTTACAGGTACAACACAAATTCCCCTACGAGACTGGCTGTGACGTAGAAGCGATCACCCACCTTTACCATAACTTTGGTATTGAGAAAGCTGTGAAAAGCTTAGACGGTGTGTTTGCATTTTGTCTCGTTGATGGCGAGAAAAGAAAAATTTACGTTGCTCGTGATCCTTACGGTGTTCGTCCACTATTTGAGTTCCGCAATGAAGAAGAGGGCATCTTAGGTATTTCTTCCGAAGGTAAAGGTCTGATTAGGTTGAAACAGAAAGCCAACGGGGATTCAATATTGCGACAATTCCCACCTGGCCATTTTGCTGTGTGGAGTATTTTAGATAGCGGAAAAGTTAAGTTGGATTATATGGAGCAGTATGCAACTCCTGGGGCGGCACCTCGTTTTGTGCCTTATGTGCCAGAATCTGAATTAGAAGGTAAAACTCTAGAAGAGAAAACAGCACAACTCTTGGAGGCTGCTTGCGAGAAAAGACTGATGTCTGATAGAAGAATAGGTTGCCTTCTTAGTGGTGGCTTAGATTCATCACTTATCACCGCTTTAGTCGTTAAGCTTGCTAAAAAACACAACCTGCCGTACAAAATACAAACGTTCGCTATTGGAATGGGTGATTCGCCAGATCTTATTGCAGCTCGGACAGTCGCAGATTATCTTGGCACTGAACACCACGAAGTGCAGTTTGACGAAAACGAGGTTAAAGAAGCGTTGGACAGCGTGATATACCATCTGGAGTCTTATGATATAACTACAATACGTGCCAGTCTCCCGATGTATCTTTTGTCGAAGTATATCAAAGAGAAGACTGATACAACTGTCGTGTTCAGTGGTGAGGGTGCTGATGAAGTAGCGCAAGGCTATATCTACTTCAGAGATGCTCCATCTGAGAACGTAGCGCACGAGGAAAGTTTAAGATTGCTCTCAGATATTTACTTGTACGATGGTCTGCGAGCGGATCGGACGACAAGTGCTTTCAGTTTAGAACTTCGAGTGCCATTCCTAGATATTCAATTCACCAACCACTATCTAGGAGTGGACCCGAAAATTCGGCAGCCACAGAATGGCATTGAAAAGCATTTGTTGCGAAACAGTTTCGCTAAAAGTGGTTTGTTGCCGGATTCGATATTATGGCGTCACAAAGAGGCATTCAGTGATGGTGTTGCTTCTGTTAAAAAGTCTTTATTCACGACAATAGGGGAGGTAATCGCTGAACGGTCTATAGAGGAGAACGTAGTATATCTTGGGGTGCAGCCGACTACGGCAGAATCTAAATACTACCGGTACGTGTTTGAGAAGTCTTACCCTGGACAGCATATTTTCACGCCATATTACTGGATGCCCAAATGGGTAGCTGGGGTCTCTGACCCGTCAGCAAGGTTTATTAAGCATTACGCCGCCAAGTAAAACGATAACGATACTTATCTTATCTCTATTATCGGTCTTACAATCCCCTGCTAGTCGTAGGCCTCTTTCAAGGCTAGGCTCCGTTCCCGCAGTTGTAATGCATCCTTCTTTACTTCAACATCCACCCACTAAGAGAGATAAGAATAGTAACTTATCTATTGAACAATGATTTCTATTTGCTTCTATGAAAAATTCCAATAAGTATATGTCAATCTGAATCTCCTTTACGTTTTGACTCTTAAAGTTACGTAAAAATAAATATTTTTGTCCATTACTCCTCCTTCAGATAAATATACAAGTATCCTTACAACTTACTCGAATATCTTAATTTCCATCCGCTAGTTACATTTTCAAGTCCAACAAAGTGTGCTAACTCTAATAATTGACTTAGGTGTTCCAAGGAAGTTGGTTCTCATTATTGACTGGACTCAATTTGAAGTCGTTTTCGCTATGTTAGCGGTTGAAAGCAGAGTATTTAATCAGAACATTTATACACTGATTGCGGAAATAATACTTTTAAGTTTTTGGTTTGTTATTTGGTAAGTGAATTATATATATTACGGGCATTTATAGAAGAAAAAGACTAATGCTTTGTCACTAAAACATAAATTACGATTGGTAAGTCGTGCCCAATCATAATGATACAATATACATAGAGATGTAAACCATAGGTACGTTTGTTTTAGCGTTCAAAATGCCTTGTTCAATGCAAAAATTGCATTTAAAATTTATTATTATGCGATAAAATCGTTTTTAAGTAGGAGGTACCATAGCTTCAAAACGTTATTTTTTTTTAATGTATTAAATTAATGTTTTATGATTCAATAAGCACCTAGTCGTAATGTTGTGTTTATTATGAAGAGTATTACTATTATTTACTTTTGGATTGTTTGTTTTAAATATTATATATATCTACATACATAAGACATTTTATTTTTTCTAGTTAAAATATATATTGAAAAAAAGTAAATAAGTGTGACTTATTGAAGTGTGAAGACTTTAGATACTTAATTTTAAAATTGATCGATCTGATTTGACAAAAAGCCGTATTTAATAAGATTTTCACGTATCTATCTGTATCCTATTTTCTTGAATAAATTGATTTATTTGCCACATATAATGTTTGTTTTATAACACAATATATGGGACGAACAAGAGTGAAGTTAGAGGGATAAAAAATCTGTTAGCATTTCGTGATATCTATAAAAAACATTCGTGAACCGTGTCTTATCCGAAGGACAATTCAAGAGTCTCCATAACCGGCGAGCGTGTATGAGATGAACCATGAGAGTAGAGGAAGTCGGAGAGGTATGGAAGGAAAGAACCTGTTGGAACTGTGTACTCTCTGCCTACCCCACAAGGGATCTGGCGTGGTGATATATATAGATAGATAGAGGTCTTATGCTGGTTGGGCAGAGTGTACCTGCAGCGTTCCAACAGGTTCATTTTTCACAGAACTCGCGTCATCCATTCTCATGTTTTCTCATACATGCTCGCCGGTAGACTCTACTCTCTCTCTCTTGTTGTGTTGTACCTATGTACATCCTTACACTTCCGCATTGTATATTTGGGTAGGGTATCGCAATCTTTTTGGCAAAGTCAAAGTGAAAAACTGTATTGTACTGTTTTACAACAGGTCTCATAAAAAACTGAGAGTTGCTTGACAAGCTATCGTAAGACCTATGCTCGTGATCGAATCAGGAATAAGGAGATTCGTAGAAGAACCAAGGTCACCGCAATAGCCCATAAGATTAGCAAGCTTAAGTGGCAATTGGCGGATCACATAGCGCGAAAGATCGGACGGGCGTTGGGCCAGAAAGATTCTAGTGTGGAGACCACGTATTATCAACCCAGCGTGGGACGACTGCTTGCCAGATGGACCAACGATCTTGTGAAGATCGCAGGAAGTCGTTGGATGCAGGTGGCATTGGACCGGTTACACTGGTAAGCGATTGGGGAGGCCTATGATCAGCAGAGGACAAGTATAGGTTGAGATGTTGATGATGGGTTAATTGTAAATATTAATTGGCCTTGAAAAAGAGACTAGAGCTTTAAATGCGCATATCCACACCCCTTCTTAAAGCAAAGTACAATTTTAATAGCATTGGTAGAGACTGCTACACCCTTCGTTAGTAAATTATACACATGAAATAAAACTATCGTTAGGTTCCATCGACTTGGGATCTTATAATAAGTATATTTAAATTCAAAATCAAGCATAACACTGCAAGATTAAAAAACACCGTCAACTCATTTTGCATAGATTGGATCAACAAAAATAAGACATTTAAAGCTACCCCGGATTAATAATGACTTTTGGACGTCAAATATCTCAGTCTCGTGATCATGGGAACAAAAAATAAAAAATAAACCGCGATAAAATCAAGAAAAATAGTATACTTAAATTTTTTTGTATTTAAAAGTTAATCAGCCCTAATCTTAATTTCAAATAACAAAAGCTAATCAAAGATATGATTCAACGATGCGTTAGTAAGAGAAATGAACAGAATTCGACATCGGATCGCGGCAAGATGGCTCCGGGAAAGAATCCGGTAAGTTCCGGAGCTAATGGAACGGATTCCGGACGGCAGGAGGCAATCCGGCCGCCGGCTCCGCGCGGAATGCCGATAGACCGGCGTAATTAAAACTGCCACGTCTTTTAACTGATATCCGCCACCTGGCTTTTTAGACCAGGAGCCGGGAGCAAATTTTTTGAGGTGAGAAATTTTAAGCTTTTATTACGATGAGACTACACTTGCGTAATTTTAGAATGTTAACAACGATCCAGACTACCTATCCTAACTCCGAAATCGGACATCCTATCGTCCTTGTCTTAAGATCCAAATTTGAAATTATTTATTATTTATTTATTTATTGTCCATGCCATGGCTCACTTCGGTAAAACATGTAATATTTCAACATGTTCAAGTTCATTATCATTTTCATATGCGTAGGTACGTATTCAGTAATCGAAAACGAGGTGCAAAGAAAGCGATTTGTAGGTTTACCTGTCGGGCTGTAAATTATTTTACGTAGGTGCAAGCGTCAATAAGCAAATTAAAGCCATATAAACCCATCAGGCGTTAACCCTTACTTCCCTGTGACTTAAGAATTTTCTTCCATGGGTTGATATTGTTTTGGTCAAATGAACAGGCTCGAAATATTTATGTTTTTACAATCTTTTTTAAACTACCTTTTCAAAGGTTATAAATAATGTAGGTACAAAGTTTAAGTGAATTTTCTTGAATTAAAATTTTAAAAGTTTGTAAATAGAAAATCGTGATCGACCCCCGGTGTATCGTGAAGTTTTCTTCCTCCAGGAATTCGGCTCTATCGCGCTACCGAATAGTTGTCGAACATTATTTGGAGCAATTGGATTGCGAACATAAATTATACTATAAGGCTATTTTACCTTTATTTACAACTACCATGCTGAAAATTAAAAACGTGGCAGTATTTACTATATTATGGCAACCATACCTCTAGTATCGAATTGTCATTTTAGGTAACTTTGGAATATTGAAATAATTTTCGATATTTTATCTATATACTACATATAATAAAACTGTAAGGAAGTCGTGTCTGTACATGGAATATTTTTAGAAAGTAACAACCCAGGGGTGTCATACTATCGATCTAGAAGTTAATTTTGCAATTTTAGGCTTTCGTGTCTGTTTGTCTGTCTGTCTGTCTGTCGGAGGGTATGAACCAGCATCACGCAAAAACTACCAGGCAGATTTTGATGAAACTTTGCATGCGGATACCTTATAATGTTGGCTAACATGTTGTGTAGAATTTATTTCGGAAAATTAAAAGTTTACTCCAGAAAAGACGAAAATAAGCTAAACATTGGATTTCTGACAAGACACTTTACTTTAAATCTGTTTGATGCATTTCAATGAAATTTTGTGTAATTGTAGCCTGTATAAAAGATCACAACTCTGCATACTTATATTTTCGTAAAATCTAACAGTTTTTGAGGACAGAAAAAGAAAGTCGATTTTGATAAATCATTCATTGTTTCTAAATCAACTTACTACATTGTCGCGGGATGAACCATAAAACTTTATTACTGTTTGTCCCGAACTGCAATGTTACGATGTGAAATATGTGATTCAGCCTATACATGAATTCGACCATGAATTGATATTGGACTCAGGTTCGTCTCCTCACGAAAAACTTTCCAGTGGTAAAAAGAACTCACTCGAAGTTGTTCATACATGTTTGATTTAAACACTTAAACATGATTTTGTGCATGAACCGATGATGCATTCAGGATTGTTTCTTCTTGAGGGAACTCTAACGATGAATGGGCCCGATACGAAACTGTAATGACGATGAATATCTTACGAGAAGACTAACACAAAATGTACTGACACCACTTTGCTACATACTTAGCTGGCAATGTACCGTTAGATACTATTAAGCTAAATTATTATCTTTGACAGGGTAGGTAGAGAAGATTTAAATCAGAAATATTTAAACGATAATTTAAAAATAAATAGATGACCTGATAATCCTTTTTGAAAAGCAAGATATTGTATACGATTTTTTATGAGACGGCGTTAGTGTTGTATATTGAATAGGATCGCGCTATAGTTTAGTTTATATTTTACAAAGACCACCTGTGCGGGCTAAGCGGGGCTAAGACTGAGCCCAGTGATAGAGTTAGTCTATAGATAAATAAGTCTGGTGGAAGTTGACAAAGTATAAAATATATATTTACTACACGGTTCAACCAGAATAGTTAGTCTCCCTGTTAGTTCTTCATATTAAAATGGCTAAACGATTTTAATTGAAACTTGATAAAACACTTTTTATCTCGAAACATACTTCTGTGGTATATCTATTATTTCTATCTATCTATCTATATCATCACACCAGATCCCTAGTTCCAACAGGTTCTTTCCTTACATACCTCTCCGGCTTCCTTCAATCTCATAGTTCGTCTCATACACGCTCGCCGTTATCTATTATTATTTCTTCATACTATAACGGCTGAACCGATTATAAAGAAACTTAATATGAAAAAATCCACACAGGTATACAATGCGAAAGTGGAAGGACATAGAACAACAACTATTTATAGTTTTACAAATTATATACCATTAATATTAATATTTATAATTATATACAACAACAGCAAAGATTAATAAAAAAAACGGTAGCAAAAAAGAAATATACATATTTACACGCCCCTTTCTGATGTTAGTGTACCTAGAACAGATCAAAGATATCGGGGACTAGAGTATCTTATCATGAATAGACCATGTCTTATCCGAAGAGCAAGTCAAGGGTCTCCGTAACCAGCGAGCGTGTATAAGACGAACTATGAAAGTGGAAAGAGACAGAAAGGTCTGTAAGGAATGAACCTGTTGGAACTCTGCACCCTCTGCCTACCCCGCAAGGGATCTGATATTTCATATTAGATAGTATTAAAGTATCTTAAGTCGTGAAATAATAATTGCAAATAGGTAACTTTATTTGCGCACTATATCATGCCGATATTATCCATCCAAGTGGTATATAAAATCACACCTATATGCATTTGGTGGGTTTTTACCGGCCTGCATGAAGATGCCTGAAGATATTTATCATCTCAATCATCTTTCGATTTCCCTCTTCCTCTTCACAGATGACTGGAAGCTTTGGCTCATGCTGAAATTGTTCTACAACGAAAATTTAGTAATATTTAAGTTGACTGTATAAATAATCTTGCAAAACATAGAAGACTTGATTTAAGCGAAAAAAGGTAGACTGCTTAACTTACTTTGTCAAATAGTCGCAGGTACGATCCCCGTACTACGCACGGGAATATTCATTTGGGATTTGTGATTTTTAAATAAAGAATATATTTTATGCGCATACGGGCAAAAAAAAAATATGTTGGTCCGTGTTAATTTCCAGAGGGGCGGAACCGATTAAATACACTATCACTGGAAAATGGAGGATTTCTCAGAGATTGTTTAAGACTCCTTTTGAGCTCGGGAAATGGAGGATCCATGGGGGATAGTTGTTTTTATTTCTCCATATTAACATGGCTGAACGGATTTTAAAGGAACTTAATATGAAGGTGTCTCTTAAGTCTTGGAATAATGCTATCCCAAAATCCTAACTAGCTATGTCAAATTAAAAAAATAAACGCGTGCGAAGCCGCGGGAAACAGCTAGTAAATAAATAAAAATAAAAGTACGCTCCAGGGTATAGGTAATGCTCACGACTCACTTTCAGTTCTCGATATCCATTCTATAAATTATTATAACCCAATAGCGTTCCATAATTCTACTTCCTACTAACCCTACTAATATTATAAATGTGAAAGTTTGTATGTTTAGATGTTTGTTACGCAAAAACGGCTGAACGAATTTGGATGCAATTTGGCACACAGATAGTTTATTAACCTATTTTTCACGAGGAAATCCTCATGGACTTCCGCCAGCCTCAGTGTAAGCTGGCGGGGCATGTCGGAGTCTTCATCGGCTAAAACCCCACGGTGGCCGGCACTGGCACGTGTCAGAGGAGCTCCGGGATCTCCGAGTGGAACGCGCTGGTCCCTAGTGCCGAGCTCCGAAGAGCTCGCCTCGGGAGGGGAAACTTGTAGCTTGTTTCCCCTCTGCACCGTCGCGGTTCTCACGGCGGCGTGGGCCACACCACGCCGCCATCCTCCTCGGAGTCGCGCGTGAAGGACGCTTAGGGCCCCCGCCCTAGCGTCTCACGACCTCAAAGGCCCCCCTGCGGGTGTTGGTACAGGGGGGGGGGGGGTTCCCCACCTGATGCTGCCGCAAGGGACACAAGTTAGCCCGTATTATAAAGCCCTGGGCTATTGGGCTGGAGGCCTGGGCGGGCTGTGCCTCCGCCCCGGCGCCATCGCCTTCGGCGAGCGGGATCGGCCCTCTCCCGATCCCGCTCGGCCTCCTCCTTCTGTGACATCACAGTTTCGCAGAAGGAGGATACGGCCCCCCACGCCGAATCCCCTACCAGTATAGCCGCTACTATTGCTGGCAAGGAGAGGAGGAGGTCCGATCCGGTCAACCAGGATTCGCCGCTCAGAGGCCCACGTTGGGCTCTCGACAAGCGTGTGCTCTGCGGAATCCCGGTCTCCACCACAGTGGTGACAAATCGCCGTCACCTCGCGCATGATCTTGCTCAGATAATCACCTAAACAACCGTGACCGGTGATTATCTGAGCAAACCTGTAGAAGATTCGCCCACTTCTCCGCTGTTGCCAGGCTTCGAAGGACGGCAGGATGGCTTGGACGCGCTTGCACGCGATGTGCTGCTGGCTGCGCCTCGCGCGCCAATCCTCTAGGGCGCGTCGTCGTTGCTGCCGTCTGATTTCGAGCGCGGGCACGCACTCGCCGCTTTGGCGGACGACGCGAGTCCGGTCATAGACCCTCGCGTCCATGTCCGCAGGATGTCGAGCGGTGGAAAGCGTCCCAAGAGGGTTGCCGCCTCGAATGATACGGTCCGGTATCCTCGTGCGATGCGGATGGCCATCCTGCGCTGCAGGCCATAGATCTTGGTCAAGCAGCGTCAGACGCCCGACAGTCGGTGCGATCATACGGGCGTAGATAGTTTACCAGTTTTAAAGCGTTTTAGTTTTTAGTATTACCTGGATTAATACATAGGATACCTTTAATCCCGGAAACATGTAAAGTTACTGTCTAAAGTCAACGCGGACGAAGACGTGGGCAAAAACTAGTATTATAAATGTGAAAATTTGTATGTTTGTAACTCAATCACGCAAAGACAGCTGAACGAATTTGGATGAAATTTGGCACACAGATAGTTTATTATCTGGATTGACACTTAGGATACTTTTTATCCCAAAAAATCATAGGTTCCAGTCTAAACTCAATGCAAACGAAGTCGCAGGCAGAAACTAGTAAACTGATATTTTTACTTTAAAAGCTACCCACACTTTTGCGTTACTTGGAATTTCATATGATTTTTTAAGAGTAAATAGATGTTTAACGGACTTTCCAGACACTGAGTAGGTATAAGAAAACGCTACTAATCTCATTCTTTAAGAACCTCTACAACTATTAATTTTTTGCAATTTTAAAAAGTTACTGTTGTTTTTATTTGAGTCAAAAATCTATTTCATACTTACCCTGATATTTAAAGTTACCTAAATCGATTTCAACATTTTCATTTCCCGCACACATGCTGCGAACCTTAAGTGCGATACCCACACATTCTCAATTGTAGGAACCAAGGTCCCCACTAACGGAGGTTCGAATGACTTAGCACGAACACATTGGCGTTAGCGTCACGTTGTCGAGGAAGCATTCTGTCATGTTCATCTTATTTTGTTTTCTTTTTTTAGAAACGTAGCACTAGGATTTATTCCTGTGCCGTGGGTGCGTTTATAAACATGAAAATGCACAAACACAAATACCCAGACCGGAACAAATAATTGTGGATCACACAAAGATTTGTCGCGTGCAGGAATCGAATCCGCGACTATTAGGCACAGTGGAGCGGCTTTAGCTCTTAACTATTGCGCTAAATCGGCAGTCAAAACTAAAAGTTTTTAGTTAGTTCAACTAGCAGTTCTTTAGAGAACTACCAGTTTTCCGCGGTCGATAACAGCGCCACCTAGTAACTTCTAATGGTGCAAGAATGATAAAAATCGGTTTAGTAGTTTCAGAGTTTATCGATTACAAACCAAAATCTTTCCTCTTTTTGTGTAGATTTGTAGTGTGGAAAGGATAGCATGACTCGGTAGCGTTACCTTGACGTCAATCTATTCGTGCTAAGCCCTCAGTTTTTACGCGAACGCGTTACAAAGATTAGATCAATTTTACATCGGCGTCGTAACCCGCGCCACCTGTCCGCCTCGTAAACCGAACGTCGTGCTCGTATTCACTGACCGACATTTTGGAATTGCTTTTATAGGACAAGCTTGTTCATTTTTTCGTATTTTATACGCGACATTGGCTATGCGGTACTGGCATAATAATATGTGTAGTAGTCTTATGCTACGAATAGAAAAATAGGTGTCCGGTATATGGCAATAGGCTCGGAACAGGATAGTCCAGTCCACTTTATTAGGAGAAGGACTATCCGTGAGAACTACTCAAGTGTGCCCGCAAGGAGGGGTCTTATCGCCGACTCTGTGGAGTCTGGTAGTGGACTCACTCTTGAAGATAATCAACAAAGGTCCGTTCTACGGAGTAGGATATGCGGATGATATAGTGATAGCAATCAATGGGAAGTTTCCAAACACAGTATCGACACTGATGCAGGAAGCTCTGGATAAAGTAACAAATTGGTGCACGACAAAAACGGACAATTTAGCGCAGTGGTTAAGAGCTTCTGCTCCGCCCACTGTGGCTAAGAGTCGCGGGTTCGATTCCCGCACGGGAGAAATCTTTGTGTGATCTGTCTGGGTATTTGTGTTTGTGAATTTTCATGTTTGTAAACGCACCCACGACACAGAAATAAATCCTAGTGTGGGGCTACGTTTTACATAATAAACAAAATAAATAGCCTCTCGGTCAACCCGATGAAGACTAATGTCATCCTGTTCATACGGAAAAAGGTACTAACAGGTCTACAGGACCTGCATATGTACGGAAATAAAATTAAATGGGCCACTGAGGTTAAATATCTGGGGGTGACTCTAGACAAGCAACTGAAGTGGTACACATGTTGACCAAACCATAGCCAAAGCATCGAGAGTGCTAAACTTGTGTAGGTCAGCGTATGGAAAAGCATGGGGACTACAGCCCAAAATAATGCACTGGATATGCAAGGTGTAACATAATAAACGCAAGACTCAGACACCCCGATTAGAGAATTGCTTCATAAAGTCAAAACGAAAACCAAATTTTCAAATATAAAGGTTTTTATCCTTTTTTTAGTCTTATCTGATGGAGAAGTCAAGAGTCTCCGTAACCGGCGAGCGTGTATGAGACGAACTATGAGAGTCGAGGAAGCCAGAGAGGTATGTAAGGAAAGAACCTGTTGGAACTCTGTACTCTCTGCCTACCCCGCAAGGGATATGGCGTGAGGTTATAGATAGATAGATAGATTTATCCTTTTTTAAAGCACTTTTATACCCCAATTAACAATTAAACTTGTACGTGTATGTGTGCGTTTTGAGAAATACAGTATAGGAATCAGAGGTTTATTTGCAAATATAGGTACTTAAGTTGGTGGTTGGTAAAATTAAATAGTCCTATCCATGTTTAGCTCTACGAGCATACAAATATAGTCAGAGTAAATAAAATCTATACATTTAATAAACCTGAAACATCGTCGAATCTGATAATTACATGAGAATAATTAAAACTTTTTATGTCAATGTCATTGGTCTTAACGTTATAGTAAAGAAGTAACAACGTCATAGTTATAGTATACACAAAATAAATCGGAATTATTAGTTCACCATGGTCACGATTACATTAAAGTCTGTTCATTAAAATATTCATTTATCGTGTAAAAGGCCTTCTTTACGAGAATATCAAATAAAGTTTTCTTAAAAGTATCCATGTTCTTTATTTCAAGTAATTTGTTGGGTAGTTTATTATATATTTTGTGTGTCATGCCCATTAGATTATTGTTATAAGATAGATTTTTTTATGTGGCTTGACACGTAATTTATTTTTTTGGCGTTCGCTCATAAAAGTCTCAAAAAAATAAATGTTACTTCTAACAAATATGGCAACTTCAAACATATAAAGCGCGGGAAGCGTCAGTAATTTAAATTTTATAAAGTGAAGTTTACAGCTATCTGTACTCGTAATCCTAAGGCGCAGAAAAAATGCATAAGAGCTATGTGCTCTTATGCATTTTTTCTGCGCCTTAAAAGCGATTTCCCTATCTCTTGAGTTTCCCCAATAAATAATCCCATATCTTAAGATAGATGAGACATATCCATGGTATGCTACTACTAGTGATGACAGATTAGCTACTTTTGAAAGATTATAGAGAGTAAAAGAATAATGACTCAGTTTTTTAGAAATGTTTTCAATGTGAATTATCCACGTCATACTTTTATCTAACCAAATGCCTAAAAAAATTATGTGATCTATTTCACTTATTTCTTTATCATCATACTTCACTTTAGGTTTATAATTGTTTGTCCTCTGTTCAAAAGAAATAAACTTTGTTTTGTCTAGATTGATCTTCAGGTTATTTGCTATTAGCCAGTCTATAGTAATCTTTAAGTTCTCATTTATTTCCCTTTCAAAAGAATCGTCATTATTACCATTAAATATAATTGTGCTATCGTCAGCAAATAAAATCATTGGATGTCTGATCATTCTTAGCAAGTCATTGATATAGATATTAAATAATAATGGTCCTAGCACACTACCTTGTGGTACTCCAATGTTATTTTTCTGAACTTTGGAATAATATATTTTTTCAGTTTTAGTGTACGGGCAAATTTTAGTGATACATGTAACTTGTTCTAAATTCGTGAGGTATGATTTTAAAAGATTTAGTATATTGCCGCATATAACCGATATTAACGTATGGATGCATCGTGTGGTGAACTAAAACACAAACCTGCAGGGACGCCCTATCAAAACTGCAGAGGACGGCCTGCCTGGCCATCACAGGCGCATTTAAAACAACACCAACGGCAGCTTTGGAGAGGCTACTTAACCTGACTCCATTACATATCGTCATGGAGACTGAGGCAAGGAAGGCACTCTATAGGATAGGGAAAGCTGGACTATGGAGCATAACGGCGCCAGGCCTTGAACACTCTAAGCTAGAACCAGTCAAGGAACTAGATGACATAAGGGACATGAGAAGTGACAAGACCTTAACCACATACATGTTCAACAAAAGATTTAGCACTCACATCCCAACCAGGAAACAATGGAAAAGGGGTCTAAATAAGCAAGGTAAGGAACAAATAATATGGTACACTGACGGATCCAAAACCAAGTTCGGAACGGGAGCCGGTGTATACACGGAAGGATACAACCTTAGCCAAAGCATAGGCAAATTTGCATCAATATTCCAGGCAGAGACCTATGCGATAAACATTTGTGCAAAAGAGATATTGGACAAACGAATTACAGGCAAGAAAATCTATATCTGTAGTGACAGTCAGGCTGCCCTCAAAGCCATCAGCTCCTATGAGCTAAATACAGCACTGGCTGCGGAGTGCGCATACCTTCTTAACAGATGTGAAGCGGTCAGGTTAGTCTGGGTCCCTGGGCACACGGGCGTTGATGGTAATGAGCGTGCGGATGACTTAGCCAGGAAAGGAGAAAGGGAAAACCTATTGTTCCAGAACCGTTCATAGGCATACCAGAAGGTGCCTACAGAGGCGCACTCTTCAAGTATCATCAAGCCCAAGAACAACACAGGAAAGAATGGGAAACACACACAGAGCTTAGAAACTCCAAGGAATTTCTCTCCGCATGGTGTGAGAGCGACAGCAAGAGACTACTGAATTACAGTAGACTACAACTAAGGCAAATAAGTGGAGCATTCACAGGCCACTATGGCACAAAAGAACATCTATACAAGATGAACCTATGCGGCGACGTGGTATGCAGGAGCTGCTGTACAGACACTGAAACCATGAAGCATGTCCTCTGTCATTGCGACGCTCTGGCTGCGCGGCGAATGAAGCTACTGGGATTGGCCAAATTATCCAAATCCAGAAGAACTACGGCTTTGCCCACCTGCTGGGATTTACAACCTGATACAGGGAGTATTGGGCACGTCAGGTACGTAAGAGCATTAGGGCAAGGACAGCACAAATATCCCATCGGGTCGAAGTGCGCCAGAGGCCTCCTCGGTCCGGTAAGGCAACACTAAGATAGCATGGCAATAGGCTTGCCCCATATTACATAGGACCTAACATCGTCGGCGATAAGTGGGTGTACACCTCCGCCATCCCCGCTTGCGGAATATAGGCGTGACGGTGTGTAGAAAAATATAATCCTATCTATCCATCTATCTATATCATCACGACAGATCCCTTGCGGGGCAAGCAGAGAGTACAAAATTCCAACAGGTTCTTTCTTTACATGCCTCTCTGGCTTTCTCAACTCTTTACGTGGCTAGAAACTAGTATTATCTATTTTGTGTCCTGTCTAGAAGAAGCTGCGGAATTTTGTTAGTGAATGGTACGTTGCTTAAAAAAAATATTATATATTTTGCATTTTCCAGATTTTAATTTTTATGGGTTACCATTATTTTTATGAAATAAGGAACTTAAGGTATATTGAAAAAAAATGACTGTACGAAAATCGGTGGGTAAGTAATTTTCTCAAGCCATGCGTAGTCAAGATACAACATTTCATTTTCTACATGCCAATGCAAAACAAAACTAATGGAAAGGCACGTTAAAAATACATTTTTCATACATTTATTACTAAAGTTTCTTTGTCCCAAAGGTGTACACGTAACGTCGGTAAGTGTCGAAATTTCTGTTTATTCCTCGGCGGGTCTTTCGGCGAACATCAATCTATAGTGTTTTTGGCAGATAAGTTGTTTCATATTTCTTCAGTACATTGGGGAATCAATGTTTGGAGTAAGCTCGGAATTTTGCGCTTTGAAGACTCATTTCGACATATTCGTGTCATTGAAGAGCGTTTCGTTGTGATTTGATACGACTTTAATCATTACTTTATGTTCCTATCTATGTTTATCAAGTTGAAATTCCTTTACATCAGATATCTATCTATCTATCTATAACCTCACGCCAGATCCCTTGCGGGGTAGGCAGAGAGTACAGAGTTCCAACAGGTTCTTTCCACATCAGATATTTTCTCCGAAATTTTACTTTTTTTCGTATAACTATTCCCAAACCAATATTTATATCCTTAAATCATGTTTTTTTTGTAATTGGTATATTTCTTTAGATTTAATCCGCGAGTTTTACTCCGCTGAGCAAGTTTGTGATACCTTATTAAAATGTGAGAATATAGCTACGCCTTACGGATATTATATATAAAATCACTCTTACATTTCCTCAATGAGACTTCCGCGTGTATGAGACGATCTATGAGAGTAGAGGAAGCCAGAGAGGTATGTAAGGAAAGAGCCTGTTGGATCTCTGTACCCTCTGCCTACCCCGCGAGGGAGCTGGCGTGATGATATAGATAGAGATAGATACAATATTAAGTTCAGTTATTCGTGTTCGCTATTGAATACTCTTTTTTGCAAATAAACTAATACACTAATTGTAGGCCTATGGGTATCTTGTGATGGATTTAAGTGTAAGAGGCATTTGTCATTGTTTATTTGTACATAGCCAACTGTTTCCGCGGTAGGCTCCTATCCTAATTGTTTAAAATGCACAAACCGCCCGCCATATGTCGTCGCTTTTGTAACAAAAAATGTACTTTTTCATAATAGTAGGGAAAGGAAGATGGTAAATGTATATTATTAACATTATATCAAGTAGTAGATAAATATTTCAGTGGTGTGGTCTGAGAGAGGACTTAATATGAACTCTGTAAATCAAAGAGAATACCTAGCCTATCCTCCACTCCAAAATCCGTCTACTCCAACCGTTGTCGATTTTGCGGCAAATGTGGCCAGCCCACTTTAGTTTGCTGATCTTCCAAGCTATATCGGGGACTTTAGTCCTGTGTCAAATAAATAGATATACCTAACCTTAAAGATGGGCTTGTCACCATACCAGCAAAAATATCATTTGAATATATAACTACGGATATCCATGCTATCTTCACCATAAATGTCATCAGTACAAAAAAAAATATCCAGAGATAAATTCCATATTTTTTCCGCACTTGTTTTGTGAGCTTGCAATACTGACACTGAAGAATTAAAATATTTACGTTTACTGCTTTTCAGGCTGACGCCGATGGTTAGGGAAATGCCAACGCAGATGCTTTATAGTCCCAAGTGATACTTCTCTTTAAATGTCTAAAACCTTTTGGTAGCATGATTCATTATTAGGCTATATACGTAAGGAAAGATCCCGTTGGAGCTCTGTACTCGCTGCTTACGATCTAGCGTGACAGATATCTATAATTACCGTTAAATGTATCTACACTTAACGGTAAATTATAAAAAGGGGCTTTTTGTCGCCATACCAGCAAAAATACCATTTGAGTATCTAACTACGGATATCCATGCTAGCTTTATTCTAAATGTCAACAGTACAAAAAATAACAATTCCAAGATAATTTTTTTCCGCACTCATTTTGTGAGCTTGCAACACTGACATTGAAGAATTAAAATATATACGTTTACTGCCTTGTGGGCCGACGCCGACGGTTAGGGGAGTGCCAACGCAGATGCCTTATGGCCCCAAGTAGCACTTTACTTTAAGTATCTTGAACCTTTTGGTGGTATGATTCATTATTAGGCTATGCACCGTATTTTATTCCGTGTTGTGTACGGTGGGTACTTATTATTGCTGTATTTCCTTGTTAGGCTTTTCAATAACGAAAAGTCGTAATTCTTAAAGACATCCGGGGCGAGAAAAGCAGGTACAAACCTGTTGTGTGGTGGGTATTCTTTACTTCAACTAAACTTATTTTAAGTAACTGTCAAATGAGTTTTATGGATTAAAAACAAAACTATATATACTTTTACGTAGTATAATATAATGAAGTACTTTCTCTATTACACCTATACCTTACCTTTATACCTGATACCTTTTATAGTACCTATATTGATTAATTAAACGTATTAATTATCAATCCTTTATATAACTAATCACATATTCAAGAAGTACGTTCTACGGCACCAATATTATAATCCATTAATTCATTAAATATAAGCGATAATACCACCTCATTTATGAAATTACGTTGGAACAAAAGTTAGGTTTGGAAGTAAGAAGTTGGTACAGCTTATGCCTGGTTGGATTGTGAATGGTTTCCCGTGGAGCATAATTTATTAGGCAATCACTGTAAGCACAATGTTAAACAATTGAACTTAGCAATTGAATAACCTTCTTAAATTGCTTAATTTAAATTAATTTGTTTGAATGTTGGCTTTTACGGACCTTCAGTTCTTGGCTTCGTTTGGATTTGGAATGAGTAAGTAGGTACCATAGATAAAGATAATTATTATTATTAATTCTTACCCTTACCAGATATACAAGCTGTAACATAATAAACGCAAGACCTGAAAGTACTTTGTTCTAAATCGATAACTGAATTGATTCCAACTACTTTTAATGTAAGTTTAATTTTTTTTTAAATTTGCAAAAAATTCTTTTACTCCTTCAGTGCGCTACAAAAAACTAAATTTATTCTTGATTCATAGCAATAAGGAGATTACAAATGCATTCCTAACCCGTATTTCTCAAAATGCACACATACACATACAAGTTTCATTGTTAATTGGGGTATAAAAGTGCTTAAAAAAGGGGTAAAAGCCTTTAAATTTGGAAATTTGGTTTTCGTCTTGAATTTATGAAGCAATTCTCTAATCGGGGTGTCTGAGGTTTATTATGTTACACCTTGTATAATTGTAGTTTTTTTCAAAGATTGGTATGAATTAATTTAATAATTTATATTCGGCTGTACGATTACTAAGGTTATCAGAATGAAGGTACCCGTCCGGTACTCGGTAGGTATTAGTATGTTATGATAGTGACACATGTAAACTTTGTCAGTCCATAATCCAGTA
This sequence comes from Phalera bucephala, assembly GCA_905147815.2. Lineage (NCBI taxonomy): Eukaryota > Metazoa > Arthropoda > Insecta > Lepidoptera > Notodontidae > Phalera > Phalera bucephala. The sequence continues at coordinate 5,503,245 of LR990616.1, forward strand.
CTGTATCACCTGATAGGGAGGAGCCCTAAACACTGTTTTACTGCCCCTTTATCGTGCCCAAGGAGCAGGTCTAAAAGTTGCCAATTTCCATCCTTTTCGCTTTCCCACTATGCTTTTATATATGTTAGGTCCTGCTAGGTGTTAACAGTCTGCCAACTTTTTATAATGCACTTACTATTAAAACAACACAAAACACTCGCTTATACAGCTGACATTACTATTAATAAGATACGGAAAGATATAGTCTGCCTTTCAAATTCAAAATAATAGATTTTTAAATTTTTTAGGACCTTTTCTGTACAATAGAATTAATAAAGCACTAAATATATGCAAATTCAATTAGTTTGGATGTAAACAAATGCTATATAACTATTTACAAAGTATGTCCTACGAACAGACGGAACAATTTCTAGCAATTTGTTGATAACATATTTTGTCATAGCTATCATAACTTATAAGAATAAAATATATGTTATTAGTTAAGTCACTTTCTAATCAAATAAGCTATGTTATTGTATTTAAAATTATTAGATTAACGATGCTTTGGACCTGGTTCGGGCTAACACCTACTTAAATATAAGTTTGAATAAGATTGTAACATGTACTGATCTTAAATGAATAAATAATTATTATGTATGCATTTATTGAAATACTATTTCTTATCTATCTATCTATCTATCTATCTATAACCTCACGCCAGATCCCTTGCGGGGTAGGCAGAGAGTACAGAGTAATTGTACTATTTCTTATAATATATATATATATATATATATAAATAATAAATAAAAATATTCTTATATATATTATATAAAAAAATGTGGTCAGGGCTCCAACGAGAGAAATCTCCTCACGATGCGCGCCAAGCGAGAGCTTCTCAAGGTGTATATCGAAGCTCTTCGGCCAACGGTCATCAGTCAGATACGACTATCGGAATAATGATAGTTGAATCAACATTCCACATGGCCAGGTCCAAATATTTGTATATTTTTTTCTTTTTCGGCCGTCACAAGGTTTTCATCAATTATTATTATTATGTATCTCGCTGAGATTCACGGGCTTTACCCGGACCTTTGAAAGGCTTGCATGGGGACGTAGGTCCAACATGTAGAGGCCCTTTGCGAGAAGTTAATGTTATGTAAGTCACCTGCTGAGATCACTTGCTGAAAATGATGAAACATAACCAGCGAACTGACCCCGGCAGGTGCAAGGACTATTGTAAACTATGGAAAGAAAACAAGAGCTATATAAATGAGATTTGATGGACAAAAACTGGACTATTTCAAAGGGGACGGACACCGGCCATAATAAGTGATACCTAATTATCCGTGGCCGGCGGTGACTTGCCGCTTACTAGATGGGCCCTCAAACGGTCGTCCTAGGACAACTGAGGGCAACACCGGTATGAGCGGCTCAGGGGTGTAGAGAGGTGTACTGCGCTTTCTCCGAAGTTACTCGCGGCGTTATACCCTTTACCACTTCCACCCCTGGAGTACATCGACGTAAGACCACATTATCTTCCTATGTCGATATAGCTCTCACGGCTCCTCTCTGGACGGCCAATTAAGGCTAGCCAGAGCCGAGAGTCCTGCGGGCACCCTTCGGTTTCCACTCGACCGACGAAGACACGCCGAGTTGGGGGCCCTGACCGACTATCTGAAGCACTCGGGTCCGTGGTGTCGTTACTCACCAACAGCTCGCCACAAGCTGCCCTGCGGGCCTATTTTTATTATTATTATTAATGATATATTATTAATGATATTACCAGAGAGAGCCAGAGAGGTATGTAAGGAAAGAGCCTGTTGGAACTCTGTACTCTCTGCCTACCCCGTAAGGGATCTGGCGTGATGATATAGATAGATATTACCAGACCCTGCGATACGATTATCTACATCATCCTGCATCTGTACACTGCTGGTCTCTCCCAAGGCGCGCGCCTGAGGCCCGTTTCCACGTCGTTCAATATGATAACACGAGTAGGTATACTACGGAAATATTTTTTTCTCGCTAATAATTTTCACACTTATACCGTCATTGGAATCAGTAACTAGTGATTTATCGAGTTAAGTAAGATAGACAAAATAATTAAATAAATTTTATTATATTTCTGACAACGTTGCAAATCTACATTAAAAGTCAGTTCTATACAGGTTAAAAACTAATGTGCTCGGTGACATTTCATTAAAAGCTTATATTAAACACTGTCACGCCTATATTCCCCAGCGGGGGTCGCAGACGTGTACTGAGAACACCCACGTTTCGCCGACGATGTTAGGTCCCATGTAATAGGGGGCGAGCCTATTGCCATATACCGGGCACAATTCCAGACTCCGGACTCATACTGGGAATTTTTCATTACAAAATCTACATTTGTCCGACCTAGGATTTGAATCCAGGACCTTGTGATCGCAAAGCGATGCGCTTGGCCACCAGACCAACAAGGGAGTCATATTAAAAAGCACCTATACAAATATCGCAACTACATCACCTAAAGCTTTACAACCTGTGGTATTAATACGTAGAGAGAGAGAGAAAAGTTTAAGTAAATAGTATAGTATGCTCTACGTCTCTTGACATTTTAACAAACACACCTGTTTGAATGAATAAAACAAGCAAAATCCCGCGCGAAACCTTCTTAAATATTTAAAAAATTCAGTGGCGCGGCATGGAACCCCCACGCTTAATCAAAAATAACGCAGCGACGAAATTCAATAAGAGGGACTCGTAAAACACGTTAAAATGGAAAATATTAAATTCCAAAGACAAAAAATATTATGTCTCATTCTTTTTTCGGCGCGCAGGTTGTCGAGTATATAAATAATTTAATTTTAAAAGCGAAGGAAAGTTTGCTAAGACTGACTTTCGAGGCGGTATCTGAATGTGGTCTGTGTGAGATATGAAATGGAATAAATTAGTTGTACAATGAGCAGGAAAGATTTTTGAGGTTTTTGGCGGGAAGTCGAAGAGTGATGTTGTCAATTTGTTTTAATTTCCAAAACTTGTGTCATTTCGACTAATAATGTGTAATGTTGGTGGAATATTAACCATTATGTGTGTGTGTTTATATGTGCATGAGTGAAGGTAATTGTAACAAAGTGATAAAACGTGCCTTTTTGACGTCCCTCAAAACGACCGTCGCAATTGGTATGTAAAGTATCCACCGCTTTACTATCCAGGGTGGGGTACTTTATCAATTTCATTATCATCGTTGTCATCAAATTCATCGGGGAGTCGAATTAATTTAAACAAACACGATTATATATCTCACTGGACACTGGCAAAATACACTTATAATTAGTGTGAAGCCATAACTTGAAGAAGAAGAAGGAATGATTTTTTCTGAGCACGACTGTTTTGTTTCTTCTTTAAGTTATGACTTGACACTAGTTTTAAGTGTATCTTGCCAGTGTCCAGTGAGATGCATAATCGTGTTTAAAGTATAAAATAATTGTACTCCCCAAAGAAATTGATGACAACGATGATAATGATATTGATAAAGTACCCCACCCTGGATAGTAAAGCGGTGGATACTCTACATACCAATTGCGACGGCCGTTTTGAGGGAAATCAATCAAAAAGGCCCGTTTTATCACTTTGTTACAATTACCTTCACTCATGTACATATAGGAATACATTGTGGTTAATATTCCACCAACATTACACAGTATTATTCGAAATAACACGAACTTTGTAAATTAAAACAAATTGACAACATCCCTCTCTGACTTCCCGTCAAAACCGCCTAGAACTCTATATTCTTTACCTATCCCGCAAGGGATTTGGCGTGATAGACATAGATAGATAGATGTTGAGCACAATTTCCGGTTAATTGGCAAATTTGTCAATGGTAACATGTTCTGTCTAATCTAGGATTTGAACCCAGGACGTCATTGTTTGCCACTACGACCAATGAGTTTGCCCTAATTGTTAATATACTTAACATTTCTATCAAGAACTCTACAAAGTGTAATGGATTACATCGCTCCACAACAAAGGTATTGGTGGTTACGACCCTGCGGTTAATTTCCGCCACGGTTTCCCGCGCTCCGGTGTCGCGCTGGTTTTTCAATATCCGGTGACGTCACTGCCTACTGATGTCTATGGAAATATACGTTACAGAGACAGGTATTTTGTGTGTAATTACGTCTTACAATTTCTGAAGAATTCTTTTAATAAGTCCGTTGGAATAAATGTTTTAAATATTAGGCTGTATGAATTAATATCATTGTCATTAAAAATGTTATTCTCTATAGTCTACCTATCGTCAGTAATGAAGAAGTTTTTGGGAGTTTTGGCGGGAAGTCGAAGAGTGATGTTGTCAATTTGTTTTAATTTCCAAAACTTGTGTTATTTCGACTAATAATGTGTAATGTTGGTGGAATATTAACCATTATGTGTTCTTATTTGTGCATGAGAGAAGGTAATTGTAACAAAGTGATAAAACGTGCCTTTTCGACTTCCCTCAAAACGGCCGTCGCAATTGTTATGTAAAGTATCCACCGCTTTACTATCCAGGGTGGGGTACTTCATTAATTTCATTATCATCGTTGTCGTCGAGTTCATCGGGGAGTCGAATTGATTTGGGCAAACACGATTATATATCTCACTGGACACTGGCAAAATACACTTCTAATTAGTGTGAAGCCATAACTTGAAGAAGAAGAAGAAGTTTTTGAACATCAATGTCTAATATTGGTAGAATATGCGAAATAAGTCGAATCTATCTATTTATCTATAAACAAACAAACTACAGCGGTCGAACAGGTTCTTTCCCTATAGATTTATCTCGCTTCTTCAAGTTACATAGCTCGTCTCATACACGCTTGTTGGTTACGGAGAATTTTGACGTCCATCAGATAGGACACTATATGATCCAGATAAGATAGTCTAGGTCTTTATTCCTACCTACGTTCTTTCACTTTCGCATTGCATATCGGTTTTAACGGCCGAAAAGAATACTCATTTAATTTTTATTACATTTTTTTCTATAACAACAACAACAAGCTGTGATAGCCTAGTGGTTAGACCATTGAAACAAACCCAGGCACGCACCTCTATCTTTAAGAAAGCATGTGCGTATTAATAATTAATTATCACTTGCTTTAACGGTGTAGAAAAACACCGTGAGAAAACCTGCATGCCTAAGAGTTTCTCGAAGGTGTATGAAGTGCGCCAACCCGCACTGGTCCAGCTTGGTGGACTATGGTCTAAACCCTCTCAGATAGAAAGGAGGCTCGTGCCCAACTGTGGGACAGTTTCGTAACGGCCAATATTATTATCTATTTCATAATTTTTTGGTCTGGCATTCTTTCTATTTATCTCAACCGCTGAAGCATGCCTTTAAACTCATTCTTACACTGATATTTACCTAATGCTATCTTACTACGCTGTTGCGTACATAGTTGGATGGGTGAGACTATAATTCCTTTCTAAATTAACCAATAATGAACCGACACACATCCCCCTGTATCTCGAATCGACCGATAAACTTTCGAACAAAGGCACACGAGCCTCGCCGTATCGGCTTCCTTTTTTGTAACTCGCATTAAGTTCAATTACATTTGTAAATTAACCAATGAAAGGCTCCGGATTACGTGATTCGTTTACGAATGGTTTTAAATTGGAAGAATTGAATCTTTTGTGTTCGTTAGTGGTGATGTTAATTGAAAATTATGGGATTTGCGTAGTTTTGTTATCTGCTGCTACATTTCGTCGGCCCGTGATTCGAGTCTTGTACGAAAGTAAAATAGTCTGGTCTATAGGTACGTCAGTATAATTCTTGGAACGAGTTTTCTTGTGTCAAACTTTTGTCACGGCATGCCGTCAAATGTAAAACAAAACGGTTATCTAACGGCTATCGTGACAAAATCCCCGACAAGGTTTCTTTTCGCACCACCTGTACTAGTCATGTTGGTAGTAGAGAAGTCCTACTTCTATTCCCAGTTGTATATGTACTAAATCATCAAACAAATAGACCTGCTGGCATTCTGTGCTTTCTTTTTTTATTCGCACTAAAATTGAAGCAATGATATAGATATATAGAAGTAGCTTGCTACGGGAATAAACTCATGCTCCATTATGTGGGTTATTTAAGATTGTTGAAATCTTGACTTTTGGAATAAAATCCAAGATTCTCCTTTCTCCACTCCTTTTGGGGCCAAGATGTTAGTATTGAACTAGCAAGACATTGGTGAATACCTCGTTGGCATAATGGCATTGGTGCGGCTTGTGATTACAAGATATTGAGTTCAAAGCTTATTGCCGTGTCAGGCCCTCGATTTATATCAAATGATGATCAGTCGCATGCGAAAATATTATTATGGTAAGAATTTAAAGACCTTAAATACGTGTAATTGAAACCTGTAGCCGAAAACTAGTATTCTACTGAATCTATACGTGACCAGCGTTACGATTAACGCCCTCAAATTTCAACATTTCAAATTCCATTTTCCCCAAACTTCGAAAGTAAACAAATCCTAACCAATAAATTATTAAAACCACCGCCGAAAACTACATAAACGCAGTTGATCGAGTGAGACAGAATTCCTGTGATTGATGGATCGCCCCCAAGCCCCACAGCCCCCGCCCCCTTTATCCGGTGAAATAATCCGAAGCTTTCGACAGGAATTTGTCACGACTGAAACGATACCTTCGGGACGCAGGCGACAGGTTTACGTAATGTTTTGAGGGCCTTTGGAAAACTTTGAAACCTCTGGGTGTTCTTTTTTGGATGGGTTTTTTTGGAACGTCTTTAAGAAAATGAAACCTTATGACTTAGTTTAAGATGTAATCTTAGGATTTAATCTTTAATATAAGTATACACGCTTACTTAAGGTAGGAATTAGGTAACGGGGGTGGCAGATGTGTAGTACCTAGTATGTAGTCCCACTTTTCGCGTTGACGATATTAGGTCCTAATATAATAAAGAGTGAGCCTGTTGCCATTATACCAGGCTGAAGGTCAGATTCTGGACTGATACTGCATAAAAGGTATCAAAATATCGAGCTCTGGCTTGCTTTCCAGATCTTATACATCCTTTATCCCCATAAAGGTTCATCTCGATTAATATAGTATCAGTCTCAATTAATACTTATTGATGTTTATTTGGTCATTAGAATGGAGCCAACACTGAATGGAACTAACAGCAGTAATAGCCTAGTGGTGAGACCGTCGTACTGCAAAGTCAGAGGTCTCGGGTTCAAACCCAGGCACGCAACTCTGCCTTTTCGAAAGCATGCGCGTATTAAAAACTAACTATCACTTTCTTTAACGGTGAAGGAAAACATCGTGAGGAAACCTGCATGTCTAAGAGTTTCTCGAAGGTGTGTGAAGTTCGCCAACCCGCACTGGGCCAGCGTGGTGGACTTTGGCCTAAGCCCTCTCAGTTCGAGAGGAGTCCCGTGCCCAATGGTGGGACAGTTTCTTAACAGGGCTACTATTATTATTTATTATAGAAAGCAAAAAAGAGATTGGTTGAAAGTATAGTCCCGAGATAGAAATAGAGATTAGTGGCTTAAAAGAAAATGTCATCGTTACCCGATGCACTGCATGACAAAAATTTGTTAAAAGTTACCTGCAACTTTCAACAGGTTATCGGTCCATACTGTAGAAGTCCTGCCTACGGGAAATCTATATATGAATAATGCAATCCAACAATTTATGTACAAAAACCCCTCTAAAAGTTCGCCAGAATAAACTAGGGAAATTGAATTAGGTTAGGTGAGATAAGGTTAAATTAGATAAGGTTAGTTACTCAAAGCTAACGGAATTTGTCAAGAGGAATGAGGACACGGCTCGCTGAACAGTTTGCCTAATGGTTTGTGGGTGTTTTCCGCCTTGAAAACGTTTGGGCGACTTCGTAACTACGGTAATAGTTGAGGAGGTAAATACTTGAGAAGGTTATTTATATTATTAAGTTATTTTTCTTACAACATAGTCTGTGTCATAAATAAGGTCATTAGCGCCTAGGACAAGAAAATTTGAATTCACCACCAAAGCTTATTTTGTAGGAAGAATCATATTTTCAAGACGGGTCTTTAAATTCGCTTTCTTGAGGTTTGTGCGTCTGGTGGTGACGTCGACCTGGTGAACATAGCCAACCATGTTCGCAGAACCGCTGTGGACTCGCCGCTTAGATCATTTGTAGTGTATTAGGCACAGATATTTTTTAGAAATTGCTATGGTTCTCTGGGATAAACTATGATTAGGATCATAATTTTCCAAGGCTGCCTCATTGGTTTGGAGTTGTATGGTGCAACTAGCAATCACAAGGCCCTGGGTGAATTCTAGGCCGGACAAATTATTTTTTAAGTTTATAGGAGATTAAGCAGCAATACCGCTGCCTAAATCATATTCTTTTGTCGTTTTGGACAAAGGACAAAGGGCTTCTTCAAAGACTATCGCCACGATGGCTAGTTTTGCGCCATACCAGCTTTAAGCTGTCACCTTCACGTAGTCTTCGATCTAGGTATATATCCACTTTTACTCTGGACCTTTACTAGGTCATCGATTCAGCTATATAATAAACAATGTATCCCTATTCCTAGGTATCAAAGTATAAAAAATCTCTACCCATTATATTGTATTTTCGCTTATTGTGAACACGGCGAAGGCCAATCGCTGTCAATACAGATCGCGTCACTTACACAAAGGCAACGTTTCTTTTCTGTAGCGTGTTTTTTGTTCACATTTCTCCGCCCAGACGATTTATTGTCGATTCGAAATTACGTGAATATTCCGAAGGGTTATTGAAATGAATGTTTGTAATATCCTGTTTGGAGGTGCGCTTAGTGAAAACGTTGTGTGACATGCTTGTCGTAACGACCTGGAGTGTAGCAAAATCACACTATTTTATTCCTTCACTAGCGACCCGCCCTGGCTTCGCACGGGTGAATTATACACATAAAACATCCTCTTGAATCACTCTGTCCAGTCGTAAAAACCGTATGAAAATCCGTTCGGTAGTTATTGAGTTAATCGCGTTCAGACAGACAGACAGGCGCGGCGGGGGGACTTGAATATCGAGTATATATGTTAAAAGGACCAGGTGAGCAAAACCCGAAACGGATGGTAGTATTACAGTATATTATATTTAGACTGCCTTGTGATCACGAGTTCCTAGGGTTTCCTAGGAAATCCTAGGTCGGACAAGTGTAGTTTTTCTAACGAAAACTTCCTAGTAGGAGTCCGGAGTCTGGAATTGTGCCCAGTATATGGCAATATGCTTGAGTAATAAAGGCGTGACGGTGTTTTTATATTTATACTAAGGTATCCATCAATTACTATGATTACCCTCGAACAAGTCACTTCTATCCATCTCTTTCTTGTTAAGGGAGTATATTATACACTCGCGGGCACCCAAATCGACTCAAAAGAAAACCATGCAACAGATATAAAAAAAAATAAAAAAAATATATTCCCCAAGCGGGGGTGGCAGAGGTATACTGAGTACACCCACGTTTCGCCGACGATGTTAGGTCCCATGTAATAGGGGGCGAGCCTATTGCCATATACTGGGCACAATTCCAGACTCCGGACTTGTACTGGGAAGTTTTCGTTAGATAAGCTACACTTGTCCGACCTAGGATTTGAACCCAGGACCTCGTGATCACAAAGCGATGCGCTATGCCATTAGACCAACGAGGCATACAGAAATGGTTTAAAAAAATGTTTCAGCCAATACACGTGTCCGTATTATAATGCCGTTTAAAAGCATAAGATTCTGTAATCTTAGGCTTACATAGATACGAATGTTTACGATGACACGAATATTATTAGATTCGGTGCAGTATTTATTGAATAATAACATCGAAATGGGGATATTTCCATGTTAACTCCATACAGTCTCGAGTTTTACTTATCAATTGCTTATTAAAAGTAGATTTGTTGGCATTCGCGTGAATAAGTTAGATTTGGATTTGAAACAAAATTATTTTTTAGGATTTTATCTCGGTTAATTTTGATTTTTAAGTTCCCGTTTCGACCTCAAGTCATCGTGAGCTCATTTTGCGTAGATCAGATCAACGAAATATAACTAACAAGTTTAAGGATACCCCGGAATAACTATGCCTTTTGGACGTCTAACACCTCAATCCCTCCCGTGACTGTGGGTGCTGCAAAGCACTCGAAAAGTCGAAAATTTAAAAATCACAAATAAACCGCGATAAAGTCCGAAAAATTGTTCTATTTCATGTGTACCTAATATACGCGTAAATTTAAGAACTCAATAGATTTGTGTTGCCATAATTATGGATCATCATTTCAGCCTATACTTGTCCACTGCTGAACATAGGCCTCCCCAATCGCTTTCCAGCGTAACCGGTCCGATGCCACCTGCATCCAACGATATCCTGCGATTTTCACAAGATCGTCGGTCCATCTGGCAGGCGGTCGTCCTACGCTGCGCTTGCCAATACGTGGTCTCCACTCTAGAATCTTTCTGCCCCAACGCCCGTCCGATCTTCGCGCTATGTGGCCAGCCCATTGCCACTTCAGCATGCTAATCCTGAGGGCTATGTCGGTGACCTTGGTTCTTCTACGAATCTCCTCATTCCTGATTCGATCACGTAGAGAAACGCCGAGCATAGCTCTTTCCATAGCTCGCTGAGCAACTTTGAGCTTTTTTATGAGACCTATTGTAAGAGACCACGTCTCTGATCCATATGTCATCACTGGCAACACACATTGACTAAAAACCCTAGTCTTTAGGCACTGAGGTATTTTGGATGAGAAGATGTTGCGCAGTTTCCCGAACGCTGCCCAGCCGAGTTGGATTCGTCGATTGACCTCTCTCTCAAAGTTGGACCTACCTAACCGGACTGCCTGTCCCAGGTAAATGTATTCGTCGACAACTTCAAGAGTAGAGTTCCCAACGGTGAGTGCGGTGGGTACGACATGGACATTAAACATTATTTTTGTTTTGTCCATATTCATTTTAAGACCCACTTGTTGGGATACTCTATTGAGGTCACCGAGCATTCGTCCTAGATCTTCCAGCGACTCCGCCATGACCACAATGTCGTCGGCAAATCGAAGGTGAGTGATGTATTCGCCATTGATGTTGATGCCAAGTCCTTGCCATTCCAAGAGCTTGAAGGCGTCCTCTAAGGTGGCCGTAAACAGTTTCGGAGAAATGACGTCTCTCTGCCTTACTCCTCTTTTTATGGGGATCGCCTTCGTGCAATGCCCCTGTACTCGGACTGACATGGTGGCGTTATTATACAAGCACTTCAACACTTCGATGTACCTATAGTCAATGCGGCATCGCTGGAGAGATCTAAGAACCGCCCAAGTCTCGATCGAATCAAAGGCTTTTTCATAGTCCACAAACGCCAAGCATAGTAGCCGATTATACTCCTCAGTCTTCTGTATAACCTGCCGCAGCGTATGTATGTGGTCTATGGTACTAAAACCTTTCCGGAAACCGGCTTGTTCGGGAGGCTGGAAGTCATCAAGCCTTCGTTCGAGACGATTCGTAATGACTCTCGAAAACAACTTATAAACATGGCTCAACAGTGTGATGGGCCTATAGTTCTTCAATAAGGTGTTATCACCTTTCTTGAAAAACAGCACCACCACACCCCTGTTCCATGCTTCCGGCGTTTTCCCTTGGGTCTTAAAATACTTGGACCCGACCGTATGAACAGTCTCTACCAGCCTGTTGTTGATTTCGTCCACTGATGCGCTCTTGTCTAGCACTTCGAAGTGGTTTGACAATTCGAGTTGAAAGTTCTCGGGGTTTTGGATATATGCATGAGTAGGTCGGAGCGTAGACTTCATCAGACGCGATCTTTCCATTTTGACATTAATATTTAATGTGCCTCTGACCATTCGGTGATCACTGCCGGTTTTTACCCTATGAATCACGGAGACATCATTAAATATTTGTCGCTTGGTGCTCATGATGAAGTCTATCTCATTTTTTGTGGAACCATCAGGGCTCATCCAGGTCCATTTCCTATGAGGCGGCTTCTGGAAGAAAGAGTTCATCATAAAGAGTCCCTCTTTCTCCAGAAATTCGGCCAGCCTCTGACCCCTGGGGTTGCGCTGCCCATATCCAAATTGACCCACTCTCAGCTCATCATCGCCCCGTTGGCCCAGCCGCGCATTGAAGTCACCCATAACTACTGTAAAATGTGCTTTGGAAGTATGTATGGCTCTACTAATGACCTCATACATAACTTCGACCTCATCATCTGAGTATGCCGAGGTCGGTGCGTAGACCTGTATGACCTTCAGCGAATATCTTTTGAATATTCTGAGTATCATGTACGCTACCCTGCTCGACACACTAGTGATGGACACAACGTTGTTTATGAGTGACTTGTGGACGATAAATCCGACACCACCTTGGGACTGCTGTTCGCCCTCCCGGTAGTAAAACAAGTTGCCGGATTTTAAGGTTATCGTGTCCTCGCCCTCTCTTCGGACCTCCGATAAACCAACAATACTCCACCGCAACTTGTTTAACTCTTCTTCTAGCTCAACTAGCTTCTCATCTGTCCTCAATGTGCGTGCGTTGTATGTCACCAGGGCCAATTTTCGGTTTTGGTGGTAGCCGAATCTCTGCCGGAGATTCTTAGCACCCCTTGTCCTGTCGTAACCATGGCTGCTACCGTGGCCAGGACGAACAGGACCGCCGGGGACTAGGGGCCTGGTTTTCCTATTTTCTTCCATAATTGGGGGTGTTTGCCATACTCGCCACGCTTGGCAGGCGGGTTGGCGAGCGCAGTTATTGGTCGTCGAAGTGTTAAGGGAACGCTGCTGCCCATTCCCTAGTTTTCCCTTAGTTGCCTTGTACGACACCCGATGGGATGAGATGGGTTGGTCCTATTCTAAGCCGGGAACCACGCGGCCACGCGTAATTATGGATACTACCCCAGTAAAGGTCGCACAAGCTGTAGAATCAATTTAGTACTTCAGTTTATAAACATATGGAACACATTTGAAAAGCAATCACCAACATGTAAGGACTCCAAAGCCTAAGGCAGGGGACACATCGGTACTAAAAAGCCCCGTCAATTAGCAACCCCTAGCGGAGGAGAGTAGGCATGTCGGACTCGCAGTTCAATTCTTGTTAAGCACAGCCCCACGCATTAACTCTTGTAAGGCAGATCTTGGGGCGGGCTTCGAAATGAGCGATCAACATTTATGAACGCTAGGGTTTATATTTAATTTTGTAAAGGAGCATGATTTGTGGAATAGTGTCCCTGATTTATTGTCAATTATAGTATTAAAATCAAATTACTATCACTAAAAAACTACGTGCTATTATTATATTTTCGGATTTTATCGCGGTTTATTTGTGATTTTTAAAAGAGCAAGGTTAACATTTGAAATCACGAAATGAACAAAAAAACATTGTTACTTATAGTGCGATTTTAAGTGTTTTACAGACCGAATTATGTTTAACACACTATTATACGTAAGTTTGATTCAGGGATTGGTCATATCAAAAGTAGAAAAAATCTATGTCATGTTGTCCGGTGGTCGCCACGGGTGCTATGCCGGCAAGCTTATCAGAATTACTGGTTCCCCACACAAGTAGCCCACATACACTAAAAGTTATGTTATTGTTTAACATGAAATATATTTTATTTTAAGAATATTTGAAGAATAAAATATACCAGAGTAATAAGAGAATCCACTGGTATTCAATTTATACTTTGACGTAGATAAAAACAGTCATAAGTGGCCCCAAATCGCTTCCTCTAATAGCTTCGCTGGTTTCCGTGCTCCAGCCAGAGGAAGGGTTGAACCTATCTGAACTCCGTTAATGTGTCGGCTAGGAGCTTGATTAATTTCGTCTCACATCTGTCCCGACGCCCGAGACGCCAAAGGCATCTTACACTTTCAAATTAATTTGACCCGGGTCACTTGGCTTCTGTAAGCTATTTTCGGGTCTAAGTTTGATAGTTACTGATAGATGGATTGGTTGTTCAAATACTTGTTTTGGTAATTGTTCAACTAGCCTTACCTATACCTCTTACGCCCATTTTTCCTCAATTCTATAGTAGACTATGTACAGTACGCCCGCATTTCTCCGAGGTACAAAAGTAGCCAAGATGCCTCATTCCTTCATCGGTAGCCGATGTTATAAAATAAAGGTTTAGGTCACTTCATTGTCCGACAAGTGTCCCAATTAGCGTTGAAAATTCTGAAAGAAACCAATTGTTTCTTTCAGAATGGCCGAACAAACATCGTCGGCGAAATGTGGACGAACAAAGTACACCTATCGTCGGAGAAATATGAATACAAAGTACATCTACAATTCTCAACATTTCGCGTCGGTCTCACTGTGGCAAATTTTAGCCACTCATGCTCACGGCTCTGTATGTAAATGAAAAAACCATCATTTTTCTCTGAAACTTTCGTTTTTTTTCAGTTTTATTAGGAATTAACATGTTTTATTTGGCATTATCTGACATTTGTTTTTTTTCGAATGAAACATGAAAAGCGATAGATTTGAAAGAAACTGAAAAGTTTCAAGTTTTTTTTTAAACGTTAGTCCCGATATCTCGCGACTTGTACCTAGTCGCCTCTCCAAATTAGGAACAGAAGTCACAGAGTGTAGACGTGCGTTGGACAATAATGTGGACGATGACTATCTACTACTATGATTGACTGATGACGACTATGATATCGAATCGAGACGTCGAAATTGGTCGACGTTGTCCGATGTCAACCGACTTCGGCCGACATTTTAAGGGACACGTGTCGTGGGACATTTATTTCCCAATAAATACGAAGCTTTAAGCTAAATTTGGCTCCGATCCTTGATCGTCACGAGGTCCTGGGTTTGAATCCCAGATCGAAAAAAGTGTAGTTATTTATCGAAAAAATTCGGAGTCTGGACTCGTGCCCGATACAATGGCAATACGGATATAATGATTGACGTCTTGGTCCAGTGGTTGACCTTGAGTCACTCCACTCATTGGATTGAGTAGTCGCGGGTTCGATTCCAGTACGGCACAAATCTTTGTGTGACCCAAAAATATTTGTTTTGGTCTGGGTATTTGTGCATGTAAAATTCCAGGTTTGTTCCTAGGTAGGGGCTACGTTTAAGAAAAAAAAATCTCACTCGACCACTATTACATGGGACTTAGCTACCATCGTTGGCGAAAATTGGGTGTAAACAGTACACTTCTGCCACCCCCGCTTGGGGAATATGAGCGTGAAGGTTTGCTACTACCCTACGGTGTAGCAGACGTAACCGTCAAAGTCCGTAGACAACATCTGCTACTGCGTAGACACTACGAAATAGGTTTGTGTACATTGATGTATGCGAGACCGCAATATACAGAGAAGGTATTCTCCTGGGGCCGTATGTATGAGGGATCTGTTAGTCGGATCTCGCTTGTACATACTAAGGTGTGGTATTGAACGCGGAGCTATGAATAGTTCTGGTTTTTCATGCCCCATATTTATTAAAAAGGACCAAACTGTGTATCGAATGGGTCTCACAACAAGGCCATCTTCACCGAAGCAGGCCATTAAAGAGCCATTAATGACGGGATAGAGATCGTTAGAGAAAAGAGAGGAGACCTTTGCCCAGAAATCGGACACATTAGTTTAGTAAAAAAAAAATATATTTTATCGTTGGTTTATTGGGGAAACATCCTTAAAAACAGTCCAGACTCGAATTAATGGCAATAGGGCCGTTCCTTGTTACATTGGGTACTAACATTGTCGATGAAATGAAGGTGTACACACTACAACTCTGCCACAGATAGGTGTAAATAAATAAATAGTAGGAAGGTGAATAAAGGCGTAAAATCCAATCACAATCGTGCCTACCTTCCTAGGTAGGCACGATTGTGATTGGATTTTTTATTAATGGTCATGATCGTACATAGATTTTAAAACTATTGCGAACCGAAATTATAACCCTAAACTTCGTGAATACCGCCAGTCAATGTTTCTAGCAAGTTGTTCGAAGATAAATTTCAAATAAACAATAATTAGAAATAACAGTTTAATACATTTTCTGCATTATGTATAACTAGAAATGTTCATAATATAAAACAATATTTATGCTAATTTTGTCACACCAGACCATCATATCGGCAGAGCATAAACACAAATTGATAATAAAAAAATATATTCCAAATTTTAGTGGCACTAGTGAAGCGCCACATTTTTTCGTAAACTCCGGACTAGCATCCGAACTGACCTCTATCCAAACTTTAGTATTCCGTCCAGGAACGCCCACTCCAGACGGTTGGCAGTCCTGTTGAAAAAGGGCTGTATATTTTTAGTTTGATCCATCGCATCTCCCGTAGGCTCAATCTGTTGGTCGGACGAGGGTCCGGCGATCGGGGCTTTAACATAACAAATTGGCTAACTTATGCGTTCGCCGAATATATTCGCGGGCATTATGAGTGTGCTGGCCGGAAAGAATATCTTATAAGCAACGTTTTGTGTGGATTTACGTTTGGAATAGTTAAAAAAAAAATGGACCACTTATGTTTTGTTATCATTTTGACATCTATTAAAGAGATTGTAGGGGAGTTTTGCTCCCTAGTGGACAATATAGGTTGAGTCTTTTAAAAATAGTTGTAAATAATTACACACTGTTACGTCTTCATTTTCTAAGTGGAGGTGGCAGAGGTGGACTTTACACCGATGATGTTAAGTTAAAAGTCAATATTTTTTTACTTTATTGCATAGACTTTATATGTATTTGCCTAGGCCGATTAAAAAGCAAACTCAAACAATTTATTTTGTATAAGCCCTGCGCTTACAAATCTAATTTAACTATTTATCTATCACCGGATCAGAACGCGGCCTCCATTGAGAAGATCCGGCGAAGAAACTCAGCGGGCTTGTTTTTCTATTTTTTTTAATTTATATATTATAAATTTAAAAAAAATCCATATTTTGTGGATTGTTGATGTGGAGTGTTTAGGTTACATTTTGACGGACGATTTAGCGCAGTGGTTAAGAGCTTAAGCCGCTCCGCCCACTGTGTCTTATAGTCGCGGGTTCGATTCCCGCACGGGACAAATCTTTGTGTGATCCACAATTATTTGTTCCGGTCTGGGTATTTGTGTATGTGAATTTTCATGTTTGTAAACGCACCCACGACACAGGAATTTATACTAGTGTGGATCTACCTTTAAAAAAAATAGTTTACGATCTAGCCCAGTGTGATGCCGTACGGCCGAGATACTAATGATGTTATTTATAAAGAGTGTCTAAAGTATTCCAGATGGACCAGTCCCCACAAGCAGCACCCGTACACGAGTATGACTACTGGAACAGCTATCACTTCCCTCGACCATATTGGAGGGAAGGGAGTGACCTGCGCCAGACAGCCACCGCAAGCAACGACATTATAGTGAGCATGACCAAACCAGAACCCCAAAGACGGTTGTCAGATTGTGTTAACAATGCAGCAATGCCCAAGCACTTACAAACGTCAAAAATATCACATTTTTTATGTCTACCACCGGATCAGAATGCGGCCTTAATTAAAAAGATGCTGCGAGAAACTCAGCAGGTTAGTCTTTTAATTGAATTTCTTTAACGCTTTGTGGACTGGCCTTTTTAATAACCATATTTATTTTTTAGGTTCCAACATAATAGGGGTAAACCTATATTATTACCGACTTTTGGACTTATTATTCCATTTTAATGGGTTATTTGCCGGAGCTTCATTAACATGCCACACGATATTATATTAAAAAAAATCTACATGCATTTCAACACTAAGAAAAAAATAAATTGAATTTTTTAAGCTCGTGCAAATTCACTAATGAAAGTTTTAAATGACCGACAAAAAAGTGACCTCGTTATTACGATTACAAACTTGCATTTGCGGTTGGGTAAGAAAATCGAGCAAAATATAAGCTCTGTGAGCTATAGAAATAGAAGCGTCAGGATGAATTTCTGGTGTTTTTGAATTGTGAGGTTAAAGTTGTCGTTGTGCAAGAACTTTTTAAAACTTTTTTTTATAAATCCGGCCAAAACAATGGGCCGCGGATTTCATAAAAGGGTCCCAAAGTGTCGACAGTGGCGCGGACAATGGGGAACGATTTGAACAATTAATCTTCGAGACGAATCGAACTTTACGCGTTCGTTGTGATTATGAAAATGTTGCGGCAGATTTTTTTTTGATAATGATTTAATTTCGGTTTATAAAGATTTTTGTAGGAGGTTTGAATAAATTAATTTTATGTCTTTAAACAATGACTGTGACTTTGAATGTTCAATTTTTGTTTCTTTTTTCTTACGGTCGGTTTCAATATTCTCTACGATAGAGTTATATCAACGATAGAGTTGCCTACTACGGGAAGGATTTCTACATATTTTGTATGGAAAATCTATCAAAATTCTACTGCCAGTAAGCAAATCTATCCATAAGTTAAATATTGAAACAAGCTATTGTGACACAATTGGTAAATGGTGCTAGTGTGACAAAATTGTCGTTGTTAAAAGACAGTATGAAGATATATGTTTATTGTGCTTAAGGTTATTTTGAGGATTGGGTTGTAAATAAAATATGGAAATGAAAAACCGTCACGCCTGCATTCTCTGTAGACCAAATAGGTTCCAATGTACGCCCATTGCCATTATATTGGATTCAATTATCGAATCCGAGATGTTACAGAAAAATTTCCGTTGGAAGTGCTAATGCACTTCGTCGGACCTGGGATTCGAACCTAGGATCTCGTGATGTGCAGCCGCACCATAAGCAATTGTGAGGATGCGAGCACATATATGATTTTTTTAAAGTGAAACTTTTATTAGATCGTCTCAAACTTTTTGGTCTGTGTGTTGCATGTCGCGTGACGGTCGGCCGCGGAGTAGGGATAAAGTGAAAGGCGCTCGCCAGAGCAGCCAAGGCCAATATGTTTCACTTTTACCGTGGTTTCATAAAACCACACAATGATTTTTTTATTACACAATTTAATTTCGACTGGCCGTTGCCCGATTTATAAAAAAATGCACCTTAGAAAATGATTCTTACATAATATTTATTATGAAAACTCTTTACACAAGTTACACAGTAAATCCGACATGAATAACTAAGGAAAATCATAGTGGTGTGACGGATCGCAACCGAACACAACTCAACGGAATACGTAATTCGTGCTCGTTATTAATGTCAGTGTATCAAATAATTAATGTATCTTTGCACCCCTACTATTGGTGTGGACAGTTAAATCTCGATACCGTGCACGTAAATTACTTTAAAATATAACGTGGTAAAAACGGAATTTTGAAAAATGAATGTGACCTCTTTTTGCCCATGCGTATACGCAGTACTTCATTTTGGTTAAATTTATCGTACTGTAAGTAAAAATAGAGCATTGTTGACAACTTTATGAGCTCTCTGTGGGAAATTGAATTGTCTTCAACGGTAGTTAAAGCCAGTTCAGTTGTTTTTGGTGTTTGAAAAATTAACCTACGTGTACATTTGTGGATGCTCGTAGCGCTGTGCGACCACGGTGTTCTTACTACCAAGGTTAAGCAGCGTTCGACTCGGTCTGCCTGAGATGGGTGACCGTTTGTGGCATTTTCATATTCGAGCGTCTTCGTGCTTCGGAAGGCACGTTAAGCCGTTGGTCCCGGTTACCACTTAATGTGGTAGTCGTTAGCCGAGTTGGAAGCCTTAAAGGCGGCTTGATAAGTTCCAACAGCAGGTGGCCACAAACCTGCCTCTACCAATCCGCATTGGGTCCGCGTGGAGTATGACCTAATCTCTCTCACCTCGATTTGTGAGAGAAGGTCTTTGCCCAGCAGTGGGCAGAATAGTCTGATATTATTATATTTATTATATTAAATTTTTGGAGCTAACATTATTGGTGAATTGTGAGTGTAGATAGACCCTTTCGCCACCTCAGCTTGTGGAGTAGAGGCATGGGGGTATCTTCGATCTTATTTTTTAAAATAGGAACCACAGTCTGATTTTGTTTTTTTTTTATTAGAGCATTATTAGTATGAATGTTGATAGAGTCAAACTGTGCGTGAAACAACTACCCTTAGTAGTGGTACAGAACACAGTTACAGTGAAAAGTCGAGGGTATAATTAATTTGTCTGAGTGTATGTGCGTCGTCGTGTGAGATTAATTGTTAGTTGCGAAGGATTCATATGAATTTTATGATTATGAACATAGTTCGGTTGAGTATTTTGTGTGACGATAAATCTATCGATTGCAAGATCCGTCTATGGATATATCTTCTCGTGTAACCTTTTTCTTTGTATTTTGATAAGACTTAGCCTATTTTACAAATCACCTGAATTATCAAATGCAACTCACCAGTGACTAATAATCACTCAGCCAAACATCTATCTTTCTCAGCCGAAAGACGTCCACTGCAAGACGAAGGCTTCCCCTAAAGACCGCCACCACGACCAGCTTTGTGCTGCACGCATAAAACTTCTACCCGCGAGCTTCACCAGGTCATCGGTCCATCTGGTAGGGGGCTTGCCCACTCCTCGTCTTACGGTGCGTGGTCGCCACTCAAGAACTTTTTTGCCCCAACGGCCGTCAGTTCTACGAGCGATTTGCCCCGCCCACTGGCGCTTAAGTTTAGAAATTTTGAGTGCTATGTCAGTGACTTTGGTCCTCCTGCGGATTTCCTCGTTTCTGATTCGATCCCGCAGTGTGACTCCGAACATAACGCTCTCCATCGCCCTTTGGGTGATCTTGAGCCTTGTACGGGCCAGCCACGTACATTTTGAAGCGTCAGCGATTTACGCCACGCTTGGCGATTTAACCATTTTTAAAACAGTACGTTCGCAAATCACGTCTCGAACAGTCGGTCGCGCGTGCTCATCTGTCATCCTAACATATAGTTTTATTTTTTCTATCATTTAGTGACCCTTTTAAGGAAATACATTATATCAATTTCCACCTGACTATCATTTCACTATCAAGTATCAACCAATTCGCTATCAACCAAAGACAGTACGGGTTCCGTCTCAGCCCGTACACGCCGTAGTATAAATTGTTACGATGACTGGCTTCTTGTTGTATGGATCCAGTTTTCACTAGCGACCTTTACCAGGTCATCGTTCTTAAAGTGTCGCTTACCATTAGGACTTACGTCGGCATTGTTCGTGGATGCGTTTTTGAATACAAATATATCGGGTCTAAACAATCAAACATGTACCTAAATACTTGCTGACTAAATTGAGACTGCATCCTAATATCTCAATAGCAAGGAGGCGGGTCTAGTCGTAACCATACCGTTTCAGAACTTCGGACTCTTCAGCTTATTTCATGGTGAGTAGGTTATGACTGAGTCAGTGAGTTACATCTTCGGCCCCTTCGTCTCTTTTCATAAAGTGAGAAAGAGACGCCAATCGCTGACCAGTATTAATAAAACAAAAAAATACAGGATTCTAGTGGCTACACAGCACACCATCCTTGACAAAACATATTCCAAATTTTTTTATTCTTAATTTTATAAACTTATCTATCTATCTATCTCGTTACACCACATCCCTTGCGGGGTAGGCAGAGACTACAAAGTTCCAATAGGGTTTTTCTTTACATACCACTCTGTTTTACTTTACTCTCGTGGTTCCTCTCAAACCCGTCGTGTAAACTTATGTTCGCAATAACGAAACACTTCTTGTCACCGTCTAGGTTGTTAGTTTGGACTTTTATGAATTTGACGACGGTCAGACTGATGGAAGTATTATATACTACTTGTCTCGCAAACATGTGCCCGTGTTGCCGTGCGTATGCGAAATAAGACAAATTAAATATATCTTTAGTTTTGGCTCTAAATTAAATATCACTTGCTTTAACGGTGAAGGAAAACATCGTGAGGAAACCTGCATGCCTAAGAGTTTCTCAAAGGTGTGTGAAGTTCGCCAACCCGCACTGGGCCAGCGTGGTGGACTATGGCCTAAACCCTCTCAGTTTGATAGGAGGCCCGTGCCCAACAGTGGGACAGTTTCTTAACAGGGCTAACATTATTATTATATATTGTCTATATAGTCTTATATAGACTATATACGACAATATATAATATCCTCCGTCCGCGCAATTTTTTACGAAAATTAAAAGTATGAAATTTCCCACATTTATAGTTTATATAGAGAAGAAGTGCAGAATGCTAATATTTTTTAAAAATTATGCATACAACATACATTAAATCAATGAAAAAAACATTACACACACTACTATGTATTTGACACAATACACCTCACATTGATGTTTGTCTTTAATATTATTTGTCTATAGTCTTACTGAATGTCAAACATAACCAGCAAACGATGAAAGAGTAGGTCGAATATCGACCTATGGGCGACCACTAGTATAGTATTTAGATTGACAATTTTTCTTCACTAAGACTTCTTACTGTCCCTAGTCTTACTTAGACAATTTTTACAATTCCAAATTTTACGTTCTCACAGCAACATTGCGCATTTTCTGCGGTTCCAGCGGACACTATAAAGCAAGTTAGGAGCTCCAACCCTCTCTTGCCCCTAAAGGTTTTACTAAGGGTAGCTAAAGACATATCGAGCCTTATTTAGTTTATTGGATGGGTTTTGTGCGCGTAAACTTTGTTCGGGATAACGGGGATACCAATTTAATCTTGTTATTTGTGTTTGGCTATGCTGTAGGTATTGTTTATTTTGTTGTATAGAAATATTTATTTGAAAATACAGAGGACTTAGCACGAAAAGATTGATGTTGGTGTGACGCTAGCGAGTAAGTGTGCTGTCACACTTATGTTTATTTAGTAAATTTGTAGTGGGACAAGGATGGCATAGCAACTCGTTAATGTCCCGCTAACGTCAATCTTTGACGTTAGCAAGGGTGTTATTTGTATTCTCGCGGAATCTATGAAATACGTAATAGACGCTTGGCTTGATCGAGTGCTTAAGAGCTGCCCCGCCCACTGGATCGAGCAGTCGCGGGTTTGATCCCCGCACGAGACATATCTTTGTCTCGGTGTTGGTGTTGTGTATGTTCTGCGCCCATACATAATTTGCCCTAAATCCAACAGTCATGAAAAAATACTTGTATGATTTCAAGTCACCCATAATCTCTCAAGGCATTTATTATTAAAAGGACAAGCAGGGAAATCGCAATATTGCACAAAAAGTATTAGAGGTTATAATTCAGTAGCCATTAACCCATATGAGGGTATATGGTGTGTGTTGACATTTAGTAAAGATGTCGGCGACTTCGATATAAGTACTTACAATACTTTGAAATATTCGTTTTAGATTGCAAATTGTCCGTTAGATACGGATATTTGCCATTATTTTAATAGAATAGATAAATAATGATGGCATGGGTCAAATATTTGTTGGTTCTGGGGCAATTTTTGACAATGTCCCTTCATATTTGTAAACGCATCCACGACACAAGAAAAAAATCTACTATAGGGCTAAATTTTGTCTTAAAGACAAACACCTCTGTTTAAAGATTTCAGATCTAGTTTCATGTAGTCCTCCAGCCCTGCTGCTCTCAATAGAACGGATCTCAGACCCCTGGAAAGAAAGCCCCGGCGCTTAGTTGACGCAGTCAGCCACAGGAGAACGCCGGTGTAATAGCACCACGCCCTTTTAAGCAAAGCGAGGGTTTGGGGAATAATTCTGCTTGTCTTAGCCAGCCAGGTATAAGTAGGGGCACGGGTGCATTTCCCCTGGAAATTCTGGAGTCCTCTTATCGTGCTGAAGGAGATCAGCGTTGGGGGGTTCTTGTAGTAAAAGCCAGTGGCTGTCTATCGCGGGTCACTCACTTCTCTCCAATATGGTCGAGGGAAGTGATGGCTGTTCCAGTAGACATACTGGTGAACGGGCGCTGCTTGTGGGGGCTGTTTCTTCGGGGATCCCATAGACACCTACTCCTTAGAAATAACATCATTATTCTCATATCTTGGACGTAAGGTATCATACTAGAGCTAAACGTAAACGTAATTGTAACCTAACAATATGAAACGAAAAATTAAAAAGAAAAAAAAGAGAATTAATAAAATTAAAGCCAGAGATTGAATGAAAAATGTAAATTGGCGATTTGTGGGTGCCCCTGAGGGTTTATACAGAATAATTTAATTGAGTTTGAGTTTATATAAAGTCCGGGTTTACTGTACGTGATTCATACATTATCTGTTGTGTAGCGTATGCTAAAAGGAAGAATCCCTTGTTGGACACGCATATATTCCTCAAGCGAAGGCAACAGTGTTGTTTGTTCACCCAACCATCGTCGACGGTGCTAGATCTCAAAGTGAGCACAAGTATATTGCCGTTTTACCTACCAAGTATAATTTCAATGTCAGATATTAAAAATTTTAAAACTCTGAGAATATTTGTCCGACCTAGGATTTGATACTAGAACCTCATGATCGCCAACTGCACTATACGCCATTAGAAAAACGAGGCATTTCAAAAGTTGCTTTATTTATTGTAAAACTGTACTATGCGTATTCCCTGAGGAAAGTGACTAAAGAAAAGGTTCGAGGATTGACTAAAGATCATTGCTTGTAATTCGGCAACTAATTTTTATTAATTTAAAAATAAACAATCACTGTCAAAAAGCGAGCCTATTGCCAAATACCGGGCACAAATCCAGATGCCGGACTGATAATGAGAAGTTTTCGATGGAAAAACTATATTCTATCCGACCCAGGATTTGAACCCAGGACCACGTGATCTGATCGCCACGTGCATTACTCGCCACTAAACTAAGCAGGCAATGTTTAATGAAACGATTTGGAAGCCCTGTAAAGATTGTTTACAAAAATTATTAGCTAACAAATAACCTAATTTAAAGTAGGTATCTATGCAGATTTAAACGTTATGAAATTTACTCCACTGGTCGTTGCAAGTCGACCGCGCCCCTTTATTCAATATGATTGGTATTAATTTACCCAAAATCAGATTTCATTCATTAGCCAACTATCCTTTGTCTCCCATCTCCACGTTTCAGTTTTCAGCAATACCCTCGAAGCTTAATTAATAAATTGTTATTAAGTTCTGACGCGCCGCCATTTTGATTGCGATTTATTAAAATTTTGCTTAGACAGTGAATGAGACTTGTGATGGAGATGTAACGACTGAACGAAATGTAATATGCGGTTTGTTTTCGTAATTAATTGTGTATTTGAGGTAAATAGGACACCCGTCAGTGTTTACAATATACATACACATTTATTAGTTGTTTGCAGATCGATTCGCCTTTCGAAATTAACGTCGGATTCGGTTCTGTCTCTTTCATGCATATGAGTAGTAACGAGTGGATGAAGGAGGTGGAACATGAAATCGAATCAGTGTACAAAATTTATGATTTGTACTTCTTGGGATTAGTAGTGACCGCTTACCGAGAGACGTGGAGTAGGCAGGTCTCCAATAGACAGATTTCCTAGGTCCTTATTCGCTTTGACCAAACGCGGCGCGTTAGGATAACTTTGTGGATCGTATATTAAAAACACCGTCACGCCTATATTTGCCAAGCGTGGGTGGCAGAGGTGTACTGAATACACCCACTTTTCGCCGACGATGTTAAGTCCCATGTAATAGGAGGCAAACCTATTGCTACATACCGGACACGATTCCAGACTCCGGACTCATATTGGGAATTTTTCGTTAGAAAAACTACATTTGTGCGACAAATGATAGATTTGAACCTCGTGATCATAAAGCGATGCGAAGGTCTTTAAATTAATAGATAACTGTCAGGTTAGAATCCTTATTTTTTTAAAAATCTATCCCACGTTTGATTTGTAAGAATAGTGTTAGATACTCAATTGATTTGTATGTTCAAACGGTCGCGCGGGGTATAAAAAGGCGTCACCCAAGATAACAAGGTGTCAACGCGTGGCAATCGGGAACTACGCGTCTCCGCCGTGACCCAAGGCCCGGTCATCTCTATGAACGGCACAAACCCTTTTTTTTTACCTGGGGAAAGTCCTGCATAGGACTTCCGCGAGCCTCGGGAGACGCTCGCGGGGCGTGTCGGATTCCTACCGACTAAAAAGCTCACGGTAGCCGACATCAGCACTTTGGAGGGGCTCCCGGATCTCCGTATGGAACGCACCGGTGCCTCTCTTGTGTCGCGCTCTGAAGAGCCCGCCTTCGGGTGAGACTTAATGACACGCTTCCCCCCGCACTAACGCTGTGCTCACGGTGACGTGGGCCACACCACGCCGCTGCAGAACCCCGTAAGACACTTCCCTCCGGTGCCATGTATCGCCTTGTCCGATGTACTGGACGTATCCATCGCATAAATAGTCCCTCACCACGGCCTGCAGGTATGGGGGGACGCGATGATGTTCCAGCGCCCTCAGGATCGCGCCCCAAGGCAAGGAATTAAAGGCGTTGACGATATCCAGACTTATCGCCAACGCCACCCCGCCCCGGGACACGGCCTGCGCTGACAGGGAGCAGACGCGAAGTATCGCGTCCAGCGTGGAACGCCCCTGTCGGGAGCTGTATTGGCTTTTAGCCAAGTCAGGACCGTCACGCGACAGAAGCCCACCGAAACGAGTGGCAAGAATCCTTTCGAACAACTTGCTGGTTTCGTCTAGCAGGCATATGGAACGGTACGCAGAGGGTGTGTCTGCAGCCCCGCCTTCCTTCTTCAAGAGGACCAGGCGAGCCTCCTTCCAGGCCGTGGGGAACTTGGCGTAACGAAGGCAGCTATTGAACAGCCGCCTCAGGCTGTCACCCAGGGCGGCAAGAGCGATCGCCCACACCCGCCCCGGTATACCGTCGGGGCCGGAACCGGCACAACCTATATCAACCTCAACCGGCCCGTTGGTGCTCGATAGCTCGCTGGTCCTTCAGCGAAGCTGCATCGCATCAGTGGGCGAAGAAAGTAGAGGCGCTTCATCAAGACGCCGTCTCCTCGCTGGTCGCCTCGCTGGGCTTCCATAGGTACGCCTATGGTCTCACCCGATTGGGTTGATCGCGGAGGCGGCGTGAACACACTCTTGGTGGCCCCTCACGCGGGATCAACGAGTCGCCGCAGAAGACCAGGGACCATGGGAATGTCCCACAACAAGGACTCGACCATATTTATGGTCGGCGGTTGATACCTCGGCCAGGGGGCTCAAAGCCCCGACGCCAAGTCCCCACAACTAACCTAAAGGTGTGTGTGAGATGGCATACGACGCGTGGCGATCATTCTGCCACCAACCGTCGGAAAAGCAACATCGTGTTCCTTTTACGTTGGTGGTGTTTTATTTATAAGAATAGTATAATTAATTAATGGCTGGCGTCGTGATGTAGACATAAAAAAAAAAAAAAAAACACCGTCACGCCTGTATTCCCCAGAGGGGGTGGCAGAGGTGTACTGAGAACGCCCACGTTTCGCCGACGATGTTAGGTCCCATGTAATAGGGGGCGAGCCTATTGCCATATACCGAGCACAATTCCAGACTCCGGACTCGTACTGGGAATTTTTCGTTAGAAAAACTACATTTGTCCGACCTAGGATTTGAACCCAGGACCTCGTGATCTCAAAGCGATGCGCTTTGCCACCAGACCAACGAGGCAGTCTATCAGATATATCTATCTATATATAAATAAATTCTATGAATATAGTACTACATCGCATTTCTAGCAGGTTTCAAAAGCTCAACATATAGATTAATATTGCAGTCTACAGCCACTCACAATCATAGATTTTAATCAATTCAACCATTCGCTTAGAGATCACGAGCGCCATTACGTCTATACATTCGTAAACAGAGATGTATAAGTAATTAGTTGCTGATACGGGCTTACCTACGATCATTTTCGGCATTCGGGTCCCTATTAAACTTTAAATATCCAAACATTTGGCCCTACGTGTGTCGTACAGATGTTACCTAGAGATGCAAGCCATAGAAGGGAGAGATTTTAAGTTTAGACTTTATAAATCAAGAAATAAATATCTGAAGGCTGTACCAGTCGGCCGGTGCAGTCGGTTACTTGGCACCGACTTCAAATATTTATTTTTTGCTTTTTGAAGTTGTTTTCATTTTTTTTATTTCACTGTTTTAAGTGATAAATAAATTAATTGTTAATATCTATGTACCTATATTTTATTATTTTTATTAATTCTACACTTACAAGATTGACGTTATATCTATAATAACTCAATCTACACATTCGTATTGTTTGTCGTTAAGGAGATCCCTGGTATATCTTCAAAGTCCTAGACCTTGGATAGTGAAATTAAAGTAAGACCACTTTGAAGCATTACTAAACTTAACGCAAAAAGAATTATCAAAATCGGTCCAAAATAGACGAAAATATCCGTGAACATACAAACATAAAAAAATACATACAGACGAACAAAGAACCTCCTCCTTTTTGAAGGCAGTTAAAAAGTGTAGCCCCGCACTAGAAATGATCCCTGAGCACATATTAGCTATGATTAAACGCAACGTTACGATAATTTCGCGATATTATCGATTTTAGTACAGGAGTAGATTTTACAAAGTTAGTGTTGGGTGCGTTTACATTTTTACACAAATATTATTTTTATGTAACCCTACACTGGAAAATATTACTGTGTCGTAGTGAATACTCTTGGTTTTTATTGGCTATGCCCAAACGCGCCGCGTTACCATAACTTCGTGGAGTACCATTAAAAATTATTTTACGAGGTTATCACGAGTTACGGGTGTTTGATTGGTAATTTTTCACGAAAAGAATACATACGCTCCCCGCATGTAGTGCCTAATGGCGGATCTAGTATTAAGAAAATACTTTTCTTAATACTAGATGCGCTTTTTCGACTGCCTCGTTGGTCTAGTGGCAAAGCGCATCGCTTTGTGAGCACGAGGTCCTGGGTTCAAGTCCTAGGTCGGACAAGTGTAGTTTTTCTAACGAAAACTTCCCAGTACGAGTCTGGAGTCTGGAATAGTGCCCGGTATATGGCAATAGGGTCGCACCCTATTACATGGGACCTAACATCGTCGGCGAAACGTGGGTGTACTCAGTACACCTCTGTCACCCCTGCTTGGGAATATAGGCGTGACGGTGTTTGTTTTAGATGCGCTTTTACCATACTTAATATGTGGAAAATGTTGTTGGTTGCACATTTAAAACCTTGTACAATACATCAGCTATCGTTATTGTAATGTGTTAACTGTTTACTATCCCAAAGAAAATAAATAATATGATCATTCAATTCAATGCGCGAAGCGATCACGACTCACGAGGTCCTGGGTTCGAATCTTAGGTCTACAAACGGTAGTTTTCCATCGAAACATACCCAGCATTAGTCTGAAGGCTAGAATTTTGTCCGATATAAGTGCAATAGGCTAGCCCCATTTACTGGAACTTAACATCGGCAGCAAAAAGTGGTTTACACAGTGTACTGTGGCCTGAATTGCGTATAGGCAATAAAACAGTGCCTATATGCATCATAAGAACTCAATTAGGCAATCTTTAAATATTACTAAATAAATTAAATATCAATCATCATACTTTTGACTGTCTCGTTGGTCTAGTGGCAAAGCGCATCGCTTTGTGATCACGAGGTCCTGGGTTCAAATCCTAGGTCGGAAAAGTGTAGTTTTCCTAATGAAAACTTCTCAGTACGAGTCCGGAGTCTGGAATCGTGCCCGGTATATGGCAATAGGCTCGCCCCCTATTACATAGGACCTAACATCGTCGGCGAAACGTGGGTATATTCAGTACATCTCTGCCACCCCCGCTTGGGCAATATAGGCGTGACGGTGTTTTTTTATCATACTTTTTTAACCTACATTGTCCCATTGATGGGCAAAGATCTCCCCAATAACGTTCCAGACCTGTTTTCAGCCATCTCCAGCCAATCCTTCTGAAATGCATCCAAGTCGTCACGCAAACGCTTCTTGCACCTGCCCCAACGTCAATGCCCATCTGCAGGCACCCATTATACTTAGTTAAGTGTAGTAATTAATCGCGTATATATGGTCAATGACTACGTTCAATGACTCACAAACGTACGTCTCTGTCATTCCTGCGTGACTATGCTAAGCTTAGAAAGGAATGAGAAGGATGGAAAATCGCTCGTAGCTTATGAATTGCGGCACATCCCAACATCCATGGGCAAGTTGCGAACTAACTAGCGGCTGGCAGCTGCACTCGCTCCGATATATTCGGGTTTTGTGCCGCGGCCGCTACGCAAACAATGCGGCGGTAATTTTAATTAATCCTATTTGTTTCAAGTTTATTATTTTATATAATATTTACACATGCCAACATGGCTGTTCCTGTAGCGGCGTAGTGTTTTGAATGTTTGTTTGTGGTAAAATGATCTGAAGCAGACACATACAAGACACTACCGGATAAAAATCTTGCTGTCACGTTCATCTTTAATTAGTATATGTGTAGTGTGAAAAGGGTAGCATATCAACTCGATAGCGTTACGATGACGTCAATCTGTTCCTAATAAGCCCTCTCTCACCTTGAATCTCAGTTCCTTGAAAAGCGAATATTCCATTCCTTTGAAGAAATATTCAACTGCAATCAATTTTCTACTTTATTATTATTTGAAGAAAATATAAATTCATTTAACAGAAATGACAACAAAAGGTTATGCAAACAGCTATGTTATGATAGAAAAATGGCTCTTTTGAAACCCGTTAGTTGTACAACGAAGCCTTTTTATACATAAAATATGAAGTTGCATCCGTATTTTTTCGGGATTTGAATAGACAAAGCTTTGTGTAGTGAGGTAAAAGCACCTGTTATAGGCTAGAATAATAAATCAGCATTTACTGTTCCACTGCTGGGTGAAACCTGCTGGGTGGGCCTTTCACAAATCTAGGTAAGGAAGATTAGGTCATACTCCACCACGAGGACCCGGTGCGGATTGGTAGAGGCAGGATTAGATACCGATCTCGCCGGCGAGGTCGAAGAATCCCTTGCCCGCCGGCCGGTGCAGAGCACCACGGCGAGACACCTAGTATACGCCATCCCCCATAGCGTCTGCCCAAGCCGAGGCCGTTCCTCTTTGAGGCGCCCTTGAACTAGTTGCCTCCTTGCCCTTCTGGCTCGAGCGTAGTGGTTGCACGCTCGCTCTCTTTTCCGGTGAAGTTGTAAAAGCCCCGCGGCCAACAGCGTAGATCATTCACACACACACACACATACACACAGAAAAACATAGTTAACTAGTACACTATTCAACAGGCAGTTACTAGCTCGTCAGTTTAACCGCGTTTAAAATAATATTAAAAGGATCCTCCCTAAATATAGTCTAATCCAATCAAACGTTAAAACTTTTTAAACTTCTTTCACTCTACACAGAAAGGTCGATTTCTTAACAGCATTTCGATGTCTTCGGAAATACTGTCGCCTTCATATTACACTTCATTGTTTCATATTGCCATCACAACTAATACATCTAAAATTGGAGATGATTTATACAAAAAGTTTTAAAGTTTGATTGGAATAGAGTATATTTAGGCAGGGACATTTTAAACGCGGGGTATATTGCTACTACTATAATGATGATTGTATAATGAAGTCGGTCTTTAAAAAGAATTACTGTATTTTAATTAAATAAGACTTTAAGACTGTAAGTGTACTTAGTCTTAATTAAGTTAATTATCATAAGGGAGACAATTAAGATAAAATTTAAATAGGTAATGAAATGGCCATTTCTTAAAAGTAATTCTTTTTCGTTAGAATGTCTTACAAGAAACGCAAAACGATTGAATCGGAATGTAATTTAGAGACGACTTTTTCTGTTTTTAATAAAATGGAGTAATGTATTGTTACAGTTTATATAGAACGGCGTAAATGATTGCAGTCAAAACTCATTAATGGGCAGGCCCAGTGGCTTAGAGCGTAATGCGCTCCACTCACTGGATCGAATATTTTCGACTTCAATCCCTGCATGAGAGAAAATTTTCTGTGACCCACAAATGTTTATACCGGTCCGGGTGATTGCATGAATTTCATGTTTGTAAATTCACATAAAATAATAAAGAAATAATATTAGCCCTGTTAAGAAACTGTCCCACCGTTGGACACGGGCCTCCTCTCAAACTGAGAGGGTTTAGGCCACAGTCTGTCACGCTGGCCCAGTGCGGGTTGGCGAACTTCACACAACTTCGAGAAACTCTTAGGCATGCAGGTTTCCTCACGATGTTTTCCTTCACCGTTAGAACAAGTGATAGCTAATTTTTAACACGCACATGCTTTCGTAAAGACAGAGGCGCGTGCCTGGGTTTGAATCTGAGACCTCTGAATTTGCAGTCCAACGGTCTAACCATTAGGCTATCACTGCTTTGCTTGTAAATAAACACACACACACATAATACACAAGATTCAGGATTATTCCTGTGTAAAAAAATAACCTGGCACACACCTAAGAAATTCTTAATTATTATTAATTCCAATTCTCTTTTTATAAAAAGAGACCTACTCCAGCATCCATCGTTGCATCATTTCATAAATAAGTCACTGAATAAATATTATGCTATGATAGGACAGCAATTGGCCCTTTCACCTCACACGGCTTAACCGCCATACCCTTTGAACGCGTTCCTACTGCCGTGTTCTGGGAACGTTGATTTTATATTGTGTATGTACAAAGCATTTCATTCTAGTAAAAAGTGATTTAGTATGTATCCTGAATTATTAAGGTTAATTAATTTGAATATTGTAGTGGTGAAAAAGTTTTTTTAAAACTTTTTTTCTTAAGAATTTCAGAAACTTTTTTAACTGGTGCTAGTGCGGGCTAAATGCGAACTAGTTGGGCGAGCTATATGTACACATATAGCTCGCCCAACTAGACTTGTGTATTCTATCCCATCGCATGCGCTTCAACTTGCACCAGTTAGGGTTATAACAGACTTGCCACTTTTAGAAGCGGCTACCAATGATGTCGCTTTTTGGATGCTCGACGAAGCGACTGAACGTTACATTTCGTCACTACCTCTCTGTCATTCGCCCCTCTTTCCCCATTGTTTCACCTCTACATTATCAATATCATATATTATCCATAGAAGAAACATATCTATTTCAGTAATAATAAGATAATATATAAAGGTGTTACAAAATAAACGCGTGTGCAGCCGCATATGACAGCTAGTATTGAATACAACTTAGTAATAGAAAACAAGAATATAGAAACTATTCTGGCGGCAGAAGTAACTATTCTAGTAATCACTACATTCGAAATAGAGGGAAAAATCTATTGCTTCTTGTGGGATACATTTTTCTTTCTATTTAAAATCATTATTCTATATTATTATCAGATGCAATATGCAAATATATATTACTTTATTTTGTTATCTATATATTAATAAGTGAAGCAAAAACTTTGTACACATTTTTACGAAAATTGCGCGGACGGAGGAGTATGAAATTTCCCGCACTTATAGTTTATGTAGAGAAGAAGTGCAGAATGCTAATTTTTTTTTAAATTATCCATAAAAATACATTAAATCAATAAAAATCACATTACACACACTACCGTAGTGATTATATTCTCTGTGCACACTACCATGTATTTGACACAATACACTTCAAATTGAGAATAGATAATATTGTTTGTTTTTAATATTATTTGTCTATAGTCTAAACTGAATGTCAAACATAACCAGCAAACGATGAAAGAAATTTTACAAAAAACATCGTTTACGTCGAAGTTTTGTATCATTAATTAAATTATCGAAATATGTATGTCAAGTTCAATGCACAGCATTTTCTTTTTGGTTTTTTGGGCTAATAAAAAAAAAGGTATTCTTTATTTTAACAGTATAATAGGCATATTAACAGTGTAGCCTTGGCGAAATCTGTGATTAGAGGAATACAGTCTTTGGACAATAGAACCTTAATAGTGTTCAAACTTAAAATTTAAATTAATTATGCTCCAATTTCGACCAATGGGCGACCACTAGTTCTATATTATAATCGGATGCAATATGCAAATATATATTACTTTATTTTGATATTTATTTGAAAAATGCATTTTGTGTGTTGTTGCTCTGTGTGTGTGTGACCGCCCGTTTGGTCGGGCCAAGTGAAGCGTACAATACTACATACCCGCGACGTAGTGAGGTATTCTGTACTTCGACTAAGGTTTTTTTCTTATTTACTGAGCCCTTATTCGCATACGCGGCACGTTACGATAACTTTGTGAAATGATCGTGTATTCAATATATCACTGGAGTGCCATCAAAACATCATTTTATGAGCCCTGTTTAGTGAGTACTAGTAAAAATATGGGCTAAAACAAACGTAGCGTCTAATGGTCGGTTTCAATATTCAACTAAAGGATAGGTTTGCTAACTGACAGTAGAATTTTGACAGATTTTCCATACTAAAAATGTCGAAATTCTATCCGTAGTAGGCAAATCGTAGTCATGTGGGATTGTTAAGTACTTTGTATTTGATATATTCAAAAATTTAAATCAATAGCCTGTATTTTAAAAAGAAAAGGCGTGTGTGTGTGTGAATGATGTACGCTGTTGGCCGCGAGGCCTTTACAGCTTCACCGGACTAAAAGGCGAGCGTGCAATCACTACGCTCTAGCCAGCCAGAAGGGCAAGAGGCGACATACTCGAGGGCGCCTCGAAGAGGCGCTCTCGGTTGGGACAGTCGCTGTAGGGGGACGGGTGCACTACTAAGTGCACCGGTCAACCGCCGGCTATGGGAGGGGATCTACTACTACGTCGTCGTCGTCGCCCGTATTCTGAGCGGAAAGAAGGGATGACAAAGCATCGGGGGGGTCGGTGAGAACATGTCGCGGCCGGCGGTGGCGGCAGGGGTCGGGGGGGAGATAAAGAAAAGGCATTATACAGGCATACAACTATTTTTTTGTGGGCCTACCCACACTGGGATTTATTCCTGTGTAGTGAGTGCGTTTACAAACATGAAAATTCACATACGCAGACCGGAACAAATAAATGTGGATCAAAGATTTGTCCCGTGCGGGAATCGAACCCGCGACTATTAGACACAGTGGGTGGAGCGGCTTAAGCTCTTACTACTGCTAAATCGTCCGCCTGTCCGTTTCTTTTATTATTTAGCAGAAAACACAGTAAATAAAGTTTGTGGTCACGTTATCATAAAAATCTTAGCCAACATTATGAGGTTAATCTGTTTATATTTGTGTAGTAAATTGTATAGGTTTATTCTTAAGGGTCTACGGCAATCGACCATTTATCGACCGGGAGAGTGACAGTGATACAATTACTTCAGAAAAGAATAATAAGGGACGGATATATTGAGCACGCGCTCGGAAATAAACGATGTACGTGCTAAACAAAATTTTATCATTTTCTAAAAAACTACACTATTAAATAAAAATCTACTTTACAAGAACTTTGCTATAATTATTTGCTGTTTTTTAGTAAATTCTATTGATTAATTCGTAAGCATTTCGCGTTGGAATCAGAAAATGTAAAGCGATAGAGATGACTTGTTTTTTTCTATCGAGCAAATTTCGTTTAAGTGTGTATTTCTTTTACCAGATTTTAAAATAAGTCAAAAATTATGTTTCGAAATATTAAGTCTCAAATTCAAATACTTCATGAATTTTTACACCCGCACCCGCCCCTTAAGTGTTATAGTAAGTGATATTTTCCAAATACTGATTTTAAAACATAGTTTAAGTGCCACTAAGATCTACGTGCAAATAAATATACTCTACTTATCTATATAATCCATCTAAGTATTTATTTAGTGTAGTAGCGATATAAGTATATAGTTAACATTCTAAAAATACCATAAAACGGTTGTCTTTTCAATATCAATAACGTTGTATCTCCAAAGCTAAGCGCTTGGACCTAAAGCTCTATCAAAGAAATGATAAAGTCTTGTTACAGTTTTTCTGTACCCTTGCTTAATTAGTTTCGCAGCTTTGTTTGTGCCTATGACTTCCAAGATTCTTCGATGGTCGTCATGGCATGTCTGCCGGCAGCTTCTGGCACGACGATCCAGTTGGATCTCAAATGTTAGGGTTATAGCTGAAATAGACAATACAAACATAATATACTCTCTGCCTGCCCCTTAAGAGATTTAGCGTGAGCACATAAATAGATAGACAGAGATTGTCATGCAGGTCAGGCCTAGGGGAGGCCGGTAGGTTCTCCTTACAGATCTCCTTTTTATTCTTCATTTTAAGATATCACTTCTTTATCTCCTATGTTTATTTTACTTACCTGCCAAAAGATGACCAATGCCCAGTAAACAGAAGGCTCCTCTTAACATTCTCAAAGAGACAGGTTCTAGTCCTTTCGTTGATTCAGTTTGGGTCTGAGAAGGAAAATAATAGACGTGTAATACAGGCTCCGTGTCTAAATGGTTGATATAATATAGAATACTGATAATATAGAATACTGACTCTAAAAAAAGGAAAACTTATGGCTTCGCGTGGGAATTGAACCCACGTTATTCGCCATACCGCCATTATTTAATAAAGAAAAAAGACACTACCACCACTAGACTTCCAAACAACCACGTCTAGATTCCACGAGCTGGGCGTTTTTCGGCTTCAAGAGGCATATTGAACCGTTGGATCCTTCTTTTTCAAGTGCCCCTCCATGACTGGAGGTTGGCCGTCAGCTTTGCGTATGTACTTCTTTCTTGAGCTATATGGAACAACTGCTCAACGCTGGCAATTCTGGTCCACCTCCTAATGTCCCACAGCCATGATTTCTTCCGTCCTCAAACGCATCCGTTGCCCATCATAATCAATTGAAGCAGGTGATATCTATTTTGCCTCGGCACGTGTTCGAAATATCTGATTTTTCGCTTTTTGATGGTTTGCTTAAATATTCGGGTCATAACAATATGCTGGAGAACTCTATCATTGCTGACCTTCTGTGTCTAACTTATACGGAGCATGTGTTCGTAGCACCACATTTCAAATGCTTTGAGACGCTTCGAGTCGTTAGACCCGGTTACCTCCAATATCTTTAAGCCAGCTTGGAAGCCTCATAGGCGGCTTCAGAAGTAACGTGCCTCCACCAATTAATACCGGATCCACATGGAATGCTTCAAGCTTACCTCCATTAATCCCTTCTAGGTTTGTGTTATGACCATTTCCACGATTTGTGGGAGGACTTTGCCCAGCAGTGAGGTAGTATACCTGAGAAGTAGCTGCAGAGTCTCCAGTCCCGACTTCACTGCTCTGTCTGTCACTCTCGGTCACCGGATCTGATCTTCTAGATTGTTCTGGAAGGTTCCTGTACTCGTCCGTCGTCATCTTCGATAGTATACCGGCTTCGAAGAGCGTCATTACCCTGTAACCCCAAAGTTAAATTCAGCACATTGGTACCATTTACGGACGGCTTGGTCTAGTAGCTTGAGTCGCTCCAACCATTGGATTGAGTAGTCGCGAGTTCGATTCCCGCACGGGAAACATTTTTGAGAGATCCAAAAATATTTTTTCGGTCTTTGTGTATTGAATTTCATGTTTGTAAACGCACCCACGAAGAATTACAAGTGTGGGACTACGATTTTAAAAAATTATTTAAAAATATATGTATCCAAGACCAAGTCTCAGCTTGGTTTGTGCACATTTAGTTATTATGTACTATGTATTGTAGTAGCTATTTGAAACCAAAAAATGGTACCCAACTTGATGACCGCGGGGTGAGTGGGGTGTTTATGTTTTCATAGATAGTCTCATGTTTTTCGAGTTGTTTAAAAAGCAGTATCTTACTGCACATCAAGGTATGTTTTTGAAATAAAACGTCCCGCTCGAGCGTAGTGGTTGCGCGCTCGCACTCTTGTCCGGTGAAACTATAAAGGCCCTGCGGCCAACAGCGTAGATACACATACACACACACGCACGGACGCACTCATGCACGCACGCAAGCTCCTAGCACATATTATGAGCAAAAGCGTATATATTCTAAAGTGCGCTACAGAAAACTTTGCTGAGGCGTCTTTACTTAGGTCTTAGGTGGGCGAGATACATCGCTCTTGAAACTTACAAACTTTAGGACAGAAAGGTTCTCGAGTGGCGATCACGTACTAGGATACGTGGAGTGGGCAGTCCCCGTTGGGGCAGAGAGGTGAGAACGTACGGCAGGTTAGGCAGACAAGGAAAACCGAGGACGAAGCTGGTCGACGAAGCGATTTTTGGGAAAGGCATTTGTCCTCCATCTTTCGGTTGATGATGATAAAATCTGCCTTAATGTGTAGCGTCTGAATTTGATAATACTATACTCACACATTATTGAAGGTTTCTAGATAAGGGCATCCTATTTGTAGTGCTATGGCTGAATATCGAGTGTACAGTTTCTCACTTAAGTGAAAATTGTGGGATCCTGAAATGATAGGAAAATAATTAACTACATTTGTTACCTGATTATTGTGGGTAACTGTCTTTATCGAGTCTTCTGGCTCTCCATTCCGATCTCGGTCTCGAACCTATTCACCCCTTTAATAAAAAGGCACAATCCATATATCGGAATATATCGCGAGCGCGTCCAATCATAGGAATCCGCTAATCGTAGCCGCCACCGATTACGAACCTAACTCTCCTCCTATAAGCCGCTACCGCCGTCCGCGGTATGTTCTCACCGACCCTTTCGACATCCCTTATTTCGGATACAGATACCGCACACAGGATCAGACACCGACCTCGCCAGCGAGGTCGAAGAATCCCTTGCCCGCTGGCCGATGCTGAGCACCACGACGAGACACCTAGTTGCCCCCTTGCCCTTCTGGCTCGAGCGTAGTGTTTGCACGCTCGCCCTCTTGTCTGGTGAAGCTGTAAAGGCCCCGGGGCCAACAGCGTAGATCATTCATATACACAATCAAGTCTTCTGGCCAGCAATACCTCAACATTTGGCATAAGTAACCTCCGAGGATAGTTACCAAATCGTTCTGTATCGAAGTACAGAGTCTCCCGACCACCAAGCACGGCAATCTTCCTATGTGACAGCACGAGCCTCACGCCGATCTCTACATTGCGTACGCGCTGCACTCGTTGCCTTTCCATGAGGCGAGCGAGACGACCGTATACGCCTGTCCCATTCTGAAATAATATTATTGGGTCATTACGCATATTTCTCTTCTCTGACGACCACTTCTTGGACGATTTAGCGCAGTGGTTAAGACCTAAGCCGCTCCGCCCAATGTGTCTAATAGTCGCTGGTGCGATTCCCGCACGGGACAAATCTTTATGTGACCCACAATTATTCGTTTCGGACTTGGTTTTTGTGTATGTGAATTTGCATGTTTGTAAACCCACCCAAGAGACAGGAATCAATCGGAGAGTGGGGGTACGTTTTTTTTTAAAAAAATCTGTTTACTTCTATTGAATTTTTATGTGCGTATCATAGAGATACTAGGTATAGATATGCTGGTTTACGAAAATAGTTTATAGTCTTTTTCACGAGTGATGGGTACGGCAACGTTGGCTTAAAATCCATTTTACGCATATTGTTTTGCGGAATATTTAAAACAGGGATTCCAAAGAATAAACAGGAATATAAAGGTAAACTACAAATCTATTTTAATTTGTATTGAAATTATATACTGTTTATAAATTTGCGTAATTATTTTAAAAACTTAAAACCATATTAAAACTCTTCTACTTAATTATGTAAAAAAACGGTTTGTGTTTTAAAGAATGACATAATGAAATCGCTATAATCG
This sequence comes from Phalera bucephala, assembly GCA_905147815.2. Taxonomy (NCBI): domain Eukaryota; kingdom Metazoa; phylum Arthropoda; class Insecta; order Lepidoptera; family Notodontidae; genus Phalera; species Phalera bucephala. The sequence goes on from LR990616.1 coordinate 5,542,756, forward strand.
ATTAATTGTTTTTCAAATAATACAAAATGGATTGCCGATTTCTTTACGAATATTATTCTATTAACCAACTCCAAATGAAAGATATGGTTTGCTAATAGTCAACAAATTATTAAAAAAAACATGACTGAGCCATCTTGACACATTAAAATAGACAGCTTCATAGATTTTTTAATAATTATTCACGTGCTTGACGAATTAAGGAATTTTGAGATGATTTTCTGACGAATCGCTTGATTAGTTAATAAATAATGAAATTATTATGTTTTGTTTTTCTTTTATTCCTTAATTATTGTTATTGAAAATCGATTATTTTTCGTTAAATCTATCTCGATACGATATTCAATCGATTCAATTTTATATTCACCACATTTATAGAAACGTCAAATCCCAAACGTCACCGTACCCATGACTGGTGACCTGTATTTATAATGTGTGAACATTTTAAGATTTCGGCCGTTAACTATCGTTGTGAGTGGACGTGTGTCACTGCATTCTATTTTTTTTTGTCCTTTAATTAATTATTTAAATTGTGATTGGTTACTAGTAGTGAATTGCGATTCCATGTCTGTCAACAAGCTTTTATACGTGTTGACTCCGCCCAGTGGGTGGCTTCGAAGAAGGATAGCTATATTGTCTCAAGAACGACACTGAAACATTAGAAAAATACGTCCGGTACTGGCCAGAGGATTTGAACCGGGGGTCGGCAGTGTGATCGTCGTCGCCGCGGTCGTGCCTTTCACCGATGCGCTACGAAGTTGGTAGGCGCAGTTGCATATTTTAGCACCGTATTGGAAGCGGCTATAACGGCGTCAAGGTTTACATACAGGGTGAGCAGAATAATATCATAGAATCTATTATACCATTATACTATAATGTCAAGATTAAAGCGTACTCCAATTGATAAAATAAGTAAATCGGACCCCGATTTAAATCTACAAACACCTGACAACCAGTCTTTTTCAAATATAAATAGACGAAAACGCCTCTGTTTGGAGTTATCTCCTAGTAGTCAACAACAATCTTTTATGAACGAAATTAAAAGTATGCTGTACTCTTGGAAGACTGAACAAGATAATAGATTATTAAAAATGATTGCCCAGCAGAATGAGATGATGTCAAAAATAATATCTGATATCTCAGAGCTTAAATTACAAAATGAGGATATAAAAAGATCTAATTCCGAAATCGAAAAATCCATGAACTTTGTCAACCAGCAATATGAAGACCTAAAAAAAGACGTTATATTTTGCAAAACGAACGACAAGAACAGAAAATATACATAGAAAATCTCGAAAGAAAATTAAACGTTATTTAACTGAAGTCGCGATCATCCAGTATAGAAGTGAGAAACATTCCAGCAAAAGAGGAAGAAGATATTGAAAGTTTAACAAAAACAGTGAATAATATTGCTAGTGTTGTTGGACTTTCTGACTTACAATTAGAGATACGGGATATATATCGTCTCCCAGGCAAAGCCAGCATTACGCGTCCAATTGTTGCGGAATTTAAGACGGTAAAAACTAAACAGGAAATTTTAACCGCCGTCCGAAAATACAACAGTAACGCCAAAAACAACGAAGAAAAGCTAAACACCGTATTGAATACTATGCCTGGACCACGTAAACCTATATATGTTGCGGATTTTTTACCAGCCAGTTTGAAGAGATTATTCTATCCCTCTCGAGAATTTGCAAAAAAGAATGGATATAAATTTTGCTGGTCTACAAATGGTAACATATTTCTACGTAAAGATCAGGGGGAAAATAAAATCATTATCTCGTCTGAAAAATGTTTAACTCATCTGGAAACGAGTATATGAGTCGCACTAATCGTTAGTAATTACTACTTTAATACATTAACTTTCTTAGATTTATATTTACAAAAATTATGTTGTTGCATGCGCTTTTTTCCCTTTATACCTAAACACCACTCTGTAAGAGACTTTTGTACATACTTGTATGATACTTTATTACAACACTCTATCTATCACACATATACAAATATACACACGTACCCACATATTATACAAAATCCTATACACACAATATAAAAACCTTCGTCATCAACGCACACGTATATATTAAAAATATTTCCTTATATTATATATTGATACCCGTTTTGGACCACTACATATTACGTAAAAATGGATAATATAACAGAAATAAATGAAGAATTGGATAATCTTAAAAGGGCCACTTCCAAAACATGCTTGCCAGAGGATTGCAAAATACATTTATTCAATCATGATAAATCAATAAATATCGTACATTTAAATATAAGAAGTATAAACAAACATTTCGATGATCTGATAGTATTGTTATCTGCAATTAAAACCAAATGTAATATAATTATTTTGACAGAATGTTGGCTTAGCAAAGCTAGTTATATATCTATTCTGGATGGTTATAATTCCTACTATACTAAACGTACATGCAATCAGAATGATGGCATAATTGTATATTCTGACATTAATTTAAATTGTAAGATATGTGAGCCAGACTTTGTTGGTGCAAACTGTTTGGTCTGTTGTGTGGATCAGAAATTAGCTGTTGTAGCTGTGTATCGCTCACAATCCTATAGAAATAGAGAACATTTTAATAATTTCTTAAACAGTCTAGAAAATACTTATTCTAAATTTTCAGGCTTTAACAGTATTGCTCTCATAGGATACATCAATATAGATATCAAAACAGATACTATATATGATAAAAGCAATGATTATCTCATATTGAATGCAATGCACGGGTTAATACCAGCCCACCTATTACCAACTAGGCTAAATAATTGCTTGGATCATATTTTGTTAAAGTCAAAGTCAATGGCTAAATGCTTAATATTAGAAACTAATATTACAGATCATGCGCCAATTATGCTTTGTATAGAAAATGTTAAGCAAACACAAAAAAATGCAATTCTAAAACAAGGATAGATCACCAAGCAATCAAAAAAGAACTTGAGGAAACAAACTTCTCAGAAATTCTGACAATAAAAAACGCAAATGAATCGGCAGACCAGTTTATTATGATTGTAACATCTGTGATATCCAAACATACACATACAATAGGGTCTCTAGGAGATAACGGAATATAAAACCTTGGATAACTGCAGGTCTATTGCGTTGTATAGCAAACCGAAACAAACTACACAAAAAATCGAAAAGGAACCCGGGTAATTTGATACTTAAGTTAACTTATACGCGCTATCGAAATTTTTGTAACCGTCTTCTTCGCAAATTAAAAAATGATTATACCAAAAAAGAAATTGAGAACGCTGGCTGTAATCCAAAGGCCCTTTGGAATGTAATTAAAGACATAACCAATTCCAAAAAAATACGTACACCGTCTACAGATTTCTTAAATTCCTGCGCCAATCCTCATCTAGCTGTAAATCAAGTTTGTTCATTTTTTACAGATGTTGGTAAAAACTTGGCTTATAAAATAACATCTGCTAATCAAAATATACACACATCACTAAGTAATTCAAATCCGCCAGTAAATTCATTCTTGCTTTTAGAGACAAACGCTATAGAGGTGGAATCAGTAATACTTCAACTACGTAGTGATGGTGCAACAGGATGGGATAAAATATCAACCAATTTAATAAAACAATGTCGCCATGTCTTGATTCCTTCCATAACACATATATGCAATCAATCGATACGAACAGGAGTATTTCCCCAGGCTTTAAAAAAACCCATAATTTATCCTATTCACAAGACGGGGGACAGAGAATGTGTAGCTAACTATAGGTCAATATCAGTGTTATCCGCACTTTCAAAGATACTAGAAAAAATCGTTAACTTAAGGCTGAACAAATATTTAGATAAATTCAACATCATTTCTTATAACCAATACGGATTTCGAAGTGGAGTATCTACTGAGGATGCCGTAATAGATCTAACACAGTTTGTTGCAAGACAATTAGATTCAAAAAAACAAATGTCTCGGTATCTTCTTGGATATAGCCAAAGCCTTTGACACAGTCTCTGTCCCTATCCTGATAACAAAGCTGGAAAATATAGGCATTAGGGGTCTACCCTTACTGTTTTTTAAGGATTATTTAACAAATAGGACACAACAAGTAAAAATTGATTCTAATCTTAGTGACGAACATAAGATTACCTATGGCGTCCCACAGGACAGTGTTTTGGGCCCAACGTTGTTTAAAATTTACATGAATGACCTTTGCAGAATACATAAACCCAATGTGGTTATATACGCCTATGCTGATGACACAGCTATTGTGAGACACGGTGCTAGTTGGGATATTGTAAAAGAAAGAGCTGAGCAATGCCTTGAACAAGTACTTCAGTGGTTTAGGCTTTCGCCTAGTTCAGCGGATAGGGTCAAAAATCTTTGTTTAATTCTCCATAACCACCACACACTGTAATTGTGTTAGATATAATATAGAATTAATGCTGTCTGTTTATACTGTGAATACCTGAATATGTTATGTTGTACAATACTTTTAGAGGTGAGAAATAAACTATTTTTTTATTTATTTTTTATTTTGTTCGAATTGAAACGTTATCAACTATGTCAGACAGTAAACGCAATAAGGGCAAGTCAAGAGTAATCAGTAAGCATGTACGAGATGAACTATGAGAGTGGAGAAAACTAGAGAAGTCTGCTGCAATTCTGTACTCTCTGCATCCCGCAAGGAATCTGGCATGATGATATATCTACAAGGCAATTAATGCAGGACCTGAAAGTAGTTTGTTCTAAATAGGCAACTGAATCGATTTCAATTGTTTTTAAAGTAAGTTAAATTTATTTTTTAATAAAAAAATCTTAAAAGCAAAATTTAATAATTATTTACAGCATTACGGCTATTTCAAATGTATTTCTATTACACACACTGCAAAACGCATATAAAAGTCAAATAACCATTAAATTTTATGGTTAATTTGAGTACCAAAGAGTTCAAAAAACGGTAGAAAACTCCTAAAAATTGGACGGATTTTGGATTGGATTGAAAAGTTGGACTTATGTTGTTACTTAGTAGTACCCGAGGGCTGGTGACTAGTTAAAGTTCTTCTTCAGCCGAAAGACGTCCACAACAGGACAAAGGCCTCCCCTACAGACCGCCACATCGACCGGCTTTGTGCTGTACTCATCCAACTTCTACCTGCGACCTTCACCAAGTCATCGGTCCATCTTGTAGGGGGCCTGCCCACTTCATGCCTTCCGGTACGTGGACGCCACTTAAGAACCTTTCTGCCCCAACGGCCGTCAGTTCTACGAGCGATGTGCCCCGCCCACTGCCACTTAAGTTTAGCAATTCTGAGTGCTATGTCAGTGACTTTGGTCCTCCTACGGATCTCCTCGTTTCTGATTCGATCCCGCAGGGAGGATAAGTTAGATAAAGATTTAAAACAGTAGCATAGTCAATCCTCTTGGAAGGTATTGTAAATAGAGAATAGAACTCTGCTTAAATTTATTTTGGGTGGCGTTATTTAAATAGTTGAGATCTATTACAGGGAGATATTTCAGCATGAAAACATCTGAAACATTTTCTGAACCGGTGTTAAAATGAAGCGGTATTTTTCAAGACGGTTTTCTTATTTAGCTGGTAGGTAATCGGATTAAAGAAAAGTACGATAGAAAGTGTTTTCGTTTTCTACTAAAAATATATCATGATTTTCTAAGTTTTGAACTAAAGGATCGTTACGTTGTTGATACATCCTACTAATATAGACTAATATAAACGCGAAATTTTGTGAGGATATTTGTACTTTCACGCAATAATTACTAAATGGATTTTGATAAAACTACAGTTATATACAAGCTGTATCGTAAATAACGCAAGACCTTTGAGGTAAAAGCTCCAGTAACATACATAGTTAGGCAGTTAGAACAAAAGGACTTAAACCAAGGACCCCGTGATCGTCAACCACACCACGCGTCATCACAAGTCGTACCTATTGTTCTTTTTTTTCCAAAATATCTTTATGATTACTACTATCTCTGATAGGTATTTGACGTGATTCTTTATTTTTTTATAAAAAGGTAGCCCCACGCTAGGATTTATTCCTGTGTAGTGGGTGCGTTTACAAACATGAAAATTTACATACACAAATAATATAATAATAATAATAATAAGTCATTTAATCCAGGCAACTGAAATTTTACAAAAATATTTTGTTAAACTTACGGGCCCATAGAATAAATACCTTACAGACTAACATACATATAATATATAAAAACTTATAAACTAAGTAACATGTGTTGCCGGCGACATGTTGCGCTGTACGGGGGTATCTCTCAGTCTCCCACGAAATCTTCTAAAAACGACACCCTTCGGCCAGTAGTCCTCGCTCATGAAGGTCTCCAATTTGGCAGTGGGAACTCGCACAACAAAGGAATTAAAAGCCGCATTGTGTTGCGAATTCAACTTCTCGACCCTCAGAGTATACAAGGACTTCTTGCGGGCATACTCCACAATGTCATCGGCTTTGGTGGTGTAGTGTAGCCGTGACACGTACAGCAGCGTCGTCGGTACTGCTGAACGCAGGAGTGTGCCATCGTCGACCCACACCGGTTTCTTCGAGGGGGCTTCTTCTTCTTCTTTTCCACCTTGATGAAGCCTTCCTCATCAACTTGACCCTTTGTGGTAGTCCGAGGCACCTTACGTACCTTCCCAGTTGTCCTCTCTGGTGCGCGGGCGGCAGCGGCGGCGTAATCACGACGAGGAGAAGCCGTGTTTACGTTTGACGTCACCGGCGGGGCCGTGGAGGTGGCGGGACGCGGTGTACTGCGAACGGCGGGGTGCGGTATGCTGCGGGCAGCGGGGCGCGGTGTATCGCGCGGGCCCGTAGCAACAGCTGGCGAGGCATCGGCCGACTCGAAACTGCCGACGGATGCATTTTGCGCCCCGCGACGATCGTTCACATCACAGGCCTCGTGCGACCTACTTTCCGGGCTGGCGCCACGCAATGACGCCACCTCTTCTCGTAGTTCGCGGATGGTAGTTTCCGAAGCCTCTAACCTGAATTGCACTTCGGCCAGGCTGGACTTTAGGGTGGTTATATCCTTCAGCAGCCTGGTGACATCAACGTGGTCGAATGTGACGGGGGGTAGCCTATGCAGCTGCTTCGCCACAAAAGCGGGCACGTCGTCGGGATCGGTCGCCTTCAACAATCTGATTATGTCTCGGAGACTTCTCTCGCCCTTTTCGTCCCTCCTGCGAGACGGCATCTGATCGCTCTTACCAAGCGATTCGTACAACAGCACCTTCGCATTGCAGATCTCTTCCTGTTTGAAGTTAGTCTTGCATATCTGCTCGATGCTAACTTCATCCATGGTGTCGATGGCGTGCTGTAAAAACGCCAACACTTCGTTGGCTATGAGTTTTTCGGAACTCATAGCGGAAATGACGTGCAGCGGCTATCGCCGCGCAAATCGCGAATTGCAATAATTCGTATATGCAGTGTGGCACGTCCGAATCCGAGGGCGCACTGCACTGCACTGATACCCAGACCGACACAAATACCCAGACCGACACAAATAGTTGTGGGTCTCACAAAGATTTGTTTTGTGTGGGAATCGAACCCGCGACTATTCGACCCAGTGGGCAGAGCGGCTTAAGCTCTTAACCACTGCGCCAAATCGTCTATCAATCCGTGATGATGTAGATAGATCATAATGATTAAATTACTTTATCAAGCTACTATTCAACTTAAAACAATACAACAGAACCATAGTACTGATACCCATAGTACATGTATAGGCAACTATTATGGTTACTATAGTTTTTCTATTGTGGTTGATATTTATCCCGCCTAGTGAGTGACCCTCTCAATCGTTCCACCCTTGCTCCCTTTTTGTATACTTACTTCCAAAATAGCAAGCGAAGAACTATGACTTTCCACTACCAGTTCGTACCCATGGTCCCTCATGGCTACTTCTAAAGCTTGCAGCGTCCCAATGGGTTTCTCCCTTGACGGTCGCGCCAGAAGGCTGGTCAGATTTGCCGAGTACATGTCCCCGATGACGTAGGTAGCTCCAAGAGATATTAGGACTGAGACCAGACGGGCCTTGTGAGTGCTTGAAGGTTCTTTGCTTGATGCTGTAAGTTGTTATTATTTATTTATTTATATAGCGCACCAACTAATTACTTTAGCATTATGGAATACAATATAGTTATATATATAGCAATATATTATATTTTAAAGCGATAGTAAAAAACAACGTGGGTAACGTTTTACCTCAAGACTAAAGTTTTTAGTCAATGTGAGTTGCCAGTGATGACATATGGATCAGAGACGTGGTCTCTTATAATAGGTCTCATAAAAAAGCTCAGAGTTGCTCAGCGAGCTATGGAAAGAGCTATGCTCAGCGTTTCTCTACGTGATTGAATCAGGAATGAGGAGATTCGTAGAAGAACCAAGGTCACCGACATAGCCCTCAGGATTAGCAAGCTGAAGTGGCAATAGGCGGGCCACATAGCGCGAAGATCGGACGGGCGTTGAGGCAGAAAGATTTTAGTGTGTAGACCACGTATTGGCAAGCGTAGCGTAGGACGACCGCCTGCCAGATGGACCGACGATCTTGTGAAAATCGCAGAAAGTCGTTGGATGCAGGTGGCATCGGATCGGTTACGCTGGCAAGCGATTGGGGAGGCCTATGTTCAGCAGAGGACAAGTATAAGCTGAGATGATATTTTTTCATGAGATGAATATTTTACCTCCTCTCAAACTGAGAGGGTTTAGGCCGGAGTACCTTAGGGGGATTAATTTAATTGCAATTGGAATTTCAATTGACTGATTTTAGAATTGAAAATAGCTTAACATTTGCCCATGATCACCTGCCATTAGTATTTATCAAGCTGCCTATAAATTGAATCGACTATTAAATTAAGTGGTAGCGGAGACCAATGGCATTGCGGGACTCGGAAAATGGAAATGCTACAAACAAAGATCATAAATGCTATCTGTTGAAAAAATCAAGAGTGTTTGTAATCGGCGAGCGTTTATAAGAAGACCTATAAGAGCGTAGAGGAGAGTATGTGAGAACAATGTGAGTTGTAGCAACTCTACTATAAGATACTATCTGCCTATATATATAGATGATAGATAGAAATTCTTTACATTGTCTTAAGAAGAGCGTTGTAGTGAACCAGCAACAGCTACTGAACAAGCCGAGCTGGTCGCATTTTCGTTGCTGCCAAAACGATGGGGCGGCTATCACCACCCAAAGGGCTGGACCGGTCACCAGCAGCGTGGCGCAGACGAGAGGCCAAACCTGGCACATAAAAAAATTCGAGTCAAACTCGCCCCTTTGACATTGAGACCTAAAACCGTCGACGTTATTCGTACTCAGGAAGTACACCAGCTCTGCTACCTCCGTTTGTTATTTGGTTCGGTTGTTTTTTGTTTTAGTTATTTAATTATAAACAGGTAATACAGCCGGATACAGAAGTTATCGTAGGCGCCGCGTTTGATCATAGCGAATATGTGAAAATCGTGTTTGTTACAGCTCCAAGAATACAGGTATAATAATTAGTATAGAACAAACTTTTTTTTAATAAAAACGTTTTTAGATCCAGCCAAGGTCCGTGCTATTTAAATAACAGATCAAAATATAATAACAAAACTTCAGTTAGGTTTTTCAATGTACCCTTCATGGCACAGTACTTTTATATTATTGACTTAAGGCTATAGACTTTAAATAATGATATTTCTATGGAACAAATCATAACCATCATCAATCATCATGTATCTACTCACTGCTGAGTGTAGGCCTCTCCTCTATCACGTTATTCGATCCGGTCCTTTGCTAATCTATTCCACCATTTACCAGCCACTCTCACGATATCATCGCTTCATCTAGCCGATGGTCTGCCTATGGGTCGGCGGCCTGTTCTGGGCCACCACTCTCTTACGGCCTTAGTCGACCTGCCATCTACACGCCTCATCAAGTAGCCTGCCCATCTTCACTTTAACCTTGTGATCCATTTAGCAACATCTTTATATTTTATGCAAGGTTTGTCTTAATCATCAGCCAATAGACGGCTACATTACAAAAAAAGGGCTATAAGAGCCATCTATAACTTAGGTAGTCGCGTTTCTCCCAGAGAATCTCTGTTTAAAGAAGCCAATATTATGACGGTCCCGTGTTAGTATATTTATAAAAACATAATTTATACAAGAAAAAATATAGATTTGTTTGATCAGCTAGGTGATAGTTATTGCTATAATACGCGACATAGATATAAATTAGATCAACGGCAATGTCGTCTGTCAAAAATTCAAACATCTTTCATGGGGTACTGTGTTAGATTTTATATTGAAATTCCTCTTGACGTCACTAAACTTACTGACAATAAATTCAAAGCTTGTATTAAACTAACGCTTAGTAAGAGAGCTTATTATGAGCTAGATGATTATTTTAAAGACAAAACACTTGGGCTGTTCCAGCTCCATTTGATTGAATATGAATAACTCGTTCGGCTATTATTATTTAATGTTCCCTTTCTTCCTTCTATTAATTTCGTAAAATTTAGTATTCTTTTTTTCTCATTTCTTTCTCTGTTAATGAGAGAACCGTGTAGCCATTTACATGAATAGTATAATTTGTTTAATTTAACTTAGACCCGAATCTAGGACGAATGCTCGGTGACCTCAATAGAGTATCCCAACAAGTGGGTCTTAAAATGAATATGGACAAAACAAAAATAATGTTTAATGTCCATGTCGTACCCACCGCACTCACCGTTGGGAACTCTACTCTTGAAGTTGTCGACGAATACATTTACCTGGGACAGGCAGTCCGGTTAGGTAGGTCCAACTTTGAGAGAGAGGTCAATCGACGAATCCAACTCGGCTGGGCAGCGTTCGGGAAACTGCGCAACATCTTCTCATCCAAAATACCTCAGTGCCTAAAGACTAAAGTTTTTAGTCAATGTGTGTTACCAGTGATGACATATGGATCAGAGACGTGGTCTCTTACAATAGGTCTCATAAAAAAGCTCAAAGTTGCTCAGCGAGCTATGGAAAGAGCTATGCTTGGCGTTTCTCTACGTGATCGAATCAGGAATGAGGAGATTCGTAGAAGAACCAAGGTCACCGACATAGCCCTCAGGATTAGCATGCTGAAGTGGCAATGGGCTGGCCACATAGCGCGAAGATCGGACGGGCGTTGGGGCAGAAAGATTCTAGAGTGGAGACCACGTATTGGCAAGCGCAGCGTAGGACGACCGCCTGCCAGATGGACCGACGATCTTGTGAAAATCGCAGAAAGTCGTTGGATGCAGGTGGCATCGGACCGGTTACGCTGGAAAGCGATTGGGGAGGCCTATGTTCAGCAGTGGACAAGTATAGGCTAAAATGATGAACTTAGACCCACCTGATATATACCACCTGATAGATATTGTTCTCACAACAAAATGTAGATGGAAAAAGAAAATGTAAAAATACTATTTTTAAAGACTAACCGTCGAGTTTCTTGCCCTTGGTCTCCACAGAAAAGACATTCCGAGGTGGTGGTAGAGTCTTTGTTACCTTTATGACGATTCATAAATACTGTAATGGTTTACATGTTTAAAAAATATTCTAATTCTGACGTCCACGGCAGTACAAAAGCCTCCCGTAAAGATCGACGACCAGTTTTGTGCTGTTCGCATACGCGTTTACTCGCGACCTTTACCAGGTGATACACCCGCTTAGGTATTAATAAAAAAAATATAATATGCTGACCTCCCATCGAAATGGCCTGATGATAGCCAAGGTCTCGCTTAATTTGTCAGGCGCATGGGTAAGGAACGCTCCAGAATCAGCTAGCGTTAGAAATGAGAACTCCACTGCCTGGAGGCGTTCCCAAGTCATGGTCACATCACCGAGGAAGAAATCAGCTTTCTGCCAAATGGATTAAGAGTCATTTTAGAAGGATCTGCAATCAGTGAAGTCACGATTTTTAATAACGATGTTTAGTTCTAATTCAGATAAATGTTAATTGTCTGATTACGAAAAGATATTGAACATACCAACTAATTCTACCTCATACTTGTGAGAAAGCTTTTAAGTTGAAATCCCGACTAGCATTTTCAGTTCTTTAAAACTTCTGTGTAAGGTTCCTTCCTGGCAATGAAGGGAATTATCTTGGATGCGCCTTCAGTAAGGATGGGAAATACACCGCTGACATAGAGAGAAGAGTGAGTGCAGGGAACAGAGTGAATGGTGCGATGGGAAAGCTACTCGGGAGCCGGCACTTAAGCCATAAGGCGCAGCTGGCCATACATAACGGAGTTCTTGTCCCAACGCTGTTATATGGTAGCGAGAGCTAGGTATGTAAGAAGGAGAATGAAAGTAGGATAAATGCGGTAGAAATGCGAGCTCTGCGGAAGATGTGCGGAGTGAAGCTGACCGACCGCATTAGCAACAGCATAGTAATACAGCGAGTAGGTATGAAAGATAGTATCGGTGTAAAGATGAGAAAGGGCATGCTCCGTTGGTTCGGGCATATAGAAAGAATGCCAGAGGAAAGAATGACAAAACAGGTATACAATGTGAAAGTGGAAGGATGCAGGTACCGGGGAAGACCTAGACTATCTTACCACGACCAAATAAACCGAGTCTTGTCAGATGGAAAAGTCAAGAGTCACCGTAACCGGCGAGCGTGTATGAGACGAACTATGAGAGTCGAGGAAGCCAGAGAGGTATGTAAGGAAAGAACCTGTTGGAACTCTGTACTCTGCCTACCCCGCAGGGGATCTGGCGTGAGGTTATAGATAGATAGACTTTCACCCCCTGACTTATTGGGGCCAAAATACCCTGGCAAAAATATTAACTGTTACTTTCATATTCTCCAAGTGGCAGAAAAGGGGCGGATCCATTGCTAATATAACGGCCAGAATTCTAGACTTTGGTCTGGTATTGACGACTTTTCGACAGAAAAATCTCTGTAGCACTTAGTCCAACCCATTATAATATTAGCCCTGTAAAGAAACTGTCGCACTGTTGGGCACGGGCCTCTTCTCTAACAGAGGGTTTAGGCCATAGCCCACCATGCTGGCCCAGTGTGGGTTGGCAAACTTCACACACCTTCGAAAAACTCTCAGGCATGCAGGTTTCCTCACGATGTTTTCCTTCACCGTTAAAGCAAGTGATAGTTAATTTTTAATAGGCACATGCTTTTGAAAAGATACAGGTGCTTGCCTGGGTTTGAACCCGAGACCTCTGAATTTGCAGTGCAATGGTCGAATACTAGACTTTCACTGCTTAGAACCGAGAAACTCGACCCATTAGAACCGAGAAACTCGTGATAACCAGTCTCACTAAGTTCTGCTATGGCGCGGCTGGAAGATCACAAAATTAACACTTTCTTTGCTAAATTAACGAGACTGTTGGCTATTTCTAAAAAGTATCCTATTTCCTACTACTAATATTATAAATGTGAAAGTTTGTATTTTTCGATGTTTGTTACCCAATCAGGCAAAAACGGCTAAACGGATTTGGATGAAATTTGGCACATGGTTTATTACCTGGATTAACATATATTTATCCTTATATTTATCCTTTTTATTCGAGAAAAAGGTCAACGCGAACGAAATCGCGAGCAGACACTAGTCTGTTATAAGTTCGTTGAAGTAGGATATTCAAGTTAAAGACAAGATCTTATGAAAAAGGCTTTGGCTAACGACGCATAATAATGAGAGATTGCATACCCTTTTCCAAATTAAGCCGAGTGTTCCTTTGAAGGTTCCGTTAGTCGAGATACTTGATCCCTGACTCCGATCGGGAGGGTCGTAGTACCTGTACCTGTTGATGTAAAATGAGGTTTACATATATTTTTATAAGGTAGGATATAAGTTTTGTTAGTTTACCTGAAGTTAAGTTTCTTGGACATTAAGGAGAGTAGTTTGTCGTCCCTGCCCCCTGTTACGGTAATGGTGGAATCATTGTTGTACTTAACGAAGTGCCATGGCGGTGCCTGGGGACATAGATAAGGTTTTTTATCACTCACACTAGGAATTATATGTGTGTCGTGGGTGTACACCAACACAATCATCTTAGGGTCACAAAATCAAATCCGCAATTAGTCGATCCAGTGACCGGAGCGGCCTACGCTTTTAACCACAGGATCAAGACGTCGGCTAATGATCAAATAGCTGACGGAGCGTGACGGGAGCGCTCGGGAAGTGCTCGGCTGCGGGAGTGACGTTGCGCCGGCCGGACCCACGCCCGACACTAGTGACCTGCTTGCACGCGTATTGGCGTCTCGCTCTCTCGTGCTTCGTTCGAAACTGCATTGAGCGCGACGGCAGCGTGACGTGATGTTTTCGGTCGCGCCGAGCGGGGCTGCGCTGCGTGTCGTCTCCAGTACATTTGAGTACATCACAAAGCTGCGCCACCGTCGCGTTCCCGTCCCGCTGCGTCGGCAAAACCTTAAAGTCTTGATAGCTTGTTTCCTGCAACATAGTCGTAATAAGGGAAGCCCCTTCACAAGGATCCATGACCTGATAAAGGTCACTGGTAAAAATTAGAACCCATACAAATCCACGGCATAACAAAGGCCACCACGAAAGTTCTCTACAACGACTGGCTTTGTACTTAAGGTTTGGTCAAATAGCTGACGGAGCGCGACGGGAGCGTGACAGAAGCGCTCGGTCATGACGTTTGCCGTCGCGTTGAGTGGGGCTGCGCTGTGTGGCGTCTCGTACATTTCAGTACATTGCAAGTGCACAAGCCGCGCCACCGTCGCGCTCCCGCCGCGCAGCGTTGGCTAAGTGGCGAAACTTTAAAAAAATAAGCACGCGAAGCACCTCAACAACGCATGAGTTGAGCCTCAAATCTCAAGAAGTTATCTTACGTGTAATACAGGAACGTTAAAAACTCTTCCTTTGAAGTCGTGGTAGACTTTATTAGCTGGCGGCAGGACCGGAGACTTGTACAGCTGCCCTGACCACCAGTTCACCATAGTCAGGTGGTTGAGCTTGTTCGGAGTTACCTGGTTGTAGTATATTCGAAACCTTGAAAGAAATGGGTGTCGGTTTCATATTTTCAGTAGTAGTTAGTTTGCTAGTAGAATTCTATTCATAAAAATATCTGCTATAATCTGTACTTTATGCCTACACTGCAAAGGATCTGGTATGAGTTAGATAGACTCATAAAAAATCAGATAGTACTTTTTACGATAACCAAACACTATCGATGGACCAGTAGACTATCTTATCTAAAGGGCAAATCAAGATTCTTCATAACCGGCGAGCGTGTATGAAACGTACTATAAGAGTGCAGGCAGCTAGAGTTCTGTTAGGAACGAACTCGTCAGAACTCTGTACGTTCTGCCTACTCCGCAAGAAATCTGGCGTGATGATATAGATAGGTAACAGCATCACGTCTACATTCCTCAAGCAGGGTGGCGTAGATGTGCTATGTATACTCGATGAGTTTATTGCCCGTTGCCATTATAGCGGGCACAAGTTCAGACCCTGAACTGCTACCAAGAGTTTTGGATTGAAAAACTCCACTTTGTCCGACCTAGGATTCGATTCCTCATATTTCCAAGTCACATAATCTTATTTAGATCAGCGATGCAATCATGTCATGGCTACCTCCACCATAGCCGATGCGGCAACATGCGAATTCGCCCAAACCGTTTCTCTTTTCAGCTAATAAACAACAATATTTTCTTTGGAACACCGCCGCGTCCAATTCTAGTGCTTCAAAATCAAATTACAAAGTACGTGATTGTCTAAGAGTTTGTGGTGCACCGCCATTGAACTTTGGACTAGGGCGGAATGTAATTTTTAGAAATGCCCCGCGGCGTTTTGCGGTCGCCAATCAGCCGCTTGAATGCTCGTGAACAAAACTGTTTTAGGTTGAATTAAATTAGTTAAAATTTAAATAGGTATGGAATGAAATTTAATTGATATGAAATTTAAATATGTATGCATACCTACTCCATTTATTTAATAACACACTAACAGTATTTCGATTCCCCCGATGCTCTCAGATATCGCTTGCACCCACTACACGTAGAAACAGACTGCTTCGCCGCAGAGGCCGAAGTATTAAAAGATACAAAGGCAAAATAAAGCAAGTTTACATTTACCAACACAACTAAAACACAAAAACGATCTTTTGTTTCTATAAATAATTATATAATACAAGTTTCAACTTTTCGTCATATAAAAACTTGTGAGTGCGAGCGTACGTCAGGGATTTCCAAAGTGGCAACTTTCATACGACGCACATTTTTCCTCGGAACAGTAGTTTATTGTGTGCGAAGTGTTGCCAGCTAACGTTCTCTTTGTATGGGAATGTTGTTGTTGACTGAGGTGTGACTTTACGACTTTTTCTTCGTAAAATCTTCTCTTTTGGGCTATTTCTAGTATTAAAACACCGGTATAAGATTACTTTTATACTTTAAAATAAAACCTAGTTTTAGTAGTTTAGTATTAGTGATAAGGCCGCCCATTGTTACACTACCTTGAATTTATAAAATTGTATTCCTATATTGTGTCTTTGGTGGAACAATTAAGTGTTATCTATCTATCAGCAACATTAATCAATGATGTATAATACAATTTTGAAAAACAAAAAAAATGTTTATCAGAAAGGCCAAATAAATTAAATTAAAATAAAAGCCCGCTGAGTTTCTCGCCGGATCTTCTTAGTGGAGGCCGCGTTCCAATCCGGTGGTAGATGTAAAAAATGTAATAATTTTGACGTTTGTGAGTGCTATTGTGTTGGCCTATGCAAATAAATGATTTTTGACTTTGACTTTGATTTTTCTTAGCTCCACCCTAGGAATTTGTCTCGTGTGTGCATTTATAACAAGTATAATTGGGGACAATGATTTTTAAACATGAAATTTGCATACACAAAGAGCCAGACCGAAAAAAGACGCTCGTGAGTCATACGAAGATTGTTCCATTTCTTCCAAACCTAGTGAAAGGAGTGGTCTACTTTAATAAGACCTCTACACCAAGACGTCGTATGTAGATTTCATACTATTTCTTTTATATTCCCTAAGGGCGGGTGACAGAGAAGTGCGGTGCATACCCGTATTTCACCGATAATGTTAGGTCCGTAATAGCATAGTGCCTTTACACCGCATAAATTTAGACTCCGGACTGCTATTGAGAATTAAGATTTGAACCTAGGACCTAAATGCTACCGCACCCTGCGCTGATTAGCCCTACAAGGTAATAATATGTTGTTATTAGACGACGATTAGTTAGACGGTGTAAAGCACTCATAGGGAACTTAAAAATCAAAACAACTCCAATAAAATTTGATATAAAATATTATTTATTCTTGCCGTCTCTAACCATCCTTTTAAAGATAGGGAGCTCGAGTAATGTTTCTGCTTTAAATACAATTTAATCGGCTAAATGCACCCGTCGCTGTGTCGACGTCACTATGTGGCGGATGGTGCGTTGATCAGCGTTAGGTGTCACGGCTATTGACGTTTAGCAACGCTGAACCGAGGAATTTATATTGTATGCGAATCAGAGAAAATTGTTTGAATAATGATTTAGTCCACGTGGTACCTATTATTTCTCACTTCGATTTGTAAGAGAAGGCCTTTGTGCAGTTGGATAGTATAGGCTGATAGATGATAGGCTTCACCCACTTGCATCATTGATCAATGAATGCATTTATAATTCTCAAAACAGTAGCAAATCAAAGTAACCAATAAAGTACGTTGTGGACCTATAACTGCTGAAAGAAGGGTTCAAAAGACATGAAACTGGGTTATCGGGAAAAGTTTCGAAAACCCCCCATAACTACCACTGAGTTGTCTTCGGCGGGCGGTGACTTGCCGCTCAAAAGTTTGACCTCAAGAAGTATTTAATCACATAATTTTTTTTAATAAAAAAAATCAAACCTAACTACAAAAGCGCATTAACGTTAAACCGAAATTGCCTACCGGCGGGTCAACAAGCTGCGTTTGGTACCAACAACACAATTACAGCCGAGTACTTCCATTATTTTATTATTCATTAATTACTGGTTCGTCAGCGCTCCATTATGGTTTAGTGGGTTGATGTTGATGCATTACGCCGGTTTGTAGTTAACTGATAAATGTGAATTATAAATAGGTTCGTTAATTTGTTAAAATAAAGATTGGGTTTTGTGATGGCTTTGTGATTCTGATACACTCTATTTATATCATCGTGATAGATCTATTGGGTGGTAGGCAGAGAGTGCGGAGTTCGAAGAGGTTCTTTCTGTAGACCTCTCTCGATTCCTCCACTCTTATAGTTCATCTCATACATGTTTACCGGTTTTGATAAATTATCACTCTAATTGAGGACAAGGTAGTAAGTATAGTTAAACTACCACAAATTACACTAACAGTAAGTCATAAGGGATGTCTAAATCCAGCTAAAAATACCACAAATAGCGATATTTACTTTGGTTACACATTGGGAGAGTGGTTTCGGAAGCAGCGTATCAATCTGAATGAGCGCTATCTAGGGCATCCAAAGAATGGTACGATGTATGCAATAAAGTATGAAGATTTGATCTCATAATTATATGTTAATGAAAGCTAAAGAGCATAAGTTCTATTCTAGCATTTGTATTTATATTAAAATATCAAGACGACGCATTATCACAATCCGATAAGATTTTATATGAGCTGTATAGCTTTCATAGGGATGTAATGTAAACGAAGGTGCAGGATCATCCTACGCACGAAGCACATACAAAGCCGAATCAGCCTAAGCATAAGTTGAAACACAGTGCTCAGTTATGCGCTGCTTACGACAGTCCGTCATTCTCAGCTAGATGGCAAATACAGAAGTGAATGGGGTATTACGTTCTCTACATCCCGCTCCCTCCAGTTTTCCTATATACCCCTATATACGGTACAAATCTTTGTGTGATCCACAATTATTTGTTCCGGTCTGGGTATTTGTGTATATGAATTTTCATGTTTGTAAACGCACCCTTGATACAGGAATAAATCCTGGTGTGGGGCTACGTTTTTTAAAAAAACTCATTAAAAACACACGCTTGATTGTGTAGGAAAATCAAATAATGTCATCTCCTCTTTTTCATTTGTGGTCTATACAGCGCAACGCAGACAAACATTCTTTGATTGTACAAGGTGTAATTTTAGTCGTCCTGGAGCGAAAGCCTAGGTGATGTATCTAATACCTATTGTTTACTGATACTAAATAAAACTTAAATAATAACACTTTAATAAGTAAACTGGAACTGTGCCCGGTATATGGCAATAGGCTCGCCCCCTATTACATGGGACCTAACATCGTCGGCGAAACGTGGGTGTACTCAGTACACCTCTGCCACCCCCTCTGGGGAATATAGGCGTGACGGTGTGTGTGTGTTTAATAAGTAAAATCTCTGTAGGCGACAGACATGATCATTGTTTGTTTATTATGTACCTATTTGTATATGCCAATAAATAGGTATGCTATACGTGAACACGTGTGAAATGGTGTAGGCGCGAAGGGGTACGTGAGAGGGTTGGTATAATTGTCCAGTGCCTGCCGCTCTCGGAAGTCAGTCGCACCTCTCTAATTGCTGCGCCTATACACATGTCGCGACTATGGCATATTAATATCCTTGTTTTTCGTATTTACTTTTTGCATCCGCCATAATCTCCATAACAATACTAATTTAGTGCATTAAAACACCTATACTAGTCAGCTGGTGCGTAGATACCTTCGGTGTCCCGGATTTTCACTCTAGCTATGATATTAAGATAGGTTAGTAGGTAAATGATACGCATTGAAGTGATTTTTTTATTTACCAATGAACAGTAGGCATTGAATACATTACCTGGGCTTTCGTTCCAGGATGACTTAAATTACACCTTGTATACATGTGTATAAAAAATACTTACACACTCTCTCTCGGGTTGGTGATGACCGCAATCCTCATGGCTTCCGTCATGATGTTGAGAAAGGTTTTTGTAACTTCGCCGTAGGGCCAGTAGAAGAGGTACAGGATCGTACGATGAATCAGGTTGCTTTCTGTTAACTAGAAAAAAAAACACCGTCACGCCTATATTCCCCAAGCGGGGGTGGCAGAGGTCTACTGAGTACACCCACGTTTCGCCGACGACGTTACGTCCCATGTAATAGGGGGCGAGCCTATTGCCATATACCGGGCACAATTCCAGACTCCGGACTCGTACTGGGAAGTTTTCGTTAGAAAAACTACACTTGTCCAACCTAGGATTTGAACCCAGGACCTCGTGATCACAAAGCGATGCGCTTTGCCACTAGACCAACGAGGCAGTCACAGTTAAATAGACTTTTAAGAAAAATCATTAGCAGCCTAAGATCAAAACAAAGTAACAATGTGATATTACGCACGATTTAGTGCAGTGGTTAAGAGCTTGAGCTGCTCCGCCCACTGTGTCTAATAGTCGCGGGTTCGATTCCCGCACGGGACAAATTTTTGTGTGATCTACAATTATTTGTTCCGGTCTGGGTATTTGTGTTTGTGAATTTTCATGTTTGTAAACGCACCCACGACACAGGAATAAAACCTAGTGTGGGGTTACGTTTTTTAAAAAAGAAAGTAAGAAAGATATGTGCCCGCGTGGCTTAACAACGGACCTAGTTGTTTTAATACTCTCTAAAGAGCCGCTTAATAAGAATTAAGGTGAAATTTTTGTTTTAACTGATGGGCAAGTCAAGAGTCTTCGTAACATATGAGTTTGATACGAACTATGAAAACAAAAGAAGCGAAAGAAAGAAAAGAACTTGTTAGTCTTCTATACTCCTTCCTCCTCCTCCTCTTTTATACTCTGTAGAGAAAGCACCTGATGGAAACTCTCTAAGGCATTGATCGCGATGGTATAGTAGAACTGTTGAGTTCTTAAATTAACGGGAATATTGAACATGAAATAAAAACATTTTGTTTAACTAAAAAAGAATTAGGTAGTTTGATGGTACTTCAGAATAACTACGACTGACTATGACTGGTATTCAGAATAACTATGAGGACGTCAAATACCTCAGTCCCCCTAGTGATCATTCTGCAAAGAACGCGAAACGTCGGGAGCTGAAAAAAATTAAAAAACAAACCGCGATAAAATCCGAAAAATAGTTTTATTGTACAAGTTGTAACCTAATTAACGCAAGACCTGAAAGTAGTTTGTTCTAAATCAGCAACTGAATCGTTTCCAACTATTTTTAAAGTCAGATTATTTTTTTAATAAATTTAAAAAAAAATGCTGTTCCTCATTCTGTTCCCTGTATTAAACAAAATTTAATAACTATTCAAAGCATTATGGCTATTTTAAATATATTTTATTACACACACCTCAATACGCTTACAAAAGTTAATTAGTTATTAAATTTTATGGTTTATTTGGGTATATGGCAATAGGCTCGCACCCTATTACATGGGACTTAACATCGTCGGCGAAATGTGGGTGTACTCAGTACACCTCTGCCACCCCCTCTGGGGAATGTAGGCGTGACGGTGTTTTTTTTTTATTTTTTTTTCATTTGGGTACCAAATAGCTTAAAAAAATTGTACAAAGCTCCTTATAATTGAAAGTTTGATTTTTGTATTAAATTCGTAAAGCAATAATCTAATTGGGGTGTCTGAGGTCTTGCATTATTTAAGTTACACCTTGTATAGTAGAACTAGTTTGAAAGTTTAAATGCATCTCCTTAATAATGAAAATTAGTTACGTTAGTTTATTATGTGCATTATAATCTAGAACATCGATGAATCAAATATTACTTTGTTTATTGGTTAATAGATATTAATTAATCAATCCCACCCGAAATTATCGTTGACAGATTAATATACTGCGGTTATCTATCAATTATGATCAATTATTTAATTAGGTACACCTCAATCATCGTTACAAACATGCCTAGCATTACGCTGTATTGAATTAGGGGTAGAAAGAAGGAGTACATTTCACCGTTTTTGTTAAGATCCAATCTGATTAGTGGCGACATTATTTCTACTAATAATATTAGCCCTGTTAAGAAACTGTCCAACCGTTGGGCACGGGCCTCCTCTCAAACTGAGAGGGCTTAGACCATAGTCCACCACGCTGGCCCAGTGCGGGTTGGCGAACTTCACACACCTTCGAGAAACTCTGAGGCATGCAGGTTTTATCACGATGGTTTTCTTCACCGTTAAAGCAAGTGATAATTAATTTTTAATACGCACATGCTTTCGAAAAGACAGAGGTGCGTGCTTGGGTTTAAACCTGAGAACTCTGACTTTGCAGTCCAACGGTCTAACCACTAGGCTATTTATACTAATATTTATTAATAGATGCACCAACAACATACTACAAAATCTATCTATCTATATCATCACGCCAGATCCCTTGCGGCGTAGGCATAAAGTATAGAGTTCCAACAGTTTTCTTTTAATAACTAAAATGCTTATAATGAAATAAAAGTAACAATATTTCTTAAATTCTGTGTAGGATGACTTTACAGGTGCACTGGCTGAGGACGTAGATTTACAATAAATTACAATAAATCTTATATTGCCAAAGAAGATTTTTATTTAGTTTATAGAAAATAGAATAACATGAACAATAAGAATACAAAGGATTTACATTTACTAATAAAATTAGCTTAGTGCAATTGGACAGAATTGAATTAAAGGATTGAATTATTATTAATTAAGTTAAGTTAGATGTTTTTTTTAAATTGGAAACATTTTTTGCTAATATTATATTATTGTCAATGTCACCTTTTTCGTAAATATCGTTATAAGGTAACATGAATCTGTTACATCAGGCATTAAGTTCGCCTACGTACATGAGTGCATGAAGAATAAATAAATAAATGTATATAGGAATGACTGTGATAGCTTAGTGGTTGGGCCGTTGAACTACAAAGTCAGAGGTCTTGGGTTCAAACCCAGGCACGCACCTCTGTGTTTCCAAAAGCATGTGCGTATTTTTCAAACTCAAACCGTTTATTTTGCATAGAACTTGCGGAGGTGCTTACAAAGTGTCATATTTACATTTCTTTTTTTTTTATCTTACAATTCTACCACCGGATCGGAACGCGGCCTCCAATGAGAAGATCCAGCGAGAAACTCAGCGGGCTTGTCTTTTTTGTTTAATACTCCATAATTTTTTTTTCATAATTTTTTGTATAGATACATACATTTTTATATTATACAAATTCATTAATGCTATCCAGCTCCAGTGTGATGCCTCACGACTGAGATAGAAGACTATTTTTAAATATATGCTATAATTAAAAGCTAAAGGATTCTGGGTGGACCAGTCTCCACAAGCAGCACCCGTTCACGAGTACGACTACTTGAGTAGCCATCACCTTCCTCGACTATATTAGAGGGAAGGAAGTGACCCACACCAAATAGAAAACCTGCATGCCTAAGAGTTTTTAGAAGGTGTGTGAAGTTCGCCAACCCGCACAGGACCAGCGTGTGGTGGACTATGGCCTAAATCCTCTTAGATTAAGAGCAGGCCCGTGCCCAACGGTGGGACAGTTTCTTAACAGGGCTAATATTATTATTATATAGGAATCACATGCGTGTTTCCTATTCCACGGTCTGCTATGAAGTATTTTAGGAAACATCCAAACACACATTTTTCTACTTAGGATTCGAACTCAGGACTTTTTGATCGCCACTAGACCAACAAGTTTCTTATACTACTACTACTATATAATCACGCCAGATCCCATGCGGGGTAGGCAGAGAGTACAGAGTACCAACAGGTTCTTTCCTTACATACTTCTCTGGCTTCCTCAGCTCTCATAGTTCGTCTCATACTCGCTCGCCCGTTACGGAGTCTCTTGAAGTTTCTCATAATCATGTTTAATTTTTGTTATTGAATTTAATGCAAATAGTTAGATGTTGTTTAAGTTTACCTCGCTCAATATGTTTTCGCATTCATATGGCTCACAGAGAATAAGGCTGGTTCTATCTTCAGATATATCCAGAGCTTCCTTAAGGTACCCGTAGTACTGCAACAAACAACATGATTTAAATATAATCGACAGACGCACTCACAGACGGACATAAAAGTTATACTGTAAGAGTTCCATTTTTACCGATTGAGTTGCGGAACCCAAAAAAATGTAAGCCTTATAGGCAGCTTGATAAGTTCCAACAGCAGGTGGCCACAAACCTGCTTACACACATCCGCACTGGGCCGATCGTTGTAGCGAATTTTAAGGGTGGCCTTTATTCTGGACTTTTTGATTGATTATGAATGTAAAAACAAAAAAATAATGAACGTCTATCTATTTATCCATATCATCATGCCAGATCCCTTGCGGGGTAGGCAGAGAGTACAGATTTCCAACAGGTTCTTTCCTTACATACCTTTTTGGCTTCTTCCATTCTCATAGTTCTCATACACGCTTTTCGGGGACGGAGACTCTTGACTTGTCCTTCAGATAAGACTCGGTCTATTTGATCGTGGTAAGATAGTCTTGGTCCTCCCCGGTACCTACATCCTTTCACTTTCGCATTGTATATCTGTTTTCTCATTCTTTCTTCTAACTTTCTTTCTATATGCCCGAACCAACGGAGCATACCCTTTCTCATCTTTACACCGATACTATCTTTCATACCTACTCGCTTTCTTACTACGCTGTTGCGAATATGGTCGGTCGGCTTTATTTCGCACATCTTCCGCAGAGCTCGCATTTCCATCGCATTTATTTCATTCTCCTTCTTACATACCCAATGACCGTCACGCCTATATACCCCAAGCAGCGGTGGTTATACCGTGTATCCCCACTTTTTAACCGACTTCAAAAAGTAGGAGGTTCTAAATTCGTGTGTATGTATGCTTTTTTTGCTATGTTTACTGATATTTTTATCAACAGTGGGCTGATCTTGTTGATTCTTTTTTCATTGGATTCAGTATAGCTCCAAGTTGGTCCCATTTTAATAACATTGTTATTGAACCTCTGCCTTTAAAGATACACCTGGAAACTACTTAACGACAAACAATACGAATGTGTAGATTGAGTTATTATAGGTATTATGTTAACTCCATAGGTACCCCACCATAGAACTAAGCAGAATATTAGCCGACTTCAAAAAGGAGGAGGATTCCAATTGATTTGTGTTTTTTATTACTTCTTTGTCTTTTATGAACCGATTTTGATGATTTTTTTTGCGTTTAATTCAACACAGCTCCAGGTGGTTCCATTTTAATTTAATGGTATTGGACCTAGGACTTTGAAGATACACAAGAGGACTCCTTAACGGGAAACAACGTGAATGTAAGATTGGGTTATTATGGGTATTATCTTAATCCTCTAGATATCTTATTATAGATCTAAACACCGAGTCTCATCTGAAGGACAAGAGTCTCCATAACGAGACGAACTATGAGACTGGAGGAAGTCAGAGAGGTATGTTAGGAAAGAAACTGTTGAAAATCTGTACTCTCTGCCTACCCCGCAAAGGATCTTGCGTGATGATATAGTAAGATAGATCTAAGAACAATATTATAGGTATATAAGTGTTAATAATTCATGAACGCATCACTTAAAATCGTAAAATAAATAACTTAAAAAATAAGGTAAACATACTTCAAAATGCGCAAAACTAAGGTACCTTAACTAACTAAAAAGAAAAAAATAAATATTTTAAGTCTGTCCCAAACGAATAGGCAGTCCATTTGTTTGGCACCGACTTCAAATATTCGAATATTGAACGGCTGTTTTCACCAACTATGTTTGGTCTCAATATAATAGAGGGTAAGTTACCCTTATACCGGGCTCAGTCTTATGCTGGGAATTTTTCTATTGACAAATTACACTTTGTTCGAATTAGTATTTGAACAGGACGATTAGTACGTCGTGCGTCCTGTTGCTGCTGTGGCTGGTATGCGTCGTGAAGGAGAATTCAATGAAAGCCGAATAGTCTTGAAACAGTGCTCCACCCACCAGTTGTGACCCTCTTCGCGCAGAGTTTCTTCCTATTATCTTCCAATGCCCAGTCGCTCGAACGCGTCTGGCGCGATTTTTCGCGCTCTTATATACTATTTGGTGTGTCACAACTAGTGGGCTTTGTACCGAGTTTATTAATCCAATAAACCAATCATAATAAAATTATTCCTGTCCCTTTCCGGGGTTACACTCTTCTTACTATTCCTATCCCTTTCAGGGTTACACTCTTCTATTATTCCTATCCCTCTCAGGGTTACACTCTTCTAACTTTATACTAGTGCTTATGCGCTAGGATTCTATGACATTATCTTATTTCTAACTTAAATTACATAATGTACTACAGTAACTTAATCTATTATATACAAATTATACAGACGTCGTCCTGTACATTTCTCCCGCCGTGAACTGTCGGCTTCACTGACGGTTCATAAGTCTTCGTGGAGGGACGACGTCGGCAACACTATCAATTTCTTCGCTGGCTTCCGAAGAACTCCTCCCTTGGTGCGGACGTCCACCGCACGCACAATTCCATCTTCTCCAGGGAAGGTCCTTATTATCCTCCCAAGAGGCCACATGTTCCTGGGGAGTACGTTGTCAACAATGAGGACGATGTCCTCTTCTTTCAGGGCGGCGCCGCGTCCATGGGGCTCCCGCCGGTACTGAAGTCCAGGTAAGTACTCCCTTATCCATCGTTCCCAGAACATGTCCGCGAGTCTCTGTGCCGCTCTCCAATGGGTGCGGCCGATGAGGTCAGTGTCAGTGAAGGTCCCTGGTGTCGGGTTGCGCGCTGGGCCGTAGAGCAGAAAGTGGTTCGGTGTCAGCGCCTCTGGGTCCTCAGGGTCGACGGGTACATGAGTGAGCGGTCGGTTGTTTAGTGTAAACTCGACCTCCGCCAGCAGTGTGGTGAGAACCTCTTCTGTCGGGTGCCTCTCCGTCAGGATCGCGTATAGGGCCGTCTTCACACTGCGCACCAGTCTTTCCCATGCGCCACCCATGAACGGGGCGCCGGGGGGAATGAAGCGCCAGCTGATCGTCTTTCTCGTGGCCTCTTCTCGGGTGGCGTTGTCCAGCGCCTCCCGTAGCTCTCTGTCGGCGCCGCGGAGATTGGTCCCGTTGTCCGACCATATTTCAGTCGGGCAGCCGCGGCGGGCGATGAACCGTCGTAGGGCCATCACAGCTGACTCGGTGCTGAGTGATGCGGCGACTTCCAGGTGTACGGCGCGTGAAGTCAGGCAGGTGAAGAGGGCTACGTAGCGTTTCTGTGTGCCCCGACCCACTGTCACAGTCAGAGGTCCGAAATAGTCGATGCCGGTGTACGTGAAGGCCCTCTGATGGTGAGTCAGTCTGCAGGGCGGCAAGTTCCCGGTGCTCGGCTCTGGAGGCGCGTCTCTTCTTCGGCGACAGCTGTAGCACTTGTGTATGACCATCCGGGCTACTGTACGTAATCGAGTTATCCAGTACCTTGCTCGACACTCGTTGATGGTCGCCTCTACTCCGGCGTGGTGCAGCTGTCGGTGTACGTGCTCGATGTACAGGCGGGTGACGCGATGATCTCCGTCCAGCACTGCGGGGCACCGTAGCTCGTCACTGATGTCCGGCGTCGCACTTATTCGCGACTTGATCCTTATCACTCCACTGATAATCTGCGCTGATAAGGGGCGGAGGCGGCCCTTCGATAGCCTATCACTATTGCTCAGTTCGCTATAATACGAGTCGTGTTGTACTACACGCACTAACAACGCCTCCGCTCTTATCAATAGTTCTGCACTGAGCGGTAAACACTTAACACTGTCCTTATCACTAAACTTAATTCTACACTTATCGCTACACTTATTCCTATTCTTAACACTATTCCACTGCGGGTCCTTTTCACGATTCCTAGCCTGTCTCTTATAGTTCACTAATTGTCTATTCACACTGCACAGGTCGATGAACTGCAGCACGCGCGCCGTCGCTCGTAGCAGGCGCTCCCACGTAGAGAAGCGCGCTGGATCCGGAACAGCTGATCGCGGTGAGACGGGCCGTTGCTCGGTGGTAGTGTGTGTCCGTTCCTCGCCCGTCGCTGCGTCGAGTGTCGGTCGCTCCGCCGGCCATGTTGATGGGTGCTCGCGCAGGAACTCGGGCCCAAGGAACCATCGGTGATGAGAGCCGATGTCCCTGGGTACTTCGCGCGTCGCGTCGTCAGCCACGTTTAGTTTCGTGGGCACCCACCTCCAATCACTTATGGCGCTGTTTTCTTCTATCGCGGCGATGCGATGTGCGACGAACGGGCGGTAGGATCGCGCGCCCGTCTTCAACCATGTCATGACGGTACGGCTGTCCGTCCAGTAGGTCACTGAGCTTGGCTTCTTGTCGTGTTCGGCGATGATAGTCGCGCCCAGGCGACTACCCAGTACGGCGGCTTGCAGTTCGAGTCTCGGGACCGACGTGTTCATGTCCCGCAGACTGCGCAGGTGTTGGGTCCACTCGACCCACTGTTGTGCTAGGTCATCGTCGATGTTGTCGTCCTTTGCTGTGCCGCGCCACCATATCTCCTGCAGTATCTGCTTGGCCCCTTATTATGATGGGCGAAGCGATTCGGAGCGGGTCGAACAGAGACATTAGTATGCGGAGTGTCTCCCGCTTCGTCGGCGTCGGCTTTTCGAGTATGCCCGGGGGGAGGCGTGCGTCGATGTTGAACCCGATGTCGTCGGTGTCCGGCCTCCACTCTAACCCAAGCACTCTTTCTGTCTTCCTTTTTTCATTAATTCCGATCGCCCGCTGTGTCGCGCCCGGTTCGAGAGTCTGTAGTACCGCCGTGGAGTTAGACGACCACTGTCTCAGTTCATAGTGCGCCGCCCGATGTATCTCGTCGATCTGTTTTGAGATGTTGATGGCGCTGTCTTCGTCGTCGAAGCTGTGTAATAAGTCGTCGACATAGTGATTGCGAACGATGGCGCGGCTCGCTTCTGGATGGGTGTCCTTATACTTCTCTGCGTTGTGATTATTCACGTAGATTGCGATGGACGGTGAACATGTGGCCCCGAAGATGAGTGACGTCATCCTGTACTCTTCGGGCGGGTGTTCATCGCGCCGATCGCCGCGCCACAAGTACCGCAGCGCGTCTCTGTCTTCTGTCTTGATTTTTATCTGCATGAACATCTCCTTGATGTCGGCAGACACGGCTATTCTGTGCTGTCGGAACCTCATGAGGACGCCGGGGAGTGACTGCAGCAAGTCGGGACCCGTCAATAAATGGTCATTGAGTGACACTCCTTTCGTCTTAGCGGCGGCGTCGTGGACTATTCGCACTTTGTTCGGTTTCAATGCGTTCAGTACTGCAAAGTGCGGGAGGTACCACGTTCCATTCTCAGTTCTATTTTTCGGTGCGGGCTCGGCGTATCCCTTCTGGATAAGTGCGTCCATCTGTTCTGTGTACTTCGCTTTCAGAGTCGAATCGCGGTCAATCTTCTTTTCTATGTTGTGTAAACGCTTCAGTGTATTTTCATAATTTTCGGGCATCTTAATAGTGTCGGTTTTCCACAGTAGAGGGGCTTCATATCTCCCGCCGCTGTCGATACGGACTTCTTTGTCGAGCTTGTCAAGCGCGCGTTGATCTGGGCTGTTCTTCGGGTTTCTGGGCTCGACGAAGAGTGACTCGAGTGCGAAGTAGTGTCTCAGCTGATCGTCCATGTCTTCGCTTTCGCTCTTGTCCGCGATGAAGTTGACTTTGTGCGCATCTTGTACAGTGAGCCGTGAGCGCGCGCCGTGTAATACCCAGCCGAGAGGAGTCCGGGAGGCAACGGGTTGGTGTCGTTGTCCCCGGCGTACCTCCGACGTCACTAGCAGGTGCCAATTGTCTTGGCCGATGAGTATCTGGGGTTTCGCTCTTCTGTAGGTGATATCGCTTTCTATGACCCGCAGATGCTTGCAATCAGCGATGTCTTGCACGGTGACGGCTTGTGGTGACAACTTCATATTTTCAATGGTGCGCGCTTGAATCCGATGTGCGCGCTGGGACGTACCTCTCAACGTCAGCTGGACCCGACGGGAGTTCGATGACCGGACGTTACAATCGCCGATCGCCTCGATGTGCAGTGACTCGCGGGGGCCGCGCGCGCCTGTCTGGTTGGCGAGCTCGGCGTCGATGAGCGTCACCGTTGACCCGTCGTCGAGGAGGGCGTAAGTGTCTACTCCTCCCGCCGGTCCGGAAATGTGTACCGGCACTATCTTGAGATACGATGCGAAGCCTCTTGTCCACGTTGACGCGACTGTCTGTTTCTCCGCGTTGTCGTCTTCGGCGACCCTTTCGCTTTTGACGTGGTGAAGCAGTCTGTGGTGCGAGTATTTGCACCCGTCGGTGTCGCAAGTGATCCTCTTGCAGTGATGACTCTTCGTTCTGAAGCGTAGACACGCGAAGCATAGTCTTCGTGCCTTCGCGATATCCCATCTGTCGTTGACCGTCGACTCAATGAATTTCTTGCACTTGGTTACCTCGTACTCTGTGTCGTGACACGCCGCGCATTTTTCTTTCCTTGGGCTCGATACAGCGGTGCTATAAGTCTTGTTAGTCTGTCTTCTGTTCGCTGTATGTTCCCGTTCGGGTGTCACGTGTTCGGGAGGTGCGTAGCGCCCGCACCTGTCGGCCTCCCTACTGAGGAAATCAGAGAGCCTCAGTAGGTCGGGTTCTTCTGTCTGTTCTTCCGCTGCGTAGTCGAACCATCTATACTTGAGCGCCGGTGTGAACTTCTCAATGGTCGTCTTGACAGCCTCCGGGTTGTACAGGTACGCCACGCGGTTGAGTGCGCGTAGCGTCGCGACGATGTTCATCACCCGCGTGGCGAACACGCAGATGTCTCTCGGGTTGTCGCTGAGTCGGGGCAGCGAGCGCAGGCGTTCTAGTTCGCCCAGCGCGATGCAATCTGGTCGGCCGAAGCGTGCTTCGAGCGCCCGGAGTATGTCAGCTGTCTTGGCGTTGTATATGAGTAAGTTCTCGACGGCTTCCTTAGCTTTACCTTTTAGCGCTCTTCGTAGTCTCGCGACGTTCTCTGTGTCCGTGAAGCTCGGCGCAGATTCTTCATAAGCAGCTTTGAAGGTGAGCCACTCTTGGTGTGACCCACTGAAGTACGGCAATTCAGTAGCGAAGCGGTGGTGCGGGGCGCTCCCGGACCGAGCGGCGAGGGTGATTGCGGACGCCAGCTCACGCAAGTCGATTTGCTGTGGCGGCGTCGCGACTGTCGTTTCTTCATTCTTCGACACGGCGATGGGTGGTGGCTGGATCGGTGCAGGGGGCAACGGCGTTG